>JANTFD010000006.1:1495784-2991568 GCA_026745475.1 Microdochium nivale | reverse complement strand
TAGTAGAGAGCTTTCTAAATCTATTTTTACTATCTTCGTAGGTCTCTTAGTTAGTAAGATTTTCGGACTTAGGCTTTCTAGGGTTACGGGGGTCTAGGGTTAGGGCCCCACTTTTCCCTTAGGGTTACGGAAATCTTATAACGCTAATAACTTTAGACTTAGTAAAGCTACTAGGCTATAAACTTATATATAGCTACTTATAGGCCTAAGGAATCGAATAAGCTAAAAATACTAACTTAGAAAGTCCTTAGTTAGCGAGCTAGGGGTACCCCCTTCCTTACCCTAAGTCTTACCCTAAGGTTAACCTTATCGGTACGTAGCGTACTAGGAGGTACTATTTATAGAAACATAAATATACGTATATATAGAGCTACTAATTCTCTCTCTAGATCTACTCTTACTATCCTCGTAGCTATCCTAGGTAAAGAGTTATCTATACTTAGGTTCGGGGTTAACTTTCCTTACCCTAAGTCTTACCTAAGCTTACTCCTAAGCTTAACCCCTAGGGTTAGCTTCGGAGGCTAATAGCTCTATAAGTACTAGGTCTAAGGAAAAAGTAAATAAGCCATTTTATAGATCCAAACGAGCTCTACGCGCCTATATATTCCATTTTTCAAGTCTCATATAAGAAATCAAGGGTACCATAGTATATTAGTTTCACTTGGTACCCTCCATACAAATTCACTTGGTACTCTCCGAGGGTACCAAGTTTTCTAATAGTAGGTTCGGGGGTTAACTTTTCCTTACCCTAAGTCTTACCCTAAGCTTACCCTAAGCTTAACCCCTAGGGTTAGCTTCGGAGGCTAATAACTCTATAAGTACTAGGTCTAAGGAAAAAGTAAATAAGCTATTTTATAGATCCAAACGAGCTCTACGCGCCTATATATTCCATTTTTTAAGTCTCATATAAGAAATCAAGGGTACCATAGTATATTAGTTTCACTTGGTACCCTCCATACAAATTCACTTGGTACTCTCCGAGGGTACCAAGTTTTCTAATAGTAGCCGCTCCGTAACCTCGCCTAACCCTTTCCGAGTTTATCGAGAACACGGATATCCTAGAGGAGTTTACGTAGGATCTCGGCGCCCTTATTACGTTAGTTCGGCTAGGCTTTAACATTTCCGAGTATAAGGCTAACTCGGTTCGTACCGTAATTAACGACCTCCTTCCTCGTATTACCGATATCTTTAAGGTACTACCTAGTATTACTAACACTATCGAGATATAGTCCTTTAATACCGTACGTCGTTAGGTTATAGCATTCTCGGAGAGCTAGCGTCGTCGTGCTATTAAGGAAGGTAAGAAGGTCGCCTATACCGATCCTAAGGACGTTCCGATAGAGGATATTACTTCTACTTCTACGTCCGCTACCGTTCCGCCGCCTATCCGTTCAGTAGCGGAGCCTATCCCGGCAGCTACATTAGAGGAGGATCCTATCCTAGCTCCTTCTACCGTAAAGCGTTCTCGTAGTCGCGCGTCCTCGCGTACTACTACTAAACGGACTCGTACTTAGTCTCCCGGCGCGGATAAGGAGTATCTCCTTACTATATCGTCTAATACTAATAACGATCTAGAAGATATTACTACTAAGCTTCCGCCCGCGACTCCCTCTAAGGGTACTCGTACCTTAAAGAAGGTTACTAAGTTCGCTACTCTCGACGACGACCCTTTTACTAAGGAGGAGGAAGTCGCTACTCCTACTATCTCCTCTCCCCTTAAGCGTATTTAGGTGTCCGTCACGGCTGCCTAGGTAACTAGTACGGAGGCCCTTCCACACCGTACTATAGTATAGCTATACGCCTTTAATAAGGAGGTAATTAAGTCTACTCTACTTCCTAGCATTTATAGCCATTACTATAACCGTTATAGCGGAGCCTTTTAGCTATTAGTAGGGTTTCCCTTAAAGATTACTTATCCCGCTCTAGGTACCTTCGAGATCACCTACGGTCCTTACAAGGCTACTAAGGGTTCGTACTTACCGGTAAGTATCCGTCGTCGCTCCGTGGGGTTTCCGTAGCTAACTCGAATAATAGATTCCCGGACTACTAAGCTTCGACGCTATTCGCCTTTATAAGCTTCTAGCTTAGTCGAACTAGACTTTCTTCGATGTCCCTAAGGCCGATCGTCTAGACTTACTAGGCTCGTAGCATATTACCGTAGTATAAGGTACTCTTCTAGCTGCCTTTTACTAGATAGTTAAGGTACACCGTTCTAAGTTCGGTTTAGCTAATAAGAGCGGCCTTATAGCCTACCACACGTTAATCGAGGCACGTCGCTATACCCTTCGTAACGCTACGGTTATCCTATTAGTAAAGTACGAGAAGGTTAACTTATTAATACTCGTTAGTCTAAAGCGTAGCTCTATCCCTCGTATAATAGCTAGGGAGCGTAGCTGCGACCTCTAGGCGCGTACGGTCTACGCCTTCCGTATAGTTATTAAGGAGGCTTATAACGAGATCTTCGTCGAGGGCTAGTTCGATAAGTAGTAGGACGTCCCTAAGGATGTTATACGCTTCTAAACGGGGTTAACCGGAAATATTATAGCGTACACTCGGAAAGGGTAGATTTTTTTTAGGGTTTTTTCTAATTAGGGCATTCTAAATAGAATAGTAAAAGGATTTATAATAATTATAGCGAAATTAATAATCTCGAAAATAGTATAAGATCGTAGTATAAATTAACGGTATATAAGTAGTATACGTATTATAAAAATCATCGTAAAGAGGAATCTAATAAATAAATATATAAATAACTTAAGGAAACCCCTATTCCTTATCCGCCCTACTCTATTATACTAAGCGTAACTTTAAGCTTAAGTATTTACACCTCTCTTAACCCTAGCGCGTAGACGGTTTTAAGAGCGACTCCGCGATCTTTTAATTCTAACTAAGGTTCCGATAACTCTATATATTACCGGGAAATCTCGAGCTCCTAAGTCGTAGTAGGCGCCTAATAACTACCTTAGTGTAGATACGGAAAGGGGAGTAAATAAAGTAAGATTTAGTCTACCTTAAGTAGTAGTATTAATCTTAGCTTAAGGAAGAGCTATAGCTCCTACTATTATTATAGAATTAGAGTCCGCTCACGGTAAGGTCCGTAGAACGATTATACTCTAGTATACTTTAAATACCGTAATACTTATATCCGGCCGGTACTAAGGGATAGTACTCGTAAGTTAGGCGTTTATAGATTCCCACTAGAAGAAGTTATACTTCCGATAGTCGAGTTCGTTATCGAGGACGAAATCGTACTTCGCTTAGTTATAACGTTAGAGTATATCTAATACCCGATCTAACTATTCTATAACCTATTTCGTAAAATACGTACGAATAATATCGCGGAATATCGATATAGATATTAGCTAAATAAATAAGAGTTAGAAAGGATTTACGGTAGAGATTTAGGCTAGAAGTACCTCGTCTTTATCTCTTCTTAGGTCCTCGGGCCTCGCTCCCGCCTTAACCGTATATAATAAATAATAGAAGGTATCGAAAGGATACACGTTAGGCTTAAAAAAAGGGCGAGGGTATTAGAGTATCCTAGCGAGGACTTAAGGGGTCTAGGGCTTACTTCTTATTCTAGCCGCGATTTAGGATGTCTCCCTATAATAAGCATTTTAGGTATCTAGGAGATTCCGTCGTATATATTAATAAGTAACATAAGGTTATACGCGGTATCCTCCCGAAAAGTATTCCACTACTACTATATCGAGGGGTAGTCGAGCTTACACCTAACTATCTAGGTTATAACCTCTAGAAGGAATTATCGCTCTCGATATATACTAAGTAGTAGAAGCTCGTAAAATTAGTTTTCGGAGTAGTAGTAATAACACTTATAAAGGTAGTCAGGTTTCGAGAATGCTAGCTCTAGGTTAACGCCTCCGAAACTACATTCGATCTAAAAGGGTTGGTTTAGGGACGTTAGTAGGCTTTAAAACCATTCTACTATTTACTCGCGAAGGTAGTTCGAACACTATTTAAGGGATTCGTGCTCGACAAGCTTATTAACCCTATATTAAGACATAATAATACGCTAGCCGCGGGCTTAATTTTAGTAAGGGAGGTTTAAGTTAATGAAAACGGGTACGGGATTAAATTAAAGGAGATAACAAAGTACTAACTAATAACGTAGAATAGGGCGGGAGAGTAGGTGTGATTCTGAGAAATAATAGTAAAGGTAATAGCAATATTAGAGGCAATATTAGAGGTAATGTTAGAGGCAATGTTAGAGGTAATGTTAGAGGTAATGTCGGAGGCAATGTTAGAGGCAATGTTAGAGGCAATGTTAGAGGTAATGTTAGAGGTAATGTCGGAGGTAATGTCGGAGGTAATGTTAGAGGCAATGTTAGAGGCAATATCGGAGGCAATGTTAGAGGTAATATTAGAGGCAATGTCGGAGGTAATGTTAGAGGCAATGTTAGAGGTAATGTCGGAGGCAATGTTAGAGGCAATATTAGAGGCAATGTTAGAGGCAATATCGGAGGTAAAGGTAGAGGCGGTATTAGAGGTAAAGGTAATAGTAATATTAATATAGTATATAGAACTAAAGATTCTAAGTAGAAGGTTTAGGCTAATCCTAGTTCTGATTATAGTGGGTCTAAGAATTTGTCTCCACTTTTCTAACTTTTCTCTATTTTCTCGTTAAAAAGAGGTGCATTACTTAAATTTAATAATTAAAAGTAGAAGTTTTTTTAAATCTAAGTTAAGTATTAAAAGGTCTTACGTAATTTCTACTTTATATTTTAATATTATAAGTAGTTTTCTTATTATACTTAGTTTTATTTCTAAGATCTTACGATTTAGAGTTTAAGCTAGTCTAAAAAGAGTTTTTCTAACTTAACGCTAACCTTAATTAGGTTTTTCTAACGTTTTTAAGTAGAACTCGACCCTAAACCCTAAGCTAGATTTCGGGTAGTAAGTCTACTATAAGGTCGATAATGTCTTGTTCACGTGCTATATCTACGGCTATAGGCTAGAATAGTCTACCTGTCTCGATAATAGAGATCGTCTAAGTCGATGTTATTTAGGACCGAGAATGTATTAGTTAGAATCTACCTACCTTAACGATAGAGATCGTCTAAGTCGATGTTATCTAGGACCGAGAATGTGTTAGTTAGAATCTACCTACCTCGACGATAGAGATCGTCTAAGTTAATGTTATCTAAGACCGAGAATATATTAGTTGGAATCTACCTACCTTAACGACACTCTCGCTCTCACTTATAAGATCGTCTAAGTCGATGTTATTTAGAACCGAGAATATATTAGTCGGAATCTACCTAGTTATATTCTAAGTAGGCTATACTATATTAGCACCGAAGCGGCATACTAACCTTCGCCCCTAATCTCGCTGTCTATCTACCTTATATAGGCTGCACCCTATATTAGCACCGAAGCGGCGTACTAACCTTCGCCCCTAATCTTACCGTCTACCTCTACTACCCCCGCCTACCGGTCTACTACCCGTGACCCTATATATCTAAATTTCACCCGTTAGTTCCGTGCTAACCCTCGTAGTACTTAAGAGACAGTTATCGCCTCCGGCCGGTGAGGCCGCGAAGCGTTCGCGCTCCGAGAACGCAGCTCCGGCTACCGGTGCCGCCGCCTCCGCCGCCGACACTACTACCACTACTACTATCACTACCGCCTCCGGCGATAACGACCTTCCTACTAGCTTCGTGCCTATTAACGCCGCCGCCGCCGCTACCGCCGCCCTTACCGACGATAGCGCTAGTGCGACCCTCCCGGGTAGCTAGGAGGTCGGTCTAGCGGAGACTCTCCCGCGCTCCGCGGGCGAGACTCCCCCTACCGGGCCCCTTAGCCCCGGTGCGGTGTCGCGCTAGTCGCCTTCGTTACGTACGTCGATAAAGACGCGGAAGTAGGTACGTAGGTTCTTTACTACGCGTAGCGTTATCGGTACTAACGCGCGTCGTTAAAGTAGAAGGGTAAGGGTCGTTAGGCTAGATATCCGCTTCTCCCGGCGAGGAGCGCGACGTCCCCTATATTACGTACGTTACGCGCACTATAGCTAACTTTCGTTACGTTATATATAGTTCTAGAAACTAAATCTCTCGTTCTTACTTTCTCTTACCCCCTAAGGTAACGCCGATATTATATAGATTTCTTTATGTTAAGGTTAGTACCGGGAGAGTAGCGCGCTAGAGCTAGTCTAGAGTATAGGAAAGGCCCGCCGTTATAAGCCGAGCGATCCGCCCCGGCCCCTTTACACGATAATAGGGTCCTCCTATATATTACAGGCCGGACCGCGCGACATCTTCTAGGCGTAGTTTATATACTTCTCGCCGCTCGCTCCGCGCCAGGCGAGATAGGCGTCGAAGAACCTAACCTTATCCGAGGCGGGGCTAGTAATATAGAGGCGGTACGGGGCCGCGTTCACCTTAGCTCCGTAAGCTACGTATATAAGCTCGAGGCGCGGGTAGGCGGGCTCGCCGGCGGCGTTACTCCGGTTAGGCGTAGGGGCCTAGAGGTACTAGAATAGCGCTACCTCGTTACTAAAGCTAGCGAGAATAAAGGCGTTAACGCCGACGGTGAGCTATACGTCCTAGACGGGTAGGTTACCGGCGCGCGCGCGGAGGTCGTATACGATCTACTCGTCTATATCGAAGTACTATAGAGCCCTATCTCGTTAGCTTTATCTACGCTTCCCCCCCCCTTTATTACTATATAACTAGCGTCTAACGTACGTTTTCGTAGATAATCTCTATTACGAGTCGTATAAGCGGCGAGGTACTCGAGAGGCGGACGAAGCCGTAGTTACTAGCGCTCACTATGAACGTCTACTAGCTAAGTAGGCTAGCGATCTCCGGGCGGAAGCGGAGAGTAGGAGTAAAGGAAGACATC
This sequence comes from Microdochium nivale, assembly GCA_026745475.1. NCBI lineage: Eukaryota > Fungi > Ascomycota > Sordariomycetes > Xylariales > Microdochiaceae > Microdochium > Microdochium nivale. The sequence continues at coordinate 2,984,707 of JANTFD010000006.1, read as the reverse complement.
TACGTAGCTAGACAGTAAGTAGAACTACGTAGAGGCGGCCGGCGGCTACGCGGGAGGCGGGATAGACCTTAGCTACGTTAAGCTACGCGTGCTAGGTATCCTATACGTAGTGCGGCGCGGAGATAGCGATAGCGAGGGTAATAGCGAGGGTAATAGTAATAGATAGCGATAGATAGCGAGTAGGGAGGTAGGGTGAGGTTAATAGTAAGGTCGATAGTAAGGGCGAGGGTAAGTAGGGAGGTAGGGTAAGGTCGATAGTAATAGATAGCGAGGGCGATAGCGAGGGTAAGGGCGAGTAGGGAGGTAGGGTAAGGTCGAGTTAAGATCTCGGTAATATAGGAGGGACGTAAGGCGTGTACGAGGGTAGCTACGGAACGCTAGTAGTAGCTATCTACGAGAATCGTTCTTAGTAAGCTATACCTTAGTTAGTACGCGATGTAACTAGGGAGGAAGTAGCGGTAGGCTAGGTTACTAAAGCGGAGGCGGGAGGCGAGTACTTATAAGTGTACGGTAGGAGAGGATAAGCCTATGATCGCCGCTACTATAGCTATTACTACTATATCTACGGTCGCGAGGTCGGAGGAGGCGGTGCTCTATCGTAGCTACTATTATTATAATCGGAGGTAGGATGTAGGCCGGCGAGGGTAGTAGAGGAGGATGTTCTAATATACGAGCGAGAGGTCGGCGTACCTAAGGCGGAAAGTATAGGTAGTCGGGCGTTTAATATTACGGTAAGGTTATAGCTAGGCGGAGGAATAAGTAGGAGGTGTAACATAGAGGGCGCTAATAAAGTAGTAATAGTCCGGGAGAGGCCTAACTTACGTATAACGGCGTAGTAATTATAGTAACGGTAACGACGACGTCTCGCCGTCTATACTACGGCGTTCTCGTAGGCGTAATACGGTAAACGCGGTAGTAGTAGAAGTCTTATCGTCCGTACTATAGCCTTATAAACGCCGTAGTAGCGTTAATAACGCCTCGTTATCTACTCTACTCTAAGTAAATAAATATTCTACGTTCTCGATAGCGCCTTATTTATCGCTAACGATAGTCTATTTACGTTATAGCCTCGCCTCTCCTACCTTCTCGCCGCCGCCGCCGCCGCCGCCTTCTCGTCGCCGCTCTCGCTCGTGCCTGCCTCGCCGCCTTCCCGTCGCCGCTCGCGCTCGTAGACTCCTCCGCTAACTGTCGCTCCCGCTATCTTATAGCTACGCTTAATTTATCCCTAATTCACGTAGCTACCTCGCCTACGCCTAATTCATCCCTGATTCACGTAGCTGCCTCGCCTACGCTACCTTCTCTATAAGACCTTACGCTCGCGCGCTCCTCCTATACGGCCGATCACCTCCTCGATTACACCTTCTAGTAGACATTATCGCCTCGCCTCTCCTACCTTCTCGCCTCCGCCGCCCTCTTAACGCCGTTCGCGCTCGTAGAGACTCCTCCGTCCGCTCTCGCGCCTACCCGCCGTCGCTCCTACCGGCCGCTATAACCCTCCTATACCTCCTCGACTTATATACGCGCGCCTCCCTCCTCTCCTAACTAAGTCGCTCGACTGCGGCTACCTCGACTATAGCTATCTAGCTAGTATAGAACTTTAATATAAGCCTCCCCTCGGCCCTACTCGTAATTAATTATATAAGGCTAACGTAACGGCTAGGTAAGCCGTAGGCTTAGAGAGAGGTCGCTATTTAGGGTTACGTAAGTTAGCTACTACGTTAGCCGCGCGCGGGCGATACTAGTTACGTCTTTACTATTAGTATCGAGTTTAGGAATAGATTCCGCCTCGTAAGCTTCGCCCTTAATCGCTATATAGCCCTTAACCTCGCCGCCGGCTACGACGACTTAATCGCCCTAGTCCGCGCCTACTACTAAGAGCGGCGTGACGCTTACTTCTTCTTCGACCTCGACTTCTAGTACGACCTCTAGGTCGCGCGCACTTACGACGCTATACTAAGTATTATCTACGCTACCCGTAGGCGTAATCTCCTCCTCTCCGTCCTCGAGGACGACTAGGCCCTAAACTAGTATAGTAACTACGCTACCCGCTTCGTATAGGGTACGCCCCCCGTCTTTATAACCTACTACGCGCTTTAACTTACTACTAGTAGCCCTAGTTACTACGCCTAGTACGTTCTAGATGATAGTACCGTTTATAGCTAGGAGTACTCGCTAGAGGACGCTAGCGTATAGGATTCCGATACCCGCTACTATACCTACCTACTAAACCGCTAGGACGGCTCTAACGCGGGCGAGGATAAGGTAGCGGAGTACGAAGAGGAGGCGGCGGCTACCGTAAGGGATACTTACTAACCGGGCGCTATAACGCTAGAGCTTAGAGGAGGTAGTATAATAGAGTAGGGCGGATAAGGATTAGGGGTTTCCCTAAATCATTTATATATTTATTAATTAGTTTCGTCGTTACATTTTATCTTTATAGCGGTATACTACCTAGATATTACGAATTTATACCTTATTTTTCCCTATTTTCCGAAATTACTAATTCCACCTCTATTATTATGAAACCTTTTACTATTCTATTTAGAATGCCCTAATTAGAAGAACCCCTAAGAAAAATCTATACTTTAAAGTATAGTTAGCTCCCCTATATAGATCTCGTAAGGTACGCGCACCTTACGAATCACCTTACTTTACGCTCCGCGTAGAGTATAGTACGCTAGATATCCCGCCGATACTAGGTAATATAGTAAGCTCCTCTTTAGTTTAGTTAGTTAGTTTTAGCTACGATTAGAGGAATCCTTACCTGCCCTAGGACGCTACGCCTAGATTATTAACTCTCTACGGGTATAACCTACCTCTCCGTTAAAGTAACTATACCTCGAGCTACCTAGATTATCGCCTCTCTACGGGTATAACTTATGTCTCCGTAAGTAGTTAGCCCGCTACCTCCGCTAGCCTACTACGACCTAACGTTATATGTCTAAGTAAGTAGACGGCCTTCTACTATAGAAAGGCCTAGTAGTTAAGCGGTACGACGCTGTTAGCGACTTTACTATACGGAATCCCTAGTTTAATCCCGGGCCGGGCTATAAGGTGAGAAGAATTAATAGGGCCCTCGGCCGCGCCGGTCCTTCTCGCTTAACCTTTTTGTTTCGGGCGGTATCCTTTCTCCTCCTCTAGGGCCGAGCCTTCGTTATATTACGCGCTACGCTATCGTCCGTCGTCGTAGGGCGCCGGCCCCCGGGCCTTACAGCTTTAACCTCTATAGCCCGTGCTCTAGCCCCTGCCGGCCCCCCGGCCCGCGCCGTAGTTAAGCTCGATAGAGGTTAAGTACGCCTACGAATAATAGTTAGGGCGGAGTAGGCGCGGAGCGCCTACGGGAAGGCTACGGACCCTATCTAGAACGGCCCTAGTACCTATAAGGTAGGTTCTAGGTAACTCTAACTATTAAGTATATAGGGTCCGGTTAGACCCCGGGTTAAGGCCGGCCTACCTACGGGACTAGACCGTCTAGATTTAGCTCGAAGTAGTTAAGAGATCTAATTTCCCTCTATACCGTATAGTATGATAGCTCGTTAGTAACGCCTTTTACCTCTTTCTAGATGAAATTAGCGTTCGATACTACTACCGTACGAAAGTCTAAGCTTCCGTTATTACTCGCCTATTTTTATACTGTTACTAAGCTATAATGTTTAGCTACTACATACGTATAGAACCGTGCTTTAAAGTCCTTAAGTACTACGCTACGTTTCTCTAATTATGTAAGCTCGTAATAGTCGAGGAAGTGCTTTATAAGATTAGCGATCTAGATAAATAGCGTAAAGAAACGCTCGTATCCTATTAATAGCTTCCCTAGTCTATAGTATAGCTCCCGTCCTCTTTTTACGTTAAGCGCGGAGTATATCTAGATCTAGGTTCTCACGGTATCGAAGATACTATCGTAACCGCTAATTAGTAAAACGGAGAAAGGTATCTTTTTTAAGAAGAAGTCCTAGTTACCGATACGTATTTAGCCGTCGAAGTAGAAAAGAGAATTACGATTAGTTCTAAGAGCCTAAAGTAGGCGAAGCTTATCTCGATAGACCTTTAAGTCTATATAAATATAAAAGTTATATAGTTTAATCTCTATATACTTAGATTTAGGGTCGTACTTTACGTTACGCTTAATTAGCTCTAAGGCCTATCGTTCTAATATCTACTAGGTAGGCGGTATAAACCCTTCGAAACTCGACTCTAGGTTAATAAGTGTTAACTTAAGTAGGAAGACGTTTATATAGCTAGGGTCGATTCTAGTTAGCGACGTACTTCTATCGAGGTCTTTACCGGGCGCTCTATTTACGAGTAGTACTAATTCTATAACGGATAGCGATAGCCTAATTATAGTAAGGCCGTCGTCGAGTACCCTATATATTAAATTATTATCCTATAGATCGAGAGAGATAATAGTAGGTTAAGCTAAGGCTAGTCTCTTAGGACTTCTAACTCGTAGTTATATAGCTTGTTCTAGACCTATACTAGCCTACTCTCTCTAACTCGGGTTAACCTCCCGAATAAGTGCTTCGACTACCGTAAGCCCGTTCGTTATCCTCTCTCCTAGTACCTCCTAGGGCCGTACGATCTATTCCCGCTACTCCTCTATCGCTAGTAGCCCTCCTTCGACCTCGTCCTCTACGAACTCCCGTAGTAACTACTCCTTCTAGACGTATATTAGTAGCGGTAGAACCTTATCGTTCTATCGGTATACCTCCCGGGCCCTCCTCTTCTATCCGGCCTTAAGGCCTAGGTAGTCTAGCTCCTCTCCCTCGTCCTCCTCTTCGCCCTCTTCTCCGCTAGCCTTCTCGTACTACTCTAGCCCTAGCCCGTACCGCTAGTAGTAAGTCCCCTCGACGAACCTTAGCTCGCTCCGCTACCTAATATAGTCTACCTTCTTAATCGCCTAGTACCCCTCGAGCCTATACCCGTACGACTTCCTATCGCCTACCGGCGACCCTATTACCCGCTACCGGACGTAGTAAACTATATAGCGGATTTCTCCCTCTACCTCCTCTAGCTATTACTAGAGCTACTCCCTCCGCTACTACTACTATATTTAGTAGCCCTTAAGCTAGTTAGATTCTTCCTCTTCCTCTACCTCGTTATCTTCTTCGCCTTCGCTACTTATTTCCTCGTCCGCCGTCTCGTCGTCTCTTCTAGCTCCGCCCTCGTACTAGTCGCACCGGGTAGCCCCGAGCTTCTCGTAGTCCTCGTCTCCGGCCCCGTCTATAAACCGGCCGAGTACCGCTCGCTAGTACTACCTACCCTATACGAACTCTTCGACCGTGAGCCGGTTAGCCCTCTTAACCTCTATCTCTTTAGCTTCGACCTCCTACCGTCTCTTCTACTTCCCAGCCGTTACCTCGTCTACTAGTACGATAATAGCCTCGACGATCTCCCCCTCTCTACGCCCTCCCCGGCCCGTCTACTATACGTAGTCGACGAGCCCGTACGGCTCCTCCGCGTAGATAATTACGCTAATTCCTATGATATCGACGCCGGTCCTAAGCCCTATCGTTACTATAATCCACCGGGATAGGCCGGTACTACTTACCTACGCCTCGAGTACCTCCTCTCGAGCCCTAGTCTCTATCCCGCTATAGTAGTACCCGCATCCGATCCGCTCCGCTAGCTTCTCGCTATCCTACTTCGACCGGTAGTATACGACTCCTTTCTAGTCGCCGTCGAGCGCCCTAAAGCTATTCTTCTCCTTTACTAGCCGTACGACCTCGGCCTAGACCGCGTCTCCCGGCTTCGAGCTACCTCCTCCTCGTACCCTACCCGGGACTCTAGTAACGGCGTACCGGATGTTCGTCTTTATCGTACGTACTCTAATAATCTCGGCGTCCTTCGTAAGCATCTACTACCGGAACTAGCCCTTAAGCTTAACCGGGAGAGTAGCCGTAAGTAGAATCACTAGGTAGTCGTACCGATAGAGCCCCTTTAGCGCCGCGAGTCGCTTCCGGTAGCTAACGTCTATAATAATCGTATAGTACTCGTCGATAAAGATCCGCCGTAGTATCTTACGGCTCCGTAGAGCGTCCGCGTAGTTACTAAACTCGTAGTTACTAGCCTAGTCGGTACTAACTACGACGAGACCTACTACGCGTACGAGCGAGCCCGGCTCCCGGCCCTCCTCCTCCGCTAGCCTCTAGCGGACGTAGTCGATCCCGAACGAGCGTACCCTCGTGACGAGATCGTCGATTAGCGCTACGAACGGTACGACGACGATACTAGTACCGCCGTATACCCCTCGTACGGCTAGGACTATAAATAGAAGACTCTTTCCGCTACCCGTCGGGAGTACTACGATTAGTACGGAGCCGCCTCGTATCTATATAGTCCGGACTATAGCCTACTCCTACTCTACTATTCTCTACCGGGCCCCGGTCCTAACTATTAACTCTAGCCCGTACTAGATACGGCGGCCGACTTCTCCTCTAGCCGCGTCTAGGACCGGCTTTCTCTACTTTAGCGGTAGCGGGTTCGACTCGGCTATCTCGTTCCTACCTAGCGATTCCCTACTATCCTCGTAGATCGGTTCCGACGTCGTCGTAGAGTCTCTCTTCCTCTTTCTTATCCGCTACTACTACTAATCCGGCGACGTACCCGCCCCCTACCCGTCCTAGCTTAGATACTAGTACTAGAGCCGGCTAATCTCCCGGTAGTTAGTAATTAGCTATAGCTATAGCTAACCTAAGAACTAGATGTTAATCGTATAACGTAACCGTACTACGGCGCTACTATATATCGCCTATAGATCCTATAGTAGCTCTATCCGCGCTTTCTACCGCGGCTCGCTAGTAGCCTCGTCTATACCGCTATCCTCGGGCCCGGACCCGTCGTCTATAGCGCCGACCTCGAGCTCTTATTACTCGATAACGAGCCCCCGGATCGTCCGGCCTAGCTCGATCGCTAGATACCGGTACGCTAAAGTACCTAGTTCGACTCCGAGATAGCCTACCGTAGTAGCCTTAAGCTCCTTCGTAAGAACCTCGGTACCCTAGCGACCTCTACGGGCGTCCTTCTATAGCTAGTACCGTAGCGACTCGGACGGCTTCCTTACCCGGATCGTATCGACTAGTATCTCCTCGAACGGGACTAGCTAGACGATATAGACGACGATAAGCTTTCCGATACGGTCTAGTAGAAATCGCGCGACCTTACGCCCGTACCCGCGGATCGACTTAGCCTTATCGCGGTCTATTACGAGTATAACCTACCTATCGAAGACGTAGACACTCCGGCTAAGCTACTTCGTATCTATATAGCGTACGCTCGTTACCTCGGGACCGCGGCCGGGCTAGCCGCCCTAGACGTATGTAAGTAGTAGTAGCTAGCTTCTTAGGGTAGCTAGCCCGTTAAGCTACCTCTACGACTTCTCCTAGTAGTATTACTACCTCTACGGCGACTATAGCTTACTCGAGAGTAGCTCCCCGATAGTACGCGGCCCGGCCTAGAGCTAGCTATTCTATAGGTTCGTTATAAACGACCGGCCGTCGCCCTCGTATATAACGCTATCGTCGATTCGCTCGGGTCTAGCCCTCTCTAGTAGTATAGCGGACTAGCCGTATAGTAGCCTATCGAGCGCGGACTCGGCCGCGGCTACGAGCCCCTAGGCTATCCGCCGGAAGTCTTATACCTCGATCCGGGAGCCGTATAGCCGGACCGCCTTCTTACCGTCCTCCTAGATAATCCGCGGCGTACCGCCCTCCTTTAGTCGGTAGCCCTTACCGATCGTTATAAAGCGAGTAATCGTACTAAACGGGCTATACGACCCGTTAGTAATCTACTACCGGTAGCCTTCTATAAAAACTCTAATATCCCTAGCCTATAGCTAGCGGATACCCTAGCTAGGCTCTTAGTCGGATCTCTCGTCCCTATCGTCCTTATCGTCCCCGGTATCCTCCTAGATCGGGATATCCTCGAATAGATACTCTAGTAGTAGTACGCGGCTATACTACGCTATTCCGGTAAGCTACGTCGTAAAGCTATCCGCCGCTCGGAACCGCGCTTTATTTAGGTCGATCGCTAGTATCGTTATAAAGTGTAAGAGCGGGTTAGCGTACGGCCGGACTAGTACTTACTAGGTTAGCGACGTAATATAGAACGTAAAGACGGCGGCGTCTAGAATATCCTCGTTACTCTCGTCGTCGTTACCGCTAACGGCGTCGCCGCCTACCCGGGAGCTCCTATCCTACGTACTATCGAGTACCTCCGCGATAGCCTCGAGAGCCGCCTACTAGTTACCGTTAAATTAGACCCGATACTAGCCCCTAGCCTCGCTACGGCTAAGCCGGAATACTCGTACGTAGTAATATAAATAGCGCCGCTAGTAGCTCTAGTACCTCTCGATCGTCGCCGCCTCCTACTTTATACTAAACGGCTTTAGAGCCGGTCGCTACGGGTTACGGCTCGTTAGCTAGTAGAGCGTCTCGGCTAGTACCTAGGCGATCCGGCGGCTATAGCGCGCGATCTCCTAGTCGAGGCTCTAGCCTAGCCGGACGAGCGCGCCCTCCGACGCCTCCCTCTCCTTCCGCGCTACCTAGCTTAGCTTAGCTAGCTCCCGGGGGGTTAGACCTTACCTTATAGCGTTCCGTAGCTCGACTATATCTATACCGGCTAAGTAGGCGGCCTAGCCTATCTAACGTACCTACGCCGATTCGAAGTTAACGCTAGCCTTAAAGTCGATCGTACGGGCCCGCTTAGCGTTATCGGCCGCGACCTTAGCCTCGTATACCGCTAAGTAGGCCTCCTAGCCCGGGCCGACTACGCCTAGGCGGAGCCCCGTAACTACTAGCTTCGGCCCTAATCTCTTACCCGGGCCGGCCCGCTCTAGCACCGGTACGTCGACTACCTAGTAGCGTATAAGCTACCTAGCTAACGAGAACGTCTATAGTACTACCTCCTCCTAGCTACTAGGTCCGTCGTACCCGTACTATCCGGCTCGTATCGTCGCCTAGTACTATAATATACGCTTCTCGCTCGTCGTTAGATACCGGTACGTAATATAGCGGAGCCCGGCCTAGACGGTAAGCTACTCGATCGCCTTACTACCGTCTACTGGGAGCTCCGCTAACTACGGGTCGGCTAGCCCGCCGCTACTAGCTACCGCCTCTATAATCGCGCTTACGAGCTCTCGGATACGCCGTAGCTCGTCGCCCTAGATCTAGTGCGCCTACCGGAAGTACAGAGCGACGTTAGCGCCCGGCCGGATCGCACCTCTATAGCGCGAGTATATTAGGACGCGCGCCGGCTCGTATAGCTAGACGTCTACGGCCGCGCCCTCTAGTACTACTATTCTCTATTCGTTTATAAATCCGGGGTCGCGTCCGTGTAATATAGTATAGTATAATATAGTGTAGTATAATGTAGTATATATAGTATATAGCGTAGTTCTATCTCTCTCTCTCTCTCTCTCTCTCTCTCTCTCTCTCTCTCTCTCTCTCTCTCGCGGCTAACGACTAAGTATAATTTATCTATCTAGCTATTCTAGCGACTCCCCCCTTCTTCTCTCCTTTCCTTCCCTCGTACTCTCCTCCTACCGCGTCGCCTAGCTCGCCCTCTCATTTCCTCTTCGTAGTACGTACCTCGTAAACCTTAAACTTAGTCTACTATAGTACGTACTACGTAGTACGGGCCTGGCGTAGTTAAGTTCCTTACTTACCCTAACGTAGTTAACCCCCGGCCGTCTAGCGATACGCGGAACTTAGCTACGTCGGGGGGGTAGGCGGAACTTAACTACGCCGGGCCCGTGCCGCCCCGGCCGCGCCCCGCCCTTTCTATAACCCCTAGCCTACTATAGTACGTACTCCGTAGCACGGGCCCTCCGGTCGGGGGTTAGGGTTAGGGTTAGAGGGTTAGGCAGCTTAACCTACGGCCGTTTAGGTGCGTGGAACTTGAATGCGTTAGGGTAAGGAACTTAACTACGCCGCGGCCGTGCCACCCCGGCCGGGCCCGAGCGCCCCACTAAGAACTTGAATTTGCCAGTCAAGTTCCGGCCAGAATGATGGTTAGGGTAGCCCCCATGGAATCCAGGACAAGTTCGTGGCATGGTCATAAATCCACTTGCTATCTCTCAGCCATGTTGCCCTTGATCCTCGCTAGACGGCTACTACGGCAAGACAGGTATTACGTAGCCGGCTTACAGGACCCGCCTCGAGGCATCCCACATCTCGGCAAGGCTGTTAGCGCGATATTATTATTAAACCCCCTACCTACGCTGATTTCTTATTGTGCTACATTTTGCTGATGCTAGCCCTTGATCCCTTTCCGTCGTAACTGCCGCCCATTGGGATGCTGCTAATCATATCCTGAATCCATGGTCAAGTGAGCGGGCTTTACCTGCCCGTAGGGTATGCCGGCAACAGATGAGAAAGAAAAACAGAGTGGCGCCCTGCGTAGATTGGAAGTAAGGCTGTAGGTGAGAGAGTTCGATAAATTTAGTCTTGTCCACTTCCTGTCTTCATCTCGGCCCGAGTTCGGGCCTTCGCTTGGTTCAAAATCCAAATCAATGGTTCTATGACTTGTGTATAGGTTCTAATCTTGCTCTCGACCCCCTGTCATGCCAAGCGCGATCCGGAGCGGGCAGAGACTTTGCTGACGCCAGTGCGGCTACTCATGCACACCATCAGGCTTGCAGGCAGCTGTCGTTATCCAAGCTGATCCACAGGCTCAGAATCCTCCGGACAAGCGTCCTTTTTCGGATGTACCAGGATGGATAGCGCTAGACATAGACTGTACCTGCGCTGAAAAATGAGTAGGCTGTCGGGGTCTTGAAGGAAACGTGCGCTTACTATGTAACCCCTGTTAGCAACAACCGAGACAGCGTAGCATGATGTGACCTTGCTGTGGTCAGCACCATACCTTGCGCACGCAGCCTTGTTTTGTCCTCTACCGGAAGATAATTTCGAACTGAGTAACGGGATTGCAGCTGGCGTCATCAGCACACCACCAGAGGTTCAGAACACATGCACGTGTTACTATTGCACAACGCAACGGGTTGGTTTCTGGCATTGGACTATAGCGACTCTCGAACTTGTCACTTTACTGACCATAACTTAGGGACTGGCGGTGTCCGCGTGCTACGATAATTTGTATATATAAGTCCTGCCTAGTCCACCTCTCTTAACCAAAAGCCATGAGACCATCAGAGATACTCTGCACCAATTCATCCATCTACCTCTAGCACCTTCAGTTCTGCAATCATACTCCTCAGACCACCAGTTTAGCTATGGCCATCCTCAAGTCCATCCTCATCACCCTCGCGGCAGCGGCGGCCTTCCTCCCGGCCGTCGCCAACGCCGCCCCTACACCTTCAACTCCTCCTGAGGGAATCATCGACACTACGCCGGCTGCCAACGACACAGGCGCCAGCATCATGGCCGGCCCCCAGTGGTACTCTGGCCCCTGGTGGTCGTTCCCGGGCAAGGATACCTGGCTGAGCTGGGAAGACCTGTGGCAGCGCAACGACGATAACATGATCTACGCGGGCTCTACCTGGGACGACGTCGGGCGCCTCAATGTCGCGATTTGGAACATTGCGAACGAGTTCGGAATCGACCCGCGCGTCCTTCTCGTCATGGTTATGCAGGAATCCTCCGGATACGTCGGGGTGCGCACAACGTATTCGTGGCAGGGGATCGCGACGGCGGGCGTACTACAGTGCATGAACTGTCCTGGGTACCCTGGCCGGAACAATCTCAGTCAGGATGAGATCAACGGTATGGTCCGCGGCGGCGCTGCGCACTTCAGAAGAGATCTGGATCAGGTCGGTGGCAATGGATGGGAACCGAGCAGTCTGTACCCGGCGCTGCGCAGATACAACTCAGGCACCCTGGATCCTAACAACCTGTCCAACGGCATGGGTGCGACGGATGCATACGTCAGCGACATGGTCCAGCGGCTGGGAGGTTGGACTTACTAGTGAGCTGCATGGGAGGGCTGTGGTATCGAGAACCCTAGCTCAAGTCAGGGGACTCTTTCACTTTGAGACGTCTTACGCTTTCTCCTTCTTCTTCTTCTTCTTCTGCCTCCGTGGATTATCATTTTTCTCTTCTTTCCGTATTACCGCACTCACGGTTGAGTGGAAATCCACAGGTGGATCAACCATCCTGCATTCCACAAGCAGCCTTGACCATGGTCTCCTATCTCTATATGCTAACTTCAATTTCAATCTCAATTACTAAAGCTTTGTTAACTCTTGATCGCGGAATCATGTGAACAGTATTGCTAAAGACTTAGTCGTCAAAGTTGTTGGACCTGGCTGGCGACACATGCAAACGACTTCAAAGCCAGAATTCAAAGGAGTATTCACTTCTCATCCTTTTCGTGGTTCACCGTGTCGTATGCCAGCATGTGGTGTTCTGAGGCCTCAACATTTTGAATATCAACTAATCCATCGCTATATAATACTTGCTTAACTGGCGTGGCGTTAATCTTACGTTCCTCAGCGCCGTCTACACCGCCATCGGCGGTCCGATACACCAGCTACGGAGTTGAAAATATCTTGACACTGCGAAAAGGAAAGAGCCCCGCAAACCGCACGGCCTATGCGTGCTTGCATAGTCTAGATGTATTCGAGGAAGAAACTGCTCAGGACGACTCTGTCCCAGTCTTCCATCTTGGCCTCATCACCAAACAACCGTAATGCGCTGAGAACGAAGAAGTATTGTCCGGCTGGCGCCGTCTGGCCGTCAGTCAGCCGCCCCGTAAAGGTCGCGCGGAAGGAGCTCCTATTCGGGTCCCTAAGACGTGTAGGAGGACATGTGCTAGGCCGAGTCGGTGTTTGGGCGTCTGACAACTAGCTGGTCCGACATGGCCGAGTCCGTGACGGACACTGTGATATTGTTTCCCGCCATTAGGTCCGTGGCCCAGGCGCGTCATTGAGTGGCTATGAGTCTTGCAACGCCGTCGACGACAGGATCCCACAGGCTGAATAACTCCGGCCTAAGGAAGATGGTCAGTTCGCAATCAAGCTGTACCTATTGGAGCAGTGTACTAACGTGTCGGATGTCCCACAATATATGATCTGGCGAGCGCCCTTGGCTGCAAGATTCTGTGCCTGTGTTTCGAAGTGGCATGTCGATTCCTCTGCGAGCACTATGTATGCCGACAAATCTGGAAAGTCTTCTGGTAAAGCGCTACAGGCGTCAAAGTCTCCGGGTACTGATTGAAGATAGAGGAGCGGGAGTGTGGCGTTTGTCAGGCCGGACATTCCTGCAATCCAGCCAAACTCGGCCGTCTCCTCAGAGTCTCTCGTGGTGTAGCTGCTAGCGAGCATGAGGAATGGCTTAGTGGGCCCGTCGACAGAGCCTACAGAGGCGACGCCTCTGTAGGCTGCCGGGTTGCTGGCGCGGAAAATTCCGAATTCGCCATCGTTTGCTGCCGCGGCAACAACAGGCACCCCAGCGTTAACGATTCGCTGCGCCACTAGAGACCAAGCATCGTCTAGCTAGCTACCATCGTTACTAACGGACGCCGAGATGATGTTGCTGCTAGCCTCATAGGCCATGTTGAAGGCAGCAATTAACAGGTCGTTCGAGCTACCTCCCAGACAGTCGAGCGCGCGGAACGCTCCGAGCTCGGCATCAGGGGCTGCCCCGAGGAAGCCGAGGTGGTTCGGACGGCTGGCTATGATACCTGCCACGTGGGTGCCGTGGCCCATGCATGTGTCGATAGGGTCCGTGTCAGGCCGAGGGGCGGTAATGGTTCCGCTACCAATGAGATCGTAGCCATAGGTCACTGTGCAGCCTGGGCCAAAGCAGCCGCCGAGGTCCGGGTGCATGTAGTCGATGCCAGAGTCGATAATGCCAATCTTGACGCCCCTGCCGGTAATGCCTGCCGCGTGCAGGCGGTCTATCTGGGTCATGATGTGGATATCGTACTGAATGTCTTTGACGGCTCGCCTCGCCGAGTCCGTGCGGGAGCTGGGACCCAGCGCGATGTTGCTCTGGCCCGTTGAATATATCTGGGGATCGGGGCCCGCCACTTTCCTCACAGGCCAGACATTCTTGACCCTGGGGTTGGCGAGGAGCTTGGACTCAATTTTCTGTGCGCTGGCGGCATCGTCCACGGTGAACGAGGCGCCCTGGAAGAGCGTAAAGCTCAGGTCAAGTTTGTACGTGACTGCGAGATTGTCCTCGCGGCGCAACTGCTGGTAGAAATCGTCCAGGGACTCCTTGCGGACAAACTCGACGATGAAGGAGCTTTGGGTCATGCTTGCATCTGGAGTGATGTCGGTATTCTCCTGCGCGCACACGAGCGCAGCGCCCGTAAGGCACAGTAACAAAGCCTGCCAGACTGACATAATGGATATCTGCAAGCCGAGGCGCACACCAGGAATAACTACCAGCAGACCAAGCAGCTGCTGTGATACTGACTTATATCACATAAACCAAGAGTCGATACTCTTGAGCGTGAGCTCTTTTGCAACCAGAATTGGGACATGCCAAGCCATGAATTCGTATTAATCAATATGCCAATAATGATACCAGGGTTGTTCCCTAGAGCTTGTCCAGTTATGGCAGGTTGCTGTATCTCCTGCAGCATTGGCATAAGGACACGAGATTAGCATCAGGGGTGAAACCATGTCGTGCAGCGGATTCCATCTGAATCATCCGTTTCGTGCTCTCTCGATGTTGAATCGTTACATACATAACGTCACATGATATGCGCAACTTTTACGCAAACAAACTACCCAGCCACTTAGAATAGAAATATCCTTCCTCTCCCCCCTCGTTTTGCTTTGTCATTGCCTACATAGAGCATGCTAGTAAACAAATGCGTCTGCAATGTCCTCCATGAAGGGAAATACCTCAAGACGCCCATTGAGCAGGCCGCTGCACATTATATGTTGGAGTCTTGTGCACGATCTCGGCCACTCGACCCTGCTTGTCCTGAGAGTCAACATCAAAACGGAGTGACCGACACCTGCCCTACTCCAGGCGATCATTAGTAAGTGCATATTCTGTTTCCACGTCATTACACTGGGCCGAGTTGTCTACTTTTGGCTTCATGAGTTCTGTGCATGACTTCAATTCTGTGCAGTCCAATGTGGCTGTTAGACAACGATCAAATCAGTGTCTTCCCAATGCAGAGTGTAGACTCAGTCGGAAGCTGCGGTGGATGATATTAACTCAAAATACGATTCAGATTTTCTAACGGCACGTTCAAACTATATTTTTCACTCTCCACGCACGCCTTGGCCGAACTAGATTGTCAGCGCGCTACAAAGCTGTCTTCGGTGACTAGGCTTATCATGATGATTCCAGTACACACTGCAAACAACCGCCATGCTTCAGGCGAGAGCGAAGAGTGACATCATTGCTTGCTAAAGAATCGCTTAACTCAAGCACAATTAATACTAGGGCCATTTCCCCCAACCGTTAATTCCCTGGTTCCGAGTCCTCTTGTGAGTTCGCTATCGTGGAGAAGGTTGAAAAATGAAATTATCTGGGAGCTCTGATGGGCGACTGCTTGGGTGTGTCACTGTGAAATCATAGAGAATTTTCGAGAAAGGAGATGATGAGAAGCTGTAGGTCGGCAAACGCGCGTGCCAAACTAGCGAAGTTGAGATGATCATCAAGGCCTTTCATGTTCGTCTGCGAATACTTCCCCATCAAGACGGACGCCGAGGCGCAGCTCGAGAGATTTGATTTTGTCTTTATGTTTCAACTACATTTAAGCTTATTCCACAGGGCGGAGAGGCTTAGTCTTGTCCCTAGCTGCTTTTCAAACAAGGATACCCTGAGGCACACCTGCTCCATGGTGATGATGTGATTGCTGGGAGACAAAAACTTACTCGCCACCTAGAGCACGGGAACAATGTTCGGATCTTTCGCTTCATTTCTATTGATATACAACGCCGAATGAACGATTTACTACCTGTGCGGCTCCGGAATCATCCCAGACGGAGAGTGCGTAGAACTTGCCACTGATTGGGTGTAGGCTATGCCTTTGGCAAAGTTGCGCGAGACCGACAAGAACAACCCGGAAGGTAGCAGCGCCCTAGGGATTTAAAGTATCTTAAGTTAGCGAATGTGAACTCGATCTTATGAGCTTTTATGTCAGCTCTGATGATAACACCTAGTCTTGTGGGGTTGCAAAAATTATCCCTCATCGTGGTGTTCCATGTTTCTTCGTCTCTCCGATGACTCGCGTTTACACAACGACGATATCGACAGAAGGAAGATCGAATTATCTAAGAGGCATAGGGACGATTTGGGCACTTCACACACACTAGCTACAAGATATTGCTTGGTAGTCTTAAATTCGGAATGAATTTGTGCTACATGGACGTAGGATGGGGATGTATTCTAGCAGTCGACGGCATCCAGCCTATACTCTACAAATTTCGGGCGCGTCTCCTTCGTCTACGGACACGCGAATTGATAGAGGAAATATGAATTGATGCTCTATCAGAGTGATAAAGAAGAGCATATGCAAGTTGACCAGGACGAAGTGCATATCTTAATTCGGCCTGCGGTAGTTAGCAGTGTTAGATGGAGTTTGCTGCCGTTGGACACATCACAGCTCAAAAGCTAGTTATGGAGCAAACAGTGTTTGATTATGATTTATTATCAGAGAGCTCTGCGCACTTGTTCATTCTGACAACTTAGAACGCAAAAATGCCGGTGAGCTCAAATACCTCCGTCGAACTTTGGCCACAGATTCAAGCCTTGTTTGACTGTCGCACCTTCGCTTCCTCGTGCTGCTCGCTGCGGCCTGCCACATCCATTTCCTCCACGTGTTTCGTATCGAGATCATACTCCCGCCGAGCAGCAGGCTTGAGATCCTCTGCGGTCGGGTAGGCGTACTTGTGAATCCTGTACCATGGCTGGTCAAACAGGTTATCCATGCTCTCCAGCGACCGGCCCGAGGTCTCGGGTAGCGCGAGGAAGACGTAGACCAGGGAGATGCAGCAGATGCCCATGAAGAAGAAGAAGGCGCCATAGCGGCTCGTTGCTGCAAGCAAGGAGGGCATCGCGCGCGAGCACCCAAAGTACATGGCCCAGTGCACCGCCATGAGGACTGAGACGTTGAGGGAGCGGATGCGCATGGGAAAGACCTCGGCCGAGACCAGGTACGGGATTGAGAACCAGCCGATCGACCATGCAAGTGCGTGGACGTAGATGGCGACAATCGCGGCACGCGAGGCTGCCATAGTCGCAGCGGACGCCTCGATCGCTGCGACGGACACGCCGGTCGTCGCCCGCAGATAACCCCCCACGAACGCCAGCGTGATGATCTGGAGCACGATGCCGGTCATGAGCGAGCGCCTACGGCCAATAAAGTCGATGACAAAGATGGAAAAAAGCAGGACCGAGACAAACTTCACCACTGCGTACAGGCCAGTCGCCAAAAATCGCGACTCGGTCCCGACGATGCCCAGATAGCCAAAAATGGTCGGGCTATACTGAGTGATGGCGTTAGCGCCACTCCACTGGCCCCAGAGATGGCAGAAGAACATGAGAATGAATCGGCGGCGATTGGGAAGGTCAGCGAA
This sequence comes from Microdochium nivale, assembly GCA_026745475.1. Lineage (NCBI taxonomy): Eukaryota > Fungi > Ascomycota > Sordariomycetes > Xylariales > Microdochiaceae > Microdochium > Microdochium nivale. The sequence goes on along the minus strand of JANTFD010000006.1, from coordinate 2,967,207 downwards.
AGTCTCACGGATCAGGTCGAGGGTCGAGGCCCCCGCCACAACCTCCACCTCCGCATCTAATTGATTCTCAATACCCTGGAACTCGGACCGAACGTAAGGATGGTCCTCAGGAAGGTTCCGGAAGCGACAGAGAGTTTTCAGAGCCTCGGTGCGTTTTCCCTGGCTGAGGAGGAATCGTGGCGTTTCGGGTGTGAAGAAGGAAGCGATGCCCCACACCACCGCTGGCAGCACCTGAAGAGCGGTAGGCAGTTGCCACTGGAGATCTGTGCCGGCATGGTACTGGGTGACTCCGTAGTTGAAGAAGAAACCGAAGACGACTCCGAGTTGTTGGCAGCAAGTATACTGGAGGGTCAGGAGGCCGCGAATGGGCTGTGGGGAAATCTGGCAAGGTACACAAGTTAGAGATTTGTGTTAAAGGAACCGACCGCAAAGGTTTTGGTTGCGTCCTACCTCGGCAATGTAAATGGATGGGAGAACGGTCGTGGCACCAATGCCGATACCGGCCACCACCCGGGTGGCGTATAGGGCGCCGAGATTGCCATTGCTGAAGGCCTGGCCGAGGACACCGCCGATGTAGATGATGGTAAACAGCTGGAACGTGTAGGTGCGGCCAAGCTTCTGCGTGAGCCACACACAGGCTAAACAGCCAACAACGGCGCCCGCTGTGGCAATCGCGACGATCCAGCCTTTTGTGTTTGCGTACTCGGACTCGGACTGATTGGCAATGCCGAAACGAGTCTTGAATACATCCATGATGACGAGAGAAGCAATGTTTCCTGTGTGCGGAAGGGAGACTCCGAAGTCAGATCGATTCAGTCCATGTTAAATTTGACCAGGGGCATAAGTCTGCGTACCTTCATCAAAGCCCTTTGCGACTCCCGAGAAACTCCAAATACAGGTACACATGATTAGATACCAGTTGAAGATCTCCTTTGGGCTGTCCTTAATGGCCTTCCTTGTGGCCTTGATCATGTTGGGTCGCGCCATGCTTGGCAGCTAAGTCGAGGCCGATCTGAAATGCGGATGTTTCTGCAGGACTGGTACGATACTGGTCACAGATGTTAAGGGGTGTGTAACACAAGACAGCAGCTGCCTCGAGCTCTAGAATGAAGTAATTCTGCTTTTTGGAATCTGTGCCATTTATGTCGGCGAACAAGCCGCCGGGAAAACTCTGGCTCGAAGCTCGGCTGGACTGACCTGGTGGATCGGAAGGTCCTTTAGAAAGACTAGGCAATGCTTGATGCACTTGTCCTACTGGCTTGTGGCGTGATCCATGCGTCGGTATCAGCCCGACAATAGGCAGGGGTAACCACTGGGGAATACCTAAGTTGCGGAGAAGATGGAGAAGCTTGACTTCCATGACTCGTAGTCGTCCGGGGTCCTGGTGCTTATCCCTTCCAAGGTTGGGGCAACCCAGCATTGGCCCCAGCCCGATGAGCCCCGGAGAGGGGCCGGACTCCAACTTTGATACACTACTCAAAGAAAACCACGTCGAGTCATGCCTTCGGAAGACAAGTCACACCAGGCAAGCGTAACGGCATGGACGCCCTCGCATCTTGCGCTACTGCACCCTGGAGCGTGGCTGAACGCACAACTGCACATTCATGTCCATCTCATCAAGCATCGTTTGACGTTACAAAAACGGAAACCATTATTGCAACACCAAGCAATAACGCCTCATATAGGTGAATTGTCACACATCGATGGTTTTCTCCGAAGGCTGTAGGAACCCTGCCAATGGGCTATCTGAATTTAACATAGTCGAGAAATACGAATGATGCCTGCAACGCCCCCTCACGAGTTCTGCCTCGTACACTCCTTCACTTTTGGAGCTTTGACAGCGCCCCGACAGTGCCATTCCACCTTTTGCACGTTTCCCTCCAGGCTATCTGTGATGAATAACGTCTTGTGCTTGGGGCCACCGAAACAGCAATTCGTCAAGTTTATCCCCCGTGTCCCGCTCACGATTCGAGCCTTGGGAACACCGTGCGTGTCTACGACGAAAACGGAACCCAGACTCGGATGGCATATGAAGAGGTTGCCTTCCTCGTCGACAGCCAGACCATCAGGCCCTGCGTTGCCAAAGGACTGGAAGAAGACGCCGACTTTGCTTGTGGTCCCGTCCTCGTTGAATACCGGCAGGCGCCACACCTGATTCGCGCGCGTCATTGCGACGTAAAGGAAGCGCTCGTCCACGGAGAGGGCGAGTCCATTGGGCGAGGCGCCGTTGTCTAGCAGTGTATCGAGCTTTCCCTGAGATGACAAGCGGTACACGCGGCCCGTGGGATCGGTCATGCCCGTTTGCCCCTGGTCTGTGAAGTACAAGTTGCCCTTGGAGTCGTATATAAGATCGTTGGGCCCTTTGAATCGCTCTAAATTCTTGCGTGTGAGCCTGGGACTGATCTTGCCAGTTGTAGGATCGAAGCGTAAAATGCCCTGGGACCGGATGGAAGGTCAGCTAAAATCCAGACTTGGACCAATGTTCGCCTCGTTGTGTCTTATCTGAGAGACTCGGCATGATATTTTCGGAGTCGCACCTCGCCCCCCTAAGCATTGTACTCGCGTGAGAATCATAGAGAAGTGCAATTACTCACCTGCTTGTAGTCCGCAATGATCAACGTTCCGTCCTCGGCCCCGACCAGCCCATTCGGCTCCCCATCCCACTGCACGGTCACGGAGACGGTCTTTTCCTGATCAATTCTCAAGATGCGCCCGTACGGGACATCAACCACAAATAAATTGCCCGCCTCGTCAGCAACTGGGCCCTCGAGAAAAATGTGCTGAAATTTTGAAGCGAAGCCACCTCGCCATTCTGTATCTTGGCCAATGCAGCGCAAGGCGTCGGGTACCCGGATGTGTAACTCTGCCGTGATAGTTGGCGGAGGGGGATAGAAGTTCATGTCTGACTTGCTGATCAGTCCGAAGTTTTGCGATGAGGATGATGGGGAAGAACCCTGGAGCGACATACCCGCATTACCACAAACCCCCATCTCTTTGAGACTCGCGCTATTCTACTCTACCCTAAGTCCCCGCATCCGCGTGCTGTGATCGGGTTTCTCCGGACTTTACCCGCAGCCTCGATTTCCCAAACAAGGGTTATCCTTTGCGCAGCCTCCCAGCTGACGTTTACAGTATCTTCGCTAAGCCGACAAACCTCCGCGACCTGATAAATGGAGAAGAAACAGGCATCATATTCAATAAAAACTACGGAGCTCAGAGGTACAAATGAGCCATCTATTTCTCACTATGCTAGAAGTACTAGCAAGCGACAGAGTTACAAAGAGCTTTGTCACACCAGGTGTTTTAGTAGTGTGAAGATACTTCGGGAACTGCGGCAAGAGGTTGTCCAAGTAAATCGGACACCCCTGGTGACTACCCCGCATCGCTACCAAGTATCGTGTCGCGATATGCGCGATCGAACCGCCATACAATTTCCCATATAAACTAGATTCCTCGCGTCTAACCGATGTCGTGCGTATCTGTATATAGCCGGTGGACGCGGTCAGCCAGCTCGGCCCGACCGAACATTCTAATTGGTCCGCTTATATAGGCCATGGATTAACAGTAGGGCATGATGATTGGCTATCTCGAACAGCAGGCTTCCATCTTGCAACCTGGGCGAGAGGAGTTATGATATGGTATGAATTCCTCTTTTGGCATGTATTGTGGTCGACGCGGATTGGTTAGCTCGTACATCTGAGCCTCAACGATTTTCACCATCGAGGCTGAGCTCAAGATGATGACGACGACCATTACCAAGGTGCGACAACAGTCGACAATTTGCATTTTGCCATTGGGTCTTCATTTTCATGGAAGAGATAAAATATAACAAACCTATGACCTCCATCAGTTCAGCCGAGTCTTCTGGATCACTACATTTCCAGCCAAAACCGAACTAGGCGTTAGAGACGACTCACCTATCGACATAACCAAACACAATGCACAGCAAAAATACTGTGCTGGGCCTCCTGGCAAGCTTAGCCTTTCTGGCAGAATGTCAAACAGAGCCAGCCATGGTCTACGGATTTGATACCGTAAGTTTTCGTGCACAGGACCCCTAATCTGCGTTAGACATCCTCACTGATTCGCCTTATAGATCAGCTCCTCCCCTGATCTCGCATGGATGCCATGTTTCGATGACTTTAAATGCACAAAGCTGCAGGTTCCCCTAGACTACGCCAACCCTTCCCTCGGCACCACAGACGTCGCCTTCATCAAGCGGCCCGGCAAGAACGCCACTGCCGACTCGCCCAACATTGTCTTCATCTTCGGCGGGCCTGGAGGCTCCGGCGTCGAGCTGCTACTAGCCGAGCGCGACCGGCCCGGCGCAATCTTTGGCGAGCAGTACAACGCTGTCTTCTTCGACCCCCGGGGCGTCAACAACAGCGGCCTAACGCTCGACTGCTTCTCCGGTAACGCAGACGCACGCACAAGCTTCACAGATCTGCACAAGACCGGTATCACGAACACATCTACCAACTCGCTCCAGGATCAGTTCTACTCGAGCGCTATCTACTCCGAGTGGTGTCAGACCGCACAGGCCAAGTCGGATTCCCCCTACGCGTACTATGTCACCACCCTCACCGTCGCCCACGACCTGCTCTCGTACGTCGAGGCCGAGGCCCGGGCGAGCGGCAACAAGACGAGTCCCGAGGATGCCAAGCTGTGGGCGTACGGCGTGAGCTACGGGACGGTGACGGGCCAGACATTCGCGACACTATTCCCTTCGCGCGTGGGCCGGCTCGTGCTCGACGGCGTCATCGATGCCGAGCAGCATTACGACAACTTCGCGCTGGATTCCGTGGACCAGAGTGATGCCGGGATCGAATTCTTCGCCGAGACGTGCCACGCCGCGGGCGCAAATCAATGTGCGTTCTGGGGGCCCTCGGCCGCGAACATTCTGGGCCGACTGGACAGTCTAATTGAGCAGCTGAGAGCTCACCCTGTCGCGATCAGCGGGACCCAAGGGGGAGGCCGCAAGCAGATGACAATGGTCACCCAGGCCGATATCAAGATGCTCCTCTTCCAAGCCCTGTATGACCCGGTGACCATGTTCCCGGGCTTGGCGGACACGCTGCACGACCTCGAAGGCGGCAACGCGTCTGCTCTCGCAGGCACATACGCAGGTTCAACATCTGAAAGTGCTGATTTCGGAAAGCAGATTCTGTGCGCCGATGTGACGCGGCGCAACAAACTGACCACGGTCAAGCAGTTTGCCGAGTATGTCCAGGCCAGCGTCGCGCGGAGCAGATATGTGGGTGACCTGTGGCCTATTGAGCTGGATGGAGTGCTATGTAGCGCGTTGAGGCCGGAGCTGCCGGATAGCATATTGATGCGTTGTGAGTTGCTCTTTTCTTTGCACTTCCGCTGTCCATCTCTGGATCTTCATCTCGTGGCTGACTGCAGGCTCGATGCTCACACGTAAACAGCACCCGTCGGTGCGATTGACAACCCGACTACCTTTCCCATCTTGTTCACCAGCAACACGATTGACCCAATCAGCGCCTTGACTGCGTACGTCCCTTCTTTTTCCTAAGTCTGGACACTCTCACGAGGCGAAAGAAAGAAGCTGACCACACTGCACCACTATAGAGCCAAGAAGGCCACCGCCAAATTTGTAAACTCAGTGCTCCTGCAGCAGGAAGGTGTAGGCGTAAGTCAAGTCTTTTCCCTGCTGTCCGTCTCTCTGCTATCCTGCCCTGCCACAGTTTCCATCGATAGCCGTTACATCACGCGCATATCGGAGCAAGCCAAGCCTCGAAAGCATCCGGACAACAATCCCAGAAAGGCTAACATAATACCTTCGTCGGTATAGCATACCGTCGTTGCAATGCGCGGGTCGCCGTGCTACTTTGGACACATTCAGGCGTACATGGCGGGCATCGTCCCAGCGGCCAACACGAAATGCCCGAGGGAATACGTGCCATTTCAGGTGTAAGAGGCTGCACACACCTTGTAATCCTCGTGTATAAATGAAATAATCTGGAAGGGCTCAGCCATGTCCTGCTCAAGACTTGTTTCTTATAAACTAGTTAGGACATCAGAGGAGAATAGCTCATACATTACCTGATTGAGCACGTGGGACCTATGAATGACCAGCAGAAGAGAGGTCTAGTCTGATGAGCACTTGACATCATTGGAAGACCGCCGTCAGAACTTATTTATACCATCAACAAGCATTCAAACCTGAGCCTAAAATTGGGACAATTGATGCCTATCCAAGGGTCTAAGCCCATCTTACTACCGAATATCTAACCGAGACGCGGTGTCAACTTCGCTCGTCCTCCTGAAAGACAGAGGCGAGTATCATGTTAATGGATTTTTGGAGGTCCGTCCGTCCGATCGAGCTGGGACCGTCTACTTCCACGACCCAATGGAAGAATATTCAGCGAGTGCAGATTTGAGCTGTGCGAAGTCACTATCGATCCATTCCTGAACCCGCCCCTCAAGCAGGCTGTGTCTTGCAAAAGAATGCCAGAGCTCACACTAACGCCAATCAGCTAGACCGGTAGGCGTAACTAGGTGCACTTACTCGCATACCATTAGACGTTAGAACGGGTATACTATTTATATAACCACGGCTAGATTTTAGCTATTACTAACGGAAAACATAAAAATGGCGTCACCACTTTGAAGTCTTATAATCTCAGCGGACCTTTCCTTATTAATGAGTACAATATCTAATTTACTAATGCCTCGCTAGCTAATGGAATATGTAAAATATCAAGAACGGCGCTCCGCTAAGCGGTGGCACGTCTAAATCTCAGCTGACGCTAGTCTCTAGAAACTAAAGACCTAGATCAACCCTTTCTCCTTGCTTATAGTTTGCGTCCAAACAAGCCTGCTCCGTACTGTTACTTTTGCGTTTGGAGAAACATTTCCAGGTTCTCCGCAACCAGCTCGTGGACGCGGCTTGTTCTAGCGCAAACGATTATGAAGTTAGCAGACATTCAAGGCTCGGAGGTGCAATGTAAGAATAATTATAGACGGGAAGGTGGAAAGGGGCTCATGCGACATACATGTGTCCGGCATTGAACCAAAAATACTGGTCGAGTGGCAGGCAACCAAACTTGGCCGGCTTATCACCAGCCTCGGGATTGCCCTGAGCGGCCTTGCAGGTTGTGATTGTGTTGACGATCCCGTATTTGACTGGGTTGTCGAGGACTCCGTTCAGGAACGTGTTTGCGTCGTAGAGCATGGCTGTGGCTCTGCCTGTTGTTGCAAGTCGTTTAGTTAGCATGACGGTCTCGTGGGAGGATATGCTGCCAACAAGTGACTAACCATCAACACGCTGCTGAAACGTTGTGATCAGCCTCTGTAGACCTTGGTTCCATCGATCCACCATTTTCTTGTTCGGGTACGGGTCCAGTGGGTTGATCAAATTCGGTGGTGCACGCTCGTACGGGGGCATATTCATAAACAAGAAATTCCGATGTCCGGCAGCGTACAGCGGGCCTACGCTTTGCTGGAACAGACCATAGTTGATGGCGTCGTACTTCTTGCCCAGTAGCGCGAGCGCTTGGTCGTTGCTGAGCCCCTTCTTCTCATCGTCCGAAAGCCTCAAGGTGACGATATCATTGATGCCGATCCATATCGCGACCAGTACATCGCTCTTGTCCTTGCGGAATCGTGACTGGAGGGCCGGCTGACCGTAGCGCAGGTACTGCTGCGTCTGGTTCACCATGGGCATCGTGAAGCTCTTGGCCCGAGGGTTGAATTGGTCGGCGTACTTTGCACCGGCAAAGGCAAAGTCCCAGAGCTCCTTTGGGTTGCTTGCGTGGGCATTGTTGCTGCACGTGGTCGGTGAGTATGAACCTGGCACGACGCCGCAATTTGTGAGATGCTGAACCCAGTTCGCTCCACCGGCAGATGTCCCTAGGTAGCCTGCTACCATTTTGTTGTCGAGCAGCTGCTGGGGAGTGTAGGCAGACCTGCCAGGTCTTGCGTCCCCAATGAAGCTGTAGTTTTGATAGCCAGCGGTGCCTTGGACAAAGGTCCACGAGTCACCGAATGCAACTACATGCTTGATGCTGTTCCAGGCGAAGCCGGAAGCTGGCGCGCCGTAAACACAACCAAAGGCAGTTGCAAAGGCAAGAATAGAGAGTGGGAACACCATGGTGCTATGTGACTGGTTTATCGGCAGAGCATGTCTGAACTATCTTTCGGTGGAAATCACGACGGCGAGCCAGGCATTTATTACGCAACGCGACCTATAGACGACTCAGAGTCCCCATACTACACATCAGTAACGGAAAAGGAGATATTCTAGAAGCGGACGCTAGCGGGATTACATGGCACTACTGCACCTTCCATCGGTGAGACTAACCTAGAAGGATGATGCGAGCCCGGACCGGTTGAAACTCTTTTTTCTGTATCCATAGCCTTAGGGCCAGCATAGTTTGGCACTACAAACGGTCGGCCGTTGGACTCGTGGTACGGCTCACCGCGGTCTGCCCGGACGGGGCCACAAACTCAGACGCCACTTGCGTACGCCAACGGTGCTCGACTCGAAACACGGTTTCAGCTCGAATGGTACGTCACCTTGGCAAAAAGATTCTAACCTCGTTTGTCGGGTGCGAGTCGGAGCGCCGCTCACGCGCATCAGGTAGCTCGCCGGATCGACGGCCAGCCGTTCATAGCTGCATCCTGTCTAGCCTGAAAGTATCTTCGCTACACTCACCATGGGCGTCGTGGGTGGTGTTGTCGCGTACTTGGCCCAGCCCTTTAGCGACATTGGCAAAGACGGTCAGGACATTGTCTGCTCGGCCCCTATGCTCACGAAGTTGGAGGACCTGCATTCGTGGTGTTTTTGATCGAGGGCTAGACCGAGTACACAACTGGGAGCCACTTATTCTACGGGCGCCAGATAGTTACCTGTCAGAGAGTGCGGCCATGGCGGCCATAGCATTAACCAAATCAGCAAGGACCGCTCTGCCAGCCATTTCGTGGCCAGATGGCTCAGTACCAACTCCAATGATGCAACAGCACAGCTTACAACGTCCACTGCTTACGTCAACATACTAAAAGATGTGCTCAAGGCGACTGGCGTGGAGATCCTATGGCGCACATCAGACACCAGTACCTCAATAAGTACACTGGTATTCAAGAGCAGTTCAGGCAGAACTTCGGGGATCTTTGCTCTCGCAAGGGGTAGCTTGTTTCTAGAGACCATGCATATCTAAAGCGTACTCGAAAGCACACAAATGGCAATCGTGAATAATACCTAGAGCTTTTCAGAAGAGCAGTTTTGTACCTAGTCTACATAGATGCATGTCTCAGTTTCTTCCCTGCCACGTAGTCTTGCGCCATATCGAGAAAGATTTCACGGCCCTTCACGTAGTTCACCATCCAGCTCCAGAGCTTCCAGCCGCCGATCTGGCCTGTTCCGTGCTTGGGGCCTAGCGACAGGAAGACCATCGTCTTGTCTAGTGGCTTATAAAGTGGTGCTGAAGCTGTTGTCTCGCTATTTAAAGCGCGACTTAGTGCATCAGCTAGGTAAATTATTTGTGCATCCGTGTTAGTCACCTGCTTTGGTTCCAGGTTGCCAACGTCCCCGATGCCCCAGATATTCTTCGTTCCTTTGACGCGCATGTTCTTCTCAAGCTTGACGTTTCCGGCTTCATCAAGGAGCTGCGACGGAACAAAATCGGTGTTGACTCGGATGCCGAAGAGTGGGAGGTAGACGTCTGCGTTGAGACTAGAGCCATTTGAGAGGGTCAGGACGGTAGTGCCCCCCTCCTCTCCTGGCACATTCTCTGTCTTGACCACTCTGGTGCTCGCCAGAACTGTGACACCAAGCTTGCGCAGGTTCTGCCCGACCGTGTTGGCCAGGGACGGCAGGACGTTTGAACCCGCAAGCACACGCTCTTTGGAGTTGATGAGGGTGATTTCCTTCTTGCTGCCAAAATGAGCAGCCAGCTCCCCGGCTGTCTCGACACCTGTCGGCCCAGCCCCTGCCACGACAATAGACTTGGCTGCGCCAATACGCTCCTGCAATTTGTGGAGTGCGGCCACAGTCTCCTCTGATGTGCCAATTAGTTTGAAGGGTAGACTAGCCCCCTCAATTCGCGAGCCGGTGGCGATCACCAGCTGATCGTACGTAATTGTCTGCTGATTGCCGCTGTTCAGCTTTATGTCGACGGAGCTTACGTCGGGGTCGATAGAAGTGGCCTTGCCAAGGACGAAACCCCAACTCGCTGATGGATGGTGTGCAAAGTTGGACTCGATGGGAATGAAGAGCTTGTCGTCTGGGACCGCCCCAGGAATGACGCCTCGCGTTGCTGCAAGGTTCCAGTAAAATTCGGAGCTGGGCGAGACGAGAATGACCTTTAATTTGGTCTTTGGGGCCGTGTAGATGAGAAGTTTGTGCGCGAGCGGCAAGCCAGTGAAGCCCGCACCCAGAATTACCACTGTCTTAGTAGACATTGTGAGCGGCAGCTGCTTGTGAGGACCTCGACCTCGTACAGTAAGGCTATTCCTCTGGAGGATTGTACTTATACCGCCATGTGATGCTTCTGAGTGTCTCGGCCGCGAGCTTCGGCCAAGAATAAGGCCGGGGTGATCAGCTGCAACTGCAGCCACCGAGGCCGAGCCTTCGGCTTTAGAGCCAATTAAAACACGCCCAGGGTCGCAGGCTGCTTACTACGACGACGTGGCCTCTGACTTCGCTAGCCAGTTGACAGACAACGACCAGTCGCGATCACGGCCCTGGTCAGGTTGTCAGCACCATAGCTGAAGCATGGATACACCACTGACTGTTGGCGACGGAGTCGACAATCTCAAGATCTGGGTGAGAGATTCTACACCTCCCGCTGCCCCCTTTCCGTTGCGCCCGCTCCACGCAACTGACCTCGCCGTTCCTGTCGAGAAAGAGCTGCACGACCTGCCGACGACGCAAAGTCAAGTGCGATAGACATTCTCCCTGCACGCCGTGCTTACGGAATAAAGCTGAGTGTGTATTCCCCGTCTCAGGTCGTGTACCTCGGCGCGGACGACTCGGTGGGTTGTCGGCTGCCACCCACCGTAATACAGGTCTATTGGGACGGTTGCGCCATCTCGAAGCTCTCGTCTCCGATCTTGGGTCACAAGTAGAGGTGGCAGTCTCTGCCCCCTCGGACGAGAATGGCAACGAGGACGATGTCATGTATTCTTCTGCCGAGCAAGAATTTGATCTGGGTGCTGCACAATTGCAGGTCCATGGCCAGGACACCAGCATAAGCAGTTCCAGCTCCAATTCTCGAGAGATTGGCTTTGGCCAGCCTATCCCAAACCCGGATGTGGGCGATCTTGTGGCCCAAGAAAACGGCGACGTCATTGTTGAGGATAAGTTTTGGACCATCTTCTGTTCCGAGGTATTCTTCACCTAGACTCACATACAGGACTCGTGCTAACTCATCGAAAACAGGTAGAACAGATATTTGAAGCCGTCCGAGACCGCAGTCGTCCCCCATTTTTTGCTCAGCATGATGCAAAGGAGCGCAGTCATCTTGGTTACTTCAGCTATCTCTTGGGCCGCACAGATTCTGGCACTACCGGCTCTATTGGGGATTTCTACCCCATGCCTTCCCAGTTGCTCTTCATATGGCACACATTCGAGGAGAGAGTCGACCCCATCGTCAAGGTCCTTCACAAGCCAACTATGGCGGAGATCATCCGCAATCAGACTGGCGACTGGGCGACGATAGAGATTCATGTGGGGGCATTAATACTGGCAGTATCTTATGCCGCCATTTCTGCATTTGACGAAGACGAGGTCAGTAGGACGGCTGACGGGAAACTTACTATTCTTGCTGACGCCGGACGCAGGTGCTGAAGAACTTTGGTTTCTCCAAGCCGCAACTTCTCGCCCGCTTTCGGCTGGGCACGGAACAGGCCTTTCAGCAGTGCAACTTGCTGACAACGAAAGATCTCAGGGTTTTGCAGGCTTACATTATCTACTTGAACGTAGTGCAACGAAGCGGCGAAGCAGAACTAGCCTGGCCCTTGGTTGGCATGCTTGTCAGGGTAGCAGTTCGCCTACAGCTCCATCAGGACGGCCGCCAATTCTCAGAGCTCAGTGGCTTCGAGATAGAAATGCGCCGACGGCTTTGGTGGAACATCTGCCTGCTCGATTCACAATCTGGGGGAGCACCTCGAAGCTCGCTTTTTTTGATCTCTGAAGGCATGTTCACTACTCGCAGGCCCTTAAGCGTCAATGACGTGGCTATTGGCGTTGGCTCAAGTGCCATTGAGGAATCCGAGGTTTCCACAGATATGACCGCGACACTCGCACGCCTCGACATGTGGGCCATACTGCAGCAACTCCGGGCTCTCACAACCGACTCCGCAACACCAGAGAGTTTCGACAGCTTCGCGCACCACGCGAGGAACATTTGCCAGAATTACACAGAGAGACTGATAAGCTCGCAACAACCGCTTACACGTTTTATTGCGACCATGGCAAGGCTGTCGCTCACAAGAATCGAGCTCTACCTACGACAACGTGCACTTGGTGCGAACATGCAATCTACCGAAATCGTTCAGGCGGCCGTTTTGATCCTACAGGATGTATCAGAATTGCGCCATGAGCCATCCTGGAGGCTATGGCGCTGGCTTTTGCCTGCCTTCAGTACACCCTGGCTCGCTCTCCACGTCGTGCTAAAGCACATTTCCGAGCAGGGCAATTGTGGCACTCTTGCTAGAGCGTGGTCTGCTGTCGAAACCACATTTGCAGCCATACCTGACGAAGACAAGGGCAAGCCTCAGTATGAGTCGCTTCTAAGACTCAAGAGTATGACCAGTACTGAATTCTCCAGTATTCATATCCCGGCGACGATAGGCCACGGACTTGAAGCAGTGCCACACAGGCATATGGAGGCAGCTTCAACGTCTAACATACCTATATTTCTGGGCCCCGAGGTAAGCTTCGCTCCAGATAATACCGGTTTACCGTTGATGGGCGATCCAGTAGACTGGCGCTCTTGGGAGTTTGAGGACTGGACTTATTTTTGAAAAACTCGACCAAGAAGAAATTATCTTACGCCGAATCTATTAGCGAGCCAGATTATCCATTCATTGATAGTATTTGATTAACCCTCACGTGTATGCTATTATGCTAAGGGTGTGATTCTTTGCTTTGTGTCTCCTTTACATGGTAACTGTAACTATAATTATAACTTCATGCGGCCGCCACAACGCAGCCTATGCTTCAATTTCATCCATGTAGGCTAATACGAATACACATGAAATGAATCAGCTATTGTTGGTTGTTGGTCAGTGGGATCTATCCCGAGACCGTGATCGATGCAGGATGTCGGTAACCGATAGCAAACCCACCTGCGCCGAAAGGTACTTCGAAGACGTTTCCTGGACAGGCGGTTGCAAGAGGTGTAGCGGCTGCGGCGCAGTGTTATGGTGTGTCTCTGATGAAACCAGGCTTTTTGTCAGTTGTCCTGTCGGCTGTGCAGCCGGTCGTTCCGCCGGCTCCTCTGTCGGCATCGGCGATAACTGTTGACCTAGGTCGCTGTCCTCACAGTCTGCCTCGTTTCGACCAGCTTCAATGCGGCCTGGCCAAGGATGCACCAAGGCTATGGTGGCGTGGATGTCCTTCAAAGTACATATTGGGAGGGAGCACTGTCCTAAGCTCGGCCCGTACTTTGCCCCGAGACGACCAAGGCCGATGCATCTACACACTTGGGAGAGTCTAAGACATTAATACGCGAAAAGTTTAGTCATCGGCTCCAGAGAGACCACATACTCGAAATTGAACAACTCTGCGATCCACCACGGGATAAGCGGAACAGAGATGTCCTGGTCTGGTCTGTCAATGACAAGGGTGTACTTTGTACAATCCTTGTCCCTATAATGGACCTCTGCCCCCCGGAATCTGGCGCCTAGTTGTCTTAGTTATGAAGATGAGCGCGGTGCTAGGGGACTTACTAGCGAAACACGCAAGGATACTTAATGCATCCGCGCCGTGGGAATCTACCCGCTCGTCGACTAGCAGGTTAAAGAGCTCTACTCCATGGTTCCAAACCACATCGGTACTCCAGTCATGACGCGCCCTCTTGAATGTAGCTTGTATGCAGATAACAGCATACCATCCGAACCAAACGTCCCAGCCATTCCCAGTCACGCAATCGATGAGGATTCCGCTAAGACTCTTCTTGAGATGCTCCAAGCTGATGCCGAGTTTCTTCTTGTCTCCTTGGACTCGGTACTCGTGCGCCAAATCCACGATCGCTCGCCGCCAGTCTAGCGAGACCGGCCTTGGCTGAAGCCATGGGGCATGGCGCCCTTTCTCGTAGGCGGCTACCACGTTGCTGCTCTTGAAGCCTGGCCTAGAGGCGGCATTCTCCTCTTCGAAGGCCTGAGCGCTCATGACGCAGGCTGTCGTTGAGCGTCGGGACGGCGTGGTGTATGTTAGGTCTTGGTGGGATGAAGCTCGGTGTAGCTGTGCCTTGGCGTAATCTCCTACAGTCGGTCTAAACGCGTCGATGGGGAGGGGCTTAGGTGTCAGCTAATCAGGCAAGGCGGGGGTGCGCGGATCCGCCCGCGCGCGCGTACCATTACCTAGGGTAGAGTGGGATCGCTGATTTATGCACCGGGTGCAGCAGAAGATGGGAGGCACCGCGAGGAGGACAAGGGGGGGGGGGGTAGAAGTGGTTAAATTGGTTGTGTGTGTGTCAAAGGGAGAAGTACCTCCAGGGTGTGCCTCAAGCAGAAGAGATCTAGGTACATGGCCCCTCCTGGGCAACAGCCCCTCCCTGGGTTGGTTCCACCTTCCATAAGTGTACCCATCAGCAGCCTCGCCCGGAGGTTATATGCATAATTCGGCACTATGAGCAGTGGAGCAAGGACTTTACTTTACCCTGTGCTGCTTCGGACCGCGCGGGCCGTTTTTATGTCAACGTATGCATCCTAGTCCCATACCCGAGACGCTGATGTTAACGGTAAATGCTACCATGGTAGCTGCCTGGGCTTATGAACTGAGCACATCACACACACACATACATATATATACACAGTTAACTGCTTCTAGGCTGCAGAGGAACTTCGTCGCTACCCTATGTGGATGCGCCGTTTTGCCAACGCCTGGCTGGTGCCCAAGTGTCGTCTTGTCCGCCAACAAATAGCCAGTGCCACCAAGCTTGTCAATCGCGTTATACAGGAGCGCCAGCAGGATGGCGGCAACACAGCAATCCAGCGCGTACCCAACGCAATTGACTGGTTCCAGGAGGAGAGCGCTGATATACCCTATGATTCAGGTCGTATACAGATCACCTTATCCACTGCTGCCATCCATACGACGTCAGATCTGCTCACGGAGACTATTCTCCGCCTGTCTCAGGAACCCGAATTTGTCGAGGAGCTTAGGGACGAGATCAAGTCCATCGTGAGCGCCGAGGGTGCCTGGACAAAAAATGACCTATTCAAACTCAAGACTGTCGACAGTGCTCTCAAGGAGGCCCAGAGGCTACGCCCGATCCTAAGTGCCGCCATGATGCGTAGGGTTTTAGCCCCGACGCCCATCCCCGGCACCGACCGCGTTCTCCCCAAGGGCGCCCAAACTGTTGTTCAGACACACCTCCGATTCGATCCAGACGTCTACGAGGACCCGCAAAAGTGTAATGGCCGCCGCTTTGCCGATAAGCGTGCTAACGGGAAGACCAAACTTCCAGTCCACCTCGTCTCCACCGGCCTCACATCTCTCTCCTTTAGCCACGGCGCCCATGCTTGTCCGGGCTGATTTTTCGCAGCTAACGAGCTCAAGGTTGCCCTATGCCATCTGCTCATCAAGTATAACTGGGAGGTGGACCCCGAGCAGGACGCCAGTACCACCGGTAGTGGCGCCTTTAACATGAGCCCTCGCATTAATAGATTCAATCTCACTGTTAACACTTCTGCCAAACTTCGCTTCAGGAAGAGGACGCCCGAGGAGATGGGCATCGATTTGGACGCGATTGTTGCGGGGATGGATTAATTGCTCGTTAAAAAGAGTATGAGCTTTGGAATGGTGCATTGAATTCAGTTTATATCATCAGATGACCTATTCTAAAGTATATACTAATATTACCATATATCCGCTGAAATCGGGCCAGAGTTCACCAGATGTGAGCAACAGGCCCGCAGCCGACTGCTCGCACTGGCTTGCTAAATAGTGACAATCAAGTAAGCATCCATCCCCAACATTGGTTGCTCTTGTGCACGAAACTCGTTTAGAAGAGTTTAGCAGCTACACCCAGGCCCATGGCGGCTGCGGCGGCGACACTGCCAAGGTTGACCTTGCCTGCGACGGCAGCGGCGATTGGAATGGCAGCGGTGGTGCTGGTGCTCGACGTGGTGTGAGTCGAGGTGGTACTGTTGACGGCATGAGTCGCTGTGAGGGAGCTGGTGTAGGAGGGTGTCTCAGTGTCGAAGGACGTGACAGTCGGGCCAATCGTGACCTGTGCGAATTTGGGCCATTTTCAGTGATGATTCGTTTACTTTGGGTCTAGTTGTACCGTAGAAGTGGTGGAAGCAGGGTAAAAAGTCTCACTGTGCTTGCTCCGGAGACCGTGGCTGTAGCCGTGACAGAAGGGCGGTAAAGCTCCGGCTTGGTGTCGAGGACTGTCCACGCGTTGGCGCCGCCACAGATTTCCAAGTCGAAGTCTGGGCAGGGCGCGTTGCACTTGTCGTCGGCGAAGAGAGCGCTGGCCGGTGGCAGCTCGTCGATGCAGGTGCACCAGTCGCCTTGCAGGGCAGAGTACGAGTGCGCCGAGACGCTACACTGCGTACGACACGAGCCGTACGAGTTGAACTCGTATGTGGCTGTGTTGCCCAGTTCGAGCGCCGAGTAGAAGCCCAGCGCCTACTCAGCCACAGCGACGGTCGCGAGGACAGGGACAATGGTGTAGGCCTTCATCCTAGTGGTGGTCGGTGATAGTTTAGAACGAGTGGACGGTGGACGGTCTTAGGCAGTGTAGGTTGACTGAAGGCGATCAAACGGTTGTTGCAATTATTGTTGTCAAGAACATAGCCGGCCAGATGAAAGGTGAGCAAGTCGTTCTTATATTCACGTGTCTTTTGAGGAGTTAAGAAAGGCTGGGCGCGTAGAGGTAATTCCTTGCTGTCTTCTGAAAGTGCACATTTAAGTGCACTTTTGACGACAAGGGGCAGCTGCGCTGCTACGCTTGGCTCGACACGATCAACAGGCCAGCCGGTCAAGCCCGGTCAGCCAAGACCTCTGCCTAGCTGTCAAATCAGGCAGTGCTTCCCGAGTAGGAAGGAATGGTAGGTCCTCTGCAACAGTTCGTGTCGGGTGCTGCCGCCAGGCATTGCTGGCCTCGTAGAACGCCACAGAATACCTAGAACGTTCCTAGTGCCTGAAAATTACAAATATAACTGCAATCATCTGCCACGATCTGCTCATCAATCCTTGAATATGCGGACTTTGTAGTCGTCCCGCCATTTGTCCTCGATAACGACAAGCTGGGACGCCTGCACCTTTCTCAAATATTCATCCTCAGGTGTATCGCGGTAGTCATCCCGGTCTACATCCATGAACCCTTCTGGAGCAACGCTTCGGGGCGTGATCATAAGCGATCGTCCTGGAGCAAGCAAAAGTCTGTTAGTTGCAGTTCTGCTGTGGATGCTTCGGCCCACAGACTTGGCCAGTGGAAGACGCGTGAGCGTCCCGTGCCTACCATTGATAGTCCTGTCACACGCGATACGCATCATGCAGTTGGCGCAGTCGTCTACTTCGCCAAAATCGACACCGTGCTCGATGAGCCACTTCTCGTAGTCGGCGGTGCGGATGGCACTCTTGATCCAGCACGGCGCCACGTAGACGATCCGAATACCTTGCTCGTGCGAGGAGCGGCGTGCCGTGCGCATAAAGCCGCGCAATGCATACTTTGTAGCCGTGTACTCCCAATTGCCCTGATACAGATGGGATAAGTGTGTTAGCCCGAGGTGGGAGCAGGTTGGTCTGCAGGAGGATGTATGGCTCTTACCGGCGAGTCGATCCACGCGACCAGGCTTCCGGTTATGATGAAGCAGCGATCGCGCTCGGGCACGTCGGGCTGCTTTCTGAAGTAGTGTGTTGCGAGCTTCCACGTGTAGAAGGTTCCATCAATGTTTACCCTAACGATCTTGAGATCTGGTTTTGTTGGCTCCCCGTTCGGGTCTATTCGCAAGAACGTGTCAGTCCCCCCGATTGCGGTTGCCGTGGAAGAAGATGACTATTCTGACCGTCGAGGTTCCACAGACTATCGCCCGAGCTTCGGCTGATGCCAGCATTGGCAATGACGACGTCGACGCTATTTGCCGGGCTCTGAGCCTTTGCCGTCTCAAACATGCGCTTCTGGTCATCCCACTCGCGTATGTCGCACTTGACGAAGATACACGTCTTGCTACCAGACCTTGCGTTGAGTTCTTTCTCGATCTCGAGGCCCCTTTCGTGGAGATCGCCGAAGGTGACAAAGGCCCCGGCGTCGACAAACTGACGGACCATGACCTCGCCCATGCCGTTGGCGCCACCCGTAATAACAACAGACTTGCCGCGCATGCTGGCTCGGTCGGGGACCACGGTGTGGTCGATGGGGCCCGTATTCTGATATGGTGGAAGTGGTGTCATTGTCACTGTCGGCTGAGTATTGTGCTTGATGCTTCACTGCTTCACTGCAACGATTGAGTGTGTGTAGCGTATGTCTTGACGTTCTGCTGTTTCTGTTTCTAGAGGCGGCTTACCAACCTGTCGCTGTCGATGATATGACACATTGCAGCAGCGCTTGGGATCAGAGGCTTGCGCTTTACGAGCCCGAGTCTCGTGTCGAAGCCCCCGCATTCCGGCTTGTGCTTCCCCGCAGTGCGGGGAAGACTCCACTTCAAGAAGCCGCCGGCTATGGGAGTGGAGAAGACTGTCGAGACTGTCGAGACTGTCCATGCCGTCTGGGCACGATGGTCGGCAATGCCATACTTGGTTTCTCTGCCGGTCATGTCGCAGCCGCACCTTGGCAGTATCGGCATATGCCGGTACCGCAACGTTGGGAGC
The DNA here is from genome assembly GCA_026745475.1 of Microdochium nivale. Taxonomy (NCBI): domain Eukaryota; kingdom Fungi; phylum Ascomycota; class Sordariomycetes; order Xylariales; family Microdochiaceae; genus Microdochium; species Microdochium nivale. The sequence continues at coordinate 2,948,195 of JANTFD010000006.1, read as the reverse complement.
ATTCGAGATGCTGCTGGAAGCCAGAGGAATGGGACTGATTTGAGGAAGAGCCGTATCAATAGCAACCCTTGTCAAGGCTATCTACGTGGAGCTGGGCGGCGTAGGGGCTAGCATATTCCGCTTCCGTGCCTGGTGGCACTATCTTCATTAGTCAGTTGATGCCAAGGTCTAATGCCCCATGGCACTCACTTGTCTATGCATTTGAGATCTCAGTGGTGACACACATACAGATCATTCTTTCTTCTCAAGCACTCGAACCTCAGTATCACTCGACGTGTCTGTGTCAAGGCCTGCATAGTTCAACGCTCCCCTTAGGTATAACCATGGTGTCCTCCAACGATCCTCCTTCGGGGAATTTGCAACCAAATCACACAACGCCCAACCCAGTACCCATAGGGAGCAATGGGGAGCACGTGGACGATGATCCTTTCCACCTGGCGAGCGAGTACGCCTATACACCACACAAGCTCAAAGTATTCACCATCGGCGCTGGTTTCTCTGGCCTGCTCATGGCGCACAAGTTCCAGCACCGCTTCCCAGACATGGAGGATATTGTACAACACACCATTTTTGAGGCACGAGACGACATCGGCGGAACGTGGCTGGTGAACCACTACCCTGGTGTGCAGTGCGACGTCCCTGCGCACATATACGTAAGATGATTTCCCTCGACCCTCCTGCGTCGTGTGGTAGCAACTTATACTAGTTCTCAGGCTTTTCCATTTGACCCAAACCCTGATTGGGAGCGCTTCTATGCCAGCGGAGCCGATATCCTTGCGTACATGAAGGCTACTGTCAAAAAATGGAATCTCGACCGCGATCTGCAGCTGAGCACAAAGGTCGTGGGCGCACAGTGGCTCGAAGATAGGGGTCAATGGAGAGTGACAGTCGAGCACAAGGGCGAGCAGCGCGACGAGTACTGCCACGTCCTCATCTCAGCGCAGGGCGTATTAGTGTGAGTGATGATAGCAGATCACCCTTTCTCGGTTGCCGCCTCGAGACTGACGACCGCAATATCTGAAGACATGAGAGCTGGCCATCAGTGCCTGGTCTCCGGGAATTCAAGGGCCACATCACGCACTCGGCCTCTTGGGACCACAACTACGACTACTCTGGCAAGCGCATCGCCGTCATCGGCAACGGCTCGTCAGGGATCCAGATCGTGCCGCAAATGGCCAAGCTTCCCGGGACCGACGTGAAGAACTTCATCCGGGGTCCGGCGTGGGTGTACTACCGCGCTCCCCCATCCAAGCACCTCGGCCGTGAGACCGACGACCTCAACCCAGCCTACACCGAGGCTGAGCGAGAGAGATTTCGGTCAGATCCCTCTGCGCACCTGGAGCACCGCAAGGGCATCGTGACGCGCACAAACAAGTCCTTCTACATATTCCGCAAGGGCGAGAACAACCGCGAGGGCATGCGCTTAGCCACCGAGCAGATGTCCGCCAAACTCAACCACGACCCGCAGCTCTGCGAGATGCTCATCCCCAAGTGGGATCTCGGCTGCCGGCGCATCACGCCCGGTCCGGGGTATCTTGAGTCGTTCCTGCAGCCCAACTGCCACCTCACCAACAGCGCCATCACCCACGTCAGTGACCACGCCGTCCACACCGCAGACGGCCAAGTCTACGAGTGCGACGTCAGTAAGTAGCTCCTTGACCTAGCAGCGGGCCTCTACCCTCACACTCCTTGTCTTGGTCCACCTGCTGATTAAGTCTCATAGTAATTTGCGCTACTGGTTTCGATGTCTCCCACCGCCCCCGTTACCCGCTAGTAGGGCAAGGTGGCGTCGACCTCGCCACGCGCTGGCTTGACGACCCAGAATCATACCTCAGTGTCGCAGCGCCCGATTTTCCAAACTACTTCATGATGATGGGGCCCAACTGCCTCGGCGGGCACGGATCGCTCGTCGAGTCCCTCAATTGGACGGGCGACTACTTTGTCAAGTGGATCCGCAAAATGGCCACTGAGGATATCAAGCAAGTCGCTCCCAAGAAGGAGGTCGTCGACGCCTTTATCCGGTACTCGGATCAGGTCCACAAGACGCTTGTCTGGACGTCGAGCTGCTCGTCGTGGTACAAGCGCGGACGCTCAGATGGGCGTGTGACGGCACTGTTCGGCGGCAGCGCGCATCTCTTCCAGCGCATGCTGGCCGGCATCCGCGGGGAGGACTTCCACATCACGTACAACACCGCCAATCCCATGCGGTTCATGGGCAACGGCTTCACTGCGTTCGAAATGGATGCGCAGAGTGATTTGTCGTGGTATGTGGAGGTTGCAGAGAAGCCCCGCGATTAGAAGGATGATGTGAAAAAAACGTCCCCCGCATGAGACGTTCTATACGATATATGGATGTGTAGCAATAATAGGCGTTAATGCTGTCGGCATTAGCGGTTCCGCTTCTGCGTCACAGGATATTATCTACTGTAACCGATGTTGTTGATTTCTGCCATAACGAGATTCACGAGATTAATGTGAGAAAGTACGGGACCGTGTAAGAACCAAACGTAAACAGTTTGGATATCGTGCGATTCACTACCGACAATTTATTTATGATATTTCAGTTCTCACTTTATTTCATTGTTATTTTGCAAGACAAATTTCCACGTTTTTCGATGCTACTTGTGCTATTTTGCAGGAGTTATCTGTCATATATCTACAGTTCATCTTGGCCCCCTGCTTCAGCACTACATTCCAATGTCCGGGAGATTGAGAAAGTAGTCGGTGAATGGCTCTAGTAAGTCCTGGTACTGCATCATCATGGTGTCGTGAAACAGCAGGTTCTCAGGCGATGGGAACCCACGTGTGGGGATCCCCTGCTCCCGGTCCCCGAGTAGACTGTCGGCGATGCCCCCCGTGGCTCGCGTGACAAATGGGAACAACTCGGTCCATTCAAAGTCGATGTCGACGGCTGGCGGGTCAGGAATAGGGGTTACTGGCACTGGGGTGGTCACGGGCGCGTAAACTACACTAGTTGCGGCAGGAGGAGGTCTCAGGTGTGCCGCCGCCGCCGCCACCGACGCTACAGGCTGGTGAGACTCAAAAGGCTTGTTGTAGGTGTTTGACTGCTCGCGGAGACGGGTGAAGCCCTGGCGGATCAGGTTGGCCGTGCCCCACATCTGCTGCAGCTGGTCGACGGCACGGACGAGGGTGTCGAGACACTCGTTGGCGTCACTGGACAAGTGCGAGATGCGGCATGCCTGTAGCAGCGCGGTGAAGGCAGTCCCCGCGTACCAGGAAGAGATGGCCATGAGGAAGCGCGTGTTTCCACGCGACAGCGTGTCCTTGAAAATGCGAGCAATGCAGGACGCCGCGAGGATGGCTGGCGGGAGGGCCTGTGGCAGGGCGTGCGCGGAGCGCTTCAAGTGCAGTACGATGATGGTTGTAAGATAGGGTAGGTGGAGCTGGTGTACGTCGCGATCGAAGCTGACGGTCCTCCCAGAGCCGATGGGAAGACGGAGATCCTCTGGGAGCGCCTGGATCCATCCGATGAGGCGCCGGCGCAGGTGGTGGGGAAATGGGCGTGGTGTCGAGGAGTCGGCCGTTCTTGAGAGCGTTTTGGCAATGTCGCCAATGATGTCGCACAGCTTAACCCAGTGAATAAAGATGGAGCCTTTCCTTTGCGACATCGAGTCTCTGGGGAAGTCTGCTAGCGTCGGCTCCGAGATGTTACAGTCTGCAGGGTCGATGATGCATGGCTTGCTCTGGCATAGGGCAGTAAGACGTTCTCTCGCCTGCAGGAAAAGACACTGTTAGCTTGACACGTGGAGGAAGAGGCGAGGGAAACAAGGGAGACATACAAAGGCAGTCCACCATATTCTGCGGCGCAGGCTTAGATGTTGCTGGTGCTGCACGGGGTGGTCTGTCCGAGGCTCGCGGTGCAGGCTCATCTGCTGCGCCTGCCGGATAATGAAGGACGTCCACCACCACGATGAGTGGCGGTGAGCGATTGTAGGAGCCCGCGGGGCCCACCAGTAGAAGAGAGCAATGGCCCGGAGCTCAGCAAGCTTGTCGGTCTCGTCGTCGCCGTAGAGGAGCTCCCGTGCCTTTTTGTAGTATACTGTAGGACCCTCGTGTGGAATCAGTGGTGGTTGTATGTGGCTGGAGGCTAGAGCCAGAGCGTATGCAAGCAGCGGCGAGCGAGCCAAGTCGTCAGACAGTGTCTCGCGGTCGAGAACTGGACACCAGGCATAGCAATTCTCCCAGTATGTCTCGCTGAAGCTTTGTTGCAACTCCTCGTCGATGGGACATGGCCGGACCGCGTGGCGCTGCTGCCCCAGGCTCGCCTCGAGCTCCTGGAGCTGGGCATCCGATTGGTTCTCGACCCGGTACACGTGCAGGAAACCAGTATCGACGTCGCTAGAATGGCTATACCGAGCTTCGCTCTGGCTGGTGCTGGCTTGCGAGTGCTGCGACTGCGGCGTTTCGGTCGTGGCAGCACGAGGCTGGGGTGGAGGCGGTGGGTATAGGACCGTTTGCTCGCGCGGCGGTATCATGAATGTCGTATCGGAGGGAATAGGGACGACGACATTGCGCGGTGGTGGCCAAGGCGGTTGTGGTTGCGGTTGTGGTTGCGGTAGTTGTGGTGGTGGTGGTTGTGTTGATGGTAGTGGTGGTGCTTCAGGGACCGCTGTGCCCGCGTCGCTCCCGTGGTCCGAGGCTACGGAGTCGCGCTGCCACCTCCCGCGTCGCGAAGTTCGGACTATACATTCCCTTGCAACAGCATCGCAGGCTGTACAATGTGAGAAGCCGTGCTTAGTTCGAGGCTGGCGATAGCATCAGCGGAGGCATGCCGAGTCAGCAATCGATAACAATGGGCGGTGGGTAGGTGGGTGCAAGATGCGTGGGTGCAGGCGTGGGCTTGCTTCCATACCTGGAGATCACACTTGACTTTCTTCGCATGGCACGAGACGCAGACGAGCTCGGCGCGTTTCCGCTTGGGGCGGCGGGTACCGCCAAAGGGCATCCACTCCAAGGTGGCCTCGGCCATGATCGCTCATTGCCGTGACGGCCAATTCGAGGGGTTGGACAAGGGAGCAATGCAGGGGAGGAATGGAAATCTGAGAAGAGCGGAGAGGGGGCTTGGGGGGCTCGGAGACGTGGTTGCGTGGGCGGACAGCCGGGTTTGTCTAGCCTGGGCTTTTGGGGTTGGCGAGGAGAACCCTGGGGCATCCTAAACGACCCCTGAACCGCGCGGTGAGAAGGTTGCGGTACGCAATCTGCAGCAACCGCACATCCGGCGCTCCCGGCGCTCCCGGCCATCATGCTACTTAGCAGTCTCATGTTGACGGATCTGTCGGCGGGAGCACGTGTCATGTGGATGGAAGCTTTGACGAATCCCACAGACCTTTACTTGCATATCACGGTGCCATTCCACACAGCATGCTGCGCGTGTCATTTCTCCAATCCCAAGTGGAACAGCATCGTAATTACCACATCCACTAGACAAGGCTTTAAGCTTCACATGCTGCCCTAGCTGTTCGACTAAACTTTCAACACAAATAGTTCTCCACGACACCTGCGCAGGAACATTCCTTGCCGACTCGCAATCTTCAAAGGGTGTAGCGGAATTGAGGATTCTGCAATTACGGAAAATGTCAGTTCGGGAGCACTTCAAGAGGCGGCAGCCAAGGAAAAGAAAAGGTAATCGGAATTGCAGTGGATTTGTCGCACGAACCTTGACGTCAGTGAGGTCGTCATCGTAGGCATTGTCAAAGCCCTCCGCGACGCCGGCCTTGTCGCGGCGCTTGTTGTCCCACATGCACAGCAGCCGGTAGGCTGGTGCGAGCAGACCAGCAATGAGCGCAGTGATGACAACAATGAGGAAACCCTTGGGGTAGCGTGGAGCGTCTTCTTTTGTGAAGACCAGAGGGCCCACGAAGTTGCCTGTCGTGTCAATCGCGATATTAGTACAACTGTGACTCGTAGGAGAAGCATGTGCATATCTGAGAATGTGGACTGACCAAGGCAATAACCAATGTAAAGGCCAGAAGACTGCACAGATCGCTTCGTGTACCCAGCGGTGTTGGCGATGGACAAGCCCATAAGCACCGCATAGCCACCGCCCACCGAGGGCAGGATGTAGCAGGCAAACAGCAAGGCGCCCTTGGAGGTCGCAGGGAGCAGCCAGAGCAGCAGAGCAGCAAGCGTGGTTCCGAGCTGAGCCACCAGGATGAGGTAGGCGCGCAGCCCTGTGTACTTGAAGGCCAAATAAGGCAACAAGAGCTGCATAGTACCTGCATACGCACCAGCCGGGACGACCAGAAGAAGCGAGTTGAGGGTGCTGAAACCAAAGCCATTGATGATGATGGGGATGAATGTCGAGATGGGGCCGTTGCTGATCATTGACAAAAAGCCGATGCTGAAGACGATCCAAAACTTGAGATCCATGAGCAACTCGACGACCTGGTTGAACTTGAAGTGCGTGTTGCGAACACCGGCATTGTTTGACCGCAGGCGGCTAATGAGGATGAAGCGCTCGCGCTCAGTAAAGCCCTTGGCGTGCACAGGATCAGGCGGCAGCACAAAGTAAAGCAGGACACCCCAAGCGATGGTAAGAGAACCCGCGAAGTAGTACATGTAGCGCCAGGACGAAACACCGCCGTTGATCAAGCCTAGTCCGTAGTTGATGAGGGGGGAGACGCAAGACGCATAACCCGTGCAGCTGTACCAAATGCTGCAAAAACGAGTACATTGTTAGCATGCGCACTGGAGACCACGCCGTCGTATCTCGATCGCTGGACGGGTAGAGGCGACTTACCCCATTCGCAACGCTTGCTCGTTCTTGCGATACCATGAGCCAACGATAAGCATGAAGAGCGGGCTGATGCCGCTCTCAAGAAATCCGAGGAAGAATCGCTGCACGTAGAGAGCTTGCCAGGTCGTGCAGGCGGATGTGAGGATGAGGCAGATTCCCCAGACAACAACGAGGCCAGACGAGACGCGGTCGATGGGGAATCGCTGAGCCAGCCACATGGCAGGGTAGGCACCAACGATGAATCCTAGGTAGAAGATGGCAGCCGAGAACGAGTATCGATCTCCGACTGTGAGCTCAAGGTCTGTCCTGAGACCGAACAGTGCCTGCCAGTGGTGAGCACAGTTAGCACCTGTACGTAACAGCAAGGTCAGGAAAAAGTAGTGTACGCACCGCCTGCGACAGCATGGCCTTGTCGTAGTACTGCAAACCATAGGTGATGCATAGAACCGGCAGTAGCTTCCAGTCGATTTTGCGACGGAGTTTGTCCTCCTCGGCTTCGTCCCAGTTGGGATCACCATGGTAGTTGGCAAGCACCCGTAGACCCTCATCATTATGAACCGTGTCAACAGTCTGGGTCTTGGTGACGGTTTCCGCAACATGATCCGACTGCACAGCATCTAGGTCGGGCGTCTTCTCGTTGGTGGCCATTGTCGCAAGGGCTTGTTGCTGGGCTGCGACTAGGATTGTGCAGGAGCCGACAAGGGGACTGGGCAAGCAGAGAATGTAGGAAGAGATGCAGGAGCTGCGTGGATCGTACCACTCTTCCGGGTCTGCGGCTGTTATAGCTGACACGAGGACGCAGAGTGGTTACACAGCACAGGTGAGCAAGCCACCAGAGACACGGCTTGGCGAACCCCGTGGGGAACCTTCCTGTAGCGGCCCGGGTACACCGTACGACCGCGCCATGCACGGCCGAGAATTTGCCATGTTGTGGCTGCGGCTGGAAAGTCTAGCTCCGAGTGTCGCTCAGGGGTCGCTCAGGCGCCTCTGTCGTGCCAGCAACACGAAAAGCGTGAGGAGGCCCTCGCTTGCCAAGGGATAGATTAGGGAGCGGGAAGGATGAAAGGTCCGCCCAGCGTCATGCTCCGCTGCCGGCTTGGGGTCCTAGCTTTTTGCGGATTGCCGACCACCACCATCCTGGTATCTTTACGATTCAAGCCAGGGTGGAGCTCTTTAACGTTTACCAATCGCCTTGGCCGTTGGGCATTGTCTCGGAGCACAGATCAGCCTAACCTGCATCCAAATCTGAGGATATCCCGCGTCGCAACTTGTGTATAGCTGCCCAGGCTCGTGCGGATCGACTGCACGCATAGAATGATAACTACGACGACCTGCCCCAGTCACAGATTCACAGCAAAAGCAGCGATCAAGGGGCGACAGCAAACCGGCGAAACCATGACAGAAAGTACAATCTGTCTCCCGCCCGGGGAGCAAGTCATCAATGTGAGGCTCATCAACCCAGTCAACTTCGGACCAGCAATACTGCAGCGTTTCATGGCGCCTCCCGTACCTGGGCTGGAGACGTTTAAATCATCGCCCTCCTTCTCATTCCTGCTTGAGCATCCGTCGGGGAGGCGCCTGGTGTTTGATCTGGGGATTCGCAAAGATTACAACAACTATGCGCCGTCTGTGGCCAAATACATCCCAACCACGAAATACAACATCGAGGTTACTCATAACGTAGTAGACATACTCGAAGAGGCAGGTATCGCAGCCAGTTCCGTCGAGGCAGTGATTTGGAGGTAAAACAAGCTCTCGCATCTGTCCATCTGAGTTTGACATGGTGATGCTGATGCACGGACGTCTCAACACAGTCATTGGCACTGGGATCACATTGGCGACCCCTCGAGCTTCCCTGCAGACACAGACCTTGTCGTAGGCGCTGGGTTCAAGAAAGCAATGCTCCCGGGAGCGCCGGCGAATCCAGACTCGCCCATCCAGGAGAGCGATTATTCGTGAGTACCAAGTCGCCTGAACCATGAAGTCGTGATTCTCGTCACTACCGCAGCACGCCCGCGACTAATCCCTTTTCTCCCACCTCGCCCTCTTACTCCAAGCAGCGGTCGCAAGCTCCGCGAAATCCGATTTGATGGCCCGCATAGCCTTCAGATTGGCAAACTCTCAGCTTTCGACTATTTCGGAGACGGTTCCTTCTACCTGCTCGACACGCCTGGCCACGCCGTTGGGCACATGTGCGGTCTAGCCAGAACCACATGCGGCGGTGGTCCTGGTAGCCCCAGTGGCACTTTTGTGCTCCTTGGCGGCGACGCGTGTCACTATGCCGGCATCCTGCGCCCGTCGCAGCACCTGCCGGTTCCGCGTGAGATCCGTCCGCATCCCTGCTCGCCAGGGCTCGACTCATCCTGCCTGTGTCCCGGAAGCACCTTTGCCGATCTCCAGCGGTCCAGAGGCAGGGCCCCAGATGATGCCCTGTACGATATGACCTTTGGGCACGACATCCCCCTCGCGATAACCACACTGGGCCACCTGCAGGAATTTGACTGCCACGAGGACGTCTTTGTCATTATCGCTCACGACGCTACCGTGAGGGACGGCGCACCGCATTTTCCCTTGAGCCTGAATGACTGGAAGGCACGGGGACTCGGCGCGCGTCTGAAGTGGGCGTTTTTGCGAGATCTCGAGCCATACTGGAAGACCAACGACACTATGTAGAACAAAAACCGGTGAGAAAATGGCAGAGATTATTACTAGCCGCGTTTGTAATCTGTACCTGTCTCATGATTACCGTGTGTTAAAGCGTGCACAGTAACTGTCCTTGCCTCAAATAACACCATCACAAGTCCACACACGAGCTACCTCAGCCCTACTGCCTACGGCATAGCGTCTAGCTTCCCTCACATTCGGGCACTGGTTTAGAGGCTGGAACGACTTCTGCTGGGACATGTGTTGATTTCGTTGTGTCTGCCCGGCAAGGGCAGCCTCACATGGCACCTGCAACTAGCTTCGGCATTTCCCTAAACGTCATTACCGGTCTAGGATCCAGCGCGACTCGTCCACTTTTGCAAACTGACCGGTTAACACAATGTGGGGTTGAAGGTTTAATGAGCCCCCTGTCAGCTCTACGGTCATGCCGTTCAGATCCCGGCGGTCGAGTTTAGATCTGTGCGAGAAGCCGTTGGCCCCCACGCCTGGATCAGGTACTCCGCAACCAGCCGAGGTCAGGCGAGTTCAAGTCGAAATAACATGGCCTAGTGCAGTGGAGCGGAACCGCAGGACGACCCGGCCTATCTTGGCATATTTTCATCGGAACAGGGCTCACAGAAAAGCCGATGTTGGACACGCTGAAAGCTCAAGCACAAAGCTGCAGCAGCACACGCACCAGACACACCCCGCAGTCAGGCATAGAGATACCCGCGCTCCCAGGTCACAGAAGGAAAGAGGCCAACAACCCCTTGTCACCAAACAGGATATTGTTTGCTCCAACACTTTTCCGAGCTTTCCACAAGGATGGCTGTGGCGAACGATGCGAAGCGTGCAGCTTTCAACGCGGCCAATGCAGCGCTCGATTATGACGTGCTCGTCGTGGGAGCTGGCTTAAGCGGTATATACACGCTCTACCGCCTGAGACAGCTTGGCTTCCGGGTAAAGGTCCTTGAGGCCGGGTCAGGCGAAGGAGGCACATGGTTCTGGTAAGCATCTTCGAGACTGCGCTTTTCTATTAGGATGGCAGGACGTATACACTGACAGAAATCCCCACCGTAGGAACCGCTATCCCGGCGCGCGGTTTGACTCGGAAAGCTACTCGTATGGCTTTTCTTTCTCGCAAGAGGTGCTCCAGGAGTGGGACTGGACGGAACACTTCTCGCCACAGCCCGAGACGCTGCGGTATGCGCAGTTTCTGACGGACAAGTTTGACCTGCGGCGAGACATGCAGTTCGACACCCGGGTCCAATCAGCGCACTTTCAGGAGTTGACGAGCTCGTGGTTGCTGACAGACAGCAAGGGGCGGACTTACAGCACTCGTTATCTTGTGACGGCGATGGGCATCCTCAACGAGTCAACGTTGCCCAACATCCCCGGGGTCAACGACTTTGCGGGCGAGGCTTGGCACACGTCGCGCTGGCCTAAAAGCTACAAGGCAGGCGACCTAACGGGCAAGCGGGTAGGCATCATCGGCACTGGAGCGACAGCCATCCAGACGATCCAGGAGATTGGCAAGACAGCTGGCCACTTGTCAGTATTCCAGAGAACGCCCAACTGGACGGCGCCGCTGCGCAACTCTGCCATCTCCAAGGCGGAGATGGCGGCTATCCGCGAAAGATATCCTGTCATCTTCAAGCAGTGCCTCGAGTCGGCCGTGGGCTTCATCCACGTCGGAGACCCACGCAGCGTCTTTGACATGACCCCCGAGGAGCGCGAGGCCCGCTGGGAGGAGCTCTATTCGCAGCCGGGCTTCACCAAAGTCCTCGCCGTTTCTGGTGACATTTACAGGGACCGCGAGGCCAACCGCCTATACAGCGAGTTCCACGCCGCCAAGATCCGCCGGCGCATCAACGACCCTGCCCTGGCTGAAAAACTCATCCCAACTAACCACGGTTTCGGCACCCGCCGCGTGCCTCTGGAGAGCGGCTACTACGAAGTTTTTAATCAGCCGAACGTCCGCCTTATCGACGTCCGCGAGGACCCCATCGAACGCATCACGTCCAAGGGCGTCCAGACCGTCTCGGGCACTGAAGTCGAGCTCGACGTGCTCATCTACGCCACCGGCTTTGACGCAATCACAGGGTCCTTTCGGGCCGTTGACTTTCGGGGCCGCGGAGGCAAGGGTCTCGTGGGAGACGCCTGGGGTGAGGGCATCCGGACGTACCTAGGTCTGACGGTCATGGACTTCCCCAACATGTTCATGATCATGGGCCCACACCAGATGTTTGGCAACATCCCCCGCAGCATCGAATATGCCGTCGACTGGACAGCAGAGGCGCTACGCTGGGCCTCCGAGCACAACGTGACGGCGTTTGAAGCCACCGAGGCTGGCACAGACAGCTGGACCGAGCACGTCCACGAGTGTGGCCAGGGCTTGCTCGCCAACGAGGTCGACTCGTGGATGACGGGAGTCAACACGAACCTTGCCCACAAGCAGAAGCGCTCTATGACTCGGTACAATGGTCCCGCACCTGGATACCGCCGTCGCTGCGATGAAGTGAGGGCTCGAGGCTACGCGGACTTTGTCACGAAGTGAACATGTCCTTGGATCATCAGAAGGCGAGTTGGAGTGCGAAACAATTGCGCGCATGACGTCTTTCTTATGCCGCTAGATACAACCGCGTTTTATCAAGTTCCATCCCAATAATCAGGTTTCCAATGGGACCTGTTAACTAGCCCGATCATAAAACAGTTGCCTAAAATTAGACTGCGTATCTGTCTGGTGTGTTCTCTGTTGATAGTCTCGTTGATCTCACATCATAACGTGTAAACGACCGGTTTTAATAGATGCTGATTACGGGTTGACTTCTGTCCGTAATAACTCATCAGTGAAGGTCGTGAATAGCAAAGTCCTTCTGGGCCTGAGGATTATTGAGCACCCAGCGGATACCTTCGTGCATCACCCGGTCCCAATGCGCAGAGGCTAACGGTAGCATGGACCCGAAGCGCCGGTAGCCGTGAGGTACGCCCCTGAACAGGTACGTCTCACTCGGCACACTGTGATGCAAAAGACAAGCACGTCATCAGTAGCCATAGCTAAATTCAAATAATAAAAGTGTAAAAACCACAACTCACCCGGCTTCAGTAAGCAGCTTGCCAAACAGCAGCCCTTCGTCTCTTAATGGATCCAGCCCGCAGATGCCCAGAACAGTTGGTGGTAGGCCGCGCACCTGGTCGACTGATGCGTTGCCTGGACTGAGCGCTAGATCCGCAGGGTCGACAGGCTTCGGGATCTGGAGGAGGTTCATGAATGCATGGATGCGTGATACAGGCAGTATGGGTGCGTGCTCGTTCTCCACATACGACGAGAGCTTCGGGTCCAGGAGCCGGTCCAGCTGAGGCTGGTAAGCGTCCACGTTGACTAGGTTCGGAATCATGAGGACCTGTCCAGCGACCTGCGGGAACGAGAAAGACGAAGAGTCGTTGTTGGCCTGGAGGTGCTTTTGCATCACCAGAGAGGCGGTGATTTGCGCACCGGCGGAGATGCCTCCCATGACAACCTTTGCTGGGTCACCGCCCAGTTCGTCAATATTGCTATGGAGCCAGACTAGGGCGTCGTGGGCATCTTCCCAGGCTGTCGGATACACAGCCTCTGGGGTATGGCGGTAGTTGACGTTGAGCACGAGCATACCCGTAGCAACAGCAATGCGGGCGCAGATGGCGTCCTCGGAGGCCAGCGTACCAAATGCGAAGCCGCCGCCGTGCAGATGGATATAGACGGGAAGAGGCTGATTATCACCCCGGTCGTTCTTGAGTGCTCGGTACGAGCGGCCCTCGATGGATGCGTCATCGCGCGTGGGGATCGAGTGGTCGGCCATTATGACGCTTTTCCCTAAAGCGTCTATTTCCATGCTGTCCCGCGAACGCTTCTCGCGGTCCGCGTTGATGTTTTGCTTCATCTCGGCCACGGATTGCTGGATAGTCGGCGGAGCCGGGAGTTGCGCTGCAACGGCCTGCCACTCCTCGCTGGGGCCGCCATACCCAGAGAAGTCGCTCATCTCTCACTGCTGATGCAATGGTCTGGTAACGGGAATGGGACTGCTTGGTGTGACCCCTTCGTTGTGACTCTGTTGGGTGATAGTTTGGCGTCTAGAATGTGACATCTGGAACAGCATTCCCCGCATTCAGAATACGCCCGTGTCTGAGATGACGTACTGTACACCGTGGAACACTCCGCAGCCCATTCTGAGCGACACAATGGCGGGGCAGGCCTGGCTCGAAGGAGGCTTGCCGCGCCCGGCAAGTCCAGAAGAAGAAATACCGGCGAGATCCACCAGCATCCTTCTATTCCTTGCTCCTTTGCGACTGACGGCCGGGACTTTTGCGGGGTTCCGTCCCCAGCAGACATTCGGGATTCAGACTCCGGGAGTGTCACAAATCATTAAAGGTAGTTGCCTTGGTGAATCATCATTTGAAGATCAACTGGAAACAAACGTATGAGAACAAACCCACCGGCATCACACTACGGCGACTCTCAACATGACGTCGGAAATCTCAACAGAACCGCCGTCGCGCTCGTTCCGTGGCAAGGTCGCGATCATAACGGGTGCCGGATGTGCGGGCGAAGGCATTGGCAACGGACGGGCTATTGCCATCATGCTGGCGGCCGAAGGATGTGACGTTGTCTGCGTTGACCGGGACGAAACATGGGCGGCAAAGACAGTCGACATGGTGAACAGCAAGCCGGGCCGGGGCCGGGCCATCGCCGTGCAGGCCGACGTCACAGTGGCCGCCGACTGCGAGCGGGCGGTGGTAACGGCAGTGCAGAAGCTCGGCCGGCTCGACGTGCTCGTCAACAACGTCGGTATCGCGGGTGCCCCCGGCACTGCAACAGAAGTCGACATGGCTGAGTGGGCGGTCGGGCTAGAGGTCAATGTGTCGAGTATGGTGCTCATGGCTAAGTACGCCATCCCGGCCATGCGACGTAATGACGTCGATGTCGACGCCGGGGAGATGCGCGGTGTTATCATAAACATGGGCAGTGTCGCCGGGCTACGCGGCGGGACGCCTCATTTACTCTACCCGACCAGCAAGGGCGCCGTCGTTAATATGACAAGGGCGATGGCGGCACATCATGCCAAGGACGGCATCCGCGTCAACTGCGTGTGTCCAGGGGTAAGTCGCATCCTGCCACGTTTTATCGCCTTTGTTTATTCTCCTTGGTGTCACTAGAGCACCAACTAACGGAAACATATAGATGCTCTACACGCCCATGATGTATGCCAAGGGCATGTCGGATGAGGCAAGGGCAGCCCGAAAAGCACGCAGTCTTCTAGGCACCGAAGGTAATGGGTGGGACTGTGCTGGCGCTGTTGTCTTCCTTGCGAGCAGTCACGCCCGATGGATCACGGGGTCTGTCCTCACAGTCGATGCCGGAACTACAGCCGCCGTGGGAATTGGCATGCCAGCGAGTGCAAGCGTCAATGGCTAGGCAAGGTAGATTTATCATTATATAATTGCTTGAATAGAAAAGCATGTGATGACACTTCGTACTCGGTTTTAGAATTGACTTTGACCTCCGCACCCTGTGATGAATAGAGCGAGCTACCAAAGTAGCTACTTGATATCTACTCTAACAAAAGTGCCACTCGTCCATTAATCTTTCCTTCTCCGAGCTCCACAAGCACGTCGGGAAAGTCACGCAGCGTGCGCGTTTTCACCAGTGGCCGGATCTTGCCCTGCTTAATAAGCTCCAACACCTCTCGCAGATCGTCCACCTGCCCGCCGTAAGTAAATATGAAACTTAGACGCTTGCGGGTGCCGATCCCCATGTAAATAGTGTTCTCTTTGTTAAGAGTGCCGACACAAAGGATCTTACCTCCCCGGCGCACTACATTGTGACTGCGGTTAGCTACAATTATCCAGAGAATGGACGGGATTTTGGCTGGCTGCTGATGATAAAGAGCGGAAGAAGCACTCACCTATATGCTGGGCATCGTGAAATGTCTGCTGGTGGCCCACGAAGTCAAGCACCGTGTCGACCTTTCCCTCGAGACCACTCTCACGAACAAAATCGAGCGGCGACATGTCAATGGGCACCAGGTCTTTGCTAGGGATCCCGAGCTCGGCCGCCGCGTCTAAGAGGTCCTGCTTGACCTCGGCAACGATGACCCGGGCGCCGATGTTGCGGATAATCTGCAGCGCATTGAAGCCCAGTCCTCCCAGGCCGAAGAGGAACAGGAGCTCGGACGACTTGACTTGACCTCGCCTGTGGATCGCATGGTAGGCGGTGGTGACAGCGTCAGTTGCTACTGCTGCCTCGGCGGGAGATACACCTGCGGTTGTTGTTAAGTCTTATGATTTGCTAGTCGAGATCTTCTGCTTTACTCACCATCGGGCACAGGCACGATGCCACGAACATCTACAACTGCATATGGCGCGTAAAAGCCATCTTGGCCTATACCTGAATGGTGTCCGGCCTCGCAGATCTGGGAAAGATCTCGCGAGCATTCCGGGCACTCCGAGGACCCGCATCCTGGCACAGAATGCATGGCGACAACGTCGCCGACCTTTAAGTCGGGGTTTTCAATATGAGCCTGATGACCAAGCTCGACGATCTTGCCGCAGCCCTCGTGGCCCAAGGTGAACTTCTCCTGAAACCATGACGCCTGCTTCTCAATGGGCACGTTGAGGAGGGAGTAGTCGCTCCGGCAGACTCCTGCGGCCAGTATCTTGCACAGAACGCCCGTGGGTCCTGGTTCGGGGACGGCAACTTCTTCCCAGATCTAGTCCTTGGAGTCGTTGTCAGTGAGATGTCATGAGCTAGTTGTCATGGGCTTGAGATGTCATCTGGTTGGAAGGACAGGGAAACGTGCCGGTTCTGTGCTCTCTTTGTGCTTCCTCCACGCGAACATCGTATTTGGGATCGTTGTGGCCATGGCGACGGCAAAATCCTACAATTCGTGCACGCTTTGGAGATGCGGTTCCACACGATCTGTGTTGCCTGCCAGCAGAGATATGTCACTTCTCCCGCCTCACCAGCTAGGCCAGCTTACCCCACATCAGTGACAGCACACACCAGCATCCCCGGCTTTAAGCGTAACCCCTGGTCATATGAAGAACCGGTTATCCTAATTTGGACAGGCGGGTAACAGTGTTGTGTTCGGGTGCGGGGTTCTCCACTGGTTACCTCTGAATTGACTGCGAGCATGCAGCGTCAGGAGCATCAATTCACTCAGCTCTCCTCTTGGACAGCAATTGAGGTGTGAGCAACGCATTCTCGAACCCGGAATACTAAGCTGAAATTCACAAGGCAGCGGCCCAGAGTGGGCCATTAACAGCGAGGAGCTGCTATCATATACGAACCAGACATGGTGTTCCATCCACCCGCCTGGGTGCCGCGCCTTTGGTACGTCACCACTCTGCCTTCAAGGCCTACCGGATAAAGGGGCGATCAACCCTTCTATCAACCATAAATCTTACGCAACGTGTTGTCTTTTGGCATATTAGATCCGCCGGACTCGATCACGATTGCGGAGTTCATGCAGAGTGAGCGATATGGACGCCATCCGATTTCCGAGAGTCGCAATCCCTTCACGTGCGGAATCACGGGAAGGACCTACAGTGTCAGAGACTTCTTTACCCGGTGTGACTCCTTGTCTCAGTCCATCGCCATCCGCTTAGGATGGTCGCCGAATGATGGCACTCCCTGGGATAAGGTTGTCGCAATATTCTCGCTCAATTCGGTGAGAAGCCCTTTGCGGACGTTGCTATGGTTTCCCCTACATGGCAGCTAGCAAGATCTTCCAATATCATCTGTCATTCTTCTTCTGACATTCTGCAGATTGACTGGATCACCGCGTGCTACGCAACACACAGGCTTTCGGGGATTGTGAGCCCAGCCAACGCCGCGTATTCTACCGCAGAGCTCGAGCACCAGCTACGCTCTTCCGGCGCCAAAGCCCTCATCACATGTGTACCGCTACTGGAAGTCGCACTGCAGGCAGCCAAGACTGCAGGCATTCCGGACAAAAACGTCTTTATCTTCTCACTCCCTAGAGTGGATGACTCGCCGCGCTTCACTACGATTGAGACATTAATCCGAGAGGGTGCCAAGTTACCGGCTCTCGAGGCGCTACACTGGAATCGGGGGCAAGGCGCCCGGCAGCCGGCTTTCTTGTGCTACTCGAGCGGCACCTCGGGTCTTCCGGTGAGTCAATCTGCCCAGGCATTACCAATGATCACGTGAAGCAAGAACGCTAATGCAATAGAGATGGCATTTGCACACAGAAAGCAGTTATGATATCCCACCGTAACGTCATTGCCAATGCGATGCAGCACACGACATTTGACAAGCCCGCCCGAAAGCGACGGGGCATCATGACCCAAAGCACACTCGGCCCACTACCCCTGAGCCACATTTACGGACTTGTCGTAGTGTCGCACACAGGCCCATACCGCGGCGACGGCATCGTCGTGCTGCCTAGCTTCGACTTTGAGCAGTACCTCGCCGCGATCCAACGATTCAAGGTTGCCCAACTCATCGTGGTAAGTTCTTTACAGGCTATGTGATGGAAATGGCCACTGATGTATGTGCGCAAACTTTAAGGTGCCACCTATCATCATCCGCTTGCTACGGACGCAGGACGTGTGTCAGAAGTTTGACCTGTCTAGTGTCCGCTTCGTCTCCAGCGGAGCTGCACCGCTCGGGGACGAGACCATTGGCGAACTTAAAGCAATCGACCCAAAGTGGACAATTGGACAGGCTTACGGTATGTGGCAGAGCAGAGGATGATCTCCCGTGTTGTTTCCGCCCCAATCTTGAATATAATTCTGTAAGTTGTCAGGCGAACATATAGCTGACCAAAAGAAACCACCCAGGCATGACGGAGACATCAACAGTAGTAACATCTACTAGCGAGGACGACGTCGTGAATCGCTCATCGGGGTCACTGATTACAGGCGCCAGGCTCAAAATCCTTGCCCCTGACGGCAGCGAAATCACACAGCACGATCGCCCAGGCGAACTGTACTTACAGGCCCCATCTGTCGTTCTGGGGTACCTCAATAACGAACAGGCTACTGCCGAAACATTCGTCGTACACGACGACGGCAGGTGGATCCGCACTGGCGATGAGGGTCTCGTGACGGTCTCTCCGTTAGGAAACGAGCACGTCGTGATAGTAGACCGCATCAAAGAGTTGATCAAGGTTAAGGTAGGCGAGATAAAGAGAGTGCAGAACCATCATCGTTCCAAGCTTCCTCAAATTAAACTAAACACGAAAAGCAAGTTAACGAAGGTCGATCTGCACAACAGGGACACCAGGTCGCTCCGGCCGAACTCGAGGCCCACCTCCTAACACACCCGGCCGTGTCGGACTGTGCCGTCATCGACACACCGGATGAGCGTGCAGGCGAGGTTCCCAAGGCCTTTGTAGTCAAGACGCCCTCTTTTGAGGGCCAACCTGACGAGGACGTAGTGGCAGCCATTATCAAGCACGTCGCAGACCACAAGGCATCATACAAGTGGCTCAAAGGCGGCGTCGAGTTTCTCGACGCCATCCCAAAGAGCCCCAGCGGCAAGATCCTACGGAGACTGCTACGGGACAAGGAAAAGGCTACACGTGGCCGACAGAGGGCCAAGCTGTAGGAGCGAGATTATGACAGGGAGACCGCAGCAATGTATTTACCTGTAACGAAATTGATACTTACCTAGACATGTAGCCATCTTCTCGTACAGTCAATCTGTGTCGCTAAATTGGCTTGATATTCTTATTTGATCCCTCTTTCAATCCACTTATCAAGAGTTAAATTTGCAAGAGACAAGTTAGCAAGAGAAAACGTCATTGACTCATGGGATGGCACCCTTGAGGTGGAATGCTTCAATTGTCTGCAATATTGAAATGGTAGTCATCGTGTTGCCTGATACATGGTCCTGTTGTTTTGCGCAACTTCCGTGATAAGTATCTGCGCTCTGTGTCTTGGTTTAAATGATCCATCTTTCGTAAGTGGTACTCAAAATGGTAAATGTTTTTACGAGTGACTAAAGAGATATTCCCCTAGTTATCACCAAGCGTCGCCGCTTTTTGCTTTTGGTCTCTCTAGGTTTCAATTCCTTGAATGACCGCGTGTCGGTTATTGGCGCGCTTGGAGGTTTCCCCACAACCGCGTATAACACACATTTCGGCAGTCATAGTCCCAGGGCACGAGGGTGGGTGCCTTGCATCGTCATACTGACCAAGCCTTACTCCAATTTGATCACCAGGCCCGTTATGCAACACAAATCAAGTTTCTCCAGGCCGAGCTTGGGGGCGATCCAGCAGGCACGTGCTGAGGTTCGAGTTCAACCATAAATACAGGACTTGCTTGAGTTACTGCTACTGGCATCGAGACTGCATTATCGATATCCGCGCAGCACGTTCATCATGAAGCTCTCTCTGTTACTCACGGCCACTTTTGGTGTTCTCGCAACTGCGGCCAGAATCGTGCAGCACCAGTCCAGCGAAACATACGAGGGATACGCCTTTATCTACTTCGAGCCGAGCATCGAGCAGCTTTTTCTCGCCTCCAGTAACGGCAACGATGCCCTCTCTTTCAAACCGCTCAACAAGGGGCGACCCATCATCAACTCGACACTCGGCGACCTGGGCGTGCGAGACCCCTTCATCCTGCGCTCTGTCGAGGGCGACAAGTTCTTCATCATCGCGACCGACCTGTGCACCGCCTGCGGCACAGACTGGGGCACGGCGGTCCGCCATGGGAGCCGCTCAATCATGGTTTGGGAGTCGACCGACCTCGTAACTTTCTCTTCGCAGCGCTCAGTCCTCGCATCCCCGGAGAGCTACGGCAATACGTGGGCGCCAGAGGCGTACTGGGATGATGGAATGGCCGCCTACATCGTGTACTGGGCATCTGCAATCTACGACCAGGCCACTGATCCAGATCATACCGCTGGCCAGTACCAGCGCCTTGTGTATGCGACAACCCAGGACTTCGTCACTTTCACACCCCCTCAATTGTGGCAGGATGAGAGCCCGGCTGGCCGAATTGACAGCACCGTCATTAAGGAGGGTGATCTATACTACCGCTTCACAAAGGCGACGATCAGCGGCTGCGCAGATATTGTGCAGGAGAGCAGTGCCGAGTTGACAGCACCTCTTGCTGACTGGACGCGCATCAAGAGTTGCATCGGCCGTGATCTGGGGACAGCGGAAGTTGAGGGCCCGTCGATCTTCAAGACGAATCCAGGTGATGTCCGTGGTGAGCGTTTCATTTTGTTGGTCGATGAGTTTGGAGGTCAAGGCTACGTGCCTTTGGAGACTTCTAACATTGCGAGTGGAGCCTGGTCTGTGCAAAAGGATTACAATTTCCCCATCACACCTCGGCATGGCACAGTCTTTCCCATCACATCAGCGGAGCTTGCTGCGATTGATGCCGCATGGGCCTAGACGAGGACATTGTACTTTATTCTCCCTGTCACGCATGAGGAGTTTGGACCCTTTGATGACGCTGTATCGTGCACGCGTATAGGTCATGATCTGGACTTGGGCACGCGAGAGCAACGTCAACCAACATAAACACGCTCGATAGAATAGTAGATTGAAAAATCCCCACACGATATCAGAATCTCTAGTATGCTTATTTATCTTCTACGGGCGACAAGCCCATCTTGGCTGGCCCCTGGACGCAAGTGCCCTCTGTCCCAAACCTGCTCCCGTGCACGGGACAGTCCCATGACTTCTCGACCGAGTTCCAGCACACGACACCCTTCAGGTGAGGGCATAGTGCGCTGAGCTTCGTGATCTGGCCGTTTTCGTCCTTGTAAACCGCAATGGGCTTGCCCGTCTTGGGGTTGAGCACGCCCCCGCTGCCCGGTACCAGGTCCTCGATGTCGGAAATGTCGGACTTCAGGAACCGCTTGTACTGTGAGTTGATCTGAAGATCATGCGCAAGGATTTTGGGCGCGGACTTGATCGTACTGCTGACGCGGGTCGGCGAGTACAGGGCAGCCCAGCTGTTGGGCTCACCGGTGATCTCGTCCGCAATCAGCTTGCCAGCGATCACACCGTGGGTGAGACCATTGCCAGAGTCCCCCGTCACAATGAAAATGTTCTTATTGCCCTGGTTCCGTCCAATATATGCCATGTAGTCGAGGGGCTCCATGATCTGGCCGCTCCAACTGTAGTCAGTCGTGGTCGCCTGCGGGAAGCGCTCTCGGGTCCATGCCTCGAGCTCCTCGAAGCGGCCGAGAGTCGGCTCCTGGCCCACGGCGTGATCACAACCTCCGACCACGAGATAGTCATCTTTGTCATCGCATGGGGTCACGCGCACATACTTGTACGGGTCGGCAGAATCGTAGATCAGGCAATCCTCGACACTGGCCTTGGGCACCCGGATCGCGATGGCGTAAGTTCGCATGTATTCTTCTTGGGCGATGACGCTGAGCTTCTGAAGTGGAATGTTCGTCGCTTCAACCGCGAAAGAACATGTGATGGTCTTCTCCGCCTGGGTCGTGACGTAGCAGGTTTTGCTCCCGAACCCGAGGACTTCGATGCCCTTCTCCTCGACTGACACAACACGAGTGTTGGTGAAGTACTGAAATTGAGGCTGCTTCTTCAACCAGTCGAGAACACCAATTACATATTTAGTCGGATGGAAAGTCGCTTGTCCTCGGTAAATGCCACCGCCGGTCTGGTCTATCTTGCCCTGCCAGCCCTTGATGGTGAGACCATCATCATATGAGGCATCAATACCAAGCTTGCTGGCAAGCGAAATATCCTCCTGGATGTCCTTGACGTCTTTGCTGTAGTCGGGCGACCCGCGTTCGAACTGCGAGATACGGTATGCTGGTAGGCGGCGATAGTCACATTCGATGCCGAGCTCGGCGGCAATCTCGCCAATGCGTCCTATAGCCCAGGTGTGGCTTTCCGCGGCAGCTTGGGCGCCTTTCTCGCCGTGCTTCTGAGCGATTTCGGGATATTCGTCGTCCAGCGCAGACGACAAGTGGCCAGTGGTTCTTGCCGTCTCTCCCGACAGGACTTCGCGTGCCTCTACGAGGACAACCTCTCGGCCGCGGCGGACGAGTTCATAGGCAACGGAAACGCCGGTGATGCCGGATCCGATCACGCACACATCGGTCTCAATGTCCTGGCTGAGCTTATCCGACTTGGGAAATTGTGCAAGACGCGTGTCGTGCAGCCAAACAGGCTCTGTGAAGCCTGAAGTCTGCCAGAAATTACCACTCGTTGTGGTAGATGAAGCCATTCTTGCTGGAGATATTCTGCCGGCGATCGGGTACTTGGTGCGTGGCTGACGGTATGCGGCTGTCAGGACAGACTTGGGAAAAGTAAATATGAGGCGACGGAACATGCCGTGAGCTGTTGCAAAAAACTGGTGGTTATCCCATTCATTGACAGTTCAACTCTCACGTGCGACATCACACCTATTTGACAGCTTCACGGCGCCTGGGCTCATGCGGCGTGAACCACTGGCACAGCTATGTAAGGGTCAACATTACGACAACAGCGCCTGCCAAGATCCGCATTGACCAATGACAGGAATAATGATGACCTTGATGATGTGACTTTGGGTCCTGTAACCAGCTGTCAGGCAGTCCTTGAAGCTTGAGGTCCCCGCGGGGAGCTCGTTTTGGGGATTGTACAACCATCAGTCTCGCGTCATCATGAGGGAAGTTTGCATTGTTTTTCAATTCTGAGCGGAGTGTCTGCTCCGCGTGCAACACCACAAGCCCGGGCTATTATTACCTTGCTATGATGACTGTTCTCCCACGCAGTTCTCATGCAGGCTACTTAATTAACCGGCATGTGGTGTCTCCTTGCCAATCCCGATGCCCTCAAAGACCCCCTCCAGCTCATCTGCGGCGCTCAACCCGAACCACGTAGGCGGGGACACACCGTTGGTCTCGGGCTGCACGAGGCCCTCGGCGCCCTTGTCGTTGTAGATGACGGCATTCTGCAGGTCAACGGTGAGCTCGGCGTTGCCCCAGTTCTGAGGTGCAAACATGATGCTCGAGTGGGCCTCAGACATGAGCGTGTTGGGCATGTCCTCGGCGCGAGTGTAGTGCTGCATGCCGAGGTTGACCCAGGCGACAATGTCCTGCTGTACCAGGTCCTCGTCGTCTTCAAAGAACTTCCAGAACTCGACGGGCGGCGCCAGGGGCACGTTCTGGTTCAGCCCCGCCGACGACGCCTGCTCCGTGTCGTGATGGCGGCTGACGGCAAAGGGCTGCTTGGCGAACTGGGCCGATTTGAGGAAAAATGGGTTCGTCTTGGACGTGAGCCCGACGTTGCTGAGGCCTGGGATAATACGGTAGCCGCGCGACTCTCCCCACTTGTTCTTCTTGGCCGTGTTCTCGACCGTGTACATGGTCTGGCCGTTGCTGATGCCAGGCAGGAGGCCCTGTGACTCGGATGCGATGGTGGTGAAGTTGTACCGCATCATCTCAAACTCGCCCAGCTCCGGCGCCCACTCCTTGGTCACGTTCTCAACCACAATATCCGTCTTGATGAACGAATTGGCCGTGTCAATCAGGTCAAAGTCGGCCTTCCAGTTCATGACGTGGGTGTGCAGCGTTCCTGCGACAAGATCGGCGATCCGGGGACCCCAGTGGCCGCCGTCCTCGGGGCGGTAGTACGTAGCCTGCACATAGCCGGAAGCGTGCGCATCGACAGTGATGGTGCCGTCGACATAGAATGACTGAATCCCGGAATCGAGCACATTAGCAAACCCATTGTGTCGGATCACGTTGTAGTACACAGCAGCAAAGGCCGAACACTCACATAGTCCCAAAGGTAGTCGTAGTTACCGACTGTCGCAAGCTGGCGGAGGACGAGCTTAGATCCCTTTGTGGCTTGCAGGTAGCCAGGGCGACCAGGGGCAGACGGCTCAAAGTGGCGCGTGATGGGAGTGCCGATATCAGCCTCAAATATGCAAATGGAGTTGTTGGCCTTCTTCCTGGACAGGCCTGATGTGAAATCGGCACTCCAGTACGAGGCATGGTATGGACAGTCGTAGCCAGGGATCAGCCTGTTGACCAGGGCTCCGATACCATAAAAGCGATCCATGTAGGCCGTGCTGGCCTGGAATGGGATGTTGCCGGCATACTGAGCAACGGCATCTGCACAAAAGTTGTTAGCTGCGCTGGGCTCCGAGGCAGATGTAGTGGAGACAACGTCACGCAACCATAGTGAGTTGAGAAGACTCACCTTGCATAGACAGTTCGTAGAGGATCCGCTCGTCCTTGAACTTGACGTCGTAAAACTGGAGGCCGACGTCGTGGTCAAAGCGCGTGTAGAATTTCCAACCCATGTATTCGATGTACTTGTTCTTTGTGTCAAGCTTGTACCGCTTTCCGTTTGGCTCAATCGTGGTTGGGGCCATGCGGTTCTCTAGCTCTCGAGCCGGACCCTTGCGGTCCTTATAAACGTAGCCGATGTCACCGGTGAGCTTGGGGCGCTTCTCAATGTCGCCAGCCTCCCAGGCGGAGCGAAACTCGGCGGCCGAGCGATAGATCTTGTTGTTATACACAATCATGTCGAGCTTGTACAACGACGGGTCTGTCCCGCCAATCTCCCAGCGGATGTTGAGGTCCGTGGGCTGCGAGTAAGACGCGATGGTGGTGCCTCCACGCCGCCACATGCTCCATCCCAATCCCTCGGTTCCATCCTTCGAGTAAGGATTGGTGACGAAGTAGGACAGCGTTGAGCGTTTGTCAGCGCGGCCGTAAAATACTAGCCCGAGGATATCTAGGGTGATGTCTGCCATCTTGGTCATTTCGGCTGCAATGAACTTTTCGATGGCAGCGCCACGGGGGCCTTCGTGGGGAACACCGTTGAACAAAACCTTAGGGCCATTCACGCCGTTGTAGTAGTAGTCTAGTGTTTTTAACGTCGTTTCCGCCGATATGGGAAGTGGGCCAAGCTGGAGAAGGGAATTCAGATTAGTTTCGACTCAGCGGAATCAGGAGATGTGTGGCAACTCACATAGTAGTCAACCACGCCGGGAATTTCTGCCGCGCCCTCATGAATGACAACACGGGCGTAACGTGGCATAGGCACCCCTCCATCGAGATAGGCAAGCACATCTGTCTTGTTGGGCTTGAGCTCTTCAATGTGTGTCAGGTAGTTGTCGGACATCGCGAGGTCCGGGTCGTCGGCGACAGTCAGGTTCAGACCCCGCTCCGGGGCGCTGAGCCAGGCAATGACCAAATTGAGCTCCTCTGCGGTCAATGGGTTGAACGGCGAGGGCTTCTGCGCAGTCGTGTATTCTGGTGCGGACACAGGTAGTTGACAGGTCGAAGTATTGGCGTTGCGAACCGTCTTTGGCGAAGCACTGCCAGGAGCACGACGGAAAAGGCTTGGGGCAGCATAGGTGGCTGGCAAAGCCAGACAGCCCAGCACCAATGCCTTGAGGATTGCCATGATCGAGTCAAGTCAGGGAGACCAGAGAGCAAGCTGCGTGTCTTCACGAATGGCCTCAAGAACGGACGAAATAGGCAGAGGCCAGAAGCCAGTCTACTTTATAGTCGACAGTGCCAACCTCGCTCGGCCGAATAACATAGGCATGGCATGATCTTGCAAGACCCCAGCAAGGCCCTCAGCCGCAAAACAGTTCTACCACGCGGTCTGCGTCCGGGGTGAACCAACAGATGCATACGAACTGCACTGCTCGAGCCATAGTGAGACATAGACGCAGCAGATAAGGCCAGCATTTTGGGGACGCCGATCATGAATAGCCATGTCTCCATGTTCTCCTTGGCATTCCGACGTATTCCGAAAACGAGTGGCTGACAGCGCATACCGCGTGCGCATCAGGCAGTGCCATGCGGTGAAGCTCGGGCATTGTGGAGAGCAGCGTCCTTGGCAGCCGATAAGCTGCGGGGGGCATCACAAACCCCGGCGTGGAGATGTTCTTCTACTCCGTAGCTTCTTTGCCATGCATGCAGGTCCTGAGATCCCGAACGGCATGGCCGGGCTGGAGATAAGGACGAGCCCGTCTGCTATCTGCACCAGCACTTGGACGATTCAGCCATGTCTTTTCTTCTCCGAGGTCGGTGATATCTACGCAGATACTGTTCGTCAATTCCAGGGGCAAACTACGCAGTAGTCGCAGAAATTCATTCCCTTTGCCACAGAGCCGCACGGACGCTGGGCTCATTGTCTCGTGGCTTCGATGGTTGGTGTTGCTTTTTCGCTAGCCTGCTGCAAGTCGTCGCAGGCATGACAATACCTCTGCCTTTGCATGTCCAGCCGTGGTTGTGGATTGGCGGTAGGAGATCTTTGCCAGGCTCGAGCAAGTCGGATGTCTCCGCGTTGCTTGTCTGGCATTAACTTTGCGCCTAGCCCTGCGCGGCATGGTAAATGTGCATAGACAAGGCCGAGACACGGCCCAACCAACACATGGTCTCAGCAGGAAATGTTCCGACTTCTTTCCGAGTCATCTGTGCGAATGCACGCCTAACAACGGACCCCAGACACAGCATGGCGATTGCCGACGAAAAAGGGCTGGCCTTGGAGAACGTTACCCCGCCTGGGGGGGACCCCCAGTCGCATTGCTACGCTGTGCAAGTCCGTTGGTTCTTCAAGTCTGGCTCGGACCAGATGCGTGCACACAATCCTGACCTGACCAGAGATCATGAATCGTCCGAGTCCTGAGCGGTCAGAATCGACCCACCGGCCTTAGTCTACAAATAGATTCAGCATTAGAAAGACCGTGTTGGTTAAAGTCCATTTCACCCATGACAGTTGAGACATCATTGTTCATACCGGACGAAAGGCCGGACGAATCGGAAACTGCTGCACTTCTGAACGGCATGGGATATGCGCAAAGCCATGCAGAGAAGTCGGCTTCTAAAAGTCGAAATCCCCACGAGATTCAGCTCAGGGGTCCCGGTATTAGAACCTCAGCCACGTGGCACACGACATTGCATTCGAAACGACTCCGCACTGTAAACGACAGCTGAGACTACCATATCCCTATATAAAAACGAAATCTCCGAGCCTAATAACTCTGAAATTGGCAGTCGCATCTATAGAACCAACGCTTACGAAACGGAAACAGCTTTTCGAGTACCTGTAGTACAAATTGTCCGTCAAAAACGGACATACCAGCTCTAAATTCACACTTGGCCAGCCATACAGGCTAAGTAGTCATGAAGTTTACCAACCCGACGGATTAGTGCGACGCGCCGGGCGTCTATCATTAATCTACCGGCCTCTTGTTGACAGGCTCCATCTCGACCGAGTAGGTGTAGACAGTCTTGATATGGCCCGGAGGGTTTTGCAGTTCCGGGTTCGGTACCCTCTCGGCACTGGGCGCCTCAGCATCGTGCAAACGCTCCCAGCTGCCCTCGCCGCTGTTGATGTTAGTCGTCGTTGTGCCGCGGTCAGACGGGTTCGAAAAGACACGGTGCGTCCTGGACCTGTCGGCACGTGCTCGGGGCATGCCGCTTCCACCGATTGTGACGAGGCCCTTTGAGTTTTCTGAGGAGCCGAAAGTCTGGGTCTTGCTACCGGCATACTCCTTGTAGAGGCGTCGAATGGAAGGCAGAGAGGCGGCGATGCAGCCCACAGCGAGTTCGATACATGACAGGAAGACAATGTGGCCGATGTAGA
This sequence comes from Microdochium nivale, assembly GCA_026745475.1. Classification (NCBI taxonomy): domain Eukaryota; kingdom Fungi; phylum Ascomycota; class Sordariomycetes; order Xylariales; family Microdochiaceae; genus Microdochium; species Microdochium nivale. Next base: position 2,920,202 of record JANTFD010000006.1, on the reverse strand, counting down.
CTGTTCGCAGGCGCGGATAGTGAGTAACAAGAACATTCCTCGAGGCTGATAGGGTGGTGAATGACGTCATCTGTCAGATACTTACACATGAGGTTATCTGTTGGGTTGCGGTAATGGGAAATGAAGGGAGCCCGGATAAATGTGGTGACGGATGCCCTGAGAGAAACGATGAGCAGTCAGTACAAAACAATATACTACCAGTTATGGTGGTCGCGATTGTCCTTACACTGAGGCAAGCGAGAGGAGGAGTGACACTTGGAGCTTGGCCTTCAACTTCATCTGTGTGTCCCAAAGCAGTAGCCCAGGGAGGACGACACAAGCAATGTCAGTGACGATGCTGGTGCCAGTGTTGGTGTGGCTGATGCCAATGAGCACGTCGGGACTCGCACACGAGGCCTTGCCCTCGGCCACCAATTGCGGGTACCAGTTGGCCTCGACGGGCCGGCAGAAGGTGAGGATGCCGAAAAATGTGACACAGAACGATGCCCACGTGAGGCCGAGGAGTCCCCAGGTCGCAGCCTTGATATACTTTCTCGTCTCTGAGCAGATGCGAAGGAGTGTGAAGCACACGGAGGACTTGATGAAGGCGACGGACGTGACGTAGACGGTGATCCAGATGATGAAGAACTTTTGAGCCTCAGACTGCATCCACGCATTCATGTCGGCGTTTAATGACCCAACACCAACCCTCACGGCATATGCAGCGATTCCGATATCAGCGACGTAGGTTATCTGCAAGTCGTGGATTTGTTCCGAGTCAGTTCCATGTGTTTTTGAAACATTTTGTTTGTGGATGAAAAGGGGGGGACATAGTAGAAAAGGATGAAGATTGAGAGAAAGCTCGTACCGCTCCTGCAAGAAGTAAGCCATCGTCCAGCCCTAGGCCACCATCGCGCACTCTGACGGCTATCCGTATGCCCACAGCCCCAACCGCGAGAGGTAACAAGGCAAGAATTGTGGCAAAAATGGCGAGTGGGAAACCCTCCATCTTGGCCAGTCGTATATCTGCGTCAATCATGATTGCTGGACCACGTTTGTGGCGGATTGAAGTTGTCGTTTTGTTGTGCCACAAACTGGCTGGCTGTCAAGAAGTGTAATCTTCTGTCTGTATGCAATCTTGGACTATGACCAACTCTTGCCCACAAACCTCGAGTACGTCGTACCCCGAGCAAATACAAATATAATCCCTTGGAGACTGTTCGCCCAGCGAGATCCGGGTCCACAACGTGGAAGATCTGGCCCAGTGCCTCAGGATCCTGACCCTGGGTGCCACTATGGAGTCTTCAACGGCCAGGCATGAGTAAATTATTCCATTGTCCCTTGGCTCTTTTTGCCCCTGTACAAGTCGATCGGCAACTTTCTTGGTCAGATTGGGCCTGGATCGGTTGGATCCCCCAGGCGCCGACCATGTCGACCAAGAGTGCTAACGCCCCGTGAGAGGCTCAGACTATATATGCCTGGGAAGCAGCAGCCTATCGGCTGACACGGCGGCGCCTCCCGGATGGGGCTCTATCGTAGGCAAGGCGGAGCATGGGTCCATGTAGCCGACGGGGTTGCCATTGCTGGAGTCACGGCGGTCGACCGTTGCAAAAATTCCGACTCGCGCTGGGACATCGTGACACGAAGAAGTGTGGATAAGTTATTACCGGCGGGACGGGCCCTTGGCTGCCATTGCCCCTGACAAGACTGGTGAAGATGGCCCTGTCAGCAGGTCCCCGAGAAGCAACCCGCATAATCCATACTGTGCTGCGCCGACGGAAGGTTCTGGCTGGATACCCTAGGGCCCAGCTCGACGTGACGTATAGACCGTTGTAGACGGAAGGATGTGCCGAGTTTTATAAGGACGGAAGCTTATCAGGGCCTATCCGAGACGACAGAATGCTGGCATGACCCCTGAGCAGGAACACGAGTCATCATGGACGATCTGAATACCCAAAGTTCCAAGCGAGGGTCAGTCTGGATCGGGCCCGCCTGTATGGTGGGCTGTGGAGCCGACAAGGTGCCTTCCCTGCTGTCGGCCACGGTCTGCAAGAGTAATAAACGTCAAGTGGGGGACAAAAAAACTGAGTCGACTTAATATGGCGGACATACGTCCCTGGGCACTAAGCAGACTCATATTTTTTGTCCCCCCCCCCCCACGTGAGCGTCACCGACCTGGTCTGGCTGGCCGATGCAAGGTACTGGGTAAAGCTCTGATACACCGGGCGAAATGGCGACAAAGCGACAAGGCTGACATGGACCAAGCGAGGTGATCTAAAAAAGAGTACGCGCATTAACTATAGAGTTTCAGTACAAATGCGCAAAATTTTTACCAGATCGCCTCGCCAGCTGGTCAATAACTAGTCAAAATTTTGACTTGTGTCTCTGCAAGGGCACGTTTGACTATGTGCTTACCCTGCCATGCCATGCCTGCCTCGTCGGAATACCTGTCCCGTTAGCTGTCAAGGCGTCCACAGTATATGGAACAAACGTTCCTGGTCCCGGTCCCGAGGATTTCTCCTGTGTCCTGCATGGGCAAAGTTTATTAAATCATCTGGCCTCCTGGACAAGTGTGCAAGCTGGCGGGTATCATTCTCTACAGACAGTAAAATCCCTTTCAGCGCTGCATCATCCCTTATCGAAACGGACTGTGACCTCATCCAGCAAATCCCACCATGGCAGGCACCAAAGAAATTCGCGTCAAGGCCGCAATGGTCACCGGAGCTGGGCAGCACAGAGTCTTGCAACTCTCGGACCTTGACCACTTAATGCCAAAGCTCTACGTTCACATGATAGAAATCTTCGAGCTCCCTGCGCAGGCCAACAAGGAAATGATTGTGGATAACCTCGTCAAGGGTTTGCAGAGAACCCTCGCCGACTATCCCCTATTGACAGGTGAGTTGCGTGCCCAGCACCCGACTGCGCGGACCGGCACATGTACGTCATGGCTGACCAGGCACCGTTTCACGCACAGGCACTCTGCACTTCGACAATGACACGCGTCGCATCGCAGTCAAAGTCAAGCCTGACTCGACCGTAGCACTGCATGTGAAGGACGAGGCTGCCTCATCCGAAATCCCATCCTTTTCTGTCCTCGACAAACACGACTTCCCCGTCCACGTCCTGGACTCGCCAAAGGTGCTTCCGCCGCTGTTCGTGGCGGAACACTGGAACCCCATCCCGGCCAAAGATGCATCTGTCGACGGTCCAGCTGTTGCTGGAGCACAAGTCACCTTCATCGAGGGCGGGTTAATCCTGGGCCTCGCCATCCCACATCAAGTCAGCGACGCAATGGGTTTCGAGACTCTGCTCACCACGTGGGCTCGATATGCTGTCACCGCCGGGAAGAACGGCGACCTCAATGGTCTTCCAGCTGCTAATGCGGACTTTGACTCCCGTGACGTCCTGTCTGCACCGGCCAAGTCGACTCACAGCGCCGAGCAGATGAGGCGATTTGAGAGCCAATTCCCAGTCATGAAGCTGCGCGATGGTCCTCCGGCTCCTCCGCCGGCTGACTTCAAGATGCCCACCGTCAAGACTCGGATCTGGCATTTCCCGCGCAGCAAGCTCGAAACACTCAAGGCTCAGTGCAGTGCCGGTCTCGAGGCTGGCACCTGGATCTCGACCTACGATGCTCTCTTGGCGATCATGTGGCGCGCCACAGTGCGAGCCAAGTCCCCTCTCGTCAAGCCTGCGCCGGACGCGCCGTCCAAGGCAGTGCATGCCGTCAATGTCCGAGGCCGAGCTGACCTCGCGATCCCGGTGCGATACATCGGTGCCGGAATCACGATGCCCACATCAAAGAGTCTTACCGTCGCCGAGGTCCTTGGTGACCCCAAGATCACCCTGCCTATTCTCGCCCGCGCCGTCCGCGTGTCCATCACCTCGGTAAACACGGCCTATGTCGCGGACCTGGTCAAGTACACCGCCGGCGCGCCTGACCTGCGCTGGTCCGAGCTGGACATGCACTGGGTCTTGGGCATGGACTGCATGGCGTTTGACTGGCACACCATGAAGTCGTACAGGGAGCACGACTTTGGCTTCGGCACGCCCGCCGCCGTGCGCTGGCCGCACCCGGGGTTCGAGGGCTTCTTCTTCGTGCTGCCGTCGCGCGCGGGCGTCCGGAACGCCGGGCCGGACGAGGGCCTTGAGGTGTGCTTCGGGCTTGAGGAGAGCTGCTTCGCGCAGCTGGAGAAGGACGAGGAGTTCCTTCAGTATGCCGAGCAGAGAGGACTAGGCATCTAAGGCGCAGCACAATGCATTTAATGAAGGTTTTGACTATCAAGAGGCGAATTAGCATAGATCTCGGTGCGTCTGCTATCTCACTGCGATTTGGGAACTTGCGCAATAGCGTTACATAATGCTCCTCAACCTTGTGGTCTTCACCCCGTGAGATGGTACAGCGACAAGCCCATAAACAATCGTTCGAGTGCAGCGGATGCGGATGAGCGAGACCGAGCGCGTCGAATGCGAGCGAATCAATCTCGAAGGGATACTGAGAGCAGGATCGGCAATCTGAACTCTTACCTGTGAAAGCAACACAGAATGCTTACCACGTCGTCAAGGATCGGCATAGCTGCCGACCCCGGCCGCACGTGATTCTAAAGTCTTCTGTATCGGTCGTAAGGAGCGCATAATGGGAATCACGTTCAAGAGAACAAGATCTGCTTCGTCGCAAATTTATAATCGTACGACGCAGCGATTAGCATTGTCCATGATGATTGACTACGCAATATTTTGTAACGAGTTCAAGCCTTAAAAAATTAAAAGGAACTATCAATGGTTAGACTATACAACTCATGATTGACGAAGCCCAATCTAATGAAAATAATTAGAAAGTGAGGTTTAATCAACCGAGTATCTATACCCTAAGCTACCGTGGTAAATTTTATGAAACAAGAGTTGATGTAACAGCGCGGTGATATATAAAACTAAAATTCCAGACTTCATTACAACGCATATAAAACTAGCCAAGGAGATTGTGCCTTTTACAAAGATTGGGGTGAACATAAGGATTTTTTCTTTTTTAATTAGTTTGTTCATTATCACAATTAACGACCAGAATAAAAATGTATTTTTGTTACCAACTTCCGGGATGAACTTGGATCACCCTCTAACGACCCTCGTCAGTCTCAATCCTGGAATATTCATTACTTGATTAAGCGGCCACCTGAGCCATCACGGTTCTCCCGGCCGTGGTCGCCCCAGCTGTCCTTTCCGTGAAGGGTCTTTGCGTTCCGCCGATTCCGACCTGACTTCGGCGGGTTGACCAACCCGCTCCGTGGTCACGGTGATCTCTCTGTCAACGACGATGTTCTTGTCGCCCATGACGACAGCACCGACGTGCTTGTTGTCCTCGTCGAGGAGGATGTGCTCGTTGCTGCCCCACCCCGCAGTTGTGTTCGTGTCCGCAACTCTAGTGCTCGCACTGCTGACGACACCGCCAGAGGCCGCGTGTCGAGACAGCGTGGCGCCGAACTTGGCACGTCCGACGTTCGACCTCGAATACTGGCCGCCGTCTTGGGGGTTGCTGCTTAGGGGATAGCTCCTGCCGGACCCGCCGCCGCCGTTCCTGCCGGACTGCCCGCCGGATCTGCTGAAAAGGACGCTCAGACCCGTTTTGCTGGCCAGTCTGCGCAGCAACGGCTGGATGATGGGTAGGTTGGTCATGACGATGGAGACAAAGGCCTCGCGGCACGCCCACTGGCTGCTGAGCAGGGCACCATCGGGGCCAGCCTGTGGAGAGAGATGGTGGTCAGTTTGCAGATCAGAGGGAGATGCTGTTGCTTGTCGGTGTTCGAAGGCGCGCTGGGAAGACGTACCATGACGATGACAACGGCGCGGATCGTGGCGGCCGTCATGACAAAGATGGCGCCGCTGAAGAGGAACATGAGCGTGACTTTGCGCCGTATCGAGATATTGACGCGCCACAGAAGCTATTTCACAGCGTTCTGTCAGCACATTACTATAGGTAATATAATATTGGCCGCTGCAGTGCAAGAATTGAAATTGAGGAGACTCACAGGGAGTGGGATCGACAGCAGGTACAAGTCTGTGATGACGTTGGGGATGTACACCATATAGACATTGAGCTTAGAGACGGTGGGCTGACAGAGCTCTGATTGTTGCGCGTAGCATGGTCAGCCGTGTTGCGGAAACAGAAAGTGCTTTTCTCCGACCCGACAAAACGCCTGGTGTGGAAGGACAATGTGAGTAGCACACAAGGCGGCTGGTCTTACCCCCTGGATCCGGGTATATCTGCCAGTTGCGCGACATTGGCTGGCAGCCTAGAACGATGGACAACCCCACGGCCAAGTAACTTACGCCAATGACCCCGTAGGCAACGAGCACGCGAGTATTGAGATTGCTCAGCCGAGTTCTGTTCCGTGGACACGGATGATTAGCTTTGGACTTGGTAGTATCGGTTTGAGCCGAGTTGGCTAGCCTTTCTGGTCCGGTGCAGTGCGGTGGCGCGGCCCCATCTTCGGCAATGACCAACCCTTGACACAAACAGGAACTCTTGTGCTTACGTCAAACGGGAGTAGAAGATTGCGACGCAGAGCTTCAGTACCCACAGCTCCATCGTATAAAACGACCAGCCGACTACCTGGATCTTGGACCCCATCTCTCGGTTGTAGGCTTCCGTAGACTGGAGGTCGAGGGCAGCCCGTTGCTCGTCAGTCATGTAGCTGTTTGTGAGGCCGCCAAACTTTGCGCCGACGAGATATGCTAGTGTCGTGATGGCGGCGAATAACAGCTGCGAAGAAGTAGAACGGTCAGATTGTGTCATTAGACCAATAAAACAGGCTCATCGCTACAAGCGGAGATGGCGGGTATGATTGAGGGAGCTTACGCCGCACACGGGCATGATGTAGTCATCCAGCTGCAAGCCGGTGAAGCCTATCTGCGACCATCGGTACCACGTTCGCACCCCGATTGTGAAGAGTGCGATGGCGAGCAAGGTGAAGGACTCTGCGATGGCTGACATGCTTGGTAGCCCGGCCGAGTTGGCAAGGAAGACACGCCGTGGTCAAGAGCTGAAGATTGCGTCCAGAACCGGGTGTGGTTGCGGAGTTGGTTGCTTTTTCCACAAATGTTGCGATGGGGATGTAGAGGGAAACGAAGGACGCTAAAAACATGCCGATAAAATCGGGACGACAAGTGCTTGATATCGATGCTTGGTTTGGCTTGGCCGTTACTACGAGTCGCGGACTGCGAAACCGTCTACAAGGATTTTTACCAGAGGCATAGTGGAGGCTTCAGCAGGAAGGGCAAAACATTTGAGATGGCTAATGAGGAAGGATCGACTCAGCACGGACGAAGAAAATCGATCTAATGTCTCCGGTACTCCGCAGTCCGTGCAATAATAGATACTGCAGCCAAGACGCGTCATTAACCCGTAGTGTGAGCGCCCCTGAGTCAAGCCCTGGCCTGCTCGGTAGATTGCAGATGAAACCCCAGCTGCCCTTTCAAGCAAAACTGCTCGCATCAGGGTCCCAGAAAGCTGATAAGCAACAGGACCTATCGAAAATGTCCGAGTAGACAACTTGCTTTCGTTGAGATGAGCCTCTACGTGGTCGTCTGTGGGGAAGCCTGTGGTGTCGGTGCACAGGCCTCAGTCAAGCGTCTTCCCAACGTCGATCGGCAAGAAGAAATGGGGTGCAAAGGGCCAGCGGCTCGTGACGAATGTGATTTGTGCCTCAGGCTCACTTCATCCCACGAATGTTCCGGATGGCTTTCTTCTAACTCTTTTGGAGGGGGCGAGTGACTTTATCTACTCGGCCGGCAGGGGCGACGGCTATGTACCTTACACTATTGCACGGTATCGGCCCGGCTCCGACACCTGAAGGCGGGAGCTCCTACGGAGTACAGCCACTAGGAGACGTTGCAGCCAAGAATCAGGGTGCTGTGAAGACAGAGAATTATATCAGACTTGTCTAGACCGAAGAGAGCTTTTCATCATCTAATTGAGTTGCTAGCTTGCGAGCAGCCAGAGGATAATAACATGGCTGTCGCCAGCACTACCGGCTCTTGCTTTCAAAGACACCGCTGCCTGGCCATGCTCCATGTCGAGTCATCAGGGGTCACAATTAGTAGTAGGAACAGGCCGAGGAGAGGCCTGTGCGACTCTTGTCGGACGCTGCACAATGGTTTGAAGAACGAAGCGTTGTGGCTGTGATCTGCGAGCATGCGGGCCACTGACTCGTCGAGAAGTCGCCATCGCAGGAACCTGGAGGGCTGCAATCACACCCCGTTGTATTCCGTGTTCCGCTGCTCCAATACTCTGCGTGTATTGTCACGGCGGATTATCCGGCGATCCGAGGTTCGAGCACAGGGCTTACCGTTGTATTGTCAATGAACCGCAGCGCGCGTCTCAGTTCGGAGCACGGAATAGACGCCTTGCGGACTCGTCCTCGCACCACCCGGCTTACGATACTTTGGTCTGGTTATCGACGTCGTTTTTGAATAGTTTCGCGGGAGCTCAGGGCCGCCGCTGGTCCGACAGGAACTACTGGCCTAGGCCCGCTGACGTGAGCGGCGAGTGCAGGGCTGAAGATGGAGAGCAAGGGCAGGCTGGTCCGGAGGAGGTTACAGAAGACATGGGGGTAGAAAAAGTAAATATGGGGGTAGAAGTTCCAAAACCACTAAAGTTAACATGGGGCTAGAAACTTCTACCCCCATATCTACTTTTCTATACCCAAAGTCCCGCCTATGTACCTTGCATTAAGTGCGATAAGCTCCTTATCTGACCGTCAAAATCATTATGTATCGGGGCCTCATGTTTTTTGAGGCATATACATAGCACATACGGCATATATATACCGTATATGCGAAAATGACCGACACGCGTAGCTTAGGCGACGGCCCACTAGACGATGATTTCGACGATAGCTTAGTCGAGGATACGCTAATTAGCGACATAAAGGACATATATATATCTAATACCGATAACGTAGTTTACGATAATCCGATCGTATTCGCGGCATATAGAGTATATAGGTAACATAGGACTACCTCTAAAACGTATATCGGAGAAATGTATAGTTCTGGGCTTAGGAGGAGCTTTAACGAGGTAAGTATACCGTACATATATATTAAATATAGCTAACTTATATATAGAATATACTTTCGGAGTACGGACTACGGATCGTAAGCGGCGGAAAGAACGTAATTATAATTAATAAAGTATAAGATATTCTCGAGGTCCTAGCGTACCCCTATACGTCGAACGAAGGTATCCTACTCTTTATTTATCGAGCGATTCCTATAGTAGCTAGAGAAGTCTCCTAAGAGTAGGCTAAAGTGGTATTTAAGTCGATATAAGATAAGGTACGTCCTTTAACTCTATATACTACGTATATAGTAAGTATATATTAATAATAGATAGATCCTTTTCGATACCGCATTTCGACCTAGCGTAGGGTAGATAACGGATATGAAACTCCGGTTCCTTAGGTAAGCCTATTTATACTATATATGTAAGTTATACTAAGTATATACTAGTACTAGTACTAGGAGGGCCTAGTGGTAGGTCTAGTACTACTCTAGGATTAAGGTATATAGTAACCCTAATCCGCGGGTTACTATAGCTCTCCCGTATTATAGTAGAGTTGACCCTACGTATCTACTAGATCTATGTAAAGATCTAGGCTATCGCGTTAAGGACGTTTCGATAGAGGAGGAGATCCTATAGCGTACACGAGAGTAAGTATCTCACTACTTTTATATATCTATTATTTATACTAAATATATACCTAGCTTCTATTAAGGCTTCCTCCGCGCTTAGCATCGGCGTGGGGTTCACATTTATATTATCCTACCGACTAGTCTTATATTATGCGAAGGTATAATGCTATATATGTTCTAGCTCGATGGGGTTAGTATATATATCCTCTATGTTATATATATATCTAACTTATATAATAGGACTAGTAGATTAGCTACCTACTACGGTCTTCTAGAGAGCGTTACTATAAAGCTACACGGCTTATTAAGCATATATTACGTATTAATATAAGATATCTATAAGGCCTATGTAGCGCATATGGTAATATGACACCGTAGAGGTCTTGTGTTTAGGTTAGTCGAGTAGGGTAGAATCGGTAATACTATAGTACGTGAAGGATATCTATATATGTGAGGTATATACTAAGTATTCTAGGCTACGACTACGAGGTCCTAGTAGGTAAGCCCTAACGTATACTATACGATTATAAATACGATGTGATTATCCCGAAGGACTAAGCTATATATCCTTTCGTTATACTTATTACACGCGGGATATATACGTACTATCCGCCTCTCCCGACCTAACTCCCTACTTCGTTTAAGGAGGGTATTAAACGGATCATTCGCCGAGAGAACGTATTACTCTTAACGCCTCGTAAGTATCTATATACTATATATATATTATATATGTACTATATATACTAAGTATCTCTAGGGCATCTTTTAGTTAACCCTCTCTTCTAGGACTTATTTAAGGAATATATTATACGGACCCTCGGCGTACTTAGTAGTACCGTATTACTCTAATTACGGGTTAAGGCTATGATCCGTAGGGAAAGGCTATTATAGTACCCTCTAGGTTGCTACTTCGAAGGTACGTTAAAAGTTACATATAGGTTACACATATACGTTACTTATATTATATAGGGGTTAAGCGGGAAGCCGCCTTAGAGAGGGACCTTTAGTAGTCTAACACCTAGATCTAAGAGGTCTAGTCGATTAACGGATCGTAGTTCTATATTATATGTATTACATAAGCGTAAGCTATACTATTCCATCGAATTTAATACTTCTAGATCGACCTTTCATTTAAAATAGTTAAGGGAGTAGTTAACCTATTCTTAATCGTTAGAGAGCACCCCGATCTAAGTCGTACGTATATATAGTATATATATATATATATATTATATTTACTAATATTAACTAGGCCTAGTCTCGCTCGCATACGTATTTATGAATTATCGTACACGTGCTATGTCACACGTAGGCCTAGAGGCTCCCTCTAGACCTAACGTTAACGATGTAGGAACTAAGAGTGTAGGACCCACTATGTAACTAGACGGCTTAGTCCCGTAGGCGGGCCGACCCTAAGCTACGGCTGAACCGGACCCGACACCTTATAGTTAGAGTTGCTAGAGCCTCATAGGCTCCGGGGCCGTTCCGGCTAGGGTCCGTGGCCTAACCGAAGGTACACTAAGCTCTTAGAGGATTCTAGGATAAAGGTAATTGTAGCATCCTAAAGGATAGGGGGACGAGGCCTTCCTATAGGCGCTCCGCGCCTACTCCGCCCTCTACCCTCTTCCCTCTATATAAGGGGAACCGGATCTAAAAGGATTCCTAGAGAAGGAGGAAGGGTAAGGATCAGTCTATCTATCTATTTATTATCTCTCACTCTCTCTAAGTGAGCCTTATCTATATAGTTACTCTAGGTACTAGTCCTATACCTAAATATATCCTGTCTACGTCTACTAACCTCTCCGGGTGCGGTCCGGCCTCTCTCCGGCCCAGCACCGTGGTGATTCCGACTAGCCTGCCTTCTGCCGTATGCCTGATCTCCTTGGGCCGCCGCCTAAGTAGCTTGTGACATGCTACATATGCAACCATCTTCAAGTAGGTCTTCCACTATATCGCCCGACTAAGTAGCGAGCCGGTTAAGTGGCTCTACTAACACAAAGTTTGTCACACGTGGCTATATAGGGCAGGGTAGTGGGCAGTGTCGTACTTGGCGAAGTACGGCATTCCGACCTTTTGGTCATTGGCGTAGTGGTTGCCCACCTACTGCGTGTGACAAAGTTACAGGCATATCTACTATAACGGTAGATATGGACGGAACCCAGGCAGGAGGTACGTATATACTATGTATATGTAAGACATAGACTAATTATCTTTAGGCCTTGGAGATTATCTTATGTTAATTGCGCTAACCGGAGATAACCGCCCATGGCATGTACATCTTTAGCATGTGCATCGCATATGCTAAACATATCGGACTTACCCAGGCTCCCGGAGGAAGACGGCATCACGCCAGCCACCATATAAGACCTATTTCTTGATAGAGCTGTAAGGAGTTAGACAATAGCATATGCTAGGTATATATGAACTTACTTCTACGTAGTAAAGACCTCGTTATCGGTGATAGTGGCGGTAGTAGGGTTATTAACTATTACATATGTTAGGTATATGTGCGGCATATTATAGGAACGATTAGAACTTACTAGCGCTAGGATGCTTCTCGCGGAAGTGGCGGCGGAGCTAGTTAGTATGAGAACAGTAATATATGTAGGGTATATGCGGGACATATATAGCGATAGTACTATTATAGACACGACTATACATAGTAACGTCGTCCTCGTCGTACATCTAGATTATGTAGCTATTATATATGCTTAGTATATGTAAGGCATATAATAGAATGATAACTTACACGAGAGGCGCGCCCTTAGAGTAGTCGACGCTAGGGACATAGGCACCTATTTAAAGTCGTTAGTATATATAATACTTACTATCGTTCACCTCGCTAGTTACCTTACCGTCTATATAAGTAGTTAGCTATTATGTTTAGCATATGTAAAGTATATACGGAGACTTACTATCGACTTCTAGGCTCTAGCTAAAGTTGTTATTAGGGATTAGGCCTAAAACTATTAGCTAATACTATATATACGGGGCATATATAGTATATACCGTGGAAATAGCTATACGTAGGCGAAACCTAGGTGGTATTCTAAACGGCTTGATTAGCTTCTAAGGTAGTTAGTATATACCGCGTATATATAGAACATATATTAGAGAACTTACTATATCTAGTAGCTATTATGTCGGTTAATCGTGCTAAACTTAGAGGTTAGTTAGTATATACGCTATATATACGAGATGGGTAGTACTAAGGTGATAAGTAGGTGAGGAGGTAGTAGGTCGCAATCTACAACTTATATAACTTCTATAGCTTCTATAGCTCCTAGCTTATTCAAGTAATTCTAGTAACTCTAGAGTGCTTAGAATCGCGCGAGTAAGCTAGGAATCGTTATAATAAGCTATAGAAAGTAATACGCGGTAGTTAGGGCGAATCGACGTACAAATGGTTACAGGTACAGGAGAGAAAGAGAGGCTGTCACGAAGTGCTACATACATTCTAATTAGTGGGTACGCGACAGGCGCGTTACGCACCTATGCCTGGCTTATGCGAGGGTTCGCGCAAGGAGCTTATCGATAAGATTATACATAGAGGATACATAGGCGGGACTTTAGGTACAGAAAAGTAGACATAGGGGTAGAAGTTTCTAGCCCCATGTCAACTTTAGTGGTTTTGGAACTTCTACCCCCATGTCTACTTTTTCTACCCCCATGTCTTCTGCACCTCGGTCCGGAGAGGTCCAGATTGTCTGGACATGTACGGATAGACATGCCGTAGCTATCTCCAGGTCCCGGTTTCGCTGCAGGAACCGCCCCGCTGCTCGTGTGTAACCTGCATGTGCCAAGGGTAGAGAATAGCAGTAAAACATGTGAAGGGGCAGATGAACTGCTCGCGCTGTTGTGACTCTCTTGAGAGACTTGGCAGGTGATCCTGTCGTGACATGAACGTTGGGGATACATCGGCTGTGCTGGGTAGGTGGCCGGAAGCAAGGGACGCGAAGACACAGGGGCGCTCTCCTGCGTCATGCATGGACGGGGAGGATTGAGGGCCGGAGCCGGATGCGGCAGAGATTGTTTGATACAGCTACAGTGTCGAGTGCGCATAAGAAGCTCGCACGGCTGGTGCCTGAGGCATTACCCCGAGCCACGTGTCACCCCATTTCCACTGGGACTCTGGTAGGCCTGGTGCAGTTGAAGCTTCGCTCCGCCTGCATCCGCCTGCCTCCATCCCGCCTGAGGCTCCAGCATCAAGCTTGTTCACGATGCTTGCACGACACGCCTGCAGATCAGCCCCGGCGCCGGTGCTGCGCTATCTCAGTGTTGCAGGCCGGCGAGGGCCCTGTAACAAGACTGCTCCATCACCCCTGGTGCCGCCATCATCACACCTCGACTTCTGGACCCTCCGCTCGGCATGGCGTCGCGCATCCGTCAACACTCTGCGCTGCCTTGTCGGCTGCACCGCCGGCGACTTTTCTGCCATGTGGACGCTGCAGACCGTCTATCCACAACTCGGCGTCGCCACCATCATGGCAGCTTCCAGTAAGGTTTATCCCCCATGCAGCCGTCCGTGCCTGTCTCGCTTTGCTGACACGTGCCTCGACGCACCCCCTTAGTGGCTGCTGGCATCGCCTCGTCCATGACTCTTGAGACGGTCCTCCTCCGCCTTGGCAAGGACAGGCTCGCCTGGCCGACGGCCTTCAAGACAGCAGCGGGCATGAGCTTCATCTCAATGCTGACCATGGAGGCGGCCGAGAATGCCGTCGACTATCACCTCACTGACGGTGTCGTCGCCTTTGACGATCCCGCCTTCTGGCTCGCCTCGGCCGCTGCCATCATGGCAGGCTTCCTGGCGCCGCTGCCGTACAACTATTTCCGGCTGAGGAAGTATAGCAAGGCGTGTCATTGAGCAGAGCTCAGAGAAAGGCGGTTCAAGATTTACTATCATGACTCGCCACGTGACAAGTGGTTGCAGTGTTCAGCCTCCAACACCTACTACTTGGCTTTTATCGACTCCCCCTCAAGCGGGAATATCTTGACGACTTCATTGGCGTGGATGATGGCCTCGCGCGCACCGGGCCACGTCCTCCTCTTGCCCGTCTCAAACACTCTAAAAGCATGCGCCGTCTCGACTCCGTGGCACATGAGCCGCGACAGCTCGCGGTCCCTCCACCAGAACCGCCACCCAGCCAGGCCCCAGCCCAGGTTCTCGTGCATCCCCGTGCCCGCCGCATCGTGCAGGAACCCCTGGAACTCGTAATTTTTTACCATCGATGTGTTGATCTGGTTGTCCAGCCGCCACCGCGACGCGACCCACTCGTGGTGCGCATCGATCGCCCGCTCCATGGCCGCCTCACTGGGCACCGCGTGCACGCCGCGCCAGACGTTGCTCACGGCCATGGACGTCACGTCGGAAAATGAGAAGCCGTTGTTCTTGCCGTACGCCGAGTGGCACAGGAGCACCATCGAGTCCGCGTACCTCGGCGGGAACATGTTCATCCAGAGCCGCACGAGGTCCGCGCCGCCGTATTCGCCCGCCGTCGCCGGGTCCGGCCGGCTCGTCTGGAGCCAGGGCGTTACTGAAAAGTCGGCGCTGTAGCCCGTCGCGTGGATCACGGCGTCGACTCCGTCGAGCGTGGTGCCGTCCATGAACTCGAGCGTGTTGGGACCCAAGAAGCGCTTGAGCCCCGGCAGTGTCGACAGGGACCCGTCCTTGAGAAAATCATACACGACGTCGCTCGTCCCCGCGAGGGAAAGCGATATCGAAGGGAATGGCTCGAGCCGCCACGCCGGGTCGAACTTGCCATACTGCTGGTGCATCATTGTCTTGAGGGCCAAGTCGCCAAGCCAGCGCGACAAGTTGGGCAGGAGACGCTGCATCGTGAAGCCCATCTGCCGCCGCTGCCAGGTGAGTGTGAGGTCCGCAGGTGTGCCATTGCGGAAGCGCGGGAAGAGGAACGCGCCGCGCCGGTGCGACGTGTAGACCCTCGAGGCCACGGGGATGAGCTCGGAGATGATGTCAGCCGCGCTGGGGCCGAGGCCTAGGACGATGACTTTCTTGCCACGGAAATCCTCGGCACTGTGGAGGAGGGGACGGTTTGCCATCATCAACGATACCGCACTAGAAGCGGGGGAAGAAAAAAGACTCACGATCGGTACTGCTGGGCATGTATCTGGACGCCCTCGAACGCCTCGGATCCTTCAAAATGCCGCCGGTTCGGACTGGTCTGGTAGCCGTGGCAGAAGGCGACTTTGTCAAACTCTTTGGCCTGTGGCTTGCCATCGACCTCGAACTCGAGTCGCCACTTTGTGTCGGTATCGTTGCGGGTGGCCTTTGTGACCCACGCGCCAAACACTATGTCCTTGTGCAGGTCAAAATGCCGCGCATACGATTCCATATACTCTTGGAACTCGTGCGAGTCCATGTGTGTGGAGTATTCTGGAAAGTCAGTTTCTAGTGCTTTCTGGAGGAGGGAAGAGAAGGGAGGCTCGTTTGTTTATCGGACAACGACGGCGAGGAACATTTGATACTCACTGTCTGGCATGGGAAAGTCGGACATGCCACATGTGTACTTGCTGATGTTGGCAGTCGTCGCTAAAGCACGGCCGGACCCCGTCAGTCGATATAGGCAGCGAGGCCGCAGTCATTGAAGCTGCGATGTAATACACACTCACATCGCAGGGCACTCGTCATGCCCTTGTCGTCCGTGTACGCCCACAGCCCGCCAACCTCTGTGCGCCTCTCGTACAGCGTGACCTTGAAGCCATCCTCACGCAGGGTCTTGAGCATGGACAGCCCGGAGGAGCCTGAGAGTGTGGTGGTCAGTCATGGCCATGCCACATCGAGTCCACCAGGTGGGCAACGACTTTGGGGGACCTGATAAGCTACGCACCGGCTCCGATGACGGCCACAGTCTGCTGCGCCATCTTGGTCCGTGCGATTTTAACTAGTGAGTTTGCGATTTGACTTCGTCGCAGTAGCATGAGCAGCGTGCTGACAGTGTATTGCAGAGACTTCGAAGATAATCACGCAGCAGAGACACAAGTGGGATGGAGATGAGAGAAGGAGGGAGAGCAAGAGCAGGCTGGATAGTCCAGAGAATGCCGTGTAGAGAGAATAAGCACTTGCATAGTATGGCGTTATGTAGGACCAACGGTTTGGGTTTCGAAGAGCATGAGATGGATGATTCAGAAGGGTTTATTGGCAGTCGTCTGGCTCTCAAAAGGAGGAAGCCTAAAGAGTGTAGGAGAGCTCTGAAACTCTGTTTATATGCTCGAATGGGTGCTCCAGATGATGACTCAGCTACTCCGGGAGCACCGGTAAGTAAGTACCTTTACCTGCTCCACGTCACACATAGGGTACACGCACGCTTACGCTAGCGTCGCTGGTTCCACAAGTGGCAGATATCCCTGATGCGGTAAGGGATGGGTAGACCTGTAAGCACTAGCATTTCCCGTTCTATCTCGCTCCTGGCACGATTAGCGACTTTCTGCCGACGCACCTGCACTACTTGGAGCATCAGGTGGCTGTCTGACGTATTTACACGGGTGGTGCGGTGCAGTGGTCTCCCGGGACCGATGGCCGAGCGTGGGATCCTTATAGATCGTGGCGAGTTAGGGGTACTTCATAAGTATTTGAGTACACAACAGGCTATTATACTTTAGACAATACTTGGCAGCGTCCAGTAGTATAAACCGTCTACTCTAGATCATCATTTCACCGCTGCTCCCGCCTCCCTCCAGCTGTCTGCAATGGCTCTCCAGTACTGCTCTGGATGCCGCCTCAAATGCCCGCAGTGCTCGGACCCGTCAAACTCCTCGAGATCCACGTCAAACCCCATCTGCCTTGCCTCGGCCGCATGAATCTCAATATCCTTTGCCAGGATGATTTCGTCGGCGTCCGAGTACAGGTACAGCCGGCGGCAGCCGGGGCTGGCGGCAACAATGTCGCCGGGGACGTTGACGGCGGCGCGGCTTGACGCGCCAGCGTGGACCCTACGCATAGCCCACTCGAAGCCCTTCATGAGCCAGAGGAAGGCGTAGCACAGCCAGTACGTGACGGCGTAGGGCCAGGGGAAGCGGTCAGACATGCCGATGGCCATGGCACGCGACCAGCGGCCGACCTGCTCGCTGAAGACGATGCCGCCGGGCGTCGAGTCGAGCACGAGCAGCCGGTGGGGGAGGAGGGCGCCCCCGAAGCGCTTCTTGTAGGCGTGCAGGGTCGAGACGAGGTTGATGCCGCCGGCGCTGGACATGGCGTGCATCAGCACGGCGCTGCCGCCATCGACGGCGGGCCCGTCGGGGAAGGCGGCGTCGATGGTGGGCATCATGCCGGCCAGGCGCTCGTTCAGCGACTGGTACGCGGCCTTGAAGGTGGTGGCGAGGACGACGACCAGGCGGGTGATGGAGGGGAACAGCTCGCGGTAGCCGGCAATGTACTTGGCGACGTGCCGGGCCTGGCCGTCGCCCCAGCCAAAGAGGATGACGGTGGAGGGGCCACCTGTTGTTCTGGTGTTGGCATCCGTGTCGTACTCGAAGAGGAAGATCTGGTCGGAGTACCGCTTTGCACCGGGAAACGGCGACTCTCTGCTGCTGGGGCCCATGGCGTCCGTTCTGTTTCACTGTGTGCAATGGTGCCGGATGAATGTGGTGATGGGCGCGGAAGCTGTCTGACTTTATTGTCGACGACGTGACGGCTTACGGTAAAAAAAACATTTTGTTGGGCATCCGAGGCTGCAGCCAAGGATGATAGGCCCACGCTGGCAGATGCAAAGGTGTCCACTGCAGCACTTGTTTTCGGAGACATGTCTTAGGCACAGGGAGGGCCCGGCGGCGATCCAGGGGCTTGCCAGCCTATAGCTGTTGCAGAGAGGTGAAGTGGACCAGGAAGCGCCTGAGCCGAGGCCCCCAACGACTCTATCTTGCAGGCTAATTACCGAGAACGAGTGTGGATTGGAGATCCCTCGTGGTGGTGAACCACTCGAGGCGCGCTGGAATTCATCGCATTCGCATCGACGTGCGAAATGTGCGTTGACAGCCATCAGACGGCAGGAGATGAAAAGACTACGGAGCTTGCCGAGTACTGCACGACTAGCTCAATAAGGCCGTTGAGGTGTAGTCCCCGTTGCCGTGATCGACAGTAGCTACAGGCATTCAAGCCCTTTCTTCTTGTGCTGACACCCCATGCAATGCATGCATCCGCCAGGGAAGCTTTTCTCGAGTGGCCACGCACTGCTGCCGTCATCTTCCTCGAAATGACTGACTGACCAGGAAGAGCGACACCCCATACACACGCCACTGCTCGAGCTCTTCAACTTTTGACCTACCATCTCCAAGACTTCATCATCCAGCCAAAACACCATCTTTAAACTGTCACCCCGGGGGATTGTGCTATTACCTCAGCATGGTCCGCCGTCAAGCGATGCCGCCGCAACAGGCTTCTACCAAGTCGCTCGTCATCCACACGAGCCTACTTTTTGACTCCGAGGCAAAGGAGTTCATCGACAATATTTCAGTCGAGGCAGATACCAGCACGGGGCTCGTCACAAGCGTCTGGCAGCGATCATGCGACGACGAAGAAGACCTCCAGCTGGGCCTCGGTCAAAATAGCGACAAGAACAACCAAGTCGTCGACCTGCGCGGCCACACAGTCCTCCCAGGCTTCGTCGACGCCCACTCGCACGTCTTCCTGCACTCGTACCGCGTCACGCCAAGCCTCAACCAGGAGCGCGACGAGTCCCTTGTCGAGCGCATCGTCCGCGCCACAAATCACTGCCGCACGGCGCTCCTGTCTGGCTACACTACCTACCGCGACCTCGGCAGCGAGGGCGTCCGCGACGTCGACATTGGCCTGCGCGACGCTGTCAACCGCGGGATCATCCCTGGCCCTCGCTTATTCGTCGTCAGTGAGGCCCTCGCGTCCTCGGGCAGCTACGCCATCCGCCACGAGTCCCACCTTAACGGCACCCAGGTCCCGCGCATCTCTGACCCCTGCGACGGTGTCGACGGTGTCCGCGCGGCAGTCAGGCGCCGCATTGGGGCCGGCGCCGACGTCATCAAGTTCTACGCAGACTACCGCCGGCGCGCGGCGCGCTTCCCGGCACAGGCGTGGCCCGGGGCTCCCGCCGTGCGGTTTCCGCCCGCCTCTCTTGCCGAGCGCAGTCCCTCGAGCCCGCTGTTCTGCCAGGCCGAGATGGACGCCATTGTCGACGAGGCGCGCCGCGCGAGGTGTCCCGTGGCGGCGCACGCGCAGGACTCCGAGGCCGTCATCATGGCGGCCAGGGCGGGCGTGACGAGCGTCGAGCACGGGTTCGCGCGGTCCGACGAGGCCATCGCCGTCATGAAGCGCCACGGCACAATCTACGTGCCCACGCTTAGCATCATCGACCAGGAAAGGGACACGGTCGGCGAGGCGTTCTGGACCGACGCGGTCGAACAGGTGCGCAGGGCGTGGGAGGCGGGGATTCCGCTCGCGGTAGGCGCCGACACAGGCGCCGTCGCGCACGGCGACAACATCCGCGAGGCCGAGATCCTGCACGTCGACGTCGGGATCCCCCTGGCGGATGTGCTAGGCGCGCTGACGCTCGGTGGGTGGCATGCGTGCGGCGGCGATCTGTGCGGGCGTAAGTTCGGCAGGATCGCAGAGGGCTGGGCTGCCGATCTCGTCGCTGTCCAGGGTGATCCGCGCGACGATATTTCTGCCCTGCGCAAGGCACGGTTTGTCATCAAGGACGGCGAGGTCCTAGTTCACGAGGGAAGGCTCATCACCGACGACAAACCAAGGATCAACTGATCATGTCTTGGCAGCGAAGAGAAGACAGTCCCGGTTATAGTCATCCTGCTCGGAACGTCCGTCTGGTAAAGAATACTCTGCTTGGTGCAAACCTTGTCCACAGAGCCGGTGCTGAGGAGAATTCAGTCTGCTGAGCACTGGGGGAACTCGGCAGACCCCAAGAGCTTGCAACAGGAGCTTACGCGTAGCAGCCCGGAGACATCGAACCTTACGTGCCGAGTGAAGCGGCTGTGACTCGTACTACCCACGACGCTAAAGGGAGAGGCAAGAGTCTGCGGGAGGCTTTGCTCTTTCGGGGTGAGGGCAACTAGTCTCTGTGACGAGATCACCCGCCCGCACCGGCAAGTTGAGACGAGCTCTCGAGTCTAGCATCGGTGCGGCTGCTTGGCGCAAGGCGAAATCTGCGGATTGCAACTCTAGTTCCCTCAATTCCATCAATCGATTCAGCCCGGGGCGGCCAATAATGGCTCAGGGCGCTTGCCCACCAGCTCCGCAGCCACTATTCTGTGACCAACGAGTGTCGTAGTTGGCACCAATCGACGCGTCATTGGCTTCTATTACGTCATGGACAAGGTCGGGCATCGCGGCCTCAGGAGGGACTTCTCGCGCTACTGCGATCTAGTCCGGGGTAAAGTTCGTATGCTGCACGTTCTCCAACTAGAGCTATGTAGTAGTACTACTAACCGTAGCGCGCTGCAGTGTTTAGCTCCAGGGCGACTTCCTCTCCTGCCAGTGTCAACGCCATCCACTGAAGCAGATGGGATCCGGCATGTGTAGCCCTAGCTTCCTCAGGTTGAGCTACCCCCAGCCTGCTAGAGGTCTCATGGGAAAACAAAAACTCGCTTTCCAGCTCTCCCGCTTCTCCAACCAGTGGCTTGCTTGTCCACCCTTTCTATCGTCGGGGAGAGGGGAAAGCTCCCGATCTAGGTCCACACAAGCTTATACTAGCTCCTGCTCTGATAGGGCCTAAAACTTGAGGCAGTTGACGACTCACGAGGCCGGGCAGCGGATCGCACCAGTTTTCCGAGGGCCACGCAGTCATGATGCATGACTGCTAAGACGTTCTGGGCTTTTAGGCGCTGCACTGCTGGTTTCCCCGACCTACGAGCGTCCCACGCCGTGCATAAGCTTGGACTTCGGGGCCTAGGTCGGCACAAAGCACGCTTCGTGACAGAGAAGCGGATATTCTCGCAGCCATCGATCGGTGGTAGCTCGGAGTTTGTTTCCAAGGAAGGGGGTTTCTGTTGACGAGCTGGTGCTCGCCCTCGCTTGGGTCGAGGGGCCGAGGCACTCTCATATTATGATTGTTTATATAGTTGCCCGCTCCCCTTGACTCTCGCATGGTTGGGACACATGATTTGCAACTGTCAATTATCCATCGTGTCTCGCAGAAACAGGCCATTGATCCTTGAAAGCCGCTCAAAATCATTGCAGATCACCCCAGCTGCCACTTGTACACATCCACGATGCAACTTCGTCGCGCGCTCGCTCTCGGTCTGGCTGGCACCGCTGCCGGCCAGACACCCGACCTTGCCGGGGCTCTGTCTTCGCAGGGCACTCTGTCGACGCTCACCAGTACGTGCCGATCTGTGGCTGTTACCCACCATGACCCGAAGCAACTCAATCGTGCTGACATCGTCCCCAGGTCTGATTTCTAACACGACTGGTCTGGCAAGCATGCTGGGACAGCTCAGCAATGTGACCATCCTGGCACCGAGCAACAATGCCCTCAGCGCCCTCTTGAGCAGCTCAATGGCAGCCGGCCTGACAGCGCAAGGCGCGGTCCAGAACCTGCTGAGCTACCACGTCCTCAACGGCACATACTACGCCTCCAACTTCACGAGCAGCAACACGTCCATGTTCATCCCTACCCACCTCACCAACTCTCAGTATAGCCTTGTCACTGGGGGCCAGCGTCTCCAGGTGATGTTCAACGGCACCAACGTCACTGCGTACAGCGGGCTCAAGCAGCCCTCACACTTTGTCACTACGGTAAGCTCAACTCTCAGGGGCTGATTCTAACAAACTCCATCTTTCTGACACCCCAGACACACAGAATGTCAACTTCACTGGTGGCACAATCCATATCATTGACGCGGTCCTCACCGTGCCCACAAACGTCACCACGTCGCTTATTGCCGCGAACCTCACCGCTGCCGCCGGCGCCGTCCGGTTCGCCGGGCTCAACCAGACGCTCGACACCACCGGCAACCTGACCATCTTTGCCCCGAGTAACGACGCCTTCAACGCCGTCGGGAGCGTCTTCTCCAACTTCACCATGCAGCAGGTCGCCCAGGGGCTCCAGTACCACGTCGTCAGCGGCCTCGGCTACAGCAGCGGCCTGATGAACGGTACCATGCGCACACTTGCGGGCCAAGACATTAACATCTCCGTCATCAACGGCACCGTCTACGTCAACAGCGCCAAGGTCACGATCCCCAACATTCTCGTGCGCAACGGCGTCGTCCACGTCATCGACCAGTGAGTTTGCCTCTAGTCCTAGATGACAGCTGATCGCTGCGCACCTCGCATCTTGATACTGACCGGGCCTGATCAACAGGGTCCTCAACGCCAACCAGACGGGCACCCCACAGGCCGGCGCGACCACCACGTCGCCCGCGTACAGCGGGGCCAGCACCGGCACCGCAGGCATCCCCTTCACCAGTGGCATATCTACCCCAACCTCGACCGTGCCCGCCGCCTCGACCGCGACGACCTCCTCCAGGTCGAACCCAGCCATGCCCATCAAGACTGGCGCCATGGGCGCTGCCGCTCTCTTCGGTGGTGCGGCTGTCATCATGAACCTCTAGTGGGCTTGTTGGTTGTGATGCTCGTGTCCTCGGGTCTTTCCCGCTCCGCACTCGGCCACATATTATGGCTTAAGAATGTTTGCTTGAACCGGGGGTGAGACGTAGGCAGACTGCTAATCAACTATCGCGGTTGGCCAATACGTAACACACCCTTTGAGAACCTGAGAGAAGAAGTATGGAATCTGGCAGTCGGAAGACGTAAGGGGAACGAAGTGCATATGAGCTAAAATAGTGTGATCAAGGAAGTGTTTGCTTGGTGATATTTCTTTTTTCCTTTTGACGCCAGGCTCAGCTCAAGGTATTTTTCTGCGGTCTTAATAATCAGAAACGAGGCTTTTCCCCACAAACATCTTTCTTGGCTCTTTTATTGAACCATGTGATTCGCTCGACGTGACACACACTGGCCAGCCACAAGTCGCCTCTGTAGTGCTTTATCTGGTTGGGAGAGCATCCCGGAGCCATGGGGCTTGAATCGATAACCCGGTCCGGCCTATCAGCATCTCAGCTAACCGATGACCTGCGGTGCAGGCTAGAAGACACAACACCCTCTTACGCGGGGGAGCAAACAAACTGACTGCGCTAGGATATCAGAGGAATCGGATTTTGCAAGGCTTGTCTTCGTGAAGGCCAACTTATCTGAGCAGTGAGGTATATAGTCACCATGGTGGACTACATTTCTGGTTTGACTGCTGTGGAAGAGCATTCGCAGTCGAGACAACAGATCAGACTTGCTATACAAACCCTCACTATAACCAGTTGAAACACAATGGATTTCCTTGAGAAATACCTGCCCCTGGAGGCCTCGGGGAGTCTTCAGGATGTGTCTCTGGGGATATCTTTGGCCTACTTGGCTGGTTCCTGGCTTGTCTACCGCGTCGCTGTCGCATTCTACAACATCTCACCCTTCCATCCTCTTTCTCACATTCCCGGCCCCAAGCTGGCTGCAATGTCTTTCATGTACGAAGGCTGGTACGATGTCGTCAAAGGTGGCAAGTTTACCGGCCAAATCCGCAAGATGCACAAGATCTACGGTGAGTTCAGCCCGACTCGGCCTTCGAAAGATCACGACAAGAAGAACACAGGTACAACACGTATACTAACTCGTCATGACAGGTCCAATCGTGCGCATCAACCCTCATGAAGTCCACTGCAGCGATGCCCAGCTTCTCGACGAAGTCTACTGCCATGGTAACCGCATTCGCGACAAGTCGGCCCACCTAATCCAGGGCGCCGCGGGCGTCCTCCAGCTCTCTAGCTTCGGCACGGTCCGGCACGAGCTGCACAAGGCGCGCCGCACGGCCATGGGCAAGTACTTTTCCCGCAGCAACATGCTCAAGCTCGAGTCCAGTATCGCGGCGTACATCCCGCCCCTGTGCGCTAAGATGCTGCGCATGACAGAGCCGTACGACGTCCAGCAGGCCTACGCCTGCATCATGGGCGACATCATCACGCAGTACACGTTTGGCGAGGACACAGGCTTCGTCGCGCAGGACGGCTGGTTCCCAAACTACATGGCGCAGGCAAAGGCCGTGATCAACATGTTCCACCTCTTCAAGTTCTTCCCGCCGATGCACTGGATCATGGCCCTCACGCCGTACATGTCGAGCGTGCTGGTCAAGAGCGAGCTGGCGCTGCTCATGACGGAAATGTTCATCAACGCGCCCCGGCGTATCAAGCAAGCGCGGGCCGACGTCGCCGCGGGCAACGAGAAGAGCAACACGGTGCTGTGCAACATTCTCAAGTCGGACCTGGCTGAGCCGGAAAAGGCCACCGAGAGGCTTTCCGGCGAGTGCGTTGCGCTGGTCCTCGGCGGTATCGAGACTACTGCGGTAGGTCGAGTTCTCACCTTACGTTACCTTCTCGGGAGAATGACACCATGCCGAATGCCTGAAAGCTAACCGTATTTTCAATCGACCCTCCCCAGAAAACCATGAGCATCATCACCTACCACCTCCTCTCCAAGCCCGATATACTCGAGCGACTCCGGGAAACTCTCAACATCCACGGCGTTGATCCGGACAACATGTCGTGGACCGAGCTCGAGAAGATCCCGTACCTCGAGGGTGTGATCCTCGAGGGCCTGCGGCTGGGCTACGGCGTCGCCGCGCGCCAGCTCCGGTCCGCGCGCAACGAGGTCCTGCTGTACAAGTCGAAAGACGGCAAGACGGAGCTGCTCATCCCCAAGGGCACGCCGATCGGCACCTCGACACCCATTATCCACCACAACGAGGACGCGTTCCCGGACTCGTACAGGTACAACCCGGAGCGCTGGGCCAAGGCGGAGCCGGCCCAGCGTAGGGAGATGGATAGGCACCTCGTCTCGTTCTCGAGGGGGAGCAGGTCGTGCATCGGTATGAAGTAAGTAGCTTCCATGACAAAATTCTCTGGCGAAGTGGGATGATAAGTGCTGACTTGACCACACCTTGACGCAACCAGCCTAGCATTTTGCGAGCTCTATCTCATCACTGCAGCTGTTGCGCTCAGGGTGCTCCCGCGCATGCGTCTGTACAAGACCGACTACACCGACATCGACTACGACTCGGAATATGGCATCTATTTGCCGCGCAAGGACAGCAAGGGGATCCGGGTGGAGGTGGTTGCCTAGGTTTCAGTCTGTGACCACGGCCATATGTTGTTCAAGATCGAAAGCACGGCAAGGCCAGCACGAATTGTTGTCAGTTGTCGGTGGGAGGAAAGGGCTGACAACTTTTCACCGTGGCTTGGACATAGTTTGCTACTCGAATCGCGCCCAGCTCTGAGAAACACATGTATTATAAGGTGATTGAATAAAGCCCATTAAGCTGCAACATAGTCTGCTTCAATATTCGAGTGGCCACCTGCGTTGGCTGCAGCTTGTAACTCGCGGAACGGAATAACGAAGTCAACAGTTGAGAGTAATTTGTGAGGAACAAGCCACGATCCATTTTCGCGTCACAGTCCTTTCCGAGCCAACTCCTGGATCCACGAAAAAGAGATGAGTCAAAGCTGAGTGTCTAAACCCCCGTGCTTCATGTGATTATTGTCAATCTCCTCTGTTCTAGACAATGGCTAGTTAGGGGTGGTCTAGTTGGCCTGGTTCTCGGCCAGGTCTGGAGCAGTCTTGACAGGGCCGTGCAAGTGGAAGAGAGCCCGGAATTACCCTTGCGGAGCAGAATCAATCAACACATCATTGGCTCCTCTCCGGAGCCCGACAAAACAAGGTCGAGCATCCAGTGAGAAGAAGAAAAGTCGGGACCCGGGCTGCCGCATCCTAGAAGAAATCAAGGCGCAGCACAGCGCAGAGGAAAGGTAGGGGCACAACAAACGCGCAGCTTGACTTGAGCATCTGTTCCGCCCCAGCCTTCCTAGCCGAGCAAGCAGTCGCATCGGAGCGTGAGTTAGTAGAGAGAGCAGTGGCGAATACCGAGTCTGGCCATTCGCCCTTCAAAAACTTGCTGCGCGCCCGAGTCATCTCGAAAGCCTGTAAGAAAAATAGTAAGCAAGAACGAAGGGAGAGCCTGTCAAGCTCCCCCCTCCCAGTTGTGGAAATGTAATGTGGTCACTGAGCCCAAGGGCTGGGGAAGCTCTACAGTCCTGAGTCTGCCTCCAGCCCCAGCTGGAAAGAAGATAAGAGCCAACGAAGTTAGAAAACCAGGAATCGCCATGCTGAAATGTGTCGCCAGCGTGTTTTGAATTGATCCCTTGCCACTCGACGACAAACAACCAAGACAAGAGACTGACTTGCGTCTGATGCCTGGGTGGAAAGTGTCGGACCAGGTAAAAAATAGTGGTGCCGCAAGGACGAGACCAGTGCCGACATAACTGGTACAACTCGGCCGGTCGACACTGATGTCGTCCTCGTGGACCGAGACATCTATGCTACAAGTAAGCCAGCGAGCCTTCCGCCTTGAGTGTAAAGCCGCGACGCGGCTGGTTGCACGGAACGGAATCCGATCAGGCCATGGGTATCTCGTTGAGCTGTCACCGCGACAACTCCGTAAGCGCCGCCAGGTGCTTCCTCGACCCTTGTATCCTCAAAACAATGCTTTCCGTCATAAGCTTCATAGTCCTTGCTGTGAACGAGCACCAAAATTGTGGTAGGAATGTATGCGGCCAACTAAACTGTCGGTGTGGGGGTCCTCCAAGTTCGACATGATCTGCCCAGTGAGCGCGTCCAGGCGCTAGAATGTGTTCATGTTGCGCAATCATGAGCGCCTCATCTCCCTCGCGAATGCGAACTTCCAGGATCGGGAAACCCATCCACGGCAAGCTTGTGGATCCAGTCGCGTTGTACCTGGAATTGCGAGTATTTACCGCCGAGCAGCGGCTCAAGCAACAACCGGCTGTGGCCGCTCTTGCCTTCACGCTTCTTGTTCGAAGCCAGATCAGCCATTTGCTTCCGGAGCAGCGCGGCCGCGTCGGCAAAGTTCTTCATGATTGTCCTCGTGTTGGACGATCCACCAGAAATATCGTTGTCTGGGTTGTTCGGATCAATGATGGAGAGTCGGTCCAGATTGCGGTACACAACTGAGCTCGAGTCGGCCTGCGTGGAAATCTGTGAGCGAAGGGTCACACAGCATGCTCAGAAGTACTTATTGAAAACTCACCTTGTTGAGAAGACCGGGAGGGTTCATGCGGATCGCCACAGTCTCGTACTGGAAGTGGTTACCGTAGTAGTCAAAAAATTCCATGAGCACTTCACCAAGGTGGTGCTCAGCAATCATGCTGCCGCTCTGGATCTGCGGCATCGAGTTGAGAAGGTGAACGACTAGGCAGATAATGGTGAACCCGCCAATCCCCCCGTTGACAGGCTCGTTGAGGCCGCGCATGGCGAGGAACTGTTTGACGACCGCAACAAGCATTGGCATCGCTGGATACGTCCTCTTCCACTCAAGGAAAGTCTGGACTGCGTTGTGGCCGTCCATCTTCTCAAAAGAAATATCGACTTTGAGACCGGTCGCGGCGTCGGTGTACTTGGCAAGCGGCACCTTCGCATGCAAGATCAACTCGACCTCAGACTTGTATGGGATCTGGCTCCTAACCAGGTGCGCCCTCAAAGCATACAAATTACCCTTGGTGTGCAGCTTCGAGGCCCCGCCATCGACAAACTTTTGAGAGCAGATGGCAATGTCCATATCTGCTGTCGGTAAGTAGAGTCCAGACTTGAAAGAACCAAATGGCAAGATGACGGCATCCCGAATTTTGTTCTTGACCACTGCCTCGAGCTTAGAGAGCATGAGCTGCCGGACGTCTTCCTCGTACTCTCGAGGTCTGACATAGTTGTAGAAATCAACAATTTCCTTGTGCAGCCGCACGCCCATGTTCGGAGTGTCAGAGTGGTCGTAGACAGCCCAGGGGCAGGAGTCCTCGTCGGCGCGAGGAGCCCAGTCGCTGACAATTTTGCCGGTCGTAGGCGCGCGGGTGACACGTTTGAGTGTGGAATGTGGCATTTTGATCTTGTCATCGATGCCGCGCTTCCTGTTGCCGAGGGAGGCGGACGGCGTCATGTCCACGGTGTCTCTTGCTCTCGTCCGGGCACTTGATGAGGAGCGGTCATTATCCTGAGGTGGCGGCGGAGGCGGTGGCTCGTATTTCGGCGGCGACGGGGGTCGGGGTGGAAGGTTATGAGGTGCCCGAGCGGCACTTGGGCCTTTGGGTGCAGATGCTGGCGCCAGGGTATTTCCGTTGGTGGGTGCCTCATCAGCATCATCGCTGAAGTCAAACGAGATGAACTCTGCGGATTCCTCTTCGCTAAGCCCCTTCTTGCCCTCGGCCTCCACGCGTGCCTTGCGGATCAGTTGCACCATGTCAACCTTTTTGCGCGACTCGTCGTTGGGCGGCGGGAGCGCCGTGTACGGATCTGGGTTCGACCACTTTGGCAGCTCCTTGTCTTCGCTCGCTCCTATGTCTGTGGCGGCAGAAGTCTTGATGCGCTTCGCAGCGCGATCGGCGTTTTCAGAGTCTGACTCTGCACCAGACTCCTCACCAGAAATCTCCATTGCTGCCTCGTCCGTGTCCGACAATTCGTCGAGAGCTCGGTACGTAGTGCGCGCAGAAAGGTCTCCCAGCATGAGCTCGGCGTGTTGGCCAGTGAGACCAGGCTGAAGCAGCGCCCTGTCCGAGGCTTTCCTAGACCAGGGCTGTCGGCGCTTTGCATCATGCGGCCGGTTCGGAAGTCGTCGTCCACGTGCGCCAGGCCTCCCGTCTCGATCGAACCGTCCGCGCTTAGAGGGGCCATGGGAGTCGTTGTTACGGGAGTAGTCGCGTCTGTTTAAATGTCAGCTACGACCTAGATTGAATCATGTTCGAGAAGAACAGGGGCGAATCAGAGCTGTCTTACGGAGGAGGAAACCGCTCCTGCCCAGGGCGGTATGAATCAGAGCCTCCCGGCCCTGGCGCTCGGAATGTGAAGTCACCTTGTGGCGGGCGGAACTCGTCTCTCTGCTGCCGCCGCGGCTCATCTCTGTAACCGCCACCACCACCGCGGAAACTCCGGTCATCTCCGCCCCCTTCATGATGACCATTTGATCGCTGCGAGGGCGCAGAGACTCCAGGCGCAGGAGGATACACCGGCGGCGGCGGTGCAGCGTATTGTGAGGGCGCGTAGCCGTCCGAGCCGCCGCGGTCGTTGTGTCTGCGCGACGGAGGCGGCTGGTATCTATCCCGGTTGTTGTTATTGTTGTCGCGCGGCCGATCGCGGTCGCGATATGAAGCCATCGTGGCTGGCTACTTGAACTGCCCTGGAGAAATGCCTGATGGCTCGACTATGTCCGCGATTGGTGCCGGCGGGTTGTCGTCTGTCGCAACGGTGAGAAAATGGTGATTCGACCGGTGCGGGCGTGACGCGGGGAGTGTGCGTTCCGAACGACGATGACTGCACGTGTTTCGACTGTGCGAGACTCCTGCGATTCAAGCCGAAGGATGAAGAAGGCTGCTGTCAGTGACGTGGAAAGAGCGCGCTTGTGTCTTTGGCGTTGAGTGCAAAGTGTTGAGAGGGACCGGAAAGTGCGGAAAAGTGGGCACCAAGAGAAAAATCGCGAGCCCTGGAAGGCGCAACAACGATTCGCGCGCGTTATGCATGGGTGTTGGTAGTGGCGGCAGCAGCCCCGGCTTCTCAAGTGAAATTGCCGGCTGCTTGCGACACCAGCGCTCACACACCTCACTTTTGGTCCACATCGAACTTATGCGGGCTGTGCATGTCTACGGTGAGATACGGACGTCAATTGCAAAAACTGGCAAGACAACTGGTTTGGGTATAATAATAAACAAAGAATTCTGCAAGCCACCAAAAAAAGTGTCCACCCAGCCAAGAGAGATCGCTCCTTGTACGCCGATCCCGTGCTATGAAAAAAAAACCCAAAACAAAAATAAGTCTATGCGAGGCTCCAAATGCCGGCAAAAGCATGATCCTTCCACGACAAGCCTGTTTCTTGTGATACAGTGGACAATGATCCGCCCCTCCATGTGCTCGGTCAGTCACTGTTGGGGGGGGGGGGTTAATCGCCGTTCTTCATGCCCTCCAATCCATCTCCATCCGCGAATCGAGCTGGAGTCTCTCAACTTGCTCCCAGCGCCAGTCCAGGCGGACGCCGGCTTCCGAAAAGCGACTGGTTAGATCCAAGATCGACCCTTTGCTCCGAAACGCTCCCGCAGCGAGGCTTGGGGACGTCCTTCCTGGCGGGAACACTCTCAATGTGAAGTCCTTAAGCAGCGTCTGCTCAGTCTTGCACGTCTGGGCGAATTTGCCAATTAAGCTGCCGAGCCATTGGTCGTGGCCAACGACCGTCTTGTAGTATTCGTACGTGTCGTTGTACGACCTCTCAATGAGCTCGAGTTGGCGGAGTTGCGGCGGGAGCAAAGCCGACAGCTCGGCTGCGCACTCTCGCAGGCGCTGCCGGTGACACGGTCCAAAAAGAGTCATCATGTCGATCTTTAGAGATTCTAAGCAAGCGAAGCTGTGTAGGCTCGATATGGTGTCATACATGTCAATCTGATACACCTCGAGCAGGTCCCACATCTCGGCTGCATCTTCGTCGCAGCCAAAGCCGACCGAGTACGATTCTAGGTGTAGTGATTTGAGATTCTTCGCGACAGGTCTAAGAGCTGTGTCGAGCGACACATCGGGCAAGTCACGCATGCCCGACCATGCTTCTTGACGGAATGTCCACGTGAGATGCTCCACATTGTGGCAGTTGGCCAAAAGCTGGACCACCGTGCTTGGCGCCGCCTGGCTCTTATCCAGTTTGAGGTCTCGAAGCTGGCCTAAAAACACCCAGAAAGAATCTGGATAAGCGACCATGGCGTCGGCGGCGCGCTCCCAGTGATGTGTATAGTTGCCCTCGTCGCCGTAAAAGTCGAGTTGTCGCAGATTCGGGGCATGGAAGAGCTCGGGGATGAGGATGGACAGCATGCCGGCATCGGCCTTGAAGCCTGCGATATCCGGGTCGCTCTGCAGACGCAGGGTGTGGAGGGCCGAGAGCGGGGTGCCCCAACTTGGTGCAGGGCTGCCCAGCGCTTTCCGAAAGATGATGCAGTCGTCATTCATGAAGAAGGTGTAGTCTGTGTGCTGGGAGAGCTCGAGAAGCATGTCGCGGATGCCTGGCATTAGCAGCATGACGGCAGCGACAGCGTGCTGGGTAAAGTCTCTGGATCGTGTGTAGACATGGCCGCTTGTGCCCCCGAAGCTCATGTTGAGCCGGCGGACGACTTCTTTAGCCTGGTCGTCGAGGTGCAGACCGCCTTGGAAGAAGCGTGAGTTGCGGGAGAAGGTGAGGCGCTCAAAGAACTGGTAGGCATCCTCGTCGTCGTCTGGGCTGTTGAGGGGGGCGAGAGAGGCAAAGGACTTTGGAATGCGGCGCAGACGGGGCGAGTAAAGGAGGGAGTGGAAAAGGGCGGCGCATTGGGGGCCGGAGGAGAGGACAATGTTTTCGTAGAGAAGGCAGGTGGCGAAGGCGTTGAGACGGCGGGCGGTGAGGCAGAGGTTGACGAGGGCGCCGCGGTTTGTGTAGTAGGGGATGGGCAGATGGCGGCGGGAGCCGGTCGGGAGCGGCGCGAGGACGAGGTTGTCGAGGATGAGGCAGAGCAGCTCGCTGGGGAGCGTCTGCAGCGAGGCTACTGCCGCCATGGGCTGGTAGAAAAAGGGCATGTGCGGTGTTGGCCGTGGCGGCGAGGGTGAGGATATCGAGAGGTGTGCCGGTCTGTGAGCTGTCGTTGTCGCACAGTCATCGCAGCAGCCGCTGCGCAGACGATGGATGACGGGAGCTCTCTCTATTGCATTGCGCAAGGTGTCGTCGTCTGGGGAAAGTCGCAGGCAGAGCGAGGTCTGGTCGCGATGGTGGCGGCGACGGGGCCAGCAATGGAGGAGGTGGAGGAGGCGGAGGAGGCGGAGGAGGAGAAAGGATGGACCCTGGAAGAATAATGGTGGTTGCGAGGTGGACGATCATGTGCAGCAAGCGAGGGCGCAGGCTGGTCAGCCAGCACAGCACAGCATAGCACAACAGCACAACACAATGCAGCGCAGCACCGCCGGGTGCAAGTGTGTTGGATGCGACCTGTGCCTGGACAGAACACCTCCGGAGCTCTTGCAGGAATGGCCGAGCGGGGTGTTCATTGTTGTTGGAGCAAGGGCGAGGCGAAGGTGAGGGCGATCCGGGCTGTCAAAGTTCAGGTTGGAAGCTTACCCCTGCCCAGCCCGGGAGTCTAGATCAGCAGATCTCGCCCACAAAAGCCGCCGCATCAACTCTGTCTCTCGGGGCGTCGCTTTTTCTTGCTCCAACTATCGCCCACCAAAACGATTGATTAACACTCAAAGCCCCAGTCCCCTTTCCTGCCAAAACCAACTTCCTTTGGCGCGCTTTTATCCCCCGCCCGTCGGAGCTACGTCTACCTTTTTCCGGCGCTAGGCATCTTCAATATTCACAACCCTCAATCAGGCACAGCGGGAACAGGCAGGCAGGCAAGAGTATCGCTCTTCAATGTCTATATGCGCGCGAAAAATACTTTTTAAAAAGCCTTACTTTTCAAAAAGGCGAAGGCCACCCTTCCCCTCCGGTCCGTGGGCTGGCTATCCACAGAGAATCAATCGGTCAACATGCCAACATCATTACAATTTATAATATACAACACCTTTGCTTGGCCAGGCTCATGTGCCCTGTCATGTCCCAGAAACTTCCTCGTCTTGGTCGCGTCGCTTCGTACGTGTCTCAATGCATGCGTCGGCATGTTGCTTAGGCAGTCCCGTTGACCTGGCTCTCTTCGCACGCTGCGCCCACCATCGAGTACTGGCCGCCGGCGCCTGCCCATGTGATCTTACGGTCCTTGACGGCAGTGTTCTCAATCCGCTCCGGCGTCTCGACATCCTCCGTCGTGCCCTGGCCCGTCTGGTAGTTGGCCGAGAAGCCCCACGAGTGCACTTCACCGTCCTCGGTGATGGCAAAGCTCGTGTCGACGCCCGTGGCGACAAACGAGGCTTTGATGTCTGTTGTGCACAAAACGAAGGAGTCAGTTACTGCATCATGGGTCTAAAGGAGTGATAGATGATTCTTACCCTTGATCTCGGTGGGGACAAAGAGAATGCGAGGACGCTTGTTCTCATCAAACACGGTGTTGTCTTCGGTAAACACATCGCTGGGCTGGCCGACCTGGTGTCCATCAATGCGACCCCAGGTCAGCAGCTGGCCAGACTTGGTGCATGCGACAGAGTGGTGCTCGCCACCCGCAATCTGCTTGACCTCGAGCTCGCTGAGCGACTCGACAATCGCGGGCTCGAGAACCATGGCATCGTCCTCGCCAACACTCTCGTGACCGGTCTGCGAGAAGTTGTTGAGACCCCAGGCCCACACCTGACCGTTGTTGTCAAGGAAGAAGCTGTGGTACGAGCCGGCGGCAATGTCGACAGCGTACTTCTTGGCACCGAAACGGCTGCATAGCTCTGGCTTCAGGCCGGTAGTCGCGCCACCGTGTCTGCTAATGATGCGACGGCCTAGCTGGCACTGGCCGCCAGCACCCCATGCCCAGACCTTGCCAGCCTTGTCGAGGGCAATAACGTGGTTGGAGCCGCAGGCCAGCTTCTTGATGGCCTTGAGCGCGATCTTGCTGGGCGTGGCCTGTGTGCGGGCGTCCTTGGAGAAGCCAATGATGCCGTCGGCACCGCGGAAGGTGCCCCAGCCGTACACATCGCCCTCGTCGGTGACGACGAAGGAGGCAGAGTCTGTCGCAGCGACCTGGGCAAAGATGGTACCTTCGGGGATGCCCTCGTAGCTGATCTCGGTCGGGGTGCTCTCTGTGGGGTTGATGCCCGTGTCGTCCTCGTCATCTTCGTCTGACTCATCGTCGACGTCGCGCACACCACCATCCCAGTTGGTGTCGCGGCCCAGAGCCTTGTCGTCGTTGACACCCCAGGTGAGAATCTTGTTGTCGGCAGTCAATGCCACCGCGTGCATACCACCACAAGCAACCTGGACGACGCCAGCCTTCTCGAGGTTGCGGTTGATGCGAGGGCGCTTGACATCAATAGGCTTGAGCTTGCCGTCGTACTTCTTGCTGCCGAGACCAAGCTCGCCAGAGGTGCCCTCGCCAAAGACAAAGATGTCGAGCTTAGCGGACGGGACCTTGTTGATGACGGGTAGCTGGACAACCTTTTTGGGCTTGGGGGTGGGCTTGGGCTTCGCGACCTTGGGCTTCGCGGCAGCCTTGCGCTCGGGGGTAGCGGAAGCAGTTCTGGCCCTCTTGACTGGTCTGCCAGAAGCGGTAGAGGGGGCATCGGACTCGTCAGCGTCGGCCTTGCGCTTCGCGGCGGTCTTCTTGGGGGCTTGGACGG
Organism: Microdochium nivale; assembly: GCA_026745475.1. NCBI lineage: Eukaryota > Fungi > Ascomycota > Sordariomycetes > Xylariales > Microdochiaceae > Microdochium > Microdochium nivale. Next base: position 2,885,185 of record JANTFD010000006.1, on the reverse strand, counting down.
GCTCGTCGTCCTCGGAGGAGTGGGTGCCGTTGATGCCGTTGACGCCGTTGACAGTAGCTTTGCCCTTGGCAGCAGTCTTTTTCGGGGCAGCCTTCTTGGGGGCGGCCTTTTTCGGGGCGGCCTTTTTCGGGGCGGCCCTGTTCGGGATAGCTTCTTCTTCAGCAGGCTTTACTGCCTTTGCGGCAGGCTTGGTGGCCTTTGTGGCGGCAGCCTTTGTGGTCTTGGTCTCGTTGGTGGCAGCGGCGGCCGGCTTGGCCGAGGCAGCTCGACGAGGTGGCATTGCGCGTGTGGTAGTGATGTGGATGTGAGAAGAATCTAAGTGTTAGGCCAGGCTGATGCGAGAGGGTGTAGAGTGTGTTGATGAAGGAACGGCGAGGGCTGGGTCGCGTCGCAAGCGGAGGGAATCGGGTGTTGCGGGATCAGGACGCGTGCGAGAGATGGCGGCCCAAGAGTCAAATTTTCGACCGGGGGGCGTGTCTGGCGCGCGGCAAGGTCGGTTGTGGGAGAGGAGGATGCTTGTCGCTCGAGTGCGGCGCGATCGGACTAGGAATTGGGTGTCTGGAGGCGAGAATGGGCTTCCGGCACAAGAACGGGTGTGTGCGAAGGTGAAGAAGACAGGACCAGAGCGCGCAATGAGTGATGGGGATGGGAGCTCGAAGGAAGCACTCGACTCGGTCGGGTACATAAAGTAAGCGCAGCGTGCGATGGCTGGGCGCTGGTGTGTTGTTGTGGTGGTGCAGACCCACTCCTGCAAGCCTCGTCCAATATTGTTTGGTCAGCACAGTCCAACAAAGCGCTCGCAGGCACTTTATCGCCATCGAGTCAGACACAATTGGAGCGGCACAATGTTAATATGATTTAATCTACCTTTGCACTCGTTTTCCATCCTTCGTTGTCCATCAAGCACTCCGGCAACAACATTTAAGTGCCACTGGACCCCAAACTCTCGTGAAGCACGCGTGTCATAAATGACTTTTAAATAGCGGAGGAAAGAAAATGAAAAAAATGAATAATAAAAACGCGACTACCGTCTTGTCTCCTGGAGCACACATGCATGACGCAAAATAGTTTTTTAAGAAACACCTTCTCAGAGTTCCAACGTCAACGATTATTATGACGTTATGTATGTAACGATTTGGCATCGAGAGAGCATGAAATGGATGATTCAACTGGCATTGTATTAACAGTCGTCTGGTTCTAAAAGGGAGGAAATAAAGCGAGTGCTAGAGAGCTCTGAAGCTCGGTTTATATGCTCGATTAGGTGCTCCAAGCTAATGACTCAGCTACTCTAGGGAGCACCGGTACGTACCCTTACCTACTCTACGTCACACACCCCCTATAATCCATCGTCAAGCACGTCGTCGCTAGAGATCATAGTGTTGAGGTGGGTTATGTATAACGTTAGGTTACCTCTAAATGCCTTTTTAGTAAGGTAGCGAGGAGTTATTGAGCCCTAAAGTAGGTCCATTTAGAGTATAGGAACAATAGTGAGGTGCTCCTCACCTATATAATAACCGTAACCTAATGATTTTAGTACTCCTTTTCCGTTTCTTCTTTAGAGCATATTATTATTAAGATGTCGACCCGTACCGCTACCGCCGCCGCTACCGCTACTACCGCTACTACTACCGAAGAAGAAACTAATACCGCCGCCGCTACCTCCTAATTAGAGGAGATAGAACGTGTGGCCGCTAAGGCCGTCGCTCGCCTCGCTACGTCGAATAGCGCTTCCGGTGCTCTACCCGCGGGCACTACTAATAATAACGATTCCTCGGGCGACCCTAGCCCTAACCTAATAGTAAGTCCTATACTTATAGGCGTTTATCCTAGGTACTTGCTAATACCTTAATATAGGAGGAGGATAATAATAAGGTCGTTAGTGGCCCTTCGGTGCCGACTTTAGCTCGACCCGGTGAGCCTTCCTTTACGTTATTCTTTAGTTTTAACGCTCTAACTAACCCGTAAGTATAGGTCCGAAGCGTTAGAAAGGCGTAGAGGGCGCGCCTACTTCGAAGAAGTAGAAGACTAAGCTTACGCTCGTACGTAGCGCTAAGCGCGAGATCCCTTACTTAGGGTGTCTCCGCTCTACTATAGCCGGTAAGGGTAATAGTCGTTACTTCGACGTCGACGGTGTAAGCACTGAGAGGTACTTCGGGTGCGCACATAGGCACTCGTACCTAGCTATCCTAGAGGCCGTATTACGCGTTAGGCTTACCTTCTTAGAGGTTCACCGAGCATAGTAGGACGAGGCTAGCGTAGGTCGCTAGCTTATTACGCTCCGAAATGTAGGTTTACTACTCCTCTCTTTAACTCTCGGACGTTACTTACCCCTTTTTAGGCTCGGAATAAGTTAAGGACGACGTTTAAGACGTTACTTCGCCTATATAGGTACGTCGAGGAGGAGGAGGAGGAGGAGTAGGAGGAGGAGGAGGGAGAGAAGAAGAAGAAGAAAGCTCGGACGTCGTAGAAGTAGTCGGACTAGGAGTAGGTAATCGTACCTTTACTAATCGGTCTACCTATTTCCTCCTAGTCGTTAGCTCCTACTACTTCCGAGGCTGGTCCGTCACGTGGGTAGCCTGGTCGCCTTTTAGCTAATACTAGTATTAGCGAGCTATATCATCGCCTTAGCGAGTTATTTTCCGAGGCCGAGGACCGGGCCCCCTCGGAGGCCTAAAGGGTCTTTTTAGTACTCTAGTGTTAGGGGTAGAGCCCTAGATATTACAAATAGAAATATTACGCGTGTTACGCTTAGTTTCGGTGCTTCTTACTTAGCAACCGTGATTATATAACTAATGTCCTCGAGGCTTATATACTCCCTAAAGTCTTCGAACTTCTACCGAGTAAGGGTTTTAGTAAGCCCGTTAGCTAGCATCTCGTTAGTAGGCATATAATAGAGCTTAAAGGACCCTTTTTCGTACTCTTACTTTAGCTATATGTTAGCGATGTCGACGTACCTAAGCTTCGTGTTAACTCTTTCGTACTCGGAGACGACTAGGCGGATCGTTTGCTAGTTATTATAGCCGACTCTCTAGTTAACTCCTAGATCGAGCTAAATATCTCTAAACAGGCGTATTAGTACTATTACTTCCTTAACGACTCTCTTAAGTGCCCGGAGCTCTACTTCTATTATACTTATCGAAACGGCGCGCTATAGAGCTACGATCTAGTCGATTAGGCCTCCGAAGAGCTTTATAACGTATCCCTAGGATGACCTCCTAGTAGTTAGGTTATCTACGAACGAGGTATCGCTAGCGATAATTAGGATGCCTACTCCTATACGTACACCCCCGAACCTAAGCCCTAGATGTCGTGTTACATATAAATAAGAGAGCACACGGTTTATAGCTTTAGAGTACTCTTAGCTTAGGTTCGTGAGGAACTAGGATAACTTCGATACTACGAACGCAATGTCGGGCCTCAGTATAATTACGGTATAGAGAGCCGATCCTACGCGCTCCTAGAAGCTCTTAATATCCTTTTTAGATACCTACCCTATATTAGGGAGTAGCTCCTCGACTCCCATCGGGGTGAAGTTATATCTAGGTAATTTGTCGATTCCGAACCTTACTACGATCTTCTCGATGTATACGTCGTAAGCTAGCTAGAGGAGGCCCTACTCTTAGTCTCGCACGACTCGCATACTAAGGTAGTAATCGAAGCTTAGTACCTCCTTTACTATATATACGTCTATGATCCCCTCCTTAATAGAGACGGCCTACTACTCGTTCCTTTTATTATAGAGGATTAGGATATCGTCTATAAAGAACACGAGAAAGACCTTTCGCTACTCGTCGTAGAATAGGTATAGCTCCTCGGGAGAGGGCTATAAGCCTAGGTCCTTTAGAGTTATAGAGAACTCTCGGTACTAGAGCAGTAGTAAGTCACGAAGGCCGTAAAGAGCTCTATCGAGTACTACGTATTTACTTCGCTACTCGAATCCGGGCGGGAGCTCGTAAAACATAGGTTCTAGTTCGCTACCTCGTTTAACGTAAAGGAATATATTAGCGACGTCGATCTAGAAACACTCTAAGTCGAAGTAGGCTATAAGTGCTATCGCGACTCTAAACGAGCGAGTAGCTAGGGTAGCTACGTATATACTTCTAAGAGTGTTCTTATCCTAGAGATCTCCTCGAACGTAGATTCTAGCTTTTATACGGTCTAGAAAGCCGTTTTCGTCGAACTTATATAAGAACACCTACTTTAGGGGGAGTAGCCTTAGGATTACCTTATATCGGTCGATAACTCTATATACTCCTCGGTCGAGTAGTATCTTAACCTCCCTATGCGCTACTTCTATAAACAGTGCCTTCTGTAGGTAGTTTTCGAGCTCTCTCTACTATGCCGGTAGTAGTACCTTTAAGAGGTCGTTTCTATATACTCTCCCTAGTTCTTTACTCTATATCTTATATGATCGGCAGGCCGCCGTAAAGACTACATACATTGTTTTATACGCTCGGTCGCCTTTATATAGAGCTTTAGATCCGGGAAAGAACGTACTAGTAAACAAGGAGAACGTCTAGTCCTCTAGGATAATGATTTCCTTAGGCGTGTATAGGATAGTCGTAATAAAGCGATTCTACTTATTATTCTATTATCTAGTAATTAACCTAGTGACCCTACTAGACTAGGCTCCTAGTACTCTACGAGACCGACGGGCTCTTAACGATATGTCCTAGCGCTCGTCTAAGGGTTGATTTAGTAATTCTAGTGTGCTATACGACTCTTCGTCGCTAGGTAGGAATTCGATTTTAAGCCTTAATACTACTACGATTTCATCTAGAATCTCTTCTTTAGCGTTACTTCTCGGGCTTTAAGGCTATACTCTTTAGCCCTACTATACGCTAGTTAGCGACTCTATGTCGCCTACCTTACCGTTACGACTTTATATACTTTCTTCTCGCGGTAACGGGTTATCGGCTTCTACTTCCGGGCTACGTCCCTATCCTAGCATACTTACAGGTTTAGGGGTCCGCTTAGGAGTTAGAATTCTATGCTTAGCGAGAGCTTTGTTATTTGGTTTAGGTACTCGAGGTAACTCTAGTATGTCTACCCCCGAGTTTTACTCCTATAGCTAACCCTCCTCTATATTAGGTACGAAGGTTACGCCGCCGCTTCCCTACTAATCTGAGGTATCTTAGGTTAAGGTCAAGCTCCCTAACTCTAGGTGTCTAACGGTGAAGCGCGTATTAGACGGTACGTCTATCGCTTAGTTACCCCCTAGATTTAGTATTTAGTGCTTATCGCCGCTTTAGGTAGGTTGTTCCACTTAGCTTAGTGTTACCGGTTATAATCTAGCGTCCTAGATACTAACGGGGTTTTCGAGCTCGTAGACCACTTAATCGAGGTCCTACTATGGCTTTTCACGCTCTAGTCCTTCGTAGAAGGTGTCCTCGTCGAAAGTAACGTCGCGAGTCGTAATTACCGTACCTAGTAATAGCACCTAGATTCTATAGAGGTTAGAGGCGTAATAACCAACTAAGTAACCTAGGTGCGCTCGGAGACTAACTTTATATACTCTCCTTTCTATCCCTGCCGTTCTAGAGCTCGTTAGAGGGTAAGCGCGGCATCCATATACATAGATTCCGCTCTAATCCGGCCTAAGGTCGACTAGCTTTCCTCTAACCTCTAACGGCTCATACTATCGATAATAAGCACTAAACCACGTATCGAGAACCTCACTTAGTGTCTTCTATTACTATACCTAGAGTAGGGAGATGTTATATAACTAGGTAGCTACGACTATAGCTTCAGGCTAGAGCTCTTAAGGTAGGTTTACGTTATATATCATAGCGATAGCCTTAACGATTACGGTCTTTCCTACTCTCTTAGAGCCTCCGCTAGGCTCGTATATGTGGGCGGGAGGGAGCTTAAGCTTAATACCTTCCTTTTAAGTCCATTTCTAGTACCTAGTTAACCCGTTAATAGCTATGACTAAACGGTCATTATCGTACTTTAGGATTACTATATAGAGCTCGTAACGCCGTCTTACGAAGGCGACGAAGCTCGAGATAACCTTGTTAACTTAGCTATAGGTCTTATCCTAAAGTAGGAAGGAGAACAACTTTCCGCTAAAATCATCCTTCATAACGAGGAGCTAGCGAGAGCCGTTATAGCCCTCTAGGAAGTCGAAGAGATCCTAGAGCACTCTAAAGAACGGTCTTAGAGCTCGCTCGGTTAGCCTCCTCGAAATAACTAATCCGGCATTAGCACGCGTATAAAACTCACACTCTATACGGCCTATTCCTCGGATCCTTACGTTTCTTACGCTACTTACTAATTAGCGGAGAGCTATAGGGCTAAGGTGCCCTACTCTCCGGTGCTAAAGTTCCTTAGAATCTACACGTTCGTGCTCGTACGGCCTCTATAGATAGCCTATTAGAGCCCTCTTTTAGATCGTCGCGAACACGGGCACTTAGGACTTAGAGTAGACGGAGACGGGCTTATATTCGAAGAAGACTAGCTTCTCTATAGTCTAAAGCTTCCTAATAACCTTACTATTATTTATAGCGCCCTATCTAAGTGTGGCGTTAAGCCTACATACCTAAATGCCGTTACTACTCGTAAGTAAGTCCTCGGAGATGATGTTAACGTGGAATCCCTCTACTAGGCCGACCTTAGTTAGGGTTAAGTCGCTAGTGTTTCTGCCTATAGGCCTAGTAAGGTAGTTCTTAATAACCCTAGTGCCCTAGTAGGTGATTAGGAGCCTACTAGTACCTACCTCTACATAGTCTCTCCCGGCTAGGGTAATCGACCCGGGTACTAGGAGATCTATAGAGTTAATAAGGTAGAGTACGGCGCAGTTATTAACAAGGGTACTATTAGCTAAGCGGTAGCGACGGGGAGAGGATACGTAGAAGACTCCTAAGGGGTCGGATCGCTCTTCTTTAGGGTGGGGTTCTATAGGGTTAAAGATAATAGTCGACACTACGTATCCGCGAGCGTCGTTATTAATGTCCTACGCTCCCTCTTAGCTTTTAGAGCCCTTTACGTGTTTTTCCTTAATCTAGGTAGCGATCGTTTTAAACTTTTTCGTATCCTTATAGCGCTTAAGAATCTCCTCTTTTTAAGCGTTATTTAGCCTTGTTTCTAGTACTTTAGGGTTTAGAGTACCCGTAAGGGCTAGTCGAAGCTTTAAGTAGTCGATAGGTGCCTAGGGGTACCTCTTCTTCGGGATTAGGTCTTTCCGGTAGGGGTAGAGAACGGTGTTATCCTACCCGTTAGAACCGCTCTTTTATACTTTAAGTATCGCGTTAACCGATCGAGCCGGTCGAGTCGATCGAGAGAGCTAGTTTAGCTCGCTAGTAATCGAGGTAAAGTCCTCGCCGTACTCCTTAAGGTTTATAGGGATGCCCTTCCTTTCCTTAATTACTAGCTCCTTAATAGCTGCTTATGCCTAGTCGGGCTCTTACGTAGTCGCTACTTCTAGGAATACGCGGATCGCCGTGTTATTATCTAGTAGGCCTATAACCTCCTAGTATTATACCGCGGAGTAGACCTTTTACTACTCCGTAATCTAACTCTAGGCGCTAGTACCGCCGCGACGTCCCTTATCGACGACGAGTAGATAATCGTTATAGGCGCTACTCTTTAGTGCCTCGTTACTTAGTATAAGGGTCTATCGGAGTGCTTCGACGATTACTCTAGTAGTTCCGTTACTTCCGGCGCTTTATCGTACGCTATATATATAGCTTAACTTAACGGTATCGTTGATCTAATCCTACACTTCCTTAAGGGATTTTTAGCTACGATTCTACTCCTTCTCCTTAAAGGTGTATATATCTTACTAATCCTTATAGATCATCTCGACGCGTAGTATTATTACCTTCTCTGCCTTAAGTCGGGCTAACGGGGCGACCGGTGGTAGAGGTAGTACTAGTTCGCGTACGGGTAGAACGTCGTCGTTACCTCCTTCGTCTTAAGAGTCGTAGGACGAGCTTAAGTTATCGTCCTCCTCTTAGGTTCTACCCCTAGCTCGAGAAGGTAAAGGCTAGTTAACAGAGTCTTAGAGAGCTGATTAGGCCGCCTATAGGCTTACCGCCTAGGACTGTCCTCTACTATTTATAGATAACCTTATTATAGGTGCTACGGTGCTCGCCGTTACGGCCTCTTCTCTAAGGTAGCGCCTAACTTCTTCGTCGAGGATCGCGATACGAGTCTTTAGGATAGGCATTCGGAGCGTCTTCTAGGTGTCCCCCTCCTTAGAGGTGATATACTACTAGACTTTAGTATTTATAGCTTTACCCTTAAGCTCCCGGTACTATCTACCCTAGTCCCTAGTAGACTTTAGCTTAATATCGGTCGAATAGCTAACAAACTTGTCGCCTACGTACTTAGACTATATAGTTACGGGTTTAGTCGGTTAAGCTCTATACTAGCGGTTTAGTATGCTAAGGGAGCAGGAGATCCGTCGTTTAACGCTCGCGAGGGAGTTAATGTATAAGTTTAGGATGTGTAAGTGCGAATGTGAGTTATGTAGATCGATGCTCTTCGATTCTTAGTGTAGTTAAAGGGATACTCGAAATGATCGATTTTCCGGGCTCATAACTATGACGTTATATATGTAACGATTTAGCATCGAGAGAGCATGAAATAGATAATTCAACTAGTATTATATTGATAGTCGTCTGGTTCTAAAAGGGAGGAAATAAAGCGAGTGCTAGAGAGCTCTGAAGCTCGGTTTATATGCTCGATTAGGTGCTCCAAGCTAATGACTCAGCTGCTCCAGGGAGCACCGGTACGTACCCTTACCTGCTCCACGTCACAATTATTTAATTCAAGTAAGCAACCAGATTTCGATTTCATGTGTTCGTAACAAACCTTCAGCACAGTGTGATCTCCACTTCCTCCAATCCAAGTGCCGCAGCAGTTTCCCGTACTTTGGCAGGCGAGAATGCCAAAACATCGGCGAGAATATTGCCTACGAGCTGATGGCACGGCTCTCCCCCACACGGGTGCAGCACGACGGGATCCTCGCTGCCTGGCAACAGAGCAATCACGTCCCCATTCTGGGTCCCGCTCGGGGCGAGGCCGAGGTAGCCTCGAGACGTCATCACCAATCGGCCCCGGAACACTCTGCCATTCCTCTCCTCGAGTTGTTGGATGACTGCGTCCACCAGGCCTCTGTAAGCCTCGGTTGAAGCTTGGCAGTCTGTGCCTGGTCGGAAATAGTCTCGCAGCTGTGCGGCACCAATCCAAAAATCTCTACTGTTGCGCATAGCACCAGAAATACATTGCAGGTTGGCGTATGCAGTCTGCCCTGCGTTGATTACCCCTCTCGCAATAGTGGCAATCTGTGACTGCGTGGTATGACCGACCTGAGGAGGCAAGTTCTGTAACACGAACCACGGGAGGTCTAGCGGCGAGGGACCATCTGCGTAGTTGTAGCGAGCGTCTTGCATCAGCAGACGCGCCAGTGAGAGACGAGGGTCCTGCTGTGGGGTTTTGGTAGTATGCTGGTTCTCTTGGGTGGTCTGATCGTGCTGGCCATCCACTAGATGTTCCTCCACGATACTATCAGTTGACCGGATCTCCAACTCCCGATTGATGTCGGGACCAATTTGGGTTATGATGTCAGCTATATAGCCTGTGCAGTGAAGCAACTTCCCATCTGGGCAGAACTGGAGCGACGTCGTCACAGGACTACCGGTTGCCGAGCTTCGCGCAAAGGTAGATAAAGACGCCAACGTATGATGCCAGTCGAGCTGGTCGACGGGTGCGCTTAGGTCAAAGGCCCAGCTCGGTAAGCCTTGCTGAGAAGCTTGCCTTGGGGAGAGATCGAACCTTGCGCGCAGCGTTGGGTCCTGCTCAGACATCACACACGCCATTGAGAGGCTCAAGATGGCGTCCTCGCCGGTGATGCCAGCATCGTAGTCGATCTTGATGAGCTCGCTGACAGAGGGGGGCAGCAAGCCCAGAATACCATAGACCTTGTCTCGCGAATCCGTCGCGTTCGCACCCCTCGCAAGCAGCACAGCTTCGATGCAGCGAACGGACTTGGGCCTGAACGGAGCCAGAGCTAATTTAGGTCTTAGTCGTAAATGTAAGACCTTGAGCGTGATGCTAGAGACTCTGAGTTGCCGTGCAAAGAAGTCGTCGGGCGTGTGGAAGAAGTCATTTTGTGCTGTTGCCTCTATGGCCGCGAGTCTCCTGACGCGATTACTGTCCACCCAGGAATCACCATACCACATCACGAATGAACGTGCGAGTGCCATCTCTTGGATGACCCACAGCCTGCCCCAGTAAGTAAGGCTGAAGAATTCTGTTGCTGCTTGGACCGCCTTGGTTTGGAGGTCAGATCTTGTGCTGCTTAGCCGTTCAAGATCTTGGCCAGGCGCAACTGCGCTCTCCATGGTCTCGGCCAACATGGCAAACCCCGATTTGTTGCTCGGCGATGGCTCGCCCAGCCATGCACGGACACACATCGCGCGACTGTAAATGGTGCGCATCTTGCCCACCTGGGAGCATCGCTCGTCGGCATCATCCTGGTTGATGCATATTGCGTCTATCCAGACCTTGAGCTTGGCGAATCGTACTTCTGTCGACTGACGCAATCGACGCAAAGCACTATAAAGATTTCGGCCAACCATGAAGGAATGGCCGTTGAGGATGATCTCCTCTTTGCCCTCAGAGCTACCCCAAACATAGCTCAAAGCGAGGTAGTCTCCCCATTTGTAGCGATGCGCTATGAACTCTCTGTTCTTAGTATTGCGGATGTCATCTGGCGTGTCGCAATGACGGTCCGAATCTAGCACGTGTTTCTTGACTTCCCCTTCGATTAATGAATCCGAAGAGAAGCCGTCATGACTCCAGACGTAAAATGCCTCGCTGGTCTGCTGGTGCTCTATAGCATGTGGTGATGTATCCAATTTCTTGCTCCACGCGGCAGAGAAGCGAAGCAAACGCTCGTAATCGGTCTTCCAAGCTGTAAAATCGACTGTCTCCAAGCGAAGTGAGATCAAGTCGCCGGATGGGTCATCCTCATCGAATGAGAGAACACGCATTGTGTCGGCATACCCATATAGGACATCATACTTGTAAGGGCCACTCTTGAAATATCTGGATGGATGAACCAGGGGTGCAGCTAATAAAGGTTAGCTACATCAACGAACAGACTTCTGCGCAGTTGTGCATTAAGAGGAAAGCAGAAAGTCAACATCAGCAGGGGGAGCTACTTCAATTGAACTCACCTTCAATGTCGTCCGCAGGCAATAGGCTGTCCGTTATTCCCAGTTCATGGGCCCATTGTTGAGCGATCCGCAGTACCAGGGTTTGCGAAGCAACAGGTAAAACATTACGTTGATCAAGAGGCGAGTGTGCTCCTGCATGCTTCTCGAAACAAGTCCGCACGACCTTGCTGGCTAGGGTTTCCACATCTCGACCACTAGCCCAGTTTTCAAGCGTACGAAGCTTGTCAAAAAGAAGTCGTAGCTCGAGATCATGCTCATGGAACCTCGGTGTGACATGTGAACAACTTATTGTTTTGTGCAAGAGGACCACGGAAGATTCAGAAGACAGCATTTCGAACTGGATATGGGTGGGGAATCTCCCTGAAAGACCGGGATTTTGGCGCAGCATCTGGTCAGTCTCGGTTGTGTAGCCAGCCAGGACGATGACAAGCTTGTGCGTGAACTGTGGCTTGGTGAGCGCGTCCACAAGCTCTTCTATTGCCTCTTGTGCGAAATCGTGCGCCCGTGACTCCCCGGAGCGCAAGCGATATGCTTCGTCGATGACCAGGACCTTTCCAAGTGCCCTTTCTAGCACCGCGCGCGTCTTTGGTCCGGTATGCCCAACCCAACTCCCGATCAGGTCTGAAGTCGAACACTCGACCACTTCAGCGGATGCGAGAACGCCCATGTTGTGATACACGGCGCCCAAGTGCCTCGCAAAGGTAGTCTTGCCGCATCCTGGTGGACCTTTAAGCACAAGAGTGAACGGCATCATTGCCTTAGGATCCTTTCCGAGTTTCTTCATCCCCGCGGCTTGCAACGATATGCTCTGCAGGAACGCAAATTGTTTGTCGAGGCCAAGGAGCCCGGAAGTCTCCTTGATATCTGCCGTTATGTTGTCGTTCATTCGTAGATAGTCTGGATCAAAGTCTACAGGTAGCAAGATTCCGTCCCTCGCGATGTGTAGTCGATCTTTGGTTGGTATGGTGCCGAACCGGCCTTGAAAGTTCGCGATGGCTCGTGTTAGTAGGCTTTCGACTTCTCCACCATTGCCGAAGTTACTCCTCTGTTTGGATAGTTTCAAAACATCCATTGCAGTGCGTCGGCCTTCTTCTGTTGTACGCAATGAATACGTGGCCAGCTTCGAGTCCAGAATCAAACCGAGCTGGTCTTCGGTGAAGTCTTCAAACAAAAAGGCCTGCTCCATGGGAAACCGCCGTTTGAACCCGGGGTTGGTAGTGTTATGCAAGAAGCGTTCCATCTCGTCCTTGTAGCCGCACATGATGATGCATCGGTCCTCTCCTGGCACGTTTTGTACTTCGCCGACAAGAGTGTCAATGATTTCTGTGCGGGCGAGACAGGGTCTGCCAAAATCACGAGCCCGGCTTGGATCCAAAATGTAGGCTTCATCAATCAGAAGCACGCAGCCACTGGCTTCCTTGAGGATCTGTTTCGTAGTCTTGGCGGAGTCTCCGATGTTTGGCTTGATGAATTCGCTGGCATTGCGTATAACAAGATCGCCTTTTGAAAGACTACCAAGCTTGGCAAGTGTTTTGCCATATAATTTGGCCACGGTAGTTTTGCCTTTGTGAAAGAGTTCAGTAATGGGCACTTGGCCGAGTTTCAAAAACTTATAATAAATGAACTTACCGGTGCCAGGAGGACCAAGGAAAATTCTGGAAAGGCTGGCTGGAAGTGCCTCTTGACCATTGACCTCGCGCCAGTAATTGAACAATTCGCCATTGAACAAGTGTTGGAGGGATGTCTTGACATTTTCCATGCCTACCATGCGTTGCAGCTCCTCCCACTCGTCACACTTCAATTGGTTGACATCTGGCTCCGCGCCGAAAATATCTGTCGTGGTCAAGACCAACTTGCCCTGAGCTGAGCCTTTTTCAAGAAGGGGCATCTTGAGGCGTCGGCTCACATGGCGTCTCAAGAAGTTGCCGACGCATGAACCAACTGCTTTTTCTATGTCTTTTTGACTGGCGTCCTTGCCAAGATACGCAGCAATGAGAGAGGCACATGCTGTGATAGGATCACCAGCGGCTTCCCTTTCCCACATGACTTGGTCGCCCCATTTCGTTCGAAGTGATCCGATCAAGGTTCCCCTTACACGGTCTTGAAGCGTATCGGCAGCTTGATTGAGGTTTACAGTAGCGGTGCAAAAATCCTCGACAAATGATACAAGTGCTGGTGGGATAATCGTATTTGCAACTGCCAGCAAGACAACCGGCGCGCGTTCTTCCGCCACCAAATCAAGAAGGTGCGATCTGGCTGTCTCACAGAGACTTTCTGCGTTTTCAATGAGGATCATAGCTGGAATGTTGTTGCGCAGTGCTTCTGCAGGACATAAATCAATTGCTTCGACACTCGTTGATCGGTCTTCGTCATCCGACGAAGTGCTATTGTCGCCGTAGGAGTCGTGACAAAGACATTTCTGGGGGGTGCGAAATCGGACAAGTGCGGCGTCTGGGGCCAGAATTCCTTTTAATTGTAAGCACTCCAGGTAGAACTTCGCGACACCAGAGTAAGGGGGCTGTCCGGCGCCGACGAGGGCTACATTGAGGTAGGAGTTGGTAGCTGCTGCTAGGCCTGATTGATTCTGGAGAAGGTCGAGCAGACGCGGTAGGTATTCGTCCATATGATCCAGAAAGGCTTGCGGGCAGTGATATTCTTTAGTCGTAGCAGCACTCATTGTCCTGGCAGTTTCGGGCACTACCTCTATAAAGGCCAAGTCCTGTGACAAGTCACTGGCGGTAAGGATCAAGCTTCGAGGGTCTTTGTGCATCAAGTTGTCGAATCTGGCAACCCTGAGTAGTTGGCGGTTGTGGACTGCGTCCATGGCTTGTCTTGCGACGCTTTCCATGTTTGCAAGGGTCAGCTCGTCTTTGCATGCTTTGAAGACCTGATCAACCAGCATGAGGAAGTGTACACCATCGCAGCCCCCCTCCACCTGCGCCTTTTCATCAAGTCGCTCCAGGATCAGCCGTTGTAAAGTGTCTCGTATGGTCTCGAGGCAGCGTGCCTTCTCCGGTTTGCCGATCTTGAGCTCGGATGGGATCAACACGCCATAGCGTTTGCGGAAGAATGCCCTATCAGCATTTTGTGCTGTAATGACAATGGCCACACCAGGCCTATCCTCGGCAATGGCCATGAGCTTCGAAATGCTCCATCGCGTGTGATAATGGTGATGCTGATCAATAAGCAGAATGCATCCAAAATCTGTCGCCGCGCTGTTATTGTAGAGTGTATCTAGTAGATCCTCGTGGTCCAAAGAATCCTCGTCGCAAAATTCGACAAAGCTGGAATCCCCTCCCAGATAACCGGCATTGCAAAGGCACTTCTTGTACAGCTTGATTGCAGCAGTGTAGTCGATCTTGGCCTCAGCTATGAGCATGACACTTGCCCGCCTTGCTGCACGGTGCGGTGATGATCCCTGGGCCACAATGACTTTCGCGATCCTCTGCAGACTGAGCGCATGGTCGGCCAAGGCACCGAAGCCTCCAATCGCGCGCAGTGCTGCGACGGGATCTGGTGCGGGCTCTAGCGATGTATTTGCTGTTCTGAAGGTTTGCACGTAAACTGTCTCCTCGTTGAATTCTGTATCCGAGGCAGGAGTGATGCCGGAAGTGATTTGTCTCAACTCGAGATAGCCGTCCTCTGGATCATCAGGGGGCGACTCCGATATAGTGCCCATGGCGTGGCGTCGAGCTTTCTGAGCTAGTGAATGTTGCCAGCTGGGTAGGTATCGTGAATACGCTCTGCAGGAATATGACTTGGTAGTGAATAGTCGGAAACCACGATCGACGGGGCTGGGCAGGTCTCTGAATAAGGTACCCTCCATCTCAGGTGCTTTGCAAAAGGCTGTAATCTTGGGCTAGGGTCATTAGTGCAGACACTGCATAATCCGGCTGGGGGAATATGCCGTCAGCTTTCTGAAACGATGGTTGGCATCTCACCCCATGCGGGCGTTCTTCTGTCGACCAGTCATGAGGGTAGACACTACCAAAACCGCCTATCGAGGCTGATTTTCTCAAAGTGAAATAATTGTGCTGCTCTAGGACGACATATTTGGCAAGTAAGCCTATGAAGGCGCTACTGCGCCCAGCAAGGAAGTCTCCCTGCAGAGCTCCCCGGATCTCCGATGAGGCTTACATATATGAATACAGACTTCCAAGAAAAACTCCTAATGCACTTGATTGTCGTTTTTCAAGGAAATTTTACCCGAGTATACTTCAGTGTGCCAATCATTTATGAGTTGATAGTTATCATAGATTGCCACCTAAAAGTCACTGGCAGACTGAGAAAGAATATAATAGAGACACAGGACAACGCCCCCATAGACCTATTAAGCAACACCGGATGCAATCCTTGAATTTCAAGCTGCGCGTTGGCTCATGGTTGGCAGCCTACCTCAGGTCACATCGTCAACCCACACCCCATTCATCCGAAGTGCTCAGCCTCCATTCCACAATCATGGATGCAATCCTCAACGCGAGGCTGTAGGCAGACTACCACCTACCGATCAGAATCTGCCTCCTGTCTAAGCTAGGTCAGATTAAACAGCCCCCTCGTCCTCCTCAGCCCCCGTTCCACAGTCCTCCCCATAATCTGCGTCGGCGGCACCGCATTCTCCCCCCTGAAGTAGCACCCTTCAGCATGCCCTTCCCTGCGGAACCTGCCATCCACGACAATGCCCGTCCAGTCGGCGAGGCACTCCCAGCAGAACTGGGCCGCGCACGACGGGCACGTCATGTGGAAGCAGCCCTCGCCCTTTTGAAGCGCAAAGCCGCATCCGGAACCGGGGCACCGCTTCGTGTGCGCGTCGAGCCACGACTGGGTCCTCAGGGGCTGCGGGTCCCCATGTTGCCGGAGCGCCTCGGCCTGCGCGCAGGTCAGGCCCGAGTGCCACGGAGTCTGGCAGGTGTAGCACATGGTGAAGCGGCAGGCGTGGCAGTTGATGCAGGTTTCCATTTTGGTTTGGATCTCGTGAGCATCTTTGCCAAGTTTCTGGTATGTGGTGTGGGAGTGCTTCCGTGCTGTCAGTGGCCTGAGGATATTGGCTGAGCTTGTACGCGGAGGCAGCGGCAGCGGCGGCAAAGGAGATGATGATGTTGTTGGAGTAGTGGATGCCATTCGTGTGTGGCTGTTCTGCCCGGCTACCATCTCATTTTCATGAGCTTGACTTGCACCGCCGGCTGGCAATGCAGGTAATGGTCGCCCAGGAAAATCATACACTGCACCAGACTCGCACCCGGGACGCAGGCACCAGCGGAACCCCTCGTCGCTGCATACTGCCGCGAGTGTCATGAGCCGGTCATAACGCGCGAATACTTCTGACCTCGCGAGCCGGCGGACCTCGTCGAATGTCAAGGAGTGGTTGCTGTCGTGGCCGCCGTGCGGCAAGGGGCAGGAAATCCCACGCTCAGCGAGACGGGTACCGAGTAGGTCAAGTTGTGCCTCGATGGATCTGGACAGGCAGGTTTTGCAGACTGCTTCCTGTGCTTCTTTCGCGTGTACTTGTTTCGGGGAGTTGCTCGTCGAGCAATCTGGAAGAATGTGCCCTGGTGGGAAGGCAAAGATCTGCCACATCCAGTCGCCTGGATACCCAAGAGTGGCTTTCTGCCAGGGGGTTTCGTTGCTCTCCGAGTCTTCTCCGACAGCCTGAACCTTTTGTCCTTTGTCCTCACCTTCCGGGCGGGAAGAGATGCTTCCGGGAGCGAAGTCGTGGTAGGTTTTGGCGCAGATAGCACACTCTTTTCGTACTCGTGGCAGCCGCAGCAAATGGGAGAACATTGGGATATGAACTCTTCGTGTTACGGTGACACTGGCACTGTCATCGTCCGTGCCTGTGTTAGTGGTTCTACGACTGGGATAGTCGACAGATACCCTCTCCACCGTGACTTCTGATCTGATCACCGGCTCGCAAGTCCTTCCATGCTCGAGAGTAGTTAGCTGCCCGGGGTTTTCGGCCTCTAGCAATGGCCACGCACAACCGAGCTTGACGAGCTTCTTGTGCATCTTTAGCCCACGCTGGATCTCCTTCTCCGTGAGCCGCGGAGTCATCGTGTGAAGTGCAGTTCTAAGCTCTTTAGCTTGGTCGAACATGCTAGTGAGTCGCTTGACATGATTGACGCCCAGGCTCTGTAGCTGTTGGCTGATGTTGCTCGAATTCAGAGGCAGTACTGTTGCGCAACTTGAGGCGGGACACCGAATCCAGCCGTCATCATGGCCTCCTTCTCTATCACGGCGGGGTAAATCGAGCCACCAGCCGTTCTGGATTCCATCGCGGATCGTCTGGCTCAGACAGATTCGACAGACATATCTTCCACAGCATTCCATCGAGATGCCGACCGAGCCTTTGGCAACGACGTGTTGCTCGAGCGTGTTTTTCGCGTCAGGCCCCAGGCTCGGACAGCGACTCACGACTTCGTCAATGTACGGTGTGACTTTGTCGATGCTCTCCACCTCTGCTGTGTTTCTGTTGTAGGTTGTTAAATCCTCTGCACTGATGCAGTGCCCGGCAGCAGAGGCTTGTAACTTGGGCGACGAGCACACCGCACAGACTGCCACGGACTGCTGTAGTGGTAACGACATAACCGCAGCGCCATCAGTCTTGGTAACATCCACCAAAGCTTGTAGGAGCTCACGAGTCTGTATGGGCGTTAGGAGCCGTTCACGGCCAGGTGTGGCGCTCACCCCTTCGTTAGTCGACTCTCTTTTCGGGTGACGCTGCTGCGCTGAGATGATTGTCTTCATCAGAATGTCTCGGAGCGTGACCGGGGGAGCCACCAGCTCAGAAGATTTGCCCTGCGAAGGCTGCCCGTCCTCCGTGCTCTCCGTGTATCGTGTGTCTGCCTCATCGTGTCTAGGGGCTGCCGGCCTTGTGATCTCGATCAAGATACCCAGACCGTCATTTCCAACGAGCGAATGGCGCTTCCTTCTCATGCTGCTGCTTCTAGAATTCCTCGCGGATGGTATGTCGCTCGTCGACAATTGCCTAGTATCACTCAAATCCAGATCCAGTGGCGTTGTTGGAATGGGTAGTGTCGACCGAGGGTCGCCATCTTCGCAGCGCAGCGACGCTGGAATGGCGCGGAGTGTCAAGACCCGGCCTATGGGATGGCTGTCTCTGAGGGCATCTTTCTTGGTTCCTTGGTATCCGCCTTGCTTCGTGTTTCGACGTTGCTGCCGTCCCTGTGAGGATGAATATCTGGCCGCTCGCTTGAAGCTCTCGGAGAACTTCTTCCAGACTATACGCCGTGTTCCTGTAGGCGGTAATCTTGACGTGTCATTGTGAACGAGGCTGTCGTGTTGCTGGCTTGGTGATGAGGTGCTCAGCGCTGGGAATTCCATGGCTGTGGCCGCTTCTTCTTGGGTGAGCGTTCGCTGATGTTGGGTGAGGTCTAATCGCTAGAGGGGAAATGTCTGGACATTGATATTTCGAGTGACGAATACCTCGAGTCAGACAGGGGTAGCTCGGCAGATAGAAAGTCCCAAGCCACAGGAACAAGGAAGAATGAAAGAGGGAGCTCGAGCTCCGGTATGACGTTCGTCCATCTTGCCCTTCACCCAGCGCGGGCTGAGGCACATATCGCTCCCGTTAGTCGCCGTCAATACACTCCACCTCCCCTCTTTGCTCATTTGCACGCCTGAAACGGTGCGGTAGGCGGATATCTCCCGGCGGCTGTGCTACTCTAGTCCAGGAATAGGAGTAGAAGACGATACCTTCCCAGTTCTGGGTCGCTCACGGCCTCGAAGAAACCCGGTGGGCGGGTAAGTTCAACGCTGCCCTAGCAAATCACACTAGAAGTGACTGTGGAGAACATGATGACTCGGGATGCGCCCGGAGGTGACATGACTAGGACTCTTCTCGGGGAGATGTCAACGCTCTACCACCTCATTGGCCGGACTGCTGCTGTCGCTTGCGCCTCGGCGATGGACTTCCGGCGTGTCCGGGCTCACGTCAAGGTGGAGAGGAATGTCTCACATTTTCCGGCCACAGTGGGCCATCGCCAGCGGATATTTTGAGTTTGCCGGTTGATCGAAAATCAGGGCGCGGCTGATAGTAAAGTGTAAAGAAGCTCGTTCTAACTTGAGGCCTTCTTTAGCTTTTGTGCAAAGCAGATCGTGTTGAGATCAAGAGGATATGCACATACGAGAACACACGAGACCGTGGCACGGATTTACGGTAGAAGACATTTCTGTATGAAAGGCCATGATGGACATGCTCTTTCGCAAAGAAGTTGTGGGTTTGCTTCCGACTAGCAAACCACCGGCGCAAACTCTTTTCCAAGACGCCGTTCGAGGCAGACGCCACGCGTAGCCTGTTCCGTGCCGGGTCCGTAACGGCGACGCATTCCCTGGGTGTGAAGCTACTATTTCGTAGACTGTAGGGGGCAGGTGGTGAGCAATGGTGGTGAGATGTCCGGTTTATTTTGTTCGCCGCCTCGGGGGGCACGTTTGCGCACTACCGGAAACCGAGAAGAGGGTCCTGTCCGTGTGTGTGATCGATGGGTGGACGATATCACTCGAACACGACACGAGGTTGAGACAGCATCACATGCAATAAGCAAAAGAAGTACTCGCGTCAACTTTTAGCAAATGTCGCATGTCCCCATTTTATTCGTAGAGCAAAGCAAGAAATAGCATGCCCCGTAATATGAGTAGTTAGAAAGTGTAAGCTGCTTATCCCGTTCATCAGACGCCTTCCTCGACATGGCGCCCCAACTACAATAAACATGCCATAAGAAAAAAACCCACCACTACGACATGTAAGAAGCATCATACCACGCGGCGCTCGCGTAGCTCCCACCCAGAACCTCGCCCAGCGACACGGCCGCACTGTTCTTCTTTGTCCACGACGCCCGCGACCCGCCGGCGCCGGACCCCGTGTTGGCGAACTCGCGGTACACGACCTTTGACACGTTCTGGTCGTCGGTCCACTTCTTCCACCCGGCGCCGTTGACGACGCCGCTCATGGCCGTGTTCTGGAACACGACCCGCGAGAAGTCCCGCCAGGGCCGGCCGAGGTAGTAGCTCCCCGCGGCGACGTTCTGGCCGTCGGCGGCGCGGATGTCGCAGCGGTTGAAGGCGTAGTAGCTCGGGTTGCTGTCCGAGTCGCGCCCGTTGGCCGTCACGACGCCCGTCTGCCGCGCCAGCGCGCGCAGGTCGCACCGCTCGAACCACGCGCGCGCCTGCTGCCCGAAGATGAAGTCGGTCGCGCCCACGATGCGCGTGCGCGCGTACACCTGCGTGCCTGACTGCGCCAGCAGCGTGTCCTGGTACCCCTCGAGTGAGCACCCGTAGTACCCGCTGTCGGCGTACGCGCTGACGGCGACGGCCTGGGACCCTTCGCCGTATGTGTTGCGCACGACGACGTTGTAGAGCTTGAACCCGTTGGCCTTGACGCGCAGGGTCGCCGTGGCGTCGTTGCCGATGCCGTCGGCCTGGGACTTGCGCCCCGTGATGATGACCTGGTTCGCGCCGTACGACGACGTGTCGGTCGTGTAGCCGTAGATGGTGAGCTGCGAGGCGCGAGACGAGACCAGGACCTGCTCGTTGTAGGTGCCCGGGTTGACAAAGATGCACTGCTTGCCGCCGGCCGAGGTCGAGAGCGAGTTGACGGCGTTCTGGATCGTGCTGAACTGCCCGCCGCTCTTGGCCACGTTGAGGCAGCCCGCGGGGGCCGAGGTGCGGCCCGCGGCGAGAACCGAGGAAGCCAGGCCCAGGAGGGTGGTGGCGATGGAGGATTTCATCGTAGGCGTTGACGTGAAGCCAGGTGTGATACAGAGAAGAAAGAGAACGACTAGGAGGCGAGAGACAGGGGTCGCCTATAAACCAAGACTGTACCCGGCTTGTGATGTTTGCAGTTTGAGTGAGTGGCAGATATAGAGCTTGTTTTGCTTGCTTTATAGGAAACAACCGACCAAGTGAGTCCAAGCGAGCCCAAACGGACCGGGACGGCGATCGATGGGATTCGCGGACTTATTCATTCGCCGGAGAGCAGCAGTGGGAACAGTGTGGCTGCTCGCATTTTGTGCCACACGACCTATTTTAGTTCAGACACAGGCTGCAGACCGCCTCGGCGGGTTCGTATGCACCGACAGGGCAAGCACAGACAACATGGATCGCTCCCGGGGTTGTGCATGATGCCCAGGCAGTTTGTTCGTGGAAGATTGGTCCGCATGACTCTGTATAGTTTCATGCCGGCTATTGCTTTACCCCACAAAGTCATGCCTGCAGGGGCGTGTCTTCCCCCAGATTCGCCCGGGGCGTGATTGGCGGAGAAAATATGCAAGCACAACCACGACCCGCCCGAACAGGCAACCCCGGAGGATACAGCCGTCGAGGTGTATAGCAGAGGATCGAGTATTAAGCCGAGAGGTGGCACTGGGGGCTAGTATTGTTACTTTTGTGGCTGTTGTTCTTGGCTCAAAAGCTTGGTGGTAATTACATTTTCCACTGCCAAGCAGATTACGACAAGGTTAAGTTACTGTCTGGCTTTTCTTGTTGTTGCCTACCCAATATGTTTCTGCTTGTGCTGTGGATGGATGAATTTAATTTGGATGCGTAGAGACGTTTCTTGAGTTTTGTTATTTGATTTCTATCGGCCGTTTGAGTATATGTTGTCCATGGACAGTTAGATATGCTCACTCTGCGAGACGAATTTCTCCTGCCACCATCATCTCTCAAGCTGCCAACAATGGCACGAAGTCTTTTTGTCTAATTTACCTTCCCACCCTGCCAGCTCTCCCCTACAAGATTAACTCCGCAATGACCGGCGTCCCTGGGCCCGTCGGCGCTGGATGCGAAAGCTCGACCTTCCTGCCGGCTACTGCGACTGGCGGCCCTGGGATCCTGTACGACTTCTCCACAGCTTTATTGGTCGCATTACCGGCCCCAAACGGCGCATAAATATCAAGCGCGAAACTCCCCTCGTCCCGGCCCTTGGTCTCGTACAGATCCCGACCCCGCACGCCTCGCGGAAGGACATACTCCTCCCCAGCTGCTACTCCTACTCCCGCTCCCGCTCCTGACCCGGCGGCCCTGGTGACGAGCAGGTTCAGGCACTGCGGGTACGCCTGCGCGCCGACGGGCTGCGACGCGTTGTGCAGGGCGATGATCTCGTGGCGCAGCACGTAGAAGCCCGGCCGCAGCCGCTCGGGGATGGCGATGACCCATGAGTTGTTGTTGGCGATGAGCTGGTCCGAGGCCCACTGCATCTCGGCGAGGTTTGTCGGGGCGGCCGGCGGCGGCGGCGACGACGACGAGGTCTCTTTGCCGGTGCCGGTGCCGGTGCCGTCACCTCCCGGGATGATGAGGCCGGCCTCCTCGATCTTGAAGAACTCGAGCTCCGACTTGGGCACCGCCTCGCAGCCCCTGATGGGAAAAGTGCTGTTGTCGCCGCCGCCGCCGCCGCCGCTCGTCTCGGCCAGACCACCGGCAGCCGTGCCGTTGTAGTCCCCGCAGAAGGCAAGGTAGCTCAGCACGGGTCCCTTGTGGCTCTGGGGCCAGCCGTTCCACTGGACGTGTATCGCCCCGCCGGCCTCGACGGGGGCGTGGTACGGCGTGGACGCGGAGCCGCGGTGGCAGGTAATCTCCAGGCCGCCATCGTCGTTGCTGTTGGCTGGATCAATGGAAGAGAGGGATGAGGGGGACGAGGAGAAGCCCGTCTGGTTGACGTAGCCTTGGTCAAAGGCCTTGGTGGACCAGCCGACCTGCTTGTCGGCCGTGGTTGCCGCAGATTGGGGGTTGGGGAAGAAGCCCTCGTACGCGAGGCCGTTGATGGTTATGCTCGAGACGAAGCTATGTGCGGATGCCCCCGGCAGCAGTGCGACGGGCAGGAGCGCCACAGTGGTAGCCGCGACGAGATTTGACCATAGTCTTGTCTTTGGGGAGAGACGGCCGCCACGCTGGCGCAGAGGCTGAGAAGGGGACGGCATTTGTGCTGTGCCGAAGTTGTCCGGTCCGATTATCAACTCAAGAGGTAGTAGCAGGTTGGGGACGATCGAGAGATGACAGTAGGAAACTGACTGATGGCTCCTCACAAAAGCAGCATTGACTCGGGGACAGCAGCGGGTTGACTTATATTTAGGTACAACCGCCGTCCCTCTCCATCTCCAACGATTCATAAATCATAGCATTGCAGAATATACCTCTGACAGCAGTCCCACCCGGCCCTGACATCCCATTAGGACAACCACGAAGAGACCCGGCTCCGCGCATCGTCTCATGTCAGTAACCTTGACAAGCTCAGACTTGCAATCGAAACAGCGGTAAGATCGTCGTTTACCAGGGCCGGGGTCCACAGATCGTTTCAGAGTTGCCAGCGAAGCAAAGAGGCGCCGAAAAGATCGGGGTGGTCCAGGCCAGGAAAACAATCAATCGCGGATGCCCACGTTCGTTTCGGGGACGCGGTTTACTACCTGCGAGGTGATATCTCTTTGTATCATCGTTGGGGTCATGTCAACTCACACCCGCCCAAAACGCCACGACATGTTTCCAATCATCTGCATTCACAACGTTTCTCGTCCTTTATTCACCACTACAACAGCGTCAAACCCCTTTCCCCTTTTTTGAACACGTCAGCCAGCAATCACCATAAAACAACTCCACTCCCCTCTTATTGTACTATAAAGAAAACCCAAAATACCCCCTCTCCAACGACGATCATCGGCCCCTCCCTCCCGCGCATCCACAATCCGTCTAGTGTCTGGTCGAAACTGTTCGTTTTGTTTAATCCCCCCCTCCCCTTGGGTGGTGCACGCGCAGCTGCCTCGGGTACCTGCAGCGAACCTTTAGCGATCGGCTGGCGGCGTGGCTTTGCTCGCTTGCTGTCTTCGCATAAAATTCTTCAACAAATGAAAGGAGACGCACTGCCGAATTCGGAAATTCACATTCAATTCATTGCCGAGCCTCGAATTCGAGCCCGACTTGGCCTCTGTTGAGGCGGCGGGCGAGAAACCTCGTTAGAGTGACGGAGGGACCGGCTCCGAAACGGCCTCCCCCGGAGCGGAACCGGCCCCCGTCATGATCCGCGCACGCGGGGCCTAGCGTTCCGACTTGCCGCGCCGCTCCGGCCGAAACGGGACACAATTTGGAGCAAGAGCATATCCCTTCTGATTAAGGTACTTATAGGTTAGACTACCATAGGGGTATGGAAGAGACATGGCCTTGCAGCTGTTCCAGGTGGTGCAGGCTGCCAAGGATGCCCGTGCTCGCCATGTGACACGAGTCCCCTTCCTCTCGCTTCTCGCCTCTCACATAAACTACCTCCAGATCTTGCGCAAGTCATCACCGCTTCCACCCAAAGTCAAACGGACAACCCATCGCAGACTGCCCGCTGGCCACATACTCCTCGAGCGCAGCCGCCTGCAACGCCACCGGCTCGCGCGACACCTTTTCTGTCCCGGCCGGCCCAATCTCGTGAGGCAGGTATCCGTCCTTGCGCCATTTGTCGCTGGGCAGCTTGCTGCTCCCGTGCTTGAGCCACAGAGAGATGCGGTTCAACCACGTGTCCGCGACGTACCAAGGCTCGAACGCGACAGACTGGGCAGCGCGGTAGTACCGCCCGTCGGGCCCCTGCTTGGGGAGGGGATCCCGTGCGGAGAACCGTGGGAGTGCGAGGTGGCGCAAGTAGAACTTGCGCACGCCCAAGAAGCCATCTTTGAGAGCGACTGCCCAAGGTTGGGGATCTGGGTACCCGATGGCCTTGCGCACAATCTCTTCGTCGATGAACGAGCAGAACATGGCGCGCACGAAGCCGTGTAGGAACTTGGGCGTGCCTCGTAGAAAGACGTCGACCGTAGCGTCCGTGACCATGCGGTTTTCGGGAATGTAGTACAGGTGCGTTTTCTCAAACTCGGCCTTCCACACCACCAGCTCTTCTAGCGTCTTTGGAATTCCGCCGAAACCCATGCGATGGCCAATCTCGCGCCAGTACAGGAAGTGTGCGACCTTCTCGAGCTTTGTGAGCGGGCGCCAATCGTACTTCTCAATCCATCGATGAGGCTCGAGGACGAACAGCGACAGCGTGTGCACATAGTCCTCCTCGGCGATGCTGAAGCGATGGTGCATCCAGTTAAGTTTGGCCATGGCAAGCCGCCCGCGCTCGCTGTCGAGGTCGCCTGCTATAAACTCGACCAGCATCACTGCCGTGTCTTCAGCGCGCTTGCCTGCTTTGGTCGGATCGCTGAGCTGTCGTGTCTTGACGAGTAAAGGGGTACCGCTCGCGACGCCATAGCTCTTGATAAGCGCCCATTGCGTGCCAAAGGCGAAGAGAAAAGGCGTGTCGTTGAGCATAGATAGCTGCATGATATCTTGCGCCTGCTTGTAGCTGAGCTTGTAAGGGTCGGCGAGATAGGCGGCGTACTTGCGCTCAATTTTGTGCAAGGCGCGAAAACGCAGGCTTTGGACGAGCGCCAGGTATGAGGCGGCAGCCGTCGGGACAATGACGTGCCATGGTAGGCTGTGCTGGGCGCTCTGCAGCCATGGCAGTAAGCCCTGCGCGAGGTTGGAAAGGTCCATGTTGGAGAAGTAGCTGGGTCGATTTTGTACTGGTGTAGACTGGTGTCAAATGGCTGATGTGGCTACTAAGTACGACGGGCCAAGTGCTGGGAGGAAACGAGAAATGCTGCACAGCCAGCATGGAAGGATTCAGGATGTTTAGTAGAAATGCTTGGTGTTGACAGCAAACAAATTGGAGTACGCTGACTAGGGGGGGCCTCGGCACGGATGGCGGGGTGTTATCGGAGTCCGACATTTTGGGCAAATGCCGTGTCTGCCTCGTACAGAATAGGCATGCTCTTCGCCCTGGTGACGGGCATTTGTCTGCCTGACGGCGCAGGTATGAAGAAATTCATTGGTAAGGCATTAATGAACCGCTATGAACAAGACTTTGGTTCGAAAGTCAAATATTTTTGATGGACTTAGACCCCTGGCATGTCTTGTAACCCCAGTCATGGTGACGTTGCATGGGTCACAATCGGAACGGCTTCGACCTTCTTTGTGCCTCTCTCACCACTTTAGGCGATGTGCACGGCAATGAACAGGGCACACCAGGCCAAGCCGAGGTTGCCGAATAGACCAAACATGGGTTGAGAGCACTCCGACGAGCTCACGTTGATAGGTGTAGGTGACGGCCAGCCTGATGCTGTATTTTGTGAATAGCTGTATTGCGAGCTTGAACGGGCAGTGGTCGTCTCTGAAGAGCCTCCCCCCACGGTCGTGCTGCCAGAAGGCCATACCGAGCTCAAAGATGGTGGCCGGATTGTGGTCATTGAATCTACGGCGGTGTCCGGATTGTGAGAGGTAGGCGACAGAGACACTGCCGTTGTGGAAGCAGAGCTGGATGTCAAAGTGTTTAGAGTGACTAAGCCTACACTTGAAGCGGCTGTCGTCACCAGGGGAAGAGTAGGTTGCACGACAGGTCTTGTGGAGGCAGTGGTTGGCTCAGTGTCAGTAGTAGTTGGCGCAGGGTTTGTGGTAGCCACGTCAAAGGTGAGCGCTGGTGCCCAGCTTAGTCCCATCATCGAGGCATACTCGGCGGCTATCGGCCGCGGAAAGAGACTGAGATCGTCTTGCTCCCACAGAACAGTGACTTGGTCGTGCTGTATGGAGCGCACCCCAGGCAAAGTCGTGTATATGTCAGCGGTTGTGATATTTGGTATCACGAGGAGGGTTAATGGGCTCGTGACTGCAGAAGTGCAGAAGTAGTCCGGGTTGATGTCCGGGATTGTGAAGCCGCTGTGAGAAAGGGGTGGTTAGCAAGATGCAACGGCAGATCCGCGTCCATGTCGGCCAGACAGGGTCCAGAAGAGCACACCTCTGACAGCAACGGCCCGTCCAGACTGTGCGACGACCGGAGATGTTTGACTCGGAGGCGACGACCGTCATAGGATGCGGGCAGATGCCCGGGCTGAAGCTAGGGTATGTCGTCGAGTACTGGGAGGGGATGCAGTCTGTAAAGGAGGGATCGACCCAGCCGCTGCTGGGCACGTTGGTGCTGTCCCAGGGCGGAGTGGCAATGTAGACAGCATAGCGGTTTGCACACGACGCCGGGGGCGAGAAGATGGTGGTGAGTGCGTTCATGGTGGTGGCCGACGATGATGAGATCGAGGTCTGCATGTGGCAATGGCAGCGGGAGGCGGCGCTCTGGTTTTGAGGCTTGAAGTGCTGCGAGGTGGAGGTGAAGGCGGGAGCAGGGAGAGAAGCCCTGGGAAGCCTCAATGTCTCATATCAGACGTCACAGCCTTGATGGCGCGATGGGTACGATAGGTGCGATGGTTGGTGGCTTTTGAGCTCGACGCCCGAGAACAGTGACTTGGGAAGCATTCTTGAGAGTGGCAAGCACAGGGCTAGGAGGAAACCACGTCCGACTTGTGCCGTCTTTGTGCTACTCTTCTCTCTTCACTCTTCAAGTTACGGCGTCAAGACAGTCTCGGAGAGGAGGACTCGTCTATTCTCTACACTTGGCCAGCACTGGCAGGTTGCGAAAAGGGAACACGGGCAGAGAGATGAATGAATGCAGCAATGCATTTGCGAGACGTTGAATGTTGAATTGTGTGGAAGCCGCAACCGGGACAGGTGGGGCGCTGCTGCCACGCCTGCCGCAGGGGTTCCTAGGCTGCAGGCACCTCAGCCTGGAGGCAGGCGATGACATGACTTGAAAGGCAACCGAGCTGTCCAGTCGCGCATCTTCTCACCAAAACTCACCAGAGAACTGTGACCCGGAAACAGCACATCTTGAACATGGCGCCGGTGCACAAGATTGCCCTCATCCAGCTGCACCCAAAGGCGAGCCCTCACCGAGACTGATGGCCGTCTGTCTACTTTGCTTACTTGCCTCTAGCCACTCGCATTGCAAGACAACTATGCCAGGGCCGAGGCCTTTGTCCGAGATGCCGCCTCCAAGGGATGCGTCCTCGCCGTCCTGCCCGAGTACCATCTGACCTCGTGGGTGCCCGAAGACCCAACCTTCCGCACCGCGTGCCTCGAGTCTGCAGCGTATCTGCCAAAGTACCAGTCGCTAGCCAAGGAGCTGTCGATATGCATCGTGCCGGGCACAATCGTCGAGGGCAGCCGTGAGGCTGGCCACGACAACGACAACGACTCGCTCCACAACGTCGCCTATTTCATCTCCTCCGACGGCAACATCCTGGGCCGGTACCAGAAAAAGAACCTTTGGATCGCTGAGCGCCATCACCTCGTGTCCTCGGCCCACGAGCCGCACAGGGCATTCAACACGCCGCTGGGCCGGATGGGCTTGCTCATCTGCTGGGACCTTGCCTTCCCCGAGGCCTTCCGCGAGCTGATTGCCGACGGCGCCGATATCATCTGCGTGCCGACCTTCTGGTCGCTCAAGGACGTGTCGGACGAGGGCTACGCGCTCAACAAGGACGGCGAGGCTGTGTTTCTGCAGAGCACGATCCTGAGCCGGGCATTTGAGAACACATGCGCGGTGGTGTTTGTCAACGCGGGGGGGCCGGCGGAGCGCGGAGAAAAGACGGGGTTCGCGGGCATGAGCCAGCTGGGGATGCCGCACCTGGGCTCGGTAGGCAGGCTTGGCCGGGCCGAGGGCATGAGCGTCGTGGAGCTCGACATGGACGTGCTGCGCATCGCCGAGGACAACTACAAGGTCCGCGAGGACATGCGCAGCGAGGGCTGGCACTATGCCTTTACGCAGGACCGCGGGCCGGGCCGTGGGCACAAGATCTAGAGTCTACGGAGTCTACGCAGTACCTACGATGATGAGCCTGTGAATGCCAGATGGCCGAGTCGTGAACCTCGCCAGATTAGCCAATGCAGTGGATGCAAGCTGCAATGTCGAGCGGCCACAGGGCGATGGTGCAATCCGGCGGCCGGGCAGCTCGAGGGCTCGGCCGGCTGGAGCGTCTGTCGGCGAAGGCCTGGAAGCGCCAGCGAAGACTTTGCAGGCCTGTCATTGGCGCGCACTCGGCCACCCTCGCCTGGCGGGCGTCCCGATCGAGACAAGCGCGCGATTGCGTGATTGCCATGTTTGGCCACGGAATCCCGCTGGCTGCGACTGCCTCGCTGCACCGAGCACGTCAACGCCATCGACGGCGTGCCCGTGCAACGCGCATCCGGAGTCCCATCTTTTTTTTGTTTCTCTCTACGGCACCCGGCCGGCCTGGGCCAAGCACGCCACCGCAATCCCGACGTGCGAAGCAAGACCCTGCGAGCAGTCGCTTTGTAAACACGCAGCGCTCCCGTCTCCCTTTCGTCATGGACTACGCCCGCCCGAGAACCGCACTGCTTGCCCTCTGCGCCAGACCACGCCAGACCACCCTCGCCTCGACTCGCACGCCATGAGCGATCCCGCCACGCTCTGGGGCCTGCTCCGAGGAGCACAGCCGGTATGTTTGTTCCCACCTCGACCGGAGTCGATCGGAGTGCTCCGTGCCGCCTGGTGAATCCCATCCCATCCCATTCTGCCCTAGATCTGCCCTGGACTGGGCTAGTGGCGGGCTCTCTATAACCCATTTTCCCGTCCTGATACACACGCCTCCTCCCCTCCTCTGCTCTTGCTCTTCCTCCCTGCTTTTTAACACAATATACACTTCTGGTGTCGAGACATTACTCCTGGGTTTTGTCCCTCACTCCACCGTCTCGCCGTCTCCCCGTCTTCCCTTCAACCCTGGTTTAACACGGTCTGCCTCTAACGCAGCAGCACAACCAGCGACGGGAATCCCGATCTCCCCTCCGCAGGAAGTCGGGCGACATCTTGACTATGCAGTTCAAGTCTCAAGAGAGCGGCGGTGCCGCCGTCGGCGATATCGCCGACCTGCCCAACAAGCCAGAGGCTACCGCCGTCCACTTCACAAAGCAGTCTCCGACATTGCCCTTTGGCCAGCACGTCGCCCTCTCCTCCATCTCCGGGCCCACCTACGTGACCGGCCAGCTCCTGGTCCAGCAGATCGCCTACAAGCTCTCGGACAAGATCTTCTCTTACTCGCCTGAGACCTTCGACCTCGACGTCGCCGCCAAGCAGTGGTTCAAGGACGGCGACACCAACATCCACGGCTACCCAACATCCGTCGTACCCCTCCAGACTCGTTCTGGTGCTGGTGCCTTCGCCCTAGGCTACATCTACTCAGACGACTTCGATATCACCAAGAGACACATCCCCCAGTCCC
This sequence comes from Microdochium nivale, assembly GCA_026745475.1. Taxonomy (NCBI): domain Eukaryota; kingdom Fungi; phylum Ascomycota; class Sordariomycetes; order Xylariales; family Microdochiaceae; genus Microdochium; species Microdochium nivale. The sequence continues at coordinate 2,854,860 of JANTFD010000006.1, read as the reverse complement.
TTCTAGCCCCGTCGCTGAGTCTGCGCAGCCTCCGTGCTGCCCTCGACCAGCTCTCGGTCCTCTACGGTGTTGGCAGCCCCTTTGTCGCCCATGTCGCTGCCGCCGACTACTCGGTCGAGGATGGCCTGGCTGCCGAGTACGGCTCTGCCCTGCAGCTCTCTGAAGAGCTTGGCCTTGGCCTCGTCTCGAGCTCATCCGCCCACGAAAGCCAGCACATGGCTCTCTTCGCCACTCTTGTAGCCAAGATCCTACCTACGCTCCACATCTTTGACGGTGTCCGCACATCCCGCGAGACACTACGAGTCATTGATGTCCTGAACGAGGCTGGCGTGGCCAATGTTTTCAACAAGGTCTCCGAGGCCGCTGCTGGCCTCAACCAGCGCCTGGACAACGCTGGCAAGGTTGTCGAGCTACTCAAGGCCTTCAACGAGGAGCTCGGCACCGAGTACGAGCCCTTCGAGTATTCTGGCCACAAGGAGGCCGAAACAGTCTTTGTCGTCTTCGGCAGCGTCGAGGCCCAGCTTGCGAAGCAAGTCATCTCGAAGCTCGCTCAGGACGGTGTTAAGGTCGGTGCCGTCAATGTTCGCGTATATCGGCCCTTCATCGAGGAGGCTTTCCTCAAGGTCCTGCCTACCTCGGCCCACTCGGTCGTTGTCCTTGGTCAGGTCACGAACGAGGCTGCCGTCGCCGACGCCTCGGTGCAGTCCGTCCTCTACTCCGACGTCCTGACCACTGTCTCTTTCTCGAGCCAGTGGAGCATATCGCCCAGGGTCATTGACTCCAAGTATGCCGCAGCTAACGCTTTCACGCCCACGACGTTCGCCGCTACAGTCGATCGCTTCGCCAGCAAGGCCCCAGCCGCCGAGATTCGCATCTCGCTGCCCCAGCTCGAGGCTGCCGAACAATTCATCTTCTGGGATGTCGACGACTCCAAGACTCTGATGACCCCTGCTGTCATTGGCGACCTGCTCTCCCGCGACTCCACCAGCAACGTGCACCTCAGCGAGACCTTTGACAACATTGTTCAGGGCGGTCTTGTCCGCAGTGACCTCCGCATCTCCAAGACGACTCTCGATGCTCCCTACGCCATCGAGCAGGCCAATGTTGTCATCGTCAACGAGGAGAAGCTACTCAAGTCAGTCGCGGCTTCGCAGACGGTCAAGGATGCCGGCAAGCTCATCTTGAGGCTCCCGAATTTCAAGGAGGAGGAGATCGAGAAGCGCATTCCTGCTTCTGTCCGCCGTGATATTCAGGCTCGTGGCATTTCTGTCTACGTCCTGGACTCTTCGCTGTCACCTGCGTTTGAGAACGATGTCATTGCTTCCAGACTCCTGGTCGAGCTTGCATTCCTCAAGATTGCGCAACCGGACTTCAAACCCGAGCTCGTTCAGAAGCTCTCCGGCATTGACGGCAGCAAGCTTAGCCTTGAAGAGTGCAGCGACGCCGTGGAGAAGTGCCTGAAGCCCTTCGAAGTGCCTTCTACCTGGGCTGAGGCCACCGAGGACGGTATCCAACGCCTCCCCCGCAGCGTCAAGGCCACCAGCTTCGTCCCCTTTGAGAAGGAGGAGGTCGAGGCCGAGCTCGATGTCACTGACTGGGAGTCGGCCGCCAAGGGTCTCGTGTTCAAGGAGGCGTACGGCACTCAGTCCAGCCTGCGCCCCGACCAGAGCGTGAAGACCTACACAATCAGCGTCAAGGAGAACCGTCGCCTGACTCCGGCAAACTACGACCGCAACATCTTCCACATTGAGTTCGACCTTGGTGACTCTGGCCTGACGTACGACATTGGCGAGGCCCTCGGCGTCCACGCCGACAACGACCCCGCGCTGGTCGAGGAGTTCATCCAGCTGTACGGCCTCGACGGCAACGCCGTCGTGCAGGTCCCCTCCCGCGACAGCACCGCCGTCCTCGAGACCCGCACCATCTTCCACGCGCTCAAGCAGAACATTGACATTTTCGGCAAGCCTCCCAAGCGCTTCTACGAGGGCCTGGCCGAGTACGCCACCGACGAGGCTGAGAAGAAGCAGCTCGTCGCGCTAGGCGCGGCCGAGGGCGCCGAGGACTTCAAGAAGCGCAGCGAGATTGACACCATCACGTTTGCTGACATACTCGAGGAGTTCAAGTCGGCACGCCCGAGCTTCCCCGAGCTCGCTCGGCTTGTCGGAGTCCTGAAGCGCCGCGAGTACTCGATCGCGTCCGCGCAGGCCGTGACCCCGACCAGCGTCGCCCTCATGATTGTCGTCGTCGACTGGGTCGACTCGCGCGGCCGGACGCGCTACGGCCAGGCGACGCGGTACCTGGCCAGCCTGCCCGTCGGGGCGACCGTCACGGCCTCGGTCAAGCCTTCGGTCATGAAGCTGCCCACGCGCGACGACGCGCCGCTCATCATGGCCGGTCTCGGCACGGGCCTGGCGCCGTTCCGAGCCTTTGTGCAGTACCGCGCTATGCAAAAGGCGCAGGGCAAGAAGATTGGCTCGATCCTGCTGTACCTGGGCTCGCGGCACCAGCGCGAGGAGTACCTGTACGGCGAGGAGTGGGAGGCGTACCTGGACGCCGGGGTGGTGACGCTCGTCGGGGCCGCCTTCTCGCGCGACCAGCCCGAGAAGATCTACATCCAGGACCGGATGCGGCAGACAATGGACGATGTCATCAAGGCGTACATCCGCGACGAGGGCAGCTTCTACCTGTGCGGGCCGACGTGGCCAGTGCCCGACGTGACCGACGTGCTCATGGAGGCCATCCGCACCGAGGCAAAGAGGTCGGGCAAGAAGGTCGACCCCAGCAAAGAGATTGACCGGCTCAAGGAGGCGGGCCGGTACGTGCTCGAAGTGTACTGAGCGGACGTGATGTAGGGCCTGGGTCGTATTGTCTCGTTTGAAAAAAATGTATATATCGGAACATAAAAAGCTAAATTCCTACGCGTTAGCGACTTGCGAGTGATGGAAGAAATAAACGGATGTTTCTTATTAATTGGTGCGATTGATTTTTTTTGCGGCTCAATGGGATTCTAAATGGGGTGCATGAGGTGCACATGCATGTGTGTTTTGTGCATCCGTTGTCCCTGTTCATGAGGACCCTGGAAATGTACATAGAAAGAGGGGTGGGGTGGGGTGGATCGCGTGGGGTGAAAGAGCGAGCTTGGCATACCATGGCTTGAGAAAGGGGGGCCTTCTTGCACAGAGAGGTCTCGGGCACGACACCAGGACTCGTGTCTTTATATTTATATTTCTTATCATGTTCCTCTGTTCATTCCTGTCTAGCTTGATCTTATATGATGGCGCCGACTACCGACATGTAAATAATGCAGTATCTAATTTTTGTGTGTGATGTGGTTTTATTCAAAATGGGTTTGTATTTTTTCGAATCTGCTTTAGAAACATAGATTCAACTATGGTAAACTTTAGATCCATCACCGCCCGTTTACTAGCTTGAGTTGCGACGCGCGATGTCTGATACAATGTGGAATGCTGGCGGAATAAGTCGACGGCTTTGTGTCGTGCTTAGGCAGGTCACGACGGGTGGTGCAGTCGGACCAAAAAAAAACATGGTGTCTGTCTACCCCGCTCCAGCAAATCAGGAACTCTTCTTGTCGTCGTCCGTGACGGTATCGGGCTTGACCAGGCCGGCTGCCACGCGCCTCGTGTGGGAGTACTTTTTGAGACGCAGGGCCTCGTCGGGCGTGTAGTTGAGCTGTTGCAAGGGGGTCCATGTTAGTGACGAAGATGCTTGGCGGGGTGGGGGTTGAGGGCAAACTTACATAGAGCTCCACGAGGACGGCATGGATCACAAGGGCGATCCAGGTGGCGGTGCCAAAGGACATGTTGAGGACGGCGGTGCGCTCGACGATGCTGCCTAGCAGGTTGGCGCGGACGATGGCCATCTTTGCTGGGTCTGCGCCGGACATGTATGGGGTGCAGTCTGGGAAGGTGGCGGCGAGGGTGATGTTGGGGTCGGGCACCTTGGCGTTGGCGAGGACGTACTCGATCTTGTGGCAGGGCAGGGCGACGTGGAAGTTGCCGAACTTGGAGATGGCGAGGGCGAGTAGGATGAAGATGGGCCTCATGGTGACGATGCACCAGGCGTAGATCCAGGAGCGCAGCATCCAGGCGCGGTGCTGGTCGATGCGGAGCTGCTTGATGGCGACAACAGCGCGCAAGGTGGAGGCGAGGAAAAGGAAGGTCAGGACGGCGCCGATGGCCTGGGTTTCGACGTGGCCGCCGGCGGCCTCGTCGAGCAGCATGAACATGCCGACGGAGCCGGTGATGGAGAGGGTCCAGACAGTATAGCCAACGTAGCGGTGGACGTTGAGGGCGCGGCGGCGGATGGCCGGGACGAACTGGGTGAGGGCGAGCAGGCTGGCGGGCAGGACGGAGGCAAGGTGCAGCCAGATGCCGGTGCGGTGGCGGCTGGGCAGGTCGTAGTTCACACAATCGCCGGGGATCGAGTTGCCGGGCACGCAGAAGTGGTTGATGCTGATGGAGGGCATGCGGTACATGCTGAAGAGGGCGGTCAGGGAGCCAAAGACGAGCCAGATGGCGAGGTTGTAGCCCTTTGTGAAGCCCGTGATGCCCATGAGCTTCTTGCGGGCGGCGACCAGCGGTCCGCCGCGCGTGGTGGTGGTGGTGGGATCGGCCATGTTGGTGCTGGTGATGGGGACGGAGGATGGTAGAACAGGAGCTGGCGGTGGCAGCTGAGCCTGGCTGTGTTTTATACCACAGCGTCAGAGAGATGATAAGGGTCCAGGACGGCACGCTCTGGCGGTGGGAAGCTGAGCAAGCGAAGGGTTGCAACCCTGCAGCTGGACCGTCAATAACAGGGAAACCGGATGGCACTTTGTAAGTGGGCAGCTGAGTCTGCGTTCATAACGGAGGAGATGATGTAGCTGAGGCCTCTTCTGCTGTGCTCTAGGCCCGTGCGCTCCAAAGCGAGTGCGAGGCGGGGCGGGACGGATGCTGCCGCGCCTGCCATGTTGCATTACGGAGGGAGGGCAGGGCACCCTGGATGCAGACAGGAGGCGCATGCTCAGAGCAGAGCCCATGATTACATACACTAGCGCATGTCAGCGCCTTCCCGGGTGGGGTGATGTATCGCGGCCCAAGCACGCCGTGCCGAGGACAAGTACTCGGTACCGTCGACGGGGGTGGAAGGAGCGCTCGAGGTCATCACCTTGGCCCTCATTGGCTGGTGATCCCAGAGCACATCAGGGCACAGCCAATCAGCGTAGGCACAATGCCAACCATCCCTGGTGCCAGTGATGTCAGGCCTGCCGGCATTTGCGTATAAGTTGAGCCCGGGCCATTAATTACTTGCATCTTGATTACCATCACACCAAGACCAAGCAACACAATCACAATCACAATCCCACAAACCATTCTCTACCTCGTCACCCATCACCCTTCACCCACCTCCACCACCAATACCACCAATACCACCAATACCACCAACACCACCACCATGTCTGCCCAAGTCACCCAGGCCACCCCTACTTGCTGCGGCAAGAAGAACGGCGGCGAGTGCGTCTGCGGTACGTCCACATCCGTCATCCACCTCCCACCGTGCCCGATGAACCCACCGCTAACTTGTGTCTCTCTCCCCAGCCCGGCAAGCCACCTGCTCGTGCGGCAAGCAGTCGGCCCTCAACTGCACCTGCGACAAGGCCGCCACCGAGAACGAAATCACCGGCGCCCGCTGCTCCTGCCGCGCCCGCCCCGCTTGCCAGTGCAACTGCGACAACGCCTCGACCGAGAACGGGCCCGTCACCGGCTCCTCGTGCGCGTGCGGCGCCCGCCCCGTCGCCTCGTGCACGTGTGAGCGTGCCAGCGGCGGCGACATGGCCAATCCCAACGAGATCGACTTTACCACCCGCAACTAGACGGTGGGGTATTGTTTTTGCATTTGGAGTTTGACAGGCAACAAGCGGCGTTTTTTTTTTTGGGAGCGACATGATCAGACGGGGACGGGGATGCATCGGCGGCGAATGGCGGGAGACGGCAGTTTTGATACCACAGATACGCGCATGGCGGGGGTCATTGGGCGTTTTGGCATGGAGACATGATTACGAGCAATTGAAGAATTCTGAGAAACAGTTGCGAGCGAATCCAGAGCCCGGTCTTGGTGCTCACGTTGACAGTGACAAGAGCACGTCCAAGGCCAAGGCAATCAGCGGAGCTACAACTGTTGTTTCAATGATTGGCCAACCCCCATTAATATCCTCGCTGAACCCCTGCCCAGTCCAGAAAACCAACACCGGCCGGAAGCCGGAGCGTCCTGCGGTCTCCGGGCCGGGCCCCTGCCCCGGAGGCGCATTGCATCCTCATGGGCCGGAGCCTGCCCCACCAGCCTCTCCGCGCCGGAGCCCTGGCGGACCCCTGCGCCGGGGGTTCTGATAAGAAAACAATGGCGGGGTTTGCGCCGTCGGGGTTATCTGCAAGGGTGTCATGTCGCATCGGGAGCACGACTTGTAACAAACAAAGACTTGCTGGTTTCCTCTCATCTACCGTGACCTCTTCTCCTTTTTCACCGCATCCCATTCCCACCCGGTATCTGACCAACCGCCATGGCTACGATGTCGACAACTACTACTACCGCCAGGGAACCGTACCTCCTGTGGGTGGGCGGCAAAGAACAGCCAAGCAGCGACGGGGAGCTGTAAGTCTGCCACTTTGTCGTCGGGTCCCGCGATCATGACAGATACCTACAAGCAAGTAACCAACTGACGATTCCACGTCGCAAGCATCCCCATCGAGGACCCTGCGACCGGCGAGGTCTTTGCCCAGTAAGTCCTCCACTCAACCTTTGTTGCGCTCGCACATGCCCGCTGGACCACCGACTGACCACCACCACCTCGGCGCACATACACACAGCTGCCACGCCGCCTCCCCATCCGACGTCGCCTCAACCGTCGCCCTCGCCCACTCCACCTTCCGGAACCACCCGTGGTGGCGACTGGCCTCGTCGCGCCACCAGCGCGCCGACATTCTCGACTCATGCGCCGCCCTCCTGACCACCGCCTTGCCCGACCTCGTCGCGCTCGAGGTGCGCCAGACCGGCCGCCCGATCCGCGAGATGCAAGCCCAGGTCCCATCCCTGGTGAAATGGTTCCGGTACTACGCCTCCCTGCTGCGGACCGAGTCGCGCGCCCTGCTCCCGACGACAGGCAAGCTGCACAACTTTCTCGACCACGTCCCGCTCGGCGTCGTCGTCCAGATCACCCCGTTCAACCACCCTCTGCTCATCGCCGTCAAGAAGATCGCCCCCGCCTTAGCCGCGGGGAACTGCATCATCGTGAAGCCGAGCGAGCTCACGCCCCTCACGACCGTCCTGCTCGGCAGGGTCCTGCGGCAGGCGGGCGTCCCGGACGGCGTCTTCTCCGTGCTGCCTGGTTACGGCGCGGGCACGGGCCGGCACCTCGTCTCGCACCCGATCGTGCGCAAGGTCGATGTCACGGGCGGCACCGTGGCGGGCAGGGCCATCGGGGCCATCGCGGGCGGCAACCTGGCGAAATACACGGCCGAGCTGGGCGGCAAGGCCCCGCTCGTGGTGTTCGACTCGGCCAGCGTCGACCTGGCCGTCAACGGCATCGCGTTTGGGAGCTTCGTCGCCAGCGGGCAGACTTGCATCGCGTCGACGCGCATCATTGTCCACAGCGCCGTCTTGGACGAGGTGCTCGACAAGCTGAGGCGCAAGATTGCGTCCATCACCCAGAGAATCGGACACCCGGGTCACCCGGGCTGCATGATGGGCCCGCTCGTGTCGGGCAGGCAGTTTGCCGGCGTGCAGGGCCTGGTCGATGATGCCGTTGCGTCGGGCAAGGTCACAGTGCTGAGTGGAGGCAGGAGGATGACGGGCAAGAGCGAGCTAGACGGGTCCGACCTGAGTAAAGGGTGGTACTATGAGCCTACATTGCTCGTGTCGTCGTCGTCGTCGTCGCCGAAGACAGAGGCGGAGAGGAGCTCCATCCTCGAGACGCGCATCTGGCGCGAGGAAGCGTTTGGCCCCGTCATCTGCGTCGTCCCCTTCGACACAGAGGCCCAGGCCGTGGAGCTCGCCAATGACAGCGAGTTTGGCCTCGGCGCTGGTATCTGGACGACAGACCTCTCCCAGGCCTTCCGCGTCGCCGAGCAGATCGAGGCCGGCATCACCTGGGTCAACACCCACCACCGCAACGACCCCAGCAGCCCCTGGGGCGGCGCAAAGTCGGCCAGCGGCGTTGGCAGCGAGAACGGCGTCGACGCCTACCACGCCTACACCACTGTCAAGAGCACAATCATCAACTATGCCTCCACTGAAGAGTCACTTGCCGCCGATGACTGGTTCAAAGAGGGACAAGGCAGTGTTCGGTATGGCTGATGCTCCTTTATTGATATCATAATTAGAAATATCACTCTCTGCAAGCTCGGTTGTCTGTCTATCGATGTGCTCGTAGCGTGTCGCACATCAGCCCCTCGTAGTCGCGCCATAGTAGATCGTCCCATGCATTAGTGCCCACCCGCATCGCGTCATCTAGAACAAAGCAATCATGGGTGTCACCAGCAGCCCGAGCACGCTGCCTCTAATCATCTTGAACAGCTGCGGCGTCCATGTTGGGGCGAAGCACTAATCTCTCCCGCAGGTCGGCACCGCGGTTGTAAGCGCGGCTCTGGCCAGCCTCGTAGCAGTTGGGAGGGCTTCTGAATTCGAGGTTACTGCCGTGGCAGTAATCGTCGTCGGTGTAGGCTCTTGCGCCACTGCAAAGACCATGAGCACACCGATGCTAGGGGCCCAGAAGAGCACAAATGCCAATAAAGTGATGATGAGGGCCCTAAGCAGTTGGCCCCAGAAGAACGACAGGCGAGCCGCCTAGGTCATGCGGTTTCGTCCAGCTGGACTTTGATCCAAGAACATGAACCATCGCAGAATTCGCGAATGTGGCTCGGGCAGAAACCCAATCGGCTGGACCAAAGCCGAGCGAAGGTTTCTGTTGACAAGCCACAGCATGATAAACCACGTGAGCACACACTGGATTAGGATACTGAGCGCCGCATCACCTGCCAGAGTGTGGGGGAACTTGAAGAGGCGCACAGGTTCGTCTCCCTTCTTCCTGGAGACGTAGTACATGACTGATCAGCAGGTCAGCAAAAAACGTCCTCAAAGCATGGATGAGGCAGACAAAACAAACGGTAAGCAACAGTGAAGTTGATGGCGCCCGAGATGAACGCAGGGTAGATGGCATTGAGGATTGCTAGATGCCAGAACTGGGCTTTTGTGAGGCGAGTGGTCGGCACAACGAATATGTATGGCCGTCTGCCGTCGGTGAATTCGGCCGATATCGTCGCATCAACAGCCGTGCTCGCGGATGCCGGGGGAGACGGATTGTTGGGATTGGGCTGCTGATCCGTCGGTGATCTCGTCGCCGAGACTGGCGTGTGAGCTGCTTCCACGTCTATTTCGCCTGCTCGGGCATTGCCCAATTGGTGCGCAGGTGGAGCGGACGGCGAAGGCTTCTCGACCTGGACGTCTCGGGGCATAGCAGGCGACGCTGTCGTTTGGTGCAATGGATGATTCATTGTTTCCTCCTTGGCTGATCCTGTTGGCGTGGGGGGTGACTACTGGCACCGCTGATCCGAATGTAGACGGAGCGATAGTGGGAGCGTACTGATATATCTCCAAGGTCAAAGTCGGTCCCCTAATGGTGTGTAGCGTGTCGAATTGACCAGGATCGATAATGTCCAAAGTGGTTGGACTCGGGGTCGCTGTGAAGCCTAAAGACCAGTCAAGGTTTTTTGTATGCAGGTAACCCAGACATATCCCGGAGGCGACTACTTGAGAGCCTTGGAAGGAGCGACTGTCGTCTTTTTGGCATTGGCTGCTGTGCACTGTCTACGGGAAGGCACAACCGGCTGGATGGACCTGCCTCGATGACTCAGGCGCCAATCCGGGTGTCTGACTTGGCATGACACTTGGAACATCCGGGAGCACAGACGCGGCAGTTCTAGCTGGCGCAATTATAAGCTATGGCAGCAATTCTAGGCTGCCTAGAAGATGAGTAAGTCCTCCATTTCGCAATCCAGACAAGAGTTCGCGTAGTGCATCTTTGTGAAAACATTCACTTCTGTCATGTCCAACACGCAGTGTACCGTTCCAGGAATTTTGGCTCGTGGAGCCACCATGTCGGCAGTTTCAGCGCATGATGTCATTTGCCGCATTGCAGTAATTGGGTGTCATATTTGTGCTGATTAATGGCAGGAGATTTTGCAAGATCCCGATCTCATTATCCGAACTCGCCTATGCTCTACATAGTTGGCGAAGCTTCATCCTGATCTTGGTCTTCATTTTCCTCTTCGTCCTCGTCCTCGAGAACTTCGCTACCCTCGGGAGGAAACTTCGAGAAGAGAAGGATAATAATAGCAAGGATGGCAATGGCCTGTGAGACTGTTAGACGCTTACTAGAGTTGGCAACGGGAATGAAGCAGGTGAGTTCAATCAATGGCAGACACATACCGCGTTCACAAAAAAGGTTAGCTCCGCCTTTCCAATATCGAGCAGCGATGAGAAGATGCCGCCAAAGAGACCAAGGGTCGATACGGTCGCGAGCGACTCAACCAATGTCATGCCTTGCAGGGCGTCAACTTTTCGAGACTCCGGGATCATCTCTGTCAGCACACCCTTGCTTGCCGCATATGACCCAGAGGCAAAGGGTAGCAGGACAGCCACTAGATATACACCACATGTGTAAGCTTCTACAATATCACCGAACTTATGAAGGAAACAGAAGGCAAGACGTACTCAGGTAGAAATGCCAGTCATCCGTAATAAATGCGGCACACATTGTAATCACGCCGTCTACGAGGTAGCTGTATCGCAGGAAAAAGAGGTCGAATTGGCCACTTTCCGCGGTCGCAGGGGGCGGAGGAGGTTGCACAGGCTCCTCGCTGGTCGTGACCGGCGGAGGGATAGGGTCAAAGTCTAGAGGTTGTGTCGGGATCACAATTTGAGGCACGTGTGGTGCCGCGACAGGCGGTTTCGTCGTAGAAAACCACTTGCGACCCTTGGAGATGATGATCGGGAAAATGAACATGAGAAACAGGCCCCGGACAATGAGGCTCAGGGCCATGAGACTGCCGTTCCGACTGGCATCGAAGCGGAAGACGTACATGGAGTACTGCTGCAGCAGGTTGCCGACAAAACTGGTGGCCAGCACACCCACAAAGATGCCAACGGCGAGCATCGTGACGCCATAGTGAGTGACAATCCTGCCGTCCTTGAGCCTTAGGCGCTGAGGACGGAGGGCGCGGATGGGGTCGATGAAGGAGGCAATGAAGGGGTTCGATTTTCTCTTCTTCTTGTTGTTCTTCTTTGCAAGTCCAGCATTGCCCTTGGCCACATGGACAGAGGGGACGCAGAGGGTACAGAAGACGAGAGTAGTCGAGAGAGAGACGGCGCCGAGGCGGAAGGGGCTCACGACGCCGAAGCGGTCAGAGACGGTGCCGCCGGCGAGGAAGCCGAGGGCGTTGCCAAGCATGCAGTAGCCCTGAAGCATGCCAAACATGTTTGTGCGCTGGGACTGGTCGACGATTTCGGCGATGATGGTGTTGAGGACGAGAATGTAGCCGGCGGGGCCGCCGACAATGGAAATGCCCTGGCCGAGCTGCATGAGGGTGATGCCGGCGGCGCCGCCGACAGTGATGGCGATGGACTGGGCGGTGACGCGGAGGATGGGAAAGAAGTTCTGGACGAGCAGGGCCTTTTTGGCGCCGAGGGTGCGCATCTGCCAGCCGGTGAAGAAGAGGTTGGCTATGGAAAAGAAGACGGTGCACATGCACAGGATGGCGTACTGGGCCGAGGAGCCGCTGCTGATGGCGGGCAGGTCACAGCGGTCGCCAGGGCCGGCAAAGGGCGGGTGGTGGGCGTAGTAGTCCTCGCAGACCATCTGCTGGAAGGCATACTGGATCGGGGTCTGGGTGAGGCCGAACGAGGCCGAGATGAGGAAGCCGGCGAGGAAGACGGCCAGGGTGGGCGGGAAGCTGAGCGATGCCGGCTTTGGCTGCTGCTGTGTCGTTGTGGTTGTGGTGGTTGCTGTGGCCGTCGTGGCGGGCTTGGGCGGGAGGCCGGCCAGCAGCGGCGTTGTCTCGACGGCCATTCTGGGTTGGTGGTTGCCGTCGATTGTCGATGCGGTTGCGAGGGGACTCTGGCGAGAAAGCGAGCGGAAAAAGAGGGAAAAGGACAATCCAGCCTTTAGACGTGGTCAGCGGTCAGGATGGCCTTTTTCCCTCGCCAAGCATCGCGCAGAGGGGGACCCTGCAGCGGCTCTGCAGCCTGAGGCACGCTTTTGGGGAATCCCAGATGCGGAAGGTGCCAAGGGCCAAGTACCTGGGTACCGACCATAAGTACCTAGGTACACTACACTTTACTTATGCTATGTAGCCCCGGTGGAGAGGGGAATCGTCGACCGCGCCTTCTGGTTCTCAAGCCCTAGGGACGTCATGCACAACATTCAACTCGGCGACCTCACTCCCGAGTCCTGACTCACCGGCGACCACCAGCAACCACCAGCGACCACTGAAGAGCCCGGCCCACTTCAGGCTGTCAGCCGCTGCGGGGAGAGCCAAGGAGGCGGGACGCCGTGCTCAATACACCTACTCTCCTGTAAGGTACATGTACTTATAAATGTCACCTCATCGCTCGTGCCCTCCAGCCTGGTCCGCAGACGTCGGATAGTAACCAAAGCTTGCCCGCAATGGCTTCACCCCTCGACTATGCCGCCATCCGCAGCCTCACTCTCGCCGAGACGGCGGCATACTTTGCCCAGTGCATCCAGCAGCTGGGCTGGAGCGCCGCCTGGGACTCGCTCCGCGATGGCATCCGCGATGGCTTGCTGCCCGCCACCCTCGTCCACATCTTCCTCGCCCAGTGCCGCCATCCCCAGCCCCTCGTCGAGGCCATGCGCCAGCACTGGTCCGCTCTGGCTCGCAAGACTGCCATCAAGCACTTTGCCCGCTGGACAAAGCACCACGACACCCTCGCCCCCGTCTGGGCCGCCGTGGGAGACACGCCCGGCCTCCTCGACCTCATGGCTGCCTTGTCCGTCGCCGACGTCGACCTCCTCTGCCGCGCCATCAACCTCAACAGCAGGAACAGCGCTGACCAGGACGCCCGCCGCCGCAACATGACGGGCCTCTACAATGCCCTCACCGGCCACCCCGACGCCCGTTTCCCAAACCCAGATCGGCGACCCCTGTCGCATCTGTACCACCAGATTGTGCCCTCTTGCACGTCCGACGTCGTCCTCAGGGCGACCACCAAAAAGACAACACCCAATCGTGCCACCGTCAAGGCTCACCTCCCAGCTTTCCAGCGCGCCTGTCTCGACGCCATCTTCGCCGACCCGCTCCCCACTGAGAAGCTATCGGTATGGGCCTATGTCCTAGAGATCGATGTCGACTTCGCCTTCACAGTCCTTGAGAAACTCGTCCAAAGCCCGGTCCACCTCCAGCACAATGCCAGCTGCGTCATCTGGATTCTGGTCCAGCCGCTCGCCATGCGTCTCGCCAACCGCAGAGAACACGCACCCGTCCATGCCCGGCTCTATGACCTCCTCTTCAAGTGCCTCGCCATCGAGCCCTCGGTCGCCCTCATCAGGATGGACTATCTAATTACGACCGCAGTCAAGGCCTGGAAAGTCAACCGTGGCCGCAGTGATTTGCTCGATAGCTATCTGGGTAGGCTCATCGCCATCGCCCCAGCCACGTCGTTGACTACGCCAGGTAACACGAAACTCCTGGAGAAAGTTCCCCAGCAAGCGCGGTTCCCCTTGCTCAAGATCCTTCTGCGGCACAGTCCAACTCTCCAGATTGACCTCGACCTCTACATGAGCGGAGACGGCACATCACAGAACAAGCAGGCAGCCGCAAAACTGCAGTGGTCTCACCATCTATTTCATTTGCTCCCACACCTCGAAGCCACCCAGCTTTTCGAGATGATCCAGGGTGGAAGTGTTCCAGTATCCTTCCAGGTTGACACAAGATCATTAGTGCCCCAAGACCCCGGCGGCGACAGAGGTGCTTTCGACATGGAGTATTTCAAGGCCAGCTTGTACGCACGCACAGATTGTCCTGGTGCCGACAATGAATCGTGGCGCGATGAGACAAGCCGGGTTATTGGCTACAGGAAAACTAGGGCAGCGACTGCCCGCGAGCCGGCTGATCGGGAGAAGTGGGCGCAGGCCGCCATTGCGCTGTCAGTCGCCACCGGCTCGATCGAGACATATGCCACCACGCTTCATTGGGCTCGCCGCTTCCACAAGGATCCTGTGGTTGGTCCACGGCTCATGACTTTTGATAATATGGCAACGGTGCTCCTCTCTGGTCTACCCGAGTGGTCTTGCTTTGAAAGCTCTAACGGGGCTGCTGCCATCTCCGAGGCTGTTCTGAGAGGTAATGAAGTGGTCATACATGTGCTCGAGACTGCAGCGATGCTCTCGCACGAGCCTAGCTTCCAGACCTATGTGGTCTTTAGTGCTTTAGAGCTGCCCGGCAACGTGGTCCGGAGAAGGCTTGCTCGTATCGAGAACTTGCTGTCTCGGAGGCTGGTCACGCACGAGTGGTCCGTCACGCACATTTGGACGCCAACCATTAAGATGCTCGTCGATGCTGAGCGCTTCTTGCTCGCGGAAGGCCATCAGGTTCTCGGCCACAACCACATCGAAGGTTTGTTGGATGAAGCTTTTGACTGCAGCTCGCGCCATGCGCAGTGGTTTCTCGACAACCTTGCGAAGCAGCGCGACGAGTTATGGTGCGAGCATCGTGCCCGCCTACGCCCGGCCACGACGGCGCTCCCCACGCCCTGGCCGCGCGGATTACCAGTGGCCGACCTATTTCCTCTGGAATTTGATGAAAAGAGGCCAGTCGTACTAGACATGCCCTACTTCCAAGCGCGCGTACGCGCCGTTGTGTTCGCAAGCCAGGCTTCAGTCTTGATGGCACCGCCTGAAGATGAGGAGGATAAAGAGGCCATTGGGCCCTTTGTTGATAGTTATAGCTTTGCGCTCAAGGTCTTTGTCAAGTTTTCTGCCAGATTTGAGCAGGAGCGCAGAGTGGCCGAGGCCTGGGCACATGCCACGACAGTTCTAACTGGCGACAGGATGTCATCCTCAGAAGCGATCCCATTTTGGAAGGACATCTTCTACAAGGCCGGGATCCCCTCCAAGCTTCTGCCGATACTACCGGATAAGTACTCCTGCGTCATGGCACTGCCAACGACGACAACCCCCTCTTTCCCAGTAGAATGGAACCCTGAGCCTACTCCACGGCCCTCTCGGGAACTTCCCACGAAAGCCCTCGACTGTATGCTCCATGCTACGTGCAGGACCGGGCGAGCTTCCGGAAACAACAAACCCACGATGGATAGCACATTTTTCACCCCCAAGTCACGCACCATCGAGACTCCAATGCTCTGGAGTGATCGCTACCTGCTCCTGCTTCCCGTCGCGGAGCGGGACGCCTTTGCTGTGGCCGCGATATGCCTACTCAACGCTCAATTTGGCGCCCACCCCTCGCGTTTCTTAAAGACGTATCCTTCCGAGAGCGCTATGCGGATCCCTCCAGTCTACCTCGATGAAGATTTCCTAGAAAAGGAAAGCAAGCATATGGCAAAGTACCTTGGGGCGCACACTCATATCCTGACCGTCATAGCACACCTGTCCTCGTCCATTCCAAACGACCTGCTCGTCGACCTGGCGAGGTCCATATTCGCCCGTATGGAAAATGATGAGCGTGAGGGTAAAGAGGATCCCCGGGTGCGCGAGGCCGCGCTTTTCATCGTCCGCCGGATCTCTTATGGAGAGCAGCCGGTCACTGCCTGCGAGTTTGTGCGCCGCGTGGTTCTCGAGCGACAGGAGGACAGCTCGTGGCACCGGCAGGTCCTAGACCGTGCTTTCTTGAAGAACCTCCCTGCTGAGGAGGCAAGGGTGTTCTTCGGGGACCTGGCTCTAGCCATTCAGAAGAAGTTGCAGCAACAGCGGCTCGTGATGGAACAGAAGAAGGCTGCAACGGCCGCCACGGTAGGCGAGAAAACGGAGACCACATCTACCACCGAGGAAACCCAGTCGAAGCCTCTCGTCAAAATCACCACCATCAAGATGATTGCGCAGCTGCAACGCTGGGCCAGCTTCGCTGAACACGAATTCGCGCTGGAGATCCTGACTGGCCTCTTGCGCAACTCGAGCCACCCCGACGTGGTTATATGTATCGTAGAGGGGCTAATCCAGCAGCGGCTCGAGTCCTCCGACGAGAGCATGAAGAGCAAGATCGTCGAAACCATCGCCGAGCACATTGTTCCGCTCGCCGCCAGCCTGGACGAGCGCAGCCCCCTGACCGAAGAGGCATGGGTTAAGCTCGAGCGCGGCGAAGGCCGCATACCCGAGATGTACTCAGCGGACGATGAGGACCTCTCCCCGCTGATGTCTCTGTTCTGGGACGCCGCGAGATATCCTACCAACCAGGAAGTTTCGGCTGAGAGACACACCTGGATGGAGCGCATCGTCATCCCTACCCTGCGCCTGTCGGCTGCAAACCACATGCGCTGGACACGGCTTTTCCTGCAACGAAACTCGCTCCCGGTCTCCGTCGCGGATATCCTCCCTGCGGTACCGCCCAAGATCAGCATGATCCTGGAATTTCTTGAGAGCTACACAGCCTACATGCCGGTGGAAACGACGGCCACGTTGCAGCGATTCATCAGTGTCATTGGCTTTCCCCTTCTCGCGCTGCGCGGCGTGTTCAGGCAGATCCAGAACGACAAGGCGCTACGCGAGACGCCCGGCGGTAAACACTTCTTGAAAACGTGGTGCTCCGAGGAGATGACTAAGTTAAACGCTGGGGACTACAAGGCGATGAAGACCTTGGTCCAGTTTCTCGACAAGCTCGACATAGACGACGCAGAAACCCTTCGGATCGGGCACACCGCCGGGCTGACCATCCCGGGACTGCAGCGGTTCCTGATCAGGCTGTCCAAAAAGCACATCTGGAACGGGAACCTGAAACATCTGGAGAGGATACTAATACGAACCCCTCTAGACACCGTGCCCGCCAGCAGGTCGGCTGCGGACGCCCAAGCGGCCCGCAGGAGGTGGGAGCATAATATCCGCCCAGTCCTCGCCGCGCAGCTCGCCGCCGTCGAGGCACTCGAGGCAGACGACGAGTGGCGACGGGCACATCCGGCACGGAAGCTGCCCGACACACGGCCGTACCGCCTCGAGATGCTCACGCACACGCACGCGCGGCACGCCGACGAGGACGAGGACGACGGCGTCGGACCCGCGGCGATCACCGCCTGCGCGGACGCTCTGCTCGCCGAGCTCGGCCGCTGTATCACTGAAGGGCACCTGCACGACGACGGCGGCGCCGTGCAGAGTCTCGTGGAGACCGCGCAGGTGGTGTATGGCAGGGCCAAGCACGGGTTCATGCTCGCGCTGCGGCTTGGTGCTCTGGGCGGTGCCGAAGATGGTGATGGACGAGGAGACGCGCTGTCCGTGATGAGGCAGAACATGCGCGTCTACCTGGCGCGCATATTACTTGAGCGCCACTTCCAGCGCGAGCCGAATGAGCAGACCTCGCTAACGGAACAGGTCTTTGACATGGTGGCCGTGTCGTGGCTATCGGAGCAGAGCGGCGGCTACGTCCGAGAGCAAGCCGAGGCGCTGCTCGATACTGCCAAGCGCCGGCGCTGGATCATCACAGACAAAGGACCGCGATGGCTAATTGAGGCGCTGGATGATAAGGGGAAGGAGCTAGTGGAGATGAGGAGTAAGGATAGGGAGGAGGACGGGGAGATGGACTGGATCCTGGATGGCGATGAGGATAATGATGACGGCCTCGTCTTGCGGTAGTCAGTGGCTGGCAAAAAGTATGGGACTGTTTTGTTTGTCCGCTCTGGTATTGCCGAAGCACAGCGATCGCGGGTTCCATCACGAGACGAGGGGATATGATTGACATGCCAAGAGCTGGCTACTCCATCTTATCGCATGTCGCTCACACAGACAGCTTATATGGATCGAAATAATGATACACACGAGAACAATGACACTAAAACTTATGCTCATGAGAGGACTTCTTTGCGGAGGGCGTGATGGTGTTGTTGGATCCTTCCATTCTGTTATTATATTACGCTTCTACTTGATTAACAGAATTGTTTTGGCAAACAGGACGTTTTGGTTAGGGACAAATTTTGAACAAGAGGGAATTACAATACTGAGAATCATTCCACCACGGTATTCTAGCAATCCCGGCCTTGGTTGAGAACAATTGAGAAAACAAGTGCTCAACAGCAGATGAACAAAAATCAGTCCAATTTTTTAAGCATAGCGTAGGAGGGATTTCAATGCGGTTAACATATAGGAACTTGTGATTCTTGAAGTTTTGTCTCTCTGATAACCGTTAATGTTGAGCGTGGAACTCAGAGTTTTCTACTAGTTTCTCTCCTCTAGGTTTCGAAAGACGCAAAGCAATGTTGCGGGGATATAATAATTAAAATAAATAAGAAAGAGAAGCGAGAGAGAGAGAGAGAGAAGATCTAGGAGTGCCCCCTACGCTTCGAGGAGAATGACGACTCGGCTACGTTGCGTGATAAAGAAGCAAATACAATGAACCCAAAGCCTACAGCATATAAGTGACACACCAACTTTGGCTAACCCTTGGTCTCTCGACGAAAAACTTGCCCGCGTGCGTTTTCGTCGTCACACGGATATATCCAGTTAGGGAATGAAAGTTGTATGCTTCCATCAGGTCCGTGTTTGCAAAAAAAAAAAAAAAAAAAGGGCAAGAGTTGACAAGGTGGGAAAATTTAGATGACCTCTTGTGATTGATTCCTTCTAGACTTGTGTCGGTCACTTGATGGGCACAAGTGTTCTTGCCCGGGTAGATTTGGAAGAATTGGGCGAAACATAGAGTACTCAGAGCGCACGTACATTGACACGTGTTTCTAATATCTCCGTTGAATTTCACTTCCGTATCAACACAAAATTTATCTTTATTCGTCTTCGGTGCTGCAGCCATGAATGGAATCATGAGTAGTCACGGTGAGGAAAAAAAACACAGTTGTGAAACCAACCACCATAAACACCATGGCGGGAACAAAAGAGACACAAAATTCTGCTCGGGGATCTAAAGAAAAAGAGAGAAAGCGAGGGAGGGTGTGGGAAATCCAGTAAGTCTTCCCTCTTTTCCGAAAAAAAAAAGAAACACATTCCCAAACCCAGTGCCCTTCCCCCATGCCTCTCTCCTGAGGGCATAACCACGTCAACCCTTTCCGCTCCCTCGTGGCCTGGATACCCATCATGGAGCAAGTGGAACTTAGTTGGGAGCGAGAACGAGAGCATCGTCCGTCCGTCTCACCTTGCCGTCTCCCCATATCTCAGTCCCGACCAGCCACTGCTGGCCATGCCTTTCTCAGTCATTCCTGATTTCATTTCTTCACGATCTTGCTCCTCTCCTTCTACCCCCCCGGATTCAAACCCGGGCCTGATTTCCGTCCTTCTTCCTCGCTAACTCTACAGACTTTAATCGCCACTCAAAACCCCCAGTGTTCTAGGACACTCCATCCTCCTCGAAGCTACATAAGCCAGTTCGATTGCATCCGTCGACGACATCGAGTTCGCAGCGCAGAACCTCGATGTGGCACGGACTGCAGTTCTCTTCTTTCCTCCTCCTCCTCCTCCTCCTCCTCTCCCTACGCGCGCGCGTGTACCCAGCGGAACTCTAGACAAGTACCTACATCGCCAATCCCCCGCATTTCCTCGAGAGGGCAACAGTCTGCCAAGCATGCGCACAAGGACCTAGTGGCAAATAAAACAAAGACACAAAAGAGGCTTGGCTGGCCGATCTGGAGGCGAGGACCACACCCCCCCTCTCTCATGCGGATGCAGCGGCATTTCATATGGCATGGCATTCGCTTGGCTCATAGGTGTTGTTCTTCTCGCCACAATTCAGGGTTTCTTGCCCATTCTAGAGGTCGAGGTGGGGGGGCCAGGAGGTCGGATACAGAAACGATGTGCTCACAAAAGAGCGAGCCCAGCTTCCCGACTGGTGATGAGATCTTCGTTCTTGTCCGTCTGCCGCGGGATCGAATCGGGACTCGCGTCGTGGGAGGGATGTTCAAACTCTGGTGGCTTCCCTGGTGGACAAGAACCATGTCGATAGCTACTGCTAAACATACGATACATATTTCTTTGTGGCTCGAGAGCACAATTCTGGCAGGGCAGACGTTCAGGAGAGACCTTCTCCTTGATAATCACTCCAGCACCCCATCACGAATCGCCACTATAATGTCCGCTCCCCTACAGACACTCCGACGGCTCACTCGGGATCTACAGGTGGTGGGCGAAGAGCAATATCACACCGTCCGCCCGCACTTTAGCCCGCCAAGCCGAATTCAAGTCCAAGAAAGCCCAGTCCTGCCCAAAGACTAGACCGTGACCCTGACGGCCGGTCACCAGAAACACGTGTACACAGCGCTGTGGACTTTGATGCGCGCTCCTCTTTTCGAGTGGAGTGACTCACCTTGTTGAATCCAGCTTGTCGTGCCTGCGACCTTGGATATTGACTCTGAGGAAATTTCTGAAATGGTCTGTGTATGACTTCATACACAGACCACAGATAGAACAGGGCGTGTCCGTCTTCAAAACACAGTCACGGCGCAGAGCCTTCTATCGGTCCGCGATTGTGGATGGGCCCCGCGTCTCTTTAGTACTGGTGCCTTGCCTTGACGTACAGGCGCAGAAAAGTCGCTTTTCCACATGCCGTTTCTGGACAACACCTCCGGGGGGAGGGGGTGGTCGTGCTTTACCCACACACACGCGCGCGCATGTCCGCTCTCACATGCCGTTCACGCGACAGTCCCATTCTTACCCACAACGGAAGCTAGAGTCAAGTCAGGAAAGGGTGTGCCTGATCGGCGGTTTTCGACCCTTGAAGACCCCGAGTTGAAAGTTCTGGACGATCACTCTTGGCTGAGCTACAAGGTCCAGACATGCAGCAGACAACAATCTATGCAATAATTTCATGCTTAGTTTGTTAAGATGTGGAAACGATATGCCCTAGCGACTGGCAATGCACTCGGAATCGGACATGGCGCGGATAGAAACGTCCCAAACTTCATGCAATGCATCCGTGAGCTTTGAGGAGGGAGCGCTCCTGGTGGAGAACCGGGCATGCTGCAGTATCACTGGCATATTTGACGAGACAGCTTCGAGAAGTCACCCCAGGAGGAGGCGCGGTTGTTCGGTGTTCTAACACTGGTCTCGAACTTGGTGTCAAAGTCTTGCCGCACGAGGCATCCTTGTCAGGTCCCGATAACCCGTTGTTGTAAGGACCAGTAGCGCCAAGCAGCTCATGATTGAACTGCCGCATTGAGATGGTGAGAGGCGATAGTGAAAGCCCAACCCTGAAGCTGAAATCGAGGCTTGGCTAGATGAGACGGCGATCTAGCCCTCGGCTTGTCTCAGGGCGGTATATGGCTGAGGTGCGAGCCCGAAAAAGCTAAACATGCATGACAATAGCAGGACGGAGGTGTTGAATATTGACTAGCAGCCTACTTGACCAGAGGTCGTGGGGGCTTTTCGTTTCGTCCGTACCTCCATCGGCGAAGAAATAAAGATTATGCGTTGCATGCAAGTGTTGACGCCACGACCCCTGCGCCGCATGAGGGTTTCAGTTCACAGGGTCCCGCTCAGCTGGCATCTGTGGATAGCGAATGATTTTGACGTGCAGTCCGATTCGACAGTTTGGCTGGGAGAGTGATGAAAGGAGTTTATAACGAGCCCTCGGTCTTGGTTGACATGAGAAACAGGTACGCGCGCAGTGGCCTTGCATGGTTATGCGTGCAAGGAGGTGGTTGAAGTTGGGTGTCGCGCCGATCACGTGAACGACGTATTCCCCAGATTTCCACAAGCCAAGCAACTGGTGGATTTGGGAACCGTGGTCAGTATTAGGTAAGAGGTACGGAGTTGCAAGCCTGGAGTTCTGATTCGTCGATTGAAATGGGAGAAACCCCGGACTCGTTGGAAAGTTGCCAACCATGCCTGGCTAGCAGTCTTGTTGTCCACCTGTCACGTGGTATCTGTCTATATGCATGCTGGAGTTTCTGATTGTTCTGACAGTTGCGAAGGGGTATCGGGAGGTTGCAGAATTGCCGCGTTCCGAAGCGGGCAGCGAGCGTCTCGTCGTGAAGGAGTAGCCTACTACGCTGCATCGTGCATGACCTTGTCAGACAGGGGACTGGGATGTGGTGGAGATGGAAGATGGGCTTCTCGTCCCGCCTGCTACGCTGCCGAAGCTGGTCTTCTGCGAGGCTGCCCGCGAACGTCGAGGCATGAAAATAACAACGGGGCAGTGCGCGGAGCATGAGGAGGATGTGATGATGTGATGGGGTGGACGCTGAGCAGGTCTGCTCCCGTCAAGACCCGTCAAGGGTGTGGCAGAGGTGTTCTTGGCGAGCCCCACGCAGCCTTGAATGCCGGGTTGTCTCTTGTACTGCTCGCATCGTGGTTGTTTGGTGGCTGAATCTAGGCCGTGATCAGTAAATGGACTGCGATATGGTTGTTGGAGCAGAGCAGGTGATGACATCGGCAGGCCTCGAGATGGAGGTCGATTGATTGCGGTGCCGTGCTGGGAGCAGGGCGCGAGGAGGTTTTTTGCGCGCGCATGTATTGAGGCGCCGATTTTGGCTGGTGTGTGGCTTTGGGGTAGGCGGGAGTGCGACGTAGGGCGGCGAAGGTGAGGGCTTGTGAAGGGTTTGTAGCCGGTGAGGAGCGCCTGTGGCTTGCAGGAGGCGTCCGAGTGCACCACCACAGCTGCTCAAGTGCTGCCGGCATTGCTACGAGGTGTGATGCCGGCCGTGTGGCATGCCGTGATCTGCTCCATCGCGACGATGTAGTCACATTGGAGGAGCGATGTGATGCCGTCGACTGCACACGGTCACAGAGCTTCTGGAAGGTGCAGGTGCAGTTTAGGCCAGCGGCCAGAGTGGGTGGTGCCTCAGGCACCCCCGCGGCAGATTATGCAGCAGATTATGCAGCAGATTATGCAGCAGATTGTGCAGCCAACCGCGGAATTGGCTCTAACCAGTCTACACCGGCATGTCTTCCAGGCTAACACTCGTTCGTCTACATACCTTGAAGGTTACCGTAAGGCGTGCCCATCCACCATCATTGGGGTCAGCCAGTCTGGAGATACGGAGGTGCCTGACTGGACAATTATTATGTGAGCAAGAGCAGCAACCAGTTCGGGGTGTGGGGTCAGCCTTGCAGGCGATCGGGGAGATCCGCAGCCGGCGACCGGCCTGCCACACAAACACAGGCTCCCCCCATTGCAGAATGCAGACTGCAGGACAGACTCGACGCACCCATGCCCTTATCTCGCAACCACCGCTCGCCCGACAGGCGTGCCGCGTGCGGCCGCCGCAGCCTGCAGGGGCAGCCTGGACTAGCAGGCGGCGCGGTTCGACGCTTGCGAAAGCCACGCTGCAGCCAGACGGGCTTTGGCCCAGCGGGCTGACTGAGCTCGGTCGTCTCGCTACAGGAGGCCGGCCAACGTGAGACTCGGCCATCATCACCCAAAAGCCACAACTGGACGGACGGCAAGGGCGAGTTGTGCCAAGGATGGCGAGCGTGCTGGGCAAAGCTGGGCAGCTGCCTCGTTCATGGCACCAGTCGACTCGGCAGCATCCTGTGGCGCTCAGGCATCCCGGCCGGGCCCCCTGTTGCCCTCTACGCAGAAGTGATGGGAACGGCAGCTCTAGTACGGAGTAGCTCGGTTCCCTGTTCCCTGGCCACTCGCGCCGTCCTTGACACTTGGCCTGGCCGCCCGCTGTGCGTCGAGGTGGTCTTGCCCGAGACCACCGCGGGTGTCACGGCAGCCTCGGGGCTAACCGCGAGGGCTGGGCCGGGACGGACAGGGCAAGGCGTCTTCTGGTTTGGGTTTGGGACGAGAGGATGTAAGGATGAGTCTGGACTGCTCCAGCCGGTCGGGCACACGGGCGGGCACACACAGAGAGAGAGAGAGGAGTCCCAGGGGTCCGGCCGTTATCTCGCCTGCTGGGTCGCCCGGCCCCGCCCCACTTGCGACCAAGTCCTCCAGTCACACCATCGCCTGCTCGCTTTCCTCACTACTCCTGCCCGCCCGCCCACCTGCCCTCCAGCCTCTGCCCGCCGCCCTCTCCTCTCTCCACCACCTCCAGAGCACTCCATGCGCTCCTCCTGCCCGCAAATCCCAGATAAGGCGACGCTGTCGACCTAGGCCGCCCACGGCCAAATGCCTCTCGGTCGCATCGTCATTTCCTGACACACCTGCAACAATACATCACCACCCGCATCGCCTGCTCAATCGCCTGCCACCCGGCCCGACCGCGACCCTACTGGGCCAGTCGCAATCATGGTTCGGCGACGCCAGGTCGAGTTGGACTCCGACACCCTCTCACACACAATGTCCTCTTCGACGTCGGACAGGAAAGATTCAAATGAAAAGGTTCGTCCCCACGTCATGACCCCATCGGCATCTTTACAGTAGTTTTCGACATATCGACATACTGCAAGGAAAAGCCAAAGCTAACCACACTCTCGTGCACACAGCAAAGCGCCATTGACATCGAAATCAGTGATACCGAACGCATCTTCGAAGATGAACTCAACGTCACTGAGGATGACCTGCGCAAGGCAAAGGACTTTGCCGAGACGATAGACCTCGAAACCACGAAAAAGGTGAGGCCCAACTCCCGAATCCGTCCTCCATCCTATCTCTCTCAGTTCTGTGGCGGATTGTGAGAGCGGTTTGGCGAGAAGCCGACCACTAACAGTGGTGATTGCAGATGATGGAGAATGTTCTCAAGATCCATGAACGTGACCCAAATTTCCCGTTTGCTGTTCTCGTCAGGATACACGAGTTCCTTGGCAACGAAGATGTCTTTGAGCGACCGGAGAAGCACGAGGAGTTGATTTGGGAAATGAAGCTCGAGGCCGCCTTGATAACGAACAACAGCCCATACGCCGAGGTCCGCGCCGTCGTCTCGAATGAGGACGACCCCGACATGCCCAGCTCAACAATTCGCATGTGGACAATCGGCATCATATTCTCTGTATTCCTCGCCTTCATCAACCAGCTCTTCTCGATCCGCCAGCCACAGATCTTCGTAGAGTCCAATGTCGCCCAGTTGCTGGCCTACCCTGTCGGGAAAGCGTGGGAGAAGCTGATGCCGGACTGGGGCTTCACTCTATGGGGAATACGGCATAGCCTCAACCCTGGACCTTTCAACAAGAAGGAGCACATGCTCATTGCCATCATGGCGACGACTTCCAAGTCGCTGCCTTACTCCCAGTATATCGTCTGGACACAGGTGATGCCGCATTGGTTCAACCAGCAATGGGCACGCAGCTTCGGTTATCAGATTCTCATTGCCTTCTCGACCAATTTCCTTGGCTACGGCCTCGCAGGGCTCACCCGCAGATTCCTGGTTTACCCGTCATACTGCGTCTGGCCCGCGACTCTCGTTACAGTGGCGCTCAACTCGGCACTCCACAACGAGTCAAATTTCCCTGTTCCCGGACCGCTGCGCAAGATATTTACCATGTCCCGTTTCAAATTCTTCATGCTCGCCTTCGTCGCCATGTTCTTCTATTTCTGGCTTCCGAACTGGCTTGTGCCAGTCATGACGACCTTCTCCTGGATGACCTGGATCGCACCAAAGAACCGGGAACTAAACATCCTAACCGGCTTCAACAACGGCATGGGCCTGCTCAACTTCTGGCCCACCTGGGACTGGAATGTGCTTCTCTTCACGGGCATCGACCCGCTCATGATCCCTGCCTTTTCAACATTCAACTCGGTAGCCGGCTGCTTTGTCCTCGGTTGGCTGTCTGTTGGCTTGTGGTATGCCAATGTCTGGAACACTGGATACATTCCCATTGCTAGCAACAAGATGTTCAACCACTGGGGCGGCATTTACAATGTCAGCATGGCACTCAACGAGCAGGGCCTGTACGACAATGATAAGTACATGGGCTACTCGGCTGTCTATCTGAGCGCCACCCAGGTTGTCGCCTATTTTTCTTTCTTCGCCGTGTACTCTTCTACAATCATGTACGTGGCCTTGTTCCACCGATACGAGATTGCTATGGGCTTCAAGAATTTGTGGCACGCCCTGCGCAATCGCGGCCCAAGACAAGGAAGTCTCGCTTCTGGAGACTACGAGGACGTCCACAACCGCCTGATGAAGGCATACCCCGAGGTTTCGGAGTACTGGTACTTTGGCGTGCTCGTCATCGCTGCCGCTGCTGGCATGGCCGGCATCGCCAGCTACCCTACCTACACCACCATTGGTGTTGTGCCGTACGGTATCATCCTGGCCCTGATCTTCGTTATCCCCACTGGCATCATCCGAGCCATGACCGGCGTGGAGGTCACACTCAATGTGCTTGCCGAGTTCATCGGCGGCATGTGGGTTGAGGGCAATGCTCTCGCCATGAACTTCTTCAAGTCGTTTGGTTACGTAACTTGCGCACACGCAATCTCGTTCTCCAACGACTTGAAGCTGGCTCACTACCTCAAGGTTTGTAGTCCCTCTGTACTCCCACGCTGCTGCCTACATGTTTGCTAACTTGGCCTTATCTAGATCGCACCCCGCCAGACTTTTGCTGCACAGATGGTGGCGACCCTCATCTCCACCTTCGTCTGTGTCGGTGTCTTCCGATTCCAGATGGACATCCCGGATGTCTGCACACCAAATGCCCCAATGCGATTCACGTGCCCCTCGCCGCAGACATTTTACACAGCCTCTGTCCTGTGGGGTACAATTGGTCCGCTCAAGATATTTGGCGCCAACGGGCAGTACTCGTGGTCCCTTCTCGGCTGGCCGATTGGATTTGCCGCGCCGCTGCTCTTCTACCTCCTCATTCGCAAGTACCCACGCAACCGCTTCGTGAGGCAGATTCATCCGGTCGCGATCTGGACCGGCGCGCTCAACTACTGCCCATACTCGTTTTCCTACATGTGGCCGTCGGTTCCGATCGCGTGGCTTTCGTGGATATACATCCGTGGTCGGTATCTTGCCTTCTGGGCCAAATACAACTTTGTCCTGTCGGCTGCGTTCTCGGCAGGTGTTGCCATTGCAGGCATCATTATGCTGTTTACCGTGCAATGGTATGGCATCGAATTTGAGTGGTGGGGCTCGACGCAGACTGTCGTGGGTTGTGAGGGCAAGGCGTGTTTGCTCAAGACCCTTGCCAAGGGCGAGCGGTTTTTTCCCTGGTGGGACGGGACACGGGTGCCGGCTCCTTAAAGGCAAGGATGGCGAGAGGGTTTTTTGTCTTTTATCGAGGGTGAATATGTAAATGCGGGATCTTTTGTATTTTGACAAGCGGGACGAACGGAGTTTTTCGACGGAGCAGGTAATCTTGCCTTAAGCTTTTGGGGGACGTTTTTATTGTACACTTTTGAACCATACTGGGCGCTGGGGAAAGAGAAGCCACCTGGCAAAATCGGGTTAGATGGACAACGGTGACTCCATTCACAACACTGAAATATGTAGTCCGCAAGGAGGGCGGACCAAACTGCTATCTGATTCGAGGAAAGAAAGAAGAGATTATAATCATTCAAGAAGAGCCTGATGTGCGTACACGCTTAGAACTTGGTAGTTGCCGAGTTTGTTCTATTCATCTGTGTAAGGCAAGTGTGTGCGCGACATCGAAAAGCAAGGGGGCATTTGACTTATGTTACATCTTGATCTTGCGCGGCGCATCCAGGGCTAGGATTAACCTCCAGCATCATTACATGGTTGGGTCAACGTTGAGGTCGAGGTATTCCTCTGCTGATTCTCACAATCATGTCCCCCCCCCCCCATCTGTCCTGATCAAAATGAAATGTGTCGCTTCGTCAGGACAGCGAGGCTTCGAAGGGCACGGCGACACGAAACGGTCATGGCTTAGGTATGATAGATGTGTCAAATTTTCTCGGCGGTCCGGTGTGCTGATAGTGTAGAGCATAATAGAGAAATAAAACATGTTGTTGAATTCGTCCTCTCTCCTAGTTTCAGTACCTTTCTTTTGCTTTGATTACAAATAGACGTTTCGATGGCAGGACGGAGAATTTGCGATGCGGATATAGAGGCAACACTAACAAGCCCAAGATATGAGTGTTTTGCCTTTGACACTGCGAAAAAAGAAAAAAAGAAAAAAGAAAACGCCACCTGGTTCAATCAAAGTTGCACGGTTGCCGTGTTAGGGTTTTGAACCGAAGTTGCAGATCGGCAACGGATGAGTTTGCGCAAAAAAAGGTCCCTGAGTCTTGAAATATCGCCATCCCGAATATTACTCTGTACTTGATACAAATTCACGATCGTCCAACCCCACCGCCGCTGTCTGTCCCTGCGTGCTAAGGAAACGGCAGAGACCTTTCCTCCCACCAACCGCGTTGCTGAATCGCCATATTCTCCAATGCGGATATCTCCCCCGTGAGCCGGTGGGTGTGCTAATAGAAGGAAATGAACATGGGACTTGTCTACCTATCGCGGTAGTGGCAGGACATTGGTGATCTCGTACAGTTCGTTCATGTTCTTGACGCCGAGCATGCTCATGCGGAAGTACGCCGAGGCGTAGGCCTATCCGTGTGTTGTGAGACGTTGGTTAGTCTTGGATT
This sequence comes from Microdochium nivale, assembly GCA_026745475.1. Lineage (NCBI taxonomy): Eukaryota > Fungi > Ascomycota > Sordariomycetes > Xylariales > Microdochiaceae > Microdochium > Microdochium nivale. The sequence goes on along the minus strand of JANTFD010000006.1, from coordinate 2,826,205 downwards.
GCAGCAGACTTGTTCTGAGCAGAAGGACTTTAGGGGATAAGAAAAGAAGGAAAACGTGAGAGGCACAACATACCGTCGCCCACCGGCCCTGCCCACCAGGCCCGGCAAAGCTATCCCACAGGGCTCTCGTCGCTGGGAACACAGCGACGTTCCTGTCGCTCGGAAACACGAGCACGCCCGTGCGGTTGTCGCTGCTCCGCGTCTCGGCGTAGTACTTGACGTCCCAGGTGCCCGGCGTCGAGTCCTGCGGCGCGCCTGCCCGGCTCGGGTCGAAGAAGCGCTGCCTGCTCGTGCTGTGCGCGCCTAGCAGGGCTACCAGGTCCGCCGCCGAGAACGACTTGGCCGCGAACAGGTCGACCAGCGCCTGCGCCGACTGCAGCGGGCTGGGGATCTTGCCCGCAGGGTTGGCCACCGCGCTGTCCCTCCGGCCCGCGAAGGTCCGGATCCGCGGACCCCCCGGGCACACCACGGTCGCGACATTGGCCGCGAGCTGCACAATATCGGCCATCCTGCTGCTGCCGCCGGCCCCGCTGCTGTTGTTGACAATGTGCGCCTGGTACTTGTCGTACAGCGACTTCTCAAACGTCGCAATGTCCGCCAGCCCGGCGTTCTCGCGCCGCGACAGCTCCCCCGCGGGCCCGGACAACACGACACTCCCGTCGGCCCCGCCCGACGCGGACCCCGTGTCCCACGCCGCGGCGTCGTGGAAGCCGAGCCGGATCGCGGCACGCGCGCGCGGAGAGCAGCCCGCAAACGACGACGCCAGGTCGTCGGCGACGTACTTCCACGCGCAGAGCCGGTCCTTCTTGCAGGCGTCGGAGCCCAGGGGGCCAGGGGCCGTGTAAGACGCGGCAGAAGCGGCGGCCGGCAAAGTGCCTTGGAGGATGGCGCTGATGGCGGTGCCGGACTCGGTGGTCGGGGCGGCGAGGAGCAGGTCCCCGAGGAGCTCGGTCGAGCGGCCGGACAGCATCAAGTCGTCCCGGGCGCGGATTTCGGCGAGGGCTTGGTCCATGCCCGGGTAAGCGAGGGTCAGAGTCGCGAGGTCGCTCAGGGCCATGGTGAGGGAGAGGATGAGTCTCATTGCGATAACGAGGACTGATACGCGTGTGTATGCGTGTGATATCCACGGAAGAGTGAGCGGATGGATGTTTGTAGAATTGCGAAGCTGATATGAAATCAGGACGTAGACATAGAATGGCTTAGTACCAGGATTTATGCTTCCCAGTCAAGATTGGACGCGGTGAACCTCGGCGAGAGCGCATGATACTGATGTCTTTCTCTGCTGGATGAGTTGGACTTGCTTTTATATATGTATTTACACCCCCGAGCCTCGCGAAACTCGAGGAGCACGATGAGAATAGCCAGTAGATGCTTAGACAGCAGGAGTACGAAGACTACCTAGACATCCCACTGCGGCAACTACGGGCCTGGAACCGGTCTTGACGATCGATATTCGATCCCGACGCCGGCGTCGTGGTGTGTCGTGCTGCATGCTGAGAATCCTTCGAGGAGAGCACCCCCTGAAGTGCCTTGTCTATGCCACTCGGTCGGGCCTCTCGGCCTAAGCTGAACTGACGCTGCAGCATAATCATGGAGTTTACTCGGCTGATACGAGTTTTTTTTTTCGCGAGACCACTACCTGAAGAATACCGAAGCGGATGTGTGCGTCCCCATCCATCATGGATCAAGCTTGATAGATACTACTAGTAATTTTCAAGAAACTAATCATCGATGCGTGGTTTCGGCTCAACGCCCATGACTTGTCTTGATCAGTGAAACTATCGTATCTTGTTACGTGCTGTTGTGGTCGCGTATAACAACATATGCATGGCTGCTGCGGAACGTGCTTCCAGTTCGTGTAGGTGGTATGCCTAGAGCTCGATCCGTATTTCCTGCAAGTCGGATCCTTCCAGCTTGAACGCTTCCCCTTATCCGACAAAAGGATCACGGTGTGTCATGCCTCGTCGTGAGAGCCACAACGAGATGAGTCTCCGCTGTCTCGAGCTCGACCGGTCTTTCCCGACATGGCTGGGCATCCTCTCCCGGCGTCTCCATTCAGACGTCGTCCACGGTGAAGAGACGCCCCATTCGGGACTGCAGGTGGTGTAACCTCGGAATGCATCCCGCGCTCGAGTGTGATGGTGGTCCACAGCCGTGCTCGTAGGTATGCACTCACTCCTCAGCAGCTTGAACCACAAACCCCAACACTCCCTTTCGCAACAATTTCCCGACTCAATGCAACTCTCTCTCCCTCTTCCAAGCCCTGGGCACCGGAGGAGGCTGAGATGCATCGATGCACGTTGCCGAAAAGGCGCAGACGACAACCTTTAGCGAAATCCCGGGCTTACCGGACCGACGACCCGTGCTCGCATCTACCGCAAAGCCCTGGAACGTTTTCGCGTTGCACAAGAAATCTGCAGGCAGGTGTCTTCAAATGGCCATGGATCTCAGCCTCGACTGATCCTAGCACACAAAGTCCTGCTTCCGGGAAGCGCAACGTCACCTCCCCCTGCTCGTCGAGCGCATGAATCTGCACTTCGGTCAGGTCGTGCATCGTCACGGTGACGACCTGCGCGTGTCGGCGCGAAGGTCTTGTGCAGACTCTTTTCTTTGATATCGTATCATTCCGGGTCCAGACGGCGTGACTTCGCTCGCAGCCTTAAGCTGAATTGTGGTTTACACAATGAGCAAAGATGGGATGCCTTGGAGCCAGCTGATGTATCCTGATTCTGAACCGGGCTTTAGTCCTCACTCCTTGTGTTTCTGGTAGGAAGGAGTGAGGAGTGTGCTTATGATAGTTTCGCCACGGGCGGTCTCCTGTGTTTACTCCGCACCCCCCTATCCGTACATTGCTGATTGCTATGAGCACCAGCACAACCACACCGAAAGTCTGAGGCCCAACATCTTAGTTTCATTGTCTTTTCTGGCTGACAGCGACAGCGACAAGCATCGCTTTATGACCGTAATGGCTTGGCAGAACCCCACGTGAGGATGCCTCCATGCTCCGACCACAGATCAAGACTTTTTAGCAGATGACACCGCCCTTCTCACTGCCGTAGCGCCCATCATCGAGATCAACACTGTCAGGTCCCTTGCCGTGCCATATCTGGAACTTTCTCTTACCCTCGCCGTCCACCCACGCGCGAAACATGCCGTTGCAGTTGTGCTCATGTATAATCTCGCTCTCGACGCCCACCACCCGGCCGGTCCGCGTGTCCCGGGTCACGACGCTCTCAATGCCAATCATCCCGCCCTCACCCTCGCCCGTCTTGCTCCAGCGGTCCCCGGCCGACTTTTGTAGCTCGCCCCCGGGGCCTGCGACCTGGCGCAGCGCCTCGGCCGTCGGGAGGCCTCCCCAGCGCGCGATCGAGGCGACGGTGCGGACGGCGGCCACGCGGAGGAACGAGTCGCCGTTGCCTGTCCCTGAGAGGGCTGTTGCACGGGTCGTTTTGAGGTGGTGGCTTTTTCCTGCTGGGACTGGTGATAATGGCACGTGGTGGTATTGCGTGCTCGGAGGAACAATCGTGGGCAGACAGCTCGATAACACGCTACGTAGACCGGAAGACAGCTCAGTGACAGCATGCTGGCGGGTAAGCGCCTGCCGGATGTCGTTGACAGACCAGTCCGCGGGGCTGGCGGGCAGCGCGGAGCCACCTTGGTGGCTTGCATGGCGGTATCCGTTGTGCTCGTCGTCCCACTCCTCGGCCCAGAACCCGGCGCCGGCCGAAGGCGTGTCGCCGATGCGGCCCGTGAGCTTGTTGGTCATGCCGCCCGTGCTCGTGGCCACGCAGATGGTGCCGTCCTCGTCCATGGCTACGACGCCGCACGTGCCTTGAGGGAGGTACTCATCGGCGCTCCACGTCGCTAGTTCAGGCCGGTCCCCTGCGTGACGGTTGCCATCCTGGCCCCCTGCCGTGGCGGCCGCCTGTTCTTTGCCCTTCTTCTCCCGCTCCAGCGCCCGGACGTGCTCGTCCCACCTGTTTTGCGTAAAAAAGTACTCGGGGCTGACAAGCGATAGCCCATAGCTCTGGGCCAATGTCTCAGCAGCCATGCCGTGAATTAGTGTGTGGCCCTGGGCGGACGGCACGTTGAGCTGTGCCGTCACGTCATGGCCACCATCATCTACGGCAGCCCAGCCCAAGTCCGTCTTGCCCCAGAGGTCGTCCTCGCCACGCTCGAGCATCTCCTTGGCGAGTAAAATGGGGTTCCTGACACGCTGCAATCCCGCGACGGCGACGGCGCGCTTGGCGTGGCCCTTGGTGACCATGAGGCTAGCCTCGAGCTCGTTGAGGCCGTCGCGGGTGAAGACGGCGCCGTGGGCGCTGTTGAAGAGCGGGTTATCCTCGAGCTGCGTCATGGCAAAAGTGGCCACGTCGAGTGCGGAGGGGAGCTTGCAGTGGGATGTACTGTCATTGGGGTCGTCATTGGGGGCGTTGTCGTTGGGGATGGGGTTGTTCATGTATGTGTTTGTTTTGGCAACCTGGTGGTGACAGTCAGCACTTGGTCGTCATGCACGAATGTACATGTTGGTGGCACTCACAATAGTCAGGAGAGCCGTCTTGTACTGCTCATATCTGCTAGGGGGCATGGACAGGCCGATATTGCCTGCGCCGCCGTGGATAATGAGGCGAGGCTTTGTCTTGACATGTTGGCGGTGTTGCTTGTACTCCATGGCGGAATGGGTGTGGTGGACGATGCTCGGATGTGAATGATGCTTCGGGTGTCCATTGAGTGATAAGAAACAAGAAAGACAAACGAAGGAGGTGAGGTGAGGGGGCGATGTCGGAGTCGCAGTTGCGAGCTCTAGAGGGAGCAGGTACCCCTGGCAGCTGCCTCTTTGGGAATTCATGTAACCACCAGGCCTGCTTACAGGGTTGGGGAAGCCCCCGCATCTCCATCTTCATGGTTGATAGAGCTAGTATATCTACACTTCTACAGTGATTCGGGTCCGGCCATTCTCAAGCACATTTCTAATAAAGCTCCCATTTCACTGAAGGCCTGGCCAACATCTTCCAGCTGCCAGAATGTTGCAAGTCATAGAGCCGGCCGACGATTTTGTCATTGTCGATTGCAATGCCTGCCCCAACCGCTCAGAATCCATTGGAGACCGCATCACCCGAGTTGGCGAGGATGAGGCCGACCTCAAAGCCTTCTACAACGCCCCAGGTTCACAAACAAGATACGAACGCCTCGCTAAGTTCTATGCAGACGAGCAGGCTGACCTGCCCCTGCACGACTTCGACACATACACCCACGAGGACAAGGCCGACTACATCCTGCTCAAGGGCTACCTTCACCGCGCCGAGAGGAACACACGCCTCGAGAAACAACATGCCGATGAGGTCGAGGCCATTATCGGCGACTTCGCCTCGCCGATCCGCAGCTGGTGCGAAAAGAGACAGCGGGTGGACCCCATTGAGCCCCAGGCCATGGCCGCCAGCCTTCACATAGCCACCGAGCTTGTCGCCAGATATCGCCAGGACATCATAACCAACAGCCATCTCCCCAAGGCGAAAGCTTCGTCGCGCAGTAAGCCCTCTAAAGTCACAGCATACAGAGTCACCAAGACCCTCACCGCCCTGCAGTCGCTCCTCATTGAAACGGTGGGCTTCTACGCGGGGTACAATCCCCAGTTCGACTGGTGGGTTACCGCACCGCACCGCGCCCTCGACTCTAGCATCGTAGATCTCATCGGTGTCATCCGCGAGCACGTCCTCGGCATCCGGCCCGGGGTCGACAACGACGTCGTCCTCGGCGACCCGATCGGTCGCGACGGCCTACTGACGGAGCTCGAGGCCGAGCTCATATGCTACACGCCCGAGGAGCTCCTGCAGGTCGCCGAGCGCGAGTTCGCCTGGTGCGAGGCCGAGATGAACAAGGCCGCCGCCGACCTCGGCAGCACCCCCAGCCCAGGATCCTGGAAATCCGCCCTGGAACAGGTAAAAAACATGTACGAACCCCCCGGATCGCAGCCGGATTTCATCAAGCAGCTCGTCCGCGAGGGCAGCGCGTACGTGACTCACCACGACCTCGTCACCGTGCCCCCGCTGGCCGAGGAGGGCATCAGGATGTACATGATGCCTGCCGCGCAGCAAAAGGTCTCGCCGTTCTTCCTCGGCGGGCCGTACCTGCAGGTCGCGTACCCGACCGCGGACATGGCGCACGCCGACAAGCTCATGGCCCTGCGCGGCAACAACCGCGCCTTTAGCCGCGCGACGGCCTTTCACGAGATGATCCCCGGCCACCACCTGCAGCAGCACGTCTGCTCGCGCAGCGGCGCCCGCGCGCGCCGCCGTGCGGGCATGTTCAGCACGCCGTTCTACGTCGAAGGGTGGGCGCTGTATTGGGAGATGCTGCTCTGGCAGCGCGGCGACTTTTTTGTCACTCCCGCCGACAGGATCGGGTCCTTGTTCTGGAGGATGCACAGGTGCGTCCGCATTGTCTTCAGTCTGCGGTTCCACCTCGGCGAGCTGGACGCAGGGCAGTGCGTCGACATGCTGGTCGACCGCGTCGGGCACGAGCGGGCGACGGCCGAGGGCGAGGTACGGCGGAGCCTCAACGGTGATTACAGCCCGCTGTACCAGGCGGGGTATATGCTGGGCGCCTTGCAGATCTTGGGGCTCAGGAGGGAGGTCGTGGAGGGCGAGGTTGGTAGTGGTGGTGGTAGTGGTGGGAAGGGTGAGACGAGGATGAGCGAAAAAGAGTTCCACAACCGCATACTGGCTGAGGGCGAGTTGCCCATCGAGATGCTGCGCGCTCTAATCCTAGGACACGAGCTTAGCCCGGACTTTCAGAGCTCCTGGAGGTTCTATGATTTGTGAGGGAGGGCAGTTCTAAGGCACGGATTATGGGAGTGGAACGGAAGTCCCCCGAGCAACGTGCTCTAGTCGCTGTTCTCGGAGAGACGGCGAGTGTGCTTCCTCTATGCCTATGGCACCGATAATCCATGTGCAAAATTCAATGGAACTAGTGCAAATCATTAGTATCATGTATTTTGCTTCGAACACATGGTCCGCCCGTCTGCCGGACCACCTGCTCTGCTCGTATCTAGATTCCTAAAAAAGCGGCTATTTGCTCATGTTCAAGGAGATGCTGCTACAGACACGCTCCCAGTACACTCCTGATTTTGACGGTAAACTCTGCCCGCCCAAGTTCGTCATTCCTGCATGATGCCCCGTTCCGTTGTTTGCGACGCAGATAGCAGAAGATAGAAACGATGAAAACCTGCGCAGCGCCTCCAGCGAACCCAGTTCTATGGTACAAGTACAAGTGTCGTGCGATGCAGATGAAGAATGTCGTAGCTTCTCCACGCCACTCGGCTGCCATGCGTCGTGGCTATATCCAGACTCGTGGCAGGTGCGTTGTAGGCGGGAAGGCTGTTGATTCGTCCCCGCTGTATAATGTTTTACATGTTTGTCCCTCAAGGTAATTCGATATTTGCGCATGGGTCGTGGAATGGGCTTCGGACCCCGAGTCGGGCGCAATGGAGAGTCTGCGTGTTTGAGAATGGTGGAGTGGTGTATGTGGTGTACATATGGTGTACATGTGGCTCGGATACGTCGTAGTCGTTACAAGCTCAAAGAAGAAAAATGAAGGTTTTAAGCAAGTTGCGCCTCGGGGGGAGGCTGTGGTACCTTGAAAGAAGTAAATGATGTCAGTGACGAGCCGTGAACACGCTGGTGCAGACCAGCATAGAACTCCCCGAGGCATCCCCAACCGAGGAGAAATACGTACCTCCAACTTTGTTCCACTTGCCAGCATCCTCTGGAAACCAATACCGACACCCTCGATGACTGCTAGCAAAACAGCGCAGCCGATAGCGCCGTTTCTCGCGGCCTTGTAACCGCCACGAATTGCAAGCGAGCCGCCGGTGAAGAAACCGGCAATGATGGCATTATAGGGGTCTTCCTTCTTGCGCACGCCCTTGACGGCGCAGTCGAACGTCGAGAAAAGACCGCCCCAGACGCCAAAGTTGCCGCCTAATACCGGGGCGCGCGCCTTGATGGCTGTGATGGCACCTATCCGCCGCTCGCCGACAGGACTGTTACGAAAGCCCTTGATCCCATGCCAGATCGTGCCGCCAATGGCCTGGAGAAGGGGAAGGAAGCCGGGTCAGTATGCGTGCGACCATCTTCAACGACGTTGGCGAAAGTTGGTTGTTGGCGCGGGGAACAACTTACGCCCATGGAGAAGGCACCACCAAAGTCATTAAGAACGACCCAAGGGCATGGATCACGCCCGTGATCCATCTTGTGCGACTGCTGTACGTACGTCGTGGGAGACGTATGGCTCGTCTAAGAGCCAGATGTTTGAGGCGCAAAGCAGGTACTCAAGAACGATGACGGAGGCCTTATCTGGGAGGCTCAAAGGTGGGTGTTCGTAGACGCCAGGTGTGTGACGCAGGGAGATGCAAAGTCGACGGGTGTCTTTAGCTTGGGATCGCTACCGTCGGGAGAGTACAAGCGCGGTACTCGAGAGGAGATGGTGGTGGAAGCGGATGTGGTCGCCGTGTGGTATGCGGTGCGGTGGTATGGGTGGTGGTGGATGGGCTGCGAGCGATGTGCAGTGACGGCACGGCTTGGTCGGGCGAGAGCGCAGTAGAAATTTCTTGTGCACGGACCCCGGGCAAGACCGCTGCAAATGGTCTCCACGAGAGACAGACGGGCAAGCTTAGTCAGCTGCCTGCCGCACCCCACCACCGTCCAGGTCCACTGTCGCGTGCGAGCCGCCGCCATTCTGCTGAGCCTCATCCTTGCGCGAGCTTGGTAACCAATCCTGAGTGCCTATCGTACATATGAATGTACGCGATGAGCCTGGCTCGCCTGGCTGGACGTGGCTGATCGGCCACGTGCACCCGCGTCCGATTGCAAAGGTGGTGATTCTCGATCTACGGGACAGCCCTCTTGTGTTTACCAGTTGCTCTGCCAAACGTCAGGATTTTGTTCCTGTTGGTGCCTCGGAGCGCGCATCCTCCGCAGACACGCCGGCCATGTTGCGACTCCCTGCCAGTGGCACACGCAATGCAGTGCTGTGATGGCGTCTTCCAGCGTCTACTTCGGCGCACTGGCAGTCAGCCATCATCGAGACCAGGGTTGTCCGTTCTTGAAGACACATGTGCCACACGACTTGTCGACATTGGCGACGTTGATTGGCGGCTCATGGAGAGGCGTGAGACCGCCCGCCATCCATCGGGAGCCGGAGTCGTCGAGACAGTCATGCTGTGCCTTGCTCAGGAGATGAGGTCTTACCGCTTGTCTGGCCCAAGCGCCGATCGCGGACTATTGGCGTGTGAGCACGCAACTCCTGCCGTAGATTGATTTGTCCACAATGGTGAAGTTGAATGGACGGGGCAAGATTGCGTCTACTCCTGAGAGAACCGCGGGTGGCAGGAGCCCGATAAGCACGGACAACATCACTTCGAGGCAGCCCTCGTACAGAAATAGAAGTCACGCACGGCAGGCGCGATTGGCACACATCCCTTTCATGTATCCTGCAGTTGCCATGCTGCCAGTCACCTCGCATCTTCACCATCAACTCACCTGACTGTGCCTCCCGCCTCGCACATCTCGTCTCGCACCGTCAGGGTTGTCGTGATCGCCTCCTTTTCCCACACCACCATCAACATGCGACTCCTCCCGCTAGAGACGCCTGGAGGGCCGGTCTTGGGCAGCGCCCACGCAAGCAGCCGCCCTATCGACATTAGCCAAGATCGCCACAGCCAGCACATCAACAGCAGTGACGGGGGGGAATGTCGAGGCTGCCAGAAGATACAACACAGCCAAGAGACCGAAAAGCTGGCCGTAGCCATGTCCATGTCGACAACGTCTTCGAGCACCCTGCGGTGTAAGTGGATCTCCCCTTCTGCAGCCTGGCACCTATTTCGACACGCAACATCGCGGTCTTTGCTTTGCTGGAATGTTTTACTGCCCCAATACGAAGTTCCCTATTGAAGTTGGCAAAGTCTGGGGTTACCACAGCACACTCTCCGACGCCGGGAGGGCGACTCTGCTCCAGCTAATTAGCTTGGTAGCCTCGAGGAGCTAGACCCTGAGCCGTGACCCCTGCAAGCCTTGCTTGATGCTTCCACACTGACGTCTCTCCCCACACCCTCGATCCACTGCTCTCTCTCGGTGCTTGTGAACAGCTCATCAACCACGTTTACACCAATGCAAGCGATGTCGCTCCCGACTGCGCATACACGCAACTCCGCGGGCACTGCTGACATCAATTCTTTCTCCTCGCAGCGTCCCTCGCATACACGATGCCGCCTTCACCCTCCACCTCCTGGGCACCCTCGGCGGCTGTCCAGTCAACACTGCATCCAGCGCCCGAGCTACACCACAGCCTGAAGCACGACAGCTCCGTCCTCGCCCTCACAGTCAGCGATGACAAAATATATGCCGGCACCCAGGATGGCGAGATTGTCGTCTGGTCCCTCGGCACCTACCGGCAGCTCCACAACATCCAGGCGCATAAGCGCAGCGTCCTCAGCCTCTTCCTCTCCGACGACGGCACAATGCTCTTCTCGAGCGCTGCGAGCGACCCCATCGTCAACGTATGGTGCCCGACCACCATGGGGCGCCTCTACGAGATCTACAGCACAAACGATAGCTTTGGCGACATCTTTTCAGTCGCATACTCCCCACAGCACGAGACGGTATACTATGGCGCGCAAAACACCTCGATACAATGGGCCAGCCTCACAGACCTGAAGCAGCAGGTGGCTCAAGACTCGGCCAACCACCCAGACCGCAGGAACCACCGCTTCTTCGACTCCTGTGCCGTAGGTGGGGGTGCTAGTACCCCCCGCTTGACTGACGAACGCTTCGACCTGATCCCACGGTCACATACGGTAATCGAGACCGACAAGCGAGCGAGCCTCATGTACGCACACTATGGTTTTATTTACTGCATGATGATCACAAAGGGCCTCACGGCCTTTGCGGACGCCGACGAAGAAGTCCTAGTGACCGGAGGTGGAGATGGCACTATCAAAGCCTGGAAGCTCCGAGGCAATAACGTCGCGCCAGATGGACTCGAGCACGGACTGCAAGAAGTCATGCTGCTGGGCGAAGAAGACGCCAATTCGGTCATGTCTCTCCAGGTTGATGGCTCATTCCTGTACAGCGGCAAGCTTAACGGCATCATTGAGCTTTGGGACCTTGATACTCAGCAGAAACTTCGTCAGATCAAGGCTCACGACGGAAATGTCTGGAGCTTGCAAATGGGCTGGGGATATCTCTGGAGTACAGGCTCCAGTGGGACCGCTAGTGTGAGTCTTTTGTCTCGTCTAACTCTACGCAGCCAACGCTAACTTCCCATGCAGAAACATAGCACAGTACAGTACGGCAAGTATCAGACCACGGAATCTCAAAATGTTAGCCAGAAATACCAGTGCCTCACAAAGTGGCATGCGCATGATGGCAAGATCCTCGCTTCCGTCGTCACAACGCATGAAAACAACCAGCTCTACATTACAGGTGCGAACGACAACAACGTTTCAATCTGGCTACTGGGCAACGAGGCATCCGCAGATCCGGAAAGCCACGAAGAGTCCGAGGACATGATGATCACATCACTGCGCGAATTTGTCTCATATAAGACCGTATCATCGAATCCCGAGTACGCAGAAGACTGCCGACAAGGTGCGACATGGCTTCGAGCACTGTTCAAGAAGCTAGGAGCGGAAGTAGAGATGCTCCATGCAGACGACATCTTGCACCATCCAGTGGTTTTCGCAAAATTCACTGGAAAGCAGCGAACAGGCGAAAGGCGGAAACGGGTCTTGTTCTACGGCCATTACGATGTCGTGCCAGCGGACACGAAAGACGCAAAGTGGGACAGCGATCCGTTCCAGCTGAAAGGTTCCAACGGTTTCCTGTATGGCCGTGGTGTCAGCGACAACAAGGGCCCCATCATGGCAGCGCTTTACGCGGTCACGGATTTGATGCAGGCAAAATCCCTCGACTCGGACATACTCTTTCTGATCGAAGGACAAGAGGAGTCGGGCTCCGGCGGCTTTCGACGAACGATTCGAAAGCACAAGGAGCAGATCGGACATGTCGACTACATTCTGCTTGCTAATAGTTACTGGCTCAACGATGACATCCCGTGCCTCACCTACGGCCTCCGTGGTGTTATGCACGCCACAATCTGCATTGAGTCGCAGCGACCTGACCTGCATTCTGGCGTCGACGGCTCATACATGGTTAACGAGCCCATGTCTGACCTGATGACGATCCTCTCGAAGCTAAAAGGTCCAAGGAACACCATCATGCTGCCTGGCTTTTATGCAAACATACCTTCTCTCACAAGTGAAGAAGAAGCACGGTATGATGCTATTATTGACGCTCTAGGCACTCGGGCCAAGGGCCAGACTGTGGCAGACACCCTCAAGAAGAATCTGATGGCCCGCTGGAGAGAACCAAACTTGACGCAACACGCTGTTAATGTGTCAGGGTCGGGAGGTGGCTTGATTAGCAGTCATGCAAGTGCCAAAATCAGCATCCGACTTGTCCCCGGCCAGGAAGTGCAAGAGACAGTCGAGTCACTCAAGGCCTACTTGCAGAGCGAGTTCGATAACCTTGTATCCGACAATGTGCTCAAGATCCAGATTGACAACACAGCCGAGCCCTGGCTTGGCGACCCCGACAACTATATATTCCGCACTCTGGAGCAGGCCGTGGTGAAGGCTTGGTCACCATTGTTCAGCGCCGAGGACTCATCTTGTGAGCAGGACGGCGAGGAGCACAAGAGGAACAATTCCACTCCCAAGGGCGCCTCGTCACGCAGCGGGCCGGGAAAGCCCCTTTATATTCGAGAGGGTGGCTCTATTCCAGCGATACGGTTCCTGGAGAAGGAATTCAATGCGCCCGCCGCCCACCTTCCCTGCGGGCAGTCTTCTGACGCTGCACATCTCAACAATGAGAAGCTGCGCCTCGAGAACCTCTTCAAGAGCCGCGAGATTTTTGCCGATGTTTTCAAGCGGCTGTAGAGAAAGATGAGGTTGCAACTAGTGTATTATTTGTGTAGATTGCTTGGATGGCAGGCGAGGAGTTTAGGATTTCGCGGGGACCAAGACACAGGATAATGTGCTTAGTCGAGCCATTCTTTGTTTGCTAAGAAAGCCGAGTTGGCATTGAACTCGTTGGGATGGTTTGAGGCGGAGCGGTGATTCTCGATGAAGCTGGCAGCACCTGTCGCGGATATGAGCCGCCCGAAGCACCCCGAAGCTCATCAGCCAATCACATGTCTTCGTGGCTCAGTTGGTTAGAGCGTTGGTCTCATATCATTTAATTGATTGACTCGATTTGATAAAGTTGGGACATCCAAAGGTCGTGAGTTCGAGCCTCACCGAGGACAGACATCCTTGATTCTCTCTTTTTGCATCTCTGCTTGGTGTGGTACTAAGGTTGTCATACTTTTTCTGGGACTTGTATCTGTCCCTGGGCCATGCGAAGTAGCCGAGAAACCCTGACCGAGGGAGAGACGGTTAACTTATGGCAGCAAATCATTTTCCGGTCGGCTTAGGTTACTTACACTATAATGTATTGAGGAAGCTGTCGACTATGCGATTACGCTGGGCATGATGTGATGATGGACCTGCCGTTTCCCGTGGCAAGTGGTTGTGGGTGTGGTTATGGTCATGGTTGCAGGCACAGCTACTCCGGCTCCGAGGAGTCGCGGCCAATCAGGTGTTGTACAATCTCGATGCCCTGTTGCTGTTGCCCATTCTGGACAAGAGACCGAGAGCTTGGCACGGCTGTCTCGTTGACTGTGCAAAGCGGAAATTGAGATGAGCGAACGAACGGGTAGCGTGCATGTAAGGAATTTACCTGTACGGAAATGTTTTTGTAGAGATTTGTGGTGATTAATGTTGCTTGGTAGGTAGTAGAGATGTGTAAGTAAAAGTACTCCTGTGGGCACCCAGTGCCTAAGGTGGGATTCCTCCACTACGTCTACATCATCAGTACCGGTGAAATACACACTCTCTCGCTATCCCTCGATCCATACATTGCACACTGTGATCTACATGCCGTTACAGCAACAAAGGCACACCCAAAGCCAGCCCCAGACCCCATCCTATCGCTCTTTGAGAAACCACCCCAGCACCAGCCGCCGCACCGCTTTCTCCGGGACTCTGGGCCTGCGTCTGGTTCTCGGCGAGTTCCGCCCGATACCCGTCCCAGTCAAAGTCGGAAGCCCTCGGGTACGACAGGCTGCTCAGGTTGGCAATGCTGCTCTGGGTGTTGAACGTCTCGCCCTGGTACCGCTGCAGCTCGGCGTTGAGCCCCTCGGTGCCCTCCTCCCACATGACAGCGCACGCCGTGACGTTTTTCCCCGAAAGCCCCTCGTCCGCGCCGTCGCAGTCGCCCAGCGTGCCCTGCCAGCACCGGTAGTACGACACCCACTGCCAGTAGCTCTCCGAGTTGGCCGGCACCGTGTCGTTGGCCTCGGGCAGCGTGAAGTTGAACCGCGCCGTCTCGTTGAAGTTGGCGAGCGCCGCGTGCGCTGGGTTCGCCTTGGCCCGGACTAGCGCGTACAGGCTGGCGTGGTCCGAGACTTCGGCGTGCCGGATCGCCGGGTGCAGCGTGAGCACCATCGGGTACGTGTAGTTGCTGCGCACGGGGCAGTCCTCTGCCCCCGGTGGCGGCGAAGACTGGATCTCGTCGCCGTCTCGCGGGGGCCCCGCGTACGAGTGGTTGCCGCTGATGCAGGTGATGCCCTCGGTCACGCGGAAGAACTGGTCGTCCGACTGCGGGCCCTCCGACTCGGGGAGCCCTACGTTGATGGGCGCCGTCGTGGTGATGCCGTCGGCGTCGACGAGGTCGATGTTCTTGCACTCGGCTGCGGCCAGGGGTGCGAGGAAGACCGCGATGGCGGCGGCGACGGCGGCGGTGGAGGTGAGTGATTGTCTCATTTTTGTTTCGAGAGGTGTTCGGCGAGGATCTGGTGTTTGGGGGGGGGATATGCTTGTCCGCTCTTGAGTCGCGGTTTCTTGGAAGAGCAGACGCTATATGTACCTACTGGACTCGGCACATCTCTGCCCAGATGACACTCCGCTGTCTGGTTCAAAATAATGACGTCGGCTTGACACTCCAACCTCCATGACTGGCTCCCTTTCCTAATACAACTCTGCGACCTTGCGACAAGACGGCTGGCCGATCGACAGATGTCTGAACTTGGTGGTGTCACGTCACACCGCGGAGCGGCATGGCTGATTCGCCAGTCGGGAGCGCGTGTTTGCTTGCGAAAGGAGCAGGAATGACGTCGGGACAGTGATCTTCGGCCCGAGGCGGCCCAGGTGTTCATTCCTGCTGGAAACACTCCGGGGAGCCACTAGCCAATGGATCTGCATGCCCCGATGTGGTAATCCTTCTCGACTCGTCAGGTCTAGTCTCAGTTAACCCCCGTAGGAATTAACAGCCAGGCATCGACAAATCCCACTGGCAACTCTCAAGCCCAATGCTTGGCACACTTGTCGGGCACGCGAATGGGCCATTTTTAGTTTTGTCTGTACCTGTGCGACTCTTGGCATGGTGGTGTAAGCCGGGTGTCGGCACATGAAGCATCAATCCAAAGCGCAAAAATAGAACGGCGGCGATTCCTGGAGATTGACCCCGGGTGTTTCACATCCCTGAATACTAGAGCTAGGCACGTACGCGTAGTATGGAGCTGCGGATTTTATCCTGTTATGCATAGGGAGCTGAATGAGATCAGTGCTCTTGTACCTGGCGTCGTGCGCGCTTAAAAGTGCATGCATTGGAATCCAGGAAGTGGGAGTGTTTGTTTCGCTTTATCAGAAAGACCTGTATAGATGTTCGAACAAGAAATATCAACAAACATTGGTTGTAAAGTAATCAACTTAATTACCAAGCTTGTTTTTATATGCCGCTAATAATTTTCTAAACCTTGCACTGTAACTTATTCGCCCATGGTGCCAATCACAAGTATGTATCATTTTGAGACAAAAATGCTCATAATTATAAGACCTCTGAGTACACACCTTGAGCATTCCACGCTGTTGGTGCGGGACTTGAATATGGTTATAGCTTGCTCTCCAACACCAGCAATCGAGTTGGTTCCCCCGCCACTGACTGTAACCTCACAGAAGGTCAGCCGCCATGTCAAGCACTTCCCTACGAAAGATTGGAGGTCACCTGTCCTCTGCCAACCACTGGTTTTCAATGCAAGCTCAGTGCAAGATATCACGCCAGGGTGGCCGAGAGAGAGTGAGAGAGAGAGAGAAACCTTTGTCTGCTCCTGGGGCCACGAGCTTATGACCGACAGAAAGCGACCTGGAGCGCTTTTCTGTAGGTAAAGTAATGTTCAAGCAGCATGTGTACAGAGGGCAATGAAGCAGGCCTATCTGCCCTCCGTTCCCAGTTATAGATAGCCCAGGGAGTAGCAAAATGGGATAAGTGAGTTGTGGGAGGTAAAAGGATCAGTTTGAAACAGGGCATCATTTTCACCATAATATTGCTACTCTCGTTTAAAGGGGTTCCGTAGCTTGATATTATACAGCAACGACTCAACAGTGTAATGAAGCTATGGAAGAAGCCTAAGCATACGAGGCAAGCCAAAGATAAAAATAAGTATAAAAATAAACCCAAGCGAGAACGCTACGATTCGTCCATCAAAAATGGTTCCAGAACGACTCCCAAAAGCACTAGATCCGCCAAGTGGCGGTTACCCCGTTCGCAACCACACGGCACCCTCTCCTTCGCCTCTTTCCATATCCCCTTCTCCTCTTGATTCGGGATACAGGAATGCAGGGTTCCCCACACGAGCGAGCCAAAGACTCGAATGCCAACCCCCAATATCATCTTTTTCTTTGTCCTGTCCACTCGTGAATCAGATCACTGGGCGCCGCCGCGAGCAGACCACAGCTTCTCCATGATCGGATCCTGCACGGCGTCGTCGACCCTCGCCCTGTCTCCCTGCTGGTGCTGGTGCTGGTGCTGGTTCTTCTGCGGCAGATGCTGGCTACCGCCCGAGACGGTGCTCATGGTCGACCGGCCAAGGGACCAGAGCTTCTCCATGATCGGGTCCATCACGCTGCCGCCATTGTCCGAGGGAGACATTGTCGCGGACGAGGTCTGTTGGGCGGACGCTGATGTGCTGAGGGGCCTGGCCGCCGCCGCCGCCGCTGCCTGTAGTGACGACGAGGACAGCCGCGCCGAGGTGCGTGTGAGTGTTGCGGCGGCGGTGCGGAGGGGCGATGCCATGGTTGGGAGTGTTGAGGTGGTGATGGATGACGGGTGATGGTTGTCGTTGTTGTTGTTGTTGTTGTGGTGGTGGTGGTGGTGGAGGTGTCCCCAAGTGATAGTTGGACAAACTTGTTGAAGCTGGTGATAATACCGGAGGTAGAGCTTCGTGATAGACTTGTGTGCGTGTGCGTCTGTGTGTGTATGTGTGTATGTGTGTTTGTATGGCTAGCAGCCAAGTGCAATTCTGATTACCTAATTGACCTGAACATTCCAAGAAAGACACAACAGCAACGAGGGCATTCACGGATCTTTAATATCCCCCCCAGGCCATCGATTCCCCGCAGAAGCGCGAGCACAAGCCGAGCCGAACATCCACTCTTGGGGACCACAGCCGGATCTCCCAAGTCCCGTCTGCCCGAAGATGGGGAACAACACCCCTTTGAGTCGGGCACATCATTGGAGACTGCGGCATCGGGGGCTGGCTTTGGGTTGCGTCTGGGAGGCACGCGCGGGCTGGTGCTGGTGGTACGATTTCGGGCGAACGGAAAGCTTGCAGATAGATGCACGGCTTACGATTGTCACAAGCCCGTTCCTCGTCGCCCTTGCGAGATTCGGGCGGGCGGGCGGCGACCCCACTCCAGCCTCTCAGCCGAGACGGCCAGCCGGGGTCGGGATTTCCTGGGGTAATTAGCAGTGGGGTAAATGCCCTCGTCGGGCTGTCTTGTCATCATGGTAGGCATGTCTTTGAAATAGCCCTGCTGCTGCGTGCCGGCATTAAAGTACAAAAATGGTATCAAAAGAAGCACCGGGCCAGAGTGGCCCTTCCCGAGGGCAGAGGCTACGACGACTGCCGCTTGACCTTTCTTTTTCCGACCCTGACCGATTCCAAGTGCAGCAAGCAAATATAACACCCAAACCCGTCTACGTATTCATTACCCGCATCTAGACCACGACTCGTTCACTCCCTAGATACCTCCGCCAGCGTGTACGGTGTCTTGCGCCGGCGCACGTCAACCGTCGCCTTAACCGGCGGCAGCGCCACGCTGCCCAACCAGTCCGTCCTAGGCCGCTCGGCCATCGGCTTGATGTCGAAGTTGAGTAGCAGGTTGGCAAATATCATCTTGAGCTCCTGCCCGACGAAGAAGCGGCCCGGGCTGCGCACCAAAAGAGTCAGCGGAAGTAGCAAGCAAGAGAAGCAGAGAGGGTTTTGTCGCTTACCAGGCATGCCTCCCGTGGCTGAAGGCGAGGTGCACGTCGCTCGTCGTCGTCAACCCTGTCTTCCTGAGTTGCACCACATCGACCGCGCCGTCTGACTCGGCAATCATGCTCTCCCTCGTTCGCGAGTACCGGAAAGGGTCGTATACGTCGGGCCTCTCATATATCGCAGGGTCCTTGTGCACGCTGAAGAGGTTGAGCTTGATGATGGTCCCCTGCGGCGCGTGCCAGCCCTCGGCCTCGTTGGTCACGCCCTCTGGCGCCACTACCATGCGCTCCGTCAGGGTCAGCGCAAAGGTGCTGAATCGCTGGCTCTCGCGTATCGCGCTGTCGAGCTGGTGCAGCCGAAACAGACCCTCCTTGGTCCACTGCCCGCCCTCCTCCGCGAAGACCTGCGCCGCCTCGCGCCGCAGCGCGTCAACCGCGCCGAGGCTCGGATCCGTTGTCATGAGGTCGATGATCAAATACATGCACGTTATGGTTGTCGTGTGGATGGCGGCAAACTCGATGGGCAGGATCCGCTTGGCAATGTTTTCGGGCTCCAGCTCGGCCATGTTGTTCTCGGCCTTGGCCGCTTTGATGAGCCACGTGACAAAGTCTTCTGGCGCCTGCCACTTGTCGAACGCAGGGTCATGTGCCTCTTTGCGCGCCATGTCGTGCAGCCGCTGCCGGATGAGCGGCAAGGTGAACTCGGCCCCTCGCTTGTAGTGAAGCCTGTTGGGTATGCTCACGAGGGGTCCCACTATCGGGTGCAGACACTTGGGTAGGAAGTCGAGCGCGAAGCAATTCATGATGACGGCGTCGACGTAGTGCACCATGTGCTTGAGCAGTGTTGGGTTTCGATTAATATCTGGGCCGAGAATGACGCGGTTCGTCACCCGCGTCATGATGTCCAGGGACATATTCCAGATGTTAAACGTCTTCCATTCCTCTGTTTCATAGCCGAGTGCCATGTTCATGGCCTCCTGGACCTCTGTCCATATGTTGGGCGTGATGTTGTGTAAGGCCCTGTTGAGATACCTGTGCACCACTCGCAGGGGGAAGTCGTAGCCGAGAGCAGGGTCAATCGGGGAGCTGTATTTACTGTGGAGAAGCGTGTTCTGAGCCTCAGTGGCCCCCAGCACGGTGTCTGGTAGTCCCAGTAACCATGAAGTCTGAGACCGGGGGACAACAAGGTGGGCTGGCCTGGAGGCCGCCGAGGGGACCATGAACGTACGGTCATGTTTCGAGTGCTGTGCGGAGTCGTCAGAAATGCGATGCTAGCAAGGAGGGGGAGAAGAGATGGGGCGGTACCTCTTCGTAGCCGTGTTGAAGCCAGTATTTGTAGTTGAAGCATAGGGAAAAGTAGTTGCGGATGGTGCCTACTGGGCCGGAGGGATGACCGACTCGGGGTACCGAGGGCGGCAGCTTGGGAGTGTTGACGATCTCAATGATGATGAGGCCGATAAAGACAAGAGCGACAAGAAGCCAAGCCTTGAGCGTGAAGCAGAAGCCAAGCGCCCCAAGGAGAAGATCGGAGCCTGCCATGTTGTTGATCCGAGGGCTGAGGGTGCCTGGAGCGGGCCGAGATGATGGTCGCAGGCTGCAGCTCGCACGGTTCATGCAGCAGTGACCTTGCAACTAGTCTAACGTACTCCGTACGGGGATGTCGGGCCGGGTTGCGTCGCCTCGCCAGGAGTCCGGAAGACGGGTGACAGAGTCACTGACAAAGATGTCGGGCTGCAGGATAGGAGGCGGGCGGAAGGGTAAGTGACAGGTGAGCGATGGGTGAGTTTTGGATATTTTCAGTGATAGCGGCTAGGCCATCGCGGATCCTTCCGGTGGATGAGGCTAGCGCTGAGGGCGAGCACGAGCAGCTGGCTGGACGTCTTGGGCAAGACTGAAGTTCCAGAGGCCGGTAGGATCCGTGGAAGGGGTGGCGACGGTGCGGCAGAGCAGACGGGACTGAACCAGGTCGACGTTGGGCGAGCCTCAGGTGTAACAGTTACCTTCAGAGGACAGATCTGGCGGACGCAGGTTAATTATCTGCGCGACGGACAGCTGTCGCTTGTGTGTACGGAGGAGTCTAACAACTGCGTTTGGCCAAGCTGGCGGCAACGCTAAAAGGAGCACGGCGGCGTAGGGCGCCGCTTGCAAGCTTGCAAGCAAGCAAGCTCACGGGCGGACCAGGACGGTGGACGATGGACCTGCCTGTGCTCAGGGTCTCCACCGCCGCCGGCTGGGGAGTGATCCGTCCCGGGCCTGGCAAATAACGTTAGCTGTAGCGCGCGTGTTCGCGGACTAATTACGGTGCGCCGAGGCCATCCATGGATGGGTAATGTGTGTCGGGTGGCTGCTGCGTGCTGTTTGCTGTTGTCAACAACCTTGGACACATTATGCGCGTCCCTGCATGCCCAGAGCTTGGGCATATTGGCTCGCAGGCGGGTCCTGTTCGAGGTTGCGGTCGCGGCACGGTTGCGGTTGCGGTTGCAGACGTGTACGCAGGATGGAGTACTCTCGCCGGCTCGGCTCGACTCGAATTGCCTGCGAGGGAGTGCCGGTTGCGTATCCGGACGTGTGCCAGCCATCCTTGTCGTCCACCAGTGTCTTGCCGCACCCTGCAGGTGCAGGCGCAGACGCACATGGTTCCACGGGCCCAGGGACCAGCCAATATGCACGTCCATCCTTCTAATCTTCGTTGTTCCATGCAGCATCCTTCCCTTCTGACAGAAGCATAGACGTCACCGTTCTAAGCAGTCTTTGGCTGCCTGGGCAGTGCTTAACGCCATCGCGTATGGTCCTTGGGGCTCGCGCGTCTTTAATTTAAAGCCTGCAACTTCAAGTGGTAGACTGGGGAGCTGTCGACCCTGGGGCCACGAGCCTGATTGCTTCCGCTCCTGGACAGTCCAGTTGGCCGTTATTTGCTGCAACCGATTCTCGAGCGTCATGTTGCTGTGGTAGTTGGACAATGTGCTCCGCGGCAACAACAGACGAATACACGAGAGAAGAAGAAACAATGCCACGCAGACAGCCAAGTAGCAAGGTCCGGACACAAAAGATCCCGGCGCATCCCCTGTGTGCAATGCCGGGCGCAGACGACAGCGTGGACCCAGGGCCCTGTATCAGACCGCCAGGAACGCTCTTCACAAGTAAGTTTGCCTGCGCGACAGCACGTTTCAAGTCGCATTTGCGTCTGCATCTGGCGCATGCATGTCGAGGCGAAGCTTTGAGAGGCTGATGGACCCAGGCTCGTCGGCGGTTGTGTCTCAAGCGACTGCAAGGGAACCTGCCAAACTGGCACGCCCCTTGACGCGATCCGGAATGCTCGGCCACGGCCGTTGCAGGTATAGCCGAGCCCCAGCACGCGGATATGCAGTGCATCAAGCGCGGAACCTTGTCCCAACTTGTCACGTCCCGGTCTCGCCGGTGCGCCTCTCCACCCTTGCACGTGAAGACGCCATTGGCATCTCATCTCGCCGCCACTGCGCGTCCGTGGAGCATTTTCCTTCTGGAAAAGCCGCGATTTTTTCCTTGCCTGCTGCCGTGCATTTCATTTCCTCCGGGCTGATCTCGCTGGCGCGTTGCTGTCGGGGCGGGTCTACGCTTCCAGCTGCTAACGCTAGTGAGCAGCTCTAGCCGTCCTGTTGGTTCAATGTTTGTTGTGACCGTCTGATGTTGCTTCGCTTGCAATTAGATTCGGAGGCGGATCGGGCCAAAGAAGCTTTTCTGGAGTGTCGGGGACCACGAGCGGGCCTGTCGCCGGAGTGGATTCTGTGTGGATGAGGGCTGACGCGGAGACGGCCATTGCTGCTTTTTGGACTCGACGCAAAGTGTGCTGTCGAGGGGAAGACAGTCAGGCCAGAGTGCGGTGATTGGCGATGGGCAGGCGCGGCTCGGATTCGGCGATGCAGGCTGAAATCTGGCCCCACGCACTTGGGCATTGTGACTCCAGGAAGGTGCAAGTGGGGTTCAGCCGCCTGATCATGTTGCAGACCAGGGAAACCACCTCGACGTCTACGTCAGGCTCCCTCCCACGCAGTCAACACCGCCTGGGCGAGCACGCTGCTATCAAAGTGCGGGGATCCCGCATCACCATCAAGGGTCCAGCCCCACGACAAGACGCTGCGGCAGCTTTCCAGCTTCTCCTCCCACCCCCATCCCCGCTGGGACTTCCAATTCATCCCCAACTTGGACCGTTTGTCTGTGAAACTTCCGCTCTCCAAATCGAACCAGCTCGCCCGGTTCCCGAGCATCGTAAGACTACCGCCTCTCAGCTACAACAATGGCGGACCCAACCCCGCTTCAGCCTCAACAGGCCATCGACAAGCGCTTTTCCCAACCTGTCCACCAGGCCGGCGGCGGCCTACCGTCGTTTGAGGACGTCAGTATCAAGCAGATCCAACCAGTGGTACTGCATTATCTCCAGAGCATCTTCGAGAAACACGCTGGTCAGTGAGAAGCCTTCCGGCGCTGTAGCTCCAACGCCGAAGACTGCGTTCTGTGCCACCAAGACCTGGGTATGCTGACAGGTGCGTGCCGCAGGCCCCAGTAAGACATGGTCGAAAGCCGACATCATCGAGTTCCTGCATCGCGTCCAGGCCGACCGGGTGACGGACCCCTCCGGCGATATTGCGACCCAGGATGAGCTTGGATTCGATGGTTTTATCCGCTACATGAGCTCCAGTGCTGCCAACGTGCACGGTGAACTGCCCGAGGTCGACCTCTCCTGGCCCATCTCCAGTTACTTCATCAGCTCCAGCCACAACACATACCTCACTGGCAACCAGCTGAACAGTGACTCGGACGCCGATGCATACAAGGCGGTGCTCCTCCGGGGATGTCGTTGCGTCGAGGTGGATGTCTGGGACGGCGACGACTCCGACTCGGACCGATCGAGCTTGGAATCATCTACCGACGAGGAGGCAAGAGAGAAGAGTCAGATCCGCAAGGCATCCCGCAAGGAAAAAATTGCTTCCAAAATACCGGGGTCTTTTGGCCGGCGGCTCGTCAATAAGTTCAAGTCGTCCGATGACAGTAAGGAAAACGTGGCTGTGCCGACACCTGCAACAGCACCTACTGGCACGGTTACGGGCACTCCCAGTGAGGGCGTCGCAGTGGCACCTTTGAAAAAGGCTCTGAGTCCTTCAAGCCTCATTGTCGAGCCAAGGGTTCTCCATGGCTACACAATGACCAAGGAGGTGTCCTTCCGACATGTGTGCGAGGCTATCAAGAAGGACGCTTTCACGGTGACAGATTTTCCCCTGATTGTCAGTCTTGAAGTGCACTGCAACCACCAACAGCAGGAAGTCATGGTCAACATCATGAACGAGACCTGGGCTGGCCTATTGGTCGAAACCCCGACCGGCGAAACCACCGCATTGCCGCCCCCAGGTGACCTGCGCGGCAAAATCCTCGTCAAGGTCAAGTACGCGGCACCAAAAAAGTCGGCCAAGGAAACAGAGAGTAGTGACTCGCCCGTGGCTGGCAATCAGGAATCTGGAGCCACAAAGAAGACGAGCGAGCTCCCCAAAATCATCGAGGCTCTCTCCAGGTTCGGTATCTTTACGCGTGGCGTCTCGTTCAAGTCGCTCAATCAGCCCGAAGCCAAGATGCCTACGCACATATTTTCCCTGTCCGAGAGCGCAGTGGAGGACGTCCACGACGATGATGCAGAGGCGCTTTTCGAACATAACCGGCACTACATGATGCGCACGTACCCTTCAGGCATGCGAATCACTAGTTCTAACCTGGATCCGCAGGTTTTCTGGCGCAAAGGCATCCAGATTGTCGCGCTCAACTGGCAGAAGTGGGACGAGGGAATGATGCTGAACGAAGGCATGTTCGCTGGGAGTGGTGGCCTTGTGCTCAAGCCGGTCGGATACCGCGGCCGGAAGCCTATCGCCGCGCCTGCGAAGGACACCAAACCAGCAGAGGAGAGTACCGCGATGCAGCCACCAGCACCACCTTCCGTGGGTGACACAGCCGGCGATGCTGCCTCTTTGGCATCTGCACCCGACGTCGCAGTCGAATCAGCGCCGGCCCAAGTTAGCCTCCCACTCGGCACTGAGCCGGCCATCGCACATCAGACCGTAGACCTCAAGATTACCGTCTTCGCAGCTCAGAACCTTCCCCTCCCTAACAGCGACGACAGAGTCTCCGGTTTCCGTCCTTACCTCAAGGTTGAACTGCACACGGAGCCGCCGCATATCCTGCTTAAGCAGGAAAGCGTCAAAGCGAAGGAGGGCGAGTACAAGGCGCGCACAAAGACGAACAAGGACGGCACGGTCAATCCAGACTTCAAGGGTGAGGTGCTTTCCGTGGCCACGCAAATCAGCGGCGTGGTGCCCGAGCTCGCGTTTGTGCGGTTCCTCGTCAAGGATGACGAGCTTGGGCGCAACGACCTTGCGGCTTGGGCGTGTGTCCGGCTGGACAGGCTCAAGTCCGGATACCGCTGGGTACACTTGTTCAACTGCGAGGGGCAGATAAGTGGTGGCGCAGTACTCGTGTTTGTGGAGAAGACTCTTTTCTGAGTTCGTGTTTCTGGGGTTGTTTGTCTGAATCCGGCGGAGATACTAGTAGAAGCAACGAGATACTGTTGAACATGGGTCGGAAGGATGAATCTCCAGAGATGGGGGCAATGTCCAAAGTCGCTCAAGTGAGCACATTACTAGCATGTGTAGAGGGAGGGTGCATGCGAGCGAGCGAGCAGACAGCGAGATGATGTTGGCATTCTTTTTTAGAGATGAGCTCCATTCTTATTGCTTCGCATTATCATGCCATGACAGTCACGTTGGTCGTACAATCCCCTGTCTAGTACCTTTCCTGAAGTTGTTGCTGTTCAGAGGAGAGCAGGATGTGGTCACGTCACCGCGTCCCGAGCTCTACATCAACCGTGCTGTGGTGGTCAGTCGTCGAGATCAGCCCAAGACCCGAAGCGGCACCATCCCAGGTCGCGTCGCCAAATACACAGGCTTCTGCGGCACGGAATGCGCGCAATCTTGTGCCTACTGCGGGCGGCTCGTACGCAATGCCGATGTCTGACGTCGAGGCCTGCGGGCTATGCTGTGTGCTGTGATCGTCACTACTTCCTGTCCCGGTGAGTCCCATGGTGGATTGTGCTTGGTCGTTGCTCTGGACATGACAGGTCGGCGTCTCGTGGTAGATTTTATTTGTGTTGCTGCGGCTGTCTTTGGTGGCGTCAAATGCCCGACTGCGCAATGTGTTCTCGGCAGCCTCGTCGTCGGGACCCGTCTCCAAGCGCTGTCTCTTGCGATTCGGTCGTGGAGAATGGCCAAGCTCCTGTGACATTTCTTCGTTCCTTGCACCTGATGCGGGTGGCGAGCAGGGACTGCTGGATCCAGGGGCGAGAATACGAGCCCGCGGGGAGGATGCCGTGTGTGAGAGCTGCGACGGTGCGGACAGTTGACTGCGCTGACCCTGGGCGCTTTCGTCGTCCCCGAAGCGAGAGTCGCCATCCTCGTGGTACTGTAGGTCAAGCCTATCGTTCATGAGCTGGTCGTGCTCAAAGACGGCTAGTTTGCCCGAGCAGAGATCCCCAAATAGACCGTGCATGGTGATGCCTCGGGTGCGCCACTCTCGCGTGTCGACGGTGCAGGGCCATACGTCGTCCGGTCTGAACGCCTCGACGAGGAGACGCAGCTCGGGCAGCGACGAGTGTCGTGCGTATGGGAAACTGATGCGCTCGGGGAGCTTTGCTGGTTTGGCGGGATGCTCGTGTTCGTCAGTTGCTGGTCCTGGCGGGGGTCGGGACAGCGAGGGCGGCTTGCGCGTGTCTTTCATCTTGGAGATGATGGCTTCGAGTGCGTCCTTCATCGTGATGTGCATGCCTTCGGTAAACGACGAGATGTCCATGTCGATCGCCACGTTCCGGGAACTCCCTTCGGACTTTTTGAGGATGGACGCGAAATCCTCTTGGAGTGCCTCTGGGATATTGAATTCGTCGGCCGCGCTGTAAGATGTTAATAGTGCTTTCTTTTGCAGCCTCGAGGATCGGTGAGGTCTAGGTTCTACTCACAGCCCTATCATGTGGGCGACGTCACCGGCAGACAAGGTCTGTAGTTCCACCTCCTTGTTGAGGTCGCCAGCTCCTCCGCCGATTCCAATCTCCAGTAGATCATGTCCGTTGCTCAAATGTGCGACGATGGGCCTGATCCACACCACTGGCTTGTGTTGCATGACTACGCAAGGCGTGCCCTTTTCACAGCTGTGTATCCGAACATGTGGATCGAGAGTCAGGCAGCCTGGTTGCTGATTGTTGCCGCAGGTGAAGCCGACGAGCGAGGGGGCCTCCTTGCTCAGATATGTCTGGTTTGCAAACTTTCCCGAGCTATCCTTCCTCACTAGCGACTTGTAGATTTGCATCTTGTAGTCGTCTACGTGGATCTGTCGGCTAGGTCAGCGTCTCGCAAGAAAGATGAGTAGCACACTAGCCTTCATACCTTTGAGTTCAACGCCTTTGAAAGTGCCGTCCACACCTCTTCATATCTTTTTGGTGTGTAAGCCCAAGTCACGGCACATGGGTCAAGCTACCAGACTCACCCATAAGTCCATGCTTGTATGTAGAAGATGGTGTCGGGTGGATATCGCGCCACCTGACTGAGGAGCTCTCGCAATCCCTCTGCCTTGGTCTGCAGTGGGATGTTGTCGAGAATCGAAGTGTCGAGATAGATACGGTTTAGCGTCTTCAGACCGGCCGTGTACTCGACCAGGCACGGGTTACGAGCAATCGAGTTGACCCACCAGGGCTCGGCGCGGATGTCGCCAGTGTACAGCACGGCGGCGTGCTCGCTCTCGATGAGAAACATGACAGCTCCCACGCAGTGGTTGGCGTCGATCAGCGTGACCTGGATGTGCTCGTGCGGGCGGAGCTCGATCTGGGTGGGAGTGTCGAGCGGCAGGGGCTTGAGGAGCTTTGCGAGATGGCGATAGGTCTGCTGGCGCGCTTCTAGAATGCCCTGGGCGTAGTTGATGCGGCATGGGTAATGCTCGAGGCGGAGCAGTATCTCTCTTGTGGCGGCAGAGCAGTAGACGCTGCATCACGATGAGCCCGCATGGTCTGGCGATATGTTGGCCTGGACGGGGCTCTTACAATGAGCTTTTCAGCGTGTCGAGACCGGCAAGGTGATCGCTGTGGATGTGACTCAGAAAGGAGGCCAAGGCAGGCTGGTCGACCAGCCCACGAAAAAAGTCGACTTTTGACATTAGCCATAGACTGTAGAAGGGCTGAGACTGGTTTCTTACAGCGAATGCCTGGGAATTCCCGGATGATGCCGTCAAAGGTGGACATTGTGGCTGTTGTGAAGCGCCGAGGACTGGCCAGAGTCAGATTGCCGCATGGCTGCGGCAAGAGCACACGAGATAGGACTGTAGGCCTGCAAAGACCAGTCTCTCTGCATGCGAAACAACGTGTTGTTGCGGAATGAGCAGGATCTCGAGCATTCCAAGATTGTTGTTTGTGGATTCGACTCGCACAAGCTGGTGCGCTTGTTATAGCGCGTTTAGCGGAGGAGGTCCCTATGGGCCCACTGTAGCACTTGTCCTTACCTCAAGCAGCAGCGCCCATCCTCACCTTGCACTCAGGCACTCTGTGCATCACGAGCATGAACTGCCAACAAGAACAATATCATCATTCGCTACCTGGAAATCAAGCACAAGGTCACCATCTACTCGGCTTGCATCCGACGCTCACGAAGAAACTCGTAGTCTGGCATTGCAGCCTTGACCCACGTCTTCAGCTTCTGTGCCCGCGCCTCACCAAACTCCTTCCTCCACTTCTCAACCTCGAGGTCAATGTCAACATCACCAGCCACCTTCGAGGCGTCCACGCCCGATGACGCGAGGATGGCGTCCAGCATCCGCCTCTCGTTCGGCAGCAGCCCCTTTATCGACTTCTCGCTTGCCCGCTCCCAGCTCAGCTGCACCTTGTGTGGATCTAACCCTACCAGCTCCGCATATCTCGGCACCAGTCGCGACGGGCACTTCATGATATCGTCCGCGTCGAGCACCATCGGCGCAGTTCTTCCCTGCTGCGAGAAGTATTCGGCGTAGAATTCGTACAGCGTGCGGATCCACTTCATCGACATTTCGAGATCAGTCGGCTCGCCCTTCTTCTTGGGCAGTCCGCTTGCTGGGGGTGGTGTTGCCACCGCCGCCGCCGCTGCTGCCATCTTGATGTGGTCAAGGCAGGTGCGGTAGTAGGATGGAAGTATCAGCGCCGGGTGGCGGATAAGGAATGTCGGCGTCCACGTGTGGAGAAACTCATCTGGCATCGATGTGATGTTGAGCTCGCTGCGGGTGGCCGAGGCAATACCCCGTGTGACCAGGACTGGGCTGCGAAACTGGGGGGGCTGTTGTGGATGCAGGAACTGTGATTCGACCGCAGGATTGCTAACGAACATGGCGTGCTCTTTGATGAAGACTGGGTTGCCTGCAGCTTCAGAAGCCTCGACGTGATCCTGAAGCGTCTCGAGACACTGCTGCATGACCCTGGTGACTGCAGTACGGTCCTGCTCGGGCCAGCTGTCGATGGGCCCTTCATGGAAGAGCAACGGGAAGCGCACAAACACAGATAGCTTAAAAAAGTAGCCACCCTGGTGCGATGGCCTGACACCCTGAGCATCGAGGTTGAGCATCTTGATGAGCAAGTTGGATGCTGTACGCGGCGACGTCACGAGCCAGTGCCTCTGGGGCTGTGCCGCAACGGTGGCCTGCATGTTGAAGTTGTTGGAAGATCTCATGATGTTGTCGTGATCGCTCTGTCCGATGAGGTGCTTCAAACACTTGCCCATTCGTCAGCCGGTCCGTCGCTCAGGTTTAGTACTTGAACGTAACGAGCTGCTTTTCCTCGGGCTGCCGCCATCTAGATTGTCTCCGACTTTGAACAGCCAACCGGGTGTCAGATGCTGACGCCGCGAATCAACCGGCCCTGAGCTGCGTCACGAGTCCTCGGGAACGCACGGGTTTAGCACAAGCAGCCTCAAGTTCGACCCAGGCGCCCGACCATGCTTGACTAATTCGTTACACATAACGGACTTTTTGCAAAGATTTCGCTCCGGTACAGGCAATAATTTGAGGGTCCCTCTCCAAGTCGCATTAGCAAGACCGAGGCAAGAACAGGGTTGAGCCGCGGCTCTGCACGACTGTTATCTAGGTGTAGTGTTACATTAGCCAGACATCCGGAAAATACAAACAATACTGTACACTTCGGACTCACTACACATCGTGTCATACAAGACCAATGGCAAATGTAACACCTCCAAATCAGCCCAGGGATACATATGCTCCTACCCCCCCCCGCAGAAACATCCTCTCAAGGGCGATCAGCTGTTGTCTGGCGAGCCTAGTAAGCTATGATTCAACCTAGCATCGCTTTTACACTTTTGAGATGACATGGAGGTCTGTTCGCTTCAGTTTTAGTGTATCTTCAATCCTAAATTTCTTCTCGTGGTTGTTTTTATGCAAATACTTACACTTATGTGTGCTTACACGAAAATCCAACCTAGACATCAGCGCAGCTGCATCGGTGTGCACCAACAATGGCAAATGCAGTCACACAGAAAACTGGGATGTATACCTCGGCCTAGTCTTACGCCGACTCCACCGTATC
This sequence comes from Microdochium nivale, assembly GCA_026745475.1. Taxonomy (NCBI): domain Eukaryota; kingdom Fungi; phylum Ascomycota; class Sordariomycetes; order Xylariales; family Microdochiaceae; genus Microdochium; species Microdochium nivale. The sequence continues at coordinate 2,796,175 of JANTFD010000006.1, read as the reverse complement.
AGCTTCATGGCTTTTTGTTCCTATTGCTACCTTTTGGGTTAATACGGGCATGGGTGTAGCTGTTCTTCGCTCCCCCCCTCTCAGAAACAAGTGGGAGATCCGACATAATGAGCATAGACATGTGTGTGGAACCCTCTATTGCCAAGACTAAGCGCTATGACACAAGCAAGATATGGCTTAATATGAGTAACAACCGAATGCGAATAAACTCATAGTTACTAGGGCAAAATAGAAGTACGAAGTGTCGTGGGCATCTTGTCGTGCTACAGAGTATCAGAGTATGTAAATTCGCTAGAGTAGTGAATCCGTGTTCCGGAGCTCTTGACCCTGAGTGCAGAGCTTCGAGGGGAGTTTTGGATATGCATTGTCGGCCTGTGCTAGTCCGGATAGAAAAGATACCGGACTCAAATGTTGTCTGTTGTGTTCAGTACGCCACCCGACACGGCGACGTCTGTGCACTGCGAGATGAGTAAAATCGTGTCGAGTCTTGTGACGCTTGGTTGCCAAGAGCTCTACCCTCCCGTTTGGCGTTCGCCTTCGTAGCTGACTTGGTGTCTCACAGCTTTGTTCCACTTCGTGAGTTCCTCTCATTCCTATTAATTATTCGTGGTTTTCTTGTTTTTTATGATTTTCGCTTTCTTTTTATCTATTCCTTATTTTTGATCACTCGCAAATGTTTGCACGTTTATCCGAAGCCTCTTGTTGCCTTGGTGTGCGAACAAAATGACTGGCAGCTCTTACTTTTCCAACATATTTGTGATACTTAACCGCAATCCGTGAGTGAACTATTCATCCTGCCATCTATTGAATCTGTCAAAAGACATCGACGCAAGTATGGGCAGCATTCCGCACCATACCATCCCTCACGCAGCAAGGTTCTCAGCCCAGATGCCTCCCTCCTTCTGCTGCTGCGCGCGCCACTCACTCTCGAGCATGCCAAACTGGACAAAGTCATGCCAGCCCCCACGGTACCAAAGCTGCTGCCTGCGACGGCCCTCGGGCACGAAGCCGAGCTTTTGGTACACGTGGATCGCGCGCTCGTTGTAGCCCACCGCTTCGATGCTCACGCTGTGCATGCCCGCCATGACGAACGCGTAGCCCAGGATCCAGCGGATCGCCTCGGAGCCGTAACCCTTGTTCTGGAAGTCCTTGTGGATGCTCAGGCCAATACTGGTGTTGCGGTCTACATCAGTCTCGATGTTAGCATTTGGAGAAAGTCGACACGGTGTATTACTTTGCAATGCCAGGGACGGCCTTTCGGGACTTACTGTGGCTTCCATTGGGATGGGACTTGCTAAGAATGATGAAACCAATGGGCGTGGGTTCCTCGGTGGTAGCACTGGAAGTAATTGTGTCGATGGCGTCCTTTGGAGGCTGCTGCAGGCATATCTTGACCCCCAGCAAGGCGTCGTTTCTCAGAAGCTCCACAAGCTTCTTGATCTGCGATTTGCCTTGTGGTGTCAGGAGATGGATGGTGTTTGTTGATAGGGACTCGGTGTCGAGCTGGATGGAGTGCAGGAAGGCCTCGTCGGTGTCTTCGACGGCCCGGTAAAGCAGCCGTTCGGAGTGGAAGGGGTCAAATGCCATGATCAATCTGGGAGGGCTTACTTTGTTGTCGAGGAAAGCTTATTAAAGAAGGAGGAGTTCGAATAAATGCGCCTTGACACAAGGGTCTCAATTTCCAGTAGACGAAAGTATGCTTTTTTAGGGGAATTGATGAAGCCCTCGTGTTCAGCGACGGGTCTGACAATCCAGCGAATTTGGGCGGCATTCAATGAGTTAGGATCTGTGCTGACAGGTCCGTTGGGGTTTATATGGATGTGTAAGCACGAGTGTTTCATGAAGCAACGGGTGAGCTGGCTTACAGCTCCCGGCCTGCAGGGATGATCGCGCGCAGCAAACATCCCTGGCAGCCGGGCGCTGATTAACAGGCTGCATGATAGGCACATGGAACAAGACGATCTTCTTTGCATGCCTAGATGCACGTAGTGATTTGTTTCTCGGGCGTGCTGAGCAGTGGCGGGGAGAGTGGGCCTTACAGAACAGAGGCATGGAGCTGAACAAGCTTTCTGCAGTCAATCAGCATGGCTACCATCAGCATTTCCGTCATGTCTGATGTGAAGAGCGAAGGGATTGCAGAGATCTAATGGCAAAATGCTGTGCGTAGCCCTCCTTGTCCACTTTGGCAGCAACATGGGGGACCAGGGATATTGAACCATCAAGGCTCGGGTCTTATGTCAGCGCTTTTCTACGCGCGTGCTCTAGATTAGCGCGAAACAACACAGCTTACTGCTCTGCCCGGCGTATTACTAAAGCAGGGCTTCTGAGGCTGAATTGTGATCTTGAGTTCTCCTCTTTCACGTGCGCACGTAAGGGCGCGGCTATCGTATGAATTCCATATTTTCCCATCGCCACCTCTACCCGTGAAACACGACTACTCAAGGCCAAGAGTCTTGGCCTTGTGTGATGTTGTGACGCAAGCTTTGCAAGACTTTTAGCCCTTATGGTCGTCTTAGAGCGAGCATAGGAGGTTATTCCCCGGTCTTGCCACCATGGGCTGGGATCCTCTTCCACTCCACGTAACGTTCCTTGGTCGACGTGCTGCTGCGAAGCAGGCGGTCAAACTCCTCCTGCGCGCCTGCCTGACCCGGCCGGAGCCTGAGAACGTACGGCCATTTCTCGATGATGGTGTGCTTGTCTTTCATGGTAACGCCACAGACGTAGCCCAACTCGGCGAGCTTGAAATCCTCCACAAACCTGAGATGATGGTTAGCTGACGCCGAACGCATAAGTTTGCTATCCATGCTTTTCTCACCGGTTGAAATAGCGGTCGTGGTTGGTCACGTAGCCCATAGCAGATGTGAACTTGAAAATGTCAGGATCATTATTGTTTGCCAGCCGTCTTGTGGGCGGCATGTATTTGGTCAGGGTTTTGATTGTTAGGCTGCTTGGGGACACCTCGAGGATTTGGTCCTGCTCATTTCTATTCTCGTCGACAGCGTTCATGAAGAGAGTGATCAGTGTCGCATGCGGGTTTATCGCGTGACTCTGGAGCAATGGCGACAAAAGGCCCACCGTTTGATGCGGGCCAACGTAGCCACAGTCTGAGATGTTAGACACCTGGCGATCGTTAGGGTAGGTCAGCATAGTCCAGCTTGTTTGATATCTAGCACGGATATCGCTGGAGATTACCTCAATTCGATCAAAACGATCGGACTCGCCCAAGAAATCTGGGAGTTTGACAGCGTCCAAATGCATGATTGTAAGATTGGCAGCCTGTAGACTATCCAGCCGATGAAGGAAGGACTTCAGAGTGTTGCGTATGTGCTTGCAGAATTTCCCGTAGAGATCCGCGGTAGCCTGGCCACTGGAAGTAGCTTCAATGTCTTTCAATGTCCATCCGCTAAGAGGATCAGCACTGTCAAACATTGGCCAGCCGGTCGCGTTGGCAAAGAAGGTGCTGCATAATGGATCAGTATCGCAGTATCGAGTTGATTTGAAGTACAGCCGCTGCTTACGGGTTCGGCACTACGAAATCGTCGCGTCTAGCACCGAACGGGAGAAGCAGACCGTCTTGCCAAAAGCGAGTCTTGGCGACCCGTTGAGCTGGCGAGAAGTACAGCAGATTTCTGTCACGGTAGTCAACCCTGGACTCAGCCTGCGTGACAGCCTGGCGAATCTGGGTCGCCTTTGAGGCATCCAAGCCCTGAGGCAGATCCATGTAGGACAGCAGCCGAGTCCAAATCGATTGTGTCAAGACAAGTCTGAGCGAGTGCTTGCCAAATCTCCATGTTTTAGCCTGTAGGCTGTTCGGGCTTTTCGCTCTGATTTTAGCACAGATATCTTGGATTAGAGGCCTGATTCGCCCCTGAACTATCTCGTAGTGATGTTTGCGAATAAGGCAGGAGTACCAGAAGTGCAGAATGCAGTCAATCGCCTCTTCTGCATCTTCTAGAACGAATGCGATGAGGAGCATAATGACATTTCGCGCAACGACATCCAGGTCTCGGTCATTCAGCGTCACTTGGACCGTGCCAGTGTAGCTCTCTGGTAGCTCGGCGGTTGTCTTGACCAGATTGCGAAGGTCGCCGGATGCTACCGTCCATGCGACAATTCTGTCAGTCAACGAAGTTGGCTCAAAGACCCTGTAACCAAAATAGGACATAACGTAATCCACAAGTGGGTGAGCCACACAAGTGGGTGAGCCACCCTCTAGGTACCCGTACGACAATATATAAGAGAATTCAACCACAACGCCTTAAATCAATTGAAACTATGAGGAATCCTCTTCTTCAGAGGCAGATACAACTTTCTGACACGTACGCGTATTATGACTAGGCTCGCCGTAGACGCTATAGCGTCGCGCGCGCGTTTCTAGCCTCCTCGTACGACTACTATTCTGACTCGTTTCTACCTGTAACTACTACGTCGTATTAATTTAATCCTTTAAACCCTTTACCTAATTAATCGTAAGGGACCCTCCTTTCTATAACTATTTTTTCTTCGTACGACGACGGCGGCTAAGGCGCTTATTTACGTCTCGAAGCTTAGTAAGGTCGTAGCGTATAAGGGTCTACTCGTATACTATTAACGAGATTCCTTTATATAGCTACTATAAGCTTATAATAATTAGCGAAGGAGAGCTACCTTAATATCGTACGATACGATTCCTAATATATTTAGTTTATAATTCGGCCTTAATCGGATTGTTTAGCGTCTTCGAGACCTAGGGTAGTAGTAAGCTAGTAGAGGACATAGGAGGTATTAGCGTACGAAGCTTTATATTTAGTTATAAAATCATATAATCCGGGTCGTACGGTACTAGGCTAGTCGCTCGAAAGCCTACTTAGACGTTTAACTTAGATAATATAGTATAGTACGCCTTATAAAAGGCTAGGAGGAAGTCCTCCTTTACGATATACGTAATATACGCCCGTATAAGACCCTCGATTTCTTTACCGTACGCCCGTTTTAGAGGCCTAAAGCACCTAACATTAAGAGGCTAGAGCTTATACGACGAGTAAGTAGGTATATAGAGCGTTATAATACTCTACTCCTAGTAGAATTACTCGAAATCGGTCGAATAGTAGCTCTCGTAGCCGTCGAGGATTAGGAGCTAGAAAATACCCTTCGTATAACTCTTTATATAGAAATCGAAGTGTTTCGCCTATTCTAAGCCTCGCTCGTTCGTCGTCTACCTATTTTTAGAGAGTACGATTACCTAGTTAGGCGGTAGAGGGCTATCGGACGTCTAGGAGTCGAGGTAGACCTTACCTACGAAGATAATATACGGCGGGATCGAATTACCGGACGACCCGATACCCTAGATAACTATAACCTATTCCTAATTACCTTATTATACGGCTCTAGGTCTTCCGCGTCGATCGGAGGTTATAACGACTATTTTAATAGAGATTTTACCTATTACGAAGCCGGTCTCGTCGAAGTTATAAATATCGTTATCGTAGATTCCGTATTTCGCGATTACGTTTCGTACGAGGGAAAACTACGCGCGATACGCGTCTAGATCTTCGTAGAGGACTCTCTAATAGTCGATTCTTCGATTAAAACGCGTTTAGAGCTTAGATCGTCGTCGTACGAAGTTTATAGCCTAGTTAGTTCTAACGCGTAGCGCGTTACGTTCGGCGAGGAGTCGATCCGCTATTTCTCGAATACTACTAAGGTACGGTAGAAATAATCGCGAATCTAGGTCGATTATATATCGTACGACGCTCTCCTCTTCGTACGAGGTCAATTTCTAGTAGGGTAGTCGAGTATCGCGTTACGTAGGTCGGCCGCGTTATCGTCGTTAAAGGGTTACGCGGGATACATTATAGATCTCCGTAGCCTTTCGTACGCTTAAAGCTAGGTCCGATTAAAGCGCATTTAATGCTAGAACTAGATCGCTTTTATTTAATTGTCGTACTATGATTGTAAGTGGAGAAATAAGGAAGTGAAGGTGATTAATTGAAAATAGTAGGAAAGTGGCTCACCCACTTGTGTGGCTCACCCACTTGTGGATTACGTTACCAGCAAATAGGAGATTCAACGACACCTTACGTGTAACGCCTTCATTTTCGTCGAGCTTCAGGACGTCGTAGGCAGGCAGATTTCCCCACAGGTACTTCTTGCCACCGAACTGCTCTAAGGTACCGCCGCCGACGAAGGCTGGCTCACGGTCCTTTATGACCCATTGTGGCTGCCAAGACGCCTTGCTCACGGAGCATTTGCAGTCGATCTTGTGCTGGGCCCAATGCGACTTTTGGCAGGTTGGGCCGCAATACTGCAATAATTGATCAGTCAGCAGAGTGTCAAAGGGAGGACGGCACAAAGACTCACCATGACAAGTAAACAGCCCTTGCAAGCAAAATGCCCGGCTTTCTGGCAAGTAGTGCTCTCAGGAGACCAGCCTGCACATGAAATTTCCGACATGGTCGTTCGAGGATGAGGAAGTGTGGGAAATGTGATGGATAGTACTTGCGAGATTTTTGCGAAAGAAAAGAAGAGAATGGGAAAAGCTCCAAGCATTCAATCGAGGAGCTCTGACAAATGGGGGGGTCTTCCCCTCCTCGACCAACAGAAGAAGGCGTTTATGCAGGCCTGTCATAGGCGCTGTCGGAGTTGCATCAAGCCGATTGATGGACCCAAATATGCCTGATTAGGCTGGCGGTAGTGATATTGCTTTTTCAGCGTATCTTGGCAAATTCTCATGCCTTACGCAAGAGCAAGCATTTAGCCACAAATGAGGTCATGCCCAATGCCGACGCCAGCGTCGCCAGCGGCTCTTGAAAAGACCTGCTTGCCCTGAGAGCAGTCGCTGTTGCAACGACGAAGAATGGTTAAGCGCAGTAAATCTGTCCGGCGCCTTCAAAACGTAAGTGAGCTCTATGCTGAAGTGCAAGGACACATCGAAACAGCACCTCTCATAGTTGTTCGATCCACATGGAGACTAAGGCAATGGACAGATGAGACTTATCTACCATATTGTCGGGCAGCAGGACAATTGAGCCTTCACTATCGTGCAGTGGTCGTCGCACGAGTTTATAAATGTAGACTGTCGCATGCTCTAAGGAACCGAAAGCCGCCGCGCCTATCCCTCATTATCTATTTATGCGACCCGTAGTCAAACTGCCCACGAACTTACTGATCTATGATACTCGTGACTCCTGTCTGCTGTCTTATGTACGCACGCTTGGTGGAATTCGTAATCGCAAGCGTTCTAAAACATGCCATCATATTAGTTTCCAAAAGGGTCGAAAAAGTCGAGATCGAGTCTAACTGTTTAGAAATTCACTAGAAGTTGTGTGGCTGACTATTGGTATCATGAATCCGCTTGCTTGCAGGGGGTTTCTTGAGACTGAGGAGGATAGGGCGTTGTCGTACTGCCAACAAAACCGGATCTGGCAAAAGTATTCATTAGCATGAACACTAAGCAGCTGTGTCTCTGTTCATTGAACTGAGAGAACCAGAGATTCTAGTGCTACGCAACACAGGGTTTTACTGTCCGAGTTCTCCCCTGAGGCACTGAAGGGGGTCATCCTCATCCTGGCTCTTCACCAGCCAAACCTTGCTCAAAAATGAAAAGAGAGAATGCTCGCCTTTGTTCCTCCAGGCGCACTGTACTTTCTGCGTGGCATATGCGTAGATATACTTTCAACGCTGCGAGCTCTGCCTCAGGCCGTGGTGCCCCCGTTTCCGGTGCAACAGGTGTAGTGTTATGCGGCGGCGACTATAATCGGGCTCATCGTCGACCTCGTTGCCCTTTCCTCGCTCTACTCTGCAGCCTCATCATCTAACCCGTAAGTGTCGCCTTCGGTGGCCGCAATGCCATATAGAGGGGAAATAGTAAGTATAATAATGATCATACGCATGGACCCATCCTAGCAGTCACGGTATCATATGGGCGAGCCCAGAGATAATCGAGTCACCCTTTTTGATGCGCTGTGCTTACAGAAAAATGCTGCAGTTGATGGCAAGGATGTGAGAAGAAGCCAAACATAGCTATTTTGACGTACAATGTTACGGTGGAGCTGCATCGGCATCTTCCCATAGCGAGCTTCAGCGATGGCCTTTGGACAACCCTAACCGTCACCACGCTCTTTCAAGGCTTGGCACGCTACTTGGTGAGATAAAAATCAGACCATAGCAGAGCTGCCGCATTATCCGTGATTCTGCCCACTAAACCGACGCACTGCGTATATATGGAAGTTCTGTCAGGCTCTGCCATGAACGCCACCATACTAGTTCAGTCTCGAGGGCGTAAGCCACCCCCTGACGGGTGGTTCTGGCTCCGAGGAAGGGGGCCCCATCAGCTTCACCGCGCTGGCGACGATCAGCCTTGAAGGGCCATCCGACATGCTGGAGAGATCATGTTGGGCTGGGGGGTTCGGATCTGTGTATAATGGAGTGGAGCAGATAGCTTACAGCCCTGGTCCAAGCCACGCCATGCTAGGAATGGACCATTTCTACCGGTAAACCCTTGTTCTCAGCTCGCTGCTGTCTCTAGGCGCCCCACGTGCCGAAATTGCTATGGGCAGATCCGCCTGCTCTGATGCTTTGGCTATGCCAACCAGTGGCCGGCGAGGCCGGACCGATGCGATGAGAGCAAGGTGATGAGAGAAATAGACGAGTGTTTTGACTGATATAAATAACGCGTACATCTGTCTGGTGTCCTTGTTTTCCATGGCTCATCATCCAACTCACCCACACTCTTTTCATAACTACACTCGCTTCATCCACCCTTGTGTGTAACCTGCAGCTCATCATGAAGTCTTCCGTCGGTCTTTTCGTCTCTCTTGTCCTAGCCTCTTCGGCTACAGCCAAAAAATGCGGTGGCGCGCCTCCTCACGGCGGCTACCCCGTCCAGGGCGGCATCTGCACTGAGAAGACCACCACCTCGGTCGTGCAGACCACGGTTGAGACGACGACATCGACCCCTGCCGCGGTGTTGACGACGACGACCGAGACTCTGTTTACTACCGAAACGACCACCCTTGACCAGACGACTGACACGTTCACCACCACCACCACTCTCTTTGACTTCGCCACCACGACCGAGGTGACAGAGGAGACAGCCACTGTCACTGAGACCGAGACGGTCGAGACCCAGCCTGCCACCTCCACCGTCGAGGCTCCTGCTGGCTTTACCCCCATCGGCAGCCAGTACAGTTCCGAGGCGCTCCGCGTCCGCCGTCTGGCCAAGGCTCGTGGTGGCCACCGTGCGCGTGCCGATGCTCCCCTTTGCACGTCGACAACGGTCACGACCCTGACTGCCACGAGTACTACCACCGCCACATCAACTAAGACTGCGGCAGTGCCTACCTCCACCGTCTCCGAGACCAACTTCCTCACCACCACCTCGACAGTCCTTCTTGAGCCCGCCCTCGCGACCGAGACCGCGACCGAGACCGAGACCCTGTTCACGACCGAGTCCGTCACGTCGACTGCGACCACTACCGCCACCACCACCACTGAGGTCCCTATTGGTGCCACAGCGGTCGTCTACGCCATCTGCCAGGACACCGGCAACTACCTCAGCACCCTGAACGGTCAGCCCATCAACGACCGCACCTCCATGTCCGGCGCCGACTTCCTGTACGAGGCCGAGAGCGCCGTCGAGTGCTGCGCAGCGTGCGCTGCCGACGCCGAGTGCGCCATCAGCGCCTGGGACGCCCCGCTTGGGCGCTGCATCGGCTCCCTCAGCCTCGAGGAGTCCTGCAGCCCGGCCAACATTGAGGGCACCTTCGACACTGGTGCTCAGAGCACCTCGCGCTTCACTATCTCCAACGGCCAGTGCGGTCGCTGGGTTAGGCACTAGTGAGCCGTTGCCCTAGCTTAAACCGCGGCTCTTCTGGCAAATAATTATGGCAAGGATGCTCCACTAGCTTAGCGTTGTTGACCGGCCCGAGTCGTTGACTTTTCTACAAGCGCACCTGGCTTGTGATACTTTGTTCTTGGCCCGACCGGGTCCAGAGAGTAGGCTCCGAGCTAGAGCTATAGGAGTACCGCTTTTGAACGAAATTGTTGTTTCCACTCTTCCCAAATTCAGACCGTGCAGACAGGCTTTTGCCAATCAACTCTATAATCTAATACCACCATTTTGAGACCAAATAAGCTCTAAATCATTGGGCCATATGGAAGTAGAGGTAAAACTCTTCTATCTAAGCTCTTTTCGTTTTTCGGGCATGTAATCTCTAAGACTCTAAAGCCTACAATTCGCTCTGTGCCTTGAGAATAAAAAAGTGAAACCCTGCCGTTTGCTTCGTTCTGCTATGCCCAGACTCCATATGCAAACTTTCTCGTCCCGGACGCATCTCAGGAGTCGCTACTGTCTCGGCCGCCAACGAAGTGACTGATCACAATCAGACATACTTCTTCCGAAGCTTCTCCCTCGGGACTATCACGTTACGCCAGCACTGCACTGTAATGACTACCCGGTTCCAAGCACACACCGCCAGAGACTCGTGATCAACAAATGTCTAATCTCCACATGACATGCAGAGGGGCGCTGCACGCACCATCCTAGACTGGAAGCAGGAACAACGACGCCGTTGACACTGACACGTGGTCCGGTCAAGCTGACAGGTTGTTCCGTACCCCTGGGACCGAAAGTCTGGGTCGAGGCCCCCTCGGCTCCCCCGTGGCCCCCCATACGTGCTTAGGTGCACACCCCCCTGTATGGCATCACTAACAGTGGGGAGTGGGCAGATATGTAGAGCTGAGCTGAAAGAAAGCGGGGCCGCAGAATTCTGGCTGGGGCTGAGCACTCGTTCCCGATCCGTGCGAGTTGTTTTCGGGCCGCAGGGGCCAAGGATACCTGAGGGGCTTACTGGTATGCTGCGGACACCAAGCTGTTCAATAAATCAACAAGCCTGGCCCAGCGGACTTGCTTACGCTGCCGGGTAAGAAAATGTTGATTTTCAAGGCCATGTCGACATGGATAGCGATCGAAAGCTGATTCCCACGTCGCACTCTTTCTGAGAGCTCTATTAGTGCCCAAGATCCAGTAAAAATGGTGATTTTTAGTAGGACGGTCATTACTCCACACTTCAAAAAGGGCAGCAAATTTATCCAAAAGTACATGCTGGCCGTTCGATTATTTGTCAGTCGAGTGTACTTCGGATTTTCGGAGATCTCGGCATCGGTCAACACCTCCCCGACGACAAGGGATGCCAAGACCCGTCGTGGGCAATGACCTGTCACACTAGCAATCGACTGACTTCCTCCACCGGGCCTGATTGTGGCGTCAAAGCAAGCAATGCTGGTTCGAGGCGCGCACACTGTTGTTATTGCCAGTGCTCACGACACCGCCATTGGTTCCTGCTGCTCCCGTCGCGTACCGGCGTGATTCTGCTCGTTGTGGTCGTTCCGTATTAGCCTTCAGCCCATTGACCACTGGACGCCGAAAGCCACGAGGGGACCCAAGTTCGATAATCGGCTCACTTAGCTGCAGACTAGAGTGCAGGTCAATATACCGGGATGCACCTCAAGGTTAGGTTGCAAGACCTTAGACCATCGACTCACGCCTACTGCCACCTGACCTTTTCTTAAGTCAGCTAGATGAGGCAGCAGTTAAGTTCGACTTCAGTAGCGACTCATACGAAATGCTCAGTGGAGGACTGCGTTCTAGCCACAATCCATTAGTCAGGGGTCAAACAACCGGACCTCGCCGAGCGCCCATCCCACCCATCCACGCACAACGAATCAAATTTGCAATACTGCTTTTGTTTCCGGAAGAGGGGGACGTTCGTGAAAGGGGTCCTAGAAGAGCAAGACACTCACTTGCACGGACCGGCGGTTGAACTTGTTGTTCTCAATAGTTTTACGTCCGCGTGAAGATACCGGTTCATTCCGTGAGAAAAAAAAATGTTGTTTACCTAAAATAATCATAAATAATTGTGACAATTCACTTTTACATAGCGCTATTGTTTAGTGTTGCAATAACTGTTTCTGTTTCTGCAACGTTACAATAATTATGAGTAAGCAGCACAAGTCATCTTGCATAGAACTCCTCAATCTCTCTACATACAGGCCGTGGGGTTTAGATGTTTTGATTCTGCCTAATAGTGGTGGGTTCCGTCGCTTATTCCACATGACTGTCAAATCAAATTACCGATCGAGACTGACGACAGAAAGGATCAGGCATCCACCCACTATGAAACCACATATTGCGAGTCGATATCCGGTTCTCTCAGTTTCCAGCCTCGGCTCTTTCCCGGCAGATTCCGTTCTCGTGCTGCCGTGTTCGGCCACTCGTGCTGTTTCCGAGCTGGTATCGAGTGTAGTGGCCTGTATTCATTTATCTCCACACAGTGGAAGGAAGACAGGACACCTCAAGCCAGTCCAGTAGCTGATCTTGGCCTCTCTTTCCTCTTCCGAGTGCCACTGCGAGCGCACAATCTCGGAGATACCGGTGGCAGATCCATGAGATGTAGAAATAAGTCCCTGCCGAGGCGGTGGCCCAAAAAACCGAGACAGCTGTAGTTGACAAGGTTGATTGTCATGGGTGAGCTGTCCCGCTTTTTGTGACCCTGCTCCCTGCTCCGAAAGAGGATTGTGGCTGGCTGAGACGAGCGCCTGGATGCCCCTTACATGTCTCGGCTGCCAGGGGCGTTTGCCAGTGCAGTGAAGTGACCTACATGGTAGCTGAGCTGAGGAGCACCACTTGGACATTAGACACCGGAACGTGCCACCACCGAATGATTTGTGCCACTTGACAATTGTTGAGCTAAACCACTTGTGGTCCCTAGAAGAGCAAAACATACGATTTTGTGATCCAATCAGGCCACAAATATTGTCCTTCAACACATCTGAAGAAGAGGTTTACCAGCGAGACTGTATGTCGAATCACTGTGAAGTGGCTTGGCGCACACTTTGGGGTCTCTCTAGTTCAAATTGTGAGGGAGTGAAAGTACGCACAACCTGCATCTGGCAGTGAGTCGACTCTGTTCTTGTTAAACGAGGAACTTATTCAAAAAACCCTCTCCCAATTCATCTTTTCAGGGGTCTTTCTCTAGAGGCGACAAAGCTGGTGACAGAGGCTGGCTACAACCTGCCGAGCTAGGGAACACCTCACGTGACATGTTCATGGCGCGGCCACGGAGCCTGAGTGCAAGGTATTGAGTCATGACCGCCAGCCCGTCCGCCTGTTGTGCCCCCAGCTCGTGCTGGAGCTAACCTGGTACGGAGTGCTGCGCGTATAAGCCGGCGGCTCCTGGCCGCTCTTGATGATGCGTTGCCTCTCTGGGTAAGTCACGACTCACATGTTAGGGGTAGTGTCTAGACAGAAGACACGACTCGATGTACGTGTGGACACGTCACATTCTGAATGGCTCCTCAGAATGAATGGCATATGCCCGTCCTTCCCCGACCACGTGGCCAGGGGTCCTCGTCGGCATCTGCTTCGAGTCCGAGTCCGAAGTCTGGAGCGGGTGGAGCAGGCAAGTTCCGGAATGCCAATCACGAAGCCTCGGATCCACCCGAGACCGAGGCGGCGGAAGAACCAGGTTCAGCCGCACCGAAGCCCCACAGCGCCAACCTAGTCCCAACGACACGCAGCGATAAGCCGCTGAGAGTACCGTGTCTTTGGGTCGATCCCTGCAAGCGCTTCGGCAGCTGGATAGTGGCGTGCGTCTGGCCTCACGCTTGTGAGCGTTTCGCCCGGCTACGGCCACACATGTGTCAGTGTCTTGCAGACCCATCAGAGTACACCCGACAGCACGCAGCAACATGCGCCATGTGGGGCCAAACGGCAGAGCCGAAACCCGATACACCAGCTCGGCGCATTTTGATGGAAAGGGGAAGCATGTGCTGCCGAGCTTCACGGCGACACACCCTTCACTGTGTCCGGATGTTCAGCTCCGCGCCGTGGCCCGCCGGCGGAAGTTGCCGATTATGGCAGAGCACGGGGCTGGGTTGAGTGTCGAATCAGACCGGATCTTCCATTATCCCCGACGCTAGTCATGTTCAAGGGTTTTCACCTAATTATTATTATGGTACGATATTACTACCCTGCACAGCCAAGCATCACTGCCGCTACATCTGTGAGCTGTGTAGAACTCAACACATGCCTGCCATCCCCCTCAGTACCTCCAAAAGCCCCCAGAAAAAGAATAGTCTAGATCTACTCAAATAAGTGGATCTCCCAGAAACTGAAGATTTTCCTTCGAACGTGCCTAGCAGAACACCGATTCTTGCGGTTCCACCTTGACCCACCAGGCCACGTGGCCCACTCCTCGATTTTCCGATGCTAAGCTTTTCAGATCGGGGGAGGACCAGCAGAGGGGCCGAGAAAGCCGCACTGGCCGTTGCCCACAGTGTAGCCGTCGCCGTTGGTGTTGTAGTAGTGGAAGCGGTCGCCCCAGCTCTGCGACACGTCGCAGCGGCCGTCGGTCGTGATGTAGTAGCAGGCGCCACCCTTGGGACCCTGCGCGTAGCCGGCGCACCTGGGGTTGGCGGCGCAGATGGCTGTTTCACATGTCATGTCAGTCGAGTGCGGCGGTCAGGGGTCCTGCTTCAGAGTGGGCGTGGCACTTACCGCAGCAGCCGTAGCCGGTAGTGTCGGTCACGTAGAGGGACTGCAGGACAAAGGCCGGGTTGAACGAGATGGTGCCAATCTTCTGGCCTACGGCAGAGGCCACCTGGTTGGACTTGGCGCACTGGGCTAGGAAGGTGGCAGACGCCTTCTCGACAGTGACGGTGGCCGTGTTGGTGCTGTTGAATGAGAATAGTGCTGTTGTTAGCGCCGATGTGTTCAAAAGCTGTGACAGTGCTTTTAGTTTGAACTACTTACGTAGTGGTAGAGGTAGTCGAGGTCTGGTGGATGATGACAGTGTCGCTGGAAACGGTAATGATCTTGGTAACGGCAGCCGGGGTCACGGTGATGGTGGTGGTGGTGGGCACAGTGACGGTGGTGAAGGAGGTCTGTGTCGGCGCCCGGACCGTTGTGGTGGCTGCAGTGGCCTTGATGGTGCTGGTCGTGAAGTACGAGGTGCGGCGAGTGCAGATGAGGGCGACCGGATACTGGGCAGCATTTGCCTCACCGACGCGAAGCGCTGCAACAGCCATGAGCTTGGCTGCGGGTGCCTTGGGAGCGATGATGGGCACATAGCCAGGCTTGCCCGTAGCGGCGGCGCGGGCCTCAAGGTCGCGCTTGGCAGCAAAGCCGGACATGGCGGCTGCGCAGGTGATCATGTCAGTCGAGATCACACAAAAACAAGAAAAGTAACAGCGCAGATTATCAGATTACGTACCGAGACCCACGAAGCCGGTTGGGGCGGGGACCGTCTGTGTAGACTGCACGATAACGGTGGTCGAGGTGGTGACGGTGTGCGTGTAACTTTCAACCGTGGTCGACTGAGGTGAGTGTGTCAGCGAAGCTCAAATCTAGCATGATATCACGTAAGGTGCAAAAGAAAAAAGAAAGAAAAAAGTAAAGCCAACACGTACCGTGGTGGTTGTCGTGATGGTTGTTGACGTGGTGTATGTGTTGGTTGACGTGGGAGCCGTGATGGTCTGGCGTACAACCGGCGTGGTGGTGACTGTGCTGGTGATGGGAAGCGGCGTCAAGGTCTTGATCGGGGTGACTGTGACAGTCTGGCGTGCAGTCACCGTCGTGGTTGTCTCCCAGTTGGTCGTGGACACACGTGGCGGCTTGACGGTCGAGTAACGCGTGAAGCACTGCGTCTCAACGGATGAAGGCAGCACGTTCTGGCCCTCGGCAAGGGCCGCAACCGCGAGAACGGCAAACAGGGTCTTGAGCTGCATGGCGGGCAGGACTTGGACGTCGAAAAAGGAAGGATTTTATCTAGTGTCCTGAGAGGCCTGTTTGCGGATGGGAAACCTACAGTCTTGCGAGGCGAATGCGGTGGCCTTTTCTATCAAGCATGACAACCCCTTTGAGCATGGCATATCGACGCCTCGCCCGCTTGCACTGTTGTCCGCAAGGCCGAGGCCCGTAAACAATGCAAATCAGACTCGGCAACGCCTCCGACCCGAACGAGATCGACTGGAAGACAGGCCATCACGGTCGTCTACAAAATGTGGCTGGCTGTAGCAAACTGGAGCAATATCAGACCATATTCAGGGGCAGCTTTCAGCTTCCTGACTATGTCCGGGCTGACCGAGGTCTAGGCCAGCCCCATTCGAACCCTATGAGGACAATGAAGCGAAGTGCCACGCCTAAATGGCACTCAAATCCGTCGGTCGGAGCCCCTGGAACTGCCCGGGCTGCTCGCGCGCCGGCTGAGGACCCACTCGGTACGGCCATTGCTAGGACCCTCTGCGTGCAATATGGTGCTTTCTTCCGAAAAACGTGGCTTACCAGATCCAATAGTGCGGAATTCCATCTCAACCTTCATGCTGAAAGCCCCATAGTTCAGCTACTCCAGAACAAGCCAAGATAAACCCCGTTCTTAGCAAGCTTTGGAGAGGTACCTGTCAGGCCCAGAGGGGCAACACTGTCCAGCTCATCTCCGGCCACGTTGGTTCAGACAGCCACAATATGCACCAAGTGTGCGGCCTCTGAGTCTAGGCCTCCAGCCGCAACATGGGAAGATACTGCTAGACGAGAATCGTGCATCTGGAATGCCTGTGCCCAACATCCCCGACAGACACCGAGGCCGCGTTGACCGCTCTGGCTCAAACTCGCAGTGTCACACTTAAGGTCGGGCCTCTCAGGTTACGCTCCAGCCCTTTATCTTGTCAAACTCACCAACACACTCCTTTGGTTGTGTTTAGCATCCTATTCTCTGACGCAACCATGAAGTTTTCATTAGCTTCCGTTGTGGCCGCGGCCCTGCTTGCCACAGGTGCTGCCGCCGAATCTTTTGCACGAGGCTCAGAATACCGTGCGGAGGACATAAACAATCCCAACCATCTTCTCCCTGCTATCCACCCCCGACTCAACCGCCGCGACGTTCAGCATCTTCACTCTCGTCAGAATCATCAGCTCTTCTATACTCAAAATGGTGGCATCAAGCTCCAAGATGCCGACATGGTTGCCACCCTAGACGCCAAGTTTCACTGGGAGGCTGTGATCCTCGACCACACGGCTGCTGTCAAGGCTGTTAACTGCGCGCTGACGAAGATGACGATCCAACTTGACACACTCGATGCCTTCAACATGGCCAAGAAAAACTGGACTCAAGGCGACACCGTAATCTTTGTCTCCTCGGCCCCCTCCTGCCATAGCGAGCATCCTGGACAGTACGGCTATTTCAACGCGACGCAATTCTTGTTCAACCAGGCCAGGCTTATAGCCAATGTCTTGGGCAAGCAGATCGATGTCAAGGACGCAGTTGCCGAGTACAATCTAGTTTGGGGAAACTGGGAAGCCGCCGGCTCGCCCAGACCCGGGCCATCAACGTCCAGCACGGCCATCTCCGCTACTACCAGATCATCGACTTCGTCTACAGGCATGGCACGATCTTCGTCTTCATCGTCATCGTCTTCCACGGTCGTGTCCTCCAGCACGCTTTCCACTAGATCGACATCAAGCTCGGCGAGCGCCAGCACTTCGAGCACTAGTAGCAGCTCGCGGACAAGTAGCATCAGTAGTACCAGCAGTCGTACTAGCTCAGCGGCCGCTAACACTTCGGGCACTAATACCAGTTCGCGGACAAGTAGCACTAGCAGTACTCGCAGTTACACTAGCTCTACGATCAGCAGCTCTGCTACGATAGGCGCGCAGGGATTCGCCGCCCTCGCCGCAGCAAGTACGAACTTCACCACATCACGCACATCGTCAACGACCTCGCGTGAGACATTTGCGGCTATGATTCCTCCTACTGGCACAGGTTTATGCGGTGTACCCCCGAGCCCGCTGCCACAGGGCATCTCGCCCTATTTTAAGAAAGTTGCGTGTGACGCCGACTTTGACAAGAATGTCGACAACTTTCTCACGCGCCTGGTCGACGTGTCCAACCTCGACGCCTGGCTGGCCAAGTGGGCGCCGAACACGGGTATCCACGCGGCGGATCTGCCCGGCGAGTCCTTTGACGCAAAGGTCAAGCGCAGTGGCCGTCTCTACCGCCGCGACGTCTGGGAGTCGATCGGGAACGCCGTTGTTGCCGTCGCCGAGGTCATCATCGCCGTGGTCAAATTTGTCGGCGAGGTCTGGGACGCGGCCATGTCGCTTGCACCCACGTACAACCCAAGCGCTTCTTTCCGGGTCGATTTTGACATGGAACCAGACGAGGCCCAGCTCGACGAGTCGCCATGGGGCGACGCGTACGAGATGGTAAAGTTCAAGGACTTCAAGGGCTCCGTCAACTACGGCATGAACATGGGTGTGCTGGCTAAGCTTACAGGTGCAGACCAGCTCATCACGGTCAAGATCGACGGAGTTGAGGAAATGCCGGAACCCGGTGTCACAGTCTGGTGTGTCGACTGCTTTGCGGAAGGCGACATCCAGGTCACAGGATCAGCTACATTCACGGCAATCGGCCCGACGAGCTTCAAGCTGGGCTTTGACGGTCGCCTCGAGGCGCAGCTACAACTCGGCGTCAATGCCTACATGGAGTACGAGAAGCCCATTTTCAAGATTCGCATGCTTGAGGCACCGATTCTTGGCTACACTATTCCCGGAGTCGTCAGCATCGGCGCTTTCGTCACGCTTGACTTTGAAACCATCGTCAAGGTCGAAGCCCTTGGACAGCTACTAGCTGGCATTGACATGCAGTGGAACAAGATTGGCGCTGAGATTGATTTCATCCAGTGGACAAAGTCGAAGGGCTATGGTTTCGCGCCAGTGGTCTCGCCTCTGTTCAACGTCTCTGGCGAGGTCAATGTCACGGCTTCGGTCGGCCTGCCTCTTGCTGTGAACGTAGGTGTTGACATCCTCAAGGGCACGTGGAAGGAGACGATTGCTTTGGTCAATCGCCCTGCTGTCCAAGCCAAGGCCAGTTACAAGGCCAGTTATGTCGACTTCGGCCCTGGTACCGGCCAGAGTGAAGTGGGCATTCCCGGATGCAAGGGCATCTACTACTACAGCAATCTGATCAATGAGTTTGAGCTGCAAGTCTTTAACAAGTGGAAGGTAAGTTACCACCAGCATCCTCTTGTACAATGCTTCAAAACCGCCTTTCTGACCTGATATGATCCTAGTACGACATGGGTTCGTGGGAGGGCGACAAGTTCCTCGAGGGCTGCCGAGGCGACAACGGAGAGAGCATTGTCAAGGAGAAGCAGTCTCCGCCCCCTGCCGGAAAGACTCGTCTTGGTTGTACTCTGGTCAAAGAGGTCTTCAAAGAGAGCAAGTTTGATGACTTGAGCCCATGGAAGTGGTCGCGCTCGGATGGCGCTGTGAGATTCGACATCGTAAGGGACGACAAGACCCAGTCGACGCCTAACTCCTTGTAAGCAGCTTTGATCCAGACGTGCCTCGTTTCATTCCGTATTCGATATGTCTCGGCTAATCATGACCGTCTGCATAGATCTATCCATAAGCCCGAGAAGGACCTTTCGGACTGGTTGTGTATATGCGTCTTGGGCTACGGCTGTTGTCCAGAGGATCCTCAGGACTGGGAATTTGAGATCTCGCAAGACATGAACTTCTGCACGTAAGTTGCCCTCTGTCACAAGGCTCAGTGCATGCGCTCACATCTTATCTTCTGCATAGCTGGTCGCAGTACAACTTTAACCTGTATTCCCGACTCATCAAGAGCGACGGCGCGTGCAAGGTTGTAAACTTCTGGGTGGATGGTATCACCGACAAGAACTACAACAAGGAAATTGATATTAACCTGCCCATCCTACCCGTCACGCCGCAGAACCAAGGGATGCTAAAGCTATTGCAAGAGGATGTGAGTACTGGGTACCATGTATCTCCATGCAGCTCTCGAGTGCTCCTGGCAGCTTTCATATTTTGTACTAACAAGCTACCAAAACCTAGATCGCTGTCTCTATGCCTTCTGAGAACAATGCCCCGTCGAACCGCTTCAATGTGGGTATCAAGATGAAATGTGTCCACGCGACCTACTTCGACATCCGCTTGGACAACTTCCAGTTCCAGCCTGAGTAAGTGATGCTACCCTAGTCGTCGCTAGATTACGTGACCCAGCTAACCCGTCGGTGACCACCCGCAGTGTCTCGGCCTTCAACCCCACCAAGCGAGATCTCCTGCTCGACGGCGGTGATGACGGTTACAACAATGTCCCGAAACGTCAGGGCATGCCAGCTATCCCGCCAGCCATGCCAGCTATCCAGCCAGCCAACAACGCCCCCGTGCTGGCTCCCACGCAGGCCGCGCCATGGATCGCGCCAGCCAACGGCGCACCGACGATCGCGCCTGCCAACAATGCGCCAGCCTTTCAGTACGTGCCTGGTAACAACGTCGTCAAGGGCACCTGGACCATCGGCATGCCCATCCCGACTGCGACTGCCCGCCAGCTCGGCCCGGCCGACTACAATTTCCCCCCACGCGAGTCCATCATGGCCCTCGCCGAGTCGAGCCCACACAACCAGGTCGCGCCGGTGGCATCGTCAGGAAAGCCGTTCACAGGCTGGTCGCCGCTCGGCGACTTCAAGGGCAACGGGAACCTCGCCACCGCGAAAGACGGCAATTTCTACCTCGTCGACGCCAAAGGCGGCCCCTCGGCGGGCACCAGCTTCTTTTCCTCGGGCTCGGTCGCCATGAAGGACGAGCAAGCCCGCATGTTCCACTTCTTCCCGGGCACCATGTCTGTGTACGGCGTGTCGCGCCTGCGCGTGGCGTCAGTCATGCAGACGCCACTGACCGCGCAGCTCGTCACGCTCATCCCCGTCGACACGCCGGCGGGGGTCGTGTACGTCGCCGCCGACACCTCCGGGCACAACTTCTTCCTCGCGCAATGTAAGGCCCCCCGCATCTGGCAGGGCAGCAAGGTCTTCCTTGTGCGCGACTATGAGAAAGGTCTCGCCACGCTGGCCGGCGGGGATGTCCAGTGGATTGTCACGGGCAACAATGTCACGGACTGCAAGCCGCTGATTCTGACGAGCGGAGCGGGCGCTATCAAGCCGGAGTAGAGCTCGAGACTGGGTTCGAGTGCTTGTACCTATCGGACGTGGGTTGGCTCGTTGGTTGGATATGCATGTCCCTAATTTACGGCTTCTGTCAATGATGCTTGCAAGACTGGAGTAACAATTCTCTTCTTCTCTTCAGGCCAAACGTCCTAGAATGAAACATATGTACAATTAAGTTCGATAATCCTTGATAATCATGGCGGCCGCGCGCTCAGCGATGCCGTAGACTGCCGTCTGGATGTGCGCCGACAGAAGTACGGGCATGATGCTGGCGTCGACCACGCGCAGGTTGGTCGTGCCGTACACCTTGAGCTCCGGACTGACAACTCCTCCGTCCTTTTGGGGCAGCATGGCGCAAGTTCCCACAGGGTGGTAGATTGACAAGGTTGTGTTGAGAACATACTGTTTCCATTGTTCGTCTGTCGTCACAGCCATACCGGGCTCGTACTCGCTGACCCAGGACGAGGTGAGGGGCGCTGTTGTGGCGACTTTGCGACAGTACTTTGCGATGTTAATAGCTGCCCTCAGATCGTGGGCAGAGGATAGGTAGTTCGGGTCAATTCTCGGTGCTTTGACGATGTCGTTTGACGTAATATGGACAGACCCCCGGCTCAGAGGATGCATGACGACTCCGAGAAGTGTGAAATAATTTTGCCCGAACAAGGGGCTTCCTCTTGCTGGGTAGCCCTTGAAGCCTGTGTATCCATCAGAGAAGATGATCTCAACCTGCGGGATACTAAGGTCGGCGAGATACTCGAGCTTCTTCTTGTCGACGACTGAGGTTGAGTTGCCAGCGCTAGCCTTGGCAAGTTCTGACAAGGTCGAAGACTCAGTGGGGTCCACCACTTGTTCCCAGTTGAAAAAGCCGTAACCACTGCCCGTGTAGTCGTAGAGGGAAACATTGTTCTGTCGCCAGAGCGCGAGCTGTTCCGCGGCATAGGTGGCGTTGTGCCTGAGGATGTCAAACCCCGAGAAACCCTCCTTAAGCTGGTATGATGCTTGATAGCGGACATGATCCTGGAGATTCTCGCCAACACTCTCCAGATCAATGATTTGCTTGACCCCCGCAGCAGTCAGAACTTTTTCGCTGCCAATGCCTGACAGCTCTAGTAGTCCCGGGCTTTGGAACGAGCCTGCTGACAGGATGACCTCTCTCTGAGCAGTGATGACGCTTCCGTCCGCCATGGTTACACCCGTTGCGGTCTGGAGGGACCCAGACGTTTGCAGGTTGACCTTGGATACTCTGCTTTCGAGCAATATGTCGAGGTTCTCGCCGCCCAGGGGAATGTAGGCGTTGGCAGCATAAGACCGTGTCCAGTTTTGTGAGTTGATGTTGCTTGGCTGGTTCATGTACCCCAGGGGATCACCGCCTAGAGAGTTGCGGTTGTTGGGGATCCCTAGACCATCCATTGCTTTCGACCACAGCTGTTGGTGCTGTGGTATGATCCTATTGACAACTGTGTGGATTGGGCCGGTGGTGCCAACACCTTCGTTGCCGTAGTCAGGAGTGTTGATGCTCCCGAAAGTCTCGACCTGCTCCATAGCTTCAATCATGTTGTTCCAGTTCCATCCAGGGTTGCCCAGTTCCTCCCAGCCATCGTACTCAGCAACCGCAGCGCGATCCCATGTCATGAGATTTAGAGCTGAGCTACCACCAAGAACCTTGCCGCGACTGGCTGGCAGCGAGCGGCCGCCCAGGTGTGACTGCGCAACGGTTGTGAAGTTCCAGTCGTAGATGCTGCCCAATGTCGATCCCTTCATACCTGGAATGTTGATCCGGTCCTCCTGCAGCGCTGCGGGACCCGCTTCGATGAGCAGTATCCGCGAGCCAGGAAGACCTTGGCTGAGGCGCGCCGCAATGGCAGAACCCGCAGTGCCTCCCCCCACGATGATCTGCGTGTACGCATCAGCCGTTAATCTCAATGTAACTTAACAAGGAAGACATGTTCTCCAATGGAACAAAGGCTAGCTCACATAGTCATAGGGTTTCGTGACGGCCGCCGTGTCGCGTATCACACCACAGTCTCCAGGGACAGCGCAAGCTGCAACGGCCAGCAAGACTGCAGACGCCGTGGAGAACTGCATGGCTACGGTCTAATAAGCGCTGCAGGCAGTGTATCTGCTTAGAGCGCGAAAGACGTGTGTCAGGGAAGTGTTGAGACGAAAGAGGAGAAGGGCGCAATCAAATGGGTGCACAGTCGAGAAAATTTAATGCCCATAGGCTGGTCCATAAGTGTGCTTATGTGACCATGTTTACCCCGGGCCCCTGCAGGGTCGATGGTACCCTGAAGGGCAGACTTCCAATCAATACCCGGTCCTGGAGCCGAGGGTAGGTTCAGGGATCTCTTATCGTCCCAAGTAGGAAACCTTTCCATTCACAGGTTAATATTGCACACCGCTCTGCAGAGCGGAAAGTTTGCTAGCTGAATCACCAAGAGCTCCAACTCGTCAATTCCTATAGCGGTAATATCCTGCACTTGGGGCCTGGAGCCCCACACCGGCACGGGAATCGGCCGGAGCACCGGCCTACATGGAGGTGTTGTCGGCACTTGTGCCGAATCGCGCGCCGGCCAAGGCATGCGGCCACTCCCGGGCTTAAATGACGACAACATGGGTGCCAGCCAGCGCAGCTGAAGTTGACCTTGCCGCTATGGCCCTGCAGCTCTCAAAAGCTGGCAGAATCGTCAAGTTCCAAATTAGTGTCCAAATAGAAGGAGAAGGAGCCGGCGTTACCTGAGCCTGCTAACGGCCGAGTGAATTCAGAGATGACCAACACCAAGGTTTTGGTCACTATAGAAAAGACAGTGTCCGGCTCTCTAGAAAGCGAAATATTATCCAAGGCTAGGCAGATATTCAGTGACTGGCCGCTAAGTGTGTCATTTGGCAACACAAAGAGGAGCCGAGCTCAGGCACTGAAACGAATGCAAGCATACCTGAGCCTTGCTCCCTCAAAACCTATATCCGTGAATGCATCTTGGTTGTACGGCTTCTTTCATGTAAGTTGACGTGAAATGCGCTTGTAATTTTAAATGATTTCTGCTACATCAGTACAGCACCGCACGCGCAGCGAAGACAGTACGACTCACAGGATCCTCCTGGGAGGCCGCGCGGGAGGCTGCCACGAGCATCGTAGCGACGGTAGCCCGGACCGTAGGATCGAGCGATAACTAGGCGAAGACGCACCGTTAGCGAAGCTCACAACACATACCACTAAGGCGAAGTACACACCGGAGGGCAAGGGTGACCCTGCTTAGAGCAGGCGTAGCACCGGGCCGCGGCACTCCCGCTAATGAAGCGACAACGGTGCTGGTAATTAGCGGCTGTGCGCTTCACGTAAGAGGCGTACGACACCGGGCGCACGCCGCCGGTAGGTCCGCACCGAGGCTTCTTAGACTACGAGTCGTTAGCACAACGACCGCATAAGTAGCGAATAAGCGGCTTACTAGCGTCGCGGGCGCCGAGCCCGGACCGGGAGTAGGCTGCTCCTCGAGCTACTACTAGTGCTACTGCTATTACTGTTACTGCTACTACTCCTACTCCTACAGCTCGTACTACCGAAGCAGCTCCTCGGCGGCGGCAGCGGAGGCGGCGGCGACGGTGGTAGCGGCGGCCTCGCGGCGCGCCAGCACCTCGGCGTCGTCGTCGTCGCCGCCGGAGCGGCCGGCGCTGTTACGGGTGCGGCGTGCTACTCAAGGTTAGTAAGGGCACGGTAAGATCGACTAGGAAACGACATACCTATTACTGTTATTATTATTGTTGTTATTATTATTACTATTATTACTGCTTCTACTATCGCTATCGTTAGTAGACCGCTCCGATCTAGGGGCGTAAGCGCGCCGATAACGAGGGCGCTACGGCCGCTAAAGGCGACACTTACGGGTTTAATGATGAGGCTATAGAGGAGAAGGAGGAATAGGTAGCGAGGTCGACGATAAGCCTAACTTATAGCTACTACCGTACTATACCGTACTAGTTACCCCGGATACGAAGGTACTACTACCTAAGGTAGAGCTCGTAGCGATAAAGACGTATCTATATATCTACCGCGTAGCGAACACGGTACGTCTTAAGGAATAAGGCGGGCACTCTCTCTCTTTTTATTTTAAGTAAGGTTTAGCTAGTGAAGAGCTATCCTTTTATATACGACGATAACTCCGAGCGTAGGCGCTACTTTAGCGCGAAGAAGACGTAGCGTGTATTTTTAGTCCAGCCTCACGGCACGGTTTATTACACGATAGATTCGTAGCACCGCTAAACCCCTTTTAACTAGTGGGTACAGCGTACTATAAATAATAATAATTTTAAATGAAATTTAGCTCACATGAACAATTATTTATGTAAATAGTCTCGAATCAAAATTCGGTACGTGCAAGATTAAACTGGGAAATTCTCCGAGCTCGTTTGTGTATTAGTTACAAATGATACTGCGCAGGCAATTGATAAGCAAAGTCCGAGTTCCCAGAGAGTAGTCCCAATGCATAAGTTTCTGGAATGATACCTAGTAATCTCGACCGACCGTTTTATTTGCACCTTAATTTTCATGAAAGACGGCCAAAGCAAATGATGATGGCCACGCCATGGTAATCGTTACGTAATTCACGAGCCCCTAACGAGGATATAAACAACGTATTCACCGCTTGATTGCCTCCTTCCCATCCATGACAGCTTTGTGGACTCTTTCTGCCCCGGTGGCTTCGATGTCGTCATCGACGAAATTCCGGGCAGTGGTGGGCGTCTGAGATTGTACTCGATTCAGTAAACTCCGGTGCGAACTAAGGATTTCGTAGCCAACACTACTGTACTGCAGTCTACAATATTCAGAGAGACAGATGCACTCCTGATTACTGCCAGTGCGCCCATGCTCTCCTGCAACTATGATGCTAGACTTTGGTGCTTAGGCTAGTGAGCAATCCCGACCATGTCGACAAAGAGACTGCTCCGTATGCCGCAAGTGAGCCGGAAACAACTTCTCAGGATGTGCGATCGACAACCAGGATGAATCTCGGCAGTGCTAGTCAACCTCAAACACACTAGAGCGCCAAGAGCTAATCGACCGAGCACAGCAGAACAATCACTTCAATCCTGTACTTTTCCTGACGTTTCTAATGCCTGCAAGCATTCCCCCTCTCCGGAGCGAAATGGAAAGGCCGTCGGCAGTGGCCGACTTCGGATCCGCCCACTCCGTCTAATTATTTCGGCTCCGTCGGAAAGCGCGAAACGTTAATTTAATCGCGACCTGACATAGTTTGGGGGAGCTGCGATCCAACCAAAATAGGATGAATTGTGGATGTTCCTTTGTATGTTTTGCAGCGCATTGCAAATGATCCCATACCGAGACTCGCCCCAAGTCGCGAATACAGACAGTACCGCCATCGCCTTGGAGGCATGGAGAGATGAAGAGCACAATTTCAGATGATGGGGAGCCGCCTGGGAAGACAACAGATTTTTTTTGCGCCGACCTGCATGGAGTATTTCGCTTTCTGTAGTTGTAGACGCGGAGCGGAGAGTATTACGTCCTTCCCAATTGAGCTCATGAAGACATTAAAAAATCATTGGAAATGTTGGCAAGCTGGGCCTTTGGAAGAACGTAGAAAATGGTCGACGACGACCCTCGGGCGCATTACGTCATAACGCCAGGGGCAACTTTTCTCTTTGTTGTCCTAATTGGGAAGTTCTCTCGTCCTATCCTCCCGCGTTGTTGGAGTGAGGAGCAGGGGAAAGAGGGAAACAAGGGTAACGTGCATCCTTGCCTTTTTGCACACAGTCGGGACGGGGTCGTCTTTTGTGGCAAAGCTTCGGCAGAACTGGTACCGCCAACCCGGGTCGGCCAAGATGGGCAGCATCCGGCGATGTTGGCTGGTCACAGACCCAAGTAACGAGCATGGATCAGGTTATTTCGACCAGGATGCTGAATCGCACGAATGGGGAACATCCAGTGACGCCGTTCTTGGTAGATTATAATAGTCTCCACAGAGGCGCTAAGCGTCGATCACTAATAATTTCTAGCTGCTGAGCTGCTACCTTTCCCAAGGGTTTGGCCCCTGCCGTCGGGGATAGACGAGGCATGAGACCAAACGAGCTGGGCGAGCTGGGCACCACCTAGAATTTTCAACCTTGTCATCTTTCATAAACATTGGCAAGCAAATCTTCCTTGATGTCTGTCCGCTGATCGCCGCAACTTGCATATGCCAAACCCTGTTGTTCCCGTCGGCATCTCGCTTGCCACGTGCTGTTCCTGCAGACTATCCTTCGGTGTGCCTGCAGTTATAAAGCCGAGCAGACCCCTTCCTAGATATGGTCTAATTGACGCTGTGACTTTCCCCAGGCTGTGCCAGGTTAAAACACACCCCACTAACACATAAATACGACAATTCGTGAACCATGAGGCTCACTTCAACGACCATCAACGCTGCGCTGCTGCTGGCCCTCGGCAGGTCCGTGACGGCCGAGGTCGAGCAAGCTGCTTACGACTATATCGTCGCCGGCGGAGGCACAGCCGGCATCGTTGCCGCCGAGCAGCTCGCCCGTTCCGGACAGAAAGTACTGCTGCTCGAGCGCGGCGGGCCGTCCTTCTATGTCACAGGCAACACAGCAGGCGTCACCGCGTGGAATAGCACCGTCACGCCCTACGACGTGCCCGCCCTCGTCGACTCGGTCATTCAGAGCTCCAATTCGGGCTGGTGCGACGATATTTCCATCCGGGCCGGCTGCCTACTCGGAGGCACATCGGTCAACAACGGTCTCATGTTTATCCGCCCTCGCGCCGCAGACTTTGCCAAGAGCTGGCCTGCTTCGTGGCAATGGGATAATGCCGGTAGCAACGGCATCGCCCAGGCCGCTGCGGATCTCTATGAGAAGCTGCCCGGTACGATCCTCGCCTCGGCTGACGGCAAGCGCTATAACGACGAGGCTTTTGACGTTGTCTCACGCTTCCTGAGCAATAATGGCTGGAGCGAGGTCGACGCCCTCAACAACGTTGAGGCCAAGGAACTCGTTTACACCCACCCGGTCTGGTCCATCAACGCCAAGGGTCTACGCGATAGCCCTGTTAGAGCCCATCTCGATGCCGCCCTCGCCCAGCCAGGCTTTTCCCTCGAACTCAACGCAAAGGTCGTTCGTGCCGTCCGCGGCGGCAGCAATGGTAACCGCGTCACAGGCGTCGAGGTCGAGCGCGCCAACGGCACACGCCAGATCATTCCGCTCTCTAAGTCGGGCTCCCTCGTCCTTGCAGCCGGCACGCACTCAACGCCACGCGTGCTCTTCAACTCGGGCATCGGACCCGCCGCGCAACTCGAGACCGTCGCGTCCGGCAGCGCCAACATCACTCTACCTCCCCGTGAACAATGGCTCACCGACCTCCCCGTGGGCTTGAACATGAAGGACCACGCCGTCGCCACCATCGTCCTGACCACGAGGCCCGACGTTTCCCTACCCGCGCTCCCGGCCACAGCCGTGGCGAGCCCGGACCAGGCGACTATCGACATGTTCGCGCAGGCGAGCGGGCTGCTCACGCAGGCCAGCCAGCGGCTCAACTTCTTCACAAGCGTCAACACGACCTCATCCCAGCAGTACTCGCTGCAGGGCACCGTCCGCGCGACAAAGGATAACACGGTATCTATTAAGCTGTACCTTACCCATGGCACCACCTCAACAGGCGCTCTGGCCATTACCGCCGACGGCAAGACAAACACCACGATGAGCCCCCTACTCCAGACTGCCAGCGACGTCGAGGCGCTTAAGGCAGGAGTCGACATGTTCCTCGCATACGCCCGGCTGCCGAATTCTATCCTCACCGTCGCGGACAACGTCACTGCCGAGGCCCTGACGGCGCGGGACAAGATCGCCAGCGGTAGCCACTATATCGGCACGGCGCGGATGGGCGCCGCGAGCGACGGACGCAGCGTAGTCGACGAAAACGCTAAGGTCTGGGGCGTGGACAATCTGTTTGTCGTTGACGGGAGCATCCACCCGGAGGTGCCGACGGGCAACACGCAAGCGCCCATCATGGTTGTCGCAGCGTACGCGGCGAGGAGGATCCTTGCACTGAGCGGTCAGTGAACAGTGAATACGTTACACGGCATGCAGAATGCCCCGTGAACAGAGTTGGGTTGGAAAATCGAACATACCTAGGAGTAGGGGAGAATTGGATATGATTTCCTTCTCCGCTCCCTATGTATCAAAGATGAATGGCAAAATACGTTTCTGGATTAAACTGTACAAATGAGTAAATTATTATACCCTCAAGAGATGAGACAACTGTTGACACATGCAAAGAGATCACCTTTTAACACTGACAATCATTCTTCGTTACCCCAGCCCTCCCATCGTCACAACCCACTCAATTCAGCCAAACCACATTCGCACAGCATCCCGAATTGTACCGCACGCCTCCCTGGTCCTTGATGTCGATGCGCGCCGCCACAGCCGCCGACCCGCCGTCCTCGGCGAGCTCCCACACCTCGACGAACCCTTCATAGTTGTCCGTCAGCGCGGCGTACCGATCGCTGAACCCGCTTGGCGACACTGCGTTGGACGCCCCGCCGCTCGTCGACGTTTGCACTAGGAACCTCTCCTTGCCGTCGATAATGGCCCCCGTGATCTCGTCGAGCTCGTACGCGGCCATGTACCCCTTGGTCGCGCCCCGGCCCCGTGTCGACGCCCAGAGCCAGGTACCCGACGTCGACAGCGCGAGCGTGTCGCCCAGGTAACCCTCGTAATCAGCGCCCTCAGGGAGCAGGCTGATGATCTGCTCCGGCTGGGCGTGCGGGATCCCCGTGGTAAGGTCGACGCGGTACGTCGCGACGTGGCTCGTATGCTCCGTGACGACGTACAGCACGGTGCCTGAGCCGTGTATCGCGATGTGTCGTGGTCTCGAGCCCTCCAGGGGGCCGGGGACCCCAGCAATGGGCTCCCCGCGGATTCGGCCAGTCGTCTCGTCGGTGGCATGCACCCAGATCATGTCGCCGCGCGTGTCGGCGGCGTACAGGAACCGTGAGTTCGGGCTGTACACGGCGCCGTGGATACTCGCGGTGGCTCCGGAGTACTTGTACTCCTCCTCGATGCGCGCCAGGGCGCCCGACTCGTCAACTGAAAAGATGGTTCCGCAGCCCGGGTATGCCCAGAAGTCGGCGCCGTAAACCGAGTAGGGTGGGTTGTGATCGGCGACAACGTAGATGGAGCTGCCGTTGCACTTTGGGTCTGAGGACAGGACCGCATCCGTGGTGATGTGGCTCGTATTGGCGATGTTGTAGCTCGCGTACAGGGGTGGTATCGTGTTGTTCGTCGTCTGGCTGAGGGTGACAAAGTCAGTGCCGTAGAGCTTGGTTTTATCGTGCTGTATGTGTGGACGAAGCCGGTCGTGTTAGTGAGCTGTCATATATATTCTCGTTGTGTTCAAAGTGCCCAGGCACAAGTTTTAACTCACGTTCAGCGCGATCCATGAGCTTGCGGCGGGAACCGAAAAGTTGGCGATCAGGCTCAGCGATTTCTCGACATCGTCGAACGCAATCGTGTACAGGTTCTTGGAAACAAATGAGCCCACAATCATCTCGTGGACCGCAGCCCTGGAAACAGCCGCGAGGACTAACAAATTGACGACTCTGGCCATGGTGTTCGGTGATGCGAGCTGATCTATAGAGTTGCGCTAGTGCGATGAGACGAGAACCGCTCTGCCCGGCTATATAAGCATGGAAATAATGCCAGCAACACAAGTCTCCACAGACTTCGTCACACGTCCTCCACAATATTCGCAATCCATTAAAATTCTCACCGCTCACCGCGACTCATGACCGGCAGCACTCTGAGATGGGTGGGGAATTTTATGCCCGAGCCGCAGCCGGACTTTGATGTCCGTCCGGGCCGAGGTGGGCGGCAACACCCGGGGCTTTCCCCGTCGTCGCTTGATTGGGCGGCTATGGCACGGTGGAGCCCGTGCTTTGCCGGGGTGAGTAAGGTACTTTATGTTTCTTTTAACTGCTTGTCTGGCCTCGTCTAATAATGTGCCGTGAATCTTTCCACGTTGGTATGGAGC
The DNA here is from genome assembly GCA_026745475.1 of Microdochium nivale. Lineage (NCBI taxonomy): Eukaryota > Fungi > Ascomycota > Sordariomycetes > Xylariales > Microdochiaceae > Microdochium > Microdochium nivale. The sequence goes on along the minus strand of JANTFD010000006.1, from coordinate 2,765,145 downwards.
CGACTTTCAGCAACGCTTAGATAATCAAAGCATATCTTGAATTTGTAAATGCTTTTAACGCGACGACTTCTCAGCGAAGGCGCCACTAAGGCGCAGCTCGAACGTAGCGTGTAGAGTTTTAGTCCAGCCCTTAAGGCATGGTTTTTACTACACGAGTAATATGTAGATTCGCTCAACCTTAGACTAGGTATAGCGTACTATTAATAATAATAATTTGTAAATGATTTCTCCTGCTTTTGTATTTTAAAATAAGTCTGTTCCCGTATCCCACATATCTCTAGCACCAATGTCTTTACGCCACGTTGTTGAAATCCTATGCAATGTATATACGATCCAATGCAGTATGCCCTACGTGAGAATATATTTACATGCTCGGATATATTTGTCAAACCAGAGTGTTCAGTGTTTGTGCCGCCAAACGGCTGAACTGTGAGTCATGAGGCAACCCGTGACGCGGACGAACAATCCGAGCGCTTTAAAGCTTGTCTCGAGTTTGGCGTATACAAGACTAGAGGTATTATGCTTGAAAAAGATTATCTCTACCGCCGACCTCCCGTGGACCCACAAAGGTGGCCAGCTGCGCCAACTATGCACCTGCCTCACTTGCTCATGGGAAGCCGTCATCAATTTTTTTGACCAGGTCTACGATGAAAGTAATGTGTTGTTTGGCTCCCGCACGATGCCGCCCATTCTCATAGTATGAGGCGTTGTATAGCACGCAGCTACGTCGTATAGCTGGTGAAAGATCTGGTGTACCAATAATAGACGTTAATGCTGTCGGCATTAGCCGTTCCGCTTTTGCGTCACGTCTAGCTCCCAGCGATCATGAAGAAGATGAGAGGCACTTTGGCAAGCTCCTCAAGGAAGGACTCGGCCATGGTCATCCTTTCGAGGATTGGTGTCTTGTAGTAGAGCATAGGCTGCAGAGTCATGATACGTGCTTAAATATTTGTACACAATATTTCAATAGCCATGTGATTAATTGCAGCGGTTATTCTGACTGGCTGATTGTGAGGTGGTGAATTATATGTGGCTAGTTCGCACTGAGTCGATCCAAGCGTTCAGTAGCGTTGTTGGGAAGGGATTCTTGCAGATACTATCGAGGCCATTCTGGTTGTGCTGATAGAATTGCACCTATATTAAGGAGTTTGGCTAGACATGCAATAATGGTATCATCTCCGCAGCGTTTCTTTTCCCCCACTCGCAGGCATAACATGGAGTGCGGGCTTATGTTTGTGGCCTGCTTTGGTTATTATTTGATACTTGATGTCAACTCAAAGTGGAGCAAGCCTCTTTCACGTCCGCGACACAGTCTGCCCTGCATGCCTCGAGTCCCCCAATGATATTCACTCCATTCTATTCCACTCACACCACTGGGCATATCTGCAGACTGGTCACATATTGTGACATTATGGCGTGCGAAGCTGGAGTCCGTATGTTCGCAGCCGATACAGGCTTTCTTCCAATACTTCATGATCGATGCCGGTCTCGTCTCACACGCCGTTCTCCACATGATCACGGAAGCATCTTAGTTGCATGACTACTACCCAAATTATCAGCCCATAAATTCTCGCAAGTTGTTCAGCTTGACGGCGCAATATGTGGCAGAACTTGAATGGCGCCCTACCTTGCGGAATTTTGGAGCTCGGCTGCAGCAAGATGCATTTCTAACCTAGAAAGGCAGTCCTGCAGCACATAGTCACAATAGTCGCGGCATCCCCCGTCTTGACTCCAATACAGCGTCTCCCCAAAGCGGGTCGAGATGCCAGACTAATGCGCGAGGCCTTAGAATCACTACCTGACGCAGCTATCGGTGGCGAGACGTCAAACGCAGCGTAGGTGGAAGGTCGGGACGCCTTCCTACAGGTAGTCAAGGCAACCACCGAGGATACTTGCGGCTAAATGTGATGCCATATCTTGGAGCAAGCCTGAAGTGGAAGCCGTCTCATCTCGGAAATTGCGCAATATTTGCCGTTATTGCCGTGAACATGCATCGCAAGTCTTGGCCAGAGCTACTCAGATCTTTCTGGTGTATCCTATGGCTGCACATGGTTAACCAAATGGAGTTAGTATATCTTACCACCACCAAAGATCTACAATTGACAAGGCTCCAAGCTGCTTGAAAGAGAGGCGAAGAGCCCGAGACGGGAACTGGCTGGGTTGGCGGCCCACGGCCACCACGGATTTTTCCGGCCTCGAAGAGCACAGATGAGCACGTCATGCGAGGCCAACTATGTGGGTTGTCCTGGCAGTGACTCGGAGTAATTTTCCCTTCATGGCCACATGGCTGGCCTTACTTAACCCTAGAGCTCAACTAGTTGTACTCAATACCATATCCAGGAGTCGAGAGCCAAGCACGCCTTCTCACAGCAGCGGCACGGGATGAGCCGGTGGCTGTGCTAGCGCTTCGCGCTGCAGAACATCCTCCAAATTACTACCTGAGACTGCGACTCTTCATGTTGATCATTCAAATGCACTTACATATCATGCCAGTCGAGGCCAACCAAAAAAAAAATGACACATTTTCTATACCTATACTGCGGGCGAGGGTGGGAAAATGCGTCACTTTTTGTTTGGTTTGCCTCACCAGTATGGGAACGTACGGCTGAAAACTAGGCTCTATTGAGCGAATGCCGTCCGAAAATGGCAATGTCCGATACGAAGGGGGGCGCGGTGCGGCCCGATATGAGGGGGCGGGGAGCGGGACATGATCAGCTTCCAAGTGTTTAGACTGTGAATCGGGGGATGCTCCTCTGGCAAGACTACACAGTGTGGAGCGCACAGTCCAGAAATCAGATACTAACCCTCGTGATAGTATACGACAGGTAGATCCTATCGTAGCTGCATTGGTACCGCGAAGGCTAGAAGGTGAATGGAATGCTGCCGGAGCCTAGGAATATAAAGAGGACGAGAAACTGCTTAATTCCGAATCTAATTTCTCTTCTCATCAGCATCCACAGCTTCTGTACGTAACAATCTCTAGTTAGGAAACACAAACATCATAATCTCATCACAAATCTTCCCACCTCCTCGCCGCTATGGCCGCTAACAAGATCAACGACCTCTTCTGGCTCAACTACGCACAGGCCATCAGGGATAAGGCCCGTGCCAACTTTGGACCTAGCGGTGCTTTCTTCATCGGCAGTGAGGTTTAGAAGGGCCTAATCGCAGGTGACGGCATTCCCGACGAGTACATAAACCAGGGGCTGTATGATGTTGCCAATAACCTCCTTGCTGGCGACAACTTGTTCTATAACCTATCTGCCCTGCACGGATATGCCTAGGCCCTCTAGCTGTAAGTGATACACTCTAGAGGATCACATGCGATACTAGTGGCGGACACTAACAACAGCTGCCTACAGCTTCCTTAACTGGGTCGATCTCGTAAGTCACACCGATCGGACTGACGAATTCGAGGCCCCGTCGGACAGACAACTTGCTAACCGGTTAATACAGGGCGCTAAGCTAAGCCCCACTGATGATTTGAACCTGTATAACGCCCGTGAGGATCAAAAGGCTGCCCAGATTGCCTATGACACCCAGCAAGACAACGCGTTTAACCGATTCGAAAAGGACGAGAAGCGCGGATTGACTAACGGGCTCAACTTTAACGAGTGGATCGACAATGGCCATGCCCCGGACTATGTGGCCGCACGCGACCAGCTGACTGCTATCGGCAGCAGAATCGAAGAGATTCAGCTCAAGATCGGTGGGCCCAATTCCGTGCTCGTCAATGATGCTAGAGCTCAACTGAAGCGCGGCCTCAACACGGAGAAGGCCTACGAAGGGTGAGTCGTATATTTCGTCGTCCTTGCCAACCTCTTGTGTTATCAAGACGAAGAGTCTCGAATTGGAACGATGAGTCTGATCACATACTACTGCACAGGTACAACATACCTGCTGCTATTAGCAACGTTTTGAGCACGGCCGAACTCCTCCGAAAGCAGTCGAGCAACCAGCCCATTCCAAAGCCGTCCACTCACCTTGTGCCAAAGTACGATGCTAAGGGCTACAAGAAGTTCATCCAAGAAGCCCAGACCATGTCAGGCGGCAAAGATGACGCGGCGGACAGTGTTAAATTCAGCATTGATACCAAGGACGAGACGTCCAAGTTCAACTTTAGTCAGACCAGTGCCGGTGCTAATGTGGGCTTCAGCTATGGCTGGTTGGGCTTCAGCGCCGGAGGGAGCAGTTCAGAGAGCACCAGTACCTTAGAAACAGGCAGTGATGCTTCGTCTGTCAGAATCAAGCTGAAGTTCGACACGATCCAAGCTATCACCATGACCCCTGGAGCATGGTGAGTCAGCATGAAAGACACCACTACCACAGACTCTTACTGAATTAACTCCCTCTAGTGTATTAGGAACCTGGATGTCTCGCAGTTCAAGCTTCGAGATGATGCGCCCACGGATGTGAAGCAGCTTATTCGCCCTTCGCAGCTGATTGTTGCTTCCAAGTTTGGTTACGAGATCAGTTTCAGCGACAGCATTGCAAGCAGCTTCGACTCCCAGTACAAGAAGGCGGTTAGTGCTGGTGGCAGTATCAACATTCTCGGCTTGCCAATTAGCCTCGGGGCCTCCGGCAGCTCCACGACCGAGAAGAACACTCACCAGGCGGACTGGGATGCGGCTTCGAACACCCTTAAGGTGGAGCCCAAGGCCGATGTTCAGACAGCTACTGTCCTTGGCGTCGTGGGCGAGAAGTTCTCCATTTTGTAAATGCGCATGGAGCCCTAATGAGCGCACACTGCACCGGCTCAGACAATGGCTATCCTTTTGTTTCGCTTGGCCACGTCTGCTGTTTTCATTTGTCCAGAAAACACTCTTTTCGTCACCTTGACGCACTGTGCTTTACACTAAAGTGGGACTTGTCCAGGGCAAGCCAGTTCGTCCATAGGTCGGCTGCTGCCCAGCCCTCGCAATACACACTCATTGAGGAAAGAGCTGTAATTTATTGTCTCGGAGATCACGTTGGCTGGCGAATTGTTGAGAGGACGCATGCCGCTGCAGTGACATTCTAGGGTCGGCCCCACTGGCATAAGCGTCTTTCTCGACCCGTGTCTGCTCCGTATACCTACGGGCTGGTAGAAGCTCGCTCGTTCTCAAGGTAGTGTCTTAGGTAACCTAAGTATGCAGATACAGAGGCCGGGCTATAAATAAGGGGATGCCCTCCACCCCCCCAACCTACGCTCCTTCGTGACTTTCTAACATTGTCACCGTGTATGATCCTCCCACGATCATGACTAAACCATCCGCTGTCGATGTCTTGTTCTCTCTGGGCCTGCTCGCCCACTCGGGTGAAGATGGTAACGACCTTCCTATTGGTCATATTGGTCATCTTCCATACATTCCAGAGAAACCCACCAATCTCGAACTTTCAGGCGCGCTTGGCCCGCCCGGGAAAGACCCACTGCAGCCCCCAAAATCTGCTCCGCCACCAAAGAAACAGCCATCCATTTTTTGGAAGGCCTTCGGATTTGCGCTGAAACAGAAGTTCGCACTGTCCGGCAGTCTCGCTGACGATGAACGAGCCTTGTTCATCGCGGAGCCCGGCCAGGTTGGGGTACCGGCCGGCAATCCGTTTCCACACGAGGCTACCAACTATCAGCTCTTTATCAAGGCGGACACGATGCAGGCTTTGAACTACCCAACATTCACCATCAAAGGCAACTCGTACTTTGGCTTTTTGAACTCGTAAGCAATTTTCACGCACTCCAGTTTACAGCTCGGACAAATGGCATTCCGCTGACCAGAGCGCGATATATCCAAGGTACCTTTGTAATGCTGGCATGGATCAGGCGACAGATCCCACTGTGCTGAACGCGAGCAAAGCACTAGAGGCGGCAAGGAGGGCCAAGGACGCATCTTGGGAAGCTGGTCGCAAACACTACCATGAAGAGTCATCCGTTCCAGCCGCCAACGCGCAGGCTCCCGGCACCTTGGTCGATTTTCTGAGGGACGATAAAGCCTACCAGAGCGCCTGGCACCTGGAGCAGGAGGCCGAAAAGACCCTACATACTCTCCGTTCTCCGCAGATGGAGGATCTTTCCAATAAAATCCAGATGCTCCGGGAGGCAGATAAGAGACTGGAGTACGAGAAAGGGTAAGTTTCGTGGCCTATAGTCGTGCCACATGCAGGCTTGCTGCGCTCGACAAGTTCCTCATTCCTGCTTTCAAATCCGCTGATACGCATTGCACGCAGGAACAACATGCCCGTCGTTACCATCAGCGAGGACTGGGTGGCGCGGCTGCTACAGAACCCGGATCTCAAAGCGGACAGCTTGATCGACCCAGCATGGATCTACTATCGGCCTGCGTACGCACTTCCAGAATATGAAAAGGATGCCAGCGCATGGGCGAAAGCAGCAGTTGGCACTCTTTCGCGGGACGGGCCGTACATGATTCCACTCGCCGGGGTGTGGGATCGCGACTGGGCAGATCTCGGACACCCGCTCCTCGACCAGGCCAAGCCTGCCGAGAAGCTCACCGACGAGCAAAAGGAGATACTGAGCTCGCTGACAGTCAACCTGACATACCTGCAAGAGCCCTACTCGTACGAGGTCAATACGGGAGAATGGGGCGTGCACGACTTTCAGCACTTCCAACTACCGAGCACAGCGCCAGAGTAGCTCGTGACGCAGGTTTGCAGGACTAGCAAGATGATTTTTGCATGGGGTATCGAGATTGAAATTGTCATTCCGGACTTGAGCGTCGCAGGCGGCAAGGACGGGACTGGAAGTCCAAGTGGCGGTGATGCCATCTCAGAAGCGGCGCTGAGGAACCGCACGCTGACGGCCCTGGATCTACCGCTGAAGCCAGAGGCCAGCGCGAGCAACAAACTTGTGTTCCAGTCGGTTGCTCGCCCGGTCCCAGTACTACTGGGCGTGCTAGCAGATGTCGTCTAAGAAACGAGTTGCTGTTAGTACTCGGAATATTGAATTTGGGATGGGACCCCTTGAATGCTGCATACAAAAGCGATTGTCTAATTATCGTGATCTATCTAAGACATTGTGGATGATGTCCTCTATATATATAAGGAGCTTTACAGGGAGGCTTCGGAAGCTTGTCAATGAAGAAAACAAAAAGCAAGATCATTGTTTGCTAGAATGCAAAGAAAATGATCGCGATGGTGGAACCACGCATCGACCCTTGGGAAGTTCATTTGTACGACATAATTTTACCGTGAGGACTTTATCTCACATTTTTTGTAATAACAATATTAACGACGATAAATTTTAACTAAGCCTCATTATCCTAGGGTTCACGTGAATCTGCTCAATAGCATCTTGGAAATATTTCATGCTGACGTGATGGCATTTCAATCTGCGGATGAGTAATTCCAATTAACGTGTCCTTTGTTGCGAAGTATCCATGAAAGATTCGATGAGCAGTACCTATCGTCTGAAGTTTACCTACCTTAGCAGGACACTTACCCCCGAAGCTCGGACTACAGTTAACCCTAGAGTCTAGATCGTGACACGGAGCTGTCAGGGAGGAGGCCGGGCACGATGAAGAGGGGCGCTGGGGGTAGGAGTGGGGGACTGGCTCATACTGCTGTGGGCGGCGTACAGGTAGTCGGCAGACGACGTGTCGACCATGCCGAAGCGGCTGGGGGCTCGAGAGCAGTCATGGCTGGGGGCCTATGTTTGCTGGTATGGTGATTGTGGTGTTGGTGTTGGTGTTAGGTATGTGGTGGCAGCAGCGATAGCGATCGAAGCAGGGTAGGGTTTCGTCGCACTTGACCTTTGCGGTGATTGGACTGGACGCAGCCGCGGGGCGACTTTGTGTGGCTCTTCATTGCGATTGCGAGTGCGAGAGCGCAGTGCTGCCTCGCTTTGCGGGCTCGGGTTGTGTCGCTCTCGGATGGAGAGGGCCCCCACGAGTAGAGGTTGCGTCCGCTCTTGGTTGCACAGTGCGTCATGTTTACTCCGACGGTATACAGGAACCCTTGAGCCCCTGACTCGGGTGATGGGGGCTGGAGCGCCGCGGCAGACGGACCGCAAGGTCATATCCATGAAGGATGCGATACGGGCGCTTAGTTCCACGCCGGAACACTCGGACGACGAAGAACATGGCTTGCCCACTCGTGTTCTTCGCTAGTGGTATGATACTAATGTTTCTGGGCTCAAGGTGCAGGGGTATCTTGAATCTTAAAAATGCACATGAGCGCCTCATGCTAGTGCTCCAGGTTGTTGATTGAGCCAGGGGTTCGGGCGCTGATCCCATCTTTGAGTCATGTGCCTGACATTCTAGATGATACGGAACTCAATTTTAGACGATGGTCGCTCTGTTTACACACAATCCTGGAGAAAGCCTGTGAGTTTCACCGCAAGACTAGAACAGGCCAACGACAGGTCCGGCAGGCATGGCACCAGCACAAAAGTATGAAACAGTCGCTCCAACCAAGAATGACAACCTATCTGGTATGTGCCATTCACGGCTGGCGGCGCCGAAAGGGAACAACGACTTGCATGTTGTAGACAATGGTGGACTGTCCCAAGATCCTGCATCGCCGTGTGTGCGACGGGCTGTCTAGCCGAGGGGTCAAGAGGTCGCAATCTGGACAGAATGGTGCGTCGTCTTTACATGGGATGGGGACAGGCGGGCCATCCAAGCCAAGGCCGCATAAGCTTTTTCCCCAGGAGTTGGATGCCAAGCAGCCTACACTGCCGGGCGCCGGGGCTTCCGAATTGGGTTTAAAGTTTCCCCCACGAGCCCCTCCCATCTAATCAAGCCTTGTTGGCTTTGACATAGCCTCAAATGCAACCCTACAGTACCACCGCAAGCGTGCGGCCGAGGTTACCGGTACTCAGGGGGAAAGTCTAACGGCGCGCAGGAGATTACATGGCCTGTTCCCAACGCTAGGATAACTGCTTATCGTGGTATGTTTTTACTACATGATTTGCCGACGCGTAACACTTTCAGCAACGAGGCCTGCAGACCTTGGCTCGTCTTGGCTGTTGGGCCCGCCACGCGGCAGCTCCCGGCTTGGAAATACCACAGCGGCAGCAGGGAAGGGATAGCTAAGCCTTTTTTGCGCACCTTGGTGTGGTGGCGGCTTTCATTTGGCCGGTGCTGCAGCGCCGAGGTTATCGTGGCTGTCTGGTATAAGGGATTTGTCTAGACATGGAGGGTGAATACTGCATATAAGCCAGCAGCAGCCCCTTCTTATTGAACACGAGCCTGTTCTGACATCCTCAGCTCACAGGCCCAATCCTGCGTGTGCCCCTTGAGACTCTACCGTCACTACGGATACAACCTGCCCATCATGCTCATCACCCAGCTCGCTGCTGTCGTCGCGACGAGCCTCGTCCTCGGCACCAGCGCTGGCCTCGTTCCGGCCGCGAGACGCCAAGTGCCCTCAACACACGCGTTGCACGAGCGGCACCTGCCGCAGCACACAGTCCACTGGTCTAAGCGCAGCAAGCTGCCCTCCTCGACCGTGCTCCCCGTCCGTATCGGCCTCGCGCAAGGCAGCCTGAGCGCCGGGCACGACCGCCTCCTGGCCATGTCGGACAAAACCTCGGAATACTACGGCAAGCATATGACGGCCGAGGAGGTTATTGACTTTTTCGCGCCTCCGCAATCCCTTGTCGATGCCGTGGCCGGCTGGATCAGCAGCTCGGGCATCAGCGAGGAGCGGATCGGGCTCTCGGCCAACAAGCAGGTATGTCTCGAGGCGGAGAGTCTCTTCACGTGCCACAAAGAAAAGTCTCTGAACGTGACCCTCTTCGCCTATAACAGTGGCTCCAGTTCGACGCGACGACTGAGGAGGTCGAGGCGCTCCTCTACGCCGAGTTCCACGTCTGGCAGCATACCGACGGCTTCCAGGAAGTCTCGACCGAGGCCTACCACGTGCCCGCCGACATCAGGGAACACATCGATTACATTACCCCCGGCACGCGCCTCCGCGCTATTAAGAGCAGGGCCGACCATGCCCTCTTGTCCTCTGCCGAGAAGCGTGCGAGCAAAGGCCGCGGCAGGATTGGTAGCGGTCACGTCCCCCCCAAGGCGCTCTACATCACCAAGCTCGGCAGCCAGCCGGAGCCCTTTGTTGTCAACTCGACCTCGTGCGACGTCCACATTGTCGCCGACTGCATCCGCCACCAGTATGGCGTCCCAAGGCTCGAGGGTAAGCCTTTCCCTGGCAATGAGCTCGGCGTATTCGAGGACCTCGGCGACCACTACAGCAAGCATGATCTCGACGTCGTCTTTAGCACGCTCTACCCCCACGACATCCCCAACGGCACGTACCCGGAGGAGCGCCTGATTGACGGGGCCATTGGCGCCATCGAGGACCAGCCCGCCGGCCTCAGCCCGCCCATCCTCTCAGGCGTCGAGTCCATGCTTGACTTTGCCGCCTCCATCCCCCTCATTTTCCCGCAAAAGACGGTGCTCTTTCAAACAGATGACGAGTTTTACGAGCGCGAGTACTCTAACCCAAACACGACGATCTTCGGCTTTTATAACACATTTCTCGACGCCATCGACGGCAGCTACTGCAGCTACGATGGCGGCAACTGCCGCACGGAGGATTGCCTGGACCCGGTGTACCCAGATGCGAACCCGGGCGGTTACAAGGGCAACCTGCAGTGCGGCGTGTACAGGCCGACAAACGTCATCTCTGTGTCGTACGGCTCCTCGGGGCAGCCCGACAAGTACGCCCGCCGGCAGTGCCACGAGATCATGAAGCTCGGGCTCCAGGGCACCACGGTCGTGTCGTCAAGCGGCGACGACGGCGTCGGCAAGCCGCAGTACTGCCCGATCGGCGGCGGGAACCAGACCGTCTTCTACACGGACATGCTCGCAGAGTGCCCTTACGTGCTGGCTGTCGGATCGACGGAGCTCAACAGGCCCGCCGGCACCCACCACGGCCGCCGCGATGGCTACCCAGCCACCCTCACACCGCAGCAGTACCCGAAGCTCGACGAGATCGCCACCACGGCCTTCGCCTCTGGCGGCGGGTTCTCCAACATCTTTGACGCACCCGACTGGCAGAAGCCCGCCATCGCGCACTACTTTGCCACGACCAAGGTCGACTTCCCCGGGTACGAGAAGGCGGTCAAGGACTCGAACTTTGACGCGGTCGCGGGCAAGGCCAGGTATTACAAGCACGGCAGGGGCTACCCGGACATCGCGGCCGTCGGGGACAGGATGGTGCTCTACGCCGACGGGGCCTGGGGCCACATTGGCGGGACGTCGCTGTCGGCGCCGCTGGTCGCGAGCATGATCACGCTGGCCAACGAGAAGAGGCTGCAGAGCGGGAAGAAGGCCGTCGGGTTCTTCACACCTGCGCTGGTGAGTTCTTTATTCTTCTTCTTCTTTGTCTCGGTGATAGAAACGCGTGCTGACAGTTTATTGATTGCTTCCCTCCCCGAAAACAGTACGCCAATCCAGGTGTCCTCAATGACATCACCGTCGGCAGCAATCCGGGCTGCAACACGACCGGCTTCTCGGCCGCGCCCGGCTGGGATCCCGTGACGGGCGGAGGGTAAGTCGGACAGCCTTTTTTTCCCCGGTTCTCTCTGATCGCTCTTGCTTGCCTGATCGCCATGGGTCAACATTACTAACGGTACGCTGTTGTTGTTCAATTCAGATCTATCAACTTCCCCAAGTTCGCGGCGCTGCTGCAGAGCTTGTAGACTAACTAGAGAGAGGGAGAGAGAGACAGAGAAGGCGGAGTGGGGAGACGGGGCGGTAAGAGAGAAGTAAGTCATCTAGAAGAACAGGCAGTTCTTGGTTCTGGGTCACTGCTTTGGCATCATCTGCAGGTGTCCTGCTTGCGACCGCTGTATGTCGAAAGATGATTTCAATATATATTAGCGCCATGTCTTCATTCATGTATTCTTTCAATCTCTATCTGGCAAACCGGGGCCCGGCACTCTTTCTTTCTGAGTCCGTATAGAACTAGTTCCCAAATGTGCCAGTCGACATCCGCCAAACTTGCCCTTGCTAGATGCCCCCAATTAACAATCATCACTCCTGAAACTCCTCCTTAGGAATCAATCTACAATCCAGAGCCTTGCCAGTGTGTGTTTTATCAATTGTCTCACAGTTGCGCCGCATCTTCATCATGATGACATTAAGCAAGCCCACCAGGCTCTCATCCATCACACGCGCCACCGCATCGCTATCGCTGCTCCCGCCAGCGTCGCTACCACCTGGACTCATCGGAGGCGACAGCGACAGCGTCGGCGGAGCAAGGAGATACTGACGGAGCGCCTCAAACTCGGCAAAGGTCTTGAAGTACAGCTGCCCTGCGAAGAGGTCCAGCTCAAGCTTCACTTCCACGGGAATATCCAGCAAGGGCTGTAGTGCCGATAGTGGCAACGACGGGACAGTGTAAAGGTCCAGCTTGTCCAGGCTACGGAATCCTTCGTTGAGCAGCGGCGCGTAGAGATGTAGCGTGACCACGCGAGACTGCTTGATCGAATCCATGAGGTTCTGGGCCTCGTACGGGCTAATGATGACTATGTGCTTCAGCGTCGGCTTGGGCTTGGTCTTGGACTTGCTATTGCTGCCAGATCCATCCTGCTTCTCTGCTGGCAAAGTTAAGGGCGAGGATGATGGTAAGGAAGGTGTGCCCGCGACGGAGGTGGAGGCACTGCTGCTTGTCAAGATCCACTGCACTGGCCGCTGGTACAAGTCCGACACGTAGTTCAAGCTCTCGGCCAGTGGCTTGATTGTGGCCTGGAAGTCGCGCGTACAGTGCACCCAGCCTGGAATGCGGCGGTGGCGGCGCAACTGGGGGAGGTACTTGCCTGCCGAGGAGTCGGCTAGGGACTCGTAGATGGGGATGAAGGCCTTGCTCGTGGCCGGGAAGCTGCCGGTCTTGATAAACACCATGACGTCCGCGTCGATAGTGTGATCCCGCGGCTCTGCCTTGCGCGGCGGCTCAAGTTGTTTCTCCTCCTCGACTTCGGGTGCCAGCTCGCGCTCCTGCTCCTCCTGGAGGATCGCTGAGGAGGATGCTCCCGTCGCGTCGAGGTCTTGGCAGCGCTGGGAGATGAGGCGCCGTGTCTCGCTGAGGGTGGGTTTGTCGGAAGCAGTAGCAGTGTCTGGCTGCAAGACTGGGCGGTATCGGATCTCGAGCAGCTGCGCCTCATCCTCAAGGAATCCTCTGGCCAAATCTTCGGTGAAGGCTAGGTCTGACGGTTGAGTTTCATGTATGGCAGTACCAGACGACTTGTGGCCGCGTGCTCGTGCCCACAGCTGGCTGTGGCTCTCGTGCCGTCTGCCCTGGTTTGCCCAGAGTGCCGTGTTGCGCCGGGCGTCGTGCCATGTCTCGGAGATAGACCAGGCGAGGACATCGGAGACGCTTACTTCTTCCGTGAGGTTCTCGAGACCCATGAGCCGGTTGATCTTGCGTTGGATTTCCTCTGGTACGCAGAAGACGACAGACTGGCCTCTGCCCAGTTCACGCATACGCATGCAGGCTATCCCGTGTTAAAATGACATGTTAGCATGGTTGTCTCGTAATATGACATCATTAAGACTCTTGGCCGAATACTCACCTTGCACAAGTCTGTCCTTGACCAAATTCGCACCTAGCGTCACTGCTGCGCGGTAGTTCTCCGGCAGCTTGAGATCGGTGCCACGGGTGTGCGCGTCGTCGAGGAACACGACGCACAGGCTGAGCTGCGTGCAGTAGGGCGACGCTTGCAGCGCCTCGATACGGCCCTTACGGTCTACGACGCAGATGTTGTCGTCCTTGTCGACAAACACAGCCGCTTCTGTCCTGCTGTCGTCAGCCAGTAGAGCCAGCCACTTCTGTGCGACGCCCAGATTGTCCAGCTCAATGATTTGGGCGCCAACGTCGAGGATCACGCGTACAGGGGGGTTCATCGCGACAACCATGTGGAGAAGCTGCTCAGCGTTGGTGTGTGTCGGCAAGAGGGCAGGTGTAGATGGTGTCTCCTCTACTATCGCGTTCCGTGGGGGTGGGATAGCCATCACGCTGTTTTCAGACTGCAAGAGGTGCTGTAGGACCAGCGCATTAGTATGAGCCTGTGCCGGAAGTGCTGTCTGTGTGACGGTGAGCGGAAGCACAATCTGGGCGTCGTTCGTGCCGCTAAAGCCTGTCGTGGGATGCGGCTTCTGCTCGCCGATGTCCCAGCCCGAGGCAGACAGCCTATGGGGGAACTCCTTCATCTCCTTGGGGAAGACCACGTGGGCGAGGAAGTAGTCAACTGCCGCTTTGGAGTGGCGGAAGCACGGAAACAGTCTGTTGGCGCAAAGATCTGGGTCCTCCAGGTTCACACCGCTGAGGTTTTGGAGGGCGGGCGGCAGGGCATTCGCATCCTTGACCCAGGTTGCGTACTCGTCGGTGCGCTGGTCGGAGCGGTCGAGATGAGAGAGCGCATTGCCAAGCTGGTCGTTGGTGAGGCCCTGGTAATAGTAACTCAATGACGTGAGTACAATGACAACATCTGGATGGCTAAATTCGGACCGGGCGGACGGGTGGTCCTTGGCGCGATACGGCACGGCCAGTCTGGTTGGTGATGAGCGGGTGGTATCCAGGCCATAGTCAACCCTCCAGCGCTTGTGCCCAAATGCGAACGCCAGGATGCCATTAGCAATGAGGCCGCGGAGAAGCAGGAGAGTATTGCTAGTTTTCTCTGCCCAGAAACCCATGGGAGGAGGGCTCTCGACCAAGGCGATGGTTGAGGTAGATGCATCAGGGTTTCTGATATAATCACGGACAGCATCGCGAAGAAGTGGAGTTGCCTGGGCAATGGGGAAGCCCATCAGACCATACTGGCATACATGGTCGCTAATCATGTCGAGCAGCTTGTCTGCAGCCTTTGGGTCGATGAGCCGCGTGCGGGGGAAGCAGCCCACTGATCCAGATCGAATGTCAGTGCCATGCGGGAACTGCTGCTTGACCGTTGGGAGGCATTTGCGGACCACATCGAGCACCTCCTGGACGCAGGTCCAACGCCCTGGGCTGTGGTCGATGGGCTGTTGCAGGCCGAGCGAGTAGACCAGCTCGAACTTAGGGCTGAAGTTCTCATCGCTCTCGTCGACCACGTCACGGCTGTGGCGGCGCATGAACTCGTGCAGCTGCAAGAGCTGGTCGGCAGTTTCGTTCTTCTGGCTGATCTTGTGCTCTATGCCCATCAGTTGTAACGACAAGATGTGTTCAGGCTGGACGAGAAGCACGCCACCCTCGTCACGGCAGCGATTCAGAAGCTTTTGGATGGTGTTGATCTCAGACTGACCGACCTTGATCGCACGGGAAAAGGGGAGATGGAACACTTGGCGGTCGACAAGGCCGCCGAGTTTCGAGACGAGCATGTGAACCATCTGCTTGCTCTGCGGCTTGGCCACGATCACCCGCATCAGCTTATCGCCGTCTGCGAGCGACGCGACAAGCATCGGCACAATCACCGACGACTTGCCTTCGCCCATGTTCAGCTGCATGACGGCGTTCTTGTCGTGGGCGGGTTTCAACATATGCGTGGCAATGTCGACCTGGACCTCGCGGATGAGGATGGAACCTTCAATCTCGAGAAGGAGCCATTCAGGGTGCTCGGCTGGCTCCCAATTGGCGTGGCCGTTGTTCTGAAGCTCCTTCACCAGTGCCGCCCCACGCGCCTTGAACAGTCTCTGTGCGCGTTGCAGTCGTGTCAAGGCCAGCCCATACTCGATGAGGACGTTCTTCCAGTCGTTGCTAAGACTTTCCCAGTGCTTTCGGTTCAATCGCTCGAGGAGAAGTACAGGAGATAGCCGGGGGAGCTGGTAAACATCCACGACATCGTTGATTATGGCCTTTGTGATGCTCTCATACAAGGAATTGACATGGCGCCGACAAGCGACAAGATGGGATGCCAAGATCGTCCGCACATCTGAATCGTTCGTCGGCAGCTCTTTCTGTAAGAATTGTCCTTGCTCAAGAGCAGCGAGGCTCGCCTCCAACTTGACAACATAGTTGGTCTCGTAGCTCGACTGGGCCATCGTCTTGAGGCAGCCGGCCATTAGTCTCAGTCGAGATTTGGCGTGCGTGACAGCACCACTGTTGGCTTTTGACGACATGTTGAGCATCTCAGGCAAGCCCGAGGGCGCTGGAGTGGCTTTCGGTGGAGTGCTCTGAGCAAACAAGTCCGCGGGAGCCACGTACCTCGGACCAGCATGAGGCACTACCGGCAAAACCCTCGGTTTTGGGTGCACCGGCCTAATGACGGCGCACGTGTTCTGCGACACAATCTCACAGATCTGCTGGAGATATTGGAAGAACTGCAAGTTCTCAAACCATACGCGGAACAAACCACAAACCTCGGCCATGACACCGACGTCCCACTGGAAATACTTGTTGATCTCCTCGAGAATAGTACCGCTTGGCGCAGCAGGTATAGCGCACGGCCACTGGTCACGAAAATATGTGGCGAGATCTTCCCCAGCCTTCTTGGCCCGCTGTTCCCACGAGGCG
Organism: Microdochium nivale; assembly: GCA_026745475.1. NCBI lineage: Eukaryota > Fungi > Ascomycota > Sordariomycetes > Xylariales > Microdochiaceae > Microdochium > Microdochium nivale. The sequence goes on along the minus strand of JANTFD010000006.1, from coordinate 2,748,717 downwards.
CGGCCACGCTCGTGGAAATCGCTGCGTGACTCTGTCTTCGTGGGGATCTCGATTATATCCTTGTCCGGCTCGAAGCTGCGCCTATGGTCTCGCAAAATCTGGAGGACGTTGTCACGATTGAACGTGCGGCCGCGTTCGAGGGCGAACTGTTCATGCGAAGTCGGAAGGTGGACCAAGCTCATCCTGCTCGAGCAAGTGAAGAATGTGGTTAGAACGTGCACGATTGTGCTGTCCGCTTTCTTTGCGCACGAGAGCGAGGCTAGCCAGGTGGTGAGCGTAAGCCATCTCTTTCTGGTGGCTGGCTGACTGAGAAGGCGATGCAATTTGAGCCAGTTCTGCACGATGAAGCTCCTAGTTGACTCATTCCACGGCAGGAACCATTTTGCGTCATATGAGATCTCATCAATGCGGAGATCTGCAGAGCCATTGGCAATTGATGGATTCTCCAGAAAGTTCCAGATGTGCGTTGGCAGATCACTGATGACAGAAACATGCGGATCGCCCCTGCTAGTGCAGAGCGTGGTAGCTACAGCGTATGTAGCTTCGGCGGTGGGAGAATGACGGACTACATCCCGGGGTTGGTAGATGACATCTTGTGCAGTGTCATGGTCTTCAGCACCGAAATCCGAAACGCGGAATTGGGCAACACGAATCTTGTGGCGTTCCAGGAGGTCGCTGTCGATTCCGGAATAGATATTCATGGATTCTGTATCCGGATGGTCCTCGTGGAAAAGCTTGTTCTCGGTGGCCTGGTCGAGCAACACCTTGACCTGCCCGACGAAGCTATTGTGCTGAGCCAGGACTCCAATGTTGTTGGCAAAGTGCATCGTCTGCATCAAACGCAGGTAATTGGGGTAAAAATCCCTTTTGGGAGTCAAGGCGGCAATCTTTGTGAGTATTGAGATGGATGTTTTTGTGAGGCCATTGGCTGACCTGGCAGCTGCGGATCGTAGAATGCGCAACGCCTCCTCTGTGCCTGTCCGTGAGGTGAGCTGGTCGGGTATACAGAAAGCTGTCAAGGCATGAAGGAGACATAGAAAGAGCTTGCTCTCTAGGTCTCCGCCGTCCACGAGACGCCCAAGCAGTACGTCGACTCGATATACGTAGAGGCAGGGGCTTGTGCTCTCAGTTATATGCACAGACACGTGTTCTGGAGTTCTTTCGGCTTTCGGATTGCCGCTTGACACCATCACGATCCGCTCAGGTGGTGAAGACGTGCTCTTCAGCACGAGCTTGTTGAACAGGCCGATCAGGGTGCCGATTTCTTGATTCTCATCGATGACCATGCCCCGAAAGTCTCTGCACCACACAGCAGTGTCTCCTGCTTTGAGATAGAACCGAGAACGAAGAATGGGCAGCTCAATTTCGAGCCGCTTGTGGTCAGCCGATGATAAGCAGTGGATGCGAGACTCCTCCTCGAGGGTGCCCAGGATCCCAGCTACAGTCTTTGAAGTAGCCGTGTGAAGGCTAATGATGGTCGTGTTATCCTTGCGCAACTGCCATTGATCAACAGCAGCCTCGCGGACGAGAGTCCACGGTTGTTCTGGAACATCCCATGGCTTTTCCAGCGGACGCAAGCTAACAATCTGGGTCGTTTTGTTGTAAAAGTGAACATAGTCCTTAACGAAGGCATCCGGATAGGAACCACTAAGGAGCCTCCCGGGTATATGATAGAACACGTGGTCGTCCTTTGTCGCTCGCACGTAGAGCTCACTCGAGCGAAAAGCGAACTGCACATCGTGCCCAGCAAACGGAACATTTGTGGAGAATGGAAAGCCGTGTGAGCCCTTTGGCATGACCTCAACGATGGACCTGCCAAACAGAGTCTTATAGGTCGGATGGCTCGTGTACTCTAACGGGAGTCGGTGTAGTGGCAGGCCGTTGACGAGAAGTTCTCCCGTGAGCAGATTGAAGCGCACGACGGGGGCGTACACCTCGTACGCCTCGCCCACAAGCCACTCTGGATATTGACACGACACAGGTGTCCAGCTCTTTTGTTCGCTGTGGCCTGACCAGGAGCTGCGGATGGCGTCGTCGAGAGCGGGACTGCCGTCCGTGATAGATTGCGAGAGGAAGCGGAACGTGCGGTGGCTGATACGCTTCCATTGCCAAATAAGGTTAGCATTGGAACCAGAGCCGCCCTCACTGTCGATGCCCTCCTGTGCGATTATAGTGCACTGCAGGAATTGAGACGCTGCAACTCGGGACTGTAATGCGGTTGAAATGTGACCCTGATCCATATCGAGGGACAGCATACTAATGAGGGCGCATCTCGCGGCGCGAAGTCGCAAGTTGTTCCGGATTTCAGCGTTCGTGCTGGCTCGAGCCTTGTCCCTGAGGGCGACAGCCCATTTGAGGACCGTGCTTCTTGCTGATGCCAAATACTCCTGGCAATGACGATTGGTGATGGAATCTGTGGTCAACTGCAGAACTCGAGTGGCAATGAGGATGAACGTCCGGAGAGCTTCGGCGGATTGCCACGATTCCGCGACTCGGGAGGTGGCAGTGACCACACCACCCATCAGCTGTTGCGACAAAGTCGGGTCGGCGAGAATGGCATGGGATGCTCGCAAGATGTCGTCTGTCTTTGGAGGGCCGGCCTGGGTGATACATTGCGCATGGAAGACAAATGTTGACAGCTGATTGAAATCAACTGATGGTGCGTGGAGCTGCCGAAGGATATTTTGCCACTGCAGCTTGAAGCCCAAAGGTAGCACACAAAGCTCCCTGAACTCAGCCAGTGTCATTTCTTGTGGGCAGTCATGCTGGGAGGCAATGACGGCGTTCGGTGGTGGCCCACTGGGATTGTGTGCTGGGCGGTAGAGAAATGGCTGCATTGTAGAGTCCTTGGAGGGCAACTTCAGCATACACTGCCGCGGAATGGTCTCGGTTAACATAGCAGGACCGGCAAGGACGCCCGCGGAAGAGTTGAAGTATTCATAGTAGAGCCCATGGTTGACAAGAACTTGGGAATCGTCTGTGATTGAGTCAATTCTGATTGTTCTGTAGTGCGACTTGAGGAACGATTTTGCCTGAGAGACCGCCGTGATCTTCTGGCTTTGCGGAGCTGAGCAGTGACGCCTGAGCGCCTCATAGTCGAAAAGCTCATGTTTCTCTTGCAACTTAGTCTTGTTCATATACGACATGGACAGGACATTGAAGAGGAGGAAGATTGTGGCGTCTCTCCAGGCCGGTAACCATTTTGGTGGTGCCAGCTCGAAGATGACGCTCTGCTCGTTCCGGATGCCTTTCGGAAGCGGCCACTCGTGCACTTCGATGTGTAATGCTCGATACTCTTGTATCGTCTTGCACCTCTTGCAGTCCCACGCGTGCTCGGTAGTCTGGTAGCCCCACCTATCGGAAAAGACACGCTGGGTGCAGCTCATCACATCGGCCTGAGCCTTGAGATTGGCGTGCATGCTCTGCAAACTTGCCAGCTCGACCCTTTTCTCCTGGCGAGCTTTGTGGGCCTGACTTTCAATGAGATTATGCAACTGCTGCTGCTCTTGAGATGTGTTGTAGTATCTTACGTAGAAAGCGTTTAGCTCGCCAAAGTTGTCGAAGACAGAAGGCATCAGAATCTTGGAATTGCTAGAGCACAGGTCGAGGTATGACTCGATCCGGTTGAGCCTCTCGAGCTGAGACTTGTGTGGGAGGATCAAGCTCTGAAGCAGGGCACGGACCAAACTAGGCTGTACACTAGCTTCGAGGTACTCACTGAGCATGGGGCAAATATTTAGTGCTGACTTGTTGCAAGCAATCCACAGCTCGAGACAGGTCAGAATCATAAGCGAGATGGCTTCTGGGTTATTATGGTAAGTTCCGTGAGCTGCTCCATAATACTCGTATAGCACGCTGCAGACTTCCTCGCAGGTGGACGGATTCGAGATGTTACGACGTAGCCAACCGTCCAGGGAAGACTCGATCCAGCTCTCAAAGCTTGCTAGATTGTAGTTGTGGTAGGCGTTATTGCTCGCATGGATGCGAGGTAGCTTCTTGGCGTCAAGTAGATTCAGACTAAAGTTTGGCGCGAAAGCGGCCACCGGCTCTCGTAGATCGAGCTGAGTGACTGCCTCGAGGTAGTTATCCAGATCCGGTAGTGCAGCAAAGGTGTCTTTATGGAAGTTGAGTGTTGGGAGTGAGTCGTAGTCCGGATTGCGAGCATCTTTCTTGCACATGACCTTCCACCGGTACTCCAAGACAAGGTTTGTGTCTCTGATGACACGGCTGCCGTAATCTCGAAGCCAACTACTAGCGTTGCCACCTAGCTTGCGCAGGCGTCGGCTGATTTTCGAGGTCATGATTGAGAGAAGGTCGCTTTCAATGTCATGCTTGTGTGCTTCCCGCAATATTGCGGCCATGAGGAATGCAATGAACTCTTTGTATGCGGGAGCTTTGGAAGTTTCGATGCTTGAGTTGAGTGCCACCTCCAGTCTTGACATGGTCAAGTGAAGACCAACGCGAAAGAGGAGCCACGTATCTGATCGAAACCAGGGAACTTTGGTGGACATGTACATGACCTCCTCGCGCATCTTCTTGTTGATGGCCGACACCTCGATCGCTGAGCCAAGGGTGAGCAAGATAGAAGAGAGGTAGTCCGTCACGATGAGGGGGTTGGTTGAGTGGCGGACTTCAGCTATCTCTGCGCCTGCTTTTTGGGCCGTAGGCTGCGCAAACGCCGCGTCCTGGCCGCTCATTTTGCCGATCGCGAGGACCAAGGTTCCCATGACGTCGTCTTGCAGGAGAGAACAGACAGGAACGGCGACAGCCTGGCCGGGAAACGTTCGGATGAGCCTGCCTTTGGTGTCCACGATGGGCTCGTTGGAAGCACTGAGCTCGAACATCTCGAAGTGGACATTGTCAGCGACACGATTTATGAGCATGCCAGCATTCTGTGACGTGACCTGGAGGAGCAAACAGCCACCTAAAACAAGACAAGAGGTTCTTCAGTTAGTCATCAAATATGGCAGTACAGGTATTGTGCTCCGTACCTTTCGTGCACAGTTCTCGGAGCCTTGTTGCAAGCATCTCCGGCTGGACGACTATCTGGCTGTCGCCGATGGCGTGCAGCTCGGAGAAGCTGAGCAGCACATTGGCAGCTGTCTTCGTAATAGACTGGTGAGAGCCATCTGAGTGGTGCTCAAAATCTTGTAGAGCTTGGGTGACAAATCCCACGAGGGTCCGGACACATGTCTGAGAATAGTCGTGCTTTTGAGGCAGCTGCGGCGGCAGAAAAAGGTGATTGATGGCGTAGACGATGCTCTCGCGGGTCATCACACCCCCAGCAGGCGCCATAGCGAAAGCTCAGTACCAGCCAGGGCGAAGATGCAATGAGAAATATCCTGAGCGGCAGATATGAAGGGTTCGAATATTCAGCTGACAAGATCTGCGATATCCCTCTCTGAGAATAGGGTGAAAGGTGGAGGGGAAAGAGGGAAGGGCAAGGTCGGGTTGAGATGAGCGGGAGAGAGAATCAGGCAGGTTGTATCTATAATAAAAGACAGCCCAACAGAGGAACTCGATGCGTATCCTGCAGCAGTATGGCAAAGAGCCTTGTGGCTGGCTTGGGTCGCAATCGAGGCTGAGCTTCCCTATTGCCGTGGTTATGCTCAGACAAGCCAGGCAGCCTCACTGTTGGTAGTCGGCCCCCCGCAGGCAAACGGACCAACAATGGCCACCCACATGCCGCATCCCGCCCACGCGCCGGTCTCCATTCATCTTTTTGCTTTTCCATGTGTAGTGAAAAGCACTATTCTTTATGCTGTGGCCGCAGCAGCTGCGTGCGTGCGGCCCGTCGCCCGTCCCCGACCCAAATTGGGGTTAGCGCCGGGTTTAGCGACTGTCCGCGCATGCAGGCAAGTGGGTGGCGGGAGCCAATCAGATGGCCCAAACAAAAAGCGACACATTTTCTCTACCCATACTGTGGGCAATGGTAAGGAAATGCGTCACTTTTTGTTTGGGCCACCTCGCCAATGATTAATTGAGCTGCAGAAGGAAGGGTTTGAGAGGTACCCGACTTTCTGCAAGAAACTAATTGTAGTTTCTACGAAAATGGTGGATACAAGTTTAATGAGCAGTCAGAGGTACCGCTTAGCAATTACGGGGAGGTGGCCCACCAGGTGCTGGATACACACCTGACACTAGTATGCGATTCCAAATACTAATGCCAACATCACAGGAGGGCTTCTGACGTCCAAATGTCTATCGAGAGCAGAAAGGTGCGCCCCTTCTAGCCAACATCAAACCACCCCATGGGGATGATGACAAGACAAGCCAGTGTTTCGATATGGGGTGCTGCGACCTAGCAACGTCACTTTGAGACCGAAATGGTCGGTAAAAGATTGCACGCAACTAATAAATCATAGTCATTCTTCTCAACCAGGGAGCTGGGCCCGCGGATCCTGATTAACATATGAGAACGCACACGGTGCGGCCCAGGGTCGCACATATCTGGGGTCCTCAGCTTCGTGGGCAATATTAGCATGCCGGCGATACTCTCGGCCAAGGATCTGAGCCTGATGTGGATTGAACCGCAGTAGAACAATGGATTTGGCCTCCATCTTCAGCAGCACAATGGCTTGACGTATCTGACCTTTTGTTCGATGTCGCTCAACGAAATCTTTGCGTGAGGCTAGGGTATGATTTTCAACAACGGGTACTAAGTCCGTGGGGAGGTCTAGCACGATGATTAGGGGGATGGGCATGAGTTTCTTCTGACCACTGACGGGACAGTACTAATGATGCACAGTGAGCATATCATTAGAGACTGCTCATCGGTTGGTGGGCCAGCTGAAGGTTGTGAGCTCTTTGAGCTAAGCATCCAGGAGCTGTACAGGTGAGTGGCCCTTCTACTGGTCGCCCTTGGACCATTTATCCTTGACTGAGTCCCGCCAGCCATACGGATCCAAGACGCAAGGTTTTGGTCGTGGCTGGGACTATCTCCATGCCAACTCAGTCGTCAAGTCAAAGGCTGGTGACTATCTCATGAGCGGTCGCAACATCTGCAGCATGGTTTTAGTCAACGGTACCACTGGAGATCCAATCTGGCAGTTAGGCGGAGCTGGCAACTCGTTTCGCGTTCTTTCGGACGGCAAGGACATCAACTTCGTTGGGCAACGCGATGCCCATTTTCCCAACTAGGACGAGATGAAAATCAGAGTATTCAACAGCAACCTTATAGCCAACCTGGACCAGGGCAATGTGCACAGTCCGGGACGTCAAACGGATTGCAGCAGTGTGCGTCGCATCGCACTCGACTATGACAGCATGACCGCCGAGTTGACGAGCGAGTGGTACCATCCTTCTAGTGTCCAGGCATGTGCGAAAAGGGGGGATTCAGGTACTGTCTGGGGTTTCTGTGCTAATTTCGAAGGAACACTGAGCAAAGCACAGACTAAGAAGGACATGGTGACAAAGTTGCTTCTAATTGACACTTTTCTTCCGAGCCTTAGTTTGGCAGCATGACAGACGTCAGAGACGACGAGTCTACCCCGGCAAGGCTTCGAGGCGGAGTTTGTGCAAGACGAGCCACTTCCGCTGTTCGTCAGAGTTGAGGCCCCCGAGATCTCAATGACCAGACACTGCGGTCGACGCGAACGGTCATGACGACGCCCATCATCCGGCCACGGCGCGGGCCCTGAATGGCAAAGATACGACAAGGTGCTCGTGGGAACTAGGATGCATCAAGGAGGAAGGCGAGTTCGTTTCGAGGCGTGCTTACTTGTCGATACGTGCGAGATTGCGGTATATCAGTATGCTGCGAAAGGGTTATAAACGTGAGCCTCGAGTCTTGATCGCCAAGATGCACCTAACCACCCAGATCATCACCATCAAGAACGGACACAGAGACTTTTAGCAAATGCGTCACTTTTGATATTCTTGCCGTCAGGCTGCAAGATATCAGGGGTTTAATTGATCGGGTGTAGAGTCAGCGTCGAAACACGATCAGAAAGAAAGGTCTTGTGGAAGGTCGCATTGGCTTGAGGGAAACACTTTTAGGTTATGCGCATTCATAGTTAGATCCCCTTCTTTTCATTTTGTGGCAAATATGGGTATGCCATGACGTCCTGCATCGGCGTGAGCCATCCGGGGAACACACAGTGCGATAACTTCGGGCTTCTTCTGGCCAATGGATCTCATGGGGGGATAAGTGATTCCCAAGTAAGCAACGCCTCGTATTCCAGCCCAGGAACGGTCGACAGCACATATAACCGGTGCTTATTTCTGCTATTTACCTTCAAGGCTTTTGCCATAATATGCACAAGCCGCCGGAAAGCAAGAGTCATGACTACCTGCCAGGAGCACACCCCACCGTTCCTCACACGTCTCCCAGTCGAGATCCGCCAACAGATCTACGACATATGCATGCTCTACTACATCCAAGATGCTGCACAGTCCGTCCACCACGTCGGACACTGGACATCCGAGACGCGGCAAGACATCAGCCGCGAGGAGCAGCTCATCGCACTGGAGAGCTCCTCGCAAGACAGCCCGCCTCTGATGCTCACGTGCAAGCAGATCGCGCGGGAGCTTGCGCCCGTCGCCGCGCGACACATCCGCTTCGTAATCGGCAGCGACTCGACAATCAGCAGCAGCACACAGCAGCCTCGGGAAGGGCAGCAAGAAACCAGCCTCTCGCTGCCACGGCGCTGCAAGTCAGTCGCGGCGCTCCGGCATCTGCAGATTGAGTGGCGCCTCCACCCCACGATCCTGAAGGGCGGCGAGGGCGTGCCCGAGGTCCAGATGCGCCATTGCACCGACAGTATTCGTACGTTGTTGCTGGTCGGTGGTCTCGGCAGCAGCAGCAGCAGCAGCAGCAGCAGCAGCAGCAGCAGCAGCGATGAGCTCTCAGCTTCGGCCGTGGGCATCACGTCGGCGCGCATCACCGTGGTCATCCCAGAGGCGCTCGCGGGCTCCTTTGTCCCACAGGCCTCGTCGTCGTTCGGATCGATGCGGCTCACAAACGTCTTTGTCGAGCCGGCGCTAGATGTCCTGGTCGACATGATACAAAGCACGTGTCCTGCGCTGCGGAGTATCGAATTTGTCGGGATATTCACGTCAAAATGGCTACGGCTCCTCGAGACGAGATTGGCAGAGGATGGGATACAGGTCATGCGTGGCCGCTCGAGTCCAGCGAGGAAATTCGGACATATACAGTTGCACTATACGTGCAACTAGTGATGATATCTTGGGGGATGATGGTAATCGCTGCGTGTTAAAGTCGATTACCTGTAGGCCTATAGCACGCCATCTTGTGAGCATAGGGATGTCCGAGGTGATGATCATGTACTTGTCTGGTCACATACGTAGCACCGTCGTCGAACGTGGTCTGATTCTTTTTTAAGTATTACGTACGGCGGGCTGGCCGTCGCGGAACTCATGAGACATGGCTTCTGGTTGCTAACGATGCGCTATCACAAAGTCGTGGTGGCCCTTAAGGCACTCTCCAGACCCGGATTTCCCGCGGCATAGGGCAGTTCTATAAAGCACAATAAATTGGGACCGGTGTTCGGCTCTTTTCCTGATCGTCTTCTTCCATTTCGATAAGAAATCCTAAAAAGAGGCCTAGCACTGTAAGTAGTCTATTATGCTAGTGTTTTCAGGGTAATATAGCGAGGGGCTCTGATTCCTTAGAAGGTGTGGCGCAAAAGCAGAACCGCTAATGCCGACAGCATGAACGCCTATTATTGCTACAGAAGACTATCTAGACCCGTCTATTTTTGCTGCGAGTACTAGCTAGTCGCTTTTTAGATCGGTTCTATTTTTATGTTTAAGTCTCTAGAATACAAGGATAATAGTACGCACGCACCCTTAGGACACGGGTCGTCGGAAAGTGCGCGCCAAGCCGCTAATCAGCAATTTGCACCAACCAGAGCCCACCGTGAAGTGATCGGTGACGGCCTCATTTCTACTACCACTCGCGACGACGTTATAACCTAACATCGTAACCTATATGAGTTAATTACCCTAGTTATAGCGATTACAGCGTATCTCTTTCTATTCAATCTCAACGTACCTAGACCCTATCGCGATGCCCGGAATTAAGCATAATACACCCCGCCGAGCTAAGGTACGTAGAGTTATTAAATAGCTTATACACCGCGGCGAGCTATCAACCAACAAAAGGAAGTTATCGCTAGGCGCCGACGATAGCCCTCTAGTAGCTAAAACTACGGTTTTTAGGTTCTTTAGCGTCTCGAAATCCTAGGGATACTAATAGCTAGCCGACTACCCTAAACTAGACCAGGCTAATAGCGGCGAAAGTGAGCATAATAGCCCGCTATCACCGTTACTAAAGGCACCACTAAAAGACCGTTATACTAACTAGTTCGCCCGGCGTACTACTAATAACATTCATTCCGATAGCCACCGCGGTCCCACTATCGAATTTACGATCGAGGACGGTAAATACCTCGATAACTAGTGTCCTGGGGCGGGTAAGGATTCCTCTAATCGTGGCCAAAACCAACCAACCAAACCAAAGAGGAGCTCACTATATTACCCAGTGTCGGCGGGATGTCCGGCGTACTACACTCTACGCGGAGCGTAGAGTGAGGTGATTCGTAAGGTGCGCGCACCTTGCGAGATCGGTGTAGGGGAGCTAACTACACCTAGAGGTATAGATTTTCTTAGGGGTTCTTCTAATTAGGGTATCCTAAATAGAATAGTAAAAGGTTTTATAATAATAGAGGTAGAATTAGTAATTTCGAAAAATAGGGAAAACTAAGGTGTAAATTCGTAATATCTAAGTAGTATACTACTATAAAAATAAGATGTAACGACGAAACTAACTAATAAATATATAAATAACTTAGGGAAACCCCTAATCCTTATCCGCCCTACCTTATCATAAATAACCCTATATGTAAAGCTCGCGTATCGCTAGTATTATATACCTAAAACGATAGGGTAGACTTATTTCGCGCGCTTAGTATCGCGACCCCTATGTCCTAAAGGAGGGCGCTTCAAAGGAAGCGGGTAACGAGGAGTGTTCTCATAGTATCCTTACTCCTTTATACGGTTTTAAGTATCGTAGCGTTCTTCTCGGGTCTAAATAGGAGGTATAAGTAGTACTATCGATACCTTCGCCGCGTCTACTCGTCTATTAAAGTCATCGGTTCCGAGCTAATCCGTAGGGTAATTTAGCTAGGGTTCCCGTATAGCTTATACGATTATTTAATTCTACTATTTATATAGGATGATCGAGTTATTAGCTATAAATTATCTAAAACGACGTTCTCTAGGCGGCTTAAGCTCTTCCGAGGTATCTAGGATATCGGTAGGACCGGTTAGCTTATTATACTAATACGTTCTCCCGATAAAATTAGGCTTATAATACTTAACCTTTACTAGCGTAACTTCATAATCGTTAAAGGATAGGAAGGAGAGGTCCGATAATACTAAGCTAAGCTTATCCTCATCTATAGTACTATAGCGACGGGGAATTAACTTATAAGAGGCTACTAGTAATAGGGCTTCTACGGCGAGGGCTTTATCGGTTATATACTTACTATCCCTCTATACGAATCTAATGTTAGTAGTAGAGACTAGGAATTCCATAATCCCGTTAGTTAGACGGTTTAGGAGCTTACCTCGTTTAACTAGTCGAAGGACCTACGCGAGCTCTTCGCGTACGAAGTAGAACTAACGAATTATTTCGAGAACTTAAAAGGCATAGCTCTAGCTATCTTCTTAGTCCCGAAGCGGGACTACTTCCTATTCTTTAATCGTAGGGAAGTTCATCTTATTCCATACTAGTATAAAGGCTCGAGCCTAGGACGCCGCTTTACTACTTATCGTATAGCTAGAGAAGGTATCTAGAATGTATAGCTTATTCTACTCTATATAGATCATGAATAGTAGCTAGTAGCCGGGCGTATACTAGGGGATGAAAACGATCTTAGGCTTCTAGGAGAGGACGGAATTCTAAAATTCTTTAGAAAGGAGGTAAAGCTTAGTTCTCGCGTTACTAAGGTAGAAGAAGGGATTATTAGGTACTATTACGTATAACTTTAGGATACGGTAAAGTAGGAGGCGTATTACGGTAAAGATCTCATTATCGTCGAGCTATTTATTAGTATCCTCTTTAGTAGTAAGTAGGCGCTTCTTTATAATCCTTAGTATAAGTAGTCCTTACTAGTAACGGTAGTTTATAAAGTCGGCTTCCGTATAGTATATACTAAAGAGAGGCGCTAGGAACTATTCTTAGATCTAGCTAAAATCGGGAATCTATAATAAGCTTTAGTAGGATACGTTAAGTTTTTCGTTTACCGATACGTATAGGGAGATAGCTAGTAAGAGATTAGAGAAAACCTCGTTTACTACTATAGTAAGGACTTTAGGACGCTAGCTTTTCGGCGGTACGCGGTCGTTATTACGGAATTCCGATTACTCTAGGCTATTATCGAGCTATTTCTCGCTTTTAGTTATATATAATTAGCGAGCCTTCTTTTATACCGCCTATACTAGCTCCGCTCGAGTCTTAGGAGGTATAACTACGGTATCGCGTGTAAATAGTGAAAGTGTTAATAAATCGGAAGGAGCGTATTAATATTATCGGATTTACGAGGAGGTAAGCTAGTTAGTAATATAGAAAAGGGCTTCTTATATTATATACTTAGTAGAGCGATGCTATAATCTAGCGATGTTATCTGTAACGTAGAGGGTATTAAGGTAGTTCTAATGTTTCGTAATGTGTCGCGTTATTAAGGGATGCCGGATTATTTCTCCGTACCTTCCTATTTTAATAGCTTATCCGTTTATAACCTTAAGTTATTAGCACGCTCTAGCTAGCGCCTTACTTCTTAATAAAGCAAATAAATCTTTCTAACGTTCCTTCACCTTTTTATTATCGATCACCTTATCTTCCGCGACTTCGATCTTTCTTCCGCGACTTTATTATTTAATCGATACGATAGCTCGTAAGAAGTAGTAGAAGCTCCTTCCCTCGATCGAGTAAGATTTAAGCCGTGGTGAGGACGATTATAAGTCTCCTCCTCCTCCTCCTACATCGTCATTAATAGGCGTAGAGATATTAGCCTTAGTTTAATATGAGTCCTTAGCTCCTTCCGAAGGTAGCCCCGCGGTTCGCTTTGGAGTTCCTCGCTTGTCGCAGTCCCGTGGTCCGACCCCGAAGTAGAAGTAACAAATCTTCGTTTCATCGTACCGAGGTGCGCGGCCCTGGTTATACGGCGAGGGGTTTAACGACTTTTGATCGCGTTTCGCTACTTATATAGTGTTAATAATAGCTAGATTATAGCTTTCCCTTTCGGTAGGAACGAACTTTTTAAGGAGTTATACTAGGGTTTCGTTTAACTCCTTAGTTACATTAATATTAGCTACCGTTATTTCCCCGAACTACTTTATTATAGCCTCTATAGCTAACTCTAATATTTATAGTAAAGTAGTTTCTATAGGTAGTACTATCTTAACAGGTAGCTTTTCGTAATCGTAGGACGGTATCTTTAGGGCCGTAGACCTTATTAGCGTACGTCTCGCTTAGGTTAGTCGGTTATTATGAATCTCGAGTGATTATTAAAGAGCGTTCTAGGCTATTAGTACTTTAACGGCTTCTTTATACGGTATACTAGGTACGTTTTCCTAACTATAGCCTTAGACTAGACTGAGGGCTTAATTAATTACGCTAGAATAGATACGACTAAAGAGCCTAGGAGTAAAGCGAGGCTAAGCTATATAGTTATCGCACTTCTCCGTAATAGCGATATCTATTATAGCGACTTGGTGATCTAGTAGGAGGTTTTCGATATCCGCTACGTTCGTAAGGACTTCGCCGGTTTCGATCTCTCGGAGGCGATCTATAGGACGTAATCTTTACTTACTATTATAAACTTTAAAAGCCTTAAGTAACGCTCTACGTATAGTATCCTAAGCTTCGTAACTACGGAGGATAGTTATAACCCTCTATTCCTATACGGAGTCTTTCGTCTAGTTAGCGAGGTCGGTAAGGACGTCCTTTTCCGTATAACGGCGGCGTCGGAATACCCTTTTAACTCCTTCGACCTATACGGTAACATTATAGCCGTCGAACTTTAGGTCGGGGTAGTATTTAGGATTAGGAAGTACTATATATAGCGCGTATTAAGGGTAATCGGGAATCGACGTTTCGTTTATCGTACCTTCGGTTATAATATCTAAGAAACTACTTTCGGAAGTAGGGGTTACGATACTAGGGGTTAACATAGCTAACGAACTTACTACTTATAGAGGAATCGTTAGAAATAACGTCGGACTAGGGGCTAAGATCCTAAGGTTTATACTTAGCTTAGTACTTAAGGAAGGTACGTCCGACTTTTACGAGAGAGTAGTAAGTACGGTTTTTCGAGTGTTCCTTAAGTAGATAGGTAAAGGGCTATTTCGAGTGTAACTCGTCGACATTAGCGGCGCTATATTACGATTAGAGTATTCGCTATATCGAAATCTAGTATCGTCTACGTAAGTGTCTAAAAAACGTCGCTTTATTATCTTCTTATATTACTCGAGGGGCTCTAAGCGAGTTTCTTTCTATAGTTTAGCGGCTCGTACCGTACTAGTAAGAGTTCCCCTTATCCTTTATAGTACGAGCTCTACCGTTAGGACGATCTTAAGTATATAACTTAGGAGGTAGCGGAAGTAAGATCGTAGAAGCTATAGCTCGGTAAGGCCCGACGATATATAGGTGTCATAAATAGCGTAGTAACTAAGGGTCTAAGGGTCGTTTTCCCGGTTAGATAACCTAATCGTAGTCTCGTAACGCTCCGTAACTTATCTATCTAGTAGGTCGTTAGCTCTTTTAACCCCTATATTAGCTAATATACGTTTACTAGGTCGTAACACGGGCTATACTACTATCGTAACATCTAAAAAAGGGGGAATTATTCTATCTCTACTCTAATTTCCGGGTTTTTCGGCTACCCGCTTCTTAATTTCTTACTTTCTCTCTATTCTTACGATCTAAAGTCTCCCCGTTCTCTTTAGGGGTTCTAATAACTTTTCTTTATTCTTAGATAGATCTTCTTATATAGTCTTATATCATTCTAAAATTATGAGGTTAATAAAAGAAGTAGCCTATCCGGGGGAGCTATTTATCCTAGGGCGGGTGAGGATTCCTCTAATCGTAGCTAAAACTAACTAACTAAACTAAAGAGGAGCTTACTATATTACCTAGTATTAGCGGGATGTCCGGCGTACTATACTCTACGCGGAGCGTAGAGTGAGGTGATTCGTAAGGTGCGCGCACCTTACGAGATTAGTATAGGGGAGCTAACTACACCTAGAGGTGTAGATTTTCTTAGGGGTTCTTCTAATTAGGGCATCCTAAATAGAATAGCAAAAGGTTTCATAATAATAGAGGTAGAATTAGTGATTTCGAAAAATAGGGAAAACTAAGGTGTGAATTCGTGATGTCTAAGTGGTATGCTACTATGAAAATGAGATGTAACGACGAAACTAACTAATAAATACATAAATAACTTGGGGAAACCCCTGATCCTTGTCCGCCCTACCCTGTCACACTAGCTCGAAACCCTCCCGGAAGACCTCAAGTACTAAGCCTATAGAATGCCGTAGCCGATTACGGCAGCCGAAGTAGGGCTCTAGACGGAAGTCGGCGAACGTACGATCCGTAGGATTATATACTCTAGGCACGATAGCTTTAGTACCTATAAGTCGACGTAGAAGTTAGGCCTAATAGAGGTATAGAAGCGCAAACGCATTAAATTCGTGAAGGAGTAGCTTAAAGAGGGGTACTAGGGCGACCTAAATTAGCGGAATAACTACTTCTCGATAGACGAAGTATACTTCGGCTTCTAGCCGGCTTTAATGACACGTATATATAGGAAGCCTAGCTAGAAGCACGAGTACTAGGTAGTTTAATTATAGGATCCGCGCGAGAAGAAGAAGAAGCTCTAGAACGTAAAGGTGACGATTGAGTAAGCCGAGAAAGACTACGACGGTGCCGCTAACTTAGAGGACGAGAATAAGCAGACGTTACTCTATTACCTCTACGCCGTTAGCTATAACTTTAGGTCGAAATTATACTAGTATACGATCCCGACTAATAAGAATAGCAAGATGACGACGAAGGTCTTAATTCCCTTACTTAGTACCCTATTTTAAGAGATAGAAGAGCACGTAGGCTATCGTAACATCCGTCTATAGATAGATAGTGATAGTGCCTACTACTCTAATAGTGTTTAGAAGTAGTACGAGAAAAACCGTCGTTAAATTATTATCGGTCTAGGAGAGTCCCCTAATCTAAATTAGATAGAAAGTAACATTAGGAGGGTAAAGTAGCACGTAAAGAATACACCACATCTAATAACTAGCTAGCTACAGCCTCTCATCGAGGAGGGATAGCTTAAAATCCCTCCTACGAAGCTAAATTCTAACCTAGACTCTATACTAACACGGTATCGTCAGATCCTCAAAGCAAGCGGAGAGCGCATTACCTATTAACCAATCAAGTTGTTAAAGTATCTACTTATATATAGAATTTCATTAGTGCAGTTAATTAATTATTAACGGCCCTAGTCGGCTTAGTGGTGTCACATTCCGACGACCCGTGTCCTAAGGGTGGCACGGCAACTCCTTTCGTTATCCTCTTGTTATCTAGAGTAGGTAACAAAAGATTAGGAGAACCCAGCCGTTGTCTCGGTGCACCAATTGCCAGCCTAACCAGTGCGTGCAGAACTTCTCCGAGCCCCCAGCGTTTCCTCCCCAGGCGCTGGCTCGCCAGCGTCAAACACGACCGATCCCCCCCACTTCGCCCACGACAAAGCGCGACGTCCTGCAGCCCCTTCTCGGTCGGGCCGAAGAAACTGCATCGGCAAGAAGTGAGCAGTAGTGCCTTTAGTCATTAAAACCCCTAAAAGGGACAAGTCTAGAGAGGCTAGTAGACCAGATGGAGATCTAGCAGACTACGCTAAATGGCCTGCGCTACACAACGCGCAGCCTGGCCTATGCCGAGATGCGCCTGGTCCTGACCTGCCTGTTGCACAAACTTTGACCTGGAGCTCATGCCCCAGAGCAGGAACTGGCCCAACCAGCGCATCTTTGCAATTTGGGAGAAGGGCAGTCTCATGGTCAAGATTACGCCAGCCAAGCATTAAGCGAGGAAAAGAAGGGGGGGTGCAGAATGGTGGGAGGGGGTCCCATCGGGTAACTGGCACAGGACTCCAATAGATCGCACAATAGAAGAAGAGTTAAAACGCAGAATCGACGGGAAGCTCCGGGACTAGCAGTGTCTGTTTGTGGCAGGGCATGTAACGTCACAGTGACAATCAGAAACAGGCGCCTCCCCGATTCTCCATGTCTGGGTTAAAAAAAAAAAAACCCCATCAGCCCTTCACCCAAGACAGCCGTCATTGCCGCGCCTCGTCTTTTATTGCGCCCTGGTTTCCATGCCTTCGCACATGAAATTTGCCGCTCCGGACAGGTGGTGAGCAAAATAAACCAGTCAGTTTTGATGGAGCAATGATGATGAGATGTCTGGTTGATTTTGCTCGCTGCCTCGTTGGAGCTGACTATGTAAGCATAAATATATAAATATACGTAAATACAAATAATCCGACAACCGGAACCTACCAGGTTATTTCATTTCACAAAAGCTGAGCAGAGGGAAATTGAAAAAAAGCCTCAGTTCACAGAATCACCCAAGACCGCGCAGAACAGGCCAATGATTTTTGACAAGTAGTCGGCAAGTTTAGACGAGGGTACTAGGTAGCGCCATGCGGATAATGACAAAATAGGCATCATGCTAGTTCAGGTGGTGTGTGTGTGTGTGTGCAATGGGCAACGTCGTCCCCGGATCTGCGGTGGATAACTTGCCTTGCGACGCCGTCGACGCAGGTCGCTGAAATGGCGGGGTGGGCTTAGGGCTGATGAGGATTGGCGAGCGCTGGGGACCAAAGTGCAGTAATAATTAAGCCGGGAGAGAGTGTGACGGCGGAGGTTGGTGTGGAATGCGCATTGCCGACGAAACTTCCGCCCACAAAACGAGTCGTCTTGGGGACGTACATGGCCGACAACGGTAGAGAAAACAAATCGCATGGACCTGGACCAACCAGCGGAAAGCTGAAGCAAGAGATGACATGAGAGACGGACAAAATAGAAATGCAGTGTGCACAGGATGGGTACCCGACGACACGGGACGATCGATGGCTGTTTGTTTTTTTGCTATCACGGCGCATATGCGGCAGGGTCAGACCTTGTAAAAGACCACTGGAGATGGGAGAAGAACTGTGACGGCGACCACGTGCCCTCGTCCGTTTTGTGACTTGTGCAGGCTACAAAAAGTGCGGCTTGGGGCTGGTAGGTTACACAATCCGGTCATCTTTGTTTCTCCGCGGCCTCTTGCGGTGCCCCCGGACCGCTGATCATTGGAGGGCACATATCTGCAAGACGCCATCAACAAGACACAAATTTCCTCTTCTCCAGTCTCGGTAGTAAAAGAACGGTGCTGAAATATGCTTGTTGTTTTGAGGAATGTTGAGTTTCGTACCGACATGTGCGATTTGAGGGTGGGTTTTGCATGTAACCGTTTTGCCACAGAGACACGCAAAAATAAAACCCGCACCAGTACGGTACCAGTACTTCGGCTAGACCACTACTTGTAACAGTAGGCAATCTTTGATGGAAGTCGCCCTGGAGGAACAGAGTTCTGGTTTGTCCTCGTAGATGCGGCGGTAACGCGGAAGAGAAACCCCCTCCGAGCAATAATTGATGCCAAGCGCTCGCACGAGAGGAGCTGAGCTGCACCTGACGGTGTTATGATGAAATCCACGTGGGGTGTTTAATTTCCAATCACCTGCTCACCCAACTAGCTGCCGTCGACACACTCGCCAAGATGGCTTGCTTGACGACTTCAGCACGACCCATGCGGGAGCACTTGATCTGGGGCTCTCCACAAAAAAACAAAAAAACAAAGAGAGTGAATAGTTCACGGCACGGACCACGGGCTATCTTGTATCACAAGTCTCTTTCGGGTTATTAGAGCAATAGTCGCTGTATTCGCCCCCCTCCAGCTAGGCCCCCCTTGACGCCCTCGGGTCTGCAGCGAGACTAGTTCAGAGACAGTTGAGAGGCCAGATAGACGATGTGCAACGGAAGGGAGCCCTCCCGGCCGGACGTGGTCCAGAACATTGGTGCTGGAACGCCTCGCATCTTGGCCACCCAACCAAGTGTTGGTGCTTGTTGTCAAAAGTGGCAGGGAAACATCTCCTGAGACATCGTGGGGACAGGGGACCTTGAGACTTGGACTGCTGTGCCGCCAGATATGCCGATGATGGTAGTTGATGCAAGGGTCGTGTGCCGCTGCATCGTGGAAGAAGGCTGGGCCTCCTGGCCGCCCCAGCCCTATGATGAGCCGTTGTTTGTGTCTCGGCTTATGAGCGTGGGGAGCTCATGTGTGTTCTACATTGGACAACACGCATCCCCCCCAAGTGGAAAGCTAAAGCATGTTAGGCATATCTCAAAAGCAAAACGGCCGCGCAAAAAACACAGGTTTGAGGGATTGGATTGCGGTGGCTGGGTGACTGGCTGCTCTGGCAGACACGGGGCGCAAAGCTCAGAGCCCGGAGACGCATCCGCCAGCGCCCCGGCAGCCAGGGTGCTGAGCTGCATCGGGATGCTGCACTGGACATCCTGGCATAGCTTAGATCCACAACCTGTCGAGTGTCTTGGCACGGGTCTGTTGCGAGTCAGTCGACGCTGTCGACAGCGGACGAGGGTCGAGTGCCTACGGCCAACAGCGTCTTCAGACCACGGACAGGCGGTTGGGATGACGTTGGAGGTGCCGCGAGGCGGTATGTGGCACAAGCCTTGTCGCGCCTTGAAGGCATGTCGCGCCTTGGGGGCACGCTGCAAGCAAATGTCTCGGTGCGTCGTGGCCAAGTCTTTGGAACGGTCTCGACTTGCACAGACTCAGGCATTCTGTTGGTCACGATGTGGGCAGTCGGACTCGGCATGTGAGACAAGTTGGAGTCGGGTCACGAATCGGCCAGAGCTGGCAAGATCGACAGAGCACCTCGAAGCACGGTCCGGACAGTCGGGTCTGGCTTGGCAGCGCGACAGATAACTTAGTCGCCATCGACGACAGAGCCGCAGTGCGGGAAAAGAAAAGGGTATTCTCCCAGGGCAAGCTGAGCACGGACGGGACGGGCGGGAAGGGCGGGACGGACCATTGGTGGCCGAACGGGAGGCTTGCGCGCGCAAGAATGGGAGACAGCTGAGTGCTCCATGTTTTCTTTGTCGCGCGCGTGGCATATTATCGCAGGACCATTTTCGAGGCTGGAGCAATGCCGTGCTGGTGCTGGGGCCCGTTGGGTTGGGACAAGAAAAAGAAAGCGCGACGGAGAATTGGCCGAAGTCAGGCCTGTCTAGATAGTGTAGGTGTCGGCGACAGGGCTGAGGAGGGTCGTGGGCACCAGCAGCTGGCGGATGGCAGCTGCAGCAATGGCCTGCCAGGTGTCTGCTCTGGTGGCCCCAGCATCAGCGCCCCCTTCTTCTGGCGGCTGCGTGCTGCGTACACGCAGTAGACTACTCCGTAGTGTAATAATTACGCTGCAGGTAGTGAGTGTACTCCGAGTGACACGCCAAATGCCAGCTCCCAGTTCCGCCCTCCGCCCACCACTCACCTCCCACGACCCTCCACCCTCCTCCACCCACCCACTCGCACTGACACCCCGGAGCAGAGGGACTGCCTGGCCTGCCGAGCGTGGTTATTAATCACTGCGTCCCCCTGACGTCTGCCGTGTCTTCTTGTCTCGCTGCGACCCGCCGGCACGTCTGCGGCACGTCTGCGGCACGGCATCGCCCTTGGCCCTCTGCCAGTGACCAGCCGACCCTGCGACGGGCTATTCAAGAACCACCGGCCGCCCGGCCTCGACCGCGCCGACCTTTCTCTGGCCCGCCTGGGCATGGATCGCGGAGCCCCTCCCCGCCACCATCATCGACCGTGAGCTCTCGCCGGTCCCGGCCTGCGTCGACTACGGCCATTGGGCCTTTGTTCCGCGAGACCGGCCCGCCTACCACCACCAGCCCGAGTCGTCGCTGCCCATGTCCGGCTCCCGCGAGCATCCGCACCCTCTGACCTCGCAGCCTCTGCTCGCCGTCCCTCCGTCCTCGTCGCCCACGGCCACGGCCGCCGCCGTCGTCACCACGCAGTCCCACCCCCAGTATGGGCCCGACCACGCTCGCGGGTCTGGGCCCAATCACTTCCACTACCACGATCACCACGCCTTCCCGCCCCAGGACCCTTTCATCCCGGGAGGCCATCCCGCCGCCAGATATCCCATCGGCCCAGTCGCCACCAGCTATGCCCTTTCCCAGGCCGATCCCCGCTTCTTCAGCGCACAGCGCCACCAAAGCGGCGTCCCAGCCTGGAGGGCCGATTCCTCTGAAGCGGCAGTCAAGACGCCAGCCACTCCTGCTGACCCCTCGAGCCACCCGACATGGACGTCCGAGGCGGGTGCGAAGCGGTCAAGCAAGCGATCTCGCCCGGAAAGCACAGATTCTGGTGCTCAGCAAGACGCGGTTGACGACGAAACCAAGCGCACGAGGGGAAGGCCTCGTCTGCAGACCACGGACCAGACTGCCTCGGAGGTAAGCTCACCGTCCAGCCAAGGATCTAGTAAACCTATCATCTGACTGACTGCCCTGAATAGCGTCGTCGTACTCAGATTAGGCTCGCACAGCGAGCCTATCGCAGCCGCAAAGAGACCGCCATGAACGACCTTGAAGGGCAGGTCAAGCGACTCAAAGATAGCAACACTGAAATTAGAGAGGCCATCCAAGACCTTGCAGACTGTGCCGGCCGGTACAGTCATCTCATCCGTGAGATGCCTGAGCTTGCACTACACTTGCAGAAACTCCGCAACCTTGCCAAGAGACGAAAGCACTCGTTGCAGTCCGAAGACTCGACTTCCGAAGATGGCCAAGATAACCCCGAGCCCATCGTCAAACGCGAGGATATCGCCAACGTTCCGTCGTCGCCAATAGCCAGAAAGGACAACCAGCCGCCACATCTGCTGGGTGGCGCCGTGGTTACCTACCAAGCCAGCCTCAGCCAGGGCCAGCACATCCAAAGCCATAGCTTCGACGCGTTCCAGGACCACCCTGTCTCCGAGTACGAAGTCATTGCTATTCCAACTGCAGAAAATGCCAGCTTTGCCCCAAACAAGATTGACCTCGATGCAGGCTTCCTGCAAGGTATTCCCTGGGCAACCCAGCCACAGCTCAGCGACTTCTCCCCCGCGCAACCAGGGCGGTTCCCAGTGAGCGCTTTTGGATGCAGATTGCACCGGCACGCCAAGGCCAAGACTGCCGCTCTAATAAACGTGACACCTCCACCGACAGAGGGCCTACTGCGGGCCTTTGGCTTCTCGTCGCTTTTCGAGTCTCTGGAAGAGGCACGAACGCGGATTAACAACGACAACAACGAAATGATGTACAACTTGCAGTATTCGTACTATGCAGACGGCAGCACGGCTTCGAATTTCCAGAGCAGAGATCAGCAAGGCCACCCGCCAGAATCCTCGAGCCAATTTCCGAGCAGCACAACGTATCGGCCCGAGACCACAGCTTCCAGGATGCCCGAGTTGCGTGGGAAACTACTCGAGATCTGCAAGGCAGCCCAGCTTCCAGAGCCATCGAGTACCATCTGGGATTGTGACGAGGTGGACTTGTATTTTACGCAGAGGGGAGTTGCTCTCTCAGGTGCCGTGGATTTGTGCAATGTCCAGATCCACCCATTGTCGTTTGTACAGCCTAACAGGAACGCTCAGCCACAGCATGGATCTGGGCAAGTCAGCAGTGGCCATGACGGGAACAGCGGTGCGCAGTTCAGTCTCACCCAGCCTAGATGGAATGGCACATCCGCGTCGACCTTTGGAGGCCCCATCCCACCTGATTTGTCCTCGTTGCCAGAATCAGAGCTTAAAATGATGAGGGTAGATATCAGCAAGTTGCTCGACAGTAAGTCTCGTCGATCCGCAGGCTGAAACTTGAGCTCCGAGCACGGCATGTACTAACGTAACCAGATCTTGCTGAGCGGACAATCTGTTTTGGGAGGAACATGTGGTTCCGGCCGCGAGACGTCGACAGTGCCTTTTGGAATGCCGTCTCTGCGTGACCTCGAGGCGGTAGCGAGGTGTGCGCGAGGCATGGATGGCGCATGTCCGAGCAATGACGGACATATCGAGCTTGGATAGGATAGACAGGATACGGGGGCGGGGGCGGGTATTTGCAGAAAAGCGCGTGACATACACGGCACCTAATCACAGCACCGGATTTGCTCTTCGTTCTTGGCTCCCACCATGAACCAGACT
This sequence comes from Microdochium nivale, assembly GCA_026745475.1. Lineage (NCBI taxonomy): Eukaryota > Fungi > Ascomycota > Sordariomycetes > Xylariales > Microdochiaceae > Microdochium > Microdochium nivale. The sequence continues at coordinate 2,725,396 of JANTFD010000006.1, read as the reverse complement.
GCCCGGGCCGCCGATGTTCCAATGCCCAGGACTGCGGGTATCACGATATTGCAAAAAATATAACCTTTCGAATCTCAGACGGTCATCACATGCAGTACCGATACTTGTGCCACAATCATTCCGCATAACTCGATGTCGTCAACTCTGAGAACTGAGGGGGGTGCGTAGACACTAGAGTGATGCCGTGCCTGTCGGATGCCGTCTCATCCTGTCTGCATTCTATCGGCGCATGTTCCCATCGTGCGGACCCCGTTTCCCACCACCACCAGGACCTCCGCCGGCGCGATTGTGCTGATGATCACCGTCTTTGCGAGGCTGCCTCCAACCATCACCCGTCTTTGTGCCCCTGTTCCCGCCGTCCCCTTTCCCTCCCGACGGCCGCTTCCCGGCGTAGCTCTCTTTCCTGTCCCCTCTGCCGCCGCTGCCGCTGCCGCTGCCGCCGCGGCCCCCAGGCGCCTGTTTCAACTGCAACAAGAACTCGCTCTTGTCCATGTACACTCTCGGGACATGCCTCCTCCACATCCTCCCTTCAACCACCACAGCAGAAGCAGCAGCACTCCGCTCGCCCCTATCATCGTCTTCTCCCGTGCCACCACCACCACCACCACCACCACCACCACCCCAGCTCTGCAGCGCAGCCCTGGTCGCCATCTCGATCCTACGCCCGCGCGCCTCGTCCCTCGCCGCCTTCTCCCGCGCCACGACCCTCGCCACCCGGACTCGCCGTGCTCCGCGGCCATCTTAGCCTCCCAGCCCGCGCGCCTCGCCGCGTCGCGCTCGACCTTTCCCGCGCCGCGAGCGCGCGCTCCGAAGCCACCAGCGCGTGCAGCGCCGCGGACCGGGCCAGCGCGTCCTCGGCCTCGCGCGACATCTTGCGCTCTAGGTACGCCTTGCCGTGGTGGCTTACCGTCGCGGCGAAAGTGGCTGTCGAGGATGGGGAGGAGGGAATGGCGAGGAGGAGGAGGAGGAGGAGGAGGGAGAGGATCCGCGCTACTGCTGCTGTGTTGTTGTTGTTGATGATGATGCTGTTGCTGCTGTTCTTGTTCCTGGACAATATCGAGGAGCACGCGGCTGAGGTGCTGCTCGGCCGGGGTGACACTACTACCGCCCGTGTGGCTCTCGTGCCGCTGCCCGCCGCCGCCGCCGCCGCCGCCGCCGCCACGGCGCTCCGCAGCCCGCAGGAGCAGCTCGTCCTCGACCAGCTCCTCATCGCGTCGTCCCACTCGTCCTCGAGCCGCGCGTCGGGCACGTCGATCTCCTGCATCTCCTTGTACAGCGCCATCCTCACGCCCCGGCGGTCCATCTTGCGCCGCAGCACGTTGCTGAACCCGTGGTCCTGCGGCCGCCGCCGTCGCAGGATCGCAAAGTCGTTGGCCATGTCGACGTGCGGGACGTACCGCCTGCCGCTGCCGCCGAGCTCCGACTGCGGCCGCGGGTGGTTGGGCGTGGCGTACTGGATCCGGGGAACGGGTTTTCCGGGGTCGGGTCCGGGCTGATCCGGACGAGAAGGGGTAGGGGTCGGGGTTTGTCTCTGTGCTGGTCGTCATGATGCGGTTCGGTCGGTTGATCCGAGTCTTCTGGGGGAGGAGGGTGGCGCTCAAGCCATGCCTGCCTCGCGTCGTGCGAGCGCTGCCGGATCGCGAGCTGCTCCCGCACGAGCCCGACGACCTGGTCCCGGCTCGGCGTGCCCTCCGTCTTTGCGGCATCCCGTAGGAGCTCGAGGGAGCGGTACCCGGCGTGCAGCGCGGGCGCGACGATGCGCGGGGATGTGTCGGCGCGGTTGCGCTTAAAGGTGCGGCGGACGAGCTCGACGAGCGGGTTCCGTGCTGGTGCTTCTGGCTGTCGCCTACGCGGGGTCTGTGTCTTGTTCCATGCTTCTGTGAGGTCCGGCGGGAGGGGCACGCTCGAGGCTAGGGCGATCAGGGCGCGGTAGAGCGCGATTGCAGCGATGCGGTGCCTCGTCGAGCGCGCGGGGATGAAGAACTTGTCGAGCCCTGCGGGGGCTGTTGAGCTGCTGCTGTGGACTGCAGTAGGAGGCTGCATGGGGCACGGCACTGGCGCCGAGCGGATTGGGTTCTGTGCAGATGTGCTGGCAGCGATATGTCGACAAAAGGGAGCGTCGCTCTATCTGGAGGGCGTGTCAGGATCGTTGCGGGAGGTTGGGAGACGGCCATTGGGCGGAACGAAGATGATGGTGATGCGAACAGGGAAGCTCAAGCTGTCGCAAAGTTTACGGTGGGTGGTGGATGGTGCGGAACTGTATCCGCACTCTGGGGTCCGGCTTGGGTACGTCTAGATTATGACCATCCGACCGCTGGGAAGTCGACTTACCCACTAATCATCGTCAAATCGTTTTCAATAATGACGGCGGAATCAAGGTTCTCGAGAACATGGATCAGATCCGGCGCGCAAGGAAGTTGGACAGTAGTCAACGGCAAAGAACGAAATGTGATTTCACGAGCCGTTTCATTGTCCGACCACCACGCGTGTTGTCAGGATTGAACCAAGCCTAAAGTCATTTTGTACCTTCGATCTTGCTTGCAATGTCCTGCTATGCCGTCGGTAGACTTTCCCCTTGATGCATATAACCTGTATCTGTCACGACCTGGGGTGTGCCATCTTGCTTGTTTGAAACGCTCGTCTCCCAGGAAAAAATCCCTCCCACAGATAGAGACGGACTAGTTGTCAGGGTAGACTGTGCCCTCCGGTGGCTGAGGAAGCTTCTTGCACCCGCTGGATGCCATGTACCTAGAATATCACATGGTCAGCACATATCTCCAAAGTGCACACCTAGGAATGTCCAAGCCTTACCTCCGAAGCTCGATCAAGATGGTCTCCATTGTGTTCTCTCGCTTCCATGAGGCCAGACAGGGCAGCTGGGAAGGCTCAACGGCGCCGTTGTTCGGGCTGACACAGGGTAAGTTGACCATGCTGACGAACTGGATCGTCGGGGGCTTGTCAGGGTAGTCGGGGCCGCAGTGCATCTTGACCGAATAGATGCGATTCTCATGTACGCTCTGAGGACCTGCCTCGTCAGTTTCTACAATGTCACTTTACAAAGGGTCGATCTAGGGACCGCTGCGCTCGGTTACATCGATTTCGGAAGCGTCGGAGAACTCACGTGAGGGGGTCCGAGGATGGTGCCGTTCCAGTCGGACATGAGGAGGTCATCGGGGTTGTCCAGGCCATATGAGCAGGCCTCTGTGCCACAGATTGATGCCTTTGTTAGCTGACGCGAGTTCCCAGCTTACACAAACAAAGACCCCGAGGACGAGATGGTGGCATACCGGCTCCGAGGCCCTTCTCACCCTTCTCAAGCTCTTCCAGCAGGCGGAAGTTGCGGGGTACTTTGGCACTCATTGTGAGCTGCTTGGGGGGTGTTGCAGATGCGACTGTGGCGAGTATGTGTTTATGTATTGCGAGAAGCAGGCTTGACAGCCAGGTTTGTGAAAAGCACGACAAGGCGCAACAGGAACACGAGTGCTGGGATACACACGCAGCAGGCGAGGTTGGTCGTCGATGTCGTCGCGCCCCGATCTCAAAGCTCCCTGGACGTCCAGGTTGCAGGTGGCGGGGTGGGGTGTTCCATAGAGTGCAGGTGGGGGCGTGGGCTGAGCAGGCAGGTACGTACCGGTGCCTCGTGCCCTCCCGGTTCCGTCGGTGACGTGCCAGGTAGGCTCCAAGCTGCACAGCTGCCCAGAGCTCCGTCCAGGTGTCCACTTGAGCTCCTGCTTGTCTGCAACCGTGAAACGCAGCCGGTCATGCATTGGAATGCGCCGAGCGGATCCTGAATTTCCGTGAAGAACAGACATCTGTCGGCAAAGGGCCAATTTCACCTCTCTTTGTGTTGCTTGACGGCCTCGACGACCATCAAAGACTGCCCTCGCCTCCACGGCCAGGCGACCTTGCCGCGGCCCATGGACACCAGCCCAGTTCCACCATGACCTCCCAGCTGCTGGCCACTGAGCTTGCCAACCTCGTCTCGGAGAGCAAGCGCAAGAACACGGACCTGCGACAGGTATTCCATGGTTTACCCATTTCTCCTCGTCCTGTAGGACCTGGCTGATAGTAGACTAGGCCGCCGAAAAATCGCTAGAAGAACTCAAAAGCCTAAGGGGAACTACCGAAGCCCAGATTGCTGCCGGTGCGTGCTTGGTCCGTCCGCCCTCTGGGCTTTGACAACCGCCCAGCCAAGTTGAGCTAACAGCCAGGACGACACTTGCCGCCATCACATCAGAGCTCGCCCAGAAGGTCAACTTTGTGCACCCTCTCATAGTTGCATGCGGCACCAAGAATGCAAAGTTCACCGGCATCGCCATCGTCTGCCTCTTGAGGCTCATTGTTATTAGCGCGCTGCCACGCTCCAAACTCAACTCCATCCTCGAGGCCCTCCGTGAGGCCACCTCTGCGGGGGTCGACGCGCAGCTCAAGGTCCTGCAGGCACTTCCAACGCTCCTCCAGAACTACTCGGCAGACATCAAGGGGGACCTGCTCGTTACCGCGCTCAACATTTGCTTTATCCTGCAGACGAGCAAGAATGGCATCATCAACAACACTTCTGCGGCCACGCTGCAGCAGCTACTCGTGTCCGTCTTCGACAAGGTAGCAACCGAAGACAGTAGGTTCTCTCTCGCATTTTCGTATGCATCAGCTCTTAGATATCTCTGCTCACCCTTCATCTGCCAGAGTCTTCGACAGATGAGGAGTTTGTCGGTGACGCCCCGACACGCGATGGAGGAGTCAATCTACGCTCCGCGGCAATGGACGCCTACCGGGTCTTCCGTGACATTTGCCTGCTCACTGAGAATCAGAGAGCCGAGTACATCCGGTTCTCTGGTCTACCACAGCCTTTTGGGCTGGAACTCATCGAGTCTGTCCTAACAAGCCACGCTGCCATCTTCGCCTCACATCCCGAGCAGGCCCACATCATACGCAGCAATGTGCTGCCACTCATCATTGCCGCGCTCACAGGCAAGCCCAGGTTTCCCGTCGCGGTCCGCGTTGTTCGGATCCTGTACAAATTGCTCAAATGGCATCTCGACATACTTGGTTCTGAAGGGGCAGAAGCACTTGACATTCTCGCCCAGGTCCTTGACCAAGACACTTTGCTGTGGAAGAGGGCACTCTGCATGGAGGTGTTTCGTGGTATATTCGCCGAGCCTGCTCTGCTACGGCGGATATTCTCTTTGTATGATGCCCAGGAGGGCGAGAAAAAGATCCTTCAGAAAATCACGGCCACTTTCGTCCGTGTGAGTACGGAGAAGCCGCAAGTCATTGGATTAGGAAATCAGTCCACTATCCCTGCAGCAAACCCCTACGGAAGCGACGGCTCGTCCTCGGAGCAAGTCATGCTCGAATCCAGCGGCGTGACCGGCATCATCAGCGGATCAGTCGGCGGCGATCCACACAATGTCGGTATCAGCTCTCAATTCAGCATGGTCCGACTTCCCTGTATTGACCAACTCGACAAAAGCGAGGCTCCGCCAGTCCCCGAGTCTTACATATATGCACTGACTCTGTCCTGCATCACCTCTCTCTCTGAAGGTCTAGCCAAGTTCATCTTGCCGCTGACTGTTCCCGGCGATAGTCGTTTGAAGAAAAGGAATCTCAAGAACGATGCAGCTGGAAAGGCGTCACCAGCCTCCTCAGATAGGGCAGCAACGCCGGATGTCAAGCCGACCAGTTACATAGATACACCCGACGGCACGCCGGATCGAACTGCGTCTCTCAAAAGAAATCCCGTACCTGTTAATCCTCTTACTTTACAGGATCATCCACTCATTGGAGAGATCAAGATCTGCGCCGACATCATTGAATCATGCTGGCCTGCTATTCTCGCAACATGCTCAACTTTCTTGTTCTCAGCACTGGACTCCGAGTTCTACCACGGTCTCGTTCGGGCCTTTCAAAAATTCGCGCATGTGGCAGGCTTACTTCAGCTGTCCACTCCACGAGATGCATTCTTGACAACTTTAGGCAAAGCGGCGGTGCCCCCCAACGTATTCTCGGCATGCTTGAACGCCGGCGCGACCAAGGCAGCACTCAGTACGCCGGGTGCCGAAAGCTCCAACAGTCTATTGAACAACGCCCGTGGCTTGTTAAGCGTGGACACCCTAGTCAATCCGACGGGCTCTGCTAACGAACGACAACGGCAGACGTCAGTCGACGCAAGCGCACCACAGACGATCAACACTCGCAATCTACTCTGTATGCGTGCCTTGATCAATCTTGGCATCGCTCTAGGCCCCAGGTTAAGCAAGTCATGGAGTATCATATTGGAGACCTTGCAGCAAGCAGACTTTGTGCTCTTCATCACAGGAAAGTCGCCAGGAAAAGTTCCTGTTGTACACTCGAAGACACCAGATGCTAAAGCGGAAAGCGAAGCGACCAGCCTTCTAACCAATTTCAAGGCAGAGACTCGGTCCGTTGAGACGGCGGTCTTGAGACTCTTCGAGAGCACTGTCGACTTTCCTAATGATGCTTTCGTCGAAGTGGTCACTGCGGTTTGTAGCCTCCTGCAACGTCAGACTGAGCCTACGTCGGCAGCGTCTAGTCGGCCGCAGTCACCGCTCGCGCCACCAATGCTTACCACAGCGTTGCGCACGCCGAGTGGGCAGCACCGCAAAATCTCATTCGCATCAATTGCACCTACTTCGACACCGACCCAAGAAGATCAGTTCGCACTAACTAAGCTTGGCGATCTTGCGATTATCAATGTTGAAAGATTGCTCAGCTACCCACCAAGCGTGTCTGGATGGAATAAGATGACTACAGAGCTGAGCATCACCTTGAGCGCTGTCGATGTCGCTCCAATCATCAGGACTCGAGCTGCGGATATCATTATTCGCATTGTACTAGATGCAGCCAAGGCGGCGAACAGTCTTGGTGACGACAGTCGAGGCAAGGTCCAGCTACGGTTGTTGGAAGCAGTACAGAACGCTCTTCTGCCTCTCCAGGATGAAGAAAGACAAACGTCGGTTGCCGAACACCTGACTGATGTCGAGATTCACAAGATCATCCTGGAAGGATTGAAAGACCTTATCGAAGACTGCGGCGAGACACTAGTACAGGGCTGGGAAGTTTGCTTTCAAATCATCGACAGCGTCTTTGTGCAAGAACGTACAGGAGCTGAACTCCACGGCCCGTTGACGCCTCAAATTAGGCTCGCAACCCGATCCAACCGGCTTATCCGACCGGCCTTTAGCTCCCTACAGCTCATTTGCTCGGATTTCCTCAGCTCTTTGCCCAATCCATGCTTCCTCATTCTTGTCGACACACTGTACAAGTTCTGTTCACAAGAAGACGATTTAAATATTGCCCTGACCACAGTCACATTTTTCTGGGTTCTGTCTGATTTCCTGTCCAACAAGAACGAGTCACTGCCCATATCTAGCGATCTCGTGGGCAATTCCGAGGCAGAGTTGGTGAAAAAGGCCTCATTGGCGGATAACGGCACGTCAGACGCAGCACTGTGGATGTTGTTACTTCTTCGCCTAACGGCCGTCACTGCCGACGATAGAATTGAGCTGAGAAACAGCGCGATCCAGACTCTGTTGAGAATCCTAGACGCATACGGCGACAAGCTCAGCCCTGAGGCTTGGTCTGTATGCATCAGGTCGGTCGTCTTCAAGCTTTTTTCATCCATCGAAGAAGAGCTAAAGACAGTGGCAACAATCGAAAGTGGCGACAAGTATCGCCAGGATTGGCACGACACGGCTGTGGTGATTCTGGATGGGATATCAGGTCTCCTGTCCAATTATCTAGAGACTTTGATTGAGCATCCGACCTTCACCACATATTGGCCGGAACTCCTCGGACACTTTGAGTCTATGCTGGACTTCCACGTCCTGAACATCAACACCGCCACTTTCAAAGCACTAAGTCAGATCTTATCGCAATGTCAGAGCGCATCAGTGAAGAATTTCAACTCGACAAGCATCGAGTTGGCCTGGAAGCTATGGTCTCGCGGGATTCCCGTATCGGACCAGAAGAACCCGGAAAAGCTGACAGACAACCAGAAATGCCTTCTAGCTTACGTTGCGGCTCTTCTTGACGTGCACAAATTGATGCAAGCCGACATCACCGTCGAGCAAGTTGCACGGATGTTGTCTCTTCTCGAGGAGGCAATACAGGCTGCTATGCCCGAGGCGTTTGTGAGTGATATCGACTACATGACGCCTCTGCAGGGACAAATTCTCGAAGTTCTCAGGACGCTTCGAACCGACATCCCAGGTGTCCCTTCTGCTCTGATCAAGCAGGCGTCAAGCTTTGTCTCTCTTGCATACATGAAGCCACGCCAACATGAGAAATCGAACCCGAACACGAAGCGCACCTTTATCGCCATTTCAAAGTCTTGTATGGTCTTTCTCAAGGACCTGATACTTGCTCGGACTTCTGACCTGGAAATCTACACCAGTGGAGCTTATGTCGCCGCTCTCGAGGCTCTGTCACTTCCAATCGTGCTCAAATACAGCTTCCCCGTCATCACGAAGTCTTCACAGCCTTGGCAGGAGGCCACGACTTCAGCATTGGCTATCTTGGAAGCAACAGTGCCAAAGCTGCCAGTGTTGCCGATTCCCGCCACAGCGCTCCCGGATGTCTGGGACATGATTGTAGTCATCACGAACAGTGTAACAAATGCTGAATGCGAGATGCAGACTGGACCAAACACACTTGCGAGGGACGAGACTTTTGATGTTGAGTCGTTCCAGCGTCTACTTGCTCTCATCATCCCTGCCCTGGGTGGGGAACTCGTACCAGAGAAGACACGGCAAATGTTTGCGGAAAACCTATTCCAGACATCAATAATCCATCCGCCATCACATGCGGAGCGGGATATGATCTACGGGGGTGATGGCGGTGGTGCCAGCGGCTTGGCCAATCTCTACCAGCCACGGCGTGGCCAGACGATCGACCCTGAGCCGTGCACACGAAGCAAGATGAGCTACGTCTGCCTAGACCAGCTCTTCGCCCTGGTTCAGAGTCGGGACAACGCAAGCAGTGAAGAGTCCTACGTCCGACTTGCTCGGGCCACTGCGCCATACACTATTCTGAGATCGGGTCTAATACTTCGTGCTTACATTGCCGACCAGCCGCTGAGGGGCAGGATGCCTCAGCCGTTGAGCCAGCGTAAGGAACTCTACCACATCCTGAAGAAGCTGGTGGACCTGCAAAGTGAGCCCGCTGCGATTCCAGACACACCAAACGTGGACAGCGAGAAGAGGAAGCATCTATTCAGGTTGTACCCCTTACTCAGCAAAGCGCAGGTTATTGCTGCCCGCGGGGGAGACATGACTGCGGTCGGTTTACTTGCCGAGGCCGCCGATGCGATGGGAGATGAGCTGGGACTGATGTAGAGCGTAGTTATTGTTTAGAGTTCGACATTTCAAAGCCGGTCGTGTTGCAAGCAATTTAGTGTTGTGTGTAGAGTGCGTGATGTCGGCGTGTCATTGTCGACCGGGCCGGAGTTTGAGCGGGGTGCGAGGTTGAGCAGCACGGGTGATGGCGGAAGCAGGTGCGCGTGGGGGCAGTGGAGCACAGCGGACCTAGCCGGACTGACGTTTGCTGTCTTGGGCGTCAGCGTCCATCTCACGCCCAGCATCTTGCATCGTCACCACCACCGCCCAGCATCCTGCCACACCATGTCGCTGCTGCACTCGGAGAAGGTGCTGCTCACGCCCGCCATACGGCGAGGCCTCGTCCAGCCCGCGAAGGCCCGTGCCGCCCGCGCATCCTCGCTCGCCGCCGCCACCCTCGCCGCAGGCGGCTCGACGCAGGCTCCACGACACCACAACTGCCGACTCACCCACACCCACACCCACACCCACGCCCGGGGCTTCCAGAGCTCGTCGCGAGCCCTCCTCGGCCCTGGCGCAGGCATCCTCGGCTCTGGAGGCGGCGCTCTCGGCCAGCTCCCGCCCTCATACTTCCAGCGCCCCTCGCTGCCCGCCAACACCGTCATCCGCTTCGTGCCACAGCAGACGGCCTGGATCGTCGAGCGCATGGGCAAGTTCAACCGCATCCTCGAGCCCGGCCTCGCCATCCTCGTGCCCTTTATCGACCGCATCGCCTACGTAAAGTCCCTCAAGGAGTCGGCCATTGAGATCCCCTCGCAATCCGCCATCACCGCCGACAACGTCACCCTCGAGCTCGACGGTGTCCTCTTCACCCAGGTCTTCGACGCGTACAAGGCCTCGTACGGTGTCGAGGACGCAGAGTACGCCATCAGCCAGCTCGCCCAGACGACAATGCGCTCCGAGATTGGTCAGCTCTCGCTCGACCATGTCCTCAAGGAGCGCCAGCAGCTCAACACAAACATCACGGCCGCCATCAACGAGGCCGCCCAGGCATGGGGCGTCACCTGCCTGCGCTACGAGATCCGCGACATCCACGCCCCACCCGCAGTCGTCGAGGCCATGCACCGCCAAGTCACCGCCGAGCGCTCCAAACGCGCAGAGATCCTCGAATCTGAGGGCCAGCGCCAGTCGGCCATCAACATTGCCGAGGGAAAGAAGCAGAGCGTCATCCTCGCCTCCGAAGCTATCCGCTCCGAAAACATCAACCGCGCCACGGGTGAGGCCGAAGCTATCATCATGAAGGCAAAGGCCACGGCCAATGGCATCGACGCCGTCGCCCGCGCCATCGCCTCGGGCGGCGAGTCCGCCCAGGGCGCCGTCAGCATGAACGTTGCCGAAAAGTACGTCGACGCCTTTGCAAAGCTCGCGAGGGAGAGCACGGCCATTGTCGTGCCGGGCAACGTGGGCGACATTGGCGGCATGATTGCCACGGGGCTCAGCGTGTACGGCAAGGTCGGCGAGGCGCAGAGCAGGACCATGGCCGGCAAGATGCTACAGGCGCAGCAAGGCGACGGTGGCGGTAGCGAGACGGCCGGGGGTTCAGGAGGCAGGCCGCGGAGCGTCGTCGAGTCCGTCGTCGACGAGTTTGACAACACTACTGCCAAGCGGTGAGAGCCTGGATTTAACCAAAGGACTCGGCCAGAGCGGAGGAGACTTGTATCGATATTCAGAGTAGGGGGGACCAAAGGCGTTTCCGGACGCCGAGAATCACGATTTGGAAGCAGGACATGAATTCCAGTTTCCTGGCATGTACAAATATTCAAAGACAATCCGCAACCTGTACTACATAACGTGGAACGAGCAAGTAGCATTTCTGTATCATCTTGCAAGCAAAGACAATGAAGTAAAGCAGAGAGACAAGCGGCCCCGCAGACTTGACCTTGACATGGACCAGAAACACCAGTGGAGACTGAAAACTAAGGTGGAAACATACAGCTTCATTAAGCCCATGCAGGCTGCAAGGCAGCAACAAGGCGAAAACGCAGTCAGCCTTGCTTGACTGGCTTTCCGTGTCTACCCGCAGACACAGCCCGCTCCGCTATCACTGCGGCATGTAGATGAAGCTCTTCCCCCGCGAGGATCAAAGACTAGATAAGTCGACTGGGGAATCACTGCGCGGCCGCCTGCCCACTGGCAGAGAATCACTTATTTGCCAAGGGACGGACTAGCAAGAAACGCTCTCTCACCCACTTACACCTACACACGCACACACATACTTACACTTACACACTTATACACACATAACATGCCCCTACCACCACCACCACCACCACCACCGCCACCAAGGCACAGCTCATCCCCGCCCCTCGCGGCCGGACCAGATCGCACACCCGCAGGCGTCCGTGTTCCTCGCGGGCTCGACGAGCTCGGCGGGGCCCGACTGGCGCGCGGCCGTGACTTCGTCGCTCTCGGGCCTGCCCGTGACAATCTACGACCCGGCGCGGGCGGACTGGGACTCGTCGTGGCGCGAGACGCCCGACTTTGCGCCGTGGAGGGAGCAGGTGGCGTGGGAGCTCGAGATGCAGGAGGCCGCGGTTGTCGTGGTGGTCTGGTTCGCGGCGGATACCAAGGCGCCGATCAGTCTGCTTGAGCTGGGGCTTGTTGCGAGGCAGAGGCAGGGTGGTACTAGTGCTGGTGCTGGTGCTGGTGCTGGTGCTGGTGCTACGGTGGGTGGGGAGGGGAAGAGGAAGGCGCAGCGGCGGTGGGGAGGAGTAAGGCGGTTGTAGTGTGCCCTCGGGGTTACTGGAAGGAGGGCAATGTGAGGATGGTGTGTGAGCGGTATGGGGTCGAGGTAGTGGATGTTGATGGGGACGGGCAAGGTGGTGTTGGAGTCGAGGGGTTGGTTGAGTGCTTGAGGCGCAGGTTCGGAATGGTGGAAGGGCCGTAAATGGGTGAAGAGACTGAGCCCGTAGAAATATGTAGCTAGAGCAGCACAAAGATGAGGTAGTAGGCAAGAGACTGGCAATGGATGCCTGGCATGATTTATTTTCCTTTTTGGGAATGTACGAGTTCTCTCCCGTGATCTCTCATTCTTACCATGTTTAGAAGTTAATTTTTAGAAGAACGGAGAGAACTAACTTAATGCTAAAATGCCAGAATGCCAAAGTATAAAATAAATAAAATACAAATTGTATTATACTCATATGCCGGTGCTTGAAACCGTCAGTCCAGGGAGCAATCAAAAGATTCAGATCACAGGTACATGTTTCGGGAGTATTAGAAATGATGCAATGGAAGCTGTAATGATATTGACCAGTGTTGTTGTTGTTGTTGGTGGTGCTGCTGACTGGGGAGGGCTCGACCGCGGAGAAGGAAGGCAACCCCGCCACCTCTGGACTTGGCTCGCCTGCCTGCCTGCCTGCCTGCCTGCGGGCGCCCCACCACCTTGCGCTTTGCTGCGGGTCGCGCAGCTCCAGCTCTCCAGCTCTCCAGCTCTCCCGCATCCCCGCCGTCGCCAATTGTCCGCGAGCAGTTTCTCGACCACTTTCTCGACCAGCTGCTCTTCTCCCACGCTCCATATACTGCTTGCTCTTCGCATTGCTACTCGCCGTTAATCGAAGCATCATCTATTCCTGCCCAACCGCATCTCTTACCCAAGTCCGCCAGCTTCGCGACACAAACTCCCCCGCAGCTATGGATGAACAATTCAACGGTCGCACCGATGACGACCTCTTCGCCGACGACTTCGAGCCCGCCGAGCCCCGATCTGTCGAGCAGCCGGCTGCTACGCCTGTTGCCCAACCACCTATACCATCAACGATCCCCGTATCACCAGACAAGGCTCCCGACGCTGCTGCCAAACCCGTAGCCCCGGCGGCCACGCAGCCCCTCGCAGCCCCGCGGCCCCAAAGACTTCAAGGATGGCCTCAGCCAGTCCCGCCATGCGACGCCAGCCAAACCACGCCCCCCTCGCAACCGCAAGACGTCCCCCAAGCCGACTGGCGCACCGCCCAAGAATAACAAGCAGTCCAAGGCCGCCGCTGTAAAACCTGCTGCGGCAGTCCCGGAGCCCGCAGCGGCCACGCCATCGCAAAGCACCGAAGGCCCCGCGCAGCCAGATGCTGCTCCTGCCCCTGCTACTCCTACCTCTGTCAACAATGCGTCTGGAGCCAAGGGCACACCACACAAGGGCGGCTCCAATACGGCACACGCGGATCGCCTCGGCTCGGGCCAGAACCCGCGGACCAAGCTGTCGGACAAGGAGCTCGCGGACAAGATGGAGCGCATGCGCTTGGCCGCCATTGAGCGCACGCGCAAGTTTGAGCAGGCGGAGAAGGACTCGCAGTCGCACGCCGCCGCCTACGAAAAGGGCATGGAGGACCAGCGCAAGCGACGCGCCGAGGAGGCCGAGAAGCGCAAGCGCGGCGAGGAAGAGCGCCGCCGCATGGACGACGAGCGCGAGCGCAACCGGGAGCGCAAGATGCGCGCCATGAGCGCCAAGACGCCAGGCACCAATTGGGACGACGGCAAAGAGACCCGGATGGCCGACGAGGACGTGGCGCACGACCGCCGCCGGGGCGGGTTCAGGGGCGCACACGGTGGCGTGAGGGGACGCGGGGTGGTGGACTTGGCGGCAGTCGCTTCTCTGAGCGCGAAGGGTCAGATAACTCATCCAAGGAGTTGTTTGAGACAGACGACTCCCGCGGCGGGTCTGGCCGAGGACGCGGCGGTCGCGGCCGCGGCGATCGTGGCGATCGTGGAGGAGATCGCGGAGACCGTGGCGGCGGCAGAGGCGGCCGTGGTGCAAGGGGCGGCGCCGCCCAGAACGGCTCACGATCAAACACAACGCAGAAGCCGCCATCCGCCAATGACTTCCCGGCGCTGCCCGTCTCGGAGAAGCCCGCGGCGGCGACGAAACCCGAGGCGCCCAAGATCGAGGTCCCTGACAGGAAGGACTTTCCCAGCCTGTCTTCAGTAGAGCCGGCGTCTCCGCCGGTAGGCAGATGGGACGAGGAGATGGAGTACATGGACGCGGCCGCCGCTGCCAAGGAGTCGGCGAGCACGTAGGAGAGTCGCGACTGCAGCCAGGCGCGGAGCAGCAGCAGCAGCGCCAGCCGCGAGCAGCAGAGCACATGCACCGCCACCACGCCGCCCGAGGTGGAAAGGGACGAGGAGTCGTGGCCGAGCTACTGCTACCACGCGTGCAGTGGGAGGTGCCATCTCCTGCATCTGCGCCGCGCAAAGAGCACCAGGTAGATGAGCACGGACGCCCCACACACCATTGATATTGTGGGTGATGAGGAGGCAACGGGGGCGTTAGGTGGGCATGACGAGTAGTTTACACGATACCAGATACCACAACAGGGCTCTACGATACGATACGGAAATGGATATGCTTTTACAAGGAAGATTTGGACTCTTTTGTGTGTGCTCTTCTTTTCTGCACGTCATCATCATCATCTTGTCACGTCGATATTGTGCTGATGATGAATGATCTGTATCAAAGCTCCTATGCTCCAAACGCCGTGTGATCTAGATGCTGAAGGCATTCATAATGCTGCCACATCATGTTTAGATTAGGTGAGGGTCAGGTTTCAACCTGGCCTTTAATCCCCAGATCGCGCCTCGTTCCAAGCACTTGTCCTCGTCGCGATACGATTACCGATAACCTCGCCCACCTCTGCCGCCACCACCACCGCCGCCGCCGCCGCCACCGCCAGGCCCTCTCCTCGGACCCCTCGAGCCCCAGCCATCATCGCCTCTCGGTCCAGCACCACCACCCATACCACCTCCCGGGCGCCCTCCGGGACCCATGCCGCCGCCACCGCCGCCGTCATCCATGCCCGGACGCGGCCGGTGCCTCGAGTCCTTTGGCATGGCGTCGAACGTCTTGCGCATCTGGGCGTAGCCGAGGTGCATCTTTCCGTAGAAGTGGTCGGCCAGGCGGCGGTCGTTGTCGAGCCTGCTCAGATAGGCGCCGCAGACGTCGCAGACCTGAAGCTTCTGGTGACCCGAGGGCCCGCTCGTGTCGGAGAGGGCCTTGAGCTCGCGCTCGCGCTCGGCCTTTTGCTGCTGGGCCTGGCGGACGCGGAAGAACTCGTCGAGGGCGCGGGCGACCTCGGCCATGTCGGCGAGGACGCGGACCTCGACGAGCCCCGCGGCGATGGAGCCCGCGAGGTCCGAGATCTGCTTGAGCAGGACGTTGGTCTGGCGGATCTCCTCGGGCGTCTTCTCCAGGCGGCGCTGGGCCGTGTCGATGCGCCGGTTGCAATCGTCAATGTACTTTTGCAGGTCCCGCCGGTAGTCGTACTCAAAGTCGTGCTGCTTCCGCGCGGCCTCGGGCAGCGCCTCCCACTCTGCCTTGAGCCCCTCGGCGTGGATCTTGGGGCAAGGGCCGAGGTCCTGCTTGGTGTTGGTGAAGAGGTCGTGCGGGCAGGTGCCGACTATGTAGGAGCGGCAGACCTTGGGGTCGGTGAGGGCAACTTTGGCGTGGGACGAGGAGATGGGGTTGCCCATGAGCTGCTCTGTGAGGGTGGTAGGTCGAGGGCATGTGTTAGTCAAGGCGTGCTATAGTGCATTGGGGGGGGGGGAGTCTCGAAGGGGTGCGTACCGAGCAGCTTCCGTTGCTCTGCGGCCATGGTGGGCGGTGGATGTGTGTGTTGTAGCCGACTGTGCGGGTGTGTTGTTGGGCGCTGCAAGAGGGATCTGGGTAGCGGCTGGTATGCGTTGGAGGTGCGCGCCCGTGGTAGGTGAAAGAGTCGTTGGTGGTGGTGGTGGTCGAGAATGCAAAAGCGAATGCCGGCGAGGCTATCGCGGAGCCTTGCCCTTGGCTGTAGTGCAGTGCATCGCGCTGCGCGGTGGCCGGAGGAGAGAAAATAAAAGGTGGAGCTGGGGAAGCTGGGTGGCGCCTGCCCTCTAGCGCGGTGTGAGTTGGGTCCCTGCATCAACTTGTACATAGAGTCTAGTTGGCCTCGCCAGCGGTCCGCCATCTGGACACCTCACGCATCCCACCACAGCCACTCGCATTCCCTCCCCCAACGACGACGAGCCTCGACGGCGTCAACCGAGCACTCGACAGTCGAGACCAAGGCGGGCAGCCACACATCGAACAGCGCCTATGGGGTGCCGGTGATCCGCGCAGAGCCCACCACCACCACCACCACCACAATGGCCCGCCTACTCTCCGCCCTGCTACCCATTGCTTTGCTCTTCTCCAACGCCCAAGCCGACCCCGACTATCATGAGCAGCTCCATCTCAAGCCCCTGCCCGGCTCGTCGCTGCTCGCCAGCTTCAACTTCCGCTCAAACACCTCGCTCTCCGACTTCGACGCCCACAACTACCGCTACTTCCCCCGCTCGCTCGGCCAGCTGCTGCAACATGTCGGCACCAGGGAGCTGCACCTGAGATTCGCCCTCGGCCGCTGGGACGCCGAGAGCTGGGGCGCCAGGCCCTGGGACGGTACAAAGGAAGGCGGCACCGGAGTCGAGCTCTGGGCCTGGCTGGATGCCCAGACCGACCAAGAGTAGGTTCTCCGCGGCAATACAAGACCGAACAGCGCTGACGACATACAAACCAACAGAGCCGATCACAAGTGGCTAACGCTGACTAATGCACTTTCCGGCCTCTTCTGTGCCTCGCTCAACTTCATCGACGAGACAAGGACGACGCGCCCCGTAATGTCCTTCCAGCCCGAGGGCGACCACTCTCCCGAGGCCATGGAGAACATGCATCTCCTCCACGGCGTCCTGCCCCGCGAGATTGTGTGCACAGAGAACCTCACCCCGTTCCTGAAGCTGCTCCCCTGCAAGGGCAAGACCGGCGTCTCGTCCCTGCTCAGCGGCCACAAGATGTTTGACGCCTCGTGGCAGAGCATGGCCATTGATGTCCGGCCGATTTGCCCTGCTGGACAGGAGTGTGTCTTGCAGGTTGAGCAGACGATAGACATGGTTCTCGATATTGAGCGGTCCAAGCGGCCAATTGGTCAGTGTTTCTTCAAGTCTTCAGTCTTCTCGGGGCTTCTGAGTTGCATTCCGCTCTGTGCATCTACTGACGATATCCAACAGCCAACCCCATTCCTCGCCCTCCTCCCATCCACGAGATGAAGTGCAATGCTTCAAAACCATACAACTCCAACGATGCCTGCTTCCCGGCCCCGCGGGGACAAGGCATCGAGTGGTCGCTGCACGAGGTCTTTGGCAAGAGCATGAAGGACTCGTGTCCGCTCATGGACCCGGACGTCCCACCCGTGTGTATTGAGGTGCCAGACGAGCGTGACATTTATATGACCATGGGTGGAGCCAGAGAGGTCAGGCAGCAGGGTTCGCAACGCAGGTGCTACTTCAATCCTCCCGAGGGCGACTTCTCCATGGTCCTGCCGGCCCTGCAGTACGAAGGCCCAGACGCCGTGTCGTCTGCCGGCGAGGCCGTTCAGCCAGAGACACCGCTGCTTTATGCTGAGCGCACATTCACCGGCCACGGCCAGGAGCGTGGCGGCGTGCAGACGATCCTGACGAACCCCAGCCCAGATACGACTGTCGAGTTTGTCTACATGCAGACTCTGCCCTGGTTCATGCGTATCTATCTGCACACTCTTGAAGCCCGCATCGCCGGCCAGCCCGGGACCAAGAATGAGATTGTAGAGGAGATTTTCTACCGCCCCGCCCTGGACCGTGTTCGTGCCACGCAACTTGAGCTGCGCATGCGCATCCCGCCAGCTAGCACTGTCTTCCTGACGTACAACTTTGAGAAGACGATCCTGCGGTACACAGAGTACCCACCTGATGCCAACCGTGGCTTCGACATTGCAGCTGGCATCATCACGATCCTACCCGCGGCAGGGCTTGCGTCGGGCTCGTCCAAGACGTCCAACCTGCGGACGACCAGTCTTATGCTGAGCCTGCCGACGCCCGACTTCAGCATGCCCTACAACGTCATCATCTTCACGAGCACGGCCATTGCGCTGGCGTTTGGCGGCTTGTACAACATCCTCGTGCGGCGCTTCGTCGGGGCCGACGAAGGCCCGGAGCCGTTACTCAGCGGGCTCAAGGGCAAGATTGCGACGTTGGTTGGGAAGCTGCGCGCAAAGACCAAGGGACAGACGCCCACGGCGGTGGGTGCTGATCCGGGAAAGGAGGACTAGTTGCCCTCTATCGCTTGTGCATTGTGATGTTGCTGAATCTAGAATTGACAGTACTCATGTCTCAACAGCGATAACGACTCGATTGTATAATGTCACGCCCGTAACCCTATATGCAAAGCTCGTGGTCCCATCCATCGTCTCCTCGTGTCGCCACTCCGCACTCTTCACTTGCTCCAGCCGTGCTCCGGGTTGGCAGGTTTGCTCCACTGCCGAGGCGTAGGGACGTTCCAGCCGTATCCTGGCTGCTGCGATGGCGGCGGCTGCGCGTGTGGCGCGTGCTGGTACTGCGGGAGGTGATAGCCAGGTTGCTGTTGCTGCGCCGATAATCTCCTCCCGTCGTAGTATTGTGTCGGCGGCTGCGGACGCTGATAGTACTGCTGCTGCTGCTGCTGCTGCTGCTGCTGCCGTGGTCGTCCTCCCAGGCGGCCCATGGAATACCAGAGGTCCATATACACTGGCGGCGGCTGCTGCTGCTGTTGCTGCTGCTGCCGCTCGCGGCTACCCACGCTCTTTGTGTCAAAGAAGTAGAACCTGGCCCCGACAGCAAACGCGGCACCCACGACGCCCAGCCCGCCGTACGCGGCCGCGAACCCGACGCTCTTGAGCGCGCAGAACGGGAAATACAGCTCGTCGACGAGCGCGCCCATGACGACGCCGAGCATGCGGGCCGCCAGCGCGACGGCCACGAAGAACAGCGCCGATACCAGCCCGCCGCACCCGAAGGATATGGCGGCCAGTGGGGACGCCATGAGGACATACGCGATGATTGTAAAGGGCAGGAAGGACCGCTGTCCCGCCGGGGAGAGGAACTGCGTGGGCACGAGCAGCGCCAGGGCGCCGAGGGCGAGGAGCGCGTACAGGCCGGCCCACGTGGCCTTGCGGGTTGTGCTGTCGGCTATGATCCTGGTGGTGGTGGTGGTAGTGCCGGCTGTGGTGGTCGGCTTGGGAGTGAGCAGCAGTGAGCATGAGAGCACGTATACCCCCGTCAGCGCGACGGGCACGGTCGGGTATATCCAGACAAACACGTTGTACACGCCGTTGTAGCTCTTTGGTAACCAGAACTCGGCGGGCGTGTCGACGGCCTCCTTGACTGACATCCCCGCGGCGGTGAGCGAGATTGCGTCGGCGGCGAGGTGCAGCGCCGCCTGCCACGGCGTGAGCTTCCAGTTCTCGATCGCGGCGGCGTCGGCGGCGGCGGCGGCAGCGTCGGCGTCGTCATTATCGGTCGTGGCTAGCGGTGCTGGCGGCGCTGGCGCCGACTCGCTCTTCTTCTTGTTCCTGTCGTCGTGCCGAAAGGGCCCCATGTAGTAAATATACGCCCACTCCTGCGCGTTCTTGCCCTCGCGCATGGCGCACAGGTGGGCGAGCCCGCACGCGTGGTTTCGCAGGCACTGCCACGCGACGGACCGGCAAAAGGCCCTGAAGCCGTGGGTGAAGAGCAAGGGCAGCTCGAGGAGCCACCAGGCGACGTTTGTGGCGAGCATGGTCAGGATGATGGTCACCCACGGGGCCGCGTCGGCCGTGCATCGGGGCGAGTTGACCATTTCTGGATACCGCAGGGGGGGTTGTGCTTGGAATATGCGGAGATGATCCTTCGTTGTCGTCGTTGTCGTCGCCGTCGCAGCTGGTGACGATTGGCGCGGGGAGGAGCGGGAAGTGGTGGCCGAGGTTGCACCTTTACGTCGGTCTCGGGATCGCTGCCAGCTGGTGATCAAGCTAGCCTGCCTTCCTTAGTTCTTATTTGAATACTTGTCGCGATGTCGCCGGCAACTTATTCCCCTTGGCAGCTAGGCACATGCCGTGAAGAAGGAAAGTCTGAGTAGGAAACGGCAGCATCGCTTCAGCTCAGAGATGACCGGTTCGACATTTGCAATCACCTGAGCTCGCAGAGTCCGGGCAGGGCAGCGCCAGGACAAGGGTTCTTTCAGCTTCAACAAGACCTTGTCGCCAAGTCCCCAAATGGCTGACGTTGAGTCGCTCCGTAGGGCGGATCGAGTACCCGGGCGGCTGAGGATGCAGGGGGTTGAGCGGTTATGCCGGTGCTTGGCAGTGTCGAGAGCCAGTGAGACGTCGGTTCTTGAAGCCAGGAACAGCAAAGCCGGAGGTGATGCAGGTCCGAGTCATAGAGGTGAAAATAGAGCTGGTTATTCTGATAGTGACGTTTCACGACGGCAGCTTTAGGCCAAAAGCACAAAGTCTCGAGAATGAACTAAGCCTGCACTCATCGAGTTGCGTTCCCAAGAAAAGTCCCACATTTCTTGAAGTCTTTGCGGGACCAGCGCTTGTCTCTGATTGGCAGCCGTCACTAGAAAGAACGAGCTTGTTTCGACGACAACCATCAAAGGAACGGCTTCGCGTTCAGTGGCTTCATGTTCAATCAGTTTCTGCCTGGCTTCAATGGGTGGCGATAATTCTGTAACGCTAAAGGCAACAACAACCAGAGCCAGGCATAAATTAATCAAAATGTTGCCCCAAAGGGAGATAGCACCATTGTTCTTTTGGGAGCTAATTAATCCGAACTGCACCAAAAGCTCGTGTTTGTCTCTATCGCTTTGCAAGTAGTGACAGAGCGTGTTGTATGTAGAAATTGGCAGCAATTATCCTTGTACGATTGCCGCAAACAACAATTGTCCTTTGCCCCCAATTACGATTTCACGTGGTACAATCTGTGCAACTGCTGCACCATCCAAAAGACTGCCCGCTGGATCCTTTCGAGGCATCGCAGGCCATCAAGTGCCTCGGGTATCAACATACTCGCAAACATGTCGCGTGTATATAGACGAGCCGTGTCTTTTGCTTGGAACAAGACGCTCGTGAGGCAGATCTCATTTACCACAGCTTTCACTGAGTGATCATAGAATCCTCACATCCCACTAAAATCAAGAGCCACAAAGTATACATAGGCACCACACGCCAACCCGTTGTGCTCCTATTTCCTCTCCGTCACCATGCCCCTAGCAAAGGGTGAGACCTATAACATGTCCGTCGCGGACCTGATGCCGGCTTTTGCTGAGGCTGCCAAAGGTAAGAAGAGCCTTCTCCGTTTAGAGGTGCCACTTCGATCAACCTCGGGGACACTTGCCGTCTCATTTTTACTCAAGTCGCATTACTCACAGCACGCCCTGCAATCCATCACAGGCTCCAAGTTCTGCATCTGGGGCAACGGCGGTTGCGCCAACCTCCGTCCCGCCGACGCCTTCATCCCCAGCAGCCCAAAGTGCAGCTACTGCCGCAATGGCAGGTCTGCCAGCAACCACCCGCTGGCCAAGGACTCTGCCTCGATGGCCTTCATAAAGCTACGCACCGGCTACCCGGTCCCCGAAGGCAGCGACCTCATCTTCTGCTGCCACCCGAACCACCCCGTCAGCAGCGACAACGACGGCAACAACAGCAGAAACCGCGCCGTCCCGTCGAGAAACTTCCGCCCCCGCGAGCCGTACCCATGCGAGGACCACCGCTGCGGCTACGCGTGGCGCATCCGGCGCGACATTGTCTGCGACGCGTGCAAGGGCAACCGCGATCCGCTGACGAGCAGGCTCGTAAAGGGCGGCGCGATCGCGGCCGTGAGCTTCGCCCCGACCGACTACTTTGCGCTCAGCAGGAGCAAGAAGCTCGACTGGTGGTACTTTGCGTTCCGGAGGGTGGCCCTGTGGCGGGACCCGCGGCTGACTACTAGCGGTGGTGGCGGCGGCGGAGACAAGTTTGACATGGTCGGCTGTGGTGTTGTGGGAGGAGATGTGCCGATGGCTACGGATATCAACAGCGAGTTCTCCCAGACGCTGGGATTCATCAAGACCGAATCCCCTCGCTCAGAAGACGACGTTGCTGTCGACCGGAAAATCTCGGAGATACTCGGCGTCGAGATGGACATGGCCATGGACATTGATGTGCCCGAGCTCGCCACCATCACCACCTTTACCAACCACGTCATCAATACACAGCAGCAGCAGCAGAAACAGCAGAAGCAGCAACAGCAGCAGCCGGAAACTCTGAAGCTCGAGATCCCCTCTACCCTCGGCTTCGTTGATTACGCCAACCCGATCTGGGCCATGACCGAGGCCGAGTTTGCCGCCATGGATAAGACCCTGCCGGAGCTCGACGCCGGCGAGATTGACTGGGACGGCACCATCACGCCCTCGGCGCTCGAAAACATGGACTTTTACAGCTCCGACAACTGGATCACCGGCACCCTGCCGCACGGATACCCTCCGTTTATCCTCGCCACCACAACCACCACAACCACCACAAACCCGCCGGCCGTCAACCTCGCGCCAACGGCACGAGAGTTCGTCGAGTCTGCCGCCCCCTCCCAAAAGCAGCAGCAGGAACAAGAGCAAATTCCGCCGTGCTTGCCCACGCGCCGGCTCAACGCGCCCGCCCGCGTCCGCAGGGTCATGGAGCAGCTCGTCGGCGGCGAGCGGTATAGCAAGAACGAGGAGGGCCTGGTGCTGCGGTGTCCCGGGTGTGGCGACGTGGGCCGCGCCGAGATGCTGTTCCGCGGGTTCGCGCTCAACGAGCCCGAGCTGGCGCTGCGACCAGACTGGGCGCTGTGTCTGAGATGCAACGAGCCGCAGCCGGCGAGCGGGGGCAAGATGGCGGTGTAATGTGAAAGGGGGGTCTTAAGAGCAGTTTGGGGTTACAAGGAAAGCAAGAGTTTTGCGGTGCAGTTTGGATGGACATCGTGGTCGTTGTGGGAGAAAGTTTGATGCTCTACCTATGTTTGTCTACCCATCAGCCGTCACAGGTCAAGAAGAACTGGAAGCGACCAAGATTAGCAAAGTATTGATTTCAGGGAAGTGATTCCTATCTATGGGAGGCAATGATGTTTCAAATAAGTTTCTTTTGCCGTATATCGAGTCGCTTGTCTGCCTTGTAGCATTAATCACTGTAGATGCGGTGGTGCTCTGGGGAATCTCCCATGCGGGTAGAACCAACGAGGTTTTCCAATGTCCCTCCACCCTCTTCTTCGCCTTCATGCTTACAGATTCGTAGGCAGCTTGGCCTCTCGTCAGCGACTGTCTCGGAAGAGCGAACGTTGCACTATCTCGCATACATGTACCAAGCGCCATCGAAAGAAAATATGCAATTAAACGCAGTAAAAGGAATCACCGTGGGCACTGGGCACACATGAGAAAACAAAAGAACTTCCAGTCTAGTGTCTTTCTACAAAAGAGATATTTGACTGTTAATGATGAGCATTTGGCCTATCGTAATTCGGAGTTTTCGCACTTGCGCCTGGACTCGGGATGCGAGAAAGGTCTTCATGTCTTTTAGGAGGATAGGTACTGCAGTAGTGTTCGCACATGCTTGCGAGGATGAATGTCTGGCAGTCACGACGTATTTGTCCATGGGCATGAATGCAAAGCTTCATTTGTTGTTAAAAATATCGCCAGATGAGTGTGACCACGGTACAAGTGCGCTTCCAATTTCTAATCCAAATTATTTTCTCCTCAGTCCGTCCTCTCCAGTCCAAGCTGGACCAAGATAACTTCGAGCCTCTTCGCCCTCCTGTCACTTATTCTAGACACATCAAGTCTCCGAGATCTTGCGGCAGCTGACTACATAGTCGTCGTTGTACGCGTCCCACCGCATCTTCTTGCGCGTCTCGGGCCCGTATATCCCGTCGGCGGCGGCGTCGTGTTTATTCTGGGCCTTGATCAGCGCGGCCTCGGTGTTGCGGCCAAAGTCGCCGTCTTCCTCGAGCCCGTAGCCGTAGCACTTGCTGTTGAGTGTTATCTGCAGCGTGAGCACGGCGTTGCTATTGGACCCGCGGCCCATCTCGCACTCGACCGAGCCCGACTTTGTCGGTAAGAACACAAAGTATCCGCGGCTGCCCGTGCGGCTCTCCAAGTTGTTGCACGTCACAAGTGCCGAGGCGGTGCTCGTGAGGAGGGCGGTGATGGTGATGGCAGTGAGCTTCATGGTGAGGCGACCGACGGGGGCAAGTCGTGTGAATTGGCGTATTTGTCGGGAGAAAATGTGCAGAGGTGCTTTGCTACTACATAGAATGAGCTTCATTCCCTTTTCTTTTCCCGTGAAATTTATAGCCAAAACCTCCTCCTGCCCTCCCGCTATCACACTTCCCCAAAACTTGATGACATGCAGTCGGGTAAGACAAGCATCTTCATCCCGACTCTGTCCAATCGGGTAGCAGACCCGGCCGTGACCCCAACTCCCATAAGCAGCCTAGCTTTATATCGAATGCAACCATTGCCTTAAATCAATGCGAATCAGGACTAGGGTCTAATGTGCAAAAGGCACATACCTAGTAGACTTCAGCTCAGCTCTCACTCCACAGATGAGCAACTGGGTAGCGGCTGAAGGGTCTAGAACTACTTGGCGGGCTGGCTACAGCGTTCCCACTGTAGGTCCACGTATATATTGTGCCGGTAAGCTGAGAGTAAGCATGTTACATTGCAGCTGCTGGTCGTCGGTGTTTAGTCCGGCCCCTCGCCCGCATGATTGATGCCCGGTGGTAACAAAATTGATGCTTCCGGATTTGGACAATTTCATACTCTGGGCACGAGGCTCAACCACCCTTCGACCCTTGCTCTGGTTATCGAGCGAGATCCTGAGACGACACGCATTGTGTAACAACAGAGATTCACGTATAAATGGCGTTTGTTGCTAGACATGCAATAATGGTACCGTTTTTGCAGATTCACACATTGCCTACTGCTCAAATTAGTGGAATGGAACAGAAAGTATTGATAAATTGTGGAGGAAAAGATAAGACTACGGGAATTCTCCTAAATTTTGGCGGTCAAATATTGGATTTTGCTTCAAATGCCAGTTCAAGCAGTCAAACAGCCCTCGCTCCGCGCCAGTGATCGTGACAGGACTCTATAAGCACGCCCCGAGGTATGCAACGTGGTGCCACATGTCTTCCAAGGGTTCGACGTGCATCACGCTTGACGGTATCTAAACGGCTTTTCGAGCGCAGTCAAGTCACTGCACGGGCTACACTACGATTATAATGGTAGTAGCTTAAAATCAGATTTCGCTTGCGTTTTAAAGAGCTGTAGGCCGAAACGTGAGTTTTTGCTATTGCTTGTGTAAATCAAATGTGCGCCATCTATCAGTAGCTGCAAATGCCGTATAGACTTTGTAGAGTCCAACAATCTAGTATTATTCAGATAAACTCTTGCCTGGCTGACATCGGCTCTGGTATATACCAGCGGGCCAGAACTTGGGCAAGAACGTAGACAGCCGTCCCTGAGATGAAAAAAGCGTTTCGGCTGTCAGATTGGGGTTAGTTCCCGACCGACTTATCCAGCCACAGCAAGAGGTATTGGCAGAGATAGTTTCTGCCAAAGCTGGGCGTTCGTAAATCTTGTAGCCAAACATGTGCTGAACGAGGTACATCGCGGATCAACTCGACTAGCCTGGGGCTGCTCCTATGCGACTGCACATGTCTCTGACCAGCCCCAGTGGCGTGGTTGGCTTAATCGCTTGTTGCAGTTGAATGAGAGAAAAAAATGAAGAATAAGGCTGAGCCGTCGGAGAGAGAGAGAGAGCACCGGTACGCACCCTTGCCTGCTCCGCAAATTGTGTTTCACACTAATGCGGCCTGGGCACCAGCGACCACTGGCCCCTGAACTACCCTTTGCCCAATGCGTTCACGGCCAAGTCGCACCCGGAAATGTCTTGCTAAGCTATTACTGTACAACCTTGTGCTAGGACGACTGTAGGAGCGACACTTGCCGCCGGGCATTCGTCGGGAGCTGTTTCCTAGTCGGATAGAATAGGTAGGTACGCGTTCAACTACCACCACTACAAGAATCACCTGTCTGTGTCGGCGGCATCAGCAGCAACGGGTCGCCAGGCGGCGTGCGGGGGATCAACGCCTTGTACCGCGACGACGGCAGGAATTGTCTCTATAGCACCCTCGCCACCTCCTTTGAGTTCTGCAATTAGCCCCGGGCGGACCCCGCGGGCTCCGCGGCCGCCGTGCCGCCGCAGCACCAGCCCCAGTCGTCGTCACGAGCACGACAGCCGAGGCTGCGGAGAAGGGCCCCGTCCGGACCTCTAAGCCGTATGCCATCGTACACCAGGCCCAAGGACATAACGGTGGTGATGCGGAGCCGAACCACTGTGGACTCGGCCGGGAGGGCTTCACGCAAAATCCATCACCAGCCAACATTTGCGATGACTTGCCGGCTGTGCTTGGTGAAGATGTGGAGAAAGTTGGGGTAGTTAGCGCTAGGCTAGGAATAGCAGTTGTACCCGCGCCCATGTTAGTCTGTTGTGCCGATATAACCTGTCCTGTCTCTCGGCTCTTGACAAGACAATCAACATCCACAAACCCGTTTTCTACATTACACACATCTTCTATTCCGAGTCTAGCGACGGCCTAGCAAGAATCATGACGAAAAAGAGCCTGTTCAGGAATGCCCGCATTGCCCGCGACGACGGCACCACCGCCACCTGCATGGCCGTCCGCGGCTCGTCTATAGTCCACGTTGGCAGCGAGACAGACCCGGAGATCTGCGACTTTCTCGAGAATGGCGGCGTCAACGATGTAGATCTGGGCGGCCGCCTCGTCATGTCTGCCTTTGTCGACGCCCACATCCACCTCCTCCAGCTCGGCATCTCCCTTACAAAAGTCGACGTCCGCCACTGCACCACCATCGATGAAGTCTGCGAAGTGGTCCGGCGCACCGCGTCCGCCGACCCGAACGCAGGCCGCCTTCTGTTCAGCGGCTGGCGCCATGGCGTCACGGGCCACGCCGGCAACATCGCCGCCGCCCTCGACGCCGTCGACAGCAGACCCATCTACCTCGACTCGGACGACCTGCACGCCGCCTGGTGCAGCACCGCGGCCATCAGCGAGATGGGCCTCGCCGACGCCCCCGACCCCGTGGGCGGCAAGATCCACCGGGACAAGCAGACGGGCCAGCCGACTGGCCTACTCGAGGAGGCCGCCGTCTTCGCCCTGGTCTGGCCCTTCCTCGGCAGCATCCTCAGCCATGACGAGAAGCTCGACTGCATCCGCATTGCGGCCCGCGAGCACAACAAGCTCGGCTACACCACCGTCATCGACATGGCCGTCAGCGACGAGTACTGGGACCTCCTACAGCATCTTCACGCCGCCGGCGAGCTGACCCTCCGCGTCGCCGCGCACTTCCTGATCCCGCCCGAGGCCGACCACGACCTTCTGCGCAGCATGATCGCGGACGTCGCAGACTTACACGCCAAATTCAACCTCGACACCTCGCCCGACCTGCGGGTCGCCGGCATCAAGATCATCGTCGACGGCGTCGTCGACGGCTGCACGGCCGCCGTGTCCACGCCGTACCTGACGACCGGGCAAGTCGTTCCGCCCGCCTGGACCGCCGATAATCTACAGGTCGTGCTCGACGCCGCAGACACCGCAGGCCTGCAGTGCGCGCTGCACGCCATCGGCGACGCGGCCGTGAGCCTCGCCGTCGCGGGCCTCGAGCGCCTCCCTTCGCGCAACCGCAGGCACCGCATCGAGCACCTCGAGCTCACCCGCCCGGAAGACGCCCGGCGGCTCGGCGAGCTAGGCATCACGGCGTCCATCCAGCCCGTGCACTGCGACCCGGCCGACATCAACAACATCTGGCCCGCGCTCGTCGGTCACGAGTGGTGCTCCCGGGCCTTTGCGTACGGCGAGTTCCACGAGCACGGCGCACACCTGGCCATTGGAACCGACGCGCCCACCGCGCCGACGCTGCCCTGGAATAACGCCTTCAACGCCACCACGCGGCGGTCCTTCCGCGACCCAGACAGTACCGGGAAAGGTTCCGCCGCGGTGAATCCGCAGTTCGCGTTGAGGCTGCGCGACACGCTGCGCGCGATGAGTCACGGCGGGGCGTACTCGTGCTTTGCCGAGGGTGTGGTTGGGAGCCTGGACAACGGCATGAAGGCGGACTTCATCGTGCTCGAGGGCAATGACGCCGAGTGGGAGAGCAACCCCGCGAGCCTGCTTGCCAGTCGGGCGTTGAGCACGTGGCTAGGCGGGGTGCTGGTCGCTGGCAGTCTGGACTAAAGTACACCCTCTGGGGCAGGAGGCGCTTTGTTGTGATGACGAGACGATTCTTAGAAACGATACTTGGACCCTTCGAGAGAATATAGGATACTTTGTAATTGCTTAATATCCTAGTAGAGTAGCCATACGTGGTTTGCGTACTCGTTGTGTATAGATGAAGCTAGAATTATATACTATCACTACCAGGTCGTGGACAAGCATCAAAGAAGTCGTTGCCACTTTGTCCGATGTGATGTTCTTACATAGGTAAGCAAGTGGATATAGTTTGTCCAAGGACACGTTCTGGTAGAATTGATAACATCCACGGGCCGGTTTCTGATATATTCGGTGACACCCAGTCAAGGACATGAATCCAATTCGTCGATTATTAGTGCTTCGTATCATCTCAAAACCTGCTAATCACGTCCTGCGTGCTGATCAATACCCCGAGACTAAACAGGTCCTTGCCAGTCAGCGTTTGCACGATATCCTCAAACTTGTCCCGGTGCCGCATAAACTCGTCAACATTCAGCACCGCATCCACAACCGTGATATCCATTGCGACATTGACGTCCTCATCCCTCCCATCCCTTCCAGCCTCCTCACCCCCCGTCCTGCTCACCACCTTGCGCTGCACCGCGTGCGCCCACGTGTCCATGTTGATCTTGAGATGTACCAGCCTCGTCTGCGGCTGCAGCACCCAGACGGGACACCTGTCATCGCCCGTCAGATTCGTCCGCAGCACCCTGTTGACGCGGAACACCTGGTCGACGGTGCTCGCGCCCTCGCGCGTGACGGGGATCCTGCCCACGCTGCGCACATAGTCGGTCAGCACCGCGTCCAGCGCGTCCCGCTGCGCCGGCGGCAGGCCGTACTCGCGCTCGCCGAGGAACTCGTCGAGGAACCGCGCGTGGATCTGCGACCTCGCCATGGTCCTTTTGTACGTCGACGCGCTGGTGCCCGTGATCCTGTACAGCCCCATCAGCGGGCCGAGCATGGCGCGGTATGCGGCGCCCGCCGTGTACGACAGCGCGGCGATCGCCTCGTCGGGCTCGCCCACGCTCCATAGCTCGCCGCCGCAGCCGCCGCCGCCGCCGCTGACCTGGCTGACGAGCAGGATCCCCGTGTACAAGTGCGCGATCGCGTTGGCCGCGGTGAGGTGCGCGTGCAGCTCCTCCGTCTCGGGTGTCATGTTGGCTGACCGCACGCTGATGGTGACGGGCATGGGCGCGATGTTGCTCGCGATGGCGAGCGCGGGCGTCGTCGCGTTCATGACCCGGGTCAGGTCTGCAATGTTGTCCACACGCGGGGCAATCTTGCTGGCCACGACGCCGTAGGAACCGCGGCGGCCGCTGGACTGGGACGGGGCGCCGGCAAAGGAGACGCGGAGATCGAGCGGCTCGCCGCTGACCTGATTGCTGAAGGATACATGGTCGAGGCGCTGCAGGAGCTGTTGCCGGGGTGAGGAGGCCATTGTGTCTGGGAGTATGTGCTGCGGTTGAGGTGCGGATTGTGATTGTAGGCCTCGGCGTAAATGACAACGAGCGAGGGATAGTGCGGGAGTTTATACGCTGCGTGACGGAACAGATGTTGTGATGGATGTCTTCTTTTTGGTCTGCCGGCTTCGGGCATGGATAAAACACAGCTCAATCCGGCCATGGATGTCTCTGAAACTGAGACATTCCCTGGTGGCGACAGCCTAGTTATGTTATCCTATGTAGGGCTGAACTCGCGCTTAAGTAGAGTGTAAACCCCTACTGAACTTAACCATAATTACTACCAGCTAGGGAGAGATGCAAAACCAGTGCTTCTAGGTGCACAATTGACGCGGTCAAGATATTTTGAGATCTTGGGACAGTTGGCACATGTTCAGCAGGTTCATCCATCTCAGACCGGCCGTGCAGGATCTGACAGTCTACCATCACAATGCATTCTTTACCTGCGTTGTCTCACTCGACTCGATGATTCCGGTACTTAGCCTCTTCATCACGATCAGCACTTTAGCTTGGCCAGTCCGCATAAAGACAGGGCGATTCTGAATCTGGTCTGGCTCGTCCTTTGTCTCAGCCTTCGAGATGGCGACTTTTGTATTGAAGAGGTCATTCTCTCCTAGCACAAAGGGGCTGGGAATCACTACAAGCTTGGGTCAACCAGCAGGAATGAGCAGGCGTGTGATGGCAGTATTGCAACACCCAGACATCATGATTGCCTCGAGCGCAGATCGCCACGGAACATCGGCGCTTAGAGCCTCCGTGCTCGCCACGCGGACCCTCGTGATCAAGCAAGCCACCTTTGCCGTCGACCTATCATAGCATGCCTCGCACAGCATCCCTCACCCATCGACTAGAATCTAAACACGGCACATATGCCCTCATTTGCCGTAGATACATCGTGTACAGTCTTTTTGGTGGAGGTTACCATGCTGGCAGGGCTGCATTTACTAGTCAAGATATGGACTACTCTTTACTTTCGTGGCCCGAAAGAAAGGATCATAAAGAGAACTCGGCCTTCGGCCTTCGGGAAGTGGGCACCAACGCCCGCGTGAACCTTACGCGGACTTCCTCCACTTCCCCGCCTCCGTACCCGTTGCGTAATACCTAGTACTTACACATTAACCCCGAACCCAACACCGTGATCGATATGGTACGGCCAACAGACAGAGGTCTTGTTTTCTTCGCTAACACACATACTCGCCGCGAGCCAAAAGGAAGACGAAGACACAACGCAAACATGCACGTGCTACTTCTCGTAGGTGTCGCCGCCGCCGCCGGCCTC
This sequence comes from Microdochium nivale, assembly GCA_026745475.1. Lineage (NCBI taxonomy): Eukaryota > Fungi > Ascomycota > Sordariomycetes > Xylariales > Microdochiaceae > Microdochium > Microdochium nivale. Next base: position 2,694,194 of record JANTFD010000006.1, on the reverse strand, counting down.
CTGCTCAACGCATGCGTAGTGCTGTACAGAGCCATCTCGAGCCCGACAAGACTGATCCCGGGCCCGGCCGTGGCACGCTTCACTCGTCTGTGGTACCTTGACCGCGTCCGCCGCGGCGGCTTCCACCACGATAACATCCAACTGCACGCCGAGCACGGTCCTATCGTCCGCGTGGCGCCGGGCCGGTTCTCCATCGCCACGCCTGACAAGGCCGTCTACGGAATCGGGTCGCGCTTCCGCAAGAGCGACTGGTACCAAGGCTGGAAGCACCCGAGCCCGGACCGCTGGACGCTGTTCCCGGACCAGGACGTCGCCCGACACGCAGACACCCGCCGCCGCTTCCAGGCCCTCTACAGCCTCAGCTCGCTGCTCTCGTACGAGGCATACGTCGACGAGTGCGACGCCCTGCTCTGCGATCGGCTGTCGGCCGTGGCCCGCGCCGGCGAGGCCGTCGACCTCGCCCACTGGCTGCAGTGCTTCGCATTTGACGTCATGGGCTCCGTCACGTACTCGCGCCGCTTTGGCTTCCTCGACCGCGGCGACGACATATCCGGCATCATCGCCGCGTTGGATCGCAGCATGGCCTACTCGACCCTCGTCGGCATCTACGCATGGGCGCACCCATATCTGTACGCCGTCATGGAGAAGATCCCCGGCAGCGGCGCCGCGGGGCGTAACTACCTTATGGGCTTTGTCCGCAAGAGGATTCAGGAGCGCAACGAGAAGCGCAGCAAAATTGCGAAAGCGCCGCCGCCCATGGTATCAATGGATGCGGGAGAACTCAGCGAAGGGGGGGAAACTGCGACGGCGGCACCACGGGATTTCCTCGACAAGCTCACGGACGCACATGAGCAGGACCCGAGACGGGTGACGCCGTACCACATCTTCATGATGGGCCTGAGCAATATCATCGCGGGCTCCGACACGACGGCAATATCCCTGTCGAGCGTGCTGTACCGGCTCATCACGACGCCGCGCGCCATGGCGAAGCTGCGCGCCGAGGCCGCCGAGGCCGCGATCCAGAACAGCGGCAGCGGCCGGGGCAAGATCTCATTCAAGACGGCCAACGAGGACATGCCGTACCTGCGCGCCGTCATCAAGGAGGGCCTGCGGATGCACCCGGCGACGGGTCTGCCGCTGTGGCGCGTGGTACCTGAGGGCGGAGCCGTCGTCGCGGGTCAGCGCTTCGAGGCGGGCGACGTCGTCGGGCTCAACAGCTGGGTCGCGCACTATGACAGGAGCGTGTTCGGGGATGACGCCGACGTGTTCCGGCCCGAGCGCTGGCTCGAGGCCGAGGCTGCGGAGGACCCGGAGCGGTATCGCAAGATGGAGGCGCACTATATGCCGGTAAGTCCAGAGCATGATGACGAGCATGGTGATCTGATTCATGTGCCGAAGAGGGTAGACAATACTGACAGGGGGCGGTGGGAAACAGTTTGGCCTCGGGTCGAGAACGTGCCTCGGCCGCCACATCTCGACGCTCGAGATGAGCAAGCTGATCCCGGAGCTGGTGACCAGGTTCGACTTTGAGCTGGCCATGGACGAGTCGGATTGGAAGGCCAAGAATTTCTGGTTTGTCAAGCCGGAGCGGCTGTCTGTCCGGGTCACGAGTAGGAAGATTTATATTTAGGGTGAAACTGGACATGGTCTTAGTCTTTCCGAATTGGAAGTACGACAACTTTGAAGAGTTGATCACGGTCTATTGTATGAAGAAATCGACAATCGAAAGGGTTCTCCCGATTGAGCTCCAAGGTCTTCAGATGCGTAATACGGCAGTCAACCGCTGGGAAGAGGAGCAGCCGCCCAAGACAGAAAACTAGAAGCGAATCGCCGGATTTGCCTTGAGTTGCACAAGACTGGAAAACAAAGTGTCTCAATCTGCTCCCCTCGCGTAATAATGTCACGCTGCAATGCGGCCTTTTACCAACAGGAAAATTATGTATAGACAGGGGATAGCTCCAGACTAGGGTACCAAGAAAAAAAAACAACATGTGCCGCCTACGGCGCAGGAATCCCCCTGCTTCGCTCCATGCTCTCCGCACTCGTTTCCCCACACGCTCGGTCAAGTTCGGCGTGCCCTGGCCGAGGCCGGCTCTGCTGCCGTCTTGCGCACCAATCCAGGTTGCAAGCGTGGAGATCCAGCCACGGCGATCTGCGGGGATCTGGGGCCTTTTGGGGGACAAGCCACCATGACGCAGCCAGCCGGGGGGGAAGCTCTCCAACATTGGCATTGGTAGGCGACGACGATCCGCTCTTAGTACAACCTTGAGCAGCAGTGAGCTGTATTTTTTTCTGGGTCCAAGACAATGTATTTAGCACCGGCACCACGCCCTTTTGCTGCAGGTGCTGCTGGTACCAGGACTCCAGAGCAGTTCCCTCTGAAGCACGCTCACGATATTGTTGACCTTGTCTCCCCCGTCACAATCCAGACCGCCTCGACCGCAGACATGCTGCTGACACTGCCGCTCCTGGCAGCCTCGGCCGCTGCCCACTATGTCAACTTCCCCGGCAGTGGCCCGGCCGAGCCTCGCCTGATGATCAAAGACTCTGCTGCCCCCTTCCCCGAGCGCCGGGCCTCCAACTCGTCTGCCTGGCCCTATGGCCCGCTCAACACAAAGGGCCGTGACGTCGTCGACTCGCGCGGCGAGGTCGTCAGCTGGGCTGGTGTCAACTGGCCGATGAGCGGCGAGACGATGATCCCCGAGGGCCTCGAGTGGGCGTCGGTCGACGAGATCCTCGACAGCGTCGCCGATGTCGGGTGGAACTACCTGCGCATGGGCTACGCCATTGAGATGATTGACGAAATCTACCTGCGCGACGGTGTCGACGTGCCCCTCGAGGTCGCCATGATCCAGGCCCTCGGCTACGTCAACGGCACAAAGGTCACTAACGAAGTCATCGCAAAGAACCCAGGCTGGACGCGGCAGACCACCCGCTTCGAAATCTGGAGCGACATCGCCACCGCCGCCGCCAAGCGCGGCATCTACATCCACCCGGACGTCCACGTCGGCAAGGCCCAGTGGTGTTGCTCGCACACCGACGGCAACGCCTGGTTCGACGACCTCAACTTCCCCGTGACCAACTGGCTCCGCGGCCTCTCGTACGTCGCCACCTGGGCCCGCGACCACCCCAACGTCGCGTCCATGGCCCTGCGCAACGAGCTGCGCGAGTCCTACAACGTCACTAATCTCTACTACAACTGGGAAACCCTCGTCGGCAACATGACGGCGGGCGCCGACGCCATCCATGCCGCCAACCCGGACCTGCTCATCACCTGGTCCGGCATGCAGTACGACCAGGACCTCTCGGCCCTCACCACGCGCAAGAATATCCTCACGGCCCCGTGCTACAAGTGCACTGCCATCCGCGACGCCCCGCGCCGCGAGCCTCAGTACTTTGACCTCGACAGCCACGCCTGGGCCGACAAGATAGTCTGGGAGCTGCACCTGTACGAGGGCAGCGAGGACATGGACACGGGCACCTGCGAGATGATCGAGGCCGGGCTGTACCGCAGCGGCTTTCATGCGCTGGGCATGGACAAGCCCGCAGGGTGCGAGGTCACGGGCGACTGCCCGGACCCCCAGCGGCTCACCCCCGTCATGCTGTCCGAGTTTGGCCACGGCCAGGACGCAGGGCTCTACAACGACACTCTGCAGAACTGCCTCCAGGAGTACACCATCAAGCACAACATCTCGTGGTCCATGTGGAGTCTGGCCGGTAGCTACCGCATCCGCTCCGGGGTCCAGGGAATGCCGGATACTTGTGAGTCTTTTTTCTTTCTACGTCCAGCTTTTTGGGGTTTCAATCTTGGTTCTTTCCCCCCCGCTAACTATTTATCTGTACAAAAGGGGGTCTCACGAGCTTTGACTGGTCCGGTTGGAACTTTGCCGAAGGCATCGAGAAGTACTGGAAACCGTGGATTAAGGCGACGAATCCGACCAAGATGCAGTAGGGTGATCCTAGGTATCATGCAAATACGTTTTCACTTGAGAAAGTTATGGGTCTACCTGAGAGAGCCTCTGCTGTACTAGATAACAATTCCTCAGGCAAATAATATTGCTGCAAAGAGCCTGACTGTGAGTGTCCTAGTGCTTAGCTGAAAATTAAAGTGTACACAACTTGGCGGAGGATCGATCAAAGGGGCAGTGAATCAAACACGAGATTGACCACTTGGAAATGATCCTTTGTTTTTGCAGTATTAGAGAGCGATGTTGAGTGACTTCAGTGTACTTTCCCTCTTGGCCTTAGTAGAAAAGGCAGATGTGAAATGTTTGCAAGCCTTCAAGGTGCTTGAGGACCAGACGTTTGTCACGACTCGTCACCTCTGGCGCCTTTGGTGCCTCGAGAGCTCCCGGACAAACAATGTGGAGGCATTGCAGTTCCGCCTCCTTGCCCTCCGTGGTACCTGTGAGAATGTAAAGAGCCCTCGACAAACTCAGGTCGTGTGGGAAATGCCAATGTCAAATTCATGTAAGCTATCACGGAGGATTGATCTACTTCCCGGAGAAATGCCTCAGGTGCCACCATATCTTTGCCAACGTAGGAAGTGCAAGGAAATTGTACCTCGCAGGCACTACCACAACACAGCATGGAGCACTGTCACGGCACACACACAACCGCTCAGGATCCCATCCATAAAGTGAGCCCACGAGCCATTGGAGTGGTACACTGGTCCCTGTCATCGCAATCAGTTATTTCTCTAACAGATGAACAACTGTCTATCACAAATATTCTGCTGTCATCTGCAGTCTCCCCGACATTCCAAGCGATCAGCAACATAAACAAAGATCAGCCGAAAATACAGAAACCTCTTAGCAGTCCATCACAAAGTTAATTTTGACACGACATTCAGAATGCCTGGAACTCTAAAGTCCAAGAAAGGGCCCGCCGCTGCTGCCAACGAGGTACCTGACGATGTCGTGACCATTGCTGTCGAAAAGGCCAATGACAATAGTAAGTTCCGAATTCACGGCCTGCTATCCTCTAGACCGTCGCCACTTCCCACAAGTTTAGATGTCTTGCAAGATTTCTAACTCTTTACCGCTCTTTCGCGTCCAGGCATGTTCTGCGACCCTCGCCTAGGCGGCTGCGCCAATGTCCGACCCCTGATCATGTTCAACGTCAGCGACTCCGTCCCCAACGCCACCACTGCGACCACTGCCAAGAAGGCCCTGTGCGTCTACTGCGCCAGCAGCAGCGGCGACGACGACGACGACGCAAGCTTGCAGCTCGACGCCGATCACCGAAGCCTCCTCCGCCCCGATGAAGGCGACGACGTCCTGTGCTGCCGCAGCGTCCACCACGACATCCCCGGCGGACGTGAGATGATGTCCATGCACTTCCGACAGCGCGAGCCGCGTGTCAGGGGCGGCCGGGGCTCCGAGCCGTTCCGTATTCGCAGAGCCCTGGCTTGCAACGAGTGCTACAACAAGGAAATCGAGATCGCCACCGCTGCTGCTGCAAACACACCCCTTGCTGCTACTTCTGCTGCCACTTCCAGCTCGGCGAGACCAGTGCCGCCGGGCGCTTCAGCAGCCGCGATCCGTAAGGAAAAAAAGAAGACCAGAGCCATGGTATCCAGCACCGCATCGTCAGCGACGACAATCCCCGCGATCCCACCCACGAGCCGCGTCCTGCCGGTCGCGTACTACCCTCAGCACACGTCACCCCACGCGCGCCTCGACTTCTTGCGCTCCGACTACTTTGCGCTGTCGGTAGAGGGCAGGAAGAAGTGGTGGCACGCGGCCGTCGAGCGGGTCCTACTGCAGCGCCCGGGCTGGTTCGCGCCCACGGGTGAGCAGGCGGCACGGATCGCGGGCATCATGGGCGGCGAGCAGGCCACGTGCCTTACTTGCGGCGAGGCGACGAAAGTCGAGACCGGGTTTCCCGTCAAGATTTGGGTTACGAACGGAGAGGTTGTGGTTGAGCACGGGGATGAGTGTCTGGACTGCGAGGACGCGGGAGGCTCGGTCGGGGTTTGACAAGCTGTGGGGGGGGGTCGCCTGAACCTTGCCATGAGGAGGTGAACATAAGTGACGAGTTGAAAATTTGGTGTGTAAGAAAACAAGTAAGGGTTGATGTAAGGGAGAGGTATTCAAAACGATTCTTGGCGGTCATGTTTGCCATTGACCAGCAAGTCGAGCAAACCTTTGTTGAAACCCTTGTAAGCAGGCGATAACCGCCACATGGACAACGGCGAGGGACTAGAAACTGACGCGATTATTTGCGCGACGAGGTGGAAGAGTAAAAAGGACTCCTCACTCCGCTTCGTCAAATTCGGCACCGGCCTGCGCCAGAAAGGTGCCGAGCGGGCCACACTCATCAGTGACGTGGACAGGCAGCTCCTCGGCAGGTTTTCGATCCTGCGAGACCACCGAAGCCGTGCCCCGAGCAGACCCGCAAGCGCGAGCAGGACCTCGTCCTCCGCGACAAAGCTGGCCCCGGCAGTGCGCTGGACATGGCGCTCGACTTCATCTCGTACGTAGACCTGTTGATGAACGATATAGGGTTGAAGGCGAGGCGGAAGGGGTCGATGCTGGCCGAGGTGTTTCAGGCATACAAGCCGGGAGACTATGCTGGCGTTCTGAACGAGTACTGGGCGTTGCATGGGATCTAAGATTAATTTTCTTGAAAAGAGGCATTTGTCAAGTGGGACTAGTTTGAAAAAAGTTGATGGTGTATGCGGGATGCATTGCTGTGGCCTCTGGGAATGATCAGATGATAGCATTAAAACAGACGCAAAAATTTGAAGCTCAAGCATGTTGCCACTCTTGTCCCGGACAATGTTCTTCCAACGACTTCTGTAAGATACTCCGAAAAGATCAGACTGTTCCGAACTACGAAGATAATAATCTCTCCGGATACCGCCCAGAAACATTCCACGAATTCCTACCCGATATAGATCGTTAACTACAAGCTCGGCGGCTCTTGCTGCAACTTCCTCTTTTTGTTACTTGATGAAGCATCACTCCCGCCCCCGTCTAGCTCCATAGAAATCTCATCCTGCGGCGAAGAGATGACAGACATCTTCCACAGCTGGTGCGTATTCTCTTTATTGAAGCCTCCCTTGCGACCAGTGACACCTTTCCTAGAGCGAAAGTAGACCTCATCAGCATTTTTATCATTTTTTTTCTTCCCGAATACTTGTTGTGGCTGACGTCTGCAACTTTGAGAGATCGCTCGAGGTTCTCTGCACACTAAGAAAAGTCTAACAACCGTTCCACTTACCCGAAATCCCAAACGTCGAGTCGGAGGTCAAGATACAACGTGCTGTTGACGTTGTGAAGCCTGCGAGGAGAAGATGATTAGCCCATTGATCTGCAGGAAGATTGCAGTCAGGGGCACCGTAACAGTGACCACCGACTCCAACTGTGTACTCAGAAGCACGGGGAACAGGAGCACCACGTACATGAAGATGCCAGACTCCGCATCAGCCGTGACCAGATGCCACATCTGTTGCTGGAACTCGAAGCCCTCCTGTCTTTTGGTGCACGTGACAGATGCGCCCTGCCCTTTGTTCATGATCGTCAACGCAGCTGGGAACCATTCTCGTCAGCGGCGGGTTGGAGCACATTCGAGCGAGACAGAGGAAGACTTACTGCCGCTCTCGACGTTGACCACATTCCACACGGGCCAAATGCCGTATCTTTCACACTCTGCCCTCACGAGTCTCCAGTGCTGGTGCTGTGCAGCGTGGTATTTGGAGCTGCTGACATTTGCGTCGTCACGCCCGGAATCTATGGGTGTGGAGGTCAGCGAATTGATCAGGTAAAGAGGCAATCTTGTTTGTCGTGAGAGACTCACCTTTCGGAAGCTCCAGGCAAGTGCCTGCCCCATCCTTGAATATGGCAACTACCATTCCGTCCTTGAGTTGAATCATCGTGCGTGTCTTGCGCGTGGGACGAAACTATTATGAAAGCCGTGCTGAAAGGAGAATGGTTCTGAATGTCTGGGCTAATGATCTTGTCGCAGTGGTGATATTTCGCAAAGACTAGTCTCGTCTCTGATTTCAAAATTTGCACCCCTTTTATATCACGCATAATCGCAACAAGTGTGCATACACTGCCTAGAGTTGCTGCCTGCGCCCTCAATCCTTTTCCCCATCCGTGAAAGAGGCCTCATTAGGAGGACAAGAATTCCTATTGGCTAGCTGCTCTCCAGCCTTCTGCTGATTGGCTGGGGCTGCCTCTTTATGGAGCATCAGCCCGCGATGCTATTCCGGGAGTCCGAGTCTGCGAGTAATACACTTGATGGGGGCTTGTGAGGCGCAGACTTTGGGTCTCTCTGCGGGGACATTTAGCCGCCCTGTTCAATTTGCCCCAACCTGCAAAGGTACGTCGCGCACAACTCCCTCGAGCCAGAGGTCACGGTGCATGAGAGTCCAATTGGCATCTTACATTATCAACGTTGAAAAATCATAGCTCCCTCTTCGCCTTACAAACTCGATTTGCATTCAATGCAAATGAGACATTACTCAAACTTTTGTGCGGAAAATGACGTCATTATCGATATAGATGAGTTTTTTGTCGTACTGGATGTAACCAATGGTGGTAGGTCTCCCGGTGCTCGAATGAGAGACTTGCTGCTGCTGCATTTTAGTGCCTCATGCCATGATATGAACGCACATTTCATCCACGGCCGGCAACTCAATCACTAAGGTCGGCAGAAGAAAGATTCCTTAGAGAAAAAACCCCATGGTCATATACCTCCTGTGTGACGTGGAGCAGGTAAAGGTGCATACCGGTGCTCCCTGGAGCAGCTGAGTCATCAGCTTGGAGCACCCAATCGAGCATATAAACCGAGCTTCAGAACTCTCTAGCACTCGCTTTATTTCCTCTCTTTTAGAATCAGAAGACTGTCAATATAATGCCAGTTGAATCATCCATTTCATGCTCTTCGATGCCAAATCGTTACACCCATAACGCCATATCCTGATAATATCCTCTCCTACCTAGAAGAAAGCTTAGCGGGCTAGTTGTCGAGCAAATTAATTCTGCGAACAGAACCAACAGAACGTCAACGTAATAGTTATGCTATTCCGCCTTTGTTTATAATCAGTAGTGCAAAACTTGTTAGTCTAGAAACGACTTGGATGTCATATTCTTGTTGTCTGTGTCTCATCTAAATTTTGACCAGTTTGCCAGTACACTGCCCGCTAGTGGGCCAAGAATGCTTTGTACAAAGAACTGCGTCAATTTTTGTGTAAGTTGGTCAAATATCTATGACACATGGCCTCATTTATATTACGCAAAAGAATTTGGCAGGCTGAGTAGACAAAACTACCAACAAATTTTAGCAGCACTACAGCCATCAAAATCAATCACGTGGTGTGACGCGCCTCCGACTTCAGCGTGTCATTCTTTGTTTTCGCTGATGGCGGGCAAATATTCTTGGAATGTGGTACATTTCGAGCGAGATGCTCAGTATTCTCCAGGCTCGTGAAGAGTAGTTGGCAAATATTATTTTAATGGGAATACCTTTCGTGACACGGTAGTTCTAATAAAGCTGGATGAGGGAGTGTCTGGCAGCTGGTTTTATTATAATTATTAGAACAGTTCCAGGTGTAAACACCCAACAGTGCAAGATACTTGATGTTATGTAGTACGTTGACACTAGTTGGCTCTCACAGCACGACTTGTGTACGGCCTGGGCTTAAAGTAGCCTCACGGTGACTACTAAGTGTTACACTACGCAGCGGAGTCACTCAGCATCAGTTTATTATTATGTGCTTGAGTTTATTCTGCTAACACGGAACATGAAGACCCTGCTTACTTCGTCTGTGTATAGAATAGTTCAATCACACTCTTACTAACAGTAAACACTACGAAGACACACAAGATACTACGATATTTCTACAACTATGTCATCCTCGTCGAATGTCCGAACTTCTATTCCTCCTCTTAAGGAATCTGAGTTCTACATCGGTGTCTCTGCCAATGATACTGTAATTCTGCAAGTAGGATCAAAAGCAAGCTTCGGATGTTCACTCATTCCTCATGTCGATGAAGGTCGGTCAGCCTCCCGCTTCGATGCAAGACTCTACGGACCTAAAGAGCCTCTCGACGAAATAGCCAAAAGGCCATATTAGGACTTTACTGATAATCAGAACGTCCTGCGGGGGCCGATAAGGTCGAGGGTTTTTTGAAAGGGGTAGAATGGAGTCGGAAGTGGACATCCAAAGTGCTCGACGTCCCAGGCGGGTACAAATGGAAAGTGGCCGTGACTCACAAGAGTCAGACAGTGGCTACAAAGTCGGATGATTTCCAAGTTGTGAGTTAGCAATCTACTGAGACAGAGAGGCCCTTCCAATCACAGTCTTTGAATATGCAGTGGGATTAAACCAGCTTGCTGACTTGAAACCCGGAATTTTTAGCAAGCTGAGCAACCAGTCCCGGGTCTTCCTGCGCCACATGAACTTTCCGCCGTCGAAGCTCTCAACAGAGGCGACCCGAGCGCGGGTAACACCTAGCCGCAATCGATTCCTAGCCAGGCTTTGTAGAATCGTTGCTACCAGAACGAACGCAATCTCTTCCTTTCTTTCACGTTTTTTCCCCAGTTCTATTCAATTAATAATGCCACCATAGTCTTTTTCTCATTAGATGCAATGACCCAATGAAGAGGATAATGTTTGAAGCAGAGGTAGATCCCCGTAGCAGTAACTGTTACGTGCGTAACAAATTTTGATCTCTAATCAGACGGCTTATCCTCAAAGCTCAAATTCAAATCACACTGCATAGTCTCTCCAATACGAACTGCTGAAACAGCCGCTGCCCGAAAAGTTGTTCCACCACGGCGTTCCTACTCGCTCCACAACCTCCGGAGGTCGGAGTAGGATCCGGACTAATCGGAAGTTTCTCCATGGTCCGGGCCGCCCCGCTCTCGATCCCCGACCGGAGGACGACAAGGAACGACAACGCTATGATATCACGCTTGGCGTTGTGCTTCCAAGGAGCCACACACGCAGTCCCCTGTCGCACTTAATAATATCTGCCCGAGCTCTGCAGTTTCTGTCTCATTTCCTCCGATGCCGGTACTTGTATTCTACGACAGGTTCGGGCCCGGTATATCGCTTCTCCGGCCAAGCAGCAGCAAGAAGCCGTGCATCGCAGGACCAGACTGCGTAAACTTTAGCTATAGTAAGCTAAGCGATGTGCAGGGTGTTGAACTTAGCCTTCGCATAAAACATAGCTAATGATGTATCCCACTACGTGGCCCTGTCGAAATGCCGCCAGATTTCCATCCCTGACATCTCAGCAAAATCACGACATACCAAGCACAAGGAAGAAAGCGAAATTACGGCAAAATGTCCACGTAGGGCTCCTCCACTGATGTCGAAGACAATGCGGACTCACCCGTCCGCAATGTTGGTGCAATCGGTTCGAACAAGATCATTGGAAATGGCTACCGGCAGGCCGCCCAAAAGCCCAGCACCAAGCCATCCAGGTTCAAAATCATTGACTCGACGCTACGAGAAGGCGAACAGTTTGCGAGCGCATACTTCGATACGGACTGCAAGATTAGAATTGCAAGAGCCCTCGATAAATTCGGTGTTGAATACATCGAGTTGACCTCGCCCGTGGCATCAGAGCAGTCCAGACGGGACTGTGAGGCTATCTGCAAACTGGGGCTCAATGCCAAGGTAAGTATCGGGTCAGCGTCTATTGGCCACATTCGCTGACAGCCGATTGTAGATTCTCACGCACATTCGCTGCACAATGGAGGATGCCCGTGTGGCGGTTGAAACTGGCGTAGATGGCGTGTAAGAAATGCCCCCGCCGCAGTGTAACACGACTTGCTACCCAGGGCTAACGCGCAAAATGCCAGAAACCTCCTGATCGGAACATCATCGCAGCTGATGCAGCACTCGCACGGCAAGGACATGAACTACATCCTCCGGGCCGTCACCGAGGTCGTCCAATACGTCAAGAGCATGGGCGTGGAGGTGCGGTTCTCGGGCGAGGACTCCTTCCGCACTACCCTGGCGGACCTCTTAGGCGTTTACTCCCTCGCGGACCGCCTCGGTGTCGATCGCGTGGGCGTTGCCGACACGGTGGGCTGCGCGGGCCCGCGGCAGGTGTACCGCCTCGTGAGCACGCTCCGGGCCGTGGTCGGCTGCGACATCGAGGTCCACCTGCACAACGACACGGGCTGCGCCGTTGCGAACGCCTTTTGTGCCATCGAGGCCGGTGCTACACATGTCGACACTTCGGTACTCGGCGTTGGCGAACGCAACGGCATCACGAGCCTGGGCGGGCTCATGGCGCGGATGGTTGTCGAGGACAGGGCGAGCATTGCGGGCAAGTACTGGCTCGACACGCTCAAGGATCTCGAGCTCCTCGTTGCCGAGGCCGTCAACGTGACAGTCCCGTTCAACAATCCGATCACGGGCTTTAGCGCCTTCACCCACAAAGCGGGGATCCATGCAAAGGCCGTGCTCAACAACCCAGGAACCTACGAGGTTCTCGACCCGGCAGACTTTGGCCTCGAGAGGAACGTCCACGTGGCGTCCCGTCTCACCGGCTGGAACGCCATCAAGGCCCGGGCAATTCAGCTCGACGTGCACATGACCGATGCCCAGTATAAAGCCTGCACGGGCAAGGTTAAGGCGATGGCCGACGTCCGGCAGCTCTCTGGCAATGAAACAGACGACATCACCCGTGCGTATCTACATAGCGAGCAACAAGACCTCCTCAAGCAGTCCATGCCGATGGTGGGTCGTGAGATCATTGCCTGATGAAATTAGATAGCGGCCAGAAAGGCAATTTCAACATGACATATTGCTACAGCGGACACCCATCGATTGGACAATCAAATGCCTGGCAAAATTTCAGACCTTCATGTTAATAGCACCTCCCCTTCAGGTTACCGCGCGACGGCTGAACAGCTTTGTATCGACCTGAGGAAGTTCATCATGAACACATCTAATCCAGATTACTTACTCCGCGAGCAAAATGAGGAGTTTGTAGACTTCCCTCCGCAAGCTGAAGAGAGCAATGACCGCGGCGGCGGGAGCTGGAATGAGCAAGCAGTAAGTTACCATCCCCCAGGAGATCTTGAAAACAGCAAGCTTCAGGACACTAAGCAAGTCACTAACACTCTATTGCTAGTACGTGAGTTTCCCACGTCCATGATCACTGAACCATTAAACTAACATGGGATTGCAAGCGTGTGAGTGTTCATGAGCCGTTTCAAGGTGAGGAAGGCAGCTCATCAAACTAAATGATCATTTATGGGATCCTTTAGGTTGTAAGTATCACTTTCCAGGCCACTCACCCTCTTTTTGAACCAAATTAACATTACAACAGTCGTCCGTAAGTAAGCGTCTGTTTGTTCTTATCGTCCATACTAATGAATCCGCGTCAAGTCTTTCGAAACATGGGAATTCATCGTGGACAATGTATTCGCACGAAATTTCATTGGCACACACGGAGACTTGGACATGACTCACAGAAGGCCAAAAAGCAGTAAGCTTTGTTCTGCTTGCCGCAAGCGTAACCTACTCGAGTCTGGGTTCTCCATGCAGTTGGAGGGATCTAAGCTGGAAAGGACATCTTCTCAGTGCGATTTATGTCGACTGCTGTTGCGGGTGTGGAACAAACACAAAACAGGGCTCGGCTCTATTCTGAGTGTTGAAAGACGTGAGTCAACTTTGACTTTGACTGATGGGCGCGAGTTTCCCATTTTTTCTATTTTTTCGTTTCCTGGTAAGTTCACACATATCCTTTTTGTTCCGCAACGCGCAATCTGATCCCGGTCGCTTAATTAAGCAACGATGGCTTTTCGATCCAGCTTGGTTTGCCTCCAGTTGCATCCTTTGACGATGGCATTGCGCTCAACCTGGTTTCTTCTTGGCTAAAGGATTGCGACTCTCATCGTGGAGCTTGTGTCTGCCCGGCTCCCACACCGCTGCCAACTCGATTGATCAGTGTCGGCACTTTGTCTGAGCCACTTTTACGCCTCATTTCAACATCCAGCGAGCGTCTGACGGATGCGAGGTATCTGGCCCTTTCACATCCGTGGGGAGGCACCGGTAACGATTTTCCATTCTGCACCTACCAACATGATCCAAGCGGACGAGGCCTCGAGCTAGATCGCTTTCTTGTTGGCATTGACTACGAGAGCATGCCCAAGACGTTCCAGGACGCTGTGTATGTTACACGGTCTCTAGGAATTGGCTATCTCTGGATCGACTCACTCTGCATCATTCAGGGGAGTGACGGAGACTTCAAGACCGAGGCGCCGCTCATGGGCAATGTGTTTAGCGGAGCATATTGTGTGATCGCGGCATGCTCGGCCAGCAACCAACAAGATGGCTTCCTCGGCCGTAGACATCACCAAGAAATTGTCACATTCGAACCCCGGCCCGGAACGGAGGCGCCGCTCTACTTGTGTCACCAACTCGACGATTTCGATCGCGACGTGCTCCAAAGCCCCCTGCAAAAGCGAGGCTGGGTCCTGCAAGAACGGGCGCTGGCACGAAGAACCGTCTTCTTCACGAGCAACCAATTGTGTTTCGAGTGCGGCGAGGGCATTCGGTGCGAAAGTCTTACGAAGCTACAAAATTCAGTCCAACGGCGTGAAGATTCCCTTGTGAATATATATGCTAACATGTTTCTAAAAGTCCCTCCGTGGGCTTCTTGGGAGACCCGCGTTTCCCAGAACAAGCCCTGAAGGAGACTTCCAGGGGGCAGAAGATTTTGTGTTTTCAAAAGCTCTTCAGCGAGTATTCGGCGTTGGGTTTCACTAACCATTCCGATCGGGCCGTCGCTATTGCTGGCCTCGAAGCTCGCCTGCGCGAGGGCTTTCGTACCAATGGACGACATGGAATCTTTGGTGATGGCCCCGATGGTGGATTTCTGCACCGCAGCCTGCTTTGGAAGCGCAAAAGTGACACAGAATGTCTTTTACCGATCAAATTCAACCCAGAGCGGTCAGTTCGGGTGCCAACTTGGTCCTGGATGGCATATGAAGGAGCCATTGACTACCATCGTCCACCCCATGGCATGGTGAACTGGTCAATAGACGTCGTGCCAGTTTGGGGCAAAGAAAGCGCGCAGCAAAGAGCGCCGCAGGATGGGACTCGCGATTATCTACACCCAGGTCGAATGGCTACTATGGAAGTCATCGTCTGCCCCTTTGACAATGCCACGAGGCTAAAAAAAGGTCAGGAATTTCACTTGGACGATGACAGGACTCAGACGTCGAGTCTAGGTATTTTATTTTGTGTTGTTATCGGCACAAAGATCAGCAACGGGCACACGGAGAACAAAGAACACTATGTGCTCCTTGTGAGGGCGAAGCCGGGCCTTGATGGTACTAATATCTACGAAAGAGTTGGTGTCGGCAGCATGCTCGGTCGACACATCGATCACAAGCTTGGAATTTCTGGCACGATTCATTGACGGCTCGACTCGAGCCAGCTAGGGCGAGAAGTGGAGCTGGATTCGAGATTCTGTTGGTGGGTGTTTCATGTTTAACGGTCGTGCATGATATTTCTCAGTCTAACTAGTGTTAAAGACAAACATACACCCAGTGTCTAGTGGCGTGAAATGCTGAGCGTGCTGAGCCATAGCCTGAAAAAAAGTACCAAGACCTGCACCGACTTATCGAGTATCGCATTTATTGGAAGAGCGCTTTGCGGCACAAGCTCACAGACCTCTCCAGGTCTTGGGTATTAGCATCACCAATTCTTACCTAGATGACATCACAGCACATCTGGAATTGATCGACTAGCTTGAACATCATCAGATACTCGTTTAAAGGCAGTAGATAGGTTTCGCAACTTTACCTTAGTCTCGCAAGGTACCATGAAACATAGCCTCACAAATGTGGTGCAAGAGTGTCTCCCCGGGTTACAGAGTTACTTGCCCTCCCATCACTGGTCTCCGACCCAGCACTCGCCGTCCCACGCATCCTTCACAGTTATCTTCCACTCCCGCACCTCTTCGAGCTGCACCTCCCTGGCTCTCTTCTTCCTGTCGTACAAGTAAGCGTCCTCCCACTCGTCCCATTCCCGGGTGATAAACTCGGACCCACAAAAGTTTGAGTATTTGACAGTGTGCAGAATTAAGTCCGCCTCGGCGACAAACACCTCCTTCTGCTCCTGAATCTCCGAAACCTCACTGTCTGTAAACCCGATCGTTCTCCCTGCTGGTAGACCACCGGCTCCACACCGCTGGCTCGTGAAGTCCTTGATTCCGAGCACCTTATCCCGGTCTGCGGGCCAGAATACCCCGCCGTTGCCGTCGTCAAGAACAAAGCCGGTCGCCATGTCGTAGTACTGGCCCATCCGCAGCCCGCCCGCCGGCGCGCGGAGTAGCTTTGCCACGATCACGATGGTCCCGAGCCACGACATGCTGCGCTCCCACACGCATATGGTTCTGATAGGCGGGTCCTGCTGGACGAGCATTTTGCGCCAGGATGGCGTGATGGAATCGAGGAGGCGGGTGTTGCAAGCAGTGGTATTGGCAGCGGCGGCCCCGGTAGGTGCGTTAGATATTTCCCTCTGCTCCATTGCTCCTTCGTCGAGCTGTTGCTGTGGGTGGTCGCGGCCCATGAAGACATCGGCTATCGACGCAAAAGGCTCCTGTGAAAATTCGTAAAATCCAGGCAGTGATATGCCCTTGCCTTTGAACCAGCTAGGGAAGACTTCCTGCAGGAGCGGCGAGAAGAGCGGCGGACCAAACCTCTCGCCGCCCGCTGGCCGGCTTGTTCCATCGCTAGAGATGGTGTCGTCAACCACATAGGAAGGCAGGTACAGCTCCCTTCGCAGTGGCGCAGATGAACGGATGAACGCTTTCCAGCCGCGGCTGACACGCTGGACGACCGTGAGGAGCGTGCGGAGATCGAGATGTAGGAGTATGAGTTCCAAGAGCTCAGGGGTTGCGAAAACTTTTTGCCGCGCTGGCGATGCGTGACGGCGAGCAACTTGCATGCTGACGGCGGTCTTCTCGCCGGGCGAGGCTGGGGGAGTGGAGTTGGTTGTAGAACTTGTGTGCAACATAGTGCGCTGGGGATTTATGCTCGTAGGAGCGATTATCCAGGCCGCGAATGATGCTATTCCCTGGCTTGAAAGTTTGTGCAGGTTCGAGGTTTCCAAGCAAGCGAGAGGTCGTCATAATTGAACCCTTTGTCAGAGCCTACTCAAGGCATGTTTCCATCAATGGATGCACGCGCAGGGATTTAGGCAGCAACCCTGGATACCCTGGCTGAAGATGTCCCTCATCTGGTTAGACGAGTTACGCTTTCCACAAATGCGTATTGGAGCATACAGTGTAGTACCGTCCGCATAGTTTTCTGGGTTCACATCCCAGAGTACTCATCGAGGAAAAAGTGCTCCCACATGTTCCAAGTCTGTCTTGAACTGAAGAAGTAGGCTCGAGCTCGAGGTTGTAATGATCTGAACCATATCCAATTCCAAGCTTTGAACCGACTAAATACTGGTCTTTGACGCTCTCACGCGTGATTGATCACACCAATCGTTTTCGTCTAAATGAGCACGCTATTTTGTAGTTGAAAGCTCGAAGGCGGAACTAATAGAGCAGCACCACCAGACTTAAACGCTCATGTCTGGCGAATACGCTATCTCCCCATCCGTTTGATACGATTTCTGCTCCAATCGCAGCCACCGTTTCGTGCCTCAGCACTCCGCTGGAGGTCGTCCGATGCTAAGTCTATATAGAGATATCGTGCTTTATCAGCGGGTCTGCTCGGTGCTTCCAAGTTCCGCGGAAGCAAGCACGTAGTCGGGGTACATTATCTAGCCAATAAACGCATGCAAACGTATTTTTGCTAGTAAATCAAAGTCTCCAGGTCTGGCCAAAAGCTTTCATTTCATCTTTTCACCGGGCCACAGCTTCGATATCAGTCTTTTCTGCAAAAGTACTTCGACGTCGTGACACCAGCAGGTCAAAGGGGAGTCGCCGCAGCCGCTATTCCTGAGACACTTCGTCCTTACCACGTACTACAAGGTCTTCGGGTACTTCCGGGCCCGCCGACGTGCTAGAAATCCCCTCAAGTCGTGCTTTGGCAGCTCGATCTAGACCAGCCTCCGGACGTAACCTGCGAGGTGTGGTTGTAGTTTGCAAGTCGTACAGCTTTTAGATCTCAAGTTTCCAAGTGCTATAGGAAAGTTCTCGGCCAGCTTAGGCGTTAGCTTGCAGATCAGACTACAGCAATAAACGAGTGGTTAATCGTCTCTGCCATTCTCTATTTCGTCACGCGTCGTTGTCATCGTCCGCTACTGCGTCTGTCGTCTCTTTCGTGTGGCATTCCGTGCCGAAGGAAAAGCGCGATGACGATCAAGCCATCGGTATCAAAAAAGGTGCCTTGAGTTTCTTGAAAAGTAGAGTTATGCCAATTTGTGAGCAGTTGCGACAAGGGACTTTTGAAGTTGTGCAGATAGTTGTTTGTTTGTTCTTTCTCGGGACGGTGCACTTTACTCCTGTCGTCTGCAAGTAGAGGGAAGTAACGGAATAAGCAGCGGGCAAGTTGAAGCAAGGTCTTGGGTGTGCCGAGCACGAAAACAAACCCTGTTTTGAGAGTAACGGGTGCAGTTAGGTATGTAGTTTTGAACCATCCAAAGCCTTACTAGATCAGCGAGGTCTTTCTCTGCTCTGCAATCATGAGCCTCAGCGGATACTCAACCTAGCATCATCGAGTGGGTTTTATCTTGCACCTCTCGGCTTCTAGCAAGCAGTGATGTTGATGAGCTCTTTTACTAGTCTATTCTTGCTCTCTAACAATTTACTTTATACACGAGTGCGGTCACCAAGCACTCTGGACGCCACATTTTAGACGTGACGAGTAACGCCGACCTGGTTCCAAGCTTTGCGCACGATGATGGCCGCCGCCTTTCCGAATGTTTCTTCGGCGACCTCGACAGTGACATCCGCAAAGTGGATGAACTTGCAGTTCGGCCCAATCTGACCACTCCGAAGAGTTTTCCACCAGATCTTGCCAGCCTTCTCCCAACTGTAGCCGCCGAATGCAACAGCGATGAGCTGGAATGCCTTGTTGGGAATGCCACTGTATAGATGTACACCGCCATTATCCTGCTTTGTGATGCGGAAGTCGCGCATGTGAGCTGGCTGGGGGTCTTTTCCGAAGCGAGGGTCGTCGTAGGCAGTGCCGGGTGCTTTCATGCTGCGGAGGGCAACACCCTTGACTCCGGGACAGAGGCAGTCTTCGCCAATGAGCCAGTCAGCCTCGTCCGCCTTCTCGTTCTGCGCCAGCTGTTTGATCATGATGCCAAAGACGTCAGAAATTGACTCGTTCAGAGCACCGGCCTGGCCGACGTAGTTGAGTGGTGCCGTATGTTCCGTCACCGCGTGCTGCAGAAGACTTGTTGTCAAAACGAGGATATCACCATTGCTGCAGAACGAGCTGTGTGAGTACTTACGGTGATCTCGTGGCCAATCACATCAACAGCACTAGTGAAGTTGGTGATGAAGTCGTGACCATCACCATACACCATCTGGCGAGCCTCAGAGTCCCAAACTATGCACAGCCATGTCAGCGCCATCCTGCTTTCTTCCGTTTGATTGATTTGATGTTGGATGGGAACAGAAAGGAACTTACAAGCATTCTCGTACTGCCTGCCGAAGTGTACGGTGCTGATGATACGAGCGTTTTTGTTGTCAATGCTCTGCCAGTCGAATAGTTTTGCATAAAAGTCGAGAACCTTGCCAGTGTTGTTGTAGGCTTTGTTGGCAGCCTCATCCGTGACGGGCTTTTGGCCTTCGGCACGCAGCAAATCTCCAGGGAGGTCGGCCTCGTTCATGCTGTGCTGTGCATCAAAGATCGCGCGGTGTTTCTTGCCTACGGGCTTGGGGCAAGCTTGGGTCCTGTCGGAATTTTGCTCATCCGCTACTGGCTCCAAAGCCAGACCTCTGCTGTGGTCAGGCTCGTTGCTAGTGATTCGATCAAGGATGTAGGGCGGCACAATGCATTGTGAAGGCGGGGGGATATCGACTCGGGCACTAGCGAGGTGCTCGCGATGGGACCTGTGTCGGCCGGCGTATGCTTGGTGATGAAGGGCGCGACGTGCGGACTCTCTGATTTCGTGGGCATTGTCCGTGCTATCGGCAATGGCACTGAGGAGGTAGGGGGGCACGATGAAGCAGCGGACCGGGGCCATCTTGACGTAGAGGATGATATAATGCAAGGTAATGATGTAGTGGTAAAGATGAAGTTGATAATGCTGTGGAAGATGTGGCATGCAGGAGAGATTGCAGCCAGTGAGGCTCTATATAGATACGGACGAAGTGTCGGTGGCCTCGGTCATGTGTCGTACCTTCCTCGTAACGTTGAGGCCACGACCTCGATGGGCAGCTTCCACCTGCACATTCTGCACCTCTAAATCACTCGAACTCTGCATCTGTGTACCGCTAAGCTACTTAGCGCCCCGACTTCTGCACTTCTGTGCCTCTGCATCTCTGCACTTGCAGGGCTTTCAGTCTCTCGACCATTGTGCCTCTGGCTCTCTGAAAATCTGGGCCGCTGATTTTCTGTGTCTCCAGACCCCCAGACTTGGGCCTAGGATAGGCTAAAACATGGAACTTTATGCACGATGGCTGTGTACTCATCTGCGTGAGATGTGAGACGTGGGCTTTGATGCCTTAAGTTGTGCTCAACCAAGTGTTGGGAGTTGTAGGTGGATCAGTACCTAACCTGTGCTACCTCTCACATGAATTTTATATGAAGTTGCCTGATCTACACGGTCAGTGGCGGGTAGCACGGGTTTTCACCAGTGATTATCATTTTAAACTTTCCTCTACCGAGCATCGGTAGAACTCTATATGTGAACCACTTCCATATAATATTGTACATCTATGCTCTTTCCTGTAGCTGTAGCCGAGGGCTAATGTAGCAGCTACAACTCTTCAGTATTACCGGGAAATCTTTTTTTCCTCTTACTAGGCTGATGTATCCTCGCAAGAAGAGCCGGCAGAATTGCGCCTAGGCATAAAAAAGGCTATAGATGAGAAACTCACAAGACTAAGCCTCTTCAGGTCAAGATAATTATTTAAAAATCCCTATGTTTGTGTGAAAAACAAACATTAGGAATTTTAGGGGATAAAAAAATTGAGCTGATCAGATTGAGAATGCCCTGGACCACATGGTTTTCTCCACAGAAACGGTAATCCACTTCCTAGGTCTTCATAGTCGTACGCTTATTTACAAACTAGTCCATCTAGTTCGTGATACAGACCAAACAAGCCATTTTATCTAAAGCTGTACTCTCGACAAAGAGGAAAGAGTTCGAGACTATCTGAAACAGCGTCGCCTTATACGTGTTGTACTCGAGAATTTCTATTTTCTTCAGTCGCCTTCCTCGGGCTCTCGCGACTATAACTACATGATCGAAACCTACGTGATCATCGCGCAAGACAGACGTGAGAGTAGATACCTGAGCTCACAGGGAGTCAGTGATCTGACAGAAGACGCCCTCTCAGTCTTGGCCACAACCTTAACAATTTCGGAGTTTGCAAATAGGACGATGTCCCTCTTAGCTTGTGCTGTCTGCGAATAATCAGACAGCCGAGACACGATCGCCCACACTGAGCGCTAACACGACTTTTCTAGAGAGGACTAGTTTTTTCGCCATTTGTTGATCTCGATGCCGCGACAACATTTAATCGACTCTTGCACAGCATAGATCGAAGAAAGTACGTTTGGGCTCTTGTGGTACTTTTGTGAGTGTGTGGTTGCAACGAGCAAGAAGAGGAATAAGAATAAGAATAAGACGTCAAGTTTCACAATGATCTGCCGGCCCGTGGTTGAAGGAAGCGCTGATCTTGCCCTGGTGTGGTGAGTGATGGCCAGAGGCTGCCGACGTGCCGAGGACTGGGCTGGGGTCTGCGTCGCGACGTCATTCTGCGACTGGTGTCATTGGGCCAGCCGCCCCCCTGATACCATCAAAAGCCGCGCTGCAAGCCCAGTAACCAAGGAATTGTAACAATGGCGAGGTGGGCCGATGTCATGATTGTGGTCTGGACATTTCAATCGCCATACCTGCCATGGGCTTTGTTGAACGCAAGTCCGGGCAGGACAAGCGCCGAGTATGATTGAGTAGACCTGTCTACGCATCAGTTCTCGCAAGTGTTCACACAGCATCCATTAGGTAGACGCCAATCAAGAACTCACTTCCGCCAGCTTGCATCATGTGGAGCGACAATTCGCCCCATGGGAAGATGTGTGATGTCAAATGGTCACCACCAGCCCGGGGATGGGCAAGGAATAGAGTGAGCAGGCGACCCCGCGAAAAAAGCCAGCTTGAGCAGTGCAGCGTAGTATCAGAAGCCTTGGTGTGGTCGATCGGGCCGCCGAAGAGTGCCGAGAAGTCGTTCGATTGCGAACATAACGAGGAGGCGAGCAAAATAAAGCGGACATCTCACCAACATTGCTCTACCAAAACTGACCGGTTTATTTTGCTCACCACCCAAGCAAAAGGCAGCTGTCTCTTGGGGACATTTGTCTCCGACCTCATTGGCGGGCCCCTCACACCAACTACACCCCAAAGCTCGCATAGCAGGCCAAGCTGCCGATTCGATGCCCCATGCACCAATGACAGGGCTGTGGCATTTGCTCGGCGGTTGGACACACACGCAGATGTTGTGTAGTGTCACAAGAGCTGACGCTGCACACTGTTGGCGAGCACTATCCAGTCGACGACGATGCTGCCCAGGCAGCCGAATGCCAGGCTGCGTCGCAAGTTTCCTCCTCACCCCCTCCATTCCCGAGTCCGAGTCAGCGTTGAATCCACACGGAGCGGACGTGGCTAGCCCTGTCTGCTCCGTAGCGAGACTGGAACCACGAGGGCAGGACGAAGACGGCCCACTCTTGGACAGGCACAACCGCCGACCCCTGGAGGGCTAGCCGGCCCTGGTCAACGGAGGAGCAGGTCCTGCCCATGTGCGTGAGCGGAGAACCTGCTGCGTGCCTACGAGTGTGTCTGCAGACTGCAGACTGCAGGCCGCAGACTGCTGCATACTGCTGCATATTTGCATGCAGGACGAGACTGACCGCCATGGCCAAGGCATCTATCTTGTGCTGGGCCTGCACCAGAGACGAGGTCTGGTGACCTGGCCTGACACAAATAACAGCAGGGAGATTGCTGGCCCCAGTGGGCGTGAGCTAACACGAAGGTCGGCAAAGGCTAGAGAGCTGGAGCAGGAGTAGGAGCAGGAGCAGGGCGCTGTCGGGGGCTGATGGTCGGTCGGGTCCGCCGGACGACACGCGAGAGTGGATGCTCGTGGCTGGACGTCCGAGCTTGCTGTCGCAGAATGGCCGAGTGGCACGAGTGTCTGTCGCCTGTGGAAGGCGGCGGGGAAGGATGGAAACCGGGCAGGACGGACAGGCCGAGCAGGCCGGGCAGGCCCTCGAGACAGGGTGAGCAGGGTGAGCAGGGCGAGGGCCCTGGTGCGCCGAGACGATGGCCCGTTGTGACGCAGAGGCATGGCCAGGAGTTGGAACTTTGGTGGTGGTGGTGGTGGAGGTGGAGGTGGAGGTGGTGATGATGGTGATGATGGTTTGCCCGCTGAATGGTGCTGCGCAGAGCTAGAGTTAGAGCCAGAATGCGGGTGCCTGAGGCAGTCGTGCACGCAAAGTGCAGCTCCAGTGCTCAGGCAGGTGCTTAAGTGGCAGCCTGAAGCAGGCCTGGCCAGGCCGCCCCGCATCGATCGACGGGCCCCTGCCGTGGCCTGCAACCTCCAAGCTTGGGAGGCTGCCTCTGCAGTCCTTAAACAGTCGGGCGCCTGCACCGCCGGCTCTTTTCCTTGGACTCGCCTCTACTCCGTAAACCTTGGAACCCGTCCAAGCCTCAAACTCAATTCGCATCACCACAGTGACGCCTGTGACGCCAGTGACGCCTGTGACGCCTGCCCGGACTTGACAACCACGTCTCCCGCAAACCTCGTCTCCGCGTCGCACTCGTCATCCCTCAACGCTCCCACCGTCACCGCCACAGACGTGCCTCGCCGGCTCACAATGTCTCGATCCACCATACAGGACACTCGGTAGCCATTGTCTTGTCCGCCATGTTCCTCCACGCTGCTGCCAGCCTCCATGGCCACGAGTTCTCGCCTCGCTCGCCTCCGGCCACAGGCACGCCGGCCGCTCCTGCCGCCCCCGGCCAGAGGCGCAACCCGTCGCTGCTTCGCTCGGCTTTCAATCGCCCTCTAAGCCGCGCCTCGACGCCGCCAGCATCACTGTCGCATCAATCGCCATTGCCCTTGCCACGGTCTGCCTCGCCGGCATCTCCTCTTGTCGTCCCAAAGAGATCTCGCCCCTCCACAGACTCCTCCGTATCCGCCCCTGTAGCCGCCGTCGCTGCTTCGTCGGCCAAGCATGCCCTCTCTCATCATCACAGGCCACAAGCCATGATCGTGGACGAGCTGGGACAGACTGACAGCGATGCGTGCGCATCAGACAGCGATGCGAGCCGCTCGGCCCGCAGAGCGAGCAAGCAGCCGCCCCGTACGTCGACGGCATACGTCCTCGCCCAGCCCGCACCCAAGCTTCGTCACAAGCAGCGCATCATACCCACGAAGCCTCAGCTCCTCACCCAGCTCCAGCTGCTCGCCCCGGGGGATAGGCCTCGCCCTGTCATCGACGCGTACCCCTCGTCAGCCTTCGCAAAGACTATTCTGGCTCCGCTGCTTCAGCGCGTACCGCGCATCGCCGGCATCAAGACCGAGCTCAGCGTCCGGGACATCATGCTTGTCAAGAGTCAGGACTACGCTGCCTGCCACAGCGACGCAGACGGCGACGTAGACGACGACAATATGAAGGCTCGTGATCTGGTCGCCATCCTGAGCCCGTTGCGGACAGACGACCGCGTAGAGATCGTCATGGCGGACGGTGCAGTCTGGGTCGCAAGCCCACGTACCACATCTGGATATAGCTGCTCTTACGATTTCGTGTCGGTGGACGAAAATGGTGCGACGCTGACTGCACGATGGGCACGGCGACGAGATGTCGGTACGCCTACAAATTCGGGTCTGCCTCTACCACCACTTCCACAGGACTACAAGTACACCTTTAGCATCATCGACCCAGACTGCCGTCGCCACCCTATCATGGCTACACTCACGTCCTCTTCCCTCGAGATCTTTGATAGCTACACAACCGTCTCACAGTCTTCCAACCGGTACCCTCCGACTTCGCCTCTGCTGGCGTCTCCAGCAACCTCGTTGTCAAGTGGCCAGGAAGGCCGGTTAGACAGGCAAGTCATGCAGGTGGAGGAGTGGCAGAAGAATTTTATCGCCATTTCCGCCATCTGGGTTGCGTCACGCGCTGGTTGGCCTGCCGATTCGAAACACGCCGACACACCCTCATCACCGGTGACCTACTCCGTGCCCTCGTCGCCCTTGATCACCTCCTATCTGGCTCGAAACACATCCTGCCCAGGGCTTGGCGTCAAGAAGGCCTACGCAATGAACAACCTTGAGGTACCCAAGCGCAACAGCCTACCAGTCCCCACGACCCAGCCAGTTGATCGGTCCAGGGTTAGCATCTTGCCAAAGAGGGCAACCTCGACGGGCGCAGCCTTTATGCAGCGCCGCCGGGCGGTCCTGCGCGCCGACAGCGGATCTTCGGAGGATACGGAATTATCAGCTGGTACGATCGACAAGCGGCCACGACGGACACTTAGTGGAGACTGGACGGGGAACATGGCGAAAGGGCTGGGTCAATACTCATTGGCGGCCATCGCCCTTGCAGAGGTGCCCGATGACGTTCTCGAGACACCAGCTACACCTTCGAGTCTCGCACCATCGCCATTGCCAAAGACTCCAGCCACGACCCGTGAGTCTGGCGCGGCCAAGCAGGAGCAGCCGCCAACTCCCGCCTGCAAGATCACCCCATCACCGGCATTACCACTCAAAGAGGACGTCATGGAGGCTAAAGGACGGCACAACAAGTGGAAGTCCATGACGGCCTGGCTCACCAAGCTGCGCTCGCGGTAGAGGCGCGTGCGCAGAGAACACTGCTCCTGTACATCATGAGAGCGACGACGGGCGAGCGCTCGGTCCACTTGTAAATGTAACAACAAACAGACCACCAGGAGGCACAAATGGACGGACGTACATACCCGCACACATACATACAGACATGCATACATGCATACGTACACAGTATTCCTTTTTATTCAAGAGCAAAAGGAGAAAGAGTAGGGGTCAATGATAGGAAACTACCCAGGATGGAAACAAATCAAATGATTGAAATGGCCACACGGCTCGCCCAATAACTTTACAACCTGACCAAGAGAAACGTTTCCAAGCCTGCGGCCTCGATTCGTGGGGCAATGTCTCCAGTTGTCTTCTTTGATATATGCAATCCTTCACTCCTTGATTATGCCCCAGATGAAAAGAGACCGAGGATGAAGAGTCTTGCTTGTCAGTCGTGACCTCACAGCTCATCACAAGGCTATGCACGAATGGAAAAGCTAAACACGAGCTCAAGTGCACGAAACAAAACATCTGTTGTCTAGTGTACAAGAAGGGTTCCGCCTCCCCAGTTCTCTTCTGAAAAGTGACGTAAAAGTACACACAAAGAGAGGAGGGGATCTTCTACTAAGCACACACTCTTATGAGCGGCCTCACTGTAATTCATTTGGTAGAGCAGCTCCATTGTGCTCTCTCATAAGACTCTTTCTCATCACAATGCAAGGAGCCATTGGCGCACACTGCCATTACAATCACAACCATAATCCTCGCCCTCGTCTAGGCAAAGTAGCTCTTCCACAGCACACCCTCCAGGTCCTCGAGCTGCTCGGGCGTGAAATACTGCAGCAAAGATGATAAAACGTTAGCAATCTGACAGGATACAGTACGAGATGATCTTCATTGGTGCGAGCACCTGGTAAATCCAGTAATGCATACCTTCTGGTCAACGCCCCAGCTGTCCTGGCGCGTCTTCTTGAACTCGGCGAGGATCCCCTTGGTCGCCTTGCCCACAATGCCACTGTCGTTGGCCGCCCGGCGCGCCAGCACGGCCAGGATCTCGGGCATCCACTCCGGCGGCGGTGTCGCGTACGGGAAGGCTTCAATCAGCGCGCCTAGGCCGAGGATCGCGGCGTGCCGCTGCACAATCTGCGTCGAGTGGTTGACTGGCGTCTCCACTCCGGGCTGCTTACGCTTTGGCATCGGGTTTTTGTTGAGCTGGCGCATGAAACGGGCCTTTAGGGTCTCAATGATCGGGTTGCGGATGCCGACAGGTGAGCATCGGATCATGCCGGCCAGGGTGGCCGCCGCTACCTGACGAACCTCGGGTTGCGAGTCCGCGAGCATATCGCCAACGGCGTCGAACAGTGTCTCTCGCTGGTCCGCGTTCATGAGGAAGAGGCGCCGGAAGTAGATGACTTGCATGTTGACCAGGGACCGCAGGCGCTGGTGCCAGCTCGTGGCGCTCTTTCCGAGGCGGGTGAGTGCGGCCGTGAACGGGCCGTCCTCTCCGGTACGAAAAGGGATATTGGGCAGGTGTCGGTAGACGTGGTATGCCAGACGCATCAGCTCTGGATCCTCCTTGACGTCCATCATGTGGAGAAGCTGGTCGATGAGCTGCTCGTGGAAGAACGGCACCAGCTGGATGCATTCCTGCGATGAGAGCGAGCAGTCGAGCCACGTGAGCACAGTCTTAGAGCCCGAGGTGTACGCAGAAGGCGTCTGCTGACCAGGCGCGCGCTCCTGACGCCATACTTCCAGTTGATCAAATACCTTCCGGATTGTCTTGGTCAAGTCCTCGCTGGGCATGTATGGTCTGATTCCAATGCTTGACTCGGCCTTGTTGGCCTCGAGAAGAGCGCTCACGTCGTTGAAAGACTCGTGATATCGAGTGCGGTAGATAGTCGAGATGACGCGGCCCATCGATTCACGCACAGACTTATAAGGGTGATCAAGGTGAGCCAAGAAGTCCTCGAGAATAGGCTTTTCGTGCCTGTAGTGCCATCCACAATCATTAATGAGAAACTCTAAGAGCTGCACCTTGGAAGACTCCTTGAACGCTGCGTTCGAAGACATGTCCAGTCGGAACGAGCTCAGACTCTCCACCAGCTCGTGCGCTCTGCGAGGATCCTTGGTATCAATGATAAAGTGTAGACAGGTGATCCAGTACTGCAGGTTTTCAGGTGTCAAGCTCTCGGCAAAGATCTTGAGAATCATGGGCTGTGCAAACGCCCAGGACTGCTTCTTCATCTCTAAGGGATCGTCCGAGGTGCCAGCTAGGAGAGCGCCGAGAATCTCCGAGGTAGCGCGGTGCTGATGTTTGTCACTTCCGTCTCCATAAACTTCGATGGTGAGCTCCTCGACATCCTTGAACTCAAGCTTAGTCTGGCCATAGTTCATCAGGTCGAAGACATGCATAAGAAGGATGACGTTCTGGCTCCGAAACCGGTCTGAGGAATTGTCTCGGGGCTCCTGCTTCAGGTATTCGAAGCACTGCGCCAGCCACTCGCGCGTGATGATGTCGCCAATCTGCTTTCTGGCAGCCTTCTCCACGGCGTCGTAGGAGTCAAAGCGATGCGGTTTCGTGCGGAACGCTTTCAGCTGGTCACTCCAGACGAGCCACCCCGCATGATCGCTGTCGACAAAGTACTCAGCGCTCTCGTGGTCTTTGAAGCTATCCAAAAATGTCTGCGTCCACTTGGGGTCGTCCTTCGGTATGGGAATGGTCAACTTATTGGCATCTAGCTCGTTCTCGAGCAGGTAGTCCTTGTATGAGTGATTGTAGACGGCTCGCTGGTCGATGGCTGTGAAAATGTTGGAGAAGGCTGTCATGTAACTCGATCTTAGGCCCGGATGCGAATCGTTCGCGCCCTTCCCAACGAGATCGATGAACTGCGGAGGCACGAGCGTCTCAAAGCGGAGGGTCAAGTTCGTAGCGAAGATGGCGCAGCGGCTCGCAATTTTCCAATGTTTTTCCTTAGCTTCCTCGATCAACTCGAGACCGAGAGCGGCTTTCTTGGCCTCCACTTGCCTTCTTCGCTCGACGATGAAGTCGTGCTTGCTCTCGATGGCAGCAGAGCAGTTTTCGTTGGGGCGAATCAGGTCGACAATGTCGTCGTCCGTCAAGATCATGATCTCCATCCTCTTGCCAAATTCTATCAGCGGGTAGAGGGCCGTGGCGCCAATGTTCTGAATGGAACTCTTGTCGACAGCAGCGGTCTTAATGTACAGGCGCATGGCGTCGGGTGCGAATCTCCAATCACGAAGGAGCGTCTTCAGCAAGCTCGTGAAGAAGAGGGTGTACATGGCGCCTTTGATGCGATCGTGGTCATTCTCAACAAGTGCCTTGCGGAACCTCTCCAGAATGACCGGAATTACAAGGGGCCGGCCGCCGACCAGGACCTTCACAGAGGCGTCCTGTGCACCCTGAGCCACCCTCCGCACATCAGCGTATAATGACAGTGCCGACTCGGCCAGATCGAGGAGCAACTGCTTGTCAAGCTCGCTCTTACGACGGATCGTGGCGTTGTGCTTGACACGCTGCAGCTGGTAAGCATCCGCACGCTTGATGAGCAGCGGTCGAGGATACTGCTTCCGCAAGCCACTAATCTTGAACGGCGCAACGTCGGCTTTGTACAGACGAACCAGACGCTCCAGCGGATGGGCAGATCTTTCAAACCCAACGTCTGTGATCCATGTGCGGTAGGTGCTGTAAAGTGATGTGAAGCAAGAAACGTCATCCTCCTGGTGCGCATTCAAAAAGGAGTGTGTCCGCGACAAAAGGCGACCGATGTCCTCTCGCAGTTTGTGTAAGCTGTTATACAGGGCACTGGTAGTGGACAGGAGGTAACCACTCTGGTAGCGGAACTGGGGTTTGGTCTCGTCATCCTCACCAACGTCGGCGAGTGGATCGTTCTCGTCATCATCGCTAGCGTCGTCCTGCATCATATCGTCGCCTTCGCTATCCTCGACGCCATCGGTCAAAACCTGGTTCTCACCTGAGGCTCGTCTGGGGTCGAACAAATTCGCAATGCCAGAGATGACGAGACGCAGCTGCGTCAGCTGTCTCGAAAATTCGTCGGACCACTCTTTATTCTTTCCATTTCGACTGACAGGCGGCTCGTCGCTCATGAAAGCCTCCAGAGTCCGCATCGCGCCTCCCGCCTGAGATTCAAACAGCTGAATAGCAAACTCAATCTCCTCAGGGACAGGCTTGTGCCAGCGGATGGTCAGATCGGATGGGTGGGTGACCTGGCCCCAGTCGCCAACATCGACACCACGCTCGAGCACAGCAGGCTCATACAACCTGTTGTCGACAGGGTAGACGTGTGTAAGGTTGAGAAGCAGGTGATGGATGTAGTTGCTGATGTGAATAGTGGGCAAGCCTTTACACTTTTCCTGCATGTACTCTGCAATATTGAAGAGCTCTTCCTTGTATGTGAGAACCTCGCTGCCAACATGTACAACACACATGCTAAGTATGCTAACATACCACACGAGCGCGCGGTCGCGCGGCAAGATCTCTGTCCCGCTACTCCGGTCCGAGGCGGCGCCGTTGTAGTCAATCTCATTGCGAATGTTGACAATCAGCATTGGGATGAAGACCTTCAGGGTCTTCTCGGGATTGACCTTGCAGAGAGCATTGCAAATCCATGCCATCGCGTCTCTAGCTTGATGGACAACGTGTGATGAGACAAATGTTGCCAGCTTCTCCAAGGCAGTGTCGAAGAGCTCATTAGAGAGCGATGCGAACATTGGTGTGAGTGCCGCTGGCAGCGTGTTGATGATGTTGTCCTCTGGCGATCCAGAGCGGAGCTGGGACGAGTCGGGCAGGTTTTCTAGCAACGTGAAGACCTTTCCAAGCAGAGCGAGCAGGAACTCGCCAAACCCAGCAGTGGAAGAGCGGACAATATCAGCTTCCTCCTCGTCGGTGAGTTCGTTCTTGTAATCGATTTTGACGTCTGAGCCCTCACGTTCCATCCGTTCCACCTCACCCTGTACCCACT
This sequence comes from Microdochium nivale, assembly GCA_026745475.1. Taxonomy (NCBI): domain Eukaryota; kingdom Fungi; phylum Ascomycota; class Sordariomycetes; order Xylariales; family Microdochiaceae; genus Microdochium; species Microdochium nivale. Next base: position 2,663,245 of record JANTFD010000006.1, on the reverse strand, counting down.
GCATGGCCAGGGTTGTGTCGTGGATGGTGTCGCCCTCCTTTGTCAATGGGACAAATGGAATGCTGTATGCGACGCTCTGGAAAAAGTTGAGGGTGTACTGCGTCTTGTGCAAATCATTGGCATCGATTCCAGGCAGGGCTAGAGCGAGAAGAGCAGTCATGTGGCACCTGAATCCCTTCTGCCGCGACATGACATTGGCAATCATCTGCAGTCCGCAGAGACTGGACGTCGTCCTGTGAACCTCGACCAAGCCTTGCAAGCTAGGGTAGAACCTTTGCAGAGCACCAGGCAGCATCAGATCAGGCTCAAGGAAAGTCAGATTCTGTAGCGCGCCAAAGTACATGCCAGTCACCTTGCTGCTCTTGCCGAACAACCCCATGAATGTGACCTCGCGCAAGCTGAGCACGAACCGCTTCTTCAGTGCCTCGTCGATTTTCCTGTCTGGCGGTGTATCCTGCTCGCCACGCTGCTCCTTGTTCCACCTTGACACAAACAGCTCAGTCAGATAGAATGTGAGCTGCGCTAGCATGACAGTCCATGCGCCAGTGTTGGATGGGTGGAAGAAGGTGTCGACAGACTCCATGAGACCCTCAAGGTTGCCCAAGATGGAGCTGTGTTTGTCAAGACACTGCGGAGACAAGGAGGAGACGATCCATCGAGCCACAATGTAGGAGATGGGATGCTTCTTCTTATCCTTCTCGAGGAAAACCCCCATGCCGGCCGAGTAGTCCAGCGACGTGTAAGGCGAGTTGGCCTGCCCAACAGGAATCTCCGTCAGGCGCAGGATGGCTGTGAATATGAGATCGGACTGTTCTCTTGTAAAGATTCCGTGCTCGCCAAATGGGACAGGTTTCCACGTCAAATAATCTCTAGCCATTCTCGAAAAGATATCAATAAAAGCTGTATCGACAGCTTTGGACCTGGTCATGAGTGACCAAAGGTGGAAAAAGGTCGGGACAAAGTCTGCCGGCTGCGACTGAGGCGCAGTGATTGATGCGGGGCGGGTGGGCATGAGGATATTCAACGTGCCGACCACAATATAGGCATTCTGGATATCCGATGTGCTGAAAAAGGGGAGAAGCTCCTCGAGCATCGCTCTCCTCTCATCGGGGTCGAAGTATGACTGGGCCTGCAGGCATAGCTTCCAGAGGTGCTTGAGTCCCCTTCTCCGTGAAGAGTGGTGTGCTGGCGCCTCGCTGGGGAGAACGAGGGCTCGGATCTCCTTCCATAATGGCCTCCAGTCGTACGTGAGGTCTTCCTGTGGCTTCAAACATTGTTTTCTCCTACGGTCAGAGGCAAAAGCAAAACCAAAGTCAGTCGTTCTTCCTCTCAACACGAAGGGCCAGTAGCACGACAATAGCGATTAATGGCCCGGCGGAACATACCTTGTAAGGGTTGACACCATCTTCGCGAACCTGTCAGCCGTCGAACTATCCAGGCCCGGCGCGAGGGACAAGTGGAAGTAAAGAGTGGCGAGCTTGGCCCTGAGCTGGCGGGGCATGTCGAACTTGAGCGCGAGCCATCCCTGAAGCTGGCGCGTCCAGTGCAGGGCGCCCGACGAGAAGTCTTCGGCCTTGATGGATATGTAAAGCTGCTTGAGGATCCCGCGCAACGCGGCGTCGCGCTCAGCCTCCTCCTCAACGTTATAGGGAAGGAGCTCAAAGTAGGCAAAGGTGCGGGGGCGGTAGCGCTTCTGGTCGTCGGCGTCGCCTGAGGGGGGCAGGCCGGGGGTCGTGGCCCTCGAGATGGTGTCGGCTGCGGCGGCGCTGCTGAGGAATTGCGAGACGGCCGAGAAGGCCGCCATGGAGGAGGGGTCGAAGCCTTCGTCCATGTTGGTGGGCTGTGCGGGCTAAGCGGTGGCGGCGTTGGGCAGTGGCCGGTAATGATGTTCTGGGACGGATTCAATGTCGGTTGTTGGTGTTGTATCTTGTATGGACTATGGTACACTAAAGAGTTTGGGGAGGGGAATCGATAGTTGCACGGAAGAGGGGAGGCGGCGTTGTCGTTGACTCGTGTCACGCAGTACGGGTTTGCGTGGTGATGCGTTGAGCAAGCTGCGCTGCTGTGATTGCGAAGGTCGGCCAGGAGAGGACAACGAAGGGATCGCGTGGCCGCCAATGAGCCTGGGGGTGCGACGCCCAGAAGCAATTGAGGATGGTGGAAGGAGGGGCCGCCGTCGTCGCTGCTGTCAAAGGGGCCGGCCACAGTCAGCAGTAAAAGGGCGCGAAGTCGTTGACGCTGGCAAGGCAAGCGTTGTCGACGTAATGCAAGCAAGCGCAATGCTGTCATACACCAACACCACACGGGGCACTCGAGCAGGCAGTCTGAGGCAGGGCCGCGCAGACACCTTGCAAGCCTGGAGGGAGCTGTCCCCTTGCGGTCTAGCGCCATCTTGCGACCCTTGACCCGGCGGACCCTTCCCCTCATCATTCATGCGCACCGCCAGCTGCGCTTTGACAACCTCAGCTCTCGGCGTGCAGGTAGTCGTCCGCGTTGCGTGGTTGAGAGCGTCACCGGGGTGGTAGCCTTGTCGACTTGTCACAGGTCACTTATCAAACCGTAGGGTGCCGAGAACCAGGGTCGATCTCGGGGCTGCCGTTGGAAGAACGAGCATAGGCGAAAGCAACTTCCAAAGAAACGACATTTTATTTTATTGCCTGTCTGGTACCGTCATGCATCTTCGTAAACTGCCAAACACCTGGATACCTGCAAACGGTGAGCCACGTCAAACACAAAACGTCCGAAGCTGAAAACGAAAATAAAAGAAAAAAAACCCCAACAACCCGCTCCAGTCAGGCTCTTTACTCCTTCTTCTTCCCAACGCGCGGCAGCATCAGCCACAAGCCTGAGATGGCCACCAGCAGTGCGACGATGACGGGCTGCAGGACCTGCACGCCCTTTGCCTGCGCGAGCGCACCCACGGCGAACGGCAGCAGGGCCGCGCCGCTGCCGCCAAACGCCGCTGCGAAGCCGATGGCGCTGACGTGTAGCGACCGAGGCAGCAGCCGGGACATGACGACGATGACGCCCGGGAAGAGCGGGCCCAGGAAGAAGCCCACGAGGCCCACGGCGACGGTGGAGACGGTGAACTGCGGCACCAGCCAGAAGAGGATCTGCAGGCCGATGGTGATGGGGAGGTAGATCTGCGGCGCGCGGTGTCTCTTGTCAGTCTTGGGTAGCCCTGTAGCTAATGGAGGGAGGGGGCTTTGCAACATACAGTGATGGCGAGTCTCTCGCCGATCCTCGGCGTGACGAAACCCAGGACAACTCTCCCGACGGTAATGCCCAGCCAGAAGCCCATGGCGGCCATGCCGCTGGCAAAGGCCTCGCCCTGGCGGACCTGCATCATGAACTCGACAATCCAGCCGCCCAGGGCGACCTCGATGCCGACGTAGCCCAGCAGGAAGACGGCGCAGACCCAGGTGACGCGCGCTCCGGGCCTGTGGAAAAGGGCGTGGGCCAGGCCCCCGTCCTGTTTCTGGGCAGGAGAGGCGGCTTCACCCGCAGTCTCTGAAGGCTTGTCGCCGTGGTCTGCGAGGGAGGCACGGTAGGCCTCGCCCGTGGCTGACCAAAAGGTATATGTCGTGCAGGTGAGCTCTAGGCCGGCCATGCCAATCTGCGCAATGCGTCAGTATGCATTGAAAGAGAGAGCCCGGCGGAACAAAAGAAGAGAAAGACGCACCATGATGTAGTAGTAGTACCACCACCCCAGCCCGGCCTTCGTGATCAGGGTCGTCGCGATGAGCGGCGCCAGGACGGCCCCCAAGCCATACAGCCCGTGCAGCAGACCCAGGATCTCGTTTGCGTTGGCCATGTTGCCGATCCAGGCGTTCCACGCGGCATCAGCCAGGCCGTTGCCCAGACCCGCAAAGACAAAGGCAAGAATGAGGACGGGGTAGGGCGGATGCGTCGCGATGATGATGTAGGCTACCATGTGGGCGATGCCGGTGAAGGCGGCGACGCCGCGCTGGCCGAACTTGAGGTGCACATGGTTGTTCAGCAGGGCAGCCGCCGTGTAGCCGACGAACGGAGACAGGAAGAGCAGGGAGACTATTGTGTACGTGAGGCCGTAGTATTCTTGGATCTGTGATCTACCATGTTAGATGTTCTGCGTGTCTGATTCGAGAATACATGCCGAGGGTGGTGACAACGTACATATGGAATCAGCGGCTTTTGACAGACAGATAGACAGACACATTAGCATGGATCCTCAGCAGAAGCACCATCGGATACCTCGTTTCAATGGCAGTTACTCACGCCATATGCGGCGTCGTTGGAGCCCATGACCACAAAGGACCAGAAGCAGGCGCCGACGCGGGGGATGTTTGACCTGGGCGAGTTCCACTTCTGGAGGGACTCGGTGGCGGTCGCGGGCGGCGGGAGGGCCGTCATGTCGTCCTCCCAGAGGCCGCCGTTGCCCACGGCCGGCATGGTGCCGGCAGCGGTAGTATCAAGGTTGGCCCGCGACCTCTTGCTGCTGCCACTGCTGCTGCCCAGGGAGCGGCCCGCCGGCGCTGGGGCGGTGTGCTTCGCCGGAGACGGAGGACGGATGGAACTCATGGGTTCAAGCTCGACGACGGTGGCAGCGGACGAGGACGCCATTGTGACTTTGGGTTCGGAGGTTGCTCACGACCCGGTTTGACTCGAAGCAAGAGACAGAAAAGTTGCGATGAGATTGATGTTGCGACAAGATTGATCGAGCGAGAACAGGTGTACCTAAGGGGGTCAAGGATTGTCTTGCAGATGACTAACCTGCATTAGAGACGGGACAAACAGAGGCCCGCCGAGGGGGGCTTTATATCCTGCAGACTGTGCAGGAACCTGTCCATTTCCAAGCAAGACTCGAGAGGGGACGGACAGCGTATCGCGATACGGCCATCGCATTCTCGGTAGTCGAGAGCCCCCACCGCCGACGCCGACGGAGCCTCATCACTGACCTCACCCCGTGCCTTGAACACACCCACCACCCTGCCACCCTGCTTCCGCGCTGCTGCAACAGCGGCACATTCCCCGCCGCCAGTCTGCGGGGTGCACATCCTTAGGTACACGACAAACCAGGATCACCAACTAGTATCAAGTCCACGGCTAATCGTCGGCGGGCGGCACGGCGGGCGGCAGGCGGGTTTTCAATCTAGCGTCGTGGCAGACCGAACCAAAGAAGCCCCTGCCAGCCACGTTTCCCCACCGCAAACCCAGCGCATCTCATTCGATGTGTCTACGTCAAAACCGGGGAGGCGGTATGCCCCAGGCGGGCGGGCGGGCGGGCGTTCGGGCGGAGTTTGCCTCTGTCCGTTACGATACTGTCGGAGTTGAGTTTTCTTTGGCGGTGTCGGACAGTGTGCCGAGCAAGAAACCAACAGCTGCTTCCACTTGTGTATCATTCGGCGTGACGATGCCTGCAATTTTCCTTTTGCCTGGGTGACTCACAAAAAGGTAGGTAGATAGACCCCTTCTTTGTGTCCGCTCACCACCGTCTCGTCTATCTTTGGTTCTGACAAATCAGGGCGCAGCGGGCAGGATCCCCGCCGCTTCCGCCCGCTTGGTTAAAGTGCCCGCATCGTTTCGCCCGCATCGGAAGCGCTGATCATCGTGTCGCCGCCAGCAGTCAAGTGGGGATCCAGGCAGGTTCAGACACGTTGCTTTGTATACTTGTGCTTTATTGCTCATCGGGGTATCTCTTTATACGTCGATACTGACTTGTCCAAAAACCAACAATCCAGCACGCAGCCCTTATTAAATTATCCTCCTACGCCCAACTCCTCCATCTGGCAAATAGCTTCCGTGGCCTGATTCCGCTATATGTAATGGGATGCGGAAAGAGAGGTGAAAAGACAGCATGCTTTGCGCTCAAATCGGCGTCGTGGTCGAGGGCAAGTGTTTAGCATCGTGAAAATTGGCATCCGGCGCCATTTCAGATCATCCCTCCCCCCGACATCAGTGTCGCCACTTTTTGCAAGTTATTAGTGTATTGGTGCGTTGCCAGTCGTGCATCATCCTCGCAAAAAAAAAATCAGATGCCATCGTGGTGTCTGCGTGCATTTCATTTGCCCGGTGGAATGCTTCAGTCATCATCGCCCCACCATGGGACAGGCGACGTAGTGGATGTGGCAGATGCGGCTGCTGGACCGCCAACAGCACTCAGTCTCGCGAGACTCTTTCTCGATCGATGCCCCTCTGTGGTTGCGGGTGCTTTCTTGGGCGGAAGCGGCAATGGCGCTAATGGGGCTGTGATCGCTACTGGCTGAGACACCACGGGAACCTCGGGGAAGTCATCAAAGTCAAAGTCGTCCATGTGCAGGTCGTCCTCATCGTACTCGCTGTCCGTTCCGGATAACTCAGCTAGTGGCAGCGGCGCCTGTATGACTGTCCTAGGATTGACAGCTGCTGAGTCCGCTCGTGGTCGGCCGGGCTCATCCCCAGACACGAAGCCGTGTTTGGTAAACGTAGTCCACCGTGTCGACTTGATCCTGGTCCGTCCATTGTCCTCTGCCCACTCAACGTCATTCCGCTCGTCGATGCTGCCCATGAAATCGGTCAAGTCCGGGCTTGGCTCGGCTGCATCAATCGCACGTACACGGTTGATGGGTCGGTCAAGATAGAGGAGGACTCGCTCCTGTCGGGCTTTGCCCTCCTTGCGGTCCAAGGCTCTGATGGGCCGATAGCTCTCCGGTGACGATTCGACTGATTCCGTCGCCTCTGATCGAGGCCCTTCCTCCTGCAGTGTGCCTAGTGTCTTGCGCCCTAAGTCCGCAGGGTTCGGTTCTACCGCCTCGGCAGCAACGATAGACGACCTCCGCCGAGGAATGATGACTTTCTGTCCTGGCGGAGATTTTGCCGATGTCTCACTTGTGCGGGAACCTTTCTCCGTGGCGGAACCAGATGAGAGACTGCTTTGCCGCATCTTGGCCCTTTTGGCGCGTACCGCAGCTAACAGCATCTCCTCCTGGCGGGTCACAGCCATGAGACGGGGGTTGTTTTTCTCGCTCGAGTTGCTGGCAGTAGAATCGCGGCGGATGGACTCGGGAGAGCGGAAGTAAAACTCGACACTGTTCGGCGACAGTGGCGGGGTGGGCTGCTCGGACGAGCGCGAGTCACGTGTCCGGCCGTGCGATGCAGGGCGGGATAGCATTTGCTGGAAATCCGATATCGGTGCTTCCGCGTCAAGATCATTTGCTGCAGCCTCAGCTGTGGATGACACTGGATGGAATGTGACACTTTGTGCTTCATGAACATGCGCCAAAAATTCTTCGTCCTCGGATGCGAATGAGTGATTAGAACGCGGTGCAGCGTGCGATGACGACGACGAAGCACCTGAGTAGGGCGAGGCCGTGCTTGTCGCGGACTGGTGAGAGCGCAAGGTGCTATTCGAACGAGGCCGCGATGCTGTGGTTCTAGATGATGCCCGTGGGATGTCAAGATAGTTCTTGATAGGCTTTATTTGTGCAGTGCTAGGCACGCCCGCACGATCCTGAGTCGGAGAGTGGCCGGCGTGGTCCATCGAAGTCAGGTAGCTCAAGTTATTCTCTGCATTTCGGGGCATCAAGTGCGGCGAGGCAGCTGACCGCGGAGGCGACCGCTCGATATCCTCATCGGAATCTGAGTCGGACAATGACAATATGCTAGTCTGCTGACGATCCAGGCTTTGGATGCTCCGGTCAGTGCGCGATGCTTTCGAAGTACGCGTATGTCTACTAGACACACTAGCAGCGTAGTCGGTGACGGAGCTGAGAGTCGAGTCCATGGTGTCTGTTGTGCCTGACCCGCTGGTTAGGTTTCGAGTTCGTGTCGAGCTTTGATCCGAAGGTGAGCAAGGCTCCCGGATCAAAGGTTTAGAAGTTGGCAAACTTGCAGAAGTCTGCGCAGTGTGGGGCCGCTGAGATGTCTCGAACGGATCTTCGTTGAGAAAATCCGGAGTGTCCTCATCTGTTGGAGATGGGGCATTCCGGAAGGACATCTCTTCATAGTGGTCATAGAGTTGATGGAGACCGGAAGTATCACGCAGAGGCCGGTGATTTGTTCTTGGGCTTGGTATCTTTAGTGGGGGTTGTTGACTCCGACGGAAAAGCTTGTTAGGAGTTCTTTGCTCTGGGGCTAGACTTGGTGTCGGGCCACCCCAGGATGTCTTGAACGACATCATCGAGGGCGAGCGAACCAGCGTATGACCACTTCCGAGATGCGAGCTTGCATTCTGCGTACCAGCTGCGCTGTCATTCCGCAATTTGCCTCGTAAGAGGTCCAGTTTGGAGGGACGCTTCTTTCGATCATTGGCGGTCGCTGCCGGAGAGAACTGACCCAAATTCGGGCCTTGAGCAATGGCAGAATTGGAAGTCTGCTGGGACACGGACAGCGGAACATGCGTCTTGTCATAGTGGGTCCCGATGGTCGAGTTGGACAGTCGCCGGCGCAGACTGGAGATATCGGTGGCCGTGTCACCGTAGTAGTCTGCCCCGATTGTAGCGGCCGACCTTTGCTGGCGCAGACCGCGACCTCCCAGACTGTGCATGTGGCGCGGGACAATATCTGACTCCTCATCCCAGCCTCCGTCGTCAATCGTGAGCCGGGGGACTCTGTCGTACCTCTCTGTGCGATAGGTCGTATCGGTGCGGCCGCCAAGAGTGGTCTCCGATACGGCGATGCTCATCCCACTGGTCGAATGTGCTTCCCATGCTTCCCATGCTTCGTGGTCTTTTGGTGGTCCTTTGTAGTCGACGTTGATTTCGCCAGTACCGAGCAGGCGCTGGGCCTTGCTGAGAGGCGCGGAGACAGTAGTGGGCGAGGCATCCTTCACTCTGCGGCCCGGCATGGGAAACATGAACTTTGACTTGATCTTCTGTCCCATCTTGACGAGAGGCCCTGTCGATCCGCGGCCGTGGTTTGTGGTTGGACGGCCTGGCTAAAAAATGCACCCGGCTGACGTTATGACTCTGTACACATTTGGCAGGTGGCAACTGGTAGTTGATAACGGCGATTGCGACAAGCTGCGTTTGGGGGGTCGAGAGATTCGCCTGGCGAGGCTGGCGAGGCTGGCGAGGCGGGCGAGGGTCTGAAAGAAGTGAGGAAAGACGAGTCGTAAGAGGAAGACGGATGACGAAGAAAGCCGAGAAAGAGAGGCCCGGCTAGCGTGGAGGACCGGTACGGAGCAGGTCCCACTGGGCAATCTCTGAGGAGGAGAGGTTGCTGGCGTTAGGGCACCTGCGCAGACGCGGACGGACGATGGTGCGGCGCTATTGGGGTCGGTTGGAGAGGCTAGAAAGCAGAGAAGCCGTCTAGTGCGAGGAGCACGCAGAGGGCGGCGATCCGTGCATGGGCCGTCGGTAGGCGTCAGAGGCGGTGTCAAATGCGACGCTGAGGCAGTTGGAGCATAGCGCAGAGGAGCGCGGCGGGCGGTACATTGCGAGTTGCAGGTCAAGTTGCAGGCCAGGTTGCAGGTCAGTTGCCGGCAAGGTGGCGTGGCATGGCAGGTCGCGGGACAGCCAACCTGCAAGGCCAGCAGGGCTGCTGGCTGGGGCAGCCGAGCCCGAGCAGGAGGAGGAAGAGCCCGGGGCCGGGGCCGGGATGCATGGAGCAATAGAGCAATGGATCGATGGACCGATGGATCACGCACGACAGGGCCACGAGGATTGCATGCATTCGGCGACGCGACTAAAGGCAGTCGAGGTTGGGGACGAGCATGGATGTGGATGGAAGGTGGGCTCAAGAAGCTCAGGGGTTGCTCTGGCCCCGGCCCCCAGATCCTCACAGGGTAGGGGACTGTCGGGTACCTTGCGCTGCGCTACACCACTCCGTAGTACTCCGCACAGGTACGTACCACAGTACTGCGCAGGGCCACCGCAATCTGCTGGCAGTGGGCCCCAGCTGATTGTGACAGCTGCAGATATCTGAGCAATCAAACACTGATGGATTGATTGACTGATCCATCGAACCATCCATCCGTTGATCCGTTGATCCATCCACCATTGATTGATGTTTGCCATTGCTCCTTGTTGGCTGCTGCCGCGCAAGTTCCCGATGCACTTCCAGCTCGCCACCACCCCGCCCGGCGCGCCGTCGAGTCTCGGCCTGGCTGACTGACTCGGTGCTCGCCTCTGCGTCCTCAAGTCTTGCGACTGGTCACTCCCATCCGGCACCTTCACGGCCTCACCTCGCCCACTCTCACGTGGCTGTGGCTGGTCGGCCCCCCAGGGCGACACACACTCGCGCCAGCCCCTGTGCAAAGACCACCTGGTGGCCCACGCTTCAAGAATGCTCCAAAAGCCATACCTGATGATGCGGATACTCCGTATGGCAGACATCGCGGAGGACCCTCCGTCAAGATTCATCATTGCATGGATCATGGCGCGAGCAAGCACAGGACCCCCTTGTAGTCGTCATCTGCCATTTGTAAAGCATGCCAATGCGCCAATGCAAATCACCGCGCCCACGACACCGGCACTCTCGCCAGTGGCTGCCCTTCTAACCGCCATCGCTTGACCCCAACTTCCAACAGGGCCGCCGCGCAGTGCAGCTCCAAGGCAGCGCCCCGAGTCGTGTCTTTTGCAGCCACCTGGCTAGCTGTGTGCACCAGGCCTGATAGAAGGCGGCTATTGTCGTCAGCAGCAATGTCGACGCAGAGCCTAGGTGTTTAGTCTGAATATCTTCACATCACTCGCTCGACGGCAATGGACGGCCACGACATGATCGCGAGCATCGATCGGCCCGCACCAGCCACAACTGAGCATCTGGCGCACACTTGCCGTGTGTCGCGTCAACTCATGCACCCCTCGCTTCGCTTCGATGGAAAGCATGCCCGTCCTAAATGGAACTGGAGCTTAATTATATCAGAGCTCTGACCAATCGCGCGCCGCGCCGTCTTTGGACACGCGAAACAGACTGATTCGAGATCAAGACGGCTGGGATTCCGTGCCGGGGGCAGCCACAACTGAAACGCGCATGAGGCACGGCTTGGGACCTTGCATGCCCGCAGATCAGATCGTGTGCGCTTGCCGGCCGAGGTAGGCAGGTCGGCTCCGCTTGTGATTATCGATTGCCCGAGGAGCGAGTCGACGCAGTATCCACCCAGTCTGACACAACCACCTCGGGCCCGGCCGCCAGGATGCCTTCATCTCCCGCCCGGCGGGCCATCGTCTTCTCGAGCTGCATCCTGATGCTGCTGCTGTAACAGTCTCACGGCTTTGCGCTAGCTGCCCCCGCCTGATCGGATCGCAGTCCGTCCATGTTGCGTAAACTCGCAAGGGCAACCTGGCCAGCACACACGTATCATGACCATGTGCCCAAAGCTGCCGATCCAGTGGCGTGGTGCAAAATTTTATAGGCTTAGAACTCAAGCGGCCGCGCAAAACGATAACTAAGCTAAAACTGTTTCAGCGTGTCTTGACATTTGCAAAGCAGGAAGAAAAGAAAAAAATGAAATAGGCAAAATGAGAGATTGGGGTACGCTGCTCGATGGGATTTCTCAATAACCCATGCTCGCCATGGGCGCGCGTGTGTGCAATATGTCAGGGGCTTTTTCTCCATCATACAGTTTTGACTTTTTTTTTTTTTTCCTACTCTGTCGTCAACAGGGTCATTGATCGCTGTCATGTCAGAGTTCGCTCTCCCCGACGTTGCATTGAGAGGAATTTTAGTCTTTTTCTTTTTCCTTTTCTTTCTCTCTGAGGGTGATGCGGTGCGCCCTAGATTGTGATCGCCCCATGCACACGCATAATGCCCACTGCGTACTGTGATGTATCATATAATCCCTCCGATACAGTGGACCATGTATAATCCCGGAGAATAATGTCAGCCGGGTCCCTTGAGCCCTGGGCCCAGGGAACGGGATATTGATTAACTAGGTGAGATTAGTGGATAATAGCTCTCTTTTGTTGTTTTTTGTGACGTGTCGGCTGTATTGCCGGCTATGTCTCGTTTTGGAACCCAGGCTCGATAAAAGATAACGACATGTCATAATTACAAGGTCGATCCCAGCGGACTACAGACTAGTCTTCCTGTCATGCTCCTCGATATCTTCCGAGATCGACTGTCAGCAATGCGTACATCATAAATTACACAACGTGGTAATGCAAGTTCGGGCCGCAGCCTGGTGCAGGCCCGGGGTTGATGGGATGAATTCGAAGCAAGGACCTGATCAACATTTTCCCTGGAACACAAAGGGGCCCATTTCCAGTTCGGGATTATGTCAGAAGTTTTATTGCGTTATTTTCCTGTATGGCATTCTAGACTCACCTCTGTCGGAATCTGTCATTGCGATCAGCGAGAGGCTTTTCATCTCGTTTGGTTGTTTCTGATTGGGCAAAAAAAGGAAGGAAACATTGCTCCCAGTCGGTGGACGACCTTCTCACAACCCACGAAGAAGGTCCTAGGGATCCAGTAGAGTTTTCGATCTTTGGTAGAAAGTCTATCAGCGGTTGGGAAGAGACGCTAGCACACCACACTTCAAACTTCAAGGGGAAGCAAGCTTGCACTTGGATCAACTTCTCGGAATCTTTGAAACAGGTTTTATCTGGGATCAAGGGTGCAACAGGGGAGCAAAAGAGACAAGGGGCCGAGATGGCCTGCGATTATTACTGTCAGTCTCTCACTAGTCTGTGCTGCGCGCACGCGTGTGTCGATACCACATGTTGGGCATGGATGGTGATGATGACCACATGCCGCCGCGCGCGCTACCAACCATGTAGACCCGCCGGCCGGCCGTTGGGACACGTGGCTGGTGCATCGCGATGAGAAAGAGAAAGAGAGAGGAAAGGGGGCAAGCGGACAACATATTTCGTCATCTGTGATGCCATTATCCAATCCCTTGGGATGACGGAGATTAAGTAATGCTTTGCCGCGGAAATTAAAACACAACATATCCCCGAGTGGGTAAAAGGGGTAGCAGTCAATGATCCCTGGCCAGGTTGCCGAAGCGTACAGAGTAACTACTATATCTGGCCAGCTCGTCATCTTGTCAAACTTGTAGCCTTGACCTCTGCCCGCTTCTTTTGCCTAGGTTTCCACTAAGAAATGCCTGGGCCCGGTTCTGTCCGTGACAGCCTTTATTGTCAACACCAGGCCTCTCTGATGTGGTGGTGGGCATTTCATGCGTGGGCCTTTGCCGTGGCTGCTGCGCCACGTCGGTTTCACTCGGTTTCTGGGGGTAGAAGGGGGGTCGTTGGTATATGAAGCAGTGTAAGCATGCCGCAAAGTGAGCCTTTAAAGAAAGAAAGAGAGAGAGGACCATCACTTGGGCATAGTAGCCACCACCGGACCTGAGACGCTGGTTCTCATACCTAGCGACGGGCACACCTGTTTCCAGAAGTGGGTCTGGAGTTTATACCAAGGTCAGAGAGATGCTCCCGGAGATATGCCTAGTCCCGCGTCGGGGAGAAGGGGGGGTCATGTTAACTTGATTAAGAGAAGGAGCTATAAGCGTTCTAGTTGGGTAGATTTCTGCATAATCGCAACCTTGTTTTGATGGATAGCACGTAGCCGCTGGGGCTGCCGCCCTTTGCTACCTTGTAGTTTGATATCCTCATACAATCTGCAGGTAGCAGCCCGAGCACATAACCCTACATGGCTCACGGCCTATTATTTTAGCCACATTTGAGCTTTGCATCAAGTAGGCTCAGCTGGGGTGGTGTTTCCACGACACATCAGACATCGATCGGTGTCAAGTCCGAGACACAGCTACCAGAATTGTGTTCATGTGCGCCATAGAGCTCTTTTTTAGCCGCATGGCGAATCTCAAGCCGTCGTGGAATACCGCCTGCAATATCTACCTAATCAGCGGTTATCAACCTCACCGCAAGCATCCTCTTCATCGCTATTAACAAGCCGGCGAGGGCCAGCCCCAACAAAGGTAAAATCGCGAGCCTGCTCCTACCCTGGTTTGGGAAATCACGTCATCAAATTGAGAAATATGCCAAGGTAATGTTAAACACGTTTTTTCTTAAGATGGGCATGGCCGCCCTAAGGATAAACGCCATAATAACTGCAGTGGTTGATTTGTGCTACTTTTCCAGCAGCTTTGGCCTTCTAAAAGGGGTTGTTGGATGTTTCCAGATGTGAGTTGCTGTGCAGTCTCTCTGTATTCTTGTGATCATCATTGGGCTGAGAACCATCCTCATAGCGCCTTTTGGACTGTGTTACGCCTCGTGGGGCGTTTTGTGCCTTGTGTCGGCATAGCTGTTCTCATTGTGGACATGGACCGTGGTAATTTATGAGATGTATATTGCCATCGAGCGGTACATTACGGATACAAGAGCGCTAGTAACTTCTTTGACAATGATGATCGAACTCAACCCGCTCAACACGACATTTGATATCGCGGAGGGTCAGAGAATGTCATTTACGATTCGCGCAGATCTTAAGCCCAACGGCGATCAGTTTGACAGTCGACTTGTTCAATGACCCGCCGGGCACACTCTCCCTGGAACTCGCGACTTTCACATTCAGCCAGGCGAACTGGGATGCGACAACCAAACTGGAGCAAACCGACTACGTTGTCCACCTCTACATGATTAATGCAGACAAAGGATACGCCTTCCATGGCGAGGCATGGGGCAAGCTGATGTGGGCAGAAGTCGGAAGCTGTCATTCTCCGAAGTTTCTCCCGCCCAACAGCACACGCCACATTTGTCTGGTCATTTACCACGTACCAGGACAATGACCACATCGGTGGGTTGAAGCGGATGTACCTATGAGGCTATGAGCTCAGGGGCAGAGCCTCGGAAGGCCAGGCGATTAGATGCCCCTGTGAGCGTCACTCTGCACCAGCATGAGAACACCGACATCCAGCTCGGCCGTCCGCCCATCGGCCCGTCTGTCCGGCTGGATCCTCCTCCCGGGCCACACTGTTTCGTGGGTATCAGGACCATCACCAATATTGAACCCCCGCCTTCATTGCACGAGTCGGCATCATTCGAACCCATGCACTCGCGAGGGTGGGCTTCATATGGCAGCCTGTGATTTGAGCATTCCAGAGTCAAGGATCACCCTGCTTCTCTGTGATGGGGTTAAACCTCGCTATTTCGTTGCTAATGCTGAAGTTTCTGTTCCATGAAACGGTTCGCGGCTTCAGTGGCACCGGGTGTATTTCGGGACAAGTGGTCGGAAAAGAATTGCCAACTTCCAAAGATGACCTAGGCAAACTGGAAAAAAACGACCCGGTCGCCAAGCTAAGCCTTCCTCCATGCCCTCTTGCTGTAAAGTACAATTGTTTATGTAGGTACGTGCCTGGAAGCCGCTCCCTGTCCAAGATACTCATGTCCACTGCGCCTTGACTGCACCCGCTGCGACTCAAAGCCAACGGGCAGTAACAAACCCGGTCCTGAAGCTTGATACAGAATCTTGTGTCGTTATCGCTAGCCACTAGAAAAACTGGCCAGGTGCCAACATCTCTCTCTCTCTCTCTCTCTCTCTCGCGTCTCCATGCCGGAATATTCCTCTCCTCTCCTCATCAGCTCACGGTTTGTGTTCCAAGTCCTTCCCCCGCCCCGCCAAATATACCACCGTTGATCATCTTCCTTGCCTCGCGCGCCATGATGCGCACCATCTCGAGCCCGGCCGCCTCGGATACTTCCTGCCCGTCGCGCGAGCGGGTCACGGGCAGGTCCCCGTTGAGCTCGTTGCGCAGGTGGCCCACGTGGTGCCGCTCGCAGGGCGCCGTGCTGAGCCACTCGAGCTCGAACGGGTCCGTGGCTTCCATCTTGAGGTTGCGGTACCAGCTGGGCGGCGGGATCGAGGGGGAGGGGAGGGAGCGCATGCGGGCCTGCAATAAAAAAGAGAGGAAAAAGGGAGGTGGAGAGGTTAGCTGGAGCGGAAGTCATGGGGATTCTGCGCGGGCGTGGTATGAAACGGCTCATCGGAGCCGTGCTGCTGTGGGGCAAGAGATTGCGGGGGAGAGACGACTTACAAATCCGTAAAAGGGTCCCGAGTTGACGCCAAAGAATATAACGACATTGTTGCACACCCGAAAGGCGTCGGCAAAGACGTCCTCGTTGATTTTCTGCGTGGCCCAGACGCCGCTGGCCTGGGCCTGGTAAATGTTGGTGTAGTTGTACGACCGGAGGATGAAGAAGCGGGTTTCTGTGGATTAGATAAATCAGAATACGTGGCAGAGATCAGTGAGTGTGAGAAGTAGGGCAGATGACAGAGCGGTGAAACTAATGTAGAGTAATGTATTGCTCTGTGGGAGGAACGCGAGTGCGGTCCATATTGTCGACAGAATTAAAAGAACGGCACAGGTGATCAGGGATGCACTGTAGGCAAGGTATCTCGTAGCAGAGTAACGTCGTCTGTAACATGGCGGCTCGGAGCCACTGTAGAAGTAGAAATGCTTACCGCCAGGCTGGCCGGCGTTGAATGCCTTGGGCGTGATTAAATTGTCTCGCTCCTTCTCTGGGCTACGGTCTTGCGGCTGATTGCTCACGAACGGCCTCTGAGCGGTGGTGTTTTGTACAGCGTCGCCATGAGCCTCGAGTGAGTGAGCTTCGTAGGCGGATTCATCCTGACTTGCAAATTCCTGCACGGAGAGGACTGGCTCGGAAGGAGCTGGCGGCGCCGGGTCGAAGGTGAAACTGGTCTCCCGCCGCGAGATGCGACTGCTCTGAGACTGGCGGCGGCGGCTTTCATCGGGATACTCCGACCGCTCGCGATGGGTGGACCGTCGCGGAGTATCGCGTAGGCTGTGGTAACTGTGGCGGCGTGGTGTAGGACTTTTTGATCGTGAGCTGTGCCGGCGATGCAGCTGGCTCTCACGGCGGCGGGCAGTGCCATGATGATCGTTTGCCGAGCTCTGGCTCTCGCGACGATACCTGTCAAACTTGCTGGTCCGATGGTCGTCGCGGCGAGAAGATGTTTGCTGTGTTTTAGATCGGGAGTTCCTTCCATGGTTAGTGCGGTGGGCATCTCGTTTGTGGCTTCTGGCTTCGTCACGGTGAGAAGACGCATGAGATCCTGGGTCGTGCGAAAGCCCTGCGACACGAGAGTCGCAACTGCGATGGGAGTTTGCCGATCTTTGAGAGTAGTCTCGATCCTGCCCGTAGTTGTCGAAGAGATCGCGAGTCGCATATCGCTTGGGTGCGATATTTTCCCGCTGCGCGACCTCAATCTCGGAGAGGATTTCTGTTGATGCGCCAGGGCTGTGAGGCGCTTGTGAGAAGTGAGGCTGCTGCTGCGCATATTCTTGACTCTGCACCGTGTCGTAGGTGGTAATGTGGTTGTTGTCGCTGTGTTTATTGACAAGGTCGCTGCTGTCCCCCAAACGGTGCAACTCAGCGCGAGCAGCATTGAGAGCAGCTTGTTGTCGGTCAAGAGCCTGGTGGGCGTGGAATGTCCGGCCGTGCTGGGACTTGTCAAACCAGCCGGAGCCAACAAGCCAACGGTAGACATCCTGGGCTGCGGCTGGGTCTCTGACAAGATGGCGTACTGTCGTGACAGGATCGGTGTCGTCCGCGGTGGGAAGACTCTCCATCTTCACATTGGGTTTGCTCAACATGTATTTGTGGTGGTTAGTGCGGGGAATGATATGGTCAGTGGTGTCAGTTGCAGGGCTATGGCACAAGAAGTCAAGGTTGGTGTGCGGCTTGGGTCGGATTCCAGATGCACGAGCAAGAAGTTGCACGCCTGAGGAGGGATGGGCTTGATCAGCCTGTCCAAGATTAGGAGCGTCTAGGCGACCTGCGATCGGTAGCCTTGACGATGGATGGGTATCTATTGTAACATTGTTAGAGCGGTCACGTATGAATGGCAAATGCGATCACAGTCAGCTGGGACAATAGCCAGGCATTGAAAGTGCCAGAGTTTGAGCGAGCCGAAGGCACACATGTCAATTGAGCACTGTCACGGAGAATGCTGCTGCACGTATCCACGTTCTGTTTGCGCGAGTCCTCTGCCAAGCCCGTTTGGTTCCTGCCGAGGCCTACGCTGGAGGCATGAAAGACGCAAACAAAGCACCTTGGATGGTAGCGTACAGGACCATGAACATGACAACCTTCGCGCCAAATTGTGAAGTCTTCGCATCGGAGAGTTTGCTAGCCAGCCACATATACCAAAGCGGGTATGCAGATGATATCCTGGAGATGATCTGAATGTGAAAGTTGGTGATGGCGAGGCCTGCGAGAAAGATCTGGGTCAGAGCCATGGAGCGCGCCAGCCACAGTGCCTGTCTGTCGGTTGAAGCTGTCGAATCGTTCGCCATCCAGGTGCAGTTTTGCAGAGTATCGGTCCCTGACTTGACCATGAGGTACAGAACAGGCGCGGCCAGCAGGAAAAGGGGGATGTTTCCTGGCACCCAGTACTGGAGAAAGCCCACATTCCTGGTCACAAATTGAATTAGATTCAGGCTCAAAATATTGTGGTGTGGCAGATTCAACGTACCAGTAATGGGCCTGCACGAACGTGTAAATGCTTGGCAGCGCTTTGTTGCACCAGGGACGCAAGGCCTCGCTGCCAGGCTTTGCGCAGAAAGTCAGATATGCGGAGAGCTGGGGTGCAACAAAACCGACAGCAATTGCCGAGCCGCCGATGATGAGTGCGAGCCGACGCCTTATGCTCGTCAACGTTGGAGGGGAGGACGTCACCTCGACCGCGAGCGCCACCACAAAGGGAATCCCATTGAACAAGCCATTGCTGCGAAACGCGCAGGATAAGCCAAACCACAGTCCAGACGAAATTAAGCTGGCATCATGGGCGAGGTGGCGCTGCTTGGAATCAAGCAGACCTTTGGCAAGAAAGAGGTATCCGAGGAACGACAAGAGGGTGAATGTGCTCTCAGCATATGGCGCGGAAAGGAAGAGGCCTGCTGGAGAGACGATGTGTAGAAGTGATGCAACGAAGGACAAGCTCCTCTTCTTCGTGACCGTCAAGCCAAGCTGATACAGCACCAACACGGAGAGAACGTGAGATAGATGCGAGATGGCAATGCCAGCCAGCGGCTCAAAGTGATCCGGGTTCGTGTCGATACGCAACGCGTTTACAGCTGTTTTAACCAGTCAGCTCTATGTGTATGGGACCCAGAGAAGGCTGCATGGCCAGCAAGACGCACCTCGGATAACTTGTGCCATAAGCCATGGTGGCCCAGGTCCAAAAGCCCGCTCCTGTTCATATACGTAGCCTCGCCGGGCAGACTGCACAAAATAGATGGCGTCCCAACGCGTCAGCTTTGAGGCAATATCCCACGGAGCCTCGCTGCTAGCGTTGGGATGCTGAGCCGTGACCAACGTGGTTGATGTGTCGTAGGGCTGAGCGATGCCACTGCCGATGGTGATGGCAAGGAGCAGAGCCTTCCACGCAGTGAAGGCGCGCAAGAGTGAAGATTGAGGGTTAGCCGGATCAATCAGTAATGAAGCCATCATCGAGTTTGACTATTAATTGGACTTTGTAGAGTCAAGGATCGGTTGTTTGTCGCTTCGAGCTGTCAAGAGAGCACGCTGGTTGGGTCGCAATCACACCGCAGCCACAGAGGTCGTCAAAGGCACCCAGCCACGGCCCACACCCTGGGGCGGTGCACCAGCCGCACTGGAGGAAGGGCTCAGGGGGCCATACGGCCGTGGACACATTTCCAACGTTGTTCCTCGAATTCTCAAGTCACAAATTGGAAATCGTCAAAGTACTGCCATCTGCAAGCTCGCGTGGCTTCGCGACACAGGTACGCTACTCTTGACTCGGTTGCTGTGGTAGGAGTTGCTCTACACCCCAAAGGTTTCAAATGACGTCTACCTGTCTTGCTTGAGGATCACGGGACGTTTTGGCCGATGCGATTTGGTGCCGCCTCGTTGTCTCTTGGCAGGCTCCATCATGACTATTGTTGCGCGCGCTTGTGAAACAAAAACATGGACGGTGAGTACAAACAGACGCTATCCAGCCACGCAGCTTGCTGTCGCAGAGAAATCGCGATACACAGGTTCAATTGATGGTGTCTGGACGTGTCCAAATCTCGGTGAGGGGTTGCTTGTATCCCAGCAGCTGCCGGCGATCACCTGGTCGCCTGTGGGAAAATCTGTGCAGCTGAGTGGCACGCCGCGACAGCGCGGGATGATCATGTGTGCCCCATCCATGGCAGGGCAGGGTGGGCGGAGGGTGGGCGGAGCGGGAACGCTAGACGGCCGACTTGCTCCCGCCAGAGCTTCGATCGCGGGGTATCGACAGCTGGTGGTCATGCGACCGCGTGCTTGGTGTGCCGCTTTTGTGCGAGACGGCGGCTTTGAGTAGTCCCACTGGACGACAGCTCGCTTGTGGCCAGGCTCCAGAGGCAGCTTGGAGAGGCGGCGAGCCAAAGAGCACGACTGAAGAGAGTCGTGATGGCAGCCGTGGCTTGAGCATCTATTGCCCGCTGAAAATGGTGTTGCTATGGGCTGCGGAGGAAGATGCCCGAGATCAGGACAACCATGATCCCCCCCGACCCAGGATAGTGGACCGACCGCCTGCGTGTCTGTGGAGTCAGGATGACGACCTTCGCTCGAGCCCAATGGCGTGTAGCGCTGGAAGCAACAGGCCGAGAAGCCGGGAAGATCGATCGGCTCAGAGCTGCCAGTGCAGCAGCCCTCGCCCAGCCCGGCTCAGGCACGCCCTGCGCGGGATTCGAGCGTGGTTGTAGCGGGGCGATCGCCCGATGACTTCCATGGCCGGCGGGGTGAGGGCACGCCGAGGCAGGCGAGGCAGGGACCGGAGCGAGGCCGCCGTCATTGCGCAGGGATGGAGCTGGCAGTCAAATGTGCCATCCCCACAGCCTGGGCGGCCGCCGCTCTTAGGAGCCTCCAGAAACGGTACAGTAGCCCTTCATTACACTAGTCGCACAGCACCCAGCCTCTCCAGCCGCGCCCTGACGACATCACTTTTCACTTTTGTCTCCCAAGTCCAGCCCGGTCCAGAACCAGCTTTCTCTAGCTCAGATGCTGCTCCGCGGCCGCTGACCGCAGTCCACGACAACCTCACCCTCCTTTTAACGCCCGCCACGAAATTTTCACGCCTTACGACATCTCTTACCACGCAACGCCCTCGGACGAGCTTTTCTCTCGCCCTCAGGCCGACCGCGTAGTCTGCACCACGTTTCTTGCCGCTCTACAGGCCGGTCGAGTCGCGCGGGTCGTCGCATGATCTGAATGAGTCACGACTGCTAGTCATTGTCGAAAGAGAGGCTTCACACATTGCATCCCAAGCTCGCAACATGGCAATTGCCTACGATGACAAGCCCAAGCCCTTGGGTGGGCCGATGCTACTGGGAGTCCCAGTAAAACATGTCTCCTTGGCGACCGTAAGCTGTCTTTGGCGAATCCTCCCAGCTGAGAGTAGTGCTCACGTACATGACCAACTGACTCGGATTGACCCACGAGCAGCTCACGTTTCAAAACTCGATCCTCATCCTCCTTGTCCACTACTCGCGTATCATGACGCCTTCGGGCGACCACAAGTACTTTGCGTCCACCGCCATATTCCTCACAGAGGTCATCAAGCTGGCCATATCCTTGACAGCGGCAATCTACGAAGTGTCACGGAGTCTTGCGCCCTCGACACCTGCGACGGTGCTGTTCGAGCAGCTGTACAATGCGGTTTTCTCTGGTGATGGCTGGAAGTTGGCCATACCTGCGACACTCTACACGATCCAGAATACGTTGAACTACATCGCGCTAGGGAACCTCGATCCAGTTCACTTTCAGGTTCTGTACCAGGTTAAGGTGAGCAACGGTGCCACATGAGGCTGCTGCTACAGAGGCAGACTTGTTGACACTGGTTCTGCGCAGATCCTCACAACTGCCATTTTCACAGTGACCATGCTGGGGCGGTCCCTTACAGTCAACCGTTGGATCGCGCTTGTGGTATTGACGGTAGGCGTTGCAATCGTCTCGATTCCTTCCTCCACGCCAGAGGTCGGCATGTTTACCCTACACGACATGACGGACCACTTCTTCCCGCGATCGATGCACGAACTGGGGCAAATTGCGAACGGAATGGGCGAGGTAGCCAACCACTTGACACGGCGTAGCCTGGAGGGCCTCTCCGAGGTCGGGGTAGCCTTGATGAAGCGGTCGGCGACATATGAGGGCATCGACGAAGACGTTACACAAAGCGGCATGAATTATTCAATCGGCGTAGCAGCGGTGCTGGTCGCCGCCGTCATATCGAGTTTGACCGGGGTGTACTTCGAAAAGGTCCTGAAAGACCCAGCGACCACAGCTTCTGTTTGGACGCGCAACATTCAACTGTCGTTCTACTCGTTGTTCCCGGCCGTCATTTTCGGTATCGTGTACAAGGATGGCGACGAGATTGCGCAGCATGGCTTCTTCGACGGTTACAACTGGATCGTGTGGGCGCTCATCGTCTTACAGGCGTTTGGGGGGATTCTTGCGTCACTGTGCATCAATTACGCCGACAACATCGCCCGAAACTACGCAACAAGCATCAGCCTGATCCTTAGCTTTACGTTCAGTGTCTGGTTCTTCGACTTCAAAGTCTCTCCGATGGTAAGAATCAGCCCTTCAACCCCGCGCCTGACGCTGTGCTAATTATGTTGCTCTTTAGTTCCTTGCTGGTGCTACTCTCGTCCTTGCCTCTACATTCATGTACACAGGTGGGAACAGGCGCAGCCGCCCGCCCCCGATCCGCATCGCAAGCTACCAGAAAACCACGATCGACTTGGCGATGACCCCTGAGCGCGCGAATGATAAGCTCACTGTGCCTACACCACAGGATGTCATGAGATCGATGGGGCTCTCTACGTCGCGACCGTCCTCGCCGTTAGGGCACCACTCAAGAACCCCAGTACAGCGAGAGAGGAACCAAGACGAGTAAACATCGGGAAAACAGGGCCCGAGACAATTGGACGGGACGATGGCTCAGCTTGGGACCAAAGCTCACTTCGCGTGGCAATGGAGATGCTCATGCACAATTAATTCTGTAGTCACGATGTGGGTATTGCGTGGCTTCAAGATACAGAGCGGTCGATCCCCTGGCGTCATGCCCTCTGATTTGTACTGAGGATGAGTCTTTTGTAAATAAAACTACATATTTTTTTGGTTGTGCACGGGCGACATTGCGGAACACACTGCAACATGCCAGCGATAAACTTGAAGTCGGGGATGGTGGAACAGCGACACATTTGTACCTTGAGTAAGTCCTCTTCGTGGCTTCAAAAGATTCGGACAATATTTTGCTAAGGCGCTGGTGCGGGCCTTCCAAATGCACTGCCACTAGCTGTCGCTCCTTCCTTCGGCGACAGCGGCCGGGTCGGGCAGCCACTACAAACGGACTTCGAGTCTCCATCGTCGGAGTGGCTGAAAATTGCATAACCTCAGGGATCTTGTTCTAGGGAGTCAAGGCTCTGTACGCTGTCTTTGCTAGCATTCCCGCCGCTCTGGAATTGGGGCAATCGAGGTCAACCGCCGAGCCCAGCCCAGCATCGGGCCGGGTCACAAAACGTCCGGTACACGAACGGTTCCGTGTAGCCTCCGCCGTGGCTCACAGCCCGAAATCGACATGTCAGACAATTATCATCATGGCCCAGCGGGCAACACGCCATACGAATTCTCCTGGATCAGCGCTTCCTCGAGTCGTGACGGAAACACACGGAACTCGGCTAGTCAGCCGCATGCGCCTCCGTATCTCAACCAGCACATCTCGACCGAGTATTTGCAAGCATCAACTCCGGCGAGATACATGATCGCAAGAGAAACCCTGGCACAGAGCCTACCCGGGCTCGCAGGTCGTGGCCTAGATGACTTTGGTAAGACTTAGTCCCTGCATGAGGCATGCCCAGACACCGGAGTGTGATGTGCTAGAAGTCTGACCTTACCAGACCGACGACTGCTGGGTCATTCGCAACAAGGTTTCGCACCATCAGCGGAAGTTGGGAAGGAGAGTCCAAGGTTATCTTTACCTTTGGGCCATTCCTCCCAGAGAAGAGTCCTCGGGGATGCGAGCCACCACTTCCGACCGTTCTCGATGCGTGATCCTGAGCAGCAGTCACCTTTCTTGACTCAACCTGCACAAGCTCCGACCTCTTCGACCCGCGCGTCTGAAAACCAGATTGTACTCCGACGCCAGCCCACTCCGTCGTACCCATGGGCGATACCTGAACAGCGACCAGTCACTCCACCGCGCCGCTTTCGTAAGTTATTGTAGCACACAAATGGCTACACATGCGAGTGGTCTACGTTATGCTGACCAACTCTTGGCAGCAGCAACACCTCCAGATCTGCAGACCTTCGCCTTGGAGTCATCACCGGCGGGATTTGAAGTACAATCCAGTCCGCTCTCGAGACAGTCGGTCCTGAAAGATCGCCCAAGCCACCAGAGGAATCACAGAGAACAAATCAGAAGATTGCCTGACCGTCCGAGTCCGGGACACGTTGACACCGTTCCTCCCATCATCAACAACGTTCGCCTTATATCACCCCGCCAAGCTTTGCCGAGCAACTTTCATTCAGTCTTCCCGCATGAGTTGTTTAATTATATTCAATCCAAGTGTTTCCCACTAGTCTATGGCTCAACCGACAATGCCGTGGTGTCTGCACCCACGGGATCAGGCAAGACTGTGATTCTCGAAATGGCCATCTGCAAGCTGCTAGGCTCACCTGGAGGCGAGAACTTCAAGATTGTTTACCAAGCTCCAACCAAGTCGCTTTGCTCTGAGCGTGCTCGAGATTGGGAGCAAAAGTTTAGACACATGAACGTCACGTGCATCGAACTTACAGGAGACACATCTCAAGCCCAAGCGCGACGAGTCGGAAGTGCCTCGATAATTGTAACGACACCTGAAAAGTGGGACTCAATCACCCGGAAATGGTCTGACCACCGCAAGTTGCTGGAGATGGTTCGCTTGGTCCTCATTGACGAGGTGCACATTCTCAAGGATATCAGAGGAGCCACGCTCGAGGCTGTCGTTTCACGCATGAAGACCATCGGTGCGCACGTGCGCTTTGTTGCTCTGAGCGCAACGGTTCCCAACATCGAAGACATTGCGACCTGGCTGGGTTTGAATCACGGCAACCAGACTTCCCCTGCCCGCTTCGAGGCGTTTAGTGAAGAGCTACGCCCCGTACAACTCAAAAAGTACGTATACGGCTTCAAGTCTATGTCGAATGAGTTTATGTTTCAGCAGTCACTGGAAAAAAGCCTCGTGACGCTACTCAGTAAGCACTCCGAAAAGAAACCAATCATGGTGTTCTGCTTCACCAGAAAGTCATGCGAAGCCACTGCTCGCAAGCTTGCAGAGTGGTGGACTACCTGTGGTGACGAAGACAAAGCGTGGCCAGCGCCACAACGTCAAGCCAAAGTGCTGCACAGGGGTTTGCAAGAGATCACACCTTGCGGAGTTGCGTATCACCATGCTGGATTAGAGCCCCAGGACAGAACAGCGGTTGAGCAGGGTTTTCTACACGGTGACTTGCTTGTCATCTGCTGCACATCAACACTAGCTGTTGGTGTAAATCTGCCATGCCACACCGTTGTGCTCAAGGGCA
Organism: Microdochium nivale; assembly: GCA_026745475.1. Lineage (NCBI taxonomy): Eukaryota > Fungi > Ascomycota > Sordariomycetes > Xylariales > Microdochiaceae > Microdochium > Microdochium nivale. Next base: position 2,637,812 of record JANTFD010000006.1, on the reverse strand, counting down.
CGGTTGGCTACTCAAACAACCAGGTACAGGAGTACTCTGACCTCGAAGTCATGCAGATGCTAGGTCGGGCTGGGAGGCCCCAGTTTGACAGGGAGGCAGTCGGCATCATCATGACAACCCATGCAAACGTGCAGCGATATTCTACGATGGTCTCGGGAGGACAGGTACTTGAAAGCACCCTACACCTCAACCTCCTCGAACACCTCAACTCCGAGATTGGCCTCGGTACGATCAAAGACATTTCTGCTGCGCGCAAATGGGTCAGTGGTACATTTCTCAGCGTGCGGATACGGCAAGCACCGAGTCATTACAACGAGACAGGGATACAAAGCGCAGCAGATGCAGATGCTCGCATGCAGGAATGGTGTGAGCGAGATATCAGGCTGCTTCAAGAGCATGGCCTCATTAGTGAGAGCAGTCCATTCAGCTGTACTGAGTACGGCAACGCAATGGCACGCTATATGGTCCAGTTTGAAACCATGAAGCATCTGCTGGCTATCCACCACGGCGCCGCATTGAGGGATATGGTAAGTTGAGACTCAATTGATCAGTCAACACCATGGATGCAAGGCTAATGAAGCTCTTCCATAGCTCGAAGAACTCTGCAAGGCACACGAGTTCCAGGAATTTCGATTGAAGGCGAATGAGCGAGCGTTTCTTCGCAGCATCAACACCGAAAAGTTTGTTCGTTTCCCAATTGTCGAGACCGTCAGCGAGCCTTGGCACAAAGTCTCCCTTATCGTCCAGTTGTATCTCGGTGGATGTGAATGGCCGAACGAGAAAGACCTGATAGGCCTCAAAAGACAACTAGCAACAGAGAAGCACATTATTTTCGATCGTCTCAATCGATTGATCCGATGCTTGATCGATTGCAAAGCATTTGACGGTGACGGCGAGGGCACGCTCAGCGCACTCGAGCTGGCACGCTGTTTGAGTGCGAACACTTGGGATGGGCTACCGTGTCAGCTTGCTCAGATCCCTGGATTTGGGCCCGTGTCAGTGAGGAAGTGGAACGCGAGAGGCATTAACACCGTCAAAGAGATTGCAGAAATGGACTTTCATGACATTGAGCGCCTCGCAAGCCGCAATCCTCCGTTTGGTCGGAATCTGTCAAACCTTCTTGCGGATTTTCCGCGTTTGCAGCTCGATGCAACACTGCACGAACCACGGCCGACCAGTGTTCCTCAAGACGAAGTCATAGTCACAATCCACGCCCATCTCCGTCACTTAACCCCGAACAAATCACCCACTTGGAACAAGAAAACCCCTGCAGTTACGTTCATTGTTGTCACTTCCGAGGGTAGCCTTGGGTTTGTCTGGCGTGGCAACATCAAACAGATTGACTACGAGAATGGACTACCCCTGAAGTTTTCGGTTTCTTTGAGCCGCCCGGCCGAGGTTATCACATGCTACTTCAGCTGTGAAGAAATTGTCGGGACAGAAGTTGCCTCCACTCTGAGATCGCAGCTACCTGCCGAGGCTTTCACGCTGCGTACCGCGACTCCTCCACGTCACGACATGAGGGACAGTATCCCCCAAAAGCGCGCCCATGAGACTGACTACAATGACATCTCCGATGGAGATCTACTAGCCGCACTTGAGCAAGCAAATGACACGGATGAATCTCGAAAACGTGCAGATGAAGGCACTGATGAAGATTGGAGCCAGTCGGAATTCCCCTTCATCGAAGATGTCCTCCACGAAGAAATTCCGGCCCAAACCTACGAAGCGGAGAAGATGAGCAACGGCCGGTGGATGTGCAATCACTTCTGCCGCAACAAAGGCCTCACAAAGTCAGGTAAGAAATGCAGCCACAAGTGCTGCGCAGAAGGACTTGACAGGCCTCGGGCTCCTCCAGTGGCAAAGAGCGCCAAGCCTGCTTCTAAGATATTTGCAATCGCCGACGCAAAAAAGCCGTCTCGTAATCCGACACAGAAGGTTTCCTCAAAATCCATTAGACCTTCCACCTCCAGTATCGACAGTACACATAGCATTCAGGATGACGCGGCATCACATTTCTCAGACAGTCGCAAACGCCCGAGAGCGGACTCGGGGAGCCAGACAAGTCACAGAACCCCATTGAACAAAGTCGCACGAATTAAACGCGCATCTGACTTCGAATGTGTTGATATTTCCGCAATGTCTGATGACGAGCTTCTCGGTGCTCAGAAAAGCGATCCGAAGAAAACTTTATCCTCAACTGAAAAAGGAGAGAAGAAGATTACGAACTTGCACCGATTAATTTCCGAGACGACAGCTGAGTCACCTCGTTTCACCGCAAATTACCTGTCGAACACAGCAAGCACTTTGAGCGGAGCACCAAACCTGTCGCACCGCGTCAGCCAGGCCTCCTTCTCCAATTTTGCTAGTGATAGCGATGACGATGATTTCCCCAGTGTCGAAGAAATCATGAAAGATAATTATGCAGACAGGGTGAACTCAAGTTCCACTACCGATTTGCTTTCGAAGACTGGTCGAGGAGGGACCAAAGGTACTAATAAATCCTCGGGCGGTGATGCGGATGTATTTCCAGATTCAGTCGACGAATGGTTCGAGCTCTCGACAGATTCGAACATGACCTCACCACCGGCCCAAGCAGCGTACAAGAATGATATCGACGGAAGACTTTTCGACGAGGCACAAACCGTGCGCGACGATGATCCCTTGTTCGGCGACCCATTTCAGGTCGGAATCAATCTCGAGCCAGTAAGCAGCAAGCCCGCAGCGTCGCTTGATGAGCCTGCGTGGGTGGCCGCAATGGATCCGAGTTTGATTGAATCTTTGCGAGATGTGGTGAATTTCCTTGAATAAAATGAGGATGACAACATCATGATAAATACACAGCTTCGTTGTCAAAGGTCACAAAGCTAAGTTTTGTGATGCTCAACATGTCAGACCTTGCCCCCAAACAGAGACAGCTTAGCTTGAATCATTCGTAGACTAAATTGCAGTAAAAGTTACCAACCATAGCTTTCAATCAAGGAGCCATCAAGAGATATTTCGCCGTGTGTATCTGCAATGATCGCGAGCTATTCGAAATGAGAATGAAGACTTGTAGCTGCATTCTGTGCCTTGGCTGCAAGGCCTAGACACCAACAACCGAGTTTCAATGGCGTAACTCAAACCAAGTCAAGCAATTGCTGACGGGATGCAACGCTGGAAAGCTGTGTGCGGCCACTGGTGCCTGATGGCCGCCTTCTTGGCTGCATGACCACCCACAACGCAGCTCCCGCAAGGCATAATTATGTTGGCGACCCGACCCGACATGAACCAACCAACACTACCCTGCGGTCTAGTTACGGGAGCTCGCATATCCTCCAAAGAAAACCTGCATCATCTTTGTGGAGCCCATTGCGTGGGATCTCCCGGGCGCTCAAGCACAGAGATGCAGTCTGCAGCGCCATCTGTGCCAGCCTCGTTGATGGCCTCTCAGTCGCCCGCGCGCGCGCATGAGGAGAACAGCCAACCAACAGCATCATTGCGTTTAGGCGCCGAGGTGTCAGTGACGGTGAATCCCTGAAGCCAAGGCACTGCAGCTGTTTCAATCCTTGTTCGTGTGCAAACACGGCGGGAGCCTTGTAGTCGGCCTCGCGCAGTATGGTTGTTGGAGAGATGAGCTGCCACCTACATAAATACGACATCTCCTCGGAAGCAGCCACCGTCGTCTCCAGCCATTCAACACCATCGCCCACTCACCACCATTTATCCGCTCGATCGGCACTCTTTCCCAACCGCTCTTCCAATCCAAGAACCTCTAGATTGCAATGAACATCAAAGATGTCTCTAGCGAGGGATGGCTCAGCCAGATGTGGCAGCAGTCGGAGCAGAGCGCAAAGCAAGCACAGCAACGCAAAGGTCAACTCGTACGCGACCACCCTCCTGCGCACCAGCTCGTGGGTCGTTTCATGATGAAGCTGCAGATGGCGGCCGTTCAGAGTCGAAACCCGTCAAGAGGCACCATCGCCACTTCGCAGCTTCCTATGCCCTACGCGCCATGCGTGCGCCCCACGAGTGAGCTCGACCCCATCATGATTGCCGATATGAAACTCGAGACGCACCACCGCGGCAAGAGAGTCACACTCCGCGCCCTCACCCCGCCGGACCGCATGACGGCGGTCATGGCCATCGTGGATGACGAGCGCGGCACGGCTGTCTTGCTCCAGTCTTATTATCAGCCGGGCGAGGCGACGGTGCCGGTGAGCGAGATCATGCAGGCGGGCGACGTGTTCATTGTCAAGGAGCCGTTTTTCAAGACAGCGACAGACGGGTCTTACACGCTGCGTGTTGACCACCTGGGCGATCTCATACGGCTGGCCCATGGTGATGAGCGCGTTCCAAAGGCCTGGGCTAGGCGATCTCCCACCTCGGAGCTTGCAAGCAAGGATATCCGGCTCCAGGGCAACACAGCGGTACAAGCCACAAAATGGGCTGAGGCACACCGTCTGTGAGTCTCATACGCTCAATCCATATGCTGACAAGATTTTAAAAATCCGAAGGAACATCAGGCTTACAATTACATGGACGTTTTTCCAGTTACACATCTGCCATTGACGCTGCTCCGAACTCAGAAGATGAGCAGCTGGCCCGCCTCAACCGCTCGCTCGCAAACATGAAGCTGGATCGTCCTGTACAGGCACTCTCAGACGCTGAACTAGCATCTAAGTCTGCTCCGCCCTCAGAAAAGGGACTCTTCCGCGCTGCACGGGCTCTGTACGAGCTCGGGGAGTTTGAAAAGTGCCTCGAAACACTGCAGCGACTTACTGCCGGGTGGCCCGAAAACGCTGCTGCCAATATAGAACTGGAGCGAGCTAAGGCTCGGGTTCTCGAGAAAGAGACAGGTGTATTTCCATTCCGCCAAATGTACAAGCAGGCTAAGGCGGTAATCCCACTGATTGATTGTGCAACATTCTCCGCGCCGGTCGAGGTGCGCTCATCGCCCGGCAGGGGAAACGGCCTCTTTACGACAGTCCCGGTGTCCGCTGGACAGCTGCTCGTCTGTGAGAAGGCCTTTGGCTACAGCTACGCCGGCGAGGATCTGCCCGGGTCCATGTGCCTCATGATCAACATGGCTACCAAGAAGGGCGTCATGGGTGGACAGGTCCACCTTCTCAACCAGCTCGTACAGAAGATGTATCACGATCCTCGTGCGCGGGATGCGTTTTACGAGCTGCACCACGGCGACTATGACGTCACTGCTGTGTCGACCGTTGACGGAAAGCCCGTGGTTGATTCGTAAGTCATCTTTCGAATTTACGTTGGTCAAGTGTCTCGACTGACTGTTCGACAGCTTCCTGGTTTCTCAGATCCTTTCCCTCAACACCTTTGGCGCGCCACGGACTTCCCGTAACTCTTCCCATATGCATTCAGGCGAGGGGAGAGAAGACAATAACAAGACCGACAGCGAGTCAGAGGGCAAATTCTCCACATCCGGCATCTGGCTCCTAGCCTCCCGCATTAACCACTCGTGCGTCGGTAACTGTCGTCGCTCATTCATTGGAGACATGCAGATCATCCGCGCCGCTCGAGACCTCGAGGCGGGCACGGAGCTGCTTTTCCCATACCGCGCGCCACAGAAAATGCAGTCGTACTCGGAGGTCCAAAAAGGCCTTACCAATTGGGGGTTCGTGTGCGCGTGCGAGCTCTGTCTTAGCAGGAAGCAGACCACCAGCGGGATGCTAGCCCGCCACAAGGTCTTGCATGGAAAGCTGGCGGAGATTTTCAACAGGCAGCAGCTGCGCCCGGCGGGTATCACCGCGGCGCAGCGTGTGCTCGAGCAGATGGAGGAGACTTACCCACCGCCACCGCCGTCGTCCGAGGGGTCAGAACTGGGTGCTACTGTCCGGCTGGAGCTGTGGGACCCCTATTTCGCGCTGGGCCGCGCGTGCCTCTCTGGCGGAGGGCCTGTGGCATGTATTCAGATGATTGTCAAAGGGTTGGAATCTCTTGGCTTCGTTATGACAGCGATCATCCCTAGTGGCGGCGGTGGCGGCGGCAGTAGTAGTGTGAAGAAGACGAAGAAGAAGCAATCCGTGTCGTCGCCGCCGCCGCTCCTCGAGGTGGCGCGCTGGGGACACATGACCGACATGGTGCCTTGGGCGTTCCTGCAACTGTATAGGGCCTACGAGGCACTCGGGGCCGCGTCGGAGGTGCTCGCGGCTGCGAAGCGATATGCTGGCGTTGCTTACAGTATCATCGTTGGCGAAGAGGATACGCTGGGCGAGGAGTTCCCGCAGCTCGCTTAGGCTCGTCGGAGATGGGGGTATGGGAAAACGCGGTGTGGATGTCAGGGATCGTGAAGGAGAGAGAGGTCTTTCGATGATAACAGAAGGGAACACGAGGGGAAGTAAGATCACCATGAATTGAAAAGCTCTGCTCGTTTCACAGTTACGTCCGCTTGAGCCAGCGTGACTGGGCAGGGGAACAACACGACCAGCTTGGGCATGTGCATATTTGAAGTCTATGCACATAGTGACATAGCGCACTTGGCGCCACTGCGATTTCCGGAGGAGCTCTTGTCATGTTCACGAAACTTTGTCGCATTGACAGCGTCAGTTCTGAGCAACCTCGACCAAAAGCCGCCCCCCTTGGTAGTTAGTGTCAGTGCCTACTCCTGAAGCCATGGTCACAATACATAAGACAGAAGCTAGTAAAAATGTGGTGCTTTAATGCGCAGCTTTCTTTTACTAGCCCAGGTCATTGGACGCCGAACACGAATACGAGACCCTCCGCAAACTGGCCAATCGGAGCAGGGCAGCGACGACGATTAGGGAAGGGCAGACCTGTCGTGCTGTCCGGCAATTTCTGGCTCAGCCTCGCTTCTGCTACCAGACGCTTAGCAAATGCACCTTGGACACCGCGTCGGGCAGTCATGGGAATAATTTGTTATTGTTCGTTGGTGCCAATCAGGGCGGGCACGGGGAGGGGATGCCCCTGAAGACTCGCGCGCGCAATACCCTGCCACGACCTGCCGCAGAGGCCTGCTTCCTGAGAACCACTTACTTCGCTGCCATTACGAAGAAGCGACGGGAAGTGTATAAAGACTCGTACGCCAGACCACCGGAAATGCCCAAAATCTCCCTCCAGTACGCAGCTCTCCCACCATCGAGCACTCTCTCTCTGTCTCTCCCTTTACTACTCGTCTATCCAAACCAAGCTCTGTTCCAACTTCCCTCCGCCAGCCATCACGAACCGCAACGATGTCATTGCCTGCCACCACCGCCGAGGAGACTTCGGGTCTTCTAAAGGCCGCCGCCTACACGGCCGCAGGGCTTGCGCTGTCCCTGGCGTTTTCCGTTTTCCGACAGCTGTTCCTCCTCCGCAGCAAGACCGAGCCCCCCGCCGTCTTCCACTGGATTCCTTATGTGGGCAGCGCCGTGGCGTACGGGATGGACCCCGTGGCGTTCTTTGAAAAGTACCGAGTCAAGGTAAGCGCAGTTCCCAAAAGCTGCCTGACCCCCAATACCAACACCCGCGATAATCCATCACTGTCGTACTCTCGCTTCCGAGAAGGAGCAGGGTGTAGAAACTTTTACTAACTCGCAACGACTTCTATTTTGAAAATCTAGTACGGCGACATATTTACCTTTACTCTTTTCGGCCGGCGTATAACCTGCTACTTCGGCCTCGACGGCAACGAGTTCATCCTCAACGGCAAGCAAGCCGACCTCAACGCGGAGGAAGTCTACGGGCCCCTGACAATCCCCGTCTTCGGCAAGGACGTCATCTACGACTGCCCCAATGCCAAGCTCATGGAGCAGAAGAAGTTTGTGAAGTTCGGGCTTACGCAGAGGGCGCTCGAGGCGCACGTCCCGCTCATCGAGCGCGAGGTGCTCGACTATATCCGGGGCAAGGACGGCGGTGCGTGGAGCGGAGGGCGGGATAAGGGCGTCATTGACGTGTGCGCCGCGATCTCCGAGATCACGCTCTTCACAGCCGCGCGGTCGCTGCAGGGCGCCGAGGTGCGGCGAAAGCTGACGGCCGAGATGGCGGAGCTGTATCATGACTTGGACATGGTGAGTCTTTTTTCCGCCTCCTTGTCCTTTCCCCGAGAACTTTCGCCCTTCTCCTATTCCTTCTTTGTTCTTAGTAGAGAGAAAACGTGCTGACTCGAAGATGGTGGCGCTCACGCGATCAGGGATTCTCGCCGATCAACTTCCTCTTCCCCGGGCTGCCGCTGCCGCGCAACCGTCGGCGCGACGCCGCGCACAACAAGATGCGAACCGTCTACCTCGACATTGTCCAGGCGCGGCGGCTCCGCCAGCAGCACGCACGCGCGATCGGTGATGTCCCCGAGGAGGAAGAGCACGACATGATCTCGAACCTGATGGCATCTACGTACAAGGACGGCACCCCCGTGCCGGACTCGGAGGTGGCCAACATGATGATCACGCTGCTCATGGGTGGGCAGCACTCGTCGTCGTCAGCGGGCGCGTGGATCATGCTCGAGCTCGCGGCGAACCCAGACATCGCCGAGGAGCTGTACCAGGAGCAGGTGGCTAACCTGGCACCAGAGACGACGGCGGCAACAACGACGACGAAGACGAGGCTGCCGCCGCTCAAGTACGCTGACCTGGACAAGCTGCCGCTCCTGCACAGCGTGGTCAAGGAGACGCTGCGGCTGCACGGCTCGATTCACAGCATCATGCGCAAGGTCAAGAACCCGATTCCGGTGCCCGGCACACCGTACGTGGTGGGCACGGACAAGGTGCTACTCGCGTCGCCAATGGTGACAGCCGTGAGCGACGAGTTCTTTACAGACGGGAAGACGTGGAACCCGCACCGATGGATGACGGAGGAAAACGGCAACAGCGGCGGAGAAAAGGAAGGAGAAGAAAAGGACAAGGACACGGTCGACTACGGCTACGGAGCAGTGCCGCGGAGCAGCACGCGCAGCCCTTACATACCCTTTGGGGCGGGCCGGCACCGGTGCATCGGCGAGAAGTTTGCGTACATGAACCTGGGCGTCATTGTGGCGACGCTGGTGCGCGAGTTTGAACTGCGCAGCGTCGACGGCAGAACCGGGCCGGCGGCGGTGCCGGGGACTGACCACACGTCCATGTTTGCGAGGCCACCGATGGGTTCGATGATGAAGTGGAAGAGGAGAGAGTGAGGAGGAGGATGCAAGGGCGGGCAAGTCGTGGTGCAAATTGAGTTGTAGCGGTTGGATCACGTTATCAGAGATATACCCGACCCAAGTGCAGATGCAAGAGCGCGAGCGCTATCGTGGTTCCGCCGCTGACGTCATCCGCTCTTTCCGCAGTGACCGTCCGAATTCTGTCAACCGCCAACTCTTGCGCATACACCCACACACCCACAACCACAACCCCAAGAAACCTCAACCTGCATCCGCAACACGACCCCAGCCACCACTGTACAACCATCCACACCTGTCCCCTCCCGCCATGGCTGTCGCTACGTATCTGCACTCGGCCCAGGCCCTGCTGGCCGCCTGGGGCGGCATCCAGTCCGCTATGGCCATCACGCGGCTGCAAACGTACGAGTCGGCCTCCGTCAAGCTCGCCGAGTGGTCCTCCGAGGCCGCGCGCCAGCTGCGCAGGACGCGCACCACCCAGGCCTCGGGCGCCGCCGCCTTCCTCGCCTCCTTTACTGCCGCCGCCTTCCTCGCCATTGGCGACCGCAAAGACCCCTCCAGCATCCTCGCCTCGCGCTTTCTGCTCTACAACCTCTCGCCTGTCATGGTCTGCTCCCTATTGCTCGCCCGCGGCTACATGCGCAGTTACTGGGCGCCCAAGGGCGACGGCAAGAAGGTCGGCTGGAAGCCCCCCTTGCCCATGATGGACGACTACAACGAGGCCCAGCGCCGCACCGAGAACATCCTCGCCATCCTAGAGGTGTGCGCGTACTCGTGGATGGCAGCCACCGTCGTTGTTTTCTTCGCATGGTAAATGCGTGCGAGGTGTCGCCCGGGTTGCGCTACTATCACGTTCATGACAACCAGGTGCCAACGAAACGGATTTCATAATGCATAATGAAGAGGAGAGAAGATTATCGTGACAAAGACAACGCTGTCCAGCGAGCCGTACAAGCACCTTGTGGGTATTGGTATTGCACATAAGAACACCCTGAATCTGATTAGGGGCAGGGACACTGTCAAAGTGGTAAAAGAGTAGATTGCCATAACCTGTCTGGCCGATCTACCTATTTAAACAAATAAGAGGGCGACATTCTGCGGCTTATAGAATATACCATCACACGAAACTATTCCATTAAGGGCGAAACCACATTGCTTTCAGAATCATACATAACTCGCGTGCGATGGATAGTGAAAGGACACAGATGCATTGGAATATCTGCTGTAGCAAAAATCTGCCGCATCTCTGTTCGATTTGGAGCACAATAATCGCTAGAAACAAGACAAAAAATAGCTACCCTGTAGCAAATGTTCCGAGCTGTCGTGTCCATCATCATGTAACATGAGAAGAAGAAGCTCGCGCACTCTATTTTTACAACCTCCTCGAGTCCTCGACGACAACGGTCGTGCTCACGTCGAGGCGGATCCCCATACCAATACCACCACCACTACTCGAACGTGGCTGTTTCTGCTGGTGACTCCCGAGTGGCTGCTGCGCGCGCAGCGGGATCTCCGAGTCGCTCCCATCCCGGCCCCTGCCGAGGATGAACCACTTGCCCTTTGCGCTGCCCGTCCTCCGCGCATCGCTCTCGTTGCTACCGTCGCCGCCCACTTCGTCGTCGTCTGTCCTCGCAGCGCCGCCCTGGACCCAGATCATGTTGCCGTACTGGCGGCCGCTCGGGGTCCGCATGAAGGCAAAGTACTGCAGGCCCGTGTCGACGAGGTCGTCGCGGTGGCTGAAGACAATGGTCGACATCCAGAGCAGGGAGTTGAAGAAGCCCAGAGACGCCACCAGGGTGGCTGAGAAAATCATGAAGAACGACGAGTGCTCTAGGGGCGTGATGCTGCCCAAGGTGAGCGGGGATGCGAGGAACGTATAGATGAGCGGGTAGATGAGGAACGCCGGGTGGTGGCCCGAGGGCCGCAGCTTGGTGCCGCTGTGCCGGGCTGCCGACGACATGGGGTTGCTGTTGGTTATGACGCTCGTGAGGTTTCCCTTTGTTGTGTCGGTGGCCTGGCTGTTGGCGCGCATCCGGTCGGGTTGCTGCTCCTGGCGCTGGGTGGCGGCTGATGCGTCGCTACCCGTGGCAGCGCGCGACTGGCCGCTGATGAAGCTTGAGTCGGAGCTGCGCGGCATCATGCGCGCCGACTGTCGCCGCGTGTGTAGGCACCAGAAAGTCCAGATGTAGAGCGCAAAGGTCGAGCAGAGGCAGAAGAAGCCGGGAATGTACACCGTTAATCTCCATCCGAGGTTTGAGCCCTCGATCCAGCACTATACAAACTCCCTGTCAGCAACTCATTGGAGTCTCTTCATGCCGCGATGAGTCAGATTGGTGCTAGGGATACATACCCAGCATTGCTGCCGCGCATAGTAGTACTCCTTCCCTGATGCCAGTGGGCCAATGCATGTGACAATGATGGTAGCCGCCCAAATAGCGAGAGTAACCCCGATCGTGGACGTGGACGAGGGCCGCCAACCCCTGATGACAATGGCGTAAGTGTACAGTGCCAGAACGAACAGGAACGCGCTTGAGATGACGCAGCCGAAGCTGACCAGCCAGCCCTGGGCACGGCATGTCGCATAGTCGATATTGATTGTGTCATCGCGGAGCCAGATAATGTTGGTTGTGAAAGCGGCCGACAAGCTGACGTCTGCCAGGATGAGGTTGTAGATCAGAATGAGAAGCGGGTTGGCCGCCATGTCCTTCTTCTTCTTCCCTCGCCGCGGCGGGACAGTGCCGCCTACCTTTCCAGGCTCTGTCGCTTCGCCATCGGGCTCATGTTGCTGACCTGTTGTTAATGCGGGCTGCTCTGCGGCAGATTGCTGTTTATAGTGATAATGGTTGGCGCCCAGGTCCAGCGTGAGATCGGCCTGTACTGGTTCTTCCTCCTGCTGTCGTAGTTGCCGATTCCTCAGCTCGAGTCTGATGAGCTTGTAGGTGATGTGTAGGAAGAGCAGGGCCGAAGTGACCAGGGAGGTGGTCCCGACGACAAAGAGGGCCATCTGGCCCTTTCGGAAGGACGCTGGCAGCGGCGAGACCGTGCCCGTATCCATGATTATGGAGTTGGAAGATCAAAGGCCAGCTTAAGACCCTCCTTCAAGAAGTGAATCCGCGGAAATCGAAGATGCTAGTACTAATGCGCTAGTGACATGTCGACTCTTTCTCTCAAGTAGGCTAATACCTTGTGTCTTGTGTGTCGTCGTGAGAAGGATGAAAGGCGGGACATTTCAATCGCCATGCGAGTAGCCGTCGAATCTGAGTGGGCAGCGGCAAACCTATATGCAGCTCAGCTGCCTGTCCATACGGAGACGCATGCCGGGCCAGCAGTCCCAGCGTTATCAACGGTCGCGTGGGTGTCCTGTGAGTAGTGGGGTGACCAAGGGTGCCCTACAAGAAATAAAAACCCCTTGCCAAATTGCGGCTTTCCGGCTTGCGTGTTCTGGTGTGGACCGCGACAGGGCCCCTGGTGGTGACATCAACAAGGGGATCTTGCTGCGCGGCTTGCTTGAATTGCTTTGTACGGAAGCCCTGACCTCGTGGGAGCCCATTCGCGAGCAATATGGGTGTCCTGTGATGTGCTGATTGGGCGCCCCTCGCGGGCTGATAACAAGAACTGTGCGCCATCACGGGCCAGCCCCGAAAGCGGCAAGGGTCATCAGATTCAATATGTGTTTGCTCGAAAGCTCAGCATAGGGCGGACGGAATAAGTCCTAGTGGTAACTGCTGAAGCCTCGCTGGCACGGATCAAAAAAAGGAACCGGGCGTGCATCCCTTCAGCTGCTAGTACTTGGAAGACTGGCGTCTTGTGGCAACATTATGAAAGAACTTCAGAGCATCTATCGTGATTTAATGCTGCGTAGACGCCAGCGCCCAGGCACTGAGGAGGTTTTACGGCGCAGACCAGGCGAACCTTATTCGTCAAGCCGATACATTCCGCGGAAGACGGCATTGTCGCCTATGAGCACATGTGGAAATTGGCAGATGCGCGGGGAAGTGAGAAATTTACTGTCGATCTCGTTCCTCCTTGGGCTGACCATCTCTGGCACTTCCCGGCACACTCTGTTTCGACTAGCAATGGATGACTGGGGTGGCACTCTCCACGTCGAGTCCACCACGCATCCTTTTGCCGTGATCGTCACGGAGCCAAACCCGAACCTGGCAACCTTCTCACCAAGCATGCAAAGCAGTCTGAGGGAGCGCGTCAACCACAGAGACCAGGTTCTCTGAGCGAGCCAAACAGAGGTAATCAGTTCCTCGGATTCCGATGGTTGGCGAAATCAAGCTACGCTGCATCGCAGGAACCGAAGTTCGTATGGTCGCACCGAGCACCCGTGCGATAGGGCTGGTGATCTCGGGGAGCTTGTCCGTATCGAAAGTGTCTGTGTCGTTGAGGTGAGAACATTCAGGCAAGTCGAGCCTGGTGACACGAGAAGTCCACCATTGATAATACTAATCAGCCTTAGGGGGCTTTGCGTATCGCGTCGCATTGCCACGGGGACTAGGAGACTACGACTCATCACATCCCGAGGGTAGAGCCGCAAGTGGGTGGTGATATATACAAGGAGTACGGAGTATCCCGTGCGGGCACTTATGAGGCCGTTGTGAACTTGAGTGGACCTCCTGAATCCACCCAAAGACTGTTCCAGCTGCGCAACTTTGACTCAACATTGCGACATGGGGCATCAACACACAGCTACAATATGCAGTGAGTGGCTTGGCAGTGATCAATGAAGAGCTTAATTGTTTGCTAGTCCGTGTTCTTGTGCAACATTGACTTGATATGAGGCCGGTGAGCGGATGCTTGACAGTGTTAACGCAGCTCTACCACGGAGGACTAGCTGGGGACCCCTGATATCGATGGGGGTTTTTGCTGTATTCGAGCACGGATCCCCCACGGAGGCATGGGCTACGGCGATCTTAACGTGTGATTTTCGGTAGTTCGCTGCGGTTTTTAAATAGTAGCGTAGGGTTGGTCACATTTTACCACCCCGCGGGCAGCATGCCGTCTCGCTGATATTCTCCCCGGCAATGCCCAGCACAAGATGCGCTTATGTTGACTTGCTGAGATTGTTGTCAGGATTTAGGGTGTAACTTGCGAGCTACGGGCACAGACCGCTTGCGCTGTTGTTCCCCAACACTGCAGCTCGTCGAGTCATGCCGCATAAGCAAACCACCGGATGTTATCTGTGCCATCCCAGTACCTCGGAAGAAGGGGCAAGCGGAGCAAGGGGGCAACCTTGGCAGTAACAATTCCATGTCGAGCCGGGGGCATCCATGTCATGTGCGTTGGTCGGCTCTTTTGAACCTTGTGACGAAGAACAAACGTGCGGCTTCGCAACTTCTTGGCAGTCGTCAGCTCCGAACATGACATGTTGGATATGATCTATCTTTTGGGTAAACAAGGCCGTGGCAGCTACCGTCAACGTGCAATTGCGCCCAGCTAGATTGGTTGTTGTTTTGCGATGTCTGCATCCGAGAGGCAGCACGTGGCAGCCATCTCGAGGGCCTTGCCGAGACTACGAAGCGGGCATCAACCCCTGAAGACTCGCCCGCGTAAGTGGGATCTGCGGTACAGGAGGCAGCGTTGCTGCAACGCTGCGGTGGGCATTCTCAGTTGCGCTTGACGAACTTTGTGTGTGTGCCGCTGGCAATGACGGGGCCGGCAACGCCATCGACGACCTTTGAGATGACGACTTTTGTGAATGCGACCGAGCCCCCCACCTTCTCCGCGGTGCCCTCGATCTCGACCTCGTCGCCGACCACTGCCGACGACAGATAGCGGACATGGATGTCGACCGAGACGCCCGTCTTGTCGCGCAGGTCCCACGTGGCAATGGCCATGCCGCCGGCCCAGTCGACGACGGCGGCTGATACGGCCCCGTGAATGCCGCCTCGCGAGTTGACGTGGTTGTTGGTGAGGATCAGCCGGGCCTTGACGGTGCCCTTTGTGGCGGTGTGAATCTTGACGTCGGAGAGGAGGAAGTTGTAGATGGCGGAGTTGGGCAGCTGCGTGGCGACAAGCGACTCAATGTGTGCCTTGACGGCCTCGTCCGAAGCGTCAGTCATGGTTGTGGGACGGGAGTGTAAGAGCCGAGAAAGAGTGACTGCAGGTGGTCCCTTTGCGTCGGATGAGTTTTGCGATGTCGGTGAATGGCGCCCCAAATGGTGGTTGTCGGCGGTATTGGGGCCAAGGTCTGCAAAAGGAAAAATTGACGTCCGCGGTGCAGCTGATCGACAGCTGGTGACTCGTCTACTACACAAACTTCGACAAATCGCTCGCACCCAAGCCTAACAGTCCCATAGCATTGTGCGCGCCAAGCACTGCAGCCAGCAACAGAGCCTCGGTTTAGCTGAGATGAGCCATACAAAGACGCATAAGCTCCGCCTCATCGTCAGCAAGCGCAGGTGCTGACCGTTTTCCCCTAGCCTCCCGCACTGCCACGCTCAACTACTGTCTTGGCCCTTAGCCGGGGAAGATCAGAGCACGAGGCTACTGATCTGCCTAAGAACGGCTCGGTTGCGTGGACGCGCTCGATGCATGCGTTGCCTATCTTAAGCAAACCGACCCGCACACGGACGCCCTGAGGCACGTCAAACGCGATCGTGCCATCGGCTTCCAGACCGAAGCCACAAAGCCCGGCGAGTTACCCCTTCCTAAACGTCACAGACGGCTTCGACCAGCGCGGTGATCTCTCCGTCCTCAGTGTGGCTAAGTAGACGAGTGCGCCAGACTCGCCACGCCGCCTACCAGGACAACGCTGCTTCGCAGCTCAGGCCGCACGATCCGGACAGCGGCGTAAAAGCATACATAGAGGGCTCCGCGCATCGAGGAGAATATTTTCTTTGCAGAATTCGGCATTTCGGTGACGGGGGCAGGACACAGAATCTATACTATCTGGAAGTCAGTGACGCTTCGACCGGAGTGCGAGACGAAGACCTATAGTTTAGGCTGAGCAGTCTAGAGCTGTTTTGTGATGAAAACCTACCTGATGAATGTCGTGTAGTAATGATGTTGTCTTTGGTGATGAATACGTGGCTGGTCGTAAAATAAAAGCTTTTCTGCAAGATATTTAAAGTATAATGTGAGTATGTAGAACAAGTGTGCAACACTCACGAATTTAGGGCTGAAGACCTGAGGCTCACAATAATTTTTGGGTACCCACATGTACCTTCCTTAAGATAGGTTCCTTACAGTAAAGTAGCGTATGTGAAGTAGCGTGAGTAGTTGCGAGCCTCAAGCCTCAAGCCTGTGCTTGCTCGACGCTTGGCGGGTCGTAAAGATAGTGACAGCGCGGCAACAGCCTAACGGCGGCATCACGACATGAAAATTCATCCATGGAAGTGGATTTCATTGTAAAACGCAATTAATAACACAGCAAGACTTTGATGCATGGAAGAACCTGAGAAAAGATAGTAATGTTTTGTTTTGCATGTGATTGGTAGTAAAAAGTTTTTCTCGCCAGCCTATCAAGAATTCCTGAATTGCTATCTGCTCTGGAGTTTGACTATCTTGGCGCCATTCTGCCCCTCCGAGTCTAAGCTAGCGGATCTACTCCTCTTCCTCCCGTACACAGAGGCTACCATGTCGTTTTCTTTGGGTGTTGGGAAATGGGATGATGCCTCACTATGATCCAGAAGTCCTTTCTCTGGTGCTGTCGTGACTCGCTGTCCAGAAACCGCTGGTTGGGCTTGCGAAGGTAGGTCAATTTCAGTAATAAAAGGCAGCTGCGTCAGCTCTCCGTCGACCTCGAGGGCTGCGTTAAGAAACAATGTGGAATTCGCTGATTTAGGATCAGCGTTGGCGTTGGAATTATATGGCACTCGGAAGCATCGTGGCTTCGTTTCGCCCTCGAATGTAGCGTCGTGAAGCCTGGCGAGATTCGTGACGATTTTCGAACTGAGGTTGTCGATGTCGGTAAAATGGGAAGGTTTTGGTGAAGCCATCTCTCCGCGCCAAACGACCTGTCTAGCACCCCAGCCGCGGTGCACGTGGCCGAAGCAGTGCATACGAGGTCTAACTCGCGCGACGGCCTCGAACAACCTCTCGCAGCCGAGTCGTGCTCTACCATCTTAACCTCCAACATCCATAATGCCACGTGGCGGGCCATGAGTAACGACGACGTCAGTCCCTTCCTGGATCAAGAAATCGTGATCCGTGCCGCGATCATAACTAAAGCCCCAAAGATCATCTCTAGCTGATGGCGTATAAGGGCTGGCGTATACCTTGAGTTGTGCACCGTTAGCCAGTGTGAATTCGTGTGTTCCTTCATTCAGAAAAGCGATGCTCCCATCTTTGTCTTGGGCGCTGAGAAGCATGTCGAGAGCTTCTCCATCTTCACCGAACTCGTGCTTGATGAGTTCTTGTTCGTCTTTTAGGGTCGGGTCGACCTTGCAGGCTTCCTCGAGTTTCTTCTGTAATGCGATGGGATCGAGGGAGAAGTCGTGGTTGCCCGCGATCATGAGCTTTAGCGGTGCATCGAGAGAGCTCATTAGCTCGAGTGTTTTGCGAAACTCGGCGAGTGTGGAACTCTGCGTCAGGTCACCACAGTGTATCACCACATCGACAGGGTCCAATGGTGCTAAACCAGCTTGGAATTTTAAGCCGTGGGTGTCTGAAAGCACTAACACCTTCGTTCTGATGGTTGACATGGTGGAGGCGGATGTGGTGTTGTCGTTGGTTTCCTAAAGCTGAAACTGGCGGCAGCGAACGAGAAGTGATCATTCTCGTCGTCACAAGTGGGCGGAAATGGTGAAGGCTCCCAGCTGCGATTGAGATGAAGTGTGTTCCCTGGGATCAACATTGACGAGCTAACCTTTAAATCGTGTCTCCGTGTTGCAGTTGACCTAATTCCGATACCCAAAACTGCCCCACCAAGACCCACCTAGCCGAGGCTGGCTGCGCTGTGGATGGAGTGAGGCCAATAGTGAGCAGTCGCGAAATTACGTCTGGCTTTCTTCTTACGTTCCGGGTGCCGTGCCGAGAGCTTTCACACAGGTAACCGACGGGGCTCGTCCTCGTTGGCAGATTCGTGGATCGTGGTGAGCGGCGTGAAGCCGCGAGCATTGGACCTGTAGGTGCCACTCGAGGGCCCTCGGATGTAGAACATGCACGTCGTGGCGAGCAGGAGGCCCATGAGAACGGCAAAGGCAACGGCGAGGCCGATCGCGAGGTCAGGCATGGTCATGGCGCGCGTGTTTGGAGCTCGGGTGGCGGTTTGGCGGGGAGTCGGAAGTGTGCGTCGTGGTGGCCAATGGTGCAGGTGGTCAAGTAATCCATCGTTGCACTGCAGGATGTGGTATAGAAATGCAGGCTCGGCTCGCGTGGACTGATTCGGCCTGGGAGGATTCGAGACAAATGCCTATTGCGGGCGCGCAAACACTACAACTTGTCTCACATGTCCTGCGCGAGCGGTTGCGTGCGTCATGCATGCAGAGCTGCTATTCGTATCGCTGCGACATCCCGAGACACGGGTAGAGTGTGTGGCTCAGAATGCTTGGAACAACTGCAGTCGGCAGCCTCAATCCTAAGCTTGTCGGCGAAGCTGGGCCTTTCGTCGTTTCCGTCACCAAGAATGCAGTTGATAAGCAGTCACATGTGGTGGAACACGGCAAGTCAACAGTGATGTCGCAACTCTGTTTCCAATCCTGAGCTCTTGCCATTACGCACGCTACTGGTTGCTACATCTGCCAGGCCTAGAGAGTATCCTTCAGAGAATCTCAAATAGTTCATCGTCAAGATGCAGCTCTCCTGTGTCTGGGTCTAATTCAAGCCGCAGTGTCCGCCCGAGTTCATGAAATACGTGATGCTGTTGAACTCTGTGAATATCTTCTGAAATCTCCACTGGTCCCCAACCTTCTTCATAAAGAGGGTCGAGATGCCGGCGGCGGGCTTGGGATTGCTGGGCGGGCCAAAGGTCTGCGTCCAGCGCAGGGATACGACGTTGCAGCTGTATGCGTCGATGGACGTCACATCGACGGGGATGGCGGGCTGGTGAACCACTTCGTTCATGAAGGCCTTCTTTGTGGGGAAGGTGACGCTACCCAGAGGCTTGTGCGCGATGATGTTGATCGAGTCGCTCATCTCAGAGAAGTCGTCGGTGAGCATGGCGTTGGCCTTGGCGTCGGTGTAGGCGCCGATGAGAGAGGCATAATCGGCGGCGACTTGCCTGGCAGTCGAGTCGGAAAGGCAGTCGCCGACACCACGAGCGGCTAATATGAGGGATGCGTCGTCAAGGACGGGAAGAAGCGGTGGTGCCGCCATGGCAAGGGAGGCCCCGAGGGCGGGAATGGCTGCGACTGTGAACTTCATAGTTGTAGTTGAGGGTATTTGTGAGATGCACGATAGAATGTCCAGATGGATGTCTCGACAAGAGATCAGATAATGCCAGAAATGATGATGTACTTGGGGGAGAAATGTAAGTGCGGGCTGGCGGAATGTTGTGTTGTATACGAAGAGGGCAGGCAAGTTGAGTCAGCCTTGCTTTTTGCTCGGCAACGGAAGGAGCCGTTATCTGTCCATGACGATCCAAATATTACTTTGTCAACCCCGGCTGCTTGCACGATGCAGGCGTAGCGGCAGCGCCCAGACGGCACGTCATGCAGACAGGCAGCCGAAAGTAAAATGAGGTTCTTCCCGCGTGCGCCGAGCCGTGTCCGAGCGCATGCAGGTACTAATATCACTTCTAAGTCTGGGCCTCGAAGACTTAATGACATCAGTGTGCCGAGACGGCTGTTCCATGCACACAGGAGTGTGGATGCGGCTTTGCACGACCCTTGAGACGCGCAGCTTAACGTACACTGCCTAGCTGAATTGAAGCTCCCGCAAACCGGATGGCGAGTATGCTAGGTACCGTAGTCATTAAATCTTTTTCAATCATAGCATTATCCAGATTTGAAATCATGTACGAATTCTACCCATCCCAAACACCTGATCCTTGATAAGGGCATAATGATGTGTCTACCTTGCGTCTATAATCCAGTCTGTATCGAAGCGTCAGGACTTTGCCTCACTATCGCTTGAAGCTGGAGCTTCTCAGTGACGGCTTCCGTATATTTCAAAGTTGCCGAGATATCATTGGCTCTGATGCTTGGCGGATGCCTTATCAAAAGAAACTCCGGAAAAATATTGCCGTTCACCCGTTCAATACCGCCTTTTCTGAGCAAACTCAATGGGCCACTATGCGGGGATAACGAATCGAAATTGCGCGAAAGGACAAGGGATTTGACGTTGCAAAAACGGAACCGTTATTGCAGTTACCAGCAATAACGCCTTATATAGGTGGATTTCTATCGTCACAAGGGATAAATCTGTTAAAGGAAAAGCAACTCGCCTAATGGCTTGAGAGCCCAGATAGTGGAGGGTGGCCCGTTCGCGAGTTTACGAGTTTGCTCAGAAAAGGCGGTAGTCTTGGATCCGACAGGACACCCTTGTTTTGGGGGTACATTGCGAGCACACTCCACCAGTAGAGGCATTGGTCACGTGTGCGATCGCGGCACGGAAAGTCTATCTCAAATCAGCATGGTATAGCCAATATACTCTTTCGTCACTGGTGTCTGTCCACGCCGCCGGCAAACCCTCGGGTGCAGATCTGGCAATCAGGATATCGATACACGTAGGCCTCGATGCTAGCTTGCCTGTTCTCTTGCCCTTGGCGGAATCGTGTATGCGTGGTCTTTTCCACGCACAAGCAGCTAATCTAGCCCACCATCGTTCGGCATCTCTCCGGCTAAACCAGCCCACTAATCTCAGATATCAACGAAGCAGTCAAAGCGGTTGTCTTGTCTTGGTCGGAATTACCACGAGCCACGAGCGTGTCAAGTCAGGATGAATGAGTGAAATCTCTGCACTCTAATGTAACATGCTTGATGAGTCCTCGGCTACACCAGATGGCTAGTGTCTCAATAAAATAAGCCTGATGTTCGTCCGGGTAGACATCGACCTTGGACATGACGCGGCCGAGAATCCAAAGAAAGCTTCCATCTGTCTGGAGAGTAGGTTGTCAATTTATGGGGAAGGGGGTAGGTGGGTCGTGTCCAGACCGCAGTATAGTCCGGCACAGCCAACAAGGTTTGCGATGGCGCTTTCTGTCCGTGATGGGACGGTGCAGCTTACTCCGCATGAATACGGCGGAAAGAAATCGATGGAGCGAGTGAGTCACAGCCAGCAGCCCGAAAAAAAAAATAGTTCGGGCGGCCCAGCGAGGCAGTGCAAGTGGCGCAAGCTCGCGAGGACCATTCCGGCTATTGAGACTTTGACATGTGAATGCGAGCCACTGTCTGCCCTAGCAGCAGACTGAGGACCGGAGCTTCACCACCGGACGCGCGTGACTTATCGCGTGAGTAAAATACATTGTGTCGCGGAGTCCGCCGGGTGGTTTCGTCTCTAGCGGGAGATCTCAAGCATCACAGATAGTATCACTGGGATGAGTCGGGCGTTTTCATTCTTTTGACGGAGCTTCATGTGCTTTCCTATCATGGACTGTTTTGGCGAGGCTTAAAGTCTTGGCAAGGATTTGCTTGATTGACAAAGGCAGTGGAGGGTGCAAAATAGCTTTTCTCAGTCGTTCGACGCTGAAATGATCTTTGAGGTTTGAGACGCCGCTGTTCTTGGAGCATATCGTCTATCGACAGCTCCCTATGATAAAAACTTCTACACTTGCCCTTCTGCAACACTCAGGTCGACTGCTCCATGAGGACATCTCCAGACGACACTCGCTTTCCCTGCCGCGGATAGCCGTGTGTATCTAAGCTCTTATGTTTTCTCTACCCACCTCTCAAACTTCGATGACTCGCCCCCGGCTCATGTCCCTAGATTTTCAGAAACCGATAGCATAGTGTCCAAATGGCCGCAGGCCAGCCCTGTTTCATCTGTGGAATCCCCATTTTCGGAGGACCGCGGAAGCCGCCATTGCCTGTCTGCCTGTTTGGAATAGACGTTCCAGCCATCGCCTCGACGCTGTCCACTTTCCGGAGTCACCCGTCATGCACCGCGTCCCGGCTCACACTTCGTATTACGAAACGGTCGGACATTTCGGGCAACGAGGCTCTCCCGGATGCATCTCGAGTGTTCTGGAATCTGGGAATACTCCGCTTTCGGATGCTGTTCCTGTCAATTGTACATGTCCGGCTCTCTTCCCGTGAATGACTCCCAGGCGGCGACGGAAGGACATAGATGTATATATAGATGCATACTCCCCCGGCTGATCCTCGACAATACTTTTTCTACTCCCCTCACGGCACCGCTCTCGCAGCATCGTCAAAACCTCACAGGCGCACTTGGGCCGAATCGACTGCACTTCATTTCATTGCGAAATGTCCGGGGCTGTGAATGAAGAACCGACCGCGGTACCATACCTTTCTTTCATTGATCCGCTTGGCTTCCTCGTCGGCCGACCAGGGTTAACGAGTCCATCAGTTTACGCGTAGCGAAGTCTGGCTCTTCTAGGGCAGAATTATCAACGGATCGTGGATTCTCCTACGTCCGTTTCGAAGCGCGAACACCATGCAGCAAAGCCCTTATCGGCATAATCAAGGTCGTGACTCGGTGCCAAAACGCGAGGCCTGAGGACCGAAGACACACAAAGCACCGCTTCTACTCGTTTCTTTGTGCATTTGAACTAACTTGTTATCCGGAGAAGGGTAAAGCTCAAATGCACGATCGCTGCGCATTATTCGGAGCCCTGTGGTCCGCCGCCGACAAGGTTAGGCGCAGATTGGAAGACTCCGACCTGGGTAGGAGTCGCTGGCGGTGGATAGCCGTGAGATGCATATGTGCTGTATCTAATGGCTCAATCTCACGTCAGTCTCGCAGGCAGGGGGGAAACTTATCTTGCGCTTCTATGAAGAACGCAGGCAAAGAGGCTCGAAACCAGAGTACCAACTCCCCGTGGCGTGGCCAGAAAATTTCAGAGTCTGTCCAGGATCTGTCGAGCCCTCGAACACGCTTGGTCTCTCTACACATACGGCCATGGCCTTGTACAGGTTGCTTGACGCCTCTATGCACGAGATGGGGTCCACGATTGTTTCGCAGTGTACCGTTTACTATTGCCTGCTGCTAGAAGATGATCAGAGGCGGTTGCGGCGGTATAGTTTCTTACGGTTGAGGGCCTTGCTCATGCCGCAGCATCGCCAGAACCATCGGCCTCCGACATCACCACTTCGGCCCCACCTTTTTCCCACCACGGCGCCGCTGATCGACGCCGGGGCCGAAGTGGGTGCGGCGCGGGGGCGTCGCCGATTGAACAGCTCGGCAAGTTGCAGGGATGTGGACAGACGACGACGCTCGAGGGTCTGTGCAGTACTCGTGTCAGGATGAATGGACCACGTGCCCACCTTCACAGGACATCTGACCTCAAGCAATGGCTTGTCCTTTTCACAGTGCCATGACACCTTAGGGTAGTGTGCCCAGGTAACTATGTCCACTAGCGAACAACAGCAAAGGCAACAGGTAAAAAGCACCATATGCGACGTGTGAACAGGTAACGGAAGCAAGTTTGTGCCTAGCCGCACTCGGTTGGCCTCGCGCTTCTCCGTATGAATCTCTCCACCCACAGACTTGAACCAGAAAGGGAGTTGTAGCCAGTTGACCCGATTCGGATATCGGTACGTCATCTGGCAGTGGCTGTCGAGCACTGTGACCATTCCTTGAAAAGTCGCGCGCGGCCCAAGCAGCTTGAGCGAGGGTCCAAGGTTCACACGGTTGTGGCTAGCTCGCACAACTTGGTCAGTCTTCAAAATTCAATGCCCCATAGGTACAGACTACTACTGTCTGGCAACGGCCTTGGACAATGTGGTCAATGCCATTGTCTAAGGCCCCATAATTCGCCAAAGCCTGTGACGTTGATCGATACCTCGATGTAGCCAAGTGCCGGCACCACTCTACAGAGCCGTCTCATGAGACCATCCGGTAGAGGAAAGGTGCATGTCATGGCCCGACTTCACTCGCACCAAAGGGGAACGACAGAGGCCAAGGTTGACGCATGACGTGCATCTGGACAAGCGCCACTTGGACGGGCCGAGAAGGCTAGCATTTTCAGTTGTAGCGTGCTGCCATTCATCCACGGCAAGCCTCCCGTATAGACGACACTAAGAAGCCAGATTTTACACAGTCCCCAACACGGACGAGGAAGCTCGTTGACAAGTGAGTCTCTGCCTTGCCGTCAGACACTGTGCATACCCTTGGTGCCGCCAACTTCAGTGGCAACTGCTGTGGAAAGCCCTCGAGCCCCAGTGTATAAGCGTGCGTCCGAGTGGCCTGTCCACATCCACCGTGGCTCCGGCCCTCTGCCAGATCCGCTTTCTCCAATGCCATTGCCGTGCGAGTATACGGCTTTCACAGCTTGCGCCTGCCGCGCCAGTGTCCCAACAGACCACTCGCCCAGCACGCCCCACGCACACCTCGACACCTTCACTTGAGCACACAATCTCCTCTTACTCCCCATGTTTTTGTCGTCGGAGATAGGAAAATTCCCTTATCCAAACTGGCTCTCATGCCCGACCATGGCCTCACCTCGTCCGGCGCCTTATAAACAGCAGACATCTCTCCCCAGACCACCCTTTTTCAGATCTAGGCGCAGCAGAGCTTTTCAAGCGGCTTAGTTGCTCGACGCCTTCCCCAACTCCGACTTCACCGGCAGCACCTCGCCTTCCTCTTTGAGACGAGCTGCTGCTCTTTCATGCATTTGCATTTGCACTTGCTTCTGCACTTGCTTTTTCTCTTGCTGCCCAGCCAGGCAGCTCTTACATCACCATTGTTTGACTCTTAGACATTGTCTTTTGGCTGCATTTCTTCCACGCTTACGACATGAACGAAGACATGCTTATCGCGGCCATGGCCCCGCGTCCGCCCTTAACGACGACACACGCCGCCCTCCTTGCTGCGCAGGATCTGTCCATTGATGCCGCTCCCGATATCCAGCAGGCCACTGCACAACTGCAGCCAGCTACTGGTCAGGTCCTGTCTCCCCCCAGCCTCATCGAGGGTGGTCCCTCGGGCGACTTCCATCGCATCCAAATGGTCCTCGATCAGCAGCCGGACCGTGGCAAGGCGACATCATCTACCGACAGAGGTAAGTTACGAGCAAGAGCATTCCCATCTGCCATCCACCGTTATTATGCATCATGCTAACTTTTTCCTCTCGCACAGTTCAGCATTTCCTCGACCCCCCGCCCATTATCCGTCTAGAGCTGCAAGAACAAGAAGGCGATTCTGTGGAGGATCTTGCCATCCTTACAAGTATGTCTCCATTTCAATTAAGACTGTTCCCTGCATACAAGTTTCCTCACATGCGCATTCTCGAGAGCCAAGCTGACAGCACCTACAGATCCATACCTTATTTGCATTGTGTATTTGGAGGCACCCTCCGAGACCGCAGCACACACAGCCAAGTGCGGCATCAAAAATGTCAAAGAACGCTTCTGGGGCGGCCTTTCAAGCTGGGTCACTCGTGTCAACAACACCGACCGTCATCCTACTCTTCCCACCGCCTACATGGTCTGGCCCACGCTCATGATCAAGGAACCGGGCACCTACAGGCTCCACTTTGAGCTCTGCATGATGAGCCCGCAGCACACCCAGTACACCATCATTACCATGACGGATAGCGAGCCCTTTGCTGTGCACGGCCACACAGGCTTCCCGGGCTATGGGCCGTCTACCGACTTGACCATGAAACTCTATCATGCCAAGGTCAAGCTGAAGGTTCGCCCAGAGTCGAAAACCTCCAAGAAACAGAAGGTCGCACATCAGAACCGGGATTTATTTGGCACGACAAACGACGTCGAGCAGGCGCAGAACCTTCCCATGCCTGTTCTCACTCCCGTCGCAGCGCCAGCGCGTGCGCCCAGAAGCCGGGCCAAGAAGCCCCGTCAAAACAAGCCTAGTAACGGCGTAATCGAGCCAATGTTTGCCTTTCCTGGACAGAGCCCTACTTTCGCGGGACTCAACAACAATGGATTTGCGCCGTCCATCAGTCAAGGTTTGCCCAGCACAGATTTCATACCCATGGATGGCTTTAGAGCACCACTCGGCGCTGCTGGCCTTCCTTACACTTCCAACTTCGGCAACAATCATAACATGTGGGATAGCGGAGCTGGGAATAATTTTGCCGCCGGCTTCGGCTACGGCATGGGTGGCACAGACAACAATACTGTTTATGGCAGCCCAGCCGGTATGCATCGCGGTTTTGGTCCAGCCCCTAGTAGCATGGTCGACTGCAGCGCGGCTCTTGCCCCCCCGGGCTCTATGGTCGCGACCCGTCGCCCAAAGGCTTGTTCCAATCCTCAGCGGATTCCAACCCTAGGATCTCGGCCCACCACGCCTCATGGAACTCACGTGAACACAGATCAGATCAAGACTGAATACTTGACCAATGCAGGTGGTGTCCCTGCGGTTCCTCAACAACTCTCCTCAACATCTGTCCCACCATCAACAATGCCGTTCCAGCCTGTCGCCACATTCAACTTTATGGGAGCTCAGGACCTGCCACTTGATCACCCCAACAATACGCAATTCAACTTTTCTGAAAGCGAGCCAATGTACCGAAGCGAACTAGCCGTGGGCACACAGTCCAATCCCAGCATATTCCCCGACAATGACGACAATGACATGAGCACAGACGCATCCGACAATGATCTGAGCCATAACTTCCATTACAGCAGCATGGAGTGGCAAATGCCGCTCAACGACATGGGCTCACAGGTGCAGAACAACTTCGGTAGCAAGTCCCTTTCAAACAAACAGATGGAGCAACCGCAATCTAATACGGCCGTGGCTCAGCAGGTAGGGGGACTCCCTCTAGCATCAAATATGCAAGACGTGTCATGGGCACAAGCTCCCCCGGATACGTCGCAGGTGTCACATCTAACAATGGGGCAAGATCCCGCGTTGCCAATGATATCAACTGAACTTAGTCTTGACTGGTTTGACGAGTTGATGCCACCGCCAGACTCACAAGACGCCGCGCTCCAGTCTCTGAGCATTACTCCACCCGACCGTTCAACTCCGAATACTCCTAGGCTTGGTTCTGCAGCCCGGAACATCGAGGATGGCGCCAATCAAGCACAGTTGAAGCATCGGCCTTCCTCCGAGTCGCATACCATTACACCCGATGATGAAGCTAGTGCTGCTGTCCTCAACATGCTTGCTGCATATTCGCAATGATTGGTCGACGGCGCACGATGTACATTTACTTTTTTCTCCTTAAACACTCTCTTGATTATACTTTGCAAACTCATGGCGTTCGGTCACATATCGATATTCATTGATGGGGTATCTTTTTATTTGTTATATATCCACGAGCCTTCATCAGTCCACGGCTCACTTCCTTATTTCCAGGGTCCCGACATTACATCCATTGTGGGTGATGGTACAGGCTGCGGCACAATTCAGCTTCTAAACTTCAGCAGATTTTAGAGGGTAACAATACTAGAAAATGTTTAATCTCAGACGATGTCATTAATTGTACCAGTGTAGGTGCAATTAGTTGCGACTGCTTCTTTGTGTTCTCTAGGGGAGTCCGAAAGCACAATAAAATATGGAGGTTTCGAAACGTTCTTGACCGATTACACGTCTCCTAGCCCGTGAACCGAAGCTGATTATCGCTGTTACATGCACAAGTAGTAGCCAGCTTGCTTTCCTAAGGTTTTCCTCGTAAATCTCACACGGAAGGAATCAAACTTTGCCCGCCCGCGGGCCCGCAAACTGTATTTGCCATTCTTGTGCGTGGGGCATATTACAGTTGAGAACCTTGTTCTTCGGCTCAGCACGCACAGTGTAAACTCGTAACAGTATCTGGACGATGTGCACGTGACGACCATAGCTAATTGGAACGCAACGTAGCGCCACGTAAAGGAAGAAACTTTTTACACGGCGCGCAGAAAGAGAAGGGGGCTTTTTGTAAAACTAGCTTTAATTTTATCCATGGTGTCTAAAAACGTGAAAGCTAGAGAAGAAAGCTAACGGCAGGCACCGCTTTGCCGTCATGGTTATCAGGGACGAGTGATACAACTTGTATTGCTCACTGTTTCTATATGTAATGATAGATTATGATGAAGCGGAACTAGGAATAAATCTTTTTATCTTACTTGAGTCACGCCGCTCCTCTTAGGCCACAGCATTATTCGCATTGTAATAGTTAGCCAGCCACATCTGGGCTGCCGTTGTGAGAAGAAAAAAGAGCTGTTTGCAAATGATATGTGTTGATAATATCACTGGAAGTACGGGTCGGTGAAAAGTCAGGAACCGAGCTCTGGCCTTGCTGGATACTGTCTAAATCGTTGAAAATGGCGCAAATACACGGTCAAAAGTGGTGCGTGCGTGCGTGACTTGGCTTGTCATTCCACAAATGAACCTTGGCCGCAAACAAATTCATGTTGGAAACTGTGATGGAGATCATGACGAACCATCGGTCCGTTACGCAACAAGCTTTCAAGCCCCTGGAAGGGACACGCAACTCTCTGTGATCACTCGCGAGACAGGACCCATGTAGAAGCGCTGGCATTTTCACCTGAAACACGATGAATAATACGAGAAGATAGTTAATGTGAGAGTATACTTGATTGCGTACGCAAGATCACTAGGGTTAAAGAGTGACTGATATATACAGTGAGCTATATGAGTAGCAGGTAATACAGAATAAAGATTGATAGAAACGAAGGGGAAGAGGCCGGGAAGATGAGGAAGACAAGCGAACAACACCCATTGCACCCGACCAACAGTCCAATATCACAGACAGCTTTCTCCCGATCCTGGCCAACGTGCATGCCATCCACAAGCACCAAAGGAGGTACAGCACCACACTACATGATGTCGTTATCACAACCCCTCTAGGACTGCCATGGGTTCTCGTGCGCCACGTAAGGGTCCTGCCTCTCCTCGAAGTTGGCAAGGTTGACAGCCACAATGTTGACGTCGCTCTTCCCTTCGAGGATGGGATACTCAGACTCCACCCAGGTGCTCGTGGTGCTGATCGGGTTACTTCCTAGCAGGACATAAGTCGTGCCTGTGGCGAGCTTGGCAATGGCGATGGAGATGCGCGTGGACAGGACGTTGGCGAGCACCTCGTCGTCCGTGCACTCGGCATCCCAGAGATCGACTTGGTCAGCGCTGACAGCGCTCTCGTACCAAACGCCACCAACTTCGCCCGCAAAGGTCTTCACGCGTTCGAGTTCGTCGTCGTCGCCGTTCGTGGCGGTGTAGAAGACTGTGCTGGCGCCGACGCCGCCATTGTCGGCGACATAGCTATCAATGGTCTCCTGGCTAGGGCAGTCCCTTCGGATGAGCTGGCCCTTGTATGCCGCCGACCGGGCGCTCACGCCCCTGGTGATGTCCACAGGGCTGGCCTCAATGGAAAGGGGTAGCGCCAGGAGGAGAGCCTGGGCGAAGGTGCTGAGGAACTTCATGTTGGACGAGGCTTGATAGCGGCTAGCGAGGCTGGGAGAGCTGGTAGGGGAGATATGTGGCGGGAGAAAAGAGGCTTATGAGCGGCTGTCTGTACTGTCTGGGGTGCTTTGGGACCTATGTAATGATGAAGAGAAGAGACAATGACAATAAGTGGTAGACAGCTCTTTATGTACTCATCACAGAAGGTATCAACAGCCCTTGACAACAGCAGCCAAACATAGATGGTCGTATGCTTTCTCAAGGTGAAGGCCACAACTGGTAACGCGGTTGGTCAAATGTGGGCTGTATCACTCCTTGGCACATGCTACTCTCGTGGCTGATTCGCACCGTGATGGTTGACAACAACGAGAGCACCGTGCTCTCGTCTTTGTGCTCGCTTGTCTAATCTTAGAGCCGTGGAATGACAAACTCGTGGATTTCTCTGTTTAGAGGAATGATCAACATCGGAGAATTCCGTACTGCAATCCTTCGTGCAGCGAAGCGTCGGCGTCTTCTTTCTGTGATCGACGGGCTACGTTGGAGTCTACTCGGCCAATATGACACTCCTACTGACACGCTGAGCATAAGCCAGTGAACGATGCCTGTGCTCGACTTCGGGAATTCGGCACCTCGGCAATTCGGCTTATGGTTAGCACATAATCTGGAGTGATATGCAGTGCATCGAGGCCGAGACACGCTGTGACATATCAAGTGCTGAATAACCAGGCGCCAGGCAGCGGAGCTTTTTGGCGTCCAAAGGGCTGCCACCTCTCTTCTGATTTGTCCGTCGCATCGATCGACGTCCGGGGATGTCTTGGCTTCCCGGACGACCAAGCCCGGAGGAAGTGCATCCCTGCTTCGCTTCAGCCTTGTCGTTTGCCAAGATGTGCGATGAATAATCGACACCGATGGTCCTACCGTGTGCACATGACTGCTGCTCATCCAAGTGTGTGTGGAACACGACGCTTTTAATAGACGTTGTGTGACGTCATTCCTGTGGCCTGTCTCTGGCTACGAGAGCACCGTCAATTCATCCTTCGGACCTAGGCACAAGCAAGTGGAATGCAAACCCCAAGTACCATCCAGACAAAGATTCATTGCAGTATTTCACACCGTCTTCACAAAGCAGGCGCATCAAGACTCTGCACACTCCCGATCCTCAACGAAACAATCCACATCTCCAGCCCATTTCTCTTCTCCAGCACAATATTCCACTTTGAAGAAACAGGTCGCTACTTTCGTGTTCGAGGAAAAGAAATCATGGATGCTCCTAGCCACGACCAGCTCATATCGGCGGCTACTGCAGGCGATCTTTCGCAACTGCAACAGTACTGTCAAGCACACAAGACCGAAGTGTCTCCCGAGACAGCTCGCGAAATGCTCAAGGCAGCAGTTGTCGAGTCCCAAGCTTCAGTCGTCGACCTCCTCCTGAAAGAATTCCCGCAACTCGAACTCAGCGATGATATCGTCCATGCAGCAGCCTGCAAAGGCTCAGCCTCCATCTTCTCCATGCTCATGACCCGCGACTCTTCCATCGCCAACAAAAGACTCGAGAGGATCGGAACGCCTCTCTCCTCGGCATGCAGGACTCGTCAACCCGTCGATTTTCTACGCTACCTTATCGAACACGGCGCCGATCCGAACAAGAAACCGGAAGGAGTCGGCTATCCGCTCGCACTGGCAGCGACCCGCTACGATGACACTGAGGCAGTGGACCTGTTCCTCGCGAACGGAGCCAAACTGGAGCACTCGGGCGCACTCGCAGCAGCTGCTGCGAGTGGCAAGGAGACAATGTTGGAGTATCTTCTTGGTAAAGGACTGAAGCTAGACACAGACGCTAGAGAGATTGCTGGGGATCATCCTTTACACGCTGCCCTCATGGCGGGGCAAGTCGGTACGGCAAAGATCCTGCTCGACCACGGCGCGTCTACTGACGTCTTGAACCGCAATGGCAAGAGTCTGCAGGAAATGGCAGATTTGCTCGAGAGTAAAGGCGAGGACAGGACCGAGTTCATGTCTTTGCTGTCCAAGGCCAGAGAGGACCGGGCAAAGACCTGACCACTTATTCGATCATTGACGATGTTATTGGTAGGAAATAGCCTTGTGGTGCTCAGTATCTCAACTAGAATGAGAGAATTACTACAGCTAAATCTTCCAGCGCACTTCTTCTGAAAGCAGCTCCAAAGTTCCGTGAAACCGCCAATACCAATCGACCTTGTGAGAGCGCATTAAAGAGCTGTCAGCACGGACTTTTGACAACCTTAGGTCCAAATCCAAAAGCGCCTGTTTCCCGTCCTGATGGTAGTCCAACACGGCTATTTCCGTCATATGGGCGTCCAGATACTAGTATTGGGAGGCATCAACGTAGAAGAATCACCAAACGACGCCTTCAAATATCAAAGTCACAGAAGAAATTGCACATCGTCAACAAACTCTCCCATTCGGTCTCGAGGTCGACCTAAGTCACGGTGGGCAGGGTACTGACCCTTGGTTGGTGGAGCACCAGGCAGCTGAATTTGCGCACCGAAGGATTTGATACCTTGTCCCCTTGGCCCACGACATCGGCTCGCCATCCCGCCGTAAGGACTGGGCGCACGGCTGAGGCTCTCCTCGGCTCATGCGGCCTAGGCCCCCTCAAACGACTGGATCGGCAGGCAGGTGTCGATCTTCTCGGGCCCGAAAATAGATAGTCCTTGTTTCACCCCACGCATAAGCACGTGCGGCCCGGCGCCGGTGTAGCTGTGGCGGCCTTGGCATGCGCTGCCCAGGCGCACTATTGACCACGATACATGTTGTGGACCAGAGAGAGCGTGCAGGATGGTCTAGAGCCGAGTTGGTGTGATAGCCCGCGTCATATGGTATTCGTCACCTAACCACTTTAGCCAGGTAGTACATCAGCGTTATTAGTAAGGCGCACTACACCTTGTTGCGAGCTATGGGTACGTCCCTCATCGAGAACGGTAACCTTGTTAGTATCAAAGCCCGATACGATGTAAATAGTTCATAATTTGGCTTATGATTACGGATTTCATATGGAGGCACACCCACTTATGCTAGACGACACGTAGTTCGAAGAAGCACTAAAGAGCGGTCAGCCGGAGAAGCAGACAGTAGTAGGCAAGGTGCTAGTGAGACTTACTGTAGAGTAAAACCAAGGCCTTTATCGAGCATACTTCTATTCCTACACAGGAGATCCTAAAGCTGGAAAGAGATAATAATTATAGAGGGGAGGGGGAGGGGGCATAATTGGGTACAACGTACCGATGTCAGTTTAATATAGTAAGCGGAACCGTACGCACTGGGTGGAGGGCCGGTTGGTATGGGATAATACAGCTGAAGACGATGCAGAACAGGTGTACGAGGTTAACAAGAATACCAATAGTATTAGCGACAGCGTCTCGCGTCTGTCGCTGGCGTTCCTGATTAATAGTTAGGTCGTTTCGATGTCTTGAAGCAGATAATTAAGAGGTACGTGTCAGTGTGAGCTCGACTTAACAGCTGACGCTGATAAGTTCAACGGCGGGGATTACATTACCGACAAGAGTTACTTTCGAAGGGCGCCTCCATAATTTCAGCAGAGCGTCATAGGCAGGTAGAGTCCTGGAACGGACAAGGCGTGCTAAAAGAAGCTACTTTAAGCAGAGAATATCGTCAAGAGAGGTGACCTGTCTGGGGATGTTCGAGATGGTCGTGACCCTATTTTGAGCATGTGCATTTTCAAGGCCGCGAAGAGGGTACACTATAACACCTGAATAATCAGCAGTGCCACTGCATAAACATCACTCCTTCATTAACCCTGCCGCCAAGCTCAATTAAGCAGTTTTCCTCAAGCGAGACCCATTTAAACCGTACGAGTCTCCATATATCCTCTTAGTAGCTAGCTCAGCCACTAGTTTCCAGAAAAGTGGCTGTGTATTTAAAGACCTCGCGATATTCGTGTCACAAACTACTCAGGCGGGCGGCCCAACACAGCCAGGCAGACGGCTGAAGGGAAAGCCCCCGGATTACGGCGGACTAAGGTCGGTGCGAGGACGGAATGATCTCGGAGAGGAATTGACAGGTATAGATAAGGTTGTATTCAGGTACAGGACCAATACCTAGAGAAGCTATCTAAGAGAAATACTGATTCTTATCCTTCCTTCCTCACTGAACCCCCTATTACTTTAATCTCATTATACAGAGGATGAAGGGCGGAGGGAGCACGGAGCACCCACGGGAAGGCCTCGCTACGTGAACCTCAGATTACCACATTTACCGTTGGAGTTGCATCCTCTAAAACGTTGGAGAACCTTCAGTCCGGCCCCAATCCCTGTCCGGTCAGACCCTGGATTGGGGTCGGCCCACCTACAGGACTATCCCGTCTTATTGCATACCGAGTCCCGCACTCCTATTTCTGACGTCGGCCCTGGAGTCCCTAGGCCCACGTGTGACACTCGGAGATATCGTAACCTGGTAGATACACCAGGCCTGTTACGCCCTCGCACGCCTAGGGCATCAAGCTTGTTAGCACCCAGGGCCCACTTCATCCTTCACTACTAATTAATACGAGGCTGTTAGACAATAACCTTACAATAGTCTTCACGCCGATTGACAGACAGTAACCAAAACGCAGCCTACCCGTTGGTTCACCTACAAGGATCTTCTCGGACAGACGGGAGAGGCCCGGACCCCGAGTTTTGCCCCATTATAGAACAGCTTAGCGCATGTTGTGGCAATGCAGCAGAAGGATTGATCTATCTCAGTAATCTGCACTGCGCGAGTGGCAAAACGTCACATGCGAGCATCTGATGGAACGATGCCCATGCATGATGGGCGGTGCTTGTAAACAAGTGACATGAGCGCAGAACGGCGATCTTCGCTTCTAGAACGGAGCCGTTAACACCGAGGGGAACATCAGTTTGCAGTGCCATTCAGGCCAGTCAAGGCCATTGGGTTCCTCGATCTTGCTTTATACTGGTCTTCAAGAAAGAGGCTCTGGCAGTCAACAGCTCACTCACTGATAATTATTGTCTGCATAAATAATGGGACAACTACTCTTGTGAGTAGCCGACCTGGCTCCGTTTTCCGAAGACCGCCTATTCCTGCGAGCTAGATACTTTTGCAGGGTGCGATAACGATGATGGCGACGACGATGGCGAGTCGGTGAAAGCAAAAAGTGGAAAGAGCTTGCATCATGGACAGGTACATCAGACTCTAGGCTGCGCGACAAAGCCCCCCTGACTCTGCCATCAGCAGAGGTAGGCTTTTTACACAAGCAAAGCTGCGCTTAGCAATAGAATCGGCTAGAGTGTCCACTAGACATGAATAGACATGTAGAGTTTCGGCAATACTTCGCCTGCGTAGAAAGACTAATTCTAATCTGTGCATGTGGGGCTGGACCAACTGCTATATATTCACGCATCATACATCAAAGAGGTGAGAAACGACGAGAGAATAGGGAAATTCCGTAGTCCAACAAAGGTGGGCATCAGCGACAGGACTAAGAATATTAAGCTCTTTGCGGCCGGCACCCGTCTATCCCCTACCTTGTAGCTCTAGAGCATGGGTCTAGTGGCGGGCTGTGGACCCTTTCAAGTCATGACTACGTTTCATGCGCAACGGCCGAGAAGTCTTCGGCATTCTTTCCAACGGCCGAAGACCTAAACCGCGTTTAGTCACTTGGGCACGACCTTCTCCAGGCAACCCAAGGACAGCAATGCCCCATGCGCTGCTGCGGGTCGAGCGGGCCGTACGGGCTGTTGCGTGGATGGATAAGGCATGATCTGCCAGCGGGATCCTGGTCCTATGCCTGGGGTGTCTTATGTCCGAAGCCCCGAATCTGAAGAGAGTGTCGCGCTCCCGCTGTCGATATCAAGACAAGGAGGTGGTGCTCGAGCTTGCAAACTTGAATGCACCAAGTGTGTATATATTTTCTGGCCGCCTCCTGCTTGTTTTGCTCTCAGGACTTCCCAAGTCACACTGGTCTAATCCAATCCTGCCTCATCTGATCACATTTACTCACCATCGTCATCATCATCATCACCACCACCACCATCATCATCATCATCATCATCATCATCATGGCGGCTTCTTCCAGTTCAATCCCGTTTTCGGAGCATGTCGCGCCAGCACTGTCAGCGATCCAGGGGAACCCGCAAAGCGCTATCGCTGTCACAGCACTGCTCCTTGGAGGCGGCCTCCTGTGGATGCAAGGCTCGGCGAGCAACAAGTCTACCGGCATCCCCCAGCTCGCCAACCAGACAGCGGAAGAGTTCCGGATCAATCCGCGCAAAATAATTGAGAGAGGTCTTGCCCAGTTCAAGGATAAGCCCTTTACTATTACGACACCGATGGGCAACTTCGCTGTACTATCGCCCGAGCTCGGTAACGCGATACGCAACGAGCAAAACCTCGACTTTATGCGGACTAACGCGAATAATATGCATTCCCACCTTCCAGGCTTCGAGCCCTTTGCGGTCGGCGACCAAAACGAAGCTATCCTACACAGTGTAGTACGCAAGCAGCTAACGAAATCACTCACCCGCATCGCAAAGCCCCTATCCGCCGAGGCTAGCTTTGCAATCGAGCATAACTTCGGCTCATCGACCTCTTGGCGTACTATCGAGCCTTACTCTGGATACCTCGACGTCATCGCACGCCTCTCATCGCTCATTTTCCTTGGTGAGGAGCTCTGTCGCGACGAGGAATGGCTCAACATCACAAAGCTATATACTATCAACAGTGTCGAGGCTGCAGGGGAGCTCCGTCGTTATCCTACATGGATGCGCCGTTTTGCTAATGCCTGGTTGCTGCCTAAGTCCCGTCTAGCCCGTCAGCAGATAACCGACGCTTCTCGGCTCATTAATCGCGTCATGGAGGAACGCAGGATGAACCGGCGTGACGGCAAGGAAGACAGCCAGAGTGTCCCCAACGCTATCGACTGGTTCGATCAGGAGAGCGGAGGTGACCCCTACGACGCGGGTCGTTTACAGATCACGTTGTCAACCGCAGCCACCCACACGACGACAGACCTTCTCACGGAGACAATGCTCCGCCTCGCCCAAGATCCCAATTTTATAGAGGAACTCAGAGCCGAGATCAAGGCCGTCTTGGTCGCCGAGGGCGCCTGGACGAAGAATGCCCTGTATAACCTCAAGCTGGTTGACAGTGCTCTCAAGGAGGCCCAGAGACTTCGCCCGATCGCGAGTGCTACCATGGTCCGTATGGCCATGGCCCCGACGCCTATCCCCGGCACAAACCATGTCCTCGATACGGGCGCCCTAGCAGTTGTCTCGTCGCACCTTCGACTCGATCCAGACGTTTACGAGGAACCGCACAAGTATAATGGCCGTCGTTTTGCTGAAATGCGTGCCAAGGGCGAGACCAAGGTCCCTGTCCACCTCGTCACGACAGGCCCCGCGTCCCTCGGCTTCGGCCACGGCAACCACGCCTGCCCGGGTCGGTTCTTTGCAGCTAATGAGCTCAAGATCGCTCTGTGCCACCTACTCATCAAGTATGACTGGGAAGTAGCCCCCGGGCAGAGCGCCGGTGGCAGCGCCCTCGACATGACCCCTGCTGTGGATGGATTCAATTTCACTGTCAACACCTCTGCCAAACTGCGCTATAGGAAAAGGGCGCCCGAAGATATCAGCATTGATTTGGACATGGTAGGCCAGGGATCGGACTAGTTCTTGTAGCATGATGAGTAGAGACCGGGGGTTCGCGTATGTCTCTCGGGTAATGGTTCTGCCAACAAGGTTAGTGTGTCGTGGAGCAAGTAAAGGTACGTATCGGTGCTCCCTGGAGCAGCCGAGTCATCATTTTGAGCACTCATTCGAGCATATAAACAGAGCTTCAAAGCTCTCCTACAACTCATTTTGTTTCCTCCCTTTTTAGAATTAGACGACTGTTAATATGTCCATCTAAACCATCCATCTCATACTCTTCGATCCCCAGACCGTTGTACCTACATAAAGTCATAGTTAGCGAAGCTGCAGACGACACAAAGGGTTGCGGGATCGGGCCGGAGACAAGGGTAGGCTATGCGACTAGTAAATGTCATAATTACACAATGCACCTACTAATGATGAGTCCGCAGCATAAAACTAAACAATGAAATAAAGGAGCTCAAAGTTCCGCGGACTACTAAGACAGCTCATGATAAAGGACAAAGATGTATGTAGATAGGCAGTTACTACCTTGGTACTTCAGCGATTGGTCTAAGCATCATTCCCAACCATCACCTAAACCAGCTACTTAACTTCTCAAGAGTATCATCTTCTCTGAGAGATGCTATAACCCCGAGAGAGAAGGATGTCTAACGAGCGTTGGAGATCCAAGTTGTAACGACCTAACTAACAGGTCGCAGAATCGGGCCATAGACAAGGGCAGATTCAGCACGTAGGTCGAACACCTCCTTGTTTCTTATATATAGAGTTGCACTCCGAGAAAAGGCAGTGCGCCAGATGTCGAATACGAGTCAAACAATTCTATAGTCTGTCTGTCGGAAGTTCACATTCCACAAGCCGAGCCTGCAAGGATGCCGACTGCCCTGCCCCTCACGTCTGCGAAAGAAAATGACACAAATGCCGCCGCCGCGTCAGTTGGAGCAGATGAGCGCTTGTGTGTTGTTCTTCCGAGCATCGCCCACTCCGAAGAACATCGAGCTCCCGCGGCTCCACTGCTGCGCGGGGAAGGAATATTCCCCCGTGGGAAAAGCGGAGGCTCATTGAGGCGCGGGCCAAGAGTGGATAAGCCTTCCTCGGCAGGCCTTGACGAACGCCACCACCATCGTCGAGCCGTCGGGACTTGCCCGAGGCGTGCGGCCGGGCGGTGAGGTCACAAGCGCCCCAACCCCAGATCTCTCCAGAACACTATCCTCTTTGCCCTACCTTCTACTTTGCTGCTCTCAGTCTTTGTATCTACCTGCACCGACACCATGGCCGCCACAGCACCCAAGATCAGCGACAGTGACGTCGAGCATGCAGAGCACGACGACGACAAGCCTACTGTGTTTGCTGATGATGTCAACCTGCAGGATTACTCTCTATACGAGGAGGCCCTCGCACGCTACCCTACTGACGAATCGATTGACCAGGCGGAGGAGCGTGTGGTGATCCGCAAACTCGACAGGCGCATTCTACCTCTGCTAGGCATCTGCTACTTCTTTTACTATGTTGACAAGACAACACTGTATGTTTCCATTTCCGAAGATTGTGCGGCTCTAGGCAGGTTGTATGTCACTGACATCTTTGCAACAAAGGTCGTATGCTGCCATCTTCGGCCTCCGGGACGGGCTCGAGCTTAAGGGTGAGGAGTACTCCTGGCTCTCGAGCAGCTTCTACTTTGGATGGCTGGTGTGGGCCATTCCGTCCAACCTGCTCATGCAGCGGTGTCCGCCCGCTTGGTATCTTGCTTTCAACATCTTCATGTGGGGTGTCCTGCTCATGGCGCAAGCCGCTGCGCAGAACTTTGCCGGTCTGTTGTCGCTTCGCATTTTGTCTGGTAAGTGCTAACGACGGCCACCTAGTTCCGGTCCATTCTTTCTGACCACGGCCTATCTATACAGGCGCCTTCGAGGCTATTGCCGACCCCGCATTCATGTTGATCACATCCATGTACTACACCCGTGCTGAGCAACCTTCCCGCATCGCAGCCTGGTACATCTGGAATGGTGTTGGCGTTTCCGGCGGTGGCCTTATCGGTAAGCAGCCTCGCGTTCCCCGGGACGCATTCCAGCACGCTGACCCTTCTGAGTGCAGGCTACGGCATAGGCAACATCAAGGGCGCCCTTGAGTCTTGGCGATACGAGTTCCTGGTGGTTGGTGCCTTTTGCGCGGCGTGGGGCATTGTCCTCGTGTTCTGTCTGCCGAACTCTCCCCGCACAATCCGGGGTTTTTCGCACGAGGAGAAGCTCATCATGGTTGCGCGTCTACGCAGCAACCAGACCGGAATTGAGCAGCGCAGAATCAACTGGGCACAGATAAAGGAGGCATATCTCGACTACAAAACATGGTTGTTCACCTTGCTCGGGTTCGTCGCCAACGTGCCCAACGGTGGCATCTCCAACTTCTCCACTCTCGTTATCAAAGGTCTAGGCTTTGGTACCCTCGAGACTGCATTGCTGGGTATTCCCCAAGGCGCGCTTGTCGTTGTCTGGATCTGCCTTGGTGCGATTGCAAACAAGTATATGCCACACAACAGCCGCACTCTTGTGTGCGCTCTGTTTATGCTGCCGACAATCGCTGGCGCCCTGGGCTTCCTCCTTGCACCGCCCAATGCCTACATTGGCCGGTTGATTTGCTTGTAAGCATTACAGCCTATCACCATTATGGCAGATGCTAATCATATCACAGCTACCTGACCGGCTCATACCAAGCTTCATTTGTGATCTCCCTCTCACTAATCACTTCCAACACTGGTGGGCAGTCTAAGAAGATGATTGTGTCAGGCATGATCTGGTTTGGCGCATGCATCGGGAACATTGCCAGTCCATTCTTCTACAAGACTGACCAGGCGCCGTCGTACCCTCTCGGAATTGGATCGCTCCTTGTTGCGAACTGTATCGAGCTTGCCTTGTTTTTCGTCTTCCGGTACGCTTTTATCTGGGAAAATAAGCGCAAGGAAAGACAGCGCGAAGCACTACGCGAAAGTGGAAGCCGAGAGACCAATGAGCTTAATACCACGGCATTCACAGATCTAACGGACAAGGAGAATCCGAACTTTATTTACGTCTATTAGCTATATAGCTCTCATAGTCTATAAATATCATGATCCGACTGCCGTAAATCTGGATGCGAATGTAGAGAAGTAGAATCTCGAGATATCTGAAGAGTTTTGAACAAAAGAAAGGGAAAGGGGGTAACGTACAATAGCATTTCGGAGTTGACCCACGTCCATTACGATACAAAAACTTGTTGTCACGACACATTGCACAACTTTTAAGTGGAAAAATAAAAGATTAACAACAGACCGTATCAGGTCAGATCTCGTATACAAGCATATATAATTCTAAAAGACAAGGGCCTTGCGCGCCTCCGGCGGACGCGCACGTTGGCGGCCTCCGGTGGCTTTTCGAGCCACTCGATGGGTGTGGCCTGGTCAGCCGTGAGCACGTCCACCACCCGTGGACGGTTCGGTGACAAGCTAACCCCTTAGTTTTCACTTCGTTCAAACACGGGGCATGGCGGCATGCACCGACCGAATTTGGCGACACTAACAGCACATTCTCTTGTTTTTCTGTATGAATAACAGCTATCCAAATCAAGGCTTGTCGCTCATCCATAGTTGATGATCAATTTCAGCACGCAAAATTTGTCCGGTCGTGTGACAAATATAGCACTGCAGTGATCACGGGTACGTCCTGCATCAGTCTCTGACACTGATGGTTCGAACTTTTTGGCGTCATCAGCATGTACTTCATACCGAGTCGCCAGCAAAGATGGCTCCAATTCTCGCCAGCTCCTCCCATCGCGGGTCCTTGCAAACCTCAATCGTACCCTCGGGTGTCGCTACCTTCATCTCGTCCACTGACCGCGTGCCGAAGTCGTACTCGGGCATATCAGCGCGCACGAAGCGCACAAGGATCTGGATCCAGTCCTCCATTAGCTTGCGCTCAGCCGTTGTGGGACCAGAGCCGATAGAGAAGCTGTATGGCGGATATTTGTGTCAGTATCGATCATGTCATGGGCTGCAATTGCCAACGACATGGATTTTCTAGGCATCAGAGGAGCTCGGACACCACGCGGTATGACTTACTTCCAGAACGGCTTGTCCATGGCGTGTGCAACGCCCATCGACGCCGGGGCGATTTTATCATCGATGAACGACAACCTATAGGCAATCTGGTACCGCCAAATATCATCGATCGGCACGCCATTGCGGACAAGATTCTGAGCGAGCGCGCGTGATGGCGCGCGGACCTGCCCATCGGCAATGATGCGGCCTATGGCGGAAGTCTTAGCGTACTGGCATATCATCAGCCATTTTTCATGTCGAAAGACTTACCGAAGCAATTCTTCCACTCGGCCAAATCCGAAGAAGTCGGTAGTTCATAGTACGCCAGCGCCCGCTCCACTGTCGCCGGGGCATAGTAGTTGCCAATCTGCGCCTTGAGAGCCTCCAGTGTGGGCGACTCCGGGCTGTTGTAGGTCGAATACAGCGTCTCTTCGTTTAGCACCTCGCCGATGAGTAGTTTCAGCCGGCGTTGCCTAAATTCGTTTGCGAACACGGGGCTGCGCATATATGCCATCATGCCGTCGTGGATGAATACGCCGTCCGTGACTGGGCGAAAGGTGTGATTTTGCAGTTTCGCTAGGGCCTTGACGAGGTCTTCTGCACTGACATGGCGCAGCTGTGACAGACGTTCGGCTGGGGACAGAGTGGGTGGAATCGAAAAGTGCATGCACAGCTCGTCGAACTGGGGCTCGGCATCAGCAAGGCTCTTAGGCTGCGCGGGGACAGCATTCGAGTCCATGAAAGCGCGGCGATATAATGTCCCTTGACTGCTGCTGCCGCTGTGTCGAGCTTCACCTTTCCTCAGCTCGTACAGAAGTTGCACCTCGACACTATACGCGCCGGCGCTGCGCCCTGCGAGCGTGATGTTGTCTGGATCACCACCGAAGGCAGCAATGTTGTCCATCACCCACTCTGCGCCCAGCCGCTGATCCCACAGCCCATAGTTTCCGGCAGCCTCGCCACCGCTCTCGTCAAGAAGAGCTTGCCCAGCAAGGAAGC
The DNA here is from genome assembly GCA_026745475.1 of Microdochium nivale. NCBI lineage: Eukaryota > Fungi > Ascomycota > Sordariomycetes > Xylariales > Microdochiaceae > Microdochium > Microdochium nivale. The sequence goes on along the minus strand of JANTFD010000006.1, from coordinate 2,595,625 downwards.
CGAAGACGTTCAGTCTGTATCCGATAGCGACGACGATGGCATCAAGACCTCCTGTCGAGATAAGTTCGGTAGGATCCATATAGACCTCGTGTGAGGGGTCGCCCATCTGGAACCAGCCGCCATGTAGCCATAGCATTACCGGCCATTTCTTCTTGTTCCCGTTCTGCCCAGGCTTCTCGACGGGTGTCCAGATGTTGACAAAGAGACAGTCCTCGCCGTACTTATCATCATGGCCGCCTTCGCCGACGTGAAATGCTTTTTGTGGACACAGCCTCTGAAACTTGGTTGCGTCGAAAACGTTGTCATTGCTGCCATTATCGCCGCGGTAGACGTGGTCTGCAGGGAGTGGCCGAGGTTTTCGCCAGCGATGCTGGCCTGTCGGCGGGAGGGCGTAAGGGACACCGGCGTAGCGGCGTGCTTTGTTGTCATACTGTACACCGCGGATCTTGCCCTTGTCACCGAGGTCCAGCTCGTGCGCCGTCGTCGTGTATGAGATTGTATTGCCCATTGTGCTGTCTTTGAGAGTGATTTCTAGGCCTGATGCCTTCGATCGACCCCTTGTTCAATGGACCAATGCTTATGGCGGGCGTGAACCGAGGTTATTCGGATCCCATGATTATTCCGCTGTTACAAGAGATTTGCGGTATCAGTGGCAATCGATCCAATCGGATGATTCGAATTCACCGCTATACCCGGCATCCGAAATTCCGCTCAATTGATTGTTGGCTGGTATCGCCGTGGGGCAATGGGCAAGATATGTTCCCCTCGCAAGCCTGTCGCTCTTTTATAAATAGCCGACTCGGGGACGTGTGGGGACTGAGGTCGATCTTGAACTGGGATTCGCACCGATGCGGCAGCGTGACTCGTGCAAGCCGCCATTGTGTGAGGGGAACAAGAGTGGGATCAGGCCAGGATCATGTCCGACATCGCAGCCGTAGGCTATCTTTCCGATGTTGGAAGCGGACTCCATTGTGGCCGGGTCAAAATGAGTGGCCGGATGGAGATAAACAAATTCTTGGCAAGATAGATGGTTGGACATCATCTCTCCGGCACCGCGTGGTCAAACAGCCGCCGTGGAGTTTACTCGGCATGGGTATATCATACCAGCTTCTGCAGTCGAGGTCCTAGGTGTCCTGTCTCTGTGAGCACCTGCGCACTCATTGAGTCATTTCAGGAACGATCACTTGCCCAGTATGGCTTCAGATCCCAACAAGGCCGACCTCTCGCAAGGCGGCAATTCTAGCGGTGCTACCGAGATGGTCCCTGTCGCGCCAGCCCAGCCAGCGCAAGCCATCAGCACGGCTGACAAGAAAGAGGATGCCGAAGGCGAAATTGAGCTCAAAGGTGACGAGCCTGATGCTCTCAACATCGACACAATCGAGGCGTCCACCGAATACTCGGACGCTTACTTTCGCAAGCTGCTGTGGAAGATCGACCTGTGTCTGCTGCCCGTCATGTGGATCTGTTACGGCACGCAGCAGGCCGACAAGACATCGCTCAGCGTCCAGGCCGTCTTCGGCATCCGCGAAGACACGGGGCTCGTCGGAGAGCAGTTCAACTGGCTCACTACAGTATTCTACCTGGCCTATATGGTTTGCGAAGGTGATTCTTCCTTGTGCTCTGCGTCGTTCTGGCCGTGTCCCGGCCCATGCTGATACTGTCACCGGCACAGGCCCGGCCAACTGGGCCATGCAGCGGTATAACGTGGGCAAGTTCCTCGCTGTCGTCATGTTCCTGTGGGGAATCATTGTCATGTGCATCGCCTTTGCCAAGAACTTCACGCACCTGATGGTCCTCCGCGCAATCCAGGGTGCCCTCGAGTGCACCATTTCGCCGACCTTTATCCTCATCACAGGCACCTGGTACACCTCCCGCGAGCACACCTTCCGCACCGTCATCTGGGGCACCTCGAACGCGGGCATGAACATCATCACGGGCCTCATCAACTACGGCATCGGCCTCCATGCCCAGCGCAACCCAGGCGGCCTCGCACCCTGGAAGGGCATCTCCTTCTTCCTCGGCGGGCTGACTGTTTTTGACGCAGTGCTCGTGTGGTTTATGCTCGGCACCCCCCGGGAGGTCCGATGGCTGAAAGAGGACGAGAAGCGTGCGGCCATCGCAAGAGTCGTGGCCAACCAGACTGGCTCTGATCGCAACAAGCGCTCCGAGTTCAAGTGGGACCAGGTCGTCGACACCTTCAAGGATCCTCAAACCTACTTCTTCTTCTTTGTCTCCATCATTAATGCGCTGCCAAATGGTGCCACGACTACGTTCAGCAAACTCATCTGGCAGTCTTTTGGCTTTACTCCGCTAGACACTCTGCTCAAAGGCTCTACGCCATACTATGCTGTATCGTGAGTATCTATCGGAACCATTCATTGGCGAATTCTGGCTGACTATGAGCAGGATTTGCTGGTTTCTCTTTGCTGGTTGGATCACATTGAAAAAGCCTAATTGGCGATGTAAGTCACAAACAATACCACCAGCCCTAAAACATGAACTGCAATAATAATTCTTGATCAAAATAGTCATCGTGATGATGTTTTCACTGATTCCGGCATTCACCGGGTTCTTGGCCCTCGCCCTGCTGCCCAGCGACAGCATGCTTTGGGTCAGATGGGGCATGTACATCATGCAGGTCTTTGGTGTTCTACCTGGGTTTAGTACGCAGTCCCACCACCATTTTCTTATTTCTTGTGCCTTAGACTTTCAACGACACCATCTTCTAACAAAATTGCTTCCAATAGTGATCTGGACCTTCCTCCCCTCCAATGTCGCGGGCCGGACAAAGAAGACTGTGACATCCACCATACTCTTCATCGCGTACTGCGTCGGCAACGCCATCGGCGCCCAGATGTTCGTCGCGTCCGACGCGCCCAAGTACCTTCGCGGGCTGACAGCCTGCGGTGTCCTATACTGCGTCGAATTCACCTGCATAGGTCTATGGCGATTCTACTGTGAGTCTCCAGTTCTTTCCCAACCTTGATTCTTCCTACGTTAGGCAGAAACTCAGTCGAGCTGCTTTCCTATTGTTCAAATGCTGACATGTTGGGAATCGAAGACGTCTGGGAGAATAAGCGGCGCGCCAAGATCATCGCCGAACGCGGCATCTCGGAGGAAGAGGTTGTAAGACTGGGCAAGCTGAATGCTGAGGCCGATATGACTGACCGAGAGAATATCTTCTTCAAGTACCAGTACTAGAATAAGTCAAAACTACGTTATGCTCGATCTATTGAGAATATCCGGCCAATGGTTATCTCTGCTCTTTAATCGCAGCAGAGTGGATTGTATTCTTTTGCTAAATGCCAATTATCATATAACATGAAGCACATTCGTCTTTCTCGACTACCCACTTCTTGGAGAAAAGTCCGCTGCATGTCAAATCAATTTTACGGGGTCAGGAGGCTCATGCGGTTACTGGTCCCAGCGGCTGTTTGTCCCTTGAGAATGAAGGACCGCTTGTAGTTGTCAATATATATGATAAGACGTTGCGTTCTAGTGCAAGCCCAGTCCCGGTTATGGGGTCCTTGTGCAAGTACAATTTCGTGAAAGAGCTCACGTAGGGACCAGCCCCATTGTGGTCAAGCTGGGTGTATTCAATATTAATACCGGAATATAAATCCTTGACCAACGAAGTGATCCGACACCGCACACATGGTCGCAGAAGCGACACCATGCAACGCTCGCTGCACCCGACGGCAAATTATGGCACACGACACGTCAGATAACGTAGTCCACAAGTGAGTGAATCAGACAAGTGGGTGAATCATTCCTTATCGCCGTATTAAGCCTACTTTTTTATACCCTTGTAACTCTTTTATTTTAAGAGCTATTAACTTAGAAGCTTCTCTATTATTAAACGATAAGAACAATTTACCTATTAGTATAATATTACATTACACTTATGACTCCTTTACTATGAAACTAGTAACCTAAAGAGCTATAGTCTCCACTTTTCCTACCTAGCTATAAGTAAGTAGTATTAACGTAGATTCTAAGCTAGTCTAGTATTATTATCTTTATCGTTTAATAATAGAGAAGTTTCTAAGTTAATAGCTCTTAAAATAAAAGAGTTGCAAGGGTATAAAAAAGTAGGCTTAATACGGCGATAAGGAATGATTCACCTACTTGTCTGATTCACTCACTTGTGGACTACGTTAACTTAACTCTCGGGAATTTTATCAGATAGATTACTTCCGACGGACGCTTCATTTGTCGACCCATTGGAGATGTGTTTTTACATCTACATGAAGAGATACTGACACAGTACAAGACCTGCGGGCAGATATTATTTTCTCACGCCTTTGAGGGACTCGCGCTGTCTAATTTTAGATCCACGAGGGGGGCCGGGCCTACCTGAGGCTGTGAGCAACCTGCCGCCGATCGAGCTTCTTTCCACCTTAGGCGCATGAGACCGGTCCCCCAACTTCCACGCCAAGTCCTCCTGAGGATATCGAACGTGTATTCGCGAGAGGATTTGTATATTGGCGAGTGGGGGCTTTCTTTATGTGGCGGCTGGGTACAAGAAAGACCGCTGCGCCCCTGAAGATCTTTTCTAGTGTCACCCTTGAGGTCTAGCTAGACCTTGTCCAGAATCCACTGAAATTTCGGCAGGCGATGGATGCCGCCGACAGTGGTACGGCATGCACAAAATTGCGAAGATGGCCTGTTTCAAACACGGTATTGTGTTGTCGCTTGTCAAGCGCGCAGCACAGCCTCTCGACAGTTCCGTCAGCTCCAAGGAGCTGCAGTGGACAAGATTCCGCGTCGTGAGGTTGCCGTTCAGGTGCTCTGCAGGCAGGCAGACTATTGGAAGGGCCCGGGACCGAGCCGACGGCTACTGGTTGTCGCGAGCTTGTTGTTCCGCGCAAGACAGACTTGCCGAGGCGCGTCACCCCTGGGAGGGGTGCAAGGCGTGTCGATCCGCGCTGACAGTTCGAAGGGGGTTCATATTTTTCCGATGTTGTGCATGGACAAAGAGTTCGCAGTGTGACTCTGTCAGTCAAGGAAGACGGGTGGGGCAACATACAGCTAAAAAAGGAAAACCTGTCTAAAAAGAACGATCGCGGACAATCAAGGCGAAGATTTTCGAGGCTCTGGAGATGTGCAAGTGTGTGCATGGCAACCTTGCCGGCACTCTCCGTCGGAACTACCGATTCTGATACGAGACAACTGTGGTCTTTGTCATGACGATAGTTTGCTGCTCGGATGCCGCCACGATGCCGCGGGTCGACTCGGCGTCATTGACGCTGCCATCCGATGCGTCACCCGGCGTCTTGTCGGCCGGCAGCGAGGCGCCGCTGCCGTGCTCCTCCCTTGTGGCCTGGATATCCACGAGCGTAGCCAGCGGGTACATGCTTTCATCATCGAAGCGCTCGTACTTGTCACGCCTCGCTTTACTCTTCTTGGAGCTGTTTCGCACGCCGCCGCCGCTGCCGCCAATTGTCACAATCTCTAGTTGGCCCGGGATGGACTGCCGCCCGCCGGGGGTGTTACGGCTGCCGCTGCGGCTGCTGGCTAGCAGGCCGGGCGCCACCTGGGAGAGGAAGGTCTTGATTGTGAGGAGAGAGCCGCAGATGATGGAGAGGTTGGCCTCGGCAAAGCTACATGCAGAAAGAGATTGTCAGTCGGTGCTCCCTCCGAGCCCCGTAGGTATTTTGACGAGACACTTACATCCAGGGCATCACATCAGCGGAACCCCAAGACAGGTCTACGTTACCCATCGACTCGATGGTCGTCTTGAGACGCATAACGGCCGTAAAAACGGTCCTACGAGGCCACAACACATTAGCACAACAAGCTCCTCAATCCAGTAGCACAGGCGGCCTGCAAGCCAGACACATACACTATGCCCATGCAGAATATCGCGGCTAAGCCGATTTTCTCGCGCCTAGGTCTCTGCAGCTTCCAGAGGAGTGGCATCGGCACCGCCAGCACTAGCGCGTCGGTCGTAGCGCCCATGATTGCCGAGGCCATATATAGAGCCTGACGGTCCACACACGCAGCTTTAGTATCGGTTATGCCCCAAGAGGCAGTGACGGGGTAGCAGGGGAAGATGAGCAGGAATTCGAGGACGGCAGCCGAAGTGGCGACGACGAATATGGTGATCCAGACGGGGTACCGGAACCAGAGCTCGGGCGTAAGTCGGTTGTAGATGATAAGCAGCGATAGCTTGACACAGCCATGTACCGGGTTATAGAGTGCGGCTAGTGTATAGAGCGACGTAACGAACATGGAGAACTTTTCGATGGGCATCTCCCAAATGTGCGTCCCGTATATGCCTCGCGCAATATCTCCTGTTACGTGCAAAAAAGGCCAATGTTAGATTTGTGGCTAGAGTAGCACGTGTCTTTGAGTGTGAGAGGACAAGAGAAACCTAACATACGAACGGCTAATGATTGTGTGACGACGGAGAATACCTATTTTCGATGTACAAGGTGTCAGAGCGGCATGCTCCGACAAGACTTACAAGTACGGTAGAGGTATCGTTCCTGACGTACATATGCGGCACCAAGGAAGGCATCCTCGAGTAAGACCTTTTTTTGAATGTAGAGGCGGACATATATTCTCTGGGCGATAGCGAGAAGGGCGATGGCGTTGCCAATACCGAAGTGCCAGTACGCGTCGATAGCGAGGTTACGCTGCGGGTTGTTGAAGTCGACAACATAGCCCTCGGGCGGCGGCACAGCGACCTGGATGCTACCGACAAAGAAAGGGCCAGACATGGTTGCGACCGCGGCGGCTATGGTCTGTTCTAGACGAGGTGAAGAAGTGGTCGTCGGCTGGACATGTGTGGATCGGGGGTACCAAATGTTGGCTGTAGTTAGAGAGCAGAGAGCCCCATTGTAATTATGGGAGCTACTGCGAGCGTAGCTATGGCCCGGTCTCGCGGGCCAAGCAGAAGAATCATGGGGGGGGCCCGAAGGGTCTCAAGGATCCAAGTCGGAAGAAACATCCCGCCATAGTGGGTTTGACCAGCACAGCGGCGTGCCAAAGGCAATTATTGCCAGAGGAGGGATCGTGCACGGCGGGCAGCAGTCAGCCGCCTCGAAAAAGCACTTTCGTGCAGGCCCGCCGCTCTTGGTGTGCTGACCACTGCCTCTGATTATTGGCCCGGATGTCCCCGGATAGCAAAACACGGCACAACTTACATAGTATCTGTAGCCCTAGCAGCAACCAAGCCACGTGCCTGCACAGGCCAAGCCAAGGTAGCCTACCCAATACTCAAGGGAGAGAGGCTCCATCACCGGGGCTCTACCTCCGTCGGACCGCGAGCCAGCGCGCCAGCGTGTCACTTCGTCAGCACTAGTCTCTTGTGGGCTTGCCTCACGCATGCATGCGGCTCGACAAATAAGATTTTCAACGAGGCTGACAGGACGAGCACGAATCGCTGCAATGCTTTTTATCTTGCCTTCTCTTCCTGGAATGTGCCGGCGAGTGAAATTGAAAGAAGAAGATTGACCAAAGGTCGTGTCACCAATATTCCACAATGACTTGAATTCTTACTGCTTACGGCCCAACTTTATGGCCACAATGCTAGTGAGGGTAAAGCCGATTCAAGGGCTATGTTAAGACGATGGAAAGGCATTTTGAAGGGAAAATATATAGTCACGGCACGTTCGTAAGTAGGCCTACACAGCCTTGAAGGGTCTATTAGAAATGACCACGTAGAGTAGCACATTGGAAACTCAGTCGAAAGGGCTTGTTGCATCACACATAGGGTACGCCTACATGTATGGGAGCATGGTTCGGTGAAGCCAGGCTCCGTAAAGTACTGTATACCTCGACTAGTACCGGCCACTCTGTTCGCGCCCTGTGAACTAGTGGCAGAACCAACCAAATGCGGCGGCCACGGACAGCACATTCTCGGGGGTTCTTCTGAAAAGGGCGCTGGGTGGGATCAGAGAAGGTCTGGGCTGAAGGGAAACAGTAGGAGGAAGCAAGTCTGCAGCGGCGGCTCAATATCTCGAAGGCCACGAGGGCCAATCATTGTGAATAAGAAGACGAGATTACATGAAAATAAAACAGGAATTTTCAAGCTTGTTCTACAGAAGAATGCCAGCAAAAGTCACAACACTACGGTAGGGGACGAGGCAGGCCATAACATGACAGAGCTTCCGCTTTCTTCAAAAGACTGCTAGTGATCAACAGACTAACAATTCATCGCGACAGCGTTCTCTGCCGGGTTGTAAGCTAATAGTGCCCACACAGGCTGTCGTCGGTGGCAGGCTCTACAAGCCGTGTTTTAATTTTAAGAGTCGGAGAGTTCAAGCTTGAGGCGGAATATGCCAAAAAAAAATAAGAAGAAAAATAGCGTCAGGACTACTGCAATTAAAAAATGACTTATCCTACACAAAAGTGCATACCTACTCCATATTTCACGGCATGGTTTATAGCAGTATAGGCGAATGCGGCTGGCGACTTTACGAGGTAAAAGCCACGGTCACCCATTATGTTCATTCCCCAGGTTTACACACATACATTCATTTGGTTCCACAGCCCAGCTGATCCACCTTGGTGAAACCAACTCCGTCCCGGCATGCTGTAGAGAAATTGCGGCCCGTACGTTCCAGTCTAGCTGTCCAAAAATATAGCCGCTGCAGTTCCGGAAAAGAAACGGAGCTCGGCAAGTGCTACCACAGGCAGTGGCTCACGCTTGAAGAGAGCTCCTATTCATGCTGAACGGGACTAACAGCTGACATGTCTTTGGCTTACTGTTACGTAGATTGGCTGATTAGAACGACGACTAAGAGAACAAAAGAACAAAAGAACAAGAGAAAGAAAAAGACAAAACATAATGCAAGTCGACGCCGAAGACACCGGATGGTGTTAACAACAGCACAATACCTAGAACAAGACAAACCTGCCGCAAGCCAATCACCAAGTAGAAACTCTCGTGGGGTAAAGCTTCGAACACGAGGAACAGCACATGGATGGGGCGCACGCTAGTCTCGTTATTTCCCATGCTCAGATGCAGCTCAGCCGCACGACAGGACAATTGATCCAATGGCGATTCGTGCTGTCTGCGCGCTTTGCGTGAGGTGCCAGGAAAACGGAGAAACTGATGCCTCACATGACGGCATCGATTTCCATCACACCGCTCGGACCGTGGAACTATCAGACACTGTTTCGGCCATGATGCGCAGATTTCTTCGTGTTCAACAGCGCCCGAGGCCCTATGGCATATTCTTCCTTAGGTGGGCGCTGGCACGGCGCAAATAATTGGCGGACACGCCTCGCAGACGCTTCACACACCCTCGTTTCCAGCTGACCCTTAGGGCTCGTGAGATCGGCATTGTGTCAGCCCGTGATTGTCGCCACAGCGTAGTACTGCATGGCAGAACTCGTCTTGCGTGGGACGACGGCATCCATCTGCTAGGACCACCACAAATATCAGAGCCTGATTGTCCAATGGTGATTATCGTGGCAGGTCACTTGTGCCGGAAGAGCAGGTGGGCACTATAACAACCTCCATGCCAGCCCAGATATATAAACCCATCGTCATCTCCATTTCCGAGATCAAAAAGGAGATACAGAGTCGCAACTTCATCATTCCCGTCGAGTACCAGTTGACTTACCCCACTCGATTCAACTTTGCAATTAGAAGAACATAGCAATCATGAAGTCCTACACCTCTTTGGCTATCGCCGCACTTGTGGCAGCGGTCACAGCACAACCACTAGTCGAACCTCGCGACACACAGGTCGCACACCTGACCCTTCACGCCGCGCCCGTGTCCTACAACCTCGCCGTGCCGTCGGACGGGACCATCGTGAAGACAAGTAAGCGTGCCATCGATCTCACGCACTCCTTTTAGCATCGAACTCACAAACTTGACAACATACGCTACCCCCCTCTGCATGCGGGTATATGCTGACACACTCCTTCGGGGGACGAAAAAACAGACAGCAATCTCAACATCAACCTCATCGACGCGCCCGACTACAACGCCCTGTACCAGTGCACCTTTGTCTTTGACGCGGTCCGGCAGCCCGCGCTGGCGATGCACATTGCCAGCAACGGCCTGCAGCAGATCGCCGTGGGCCCGCCCAGCGTGCTCAAGAGCGTCAGCTGCCTCGGCTCGTGCGTGTCCACGTACGGCATGTGTTACGACACCAACGGGCAGTACGTCGGGCCGTGCTGCAGCGGGTTCTGCGCGGCGACACGGTGCCGGCCTTGGAATATCAGCACTTGAGAGCCGGGTTGGGCTGGGTGTAGGTCAATGGGGGCAGAGGGAGGAGAAAAGAGAGCTGTTAGTGATTACGGTTTATGTAAGCCAGGAAATCGGATGGTTAGACACGATTCTTTCGAGATGGTCTGTGGTTGAAGAGTTGAGGTATGCTGATGGGACACTATTTGAACATCATTACGCAATCCAAAAAAACTATCATTCTCTATGTCCCGTTCACAGCTACGATGAGATCTAGCTGCAAGGAAGCCCGGAAACTACAGAGTGCCATGTAGCCACTAGGACGCGGGGATTCTTTGAGCACTTATTAATCTCCTTCTCTACGCTATACCTCCATCATTTGTCTACACCTTGCCGGTCACATAGTCAATGATTGGCGAGTTTGGCTTGCAGATTGTGCCCGCGGCAGGCAGCTTGCCCTCACTGAGGTATTCGTGGATGGCCAGGTCCGTGCAATCCGACTTTTGCGTGTAGAAAGAAACATGCTACGGACCCAGTTAGCATCATTGCAAAAAGAACCATGAATCTTCAAAGTCGATTCGCAGTTGGGGAACCGAATTCCATCAAAATCACTTACACCGTAGCTGTCATGCTGCAGCACGATGCTCCCCTCGAAGCCTGCGCTCATGTTCCGCGCCGAGGCGAGCGGCGTGACGGGGTCAAACGTGTTGCCGACAAACAGGACGGGGTTCCTGGTCCTGACGCCCGCGAAACCGCCCTCGTAGCGCTCCGCGGCCTCAAACGGCCACTGCGCGCACAGGTACCCGTTGGGCGCGACGCCAAAGTGCGCGAACCACCTGCTGTTGGCCTCGAGCTGTGCAATCTCGGGCTCGAGCTCGGCGCGCGAGGAGCTGCGTTGGCGCCGGTCGCCGCAGCGGATTCCCCACACTGCGCGGACGATTGGGGTTTCTGTTGCTGCTGCAGCCGGCAGCGTGGAAGTGGAGGAAGTGCTGTTGCTGTCGCCCGACTGCGCAGTAATGCCGGCAGCAAGCACTTCCAAGCTAGCACCGAGGTAGGCCTCGATGAAGGCGGTGCCGTCGCGGCGGAAAAGGCCCTCAATTACCTTTACGATGTCATCGTATTGTTTGGGAAAGTACAACTTGGGGAAGAGCCAATTGAAGAACATGCTGTAGTCGAGAACCAGGCCCGAGCCGAGTGGCGGGTAGACGAGCGTGATTTGGTCGTACTTGAGGTTGTGGACAAGCTGGTCCATCTGGCTCTCCAGGTCTGCGCATGTCTCGCCGTGACTGGCCAGGGAGCATGCTTCGGTGCCGGCCTCGAGACAGGCCTTGAAAATGCCGAGCAGGACATCGTCGGCGTTCGAAATAAACTCGGTCTCCCTATATGATGAAAGCCATCAGCGACGGGTGATCCTACTTCATCTCATGACTGGTCCATGGTTCCGAGTGACCTCCCACTTACATGCGCGCCTCGTAGTATTCATGCACATTCATCACGCCATCGAGAATGATTTTGTCCATGCGATCAGGGAACATAGCGGCAACCGTCGCGCCGAGGGACGTTCCGCCCGATATGCCCCAGTACCGGAGCAGGCCATCTTCGCCGAGGGCGTCGACAATGGCCATCATGTCGCGAGCGACGGAAGCCATGCCTAGGTAAGGCCCAACCTCCTTCAGCCTTGCCTTACATAGCTCTGCCATAATGGTCGACTCGGCCCAGAGCTGGGCCGGGGTCGTGTCGGACGCGTTGTACCAGTTGGTCATGTAGGTCACGAGCTCGGCGTTGAGGGGCGTGTTGTCGAAGCAGATGACGGGAAGCGTGTTGCGGGTGCCCCTAAAATTGCGCGTCAGTTGTTGAACTGCTTCGGCTGAGGTTTCTTTCTCAAAGCTCACCGAGGATCCCAGCTAATTAAATCGTGCTCGTCTCCAATGATCCTATAGCATTCGTGTGAGTACCTTCGCAATGCGACGTGAGAGATAAAAACTGATGTTAATGTGACGTACGGCGCCTGCATCGGGACATTGACGATGAAGTTGTTCAGCCCATCACCACCGGGCCCACCGAAATTCAGCAAGATACTTCCCTTTGGTGCGGGCTGCTTTGCTGCCGGCCACTTTATCAGCTCAAGGTCGATTGTCTTGTCGGAGCCCTTGCCCGTCCAGTCGAGTGGGACCGCGAGCTTGCCGCATTGTACCGGTAGTCCGGTGGTGTTTGTCTCAATGTTGCATTCTCCCCAGACAATCTGCTCGGCACGAGGTAAGACCGACGCGAAGGCCGTAGTGGCTACGAGAGGGAAGAGAATGGTCGATGTTCTTGATTTCGAGGGATGCATGTTGTAAGGTGGAGTCTTGAAGGAGAAGATGATGGGTTGTTGAAATTCGCCAACTCGTGTCTGTTGGGAGGTGTTTGCAAATAGTTCGAAAGGGAGCAGCTACTCGAGATTATATATACAGCAACGACATCTTGTTGATCCACTTGAAGCGTGGTCCTACAGCATCAAATCTGACGAGGCACAGCCCACCAAATCTCGTCATGCACAAGTATTTCCTAATTAGGAAGTCCGGAGTACTGGTACCTGGAGGCCTCGAGTTGGCCAATCAGACAGCGTCAAGCTGCTTCTGACAGTCACCAGTGGGGACTTGCACTATCAGCCCCAAGCCTGTTGTGCTTTCCTTTCGTTTTACGCACGAACACGAAGGCGAGCATGAATCAGACTGCGCAGTTGCCAAGAATAAGCCTGTGATGTCATTTCAGAGTCCTAGGTGAGACTACCGTCCTGTCTGGGAGACAGCTGGATTGCCCAATGAGGCCATGGTATACGCCCAAATTGTGAGGACGTCTCTGGGTCTACCTAGCGCAATGATCCATCGAATAGCAGCATGTCTAGATGAAATTGAAGCATCGCTTAACCTCTAGTTGAGAAGTCGCCCAGCATGGAGACTACTTTGGGACACACTCTACCAAGTTCGACACTTCATTTACGACAGCGTACCAAGCTATCGGCGCGCCTGGGAATGGCATTTGAACCTTTACCAGCTCGGAACAACAGCCGTCTCAGTCGCTAGGTAGTACGCCTAGCAAATGGCTCACTTGGCGACAAATGTAGTCCGAGCACACAAAATATTCTTCTTCATAGGAGTATTCTGGAAATAGAAGTGCGTGAATTTATTCACCGTTTCCAAATTTGACTCATGAAACCATGCACCATTCCTTTTGTCAAGCAGACGCCCGCCCAAAGAGCCACACCAAACATGTTCAACTGTCTGCGCATGGCCTTCGTGGCCTTGTGCGGCACGCCACGCAATCCTGAGTTCGTTCATTCTGAAACGACCACAGTCCACGAAAACGGTTTCCAGCAGCCAGCATCTTGTCGGCTACTCGAGTTGCCCTTTGAGATCTTCGTCCATATCATTGAAAACCTAGACGACGAAGACGCGATCTGCACCTTCATGACCTGCCGGGCAGCCACGGCGATCAAGCCGATCATCAATAACAGAGCCCCAGAGAAACAAGCAAAAAGAGTCGTCTTCGCTCGTCTGGAGCGCGACATCTCAGGGCACAGCTACTGCCCCATTCGTAATAGCCTCATGCCATTCACCCAGCAGCACCTCGCAAGTGACATCCTGCGCTTCCACGACTGTACGGCTGGTGTTCCCCAGGGCGTCCCACCATCCCGGGAGCATGTCCTCACATTCGCATTTAGCAAGTGCTTCAAGCTAAGCTTCTGTACTGCTCGGCTCGTCATCAACGGGCACCTCTACGGCTTGCAGCACGGTCTGCCAACTTCTGCCATTGCACATGCTCACGGCGTCGTGCTCCGTGAGCCATTCATCCATTTATATGAGTCGTGGGCCGCCAAGGTCGACACCTGCGGTCAGCTGATCCTAAGCTGCTCGCGGACGTGGTCGTCGTCAAGCACCATCCTGCAGCTGCGATTCACCACACGCAAGATCACCATGTGCTACCACGCCGAGGTGGACGCGAACAAGGATGAGCACGGGTGCCGCCGCAACGTCATCGGGAACGGCGAGCACCGGACCAAAGGGCGCTGTGATCACTGCGACACACGATGGGAGCTCCAGATAAGCCCCGCTGTCGGATATAGAAGAGCAGAGGGGCCTCCTCTGGTCGGTGAGGAGAAATGGACAGTCACTGCGACTACGTTGCACAACGCCGGCGCCTGCCGCGAACCCGGGGATCAAAAGTGGCGGGCACTCGTGACGGCAGTCGGGTCACGCCGGTCGCAGATCCATCCAGCGCGTGTTTCATACGTGCACGGGGAGCGCGTAATGGAGTATTAAAGACATCTGGTAGGCATGGGGGGCATCTCTTAAAACCAGCAGCATCGGACTGCATTATCTGCAAGTAGCGAATAGCATGAAAGACAATCACGAAGTCTAGACAGGAGGGCAAACTCCAGCAGCGCGGGCAACTGGAATAGTAATGCTTCACAGCAGAAAGCAACAAAATAATCGTCAACTTGTCGTCCCTTTGCGCTGGTGTCTAGATTCTGCGTAAGTGTGGCTCGCACTATCGCCAACTAGCAGTGTATCGGAGATAGGTTTCCCTCAGAGGTTTAGGTATTATATATGCTTACTGCAGTACAACATCACAGCAACTGAACTCCACTGCTTGTGCCAGCAACAAAAGACAACTCATATTTCGGAGATCACTGTGCTCGGAACTCTGAGACTTTTAAAGCCACAACGTCTCCTATTCTTACCGGAATAGTCTATCCATTCACCACCCAATTCCTGGAAAGGAAGCTTCACAGTCACTCCAAGTCCTTTCTCAACCACAGGTCCCGTGTTCCACACAAGTTTCGACTAGCAAAAATCAGACCGTCAAGATGCTTCACGCTCCCAGGGTCAACGCCGCCGAGGACAAGGTCTTCCGGAAATTAAACCGCCTCACACTTCGGCCCACAGATGCCGCGCTGGTGCGTAGTCACTCATCCACACCCTGGCTCGCCACTCACAACACAAATCAGTCTTCACACGCCTCGGCTTCAGCTACACGGACCCAGGCGGTCGCATCAGTAGTCCAGCCCTCGAGACTCCTCACAAAATTCCCCGTCGAGCTCGTTCTAGAGATCATGGACTACCTAGCACCCGCCGACACCACCTGCCTCGCGCTTGCGTGCAAGGCCACCCACCACTGCGTCCGGAACTTCAAGCGCCTCGCGCAGCGCCTCAACAACGAGACAGAGCTGCACCTCTTCCTCGAGCGCCTTGAGAGAGACACCCCCGGCATGGTCTACTGCGCCAAGAGCATGTTGCTCACGCCTCTCATCCGACCACCCGCCGGCAGCATCAGACCGTCGACATTGACTCCCGGCAGCGAGGTTTCCCACGTACACAACTGCCAGCACCTCCACCAACGTAAAAGAACCCTCAAGAAAACTGTCAACCCCGACGACATCTTCCTTCCCGTCAGCTCGAACCTGTTCTTCGTGTCCTTTTGCGAAGCCCGGATCGCGACAAATTCCGTCGTCCTCGGACCGCAGTGGGGTGTCTCACCCGCCTCAGCCCTCGCGGCAAAATACCAAGCCGAGACCGACAGCCACGGCATCCGCCACAGCGAGTCGTGGCAAGCCAGAACCACGGCGGCCACAAAGGAGCTCATGCTGTCCTGCACCAAGACGTGGACCTACCAGAGCGCAGCCGCCATGATCAACAGCCTAGGCCCTGACCGGGACAACTACGCGCCATTCGTGGTGCGACCGTGCCGCCACGAGCACTTTTACATGGGGCCCGCGACGCTCAAGGGCCTTCTCAAGGGGTGGAAGTCGCGCCACTCCCCCGGGCGCTGCAACTTCTGCTACACGGAGTGGACTTTTACCACGTCGCACAAGACCAAGAAGAAGCACCTCACCGTTACCATCGAGACGTACCACGACTTTGGACCGTGTCGCTCGCACGACGAGGACAAGTGGATGAGAATGCAGGGTACTCCCGTGGGTATGCCGCCCAGCCATATCCGTCCAAGACCAAAAGACGCCCTGGGCACGATCGTCAAGCTGTGGGAGGAGGGCACTGTTGTGAGATAGCCATTGTCGAGGCTCCCTGGGGAACAGTACTAGCTTGACAATAAAACAGCCCCGGGCGGATATTCCACAAAATAAACAAAGTCTGATGCAACATGTCCAAAAGCAGGTTTTCAGACTTGAGGAGGTTTTGAATTACGAGCGCCAAGGATTAGAGAGAATAAAACATAACCAAAATCATTGTCATTGTTTTAGCTGCAAATTGCAAGGTGAAAAAGTTCTTCGTCCCGCATAGTGCCTTGGGCACTCGATGTTCTCACCTGCTGTTAGCCTTTTGGGAAACACCGCAGCCGCGCAAAGCGGAGCAAGCCAGAGGAAAAATTTGGTCCCGAATTTCGGAAATGACTAGGTAGGATCGGGGATTATGCCAAGGTTGGAAGACATTAATTCCAACCTCATAAGCGTTCCAGGATAATTGCAGCTTTGTTGCGGTTACCTTTTCGGCTGGACCTCCACAAAGCCGAAGGGTAGAAACAGCTGTGTTGTTCCATTGCTGCGTCAAGTGAACAGGCGCCAACTCTCAAAGATGAACACGTTTCCCCCTAAAAGAGTTGAAGTTGTACCAAGCTCTTCAGGGAGGTGCGAGCAAGACGATCAAGCAACCGCACTCAACGAGAACTGGGTCCTCCACCTTGACTCGGCACGCTTGCGGTCCTCGACGCAGATTCGAAGGAGCTTGGCGAATGCACACAATCCACCCCATAGCTCTGAATTTGTTCCGCGCAGACGAGATATTCAAATTGCTGCATTCCCTCGCTTAGCTCAGAACAAAGGAGGTATCGGGAGAGAATTTGTTGGCAGATGAGAGCAATCCGAGAATGGCAAACAATCGAGCTAGCAACAAAGACTGGGGCTCCCGCTAGCGGGACAATGATGTTGACATGCTTGTTGGGAGAGGCCGGTCGCAATGACGGCATGGGAGATCATGCTCCGGCGAGTAACCTAGGCCCGGGCCCTTTTCCAACAATGCAGGTACACCCAAGGATACACGCCCTCGCATTTTCAGATCCATTTCAATGTGGCTGACGCTGAGAGTACACCAGAGACACCTTGGAAACGGCTTTCAAGGCTAGGAAATAGCTTGGCATAAACACGGCCACTGACAGTGATTAGACATACCCCTCACCTTTCGCTTTCACTCTATGAGGACGTCAACCCCTCGTCGTTTGGTGTACCTCTAGCCCAGGAAGAAAAGTTCCGTGTTTTGAATATGCATAGCGTGGCTGCTGGTGGGCCAACGACGCGTTGTTCCGGCTGGCTGCCTGGGCGACGATGAGTGCCCCTCACCTTTCTCCTGCCCCTCTTCCTATGTGTCATTGTTGATTTCCAATTCTACATTGCATCGATAAGTACATAGAGTTTATGTATCTTGTGATTGGCAAAGTAAAGGATGGCAGCCGAGAGGTACTTCACGGAGTCGTGCTCCCCGCCAACGATATCAGGTCCTTGCCCCTCTGACGACCCAGGAGAATTGTTTAATTCTCCTTGTTCTATTCCATTGAGGTGGCAGCGGTCTCATCAAGGTCGATACTCCGCGTGGTGGGCGGAATCGTGTATATAAACCAATGTCCAGTTCCCCTAGTTCTCCCTCTTCTCCTTCTTCTTCTCTCCATCACCTGCAGAGCACCACACACTCTTTCTTTCTGCCTGCAAGTCACACACACCCAGTCATTACCGCTACAGCTTTGATTGCGATAGCCGATCGGTCATCATTCTTTTCCTAGGCTCCAATCTCAAGTCACTCCTTCATACACTTCGGCACCACACTCTTTTCGGTAGGGGTGGCAATCCTTGTTCACTTCCATCTTTCCTTTGTTTCTCAACCATACGGATCCCAACACTCCTTTGGCCCGGTCTAGTCGCCGTCGAAGAGATTGAGCGTTTGCAGTCTCGACATTCAAGTTCCAGCCTAGTCACTTCGACCTCATCCCGACTTCGTGAGCAATTCAAGCTCTGGCTTAAAAGCCTGCCCGAGCTGTTCGAAAATTGGCACCAGCCAGACAAATGTGCCCAAGACATGCCCGAGTCTCTCCGTCACATCCGATTATGAGCCTGGTCATTTTGATCACCGTGCAGTCCTTTGGCTGCCCCTTTGGTTTCCATGAAGGAGCCACAGGAGGAAAGAGCCTAATGTTAACATCTCGCTACGTGTCTGTCTTCCCCTTTGTCTTCAAACCCTCGGCATGCGCCTCTTATGGGCGGCAGTTGGTGATTTATGGACTGAGCTAGCCTCTTCAGCTCATGCCAATAAATCGACCTCCGTGGTGACCACTCCCGTAGCACACGAGTAAATTTCCTACCTTCTCCGTCACTCTGCTTCAAGATAATATTTTAGAACACTGCCGATACTCAGTCTGCTCTATGTAGGACATGTTGCGTTGATTCGAGGCGACGGCATTGCTCGACCCTGAGGGCAATCGACACAGCTGGACACGATTCTCCTCGTCTACCAACCTCTGCACAAGCCAAGCGGGGTAAGTCACAATATTTCCTGCTCCATTTGCACGAAGCTTCCCGAGAGCGATGCGGCTTTCGAAAAAAAGAATTCCCCCTCCTGTCATGATCATCTTGGTCATAGTTCCAATTTTATACCGATCTATACTTCCCCGTCGGTAAATTGCAAATCACATTCTTCGATGTGGCTCAGTCGCGACGAATGCGATCATGGACAAGATCTTGCCACATCCGCATGGCTCTTCTTTTATACTGCTAGCCTTCCATGCTTCGGAACGTGTCTTCTGATGATGCATGCTAAGAATTTTTAGTGACGTGCAGCCTCTTTTCTTAGAGGACTTCATCGCACTCTAGGGGCACTGGCTGTGCCACAAGATCTTAACTTCTGCCATTCCTAGAGGCTAGACCACAACGACACTCCTGCTCTCGCGAGACGACATGGCTTGGCTGAGTCCAGTGTCGTCGGGAATCCGGTCTGCCATGATGGTCCAGGACTAGCAGCGTGCTGAGCTCAAGCTGGGGGCTCGTGGTTTTTGGGGAGCAAGTCACGTAAGAGAGGTTGGAACTCTTCTTGGGCGACGTGTTCGTTTTCATTCGCGGCAGTGCCTGAAGAGTATTATTCGAGGTGACTGACGTGGTCAACTGCCTCGGGTTTGCTCAAATGGCGCTCTTCCTCATGTGACAGATATGAGCAGTTTGACTAAGATCGTTAGAGGTTCAGAGGTTCAGAGGCTCAGAGGTCCATGTTTGCAAACTCACACCGGAGCAATCCGTGTTTCATAGACCCGCGGCGTTGACTGCAAGTTGCATTCCCAAGTGCTGTGCCTGCCTGCATTGTGCCTGCTGAATGCGCAGACTGCCGGACCAATAGCTAGAGTGGCGCTTGAGCGACGCGTGCCGTAAGAGTCTGTTCGATTCAAAGCTTCTGAGATGATACTGAAGAGTGCAAACGGCTGATGCATGAGTCTGGACAAGTGAAACTGCCCATCTGTGCAGGACGAGGAAAGAGCGACCACAACCACCTGGGCAGCAGTTTCGTGTGCGCCTGATCAAGCCGCTTCCACAGCTTCCCCGTCAAGAGCTCGAGACTTCTTTCCTTCCTCCCTCATCGCCATCAATCCACGACATCCAACCTGTCTGTCGACCCTCTCCTTCCGCATTCCCAAGCCCCAGCAACAGCCATCCCTCTCGATCCTTCCTCCCACTATCACCAAGACATTCACAAGACATTCACTTCACTGCAATCGAAACACACCAGTACAATGAAGTTCCTCGCCTTCCTCCACCCGGCTGCCCTCGCTGCCGCCACGACCTTCACTCTCTCCGCCTACGCCCCAGGCACAGAGGTCGACGGCGCAGTCCTCAATGCCGCAGGCAGCGCCTTCTACACTGGAATCACCGGTCCTGCTACTTATTGCCCCATCGATACAGGCTGTCCTGAGGTTGGCGGCACCGTCGTCTTCGACGGTCTCACTGCAATGGCTGTAAGTCCCTTCTTCCCCCTCAAGCACAAACACCACTCCATGCCGCAAGCAAACCTTCCACGCCTTCTACCCGTGGCTGACATCCAGTCTCTTTCGCTCCCACTTCCCAGGTCAAAGTCCCCGGTGGCCAGACTATCTACGTCAACCCAGCTGGTGAGGTTAAATACACGGTTGCTCACTCAGCCTACATGCCACTTGGCTCGTACGTGGGCGGCTGGTTCAACCAGACCGTGATCTGGGACTGCGCCCCGCCCGCTCAAGTACTCAACTTCATGGCCGCCACCGATGGCTCTAGCGTCGGCGGCGGCGTCGCTCTGTGCCCAGACGTCTCGGACTGGATGGCCGGCACAGGTGCCAGCTACCAGCTCTTCGCGAGGGTCCCCGGATTCGACCTACAGAGCGACTGCGTCGACCTCGTCGGCCTCAAGGTCCACGAGAGCCCGGCCGAGCTTGGTGCCTGGCAGTATCTTTAACTTATCCAGACAAACGCATGATGACAGAACATGGGAACTCGGATACGATATGGTTTCGAGCAGAGCCCGTCCTCAAACACTACAATTTGCTAATGACCCGATGACCCTGGGGGAATGGATGCTATCTGAACTCGAAAACGCAAACATTTTGGCAGGGAAAGCTGCGACGCGCGCCTAACTTGACAATCTTTGGCACAAAACTTGAGAGGGGCGTGAGGACTAATGTTATCCGATGATGAAAAACAATTTGCTTCACGTGCCTGGTGGTAATCGCGCCCTTCTCCATGCAATTCAAAATCAAACCATACGATCTCAAACGAGATCTCAATCCATCATATCGTTCATCCAAAAAAAATTGCATGTCTCCTAATCATGTGCTTCATGACCTGCTCCGCCGGCCCGCAAACTACAACATCAACACGCCATCACTGATCTCATACGGTTTCTCCTCTTTAGTCCAGCAGAACCTCGACGTCAAACTCCCGATCAGTCCGGAGCTGATACTCGGGCATCGTCGACGGCCCACAGCTCCCCGTTCCCAGCCCATGATGGAACCAGTCCAGTCGGACCAGCACATCCTCCTCCCTCCTCTTCTTGTGCAGCTCGTAAGGGTGTCTTGCCTCGTCGATATCGCGCGTGGCGTACTTGTTCGCCGTGAAGCTCGCGCCCTGGAAGTCGCCGAACCGCGCCCGCAGCGTGCGCCCCTTTTCGTCGCCACCCCACTGCTTCCGCAGCTCGACCCACGACACGTCGCTGCGGTTGCCATTGTCCTGCGGGAACTCGTAGTCCTGCCACATGCCGTCGACGGACCAGCCCCAGGTGTTGATGAGCTGGGCGTCCTTGAAGTCGACGTACGACTGCTCGGGGCCGCGGCCGAACCACTCGACGATGCGCACATCCTTGATGCCAAAGGATAAGCCGAACCGGGCAAAAGTGGTGGGCAGGGACGAACCGTGGGGCCTGGCCCGGACGCGAATGCAGCACGTTTCGGCCGTGAAGGTGTAGGTCGTCACCGTGTCCACGGCCCACGCCAGTACGGGCGGCGCGACGCGAGCGTGGATGGTCACGGAGCACTCCAGCTGGCCTGTGGTCGCGGACGGCGCTACAGCCGTGGTCGCCATGCTGGTAAAGTGCTGCCTGGTCTGATGCAGCCGGGCGGCGAGCCAGTCCTGGCCGAACACGGGCCGGTCGTTGTCTGTGAGCGCACGGTAGAAGTCGAGCGTGAATGGCTCGGTGATGAGGTTTTCGGCGCCTGGAGCGGACGAGTATGACATGAATGTCAGCGTGCCCTTGCTCGTGTCGAAGCCAAAAGTCTTGTCGTTGCTCAGCGTCACGCGGTGGACGAGGCCGTCATCGCTGGTGGAGATGCGTGGGCTGTTGGAGGAGGGCGTCGTGGTGATGGACTTCATCAGCGCGAGGGACCTGGGCGGGTGAATCTCCACTTGGCACCGCGCTGCAGTGCGGTTGGGGTACGCCCATTTGGGCACGTCCTTGTGGACAAACTCAAGCTCCAGGATAGCGATCCCATCTTTCAACGCGTCGACGGGGAAGTCGTTGGCTAGGTTGATCGTTACTGTAGTGTGCGGCTTGACACCTTTGGGGATGAAGAGTTCGCGGCCGATGACCTGGCTGCGGTCGCGGATAATGTTCCAGTAGCATACGAGATGGTCGAGGGTGAGGAAGTCGTAGCGGTTGACTATCTCAATATCAAGGCCCTGCATGCTGACAATCTGCACGGGCTGGATCAGGGCACTGTAGTTGTTCAAGCCGGGACCTTGATTATGATTGGAATCGCAGAGGCCGTCCATGACAAAGTTGCCGTCGTTGGGTTCGTCGCCAAAGTCCCCACCATACGCGAAGTACTCCTCGCCGTCTTCATTTTTCGTAAGAAGACCCTATCACAATTAGCCTGGATTCGTTTCGTGCGCACTCGTATCAGACTTACGTGGTTTGCCCATTCCCAGATAAAGCCGCCCATGAGTCTCGGATACTTGTAGAACGCGTCAATATATTCCTTCAGACCACCGGGGCCGTTGCCCATAGCGTGCCCGAATTCGCACATGACGAACGGCTTCTTCCAGTCCTTCTCCTCGCCGAACTTGATCATGTCACCCACCGAGGTGTACATCCGGCTGAACACGTCGGCCGTCTTGGCATCATAGTCTTGCTCGTAGTGGATCAGGCGAGTAGGATCCATGCGCTTCATCTCGTCGTACATTGCCTGGTGGTTTCTGCCATAGAAGGCCTCGTTTCCCAGAGACCACATGATTACGCACGGGTGGTTCTTGTCTCTTGCGACGAGCTGACGGGCGCGATCGAGATATGCTTCTTTCCACTCTGGATTATCCGAGGTGTAGCTAGCTGGGGGAGCACCCGCCTTCTCGAAACCGTGGCATTCCAGATCAGCTTCATCGATGACCCAGAAGCCGTACTCGTTTGCGACATCGTAAAGCCTGGGATCGTTAGGGTAGTGCGAAGTGCGGATCGCGTTGATGTTGAACAGCTTCATGGTCCGCAGGTCTCGACGCATGAACTCGTAGGGCACAGTTCTGCCAGAGATGGGATAGTGCTCGTGCCGATTGACGCCGCGGATCTTTACCGGGCTACCATTGACGCAGAACACACCGTCAATGAGTTCAGTTCGCCGAAAGCCGACTTTATGGCTCGTGTAGAGCCCGTCGACTTCTAGGATCAACGTGTAGAGGTACGGGGTCTCAGCTGTCCACTTGTGCGGCTTCTCAATCTCCAGGTCCTGTGAGGTGACTGTCGTCGCGGCTCGTCTCATGGCAGCCAGTTGCTCATTTGACGTCTCTGCCACAACTCGATTGTCAGCATCGAGTAGCTTCAGTCGAACCTCCTGATTGGCCTTGCTGACTGTCGTCTCGACGCGGAGTCGCGCATCTTGGAAATCATCATTGAGCAAGGTCTGTATTCTGAAGTCCTGAAAGTGAGTCTCCGGGAACGAGTGTAGCCAAACGTCTCTGAAGATGCCGCTCAGCCACCACTGATCCTGGTCCTCGATGTAGCTCCCGTCACAGCGCTGGTAGACCTCGACGCATAGCGTGTTCTCCTCGCCGCCGAAAGCGAGATGCTTGGTCACGTCAAACTCGCTAGGGTTTCTGGAGCCCTGCGAGTACCCGATGTAGTTGCCGTTGAGCCAGACAGTGAAGGCAGCATCAACACCCTCGAAGCGCAGCCTAAATTGCTTGCCGTCCTTGATGGAAGGCCCGACCTCGAAGTTTGTGACATAGCGTCCACACTCGTTGTCGTCAAAGGGGACGTTGGGCGGGTCTACAGGAAAGGGGTAGTTGACGTTTGTGTACTGGGGGCCTTTGCCAAAGCCTTGCATCTGCCACGACCCGGGGACTTTGATGAGCTTCCACTGGGAGTGGTCAAAGCCGGGCTCCCAAAAGTCCTTTGGTCCGGCAAGGGGGCTCGGCGCGAGATTGAAACCCCAGGAGCCGGAGAGGAGCTGGGCGCGAGACTCGAGGGCATTGGCCGAACGGGCAGATGCCGCCGTGTCGAACACATGGAAGTGGGTGCGCGGGGCGAGCGTGTTGCGATGGATCACATTGAGATTGTTCCAGTCCGGCGGCTGGGCGCTGGGGTGGGCCTGGTTGGTGGCCGGCCGGCGCGAAGGGTCGTCGCGGGGCGGCCGGGGCGGTCTGGCACGGGTGCTGGAGCCTGCGAGCCTGAGTCGGAGGTCGACCTGGAGACGAAGATGCTCATCAATGTCAATGTCGACGTCTCGCTCGCAGTCGGCGCCGCGGTCGGGGTGGTTGGCCCCTTGACGTGACATGGCTGATGGTGGGTGGCTGTGCGCGCACGGGGCCGGCGATGCCGATGATGATGATGGCGCGGCGAGGATTGCAGGTGGCGCCGGGAGCGGTGTTTCGGCCGAGCGGCGCGGGAGCAAGGTGAGGAAGAAGTCGGGTGGTGTGGTTGTCGTGTGTGGCCTGCTCGTCAAGCTGTCGTCAGTTGTCAAAATGGTGCAGGGGGGAGACTTTGACGCCTGCCGCGTGACAACCTGGAACCTAGCTCTGGTGGCTTCAGCTTAGTGCCCGTGCCCCTTTTTGTACGCCTAGCGCACAAGCAACAAGAACAACTAGAAGAGCCTGCTGCAGGAGCCCGCCAACAGTCCGACGACCACGAGGGCCGGATAGTTGCAGCCTCTTTGGGCCACCGCTGATGAAATCTCTGTCTTCTCGCGCACACCAGCAGCCTTGATGGGGTTTGACAAAGGCATTCACAGTCACATGGTTTCAGCAGCCCGTTGTTCCAACATTGCCGGGCTCGCTCGCGCCAGGCCTCCCAGCCAAGTCATGCACGAGTAGCCATTGTTGAGGCAGACAGCGCCCCGTCGAGAACCCCAATGCAGAAGTCGACCTCATTCACCTCGTCCGCCTCGGAGAAGACCTCGGAGACTGTAGGAGTGGAGGTGGAGGCGTCAGTGCTGAGCATGTGGGAGGTGGGTGCTCACGATGCGGAGAAGCCTCAGTTGGGGTATTTGCGCCGGGCGGGGAAACGAGGAGAAATGGAACCCATCGATTACATAACACACGGCCCAAAAATAAAGAAACAACCTTGGATTAACAGCTGACCTCGGCCAGCCAGTGTGGGGAGGGGGCGGGGCACCGACCCTCTTGCGGCTGCCAATTTGGCAGCTTCTTTCTTCCTCCTTGTCTCGACCAGGATACCACCGCGCGCCACCATCTCTCGTCCCAAGCCTTGCAAAGGCTTAAGGCTTGACGCCGCCCTCTGTCTGCCACGCTCGACACCGCTCGATGCCGGGCCACACCCGACTGACGCCTCGACGCCTCGACGCCTCAATTCGATCGCAACTCCGGTACTTGCAATGCTAGCGCCTGGGCCACGCCTGGGCTGCGCACGCCAGTCTCTAGACCGTCGGGTACGGGCCCGTGGCTGACTCGTCTGCCGGCCGACCGCAGTCCATCTCGAGTCGTCGCTCGGCAACTTGTCCACAGAGGGAGCGGGCCCCCGGATACACATACTCGGTCCGGCCTAGAGGCCCCAGTGCGACGCTGTGCTCACCAGATCAAGGACCGCCGGCCGTCCCCTCGTCCTCTTCTCCAGTCCCCGCCACCGCCGGCCAACCACCAGCCAAAGCCGAGAATCTCTCCGCCCCTCCACCCCAGGTCCAGACTGGCCAAGCGCATGGGTTCTTCCCCATGGAACATGGATGAGCCGTGGATGGGCAACCGTCCAACACGCGCGCTTCTCCCGCCTCCACCAGCTTCAACGCTGACGGACGCTAAACCATAATGGCCCCCCGGCTCCTCAGTCGCTTCAGTCGCCTCCTCGCGCGCCAATGGCGGACCCGCCCTCTCGTCTCCCCACGCCGTCGGACCCCGATCGCATACGCTCTCTTCATCATTGGCGAGGATGCCATGGCTGCCACCCCGGCGATTCTGTGTCGGGACACCGGTCTTGGCCGAGGAGCACTTTTTTGTATTTATCTGCCCCGGGGCCCGGCCCATCGTCGTGCGTCTCCCTCCCTGCTCTCCTCCCCATCCTGATCCAAGCTGGAAGATCAGTCTTGTCCCCCTTCTGTCTCGTTCTCAGTCGCGACGTCGATACACATCTGCAGCCATGTCGTCCCCCACCCGTGAGACGAAGCCCGAAGTCGTCCATGGCGACGAGAAGGACTTTGGCGAGGTCCGCCACGTCAATGCGGCCTCGGTTGCCCTTGCGGCCGCCGTTGCCGAGCAGAAGCCCAACCCGTTGTCTCGCAACATGATTTCGCTCTACATGATCATGGCCATTGGCTACCTCGTTTCCACCATGAACGGCTTCGACTCGTCCCTCATGGGCGCCATCAACGCCATGGACCAGTACACCACCATGTTCAACCTCCAGGGCGACGACGGAAACTCGACTGGTATCATCTTCATCATCTACAACATTGGCCAGATTGCTAGCTTCCCCTTCTGCGGCCTGCTCGCCGATGGCCTCGGCCGTCGCTGGTGCATCTTCATCGGCTGCGCCATTGTCCTTGTCGGGACCGCCATCCAGGCCACTGCCCATGAGCGCGGCCAGTTCATTGGCGGCCGTTTCGTCCTTGGCTTTGGTGCGTCCATCGCCTCTGCTGCTGGCCCTGCCTACATTGTCGAGCTTGCCCACCCCGCCTACCGCGGAACCATGGCTGGCATGTACAACAACTTCTGGTGGCTCGGCAACATCATTGCTGGCTGGACTACCTACGGCACTGAGATGCACCTCAAGAACTCTTGGGCCTGGAGGGCTCCTACAGCCGTCCAGGCTATCATGCCCGCCATCGTCATGTGCTTGATCATGTTCTTCCCCGAGTCTCCTCGTTGGTTGATTCACAAGGACCGCAGCGAGGAGGCTCTTGCCATCTTCGCCAAGTACCACGGTGATGGCGACGCCCAGTCTCCTCTCGTCCAGCTCCAGTACCGCGAGATCGTCGCCGAGCGTGCTGCCACCCAGAACCCCAATGCCTGGTGGGATCTCCGTGAGCTCTGCAACACCAGAGCTGCCCGCTACAGGATGTTCATGGTCATTGGCATGTCTTTCTTCGG
The DNA here is from genome assembly GCA_026745475.1 of Microdochium nivale. Lineage (NCBI taxonomy): Eukaryota > Fungi > Ascomycota > Sordariomycetes > Xylariales > Microdochiaceae > Microdochium > Microdochium nivale. The sequence goes on along the minus strand of JANTFD010000006.1, from coordinate 2,568,458 downwards.
CCAGTGGTCTGGAAACAATGTTGTTTCCTACTTCATGCCTGTCATGGTCGAGCAGGCAGGCATCACCAACAAGTCAACCCAGCTCCTGATCAACGCCATCAACCCCATCTTCTCGATGATGGGCGCCGTATACGGTGCTACTCTTCTCGACAAGCTCGGCCGTCGCTTTATGATGCTCGCGGGTCTCGCTGGCGCCCTGGTCTTCTACTGTATGCTCACTGGCTTCACCGCCGGCAGCGAGACCAACAAGAACCTGTCCTACGGTGTCATTGTTAGCATCTACCTGTTCGGTATCTGCTTCGCTTGGGGTTTCACTCCCCTACAGACCCTGTATGCCGTCGAGTGTCTCGAGAACCGTACCCGCGCCAAGGGCAGCGGTGCCAACTTCCTCTTCCTCAACATTGCCATGGTCGTCAACACCTACGGCATCAGCGTCGGCATGAAGGCCATCGGCTGGAAGCTGTACCTCGTCTACATTGGCTGGATCATGGTCGAGATTGTCATCATCTACTTCTTCTTCGTCGAGACCGCCGGCAAGACCCTCGAGGAAATGTCCGAGATCTTCGAGGCTCCCAACCCCCGCAAGGCCTCCACCCGCAAGACCAAGATGGGTCTCAACGAGTCTGGCCAGGTCGTTGGTGTCGACGAGGAATCCCACTGAGTGGTGCGAGTATCGTCCGCGGATGCATCGTACCCCAATCGGACCTCGTGGTTAACGATAGTGGGCTTATGGGCGGGCTCTGTGCCTTCCCGGCTGGATTTCGCTGCGGGTAGCCCCGGATGAGGCTGCCTGCAAAATGGCAAATCCTTTCGACCACTACTTTTTCGGCCCTAACGAAGCTCTAGCTTTAGTTATATTTATACCCCCTCTCAATACGATAATTGTTCGATGATAAACACCTGCATCTCTCGCTCGTGATCAAGATTTCTTGATTCAAAAATAACTAATCTGTGACCACGCGGCGTACTCCCATGCTCACTAGATCCTTACACATGTGCTAAGCGAGATATAGGACTTCATAACGCCTAATTATGAATCACGTTATGTAATAGCTTTCCAACCAGGCTCAGAGTTATATTCTATCCCTGCTAAGACGCCTTACCTCGGAGGGCGTGGGACGTTAAAGAGATGTCTCCAATCAATTACAATTTAGCCTGGCTCATCCCATTCGGCTGGTTTAGACAAGGCGTCTTCGCGGCAAGGAAACTCATCGTGACGCTTGCTATTTAAAGGAAATCAATTAGGAGTTATTTCCATTAATTATTACCACCATCATTTTTTTTTTCTTTCTCTATCATTGCATAGAGCCAGCCCAAAAAACCCCCCCATTATACCAATTTTGTCAGTATAGCAAAAATCACACACTTAGTGTGGCATTGCATATTTACATGCCTTGCTATGCCGGACCCGCCAATGACTTTGTTGCAGTGGTGAATCTATGCGCTCTCCGGAGAAGAGATCACAGCTACTGTTAGGCAGCCGCCAAGGGATGCACATGCCTGCTGGGAACGGTCTCGAAAATGTTCCCTCTCATCCTCTCACCTCCACCTTACTCTTTGTTCCTCCATCTTCTCGTGCCACCACGAGACTGCCAACGTCACCAGGGGCTGCTGCGTGACGCTGACGTACAACCTGTACGTCTTTGACAGCCTGGCGCGCCTCATGGGTACATATAACCTGCTCGATGTTGCGCCCGCTAGACATCAAGAGCCTGTCGCTCTACTAGGTTGTGCGCGCCGCTCTTGCTACCGTAATGCTTACTGCATGACTAACGGTAAGTACCTGTGATAAATATTGCCCTTCTGAAAGCTCTCCGTGGTCCTTCGTAGCTTTGTGACTATAGAAGCTAACTATCGAGCACCACCGGGCATGGGGTATTGAATGGGGGCATTGCCGGAATCTACTGCTCGCATGGGTACCCAGTTAGCACCAAGGTATTTGAACCTTATTATATAAGCGGGATACTGCCTAAATCTCGTCTTGATGTCCTGCTGAGTATGTTGAAGGACACCAGCCTGGCCGTCGCCTTGGTCTTTCACGCGTTCGATCTGTCCGTCGAGCTCAAGTCTGAGCTTAGCTTGGCCGACATGGCAAGTCGCGCGGGTTGGCGACTTTAAACTTGAAGAACATGACGCTACTCTCACATTCGGCGACGCTCTCGGGCAGGTGGCGCCTACTTCCCAAGGGGGTTATGACGAGTTTGACATCCATAAAGTCGCCGGCGCTCATGGCCGTACCCTCCAAGCCGAGGCGTAAGGAGGTTTCACATGGTTCAACGGCCTCAACGAGTTCGATGGTCCATTCGCGTATCTAGTGGTAGGTAAGCTACACCCACGGATTCTCATAGTTGAGATTGCCGAGATGGGCTGGCGCGAGGACTCACCTAACCTCCCTGACTTATCAGTATGGAAACGAGGCCGATCTGACGTACGAGTACACCTACTTTGCGACCCTCGTCCACGTGCCTTCTTCAGTCGAGCGCGGCCTTCAGGATAGTGAACATATCCTAGAAGATACGTCCAGATAAGGCCCCGGAGAATATTCCGAGCGAGAATTAAGGGCGTGCTCATTGAACTACAAACCTGGCAAACCCTAGGAAACACAACGGCTCAGGCGAACAGGATACGTCCTCGCCATGCCGTGTAAATACTTGAAGGGCAATGGGCCCTAGCTGGGCGGAGTCATCTTGGGCAGGAGTAAGGTTTCGTCGTGATTTCGCCAATGTAGGGAACATGAACTTTGAGCTAACTACTGCATGACTGTGAGATTAATCTTAACTTTAATCTTAACTCTAGTTTGTTTGTCAAAGAATTCCTGTTTCATCCCTATGCCAGATAACGCACGCCCCCCCCCCCCCTTTATTTTCTTCTCGCGAATCTCGCCGAGTTACAATCGTTGTTTCCGAATATTCTAGAACAGCGTGTGCACCTAGTATTACGACTGCTTGCCCCCCGTGCAGCCGATCTCTTTCTTTCGGTGAATGATTGCCTGTGGCCGGGCTGTGTTTGGCTGGACTGAAATGAAGATACAACACAAGAACCTCCCAGGAAGAGGAGATAGAAAACAAAGAGACGCAGCCATTATGGGTGAAAAAAAAAAAAACACCCTCCGCATTGGCAACTTCATCGCAGCTGTTGTCCGTCAGAACTTGCCAGGGGCTTTGCACAGTGTCTTTTCGCCAAGCTTTCCGTCTTTTTCCTCATTGAGCTGTGTGAATTAGTGTGTGCGAGCGAGCGCGCGAAAGAGAGAGAGAGAGAGAGAGAGAGAAAGAGACTAGAACGATAGGTATATGGCGTGGACCACCAAGAAAGTCGCGAGAGCATTATGATACTATCTTGTCATAGTTTCACGATGGTTTTTTTCCTTTTCTCTCCTCTTCTTTCCACGGAAGCATGACTTCCGGTGTCTTGCGCCAATGGTAGCAAGTAGAGCTTTTGCCTGACGTTCACGAGACACGTACTCGTGTGTGTATGTATGTGCGTTGGTGTTGAGGATAGAGGGCAGCTGTCAGTGATGAGCTTGGGTGATCCCGTCAATCTTCTTGGGAGAGTTTCTCTAATGACTGAAAAATCATGGCCAGCAAAGGCAGCATTGGTTGGTGTTTCTGCAGCAAAAGTGTGTCCTGGCCGCTCTTGCCTGGTCACATTTGTGGTGGTCTAAAAGTTCTACTTTTGATTCATTGATTGCTCATGACTGGGGTGGGTATCTAGTTTGCGTCCTCCGAAAGTCTCCTGTGTTGAATCCATCATATTATTAGAACCTCGCAGGTGACTGCGAGAGAGAAATCGTGTGGCTTCCTGCCACCGTCGCCCCAGACGCAGAACGCCGCCATGCCGTGGAGAGAGACGAAAAGAAAATGGTTTTCATGCCCAAAACTCCAGCGCTCGTGGTGGTTGATCCGAGAAGACGTATGCAGAGACAAAGATTAGAGGAAATCTATTCGCGATGCAGAAAGATCCAAGGTCCAACTTTTGTGTGGAAGCGCGCGCGCGCCCTGTGATTGTGCTTGGGTGTGGGGCTGGTGGACGGATTGCTGGCGCTGTGCCAGAGAGTGGTGGTAGTTTGGTCTGGTCTGGTGACAGCCGGTGTGGGCAGGCTTGCTGTTTGCTGCTGCCGTAATGGAACGTAATGTATTTTTATTTCATCACAGCTTGCGATCAACGAGAGCAGCGGCGCATCTGTCGAGTGTACCATGCGCGGATCGCAGAGACAACGTTGTGGTGGCCCTGAGTGGGCCGTGCGGTACTCAGGCGGCCATGGAGCCCTCGCCGTAGCAGACCTTGATCTTGTCGTCGTAAAAGGAGACGGTGTCTCGTGACTGGGCAAAGTCTGGGTCGTCGCGCTCTGCGCCAGCGTGCTGCTTCCAGGGCTGCGACAGCTTCTCCTGCTCCATGGCGGCCTGGACCCACGAGGGCAGTTGGGCCGTGGTGGAGAAGGAGTGGTCTGGCGCCGAGGATGTGCTGGCGGCAGTAGCCAGAGGACCAGCGTCCGACTCTGCACGTGCGGAGACCATGGTCGATGGGGAAGGGCGAGGGGCGAGGGGCGAGGAAGAGAGGCGGTGATGTTTGTCGTGGCTGTCGCAAGTCGAGGAGCAGGACGCAGCAGCGAGGAGGCTGCTGGGCATATATAAAAAAGATTATGGTTCGACGGCAAGCACGGCGCCCATGTACATCGACCAAAGACTACCATTGCTGCAATGTAGAGCAGGGGTAGGTCGGTCCGCCCGCAGTCGCGTGCCTGCCTCCAAGCTCCAAGCACCCCCCGGCTATTAGAGACACTCCATTGCAGCGACTTGCTCGTTACTTGCCGCATAAATGCTCCTGCTCTGGTCAACCATGCATGCCGTCTGAAAGCCATATCTCTTGTCCGCCAAACCCTCAACCTTTCCATTTCTTCCCTCTTCCAACCCCTCCAAGGCCCACACCGCCAGTCTGGCCCACAATGGCTTGCGGAACCGTCCGAGCCAGCGTCGACTACCTCAAGCGGCTGCCTCTGTACCAGACAGAGAAGCCCTTCCAGCTTTTCATCCCGATAGACCCCGACGCGCAGGATCAGCGGCCCTCAAACCTCGAGTTTGAGTCCAAAGAGTGCACGTTCCACGATGTGCGGGACCAGCTCTCCTCGTGCTCCCTTGACTCGCAAGGTTTCCAGCTCGGCCGGCACCCCACCAGCCTGGACCCTGCCTCCTTTGACAACCGAGAGCTGGTCGAGTCCATCTACTTTGATGAGATCAGAGACATTCTCAAGACAGTCGACGGAGGCTACGACAAGATATTCATCTTCGACTGGCGGGTCAGTCTCCTTTGCGTCCAGCTGCGCAAGACACGACACTCGGCACACGAAGACTGACTTAAACCTTGGTTGCACAGCTCCGAGATGCCGGCAGGCCTCGTGCCGGCCACGAATTCGACATGAACGACTTGACCACCTGGCTGCGTCCCTCGCCCACAGCCCACGTCGGTATGCTCACCATGTCTGCAACTCTTGATATCTGCCGCTGACTAGCCCTTCACACACAGACCAGAGCGACCGCGCTGTCCTCCACCGCATCCTACTCCACCTTCCGGAGGAGGCCCCGCGACTTCTGCAGGGAAGAGTGCGCATCGTCAAGTAACGAATCCACTTAGGCCCCGCGTGAGATGGCAGAACCCGCAAGCTAACTGACCGGGTTTAGTGTTTGGCGTCCGCTCGAGCATGTCATTCAAGACTACCCGTTGGCTTTCTGCGATCCGAGCTCAGTGCCGGAATCGGACCTTGTCGAGTGCGACCACGTGCGCCGCAAATTCAAAGGCGCCAATCTCTACGCGCATCACAGAGAGGACCACAAGTGGTGCTACGTGGGGAACCACAAGCCCGATGAGGTACTGCTGCTCAAGATGTTCGACTCTGACAGTTCCGTGGCAGCAAGGAGTAGGTGCTCCCTCCCTCTCTCCCTCTCACAATTATTTTGGGACTTGGTGAAAATGCAGACCAAAGAAGACAGTAAGATAGTGTGACTAACGAAAGCGCTAGGACTGCTTCATGCATCGTTTCGACATCCGTCGGCTGAAGCTGATTGCCACCCACGGAAGAGCATCGAAGTTCGCGCCATGCTATTCAATCACCCGCAGCCATAATTTTAGAATTACGCAACCCTGTCGAATGCCGTTGGTCGAACCAAAACACTGCACGATGATGTGCATTTGAACTGTCTAATCTGGTCGCCGTTGCACTGCAGATAACATGTAAGACCAGGCGACCACTCGTTCCAACATTTCTAGGGGTGGTCCCAAGACAGCTGAGACTCCATCTTTGCGTCAGCAACTGCTTCACGCCCATGGGGTGTAACATCATGCCCAGCATGATAAAAAGCTTATCGAAGGATACAAATCGAAGACTGTGGTTTTAGGTCACGCAGCACTGTTACGTGCGAGGATCAGGAGAAAGGAGACATATCGTCCTATGTGGGTTGCAGCTGCGCCCAAATCAGCCCAATTGTGGCTCCAGGTCGTCAGATTCAGACACAGACATCACGCCCGACTGCCGCCCACTTGCACCAACCACAGCTACTCTGAGACCGCAATAAAAGCATGAACTGATGGCATCAGTTGTTTGGCCGATACAATACAACCACTAGGTCTTGCTTCGGCTGCAGTTCTTCGGCATAACCAAGGACCACCAGGGCGGACCGGTGCGTCATGAATCTTGGTCGGAAACGTTGCTATGGGTGTTTCCAATTTCATGGCACCCCAACGACACCGGGGCTGGCACAGCCCGACTCTGACCGGGACGACTGAATCCCGACATCAGGCTACCCTCATAGTCGCGTGATGCAGCATGTTGGACACCGCCACGTTTGATGCAGACGCGCGGGAAACGAGTCCGCACCTCAGAAAAATCTCCGCTACCGGAAGACCATCATGGCCAGACCACGGACGTGCACCTCTGTGCAGACCGCAACGGCGTTGCCATTGCAGAGCACGACGGTGCTCTGCACCCCTGAGCTAGCGTGCTCTGTCCACTTGCAGCGACAGGAATTGCCCGACGTGGACTACGGGAGTGGTTCTGATTGGCCGGCACCCCGGCTCGCTTATCAGGTACCACCAAAGTCTCTGTACATGTAGCTTTCCTACAATCCCGGAGGTATCAAGCTGGAACACAAGCATCAAGCATACTGTCGTTTCGCCCCATCTGCGGGCTTGTTCAAACAGCAGACTAGGTTACATGAGAATGAGGCCCGTATTTTTGAGCTTAGTGTGTCCCAAAGAAAAGATTCCCCATTGCAGGCAATAACATCCTTATCGGTGTTGCTCATGAGCGGCGACGGGTGAAATTCGCAGTCCAGCCAAACCTGGATGGTGCGCGAACTGGCCAGTATCAACACGCTTACTCCACAACAGTCATTAATTGCGCGAGTTTAATGATCATAGTTCATTCTTCATTGGCTCAATCCCGCAGATGAATAAGTATTTCGCAACCCAAACCGATATCCAACAAGGCTCGCACGGGAAACATAAGAAATAGAGAAAAAAACACAAAGAAAACCAAATGACACGTCATGCCGTCATTCAATGGCCGTAGCGCTGAGTGTTACCACCGCCATTGCCGTTATTCTGCTGGTTGTTGCCACTGTTGTTGGCATTGAGGCCGCCATAGAGGCTCATGCCCCTGTTCCAGGCACTCTGTATCTCCTGCGTCTCGAACGGGTTGAAGGTGGTATTGCTGTTGTCGCGGTACTGCCCCGGCACGACCGCCCCAAAGTTGTTTCTAGGGGAGACCATGCCGTTGGCTGCCGAGCTGCCGAAGAAGTCGCTCTCCGAGTCTTCCCACGATAATCCCCCAGACACGGAAGACGCCGTCTCACTAGACGGCACATAATAGCGGTACAAGTTGTGCCCCATTTCCATTGTGATGTTGTTGTCCATGTCGACGACTTGATCTTGGGTATTGTATCCAATTGACGAAGCATCGACGCCGGTAATGGACGGAGCATCGGCGCCGGTAACGTCAGCAGCCATGGAAGAAGAGACCACAGAAGCATCGTCATCTCCTCTGGAAGGGCTGGCGACGGCACCCGAGGCTGCCCAGCGATCAAAGAGCTGCTGGAATGCTCCGGATATAACCTGTTCCCTCCACGCCTGTACGTCTCTTGTACCGTATGGTGGGTTCCAGGACACAGCACCGCTGGTTTCCAAGACAGAAGTCAAGATCCCAGGGCCAATGCTTGCGAGGAAAGCTTGGTATACAAAAGCATTCCGGAGCAACGCACTGTCGATGTATGGCGATGATGGTCTGGGATGGCCAGGAAAGAGGATGTCCCACATCCCGTACCACTGATCTTCCGACGATTGATTCGCAGGTGCCTTGCGGCTCAGGGCTCTCTTTTGTCCCTCTGTGATACCTTCCGGTTTGCCTTTCTGGCTGGGTGCGCAGCTCGCATTCCGAACATGTGCATCCCTGTGGTCTTCGTCAGGAAACGTCACCATACACAGAGGGCAGTACATGGGCATCTGGTGTTTGCGTGCTAGATGCTGCTTGACGTCCCGGATCCGTTTGAGGCGGTATTTTGAGCAGTCGCCGTGGTGGGTCGAATCTTTCTTCAAGAAGGGGCACGCGAGAGTGACAGCATCTTCCTTCTCGGGCCGTTTCTTGCTTGCCGAGCTTGGATCAGGAGGCCCACCAGCGCCTTCATCACCATTGTCTTCGCCATCGTCGGGGCCGTCATCTGGGTCTTCATTGTTGGGCTTGCGGCGCTTCCTTGAAGTAGAGCCCTTTGTCAATGTGTTCGGTGCTGACGAAGACTGTTCAGCTTTTTCGATAGCACAAGCGCGCCAAAGCTTGTAACGACTTATCAAGATCGAAATGGCCACTGGTGTCAGTGCTCGGAGCGGATGATCGTCCTCAATGGTTGGAGGCCCCTCGGTATGATCCGACAGCCAATCAAGCCATGAGCTTGTCGTTTCCGACTCTGTGTCATATGAATGAACAGAGCCAGGGCCAAGAGTACTACCAATCCCGCGAGTATCCAACCCCAGAATCATACCTGCTGACGAATCTCGAGGCTCGGGTGAAGTCTGTCCATGGATATGACCGGTCGACGGAGATATTTGCCTGACTGCGGGACTCTGCGGACTCATGAAGGGTTGAGTGGCGTCTTTCTCATCCAGGTCAGGGGGAATTGGCGATGTAGCAGTGGCGAAAACCTGTTTGCCTGACGGCTCTGGGCTAGACAAGGGCTGCCCGTTCCGATGGGAAACTGTGGGAGTCTTATTTTCGACTAGTACATCGTCGGAAAGGGGTCCAGTTCGGCCTTCAAGCCCGTGCCAAGACGTGGGCTTCCCATCGGAACCCTCTGCCAACTGATTTTGTGTCTGTTTGGACGCTTCATGCAGAGTCGTGTCATGATCCGATAAGGATGCACAGAAACAACTAGGAATTTGATTAGCTCAACACTCTCGATATCGCAAGGAGGTAGTCCAGAGGGGGACCCACCCAAAAGCTTTGCGTAGCTCTTGGTATAATGGTAACAATATCAAGCTCGTTGCTTGCTCTGGGAACTGTGGGTCGTTTGGGTCAAGTTTGACCACACGCGCCAATTTCCGTTCACGATATCGCTGATTCAAACAGACATTGAGAATGGCCTCGAACTCCATTCCCAGCTTGTGGCGGACTCGTCGGGATGTGAGCAGTCGCTGCGCAATAAGAATATCACGTACTTTCGGATCGGCACACTCTGTCGACATGATAAGATCTGGGTCGTAGGCCTGCAACACTGTCATGGTCCGACCGAACATGATTTGCATCAACTCAACTCCCAGGCGTGCAAGCACGGGGCTTCCAGTGAGTACCGCCATGGCTTCGCCCTGGTGTTCGCTTTTATTTGCGCCTTCTTGGTATCGGAGTAGGAGTGGGCGCAGCCCCATGGCCGGCACTTGATCTGTCCAAAGCTCGAGTTCTCCACCAAGGCGTTCAAATGGCGAGACTTTGAAGACAGGAAGGAGGGTTGTCAAGGCGACGTGAAATGCCAACTCCACCCGCTCGGACGGCTCAAATTCTCTGCCGGACAATTCGATCAGACCACCCAATGCGCGTCCCCCTGCGGTATCGACGGCGGAGCTCACGGCAATACCGACTTGGTTGCTCTGGTGACTGGCGGGTGACGCCAGGGCATCAAAATAAGCCACGGATCTGTGCAAGCTGTCTGCTGACTGGTTTCGCAAGAGTCCAGCAGGCTTTTCGGGAGCTGATGATTGGACGCAAGTAGGTTCGACAAAAATCCGGAGATTCTTGGAATGGTGTTGCAGATTGGACGTTTGCCCATTCCTTGATGGGGAGCGAGTCTCCTCACGAAAGGGTTCGGTGAATCCCGATGCTGATGTCAGGCACGAGCAGGTGAATGGACGCCCTTCTACTTTTAGAAAGCGACTGGCGGCGGACTGGACTTGACCACCCGTCGATACTGACAGGCAGAGCGGCGCGGTCCAATCTCGTTCGATGGGAAGTGACACTAGTGGCTGTAGCAGGTATGCCGAGAGGCGCTTGTTGGTCCTCGACATGTACACCAGGCTCTTCTGGAGAGGGCTAGATTCGGCTGGCGCCTTGAGGGGGGACAGCCTGCGACCGAGCTTTGCGAGAAGTTCCTACAGCTATAATCAGCAGGTGAAGAGGAGTGACACAAGGGCAAGGAGGCAACCGACCGTTCCCCGGCTTGCGTTGAAAAGATCAGCTTTGAGTGTGCGCAGATTCTCACTCATGAGTTCGAGGTCTCGCTGCAACTCGCGTACAGCTTCTGGGCCTATCTTGGCTTCTGCATCAAACATGAGCCCAAGTGTGATTGACGGCAAGGGCGAGAGCAGAGCCAGTCTTCTAGCAAACTGCTCGTAGATGATCTTCTCGTTTGCGATACGGCGGGCAAAGGTGCGAGTCTCGCGGCTGGGGTTTGCCTGGCGGAGCTGCTCGACAGCAGCCAGGACTTCGGGGAACAGACTGCTTGATGTCCTGACGAGGTCCATGGCTGTCTTGTATGAGGAACCTTGGGAGGATCAGTGGCAGCTGGGAGCAGGGCCGAGATGAATGAAATATGGGACAAGCTGACACAGCCTTGTCATGGGGCTGAGCTGAGGGATATGCGGTGCTTGGCCGATGGCCTTTGAGAAGACTTGGCTTGTAGCCCGGAACCGTGACGCCGGAGAGCGGGGTGGGATGGTGGTGAAGAAGGCCGGTGGGCGACGTCGTGTGCACCCGAGCCTGACGAGGCGGGAGCCAATGCTCGTGAGCACCGTCGTGGCGGATGACAAGCTGGAATGGCCGTGGACGGTGCGCGGCCCACGGCGAGACCCTGCAGGTGCTCGGTCGCCGATTCTGCCTGGAAGTTCGCCTGACAGCCCCCGCATCTTGCAGGCCGCTCCCGCCAATGTGCACTTTCGATGCACCTCCAACGGCTCTCCCACACACGCCACCGCTGGGCGCTCCAACCAGATGCCTCTTGGCCGCCTCCCCCACGCCCGGGTACGCGACCCTGCTTCCAACAAGCTTGCCCTCTGCGCGTGTTTCGCACATGCAACCTGCCGGACTTGTGACGAACATCGCCCCTCGACGTGGCAGCTGGTCGCCCCCGGGCCTATCATGATGCTTGCAGCCACACCTTCTCCTCGTCCGAGCGCCCCCTCTTCCGCGCCGCGCTGCGCCTATCTCATAACCATCTGCGGCTGCAGCCACGTCAGGGTTGGAGCGGCCAGTTCCCCCTCGCCCGGCTGACCAGAGGCTTGCGATCAGGTTGCAACCCGAGGCAACACCAGCACCAGCACAGCAGCTTCTGGCTGGCTGCCCACTGTTTCTCCCTCAGCTCACGACTTCCTTCTTCGATTCTCCATCAGAGAATCCCAATCGAGCTCAGCGGCAGGACCATCACTTGTCCTTGGCTCGGTGTCACTGCCAGTCATGGATCTTGCAAAAACCCGCAAGCACCTCGCGAAGAGGCTGGCCGAGTCAGAAGGACTCCGAGCCCGGGCTCCCATTGCCGCCCACTTTGAGGATTGCTCCCAAGCAGTCCAACGACTGTCCGAGTCGCTGCTCGTCCACGAGTCCAACTCTAATCTGCACCAGCTCGCCCGCGATTGCGCTATTCGTCTGCACATATGGGGCTTTGGGAGCGGCGCGTCATCTCGGGCACTCGACTACAGCCTCAAAGATTGCCCAGGGATCCGACAGCACACGCTGAGTCTTCTTGAGGATCTGCACGAGAGTGTCGACCTCGGTGAGCAGCTTCCTGCTCCTGTTGCAAGCATGCGCTAATTGTTGTATCCAGCGACTAAGGAGGCCAGTCTCTTGACCCGCGGCGACACGAATCCATCCCCCTTAGGGTACCTTGACGATGGCATGCCAGAGGTGCCGCTGGAGGACGAGTTCGATCTTCAGTCGGATCCGTTGCTCTACCTTGAGGAAGCGATCGACATACTGAAGAACTTGTTCAAGCTTTTGCCCACACTCCAAAACCCACTCGGCGAGAATCATGGATTCGGCTCCAGTCAGGATCCCTTCACCTATACTGAGGAGGAATTCCAGCAGCTGGCCATGATGATGTTTCCCAAGATGCACAAGACACTTGCCAGGCGATTCGGACATGGCAACTGGTGCAGACGCAGATACATCTGGCGGCTGTCAGGCGGTAACCTTGGCTCAGTGGCCCTGGGGCCACTGAAACTGAAGCAGGGTTACCCAAGTGAGCCATCACAGTGGGAGAAGCACATGCGCCGCCATTCAGATGGCTTGTCTAAGGTTCCGGCTCGCTCCATCGCCGTCGAGTCGGATGCCGGAGCCTCAACAATCATTTCAAGCCCAGAAACGATTCTCACTGTACGCGCAACCGGCGAGCATGATTCTGCGACAACCATAACAGACAATTCGCAGCAAAGCCTTCTTCCACCGGTATCCGTACCAGAACCACCAGTTCCTGTTCCGACAACGACTCCTTTCGGGTGTCCTTACTGTCTCTCCGAGCTACCGTTGACACTATCTTCCACATGTTTCACCATGGAAGATTGGGACACGCACGTCTACCGAGACCTCAAACCCTATATATGTACATTTGGCGACTGTTACGAACCCCGACGTTTGTACAACACAAGAAACGACTGGTTCCAACATGAACTCAATTTCCACCGCTCAGCAGTTGAATGGGCATGCTGCGGCTGTAACAAAACCTACGTAACCTCGATGGCGTTCGCAGGCCATCTCAGAACGTCCCATCCGACTCTTTCAGAGCAGGAGATCCAAGCCTTGACGCAAAGCTGCAAGCGATACAAGGTTGATGCAGAGTATGACTGCCGTTGTACAGTGTGTGACACCGTGTGCGAGAACATCGACGCGCTCGAAGTACATCTTGGCGCTCATCAGCAAGCGTATGCGCCAGCAACCTTTTTCAACAAGGACATATCATCGGAGAACTCTGAAGAACGCAGCAAACTGGCCGTCGCTGAATACATTCACGGCCTTCCGGACTCACCAGAAGCTCACACCAATGATCGGGGTGATCTGGGCTTGGGGGTTCTAACATCGCTCAATCTCTCTCCGCCCATTCACACGATCAACAATCCGATGGAAAAGAGTAGTTGGTCGCGGTATGATCGGAGCTCTACAAAAAGTGTGCGGTCAGACGAAGATCACCTTGCTGACTGGCGAGACAAGGTTGTCAAGCATACGCCTCAGGGCAAAGGCTTTGCTGAGCAAGGACTTCCTAAGCGTTATGAAAATTTTGTCGGGCGGGATATCGACCTAAACAGCATTCATGTGCACCTCAACTTGCCAGGTCAAATATGTACTGTCAGTGGACGTGGAGGCGTTGGTAAAACAGGGCTCGCCATTGAGTATCTTCACAAGCACAAAGGAGAATACTCTGCGGTCTTCTGGATTGAAGCAGAAACTCCAGGCGTCTGTGCTGAACAGTTCGGTGCTATTCTGACTCATCTAGACGCGTCGGAGAAGCTATCAACGATCGAGGACGCTCGGATTTTCCAGACTCGAGAATATCTTACCAGGACAGATCGGAGGTGGTTAATCGTCTTCGACAATGTTCCATCGTGGAAATCCATGGCGCGCTATGTGCCACGCAATCTTCCTCACACTCAAGGCTCAGTGCTGATAACGGCACGAACCGCGCTATTCCCTGCCGTCCATCGATATCAGAATCAACACGCAGTTGAGCTACAGCCTTGGCCACTGCCGCACGGCCGACAATTCCTCATGACATCAATACATCCAAATTTAAAACCTCGAGATATCGAACGTCACGAGGACTTCCCGTGTGCTGATCAGGTACTGAAGGTCGTCGGCGGGCTGCCTCTTGCCATCGTGATGATTGTGGGTTTTGTCAAGGTCTCAAAACTAACCTTGCAAGACTTTCTGGACTTGTGGGAAGAAAAGGAGCACATAAACAAAAGGAGGAGGAGAAATGTCGACATTGGCGAGGCCGACATAGACTCCACGATTGATTCTCTATGGACAATTGGCATTAGAGAAGTACGCATGAACTCGCGACGTCTGCTCGACATCATGTCATTCTTGGATCCTGAGCGCATCCAAAAATCGTTGTTGTTCGGGGATCATCAAGAAGACTATCTGGAGTGGATTTCCGAGCTGCTAAGGTGAGTACTTTGAAACATGAACTCTTTCTTCCGAGCTGCCTACTTACAACTAGGATGCCCCAGTTTCAAACGAATGATCAACGAGCTTGTTGGAAGACGACTGATAAGCGTCAAAGAAGGTTCCACGGGGCCTGTATATATCATGCATCGCTTGCTCCAGGCAAAAATTCTGCTCGACATGGAAGACTACGGCTTTGTCGATGCTTTCAGGAAGGTTTTCCGCCTGATCCGGAAGAGATTCCCAGCGGCCGACCCCCAACAGGTACCCAACTCACGCAACTGGCACACATGTAAGGAGTACATTCCGCACGTCTTTACGTTGCATCGCATCTTTCTCCAGAATCAGAACAACCTGACGTCACTCGTGGACCCCTCCCCCGCCGAGATTGCGAGTCTGTTTTACGACGCCGGCTTTTATCTGTGGGCATCACAAATCGCGTCATACGATAGCCACGCGTTCTTGAGGACAGCCGAGGATATTCTCCAGGCTGCTGGAGTCGACTTCGAGCCTCGGATACGAGCCAACATCCATTGCATCATGGGTATGCTCCTGCTCAACATGGGGGTGATGGAACGCAGAGACGGTTTGAAACGTCTCAAGGCTGCGTATAGCATCCGGCAGAAGATATACGACCAAAATCCGACTCATGACAATGACGTTCTGGTCCAAAATGCAGCCAACGACTATGCGCTGTGCCTTCTGAATGAACACAAGTTTGAGGAGGCCGGCGAGCTGTTCCTGCAATGCCGACAACAATATCTCAAGTGGGGTCCAGAAGAGTTGAACCCGTTCGAGAACTCCAAGTACTATGGAAACTATGCTCTTGTGCACATGTGGAGAGGTGACATGGAGCGGGCAATCAGATTCCAGGAGCGTTCCATTGAGCTGATTGAAAAGTTTTCGGGTCGTACGAACTCGTACTGGCGCAAAGTATTCATGCTGGCGTGCATCCTGCTGCAACACGACGATATGCAGAATGCTCTCAACGTCTTTTTGGAAGTATTGACTGCAAGGCTTGAAATCCTCGGCCAGCACCATACCGAGACAATCCTGGCCACTTATGCCGTTGGTGCAACGTACGGCCATATGGGAGATCCCTACACAGCAATGTACGTCAAGACTTTTCTTACATCCTCAACGCCACAAGTCAGCGACTGACAATGGATTACTTCTCTGTGTAGTGAATATATGCAGCAATGTATCGACCGCGTGAAGCGGGCGAAGTGGGATCAAGCAGCCCTCGCGAGAGCACAGTACCACCTGGCACGCCTATATCGGAGGCAGGGGATCAAGACAGAGGAGGCGGCTGAATTGGAAGCCTCTGCAGATCGCGTGATCGAGGAGTACGGCTGCTATGCCGCTGACTGTGTGCGGCGTCAGGAAAACAAGATGATGATCCTGAACGACCTCCAACCGACGTTTCTCGGTCGGTACACGGGGCTAAAGCTGCTGAAGTATTTGCAGGAGCACATGAGCGCAGATGAAGAGGAAGGGCAATAGATCATGATGGATGTGTGCTTGCTCCGGGGGGAAGGAGTAGAAGATATCAGTTTCTGCATATCCCCTGCTTTTCTCTCTTTTACTAACTTTGTTATCATCGAGAACAGAATAGATATGGTGCATGGGGATCAGGAAGCAATGATAATGAATCAAACCTATATACGGCGATTCTCGGGCGTGACTACATGCTCTCACAACTCTCCAACCACTCTCCCAAAAAAACACCAATAACAAGCTAGTGTTTCCACTCATCCCTCCCCATCCTCAGGATATCCTTCGCCTCCAGCACCCAGTACCCCTTCCCTTGCTCCGGCACTCTCCCCTCCTTGACGGCCATGACGGCCGCGAGCCCGGCCTTGGCAATGACGTCGGCGTCCTGGCCCACGGCGTCGCGCGCGCCCTGGCTGATGTACAGGAGGCTGTTGACGGCGGTGTTGAGCCAGGGCCCGCCCGTGTGCGGCCTGTCGCGGGCGCCCAGGATGGCGCCCGGCCGCATGATGATGGCCTGCTCGAAGCCCATGTCGCGGATGGCGTCCTCGACGCCGACCTTCATCTTGGAGTACGGGACCATGCTGGACAAGAAGCCCCGCGTGCCGCCCGAGGAGACGAAGAGGTACGTCTTTACGCCGGCGGCCCTGGCGGCTTTTGCGAGCTCAATATTGACTGTTTGCCACGGTGGTCAGCAAATGACAGATAACTTGGGAAACAGCCGGCCCCCGGCCCCCAGAAAATTTAATGACGATCATGGGAATCCTCTGAGATTATCTCTGCCAAAGTATCTGGAATCAGAGGAATCGGAGGGGGGGCGGAGGGCGCAGGGTGCCGCCACAGTGAGGAAAAAAAAAAACACTCACGGTCATGATCAATCTTCCACTGTTCCGCCAGCCCGCCAACCGCCCTGGTCGTGCCGAGCGCCGACATGACGACGTCGAGCGGCTTCTGCTGCTGCTGCTGCGTCGCGGCGACCTGCAATCCGGCCAGCGCGGCCGCCCATTTCCCCGTGTCCTCCTCGACGACCGCGTGCAGCTTGCCGTCGGCCACCGAGTCGGGCGAGGTGTACGGCGGGCGCCGCGAGATGGTGTACACAGGTGAAAAGTGCTCGAGGGCGGCGGCGGTGCTGACGATGTTTCTGCCCGTCAGGCCGGTCGCGCCGAAGATGGCTGCCGAGATTGGCATTTTTGTGTATTCTTTTTTTTTTGGTGTGTTTTTCTGGAGAAGGAGGAGTCTTCCTTTCCTTTCTTGCCTATTGCGCGTCTCGATGGAGCAATATGTTCCTTGGTAGTGGGGGGGGTTAGCTAGAGTATAAAGGGCTCTGGCAGATGTCTGGTAGATTTCTGCTGGTTGTTTAATCGTGTGCGTGCTGGTGAAGCAAGTCTCCAGGATGCGTCGGGGAAACGGCGAGCGAGAAGATGTAGTTGAAGTGTGATGTGAGGCTGCGGAGCTTGGCAGCTGCGGAGTTTGCGGGGTTGCGGAGGACCCTGCACAATCGCGAACCTTCCCCGACGGGATCTGACTCGAGGAAAATACATGTGATGGCTCGTGACAGCTCCGATACGGCGGCTTGGGTAGCTACCGAATGAATAGCTTGTATGCAGTATGCACCCCAGACAGGCCGCGTCCGCCAATATGGTCTGGGGGTTGCTGTTGCTTCTTCACAACCCCTGCCTACATCCGCCGTGTTCTCTGCTCACCCATGTAGATAGTCGCGATGTGTTTTGTCATGCTCGTTTCACGGTTTCACACTTCCGAGACTGTCAAAGCAGTGCTGGTAATCTAGAAAAGGGGAGAGCAGGCATCAAATTAGACATGAATATTCCGCGCGCCTCCAGTGGCTACGACGGTGCATGGATGCCACACGGCTTTAAAATGCTACACGCTAAATGCTTATATGCTAGATGAGATGCCAATCCTGCCTCTTGTGAAAATGTTTAGACACTTACGTACTCCAAGCACCCCCTCGAAGGGCCGGCAGTGCCCCGAGTGATACCGGTTTCACCAGATCCTCTTCGACGGCCCCATTTCGTACCTCACGACCTTCTCCAAGCCCTCCACGTCAGACGGGGTTGCCGATCCCAGCGGCGGCGCAGCGTTCTTCTCCTCCATCTTCCTCTCCCTCGTCCGCATCCTTTCCAGCCCCTCCTTGTCGTCCTCGTAAATCCTCTTCCGGCGGTCATCTCCAAGTTCAATAGTTCCATGGCCCCCGATTCTCTTCACGCCCGGCTGGCTGTGCATCTCCCGCTCCTTTTTTCCCGTGGCTACCAGGTGCTCGCGCAGCTTTACCTCTGTGTACCGCTTCCGCGAGAAGTGCAGTAGCACCATGCCGAGCAATAGCTTGACGATGAGCAATACGACCCATGCAAGGAAGAAAAAGACCACCTTGGTCACGAGCGCAATCATGTCGTCGGACGTATAGCTCCAAAACGGCCGGGACTGCGCGGGCACGCCGCTACCGTCACCATATACAGTACGCCCAAGGGCGTTGCGGATCAGCGTGTCGAGGTGCTCCAGCGCCGCGGTCATGGCGGGCGACGACGGCGACGACGACGATTCGACAGAAAGATCCATCGTCGAGGTCGTCTGCGAGGGTGGCGGGAGATGGGTGGAGAGGAACATGTTGTAGACCTGTAGCGATGCGCGGACAAACAGGCACGAGAGGGGGATGAGTGGCAGACCGATTCTGCGGATCAACGAGGGTGACGAGAATGCCTAAAACCAGTAGAGTCAGCTATTTGTATGTCGGTCACATCTGAGAATCAATTACATACATTGGTGTAGTAGTCCTTGGCCAGCACGTCCAGCATCCTGCTGTAGACTGTTGGCCTGATGTTGTTGAATTTGTTGATGTATGCGTGCTTGATATAGTCGACACCAATCTCGATGCCTATAACCACAAGGAATGGCGACACAACATTACCCGAAAACATCCAGCTGGGCAATAGGTTAAAGCTCGCAGGGATGATGGAGCTCGTATGTTGAGGGCCGGGCTTGGTAGAGCCGCCGTCCATGTCGCCAAGGGCGCCTGGTATGGAGAACCAACCGAGCTCGACGATGTTACGCATAGCAATGATGAGCAGGATGATCCACAGCTGGAAGCGCTCAACCACGTCTGCACATGTGAGCTGAAAGAGGTTCTCCTTTTCGATCTTCTTGAAGACGGCTCCCTTGATCTCGACGAATTGGTTGGAGATGAGCAACGTAAGCAGCGAGTTCGAGTACGCGTTGACTGCCACATTTAGCGTGATGACCTGATAGAACAGGCACAAAACGTGGACAATGTTGTACACCAGAGTAATAGCAAACATGCAGAATGGAAGTAAGAGCTTCGACCGGCCAGAGCTGTTACGTGAGAGAGTTTCGGCGCTGAAAAGGCATTCGAAGAAGTCTTGCCCGACGGCAGAGAGCAGTCTATCTGCGACCTACGAAAGAAACTGTTAGCAGGTTGCACTCAATCAACGCCAAACCGCTTGAACGTGCCTCGAGAATGTTGTAGATGACATATAGCTTCATCGAAGACTGTGCGCGGATGCTATGGTACATCCGACTGGCATCCAGGTCCATCAAGGCAATGGAACTGCATATAATGATAAGCCCCTGTAGAAGATCTGCCTTGTGATTTGAACTCAAGTTCGAGGGCATCGACTTCGTCCTGCGGTGCCGCAAATTCTGTCTCGGTAACGGATGTTTTGGGGGATGAAAGATTCTTGTGCCGTTGGACCGAGATGTCTCTGCCGTAGAAGCCTCGAGTGGTGCGCTAGCAAACGTTGTCTGCCCATTTTGACCGCGCGCAGGCTGGCTGCTCTCATTACGACGAGTTGTACTAGCAGCTCGGCTGGGCGCTCGGCTGGGCGCCCGGCTAGGCGCACGACTCGACGCTCGGCTGGTTGCTGCGCTATGCGATTGTTGAGGCCCATCGGCATGGCTACGAGACCGTTCCCTCTCGCGACCACGTCGCCAGACTCGGCCGAGACCTTGCCAGACAAAACTCGTAACCCAGCAGATCTCTTTCCAAAGGACGTGAGCCCACCATTGAATCAGGACCCATACGGCAATGACAAATCGCATAGGCAGGATAGTGAAAGTATAGAGCCATGCATCAAGGCACGCCAGTACCCCAAAGAAGAGCATGGACTCAAGCTTTGGAAAGAGGTAAATAGCGTTCATGAGGCGCTCAAACTTGACAGCGCTTGATTCATATGGCGTGTCACCCGCTTGTGCCCCATAGATATAGAGTGGGCTAGGTCGATGGGCTGCCAATTCGAGTTGCAGATGTGTGGGCAGGGACATGGGTGGTATTGGAAGGGTCGGCACTCTCTGCGCTGGCGGAATGGCATCTACTACAGGTTCGACCATGTCCTGTTTGTCTTGCTTCGGTACGGGGGGTGTCGCTTGGGGGGGTTCTGGCGACGGTATCATTTGAATTTGATTACTAGTGACTGCAATGTTTAGAGGGGCTGGCCGCGGCGAGGGGTTAAACGAGTTTCGCCTCGTGTTCAATGGCAAGGTCAACGGAGGACCAGTCGTCGACCTTCTGTCGACCGGTGGCGTAGACACAGTCCGAGATGCGAATGGTCTCTGAGAGCTTTCTCTACTGACTAGACGCTGCTGATCTGGCAATGAAGCCGAGTGTGGTATCGCGGAGGCTGCGTCTAAGGGAACTGGCGCCTCGAGCATGGCGTCCAGGTGGCTCTGGAGCTTATGATCAACAATGCCAGCTGACAGCGGGTATTCAGCTCCGCACGGTTTGCGCGGGCCTCCATTTGACATCGGCACCATCGCGGCGACTGGTAGCGACTCCGGCGAGGCGGTGAGTGCCTGTATTTGTGACGCCGATAATTTTCGAGTGCCCTTGCCTGCCGAGGCCTCGTTCTTCTTCAACGACTGCAAATTTGACGGAGGCCTGCCTGGTTCTCTACCGCTGGTTTCATCTTCAGATCCTGTCGATTGTGTAGAACTGGCTCGTGGTCGAGGTGCTGATGTGTACTCGAACCCGGGAGCGGAAGCCCCAGCTGGAGACGAGGAGAATGTGTTGCTCTCTTCGCTATCGCTTACGTCGTGCGTGTCGAATACCGGGGCATGGGCCATGCGTCTGAGTGTATCTATGCGCGGTCGTTCGGACTCAGATGCGAGTCCGAGCGGTTCGAGGACAGGAAATGTCTCCATGGGCGGTGTTGGATACCGAGCGACGCCAGCGTCGAGCGTCGGCTCTCGCCGGGCTGGTTTCTGGTGCTGACTAGTCATCGCTGTTTGCCAGAGCTATGTGCGGGCCGTGTGCACAAGAGAATCTGCGTGCGAAAACAATGCAACAGACGCACCACTCCGCTCAGCGGTGTCGAGTCGTCGGTCGGTCTGTCACGCAATGAATGCGGGCTGGAGGCGGAAGACTTGGTTCCATAGCCGAGTGCTGGTATGGCGTGGCTTTTCGGTGCCGGTCGAAGTTGTACAGGTGGCTGCAGCTCTGTGTTGGCGATGAGGTTGGCGGCAGAGGCGATGACGATGGTGGGATTAGCAACGGTGGTGTCAAGGTGAGGAGTTGCAGGCTTAGCTAAGCGAGCTGCCAGTGGAGCACAGGCGGGGGACGGGTGCGCTAGAGTTGTACCTGCATCCGCATGAATCTTGGAAGGAGCCAACGATAACCTGGAAGACGTTACTACTCTAGAGCTCCCACGGGGTCCGACGCACCTACATGTAGTTTCAACAAGTACAACAACATGCTCTGCCTAAATTGATTTCTACCTATGACCTCGTCCTGGCGATCCCATCCAGCGGCCAGGAGTCTAGCACGGTCATGATCGACACGCTTGTCAACGTCGTTGTAAATCCCATCGTTCCCATCGCCGAGGGATTCCGGCAAGAGCGAGGCCGAGGAAGGGCTTGGAGTGTGCTGGCTACCATGTTGGACGAGGGGCAAATTACAACAATGGAACACAGGTCGTTTTGGCACAGCACCATCGATATGTGCAACCCTGAGTTGCTGCAGGCCATAGAAGAGTCACGCTACTGGCCCACGGTGACCGGCCACACGTTAGGCTGGCTGGATCGCTTCAAGTACTCTTCCGCAGGATCGACTACTTTGCCTTCAATGTCGTCGAGGCTTCCGGTAAGGCCGTCAGCCTGAGACTCAGGGGTTCAAGGCCTTGCCAAAGGAACTGGGGCAGTCGAAGAGAACGACGATCCCATGGGAAGTATATGGGCATCTAGATGCGATCAAAAGGTTGAGCCGGAGCACAGCGATCTGAAAGCCTCATGAAATCATGTGCTTCCCTATCACGTCCTATATCATGCCTCTACCACTCTCTTCAAAGACAGATCTGGTCCTGCGCTTCGCGTCCTTATCACTTGCCTTCTCTCTACCACCTCATGCTCGGCAACTATCCCGTGTTGGAACATGACTGACTCCGGGGCGAGCCACCGGCCCCTTTTCTGTGGATCTGGGTCGTTGTCATAAAGCCATAGAGTAAGGCCCATTACCGTGCCGTTCCTCAAGCTCCTCCGGGTATGCAGGAAGTTGCGACCCGGGACATAGTTGCCACTGCCTGCTTCTTCTGCTCCTCCTGCTCCACCAGCAACGGCATCACCCCCGCTGCTGCCGCCAAAATCATCATCCTCGCTAAGGAGCTGCAGAGCGTCCCGTTCGCACTGCTTCCGCGTCTTCCCCGCCGCCACAAAATTCTGGATCGTGTAGTGCCCGTGCCAGTCCCGGTCCCGGTCCTGGTCCGTGAGCGGTATACCCAGGCGCACAAAGGCGCCGAGCAGCAACCGCCGGATCCGCGCCGCGGGCTCTAGGCCCTGGACGTGCAGAGCCAGACCCCTTCTCAGGGGCATCAGGGACGAGGAGCCAGCTTCGATGTGGATCTTGAATGGCTCGATGGGGCGGCGGCCGCCGCCGCTTGTCCCGTCGTCACCGTGCACAACCTTGCGCAGTTCCCGCCAGACCTCGTGCATCCTCGGCCCGGGCAGCGCGTGGAAGAGCGTAATGTGCGCGCCGACCCGGAGCTTCTCCCTCTTGAAGTGCCGCTCGCGCAGCGCCGACACGGCGTCGCGGTGCCCGCGGTCTGTCTCGAGCGCGAGCACATACACCTCGTCCGGCGTCTCCTCGTCCTTTTTGTCCGTCGTCGCCGCCGCCGGGTCGCCCGCGGTCTTGATCGTCGTCCGAAGCTCCGGAGGTAGATTTCTCTGCCCCTTGATCTTCTTCTCCTCGCGCTCCACCGCCGCGCGCCGCCCGCGGTCCCATCGGACCTGTTCCATCTTGTCCCTCACCACGAGGCTCTTTGCGGTCTTGGCGGGGAGCACATGCCAGAACCCCTCTCGCCTTTGCTGCCGAGGTAGCTTGTTGTTACTGCTACTGCTTTTTCTATTGCTGTTGCTGTTGCTTCTGCTGCCGCTGGAGTGATTGTCGCCAAATAGGAGTGGTTCGTGTTGCAGCCGGGATAGAGGAGTAGCCGGTATCGTCGACAGAAGCAGCGAGCACGAGCAAGGAACACGCCAGAGCGACGCCATTTTCCCCCCTACTTCCTACAGAACTATAGAGACGTTCCAGGCAGCCATCCCCTCAGAGCGTGTGCGCGTGCAGCGGGCACGTCTTAGCGGTGGCCGTGAATCAAGCGCTCCCCCGACAGCGGCGGCGGACTTAGACTAGTTTCCCGTTGGGGCGCCCGGGCGCCGACCCCCGGCCCGCCGCAGGACCTGACGTCAATGACAGGCGCACGCGCATCAGGTACCGGCCCGTAGCAAGGGATCAGCGACTCCACGCCCGCTAAAACAACCAGGACCATGGCTTTAGTTAGCGTGGCCGGGAGACGTCAATACATGGACTTCTGTGGCGGTCGCTCTTTGGTAACTCGACGAGCGTATACACGAAAAGGCAAGCTCGTGCCTGGCAAATGACATGGTACGCAAGGCAACACGTCAATGCCTAGAAGGTACACCAGGTATCTGTGTTCACTCATAGTAATGCTGCTCTTCAAGCATGGATGAGGGGGAATGCAATTGTTGGGTATTTGTCTAGATGAAAAGCAACAAACATGCTTTGATATGTGGGGAAATGCCATGTGCCCAAGGTCGACAGAAGCTGCAGCGTTAAGTGGCAGCTCCCAGCAAGACCATGTCCCCAAGCGAGCATCAAACTTCCCCATCTCTTTTTCCACCACCGCCCTTGAGGGCCGCCAAATGTGTACAGAACTGCCCGTTTCTTGATGTCTTTCGTGTTCCATCCCTAGCAGAAAACAACCCTGTGCTTGTCCTGCTAATGCGAGTCTATCCGTGTCCAGTCTATCCCGTGGAAAACAAAAATGAAAACACCGCCAAATGATGCAGAAAATTGAAAATGCACTCAGAAAACTCCACAGAAGATGAGACCCCGGGAGCTGCGCAATCACCACTGTGGGTGCCATGGTAGCTCATATCTCCATGGTATTGATTACAAGGTTCTCAGCAGAGTGACGCTGGTGGGTATCGGCGTATAATTGTGATTGCAAGGCGTGGTGGTCAGCGCGCGCCAATCCTCTGATCCGAGAACGTTGGACGCTAGAACCTGCTGACGGGAGGCATACCCCATAGGCGAAACCTCGCCGTAGAGCAGTACAGTTAAATCAACTGTCAAGTCCAAGGATCTGAGTGCCAACAGTCAATGTACCGTCGGCTTCAAGCATGACTTGATAGCGCCAATCCCACCGAGGAGCCATGGTTGTCTCAGGACAATCATTGCGCACGCGCCCACATCTCGTTAGCTCTAGGCTTGACATCGAAGCCGTTGTGGTTCGGCTCCGTGCTTCCGGGGCGTCGCATCTGGTTAGGGTTGAAATACATCTGACCCATGCCATTAGCTGCGGCGAAGTGATGATCAGGTTCCGGGTACAGGTAGCCAGCACCTCCGCTACTATGTGTGGGGGAGGGCATGTGAGCTGGGGATTGCCAGCCGACGCTGCCCATGTGAGGGCTGCCTGCCACACTGCCATTCTGGGAGTGATGAGACTGCGACTCTACACTTGGCTCTAGTGGTGGCGGCGGGGCATAGCTGGTAGGGTGGGATGTTGGCCTCATCGGAGCATAGGTAGGTGCCGATGTAGGACTCTGGCCAGGGTGGAGGTCTGTGCGGATGTGCACGGGGAGAGAGCCATTGTTCATGTACGCATAGTCTGCTTGGCGCATCATGTTCACAGACATGTCCGCGCTCGACGGGGACATTGACATGGTCCGGTGTCCTGGAGACGGGGTATTCAGTGGTGACCCATGGCTCGAATGAGAATCGCCACCGTCGCTGCGGGGGATCCTGTTGCCGTTCTTGGTCGCCTGCGCAGCCAAAGCAGCCGCCGTCGCCGCCGCAGCCTCCTCAACAGTGCCGGTGTGGTGGTTCTGGTGACGGGTGAGAGTAGTGCGTCGTGTAAAGGTCTTTTGGCAGTCTGCGTACGGGCATCTGTATGGCCTCTTGCCGGTGTGAATCCGTCGGTGACGAGCGAGCGAACTTGAGTCACTGAAGGGCTGTGTGAGAATACACGTTAGAATATATTCGCTTTTGGCCATTGAAATAGTATACACACCTTGCCACAGCGTTCGCACATGTGGGGCTTCTCGCCTGTGTGAACACGCTGGTGAACAGTGAGGGCGGATCTTTGGATGAACTTCTTTCCGCACGTGTCACACTCATGAGGACGATGACCACTGTGGATCCTCTCTGTACCATTCGTCAGTAACGCAACTAAGCACGCAGAAACTTTGGGAAACTCACCATGCCGGGCAAGATCACTACGCCGAGCAAAGCTCTTTGCGCATGTGCTGCAGGGATAGGTCTTGGGAGGCGCTGAAGAAGTCTCGGGTCCTTTGTAGGCCATGTGCATCGTGGGAGCACCCATCGACTGCAGGTGTGGCACCATCATGCCACCCGCGCCCATGTTATTGTCACCCATCGACATCGAATGCTGCATAGGGCCTGGAGAGCCATAGGCTCGTGGGTTGCCCATGCTGTTTAGAGCGTCCAATGGACCTGGCATGCGGTGACCAACTGAGTGGTATGAGTGCTCAGATCCATGTGGTGAGCCAGCTCGGTCCATACCGTTGCCGGCCAGCTGGTGGTGCGCCATGAGGAGATGGTCAGGGGTGCCGTGATGTGAGTGATGGCCGTGCGAAGCGGCTACCGCTGCGGCAGCGGCAGCAGCAGCGGCGGCGGCGGCGGCGGCGTTCTCGTTGTCCACCATTCTCGTAATGTTCATCATCTTAGGATGTGGCGATCTGCGCGATCCTCGAAGACAATGTCGTCCGGTCGTCGTCGTTTGCTCTCGAATGATCTAGGGATAGCATACGACTTGCGATGTATATGCGGACTCTTAGGCAGGCGGAAGCGGTCGAGGGATTAGATGTTCGCGGGGTATGGTCGGGAAGCGGGCGTGAAATAAAGAGTTGACGCCTAGCAGAAAGAATTATCCTGTTAGCGATCAAGAATGCAAGAACATGCGATATGGCCTCGTCTGTGTTGATGGCTCCCGAGTATGGTCCTGAAGCGCGTCCCGGCGGCTGGTTGCGCAGGCCATGCTATCCTCTGGCAAGCCGAGTTCCAGGTGTATGTAGCACATGGAAACCAAGTGGGGTCGAATTCAGTGGTGACACGAGCAAGCCCGAAAGCCGACCCGGGCCTTTCATGGTGATGATGATCCTATTGACCTGGCGGCTGAAATGCGCTTGGTTCCCCTGGCTCAGCCTGGTGCTCGTCATGGCCTAGCGGGAAGATGGGAGCTCGAAGCGCAAGCCTGTTGTACCGATTCACATGTTGGTTGGCCCCAGAGCAGTGTTGGGTAGGCAACATGAAGCCGGACAAGGCACCAGTAGCGAGAGCCGCTGATCGGTGGGCGGCGAGGTGGTCGAGCTGATGTGGTCACGGTGCGCCATGCCGGCGCAGTCGTTGCTTCAAGGTTCCGGACGAGGCTTGCGCGTGTATGGATCCAAGCACAGGACAAACTCGGGAGGTCTGAGGAGTGGAGGGCGCATTTTGTGAGCCGTACTTACTGGTGCGCGCGTGGTGAGACTCGCGTGGTGAGGTAGCTTGAGATTCCGAGACGCGATGACGCTAGGTTGGGAGTAGGGATGACGCTGATGGCAGAAGGAGATCAAGGAGGAAGCGGCGGGTGGGAGAAGAAGGAGGGACGAGCAGAGAGCTTAATAGTATGGAGTGAAAGGGGGCAAATGGAGGGCAGAACTGCGACAGACGATAGATGATGAAATGAATAGCCTGGCTGGAAGGTGTGGATGTGAGCCGACCGCTGTCTGCAGTGTCTAGTTAGAAAAAAATAGAGCGGCCCAAAAGCAGAGTGGTCGTCTTGGGTGGTCGAGTGTGCAGTATGGGGATGGGGGTGCAAGTGGTGGTGTGGTGCGCGGAGGGTGGTGTGGGCTCAGTAAATGTTCAATACTGGCAGAAAGCGCAGGCGGGAGAGGAGAGGGTGCCCTCTGGGATGCTTGCTGGCATGCAGGGGAGGGGGGCGCGACGACACTCCAGGATCCGGCCAAGTACCTGGCAAGTAGCCGGGGATGCGCTGGCAGGCGCCGTCTGGGCCTATCCATGTGCCGGGATGCGGATCTCTGGGCCGGCGCAGGGGGCTTAGCGTGCCTGACGTAAATCCGGCGGTACCAAGATCGATACCTGGACGTGTCTGCGCGGTGGCCAGGGGTCACTTGCAAGCGTCGAATGCCCACACCTGGGCAGACACCGTACAGTGCCGGCTCTCGCGGGCTGTTGAGGTCCTGCTTGGGCTGCGAGGTGCCCACGAATTCCGCAACTGGCACATCACAACTTCCCGTCTTTCCTGGCAGCCCACTTGCCTATGCTAAGGTTGCTTGCCCAGCAGTCCGCTCAGTCAGGCGGAGGCAGGGAGAAGCCCATGGCAAGGGTGCCACGCTCCGCCCGTCAGGTTTCGTCGACGGTGGCGGGCATGCGTGAAAGTACCCTGGCGAACCTGACGCGTGTGTGTGACGAGGGATCATGGTTGAATGTGTGGCGGACAGTTCACAACACGTCCGAGGCCGGCAAGGACATGGCTCCTTTGCGATGTGCGGGACCGAGTATCGCGGGCGAGTCCACAAGGCGGGAGGGGAGCATGGACGGGCGGCCAAGCGCGACTGGCGTGGCGGGATCTACGGAGTAGGGAGCAGCCAGCAACGAGGCTGTGTGTCTACGAGTCTTCGAGTCCACCGAGTACTATGTACATACATAATAGTAATACGACACAGGCAAGGGTTGCTGGTCGGTTTTCAAAGCAAACAAGCAACGGCGCAACGAGATATTCCCAGACGGCCAGTCCAGTGTCCAGTGTCCAGTGCCCACATAATCTAGTGTCGGAAGCAAGCATCGTCTTGGCCGCCTGTTCTCAACGGGCAACGGTGAGCATGCCGGCCGGGTGCAAGCGTGACCAGACTTGACAGGACCGCCCAGACCGCAAGAGGGATAGGTAGCTGTTTGCCCTGCGGGCACAAATGAAATCATGCCCGGCCAAGGGCAGCCGAACAAAGCGTTTGTCTTTTGGTCAAGTGTTGCTGGGCACTGTGACGGCATGCAGACGAGCAATCATGGGGCCGCAAACGTTAATCTTGTAGTGACTCGTCGCCCTTTTCCATCACCTGCTCGACCCTACCGGGAAGATCCTGGTGCTGAGCAGACATCTCGACAATTCGACGAGTTTTACGGCTCACTCGGAGTGCTACCCAGCGCCTACATTGCCTCGAAATAGTTCGCGGCGCGCGACCGGACGCAGCGCGTTTTGGCACTTTAGGTTGACAACCGCAGCAGCATACGCCAGGGTCCTAATGAAGGGCATCCGTGCAACGCGGTGGGCACGGGTCCTACCTAAATTCCAGGAACGGGACGTGCAAAGACGGTCAGGCCGGGTGAGGGTGGGCCACATCCCCGAATCCCTTGAGCTGGTACACGAAGGGGACCAGAGCCACGTACGGATAGGCAGGGTATGGACGATCACCGCCTGGCCAGCGCATGCACGCACGGCCGTCGTCCTGCATGTTGTCAGGGTACCATGAGAGCATCATCCTGACGGCCTCAGGTTCCTGATAACCCATCAAGTGGTCACCTGCCGGCGTTGACGGCAGCAATTGTTGTCCATCCCGCAAACAACAGCGAAAATGATGAATGATGAATGCACTGCATCGTCAGATCCACGTGTACAAGGCTAACAGGAAAAGCTGATGTATCACCTCTTCACGCTGTCTAAGAGAGGCGTCTTAAGGGGGCCTCAGACCATCACAGTGCATTGCGACAACCTTGAGGGGGGCGACTGGTCGTTTTGAGCCCTCACGCAGGCGACGGGCCGGTGAGCATCCCCCTCCCCCCCCTCTCTACACAGGCGGACAATCGCCAACGCCGCCCCGGAGAATTCTGGCCGTTTGCTGTCGTGGACGGACTTGTCGCTCGAGCGGCGTAGATCTCGCGTCCCCGCAGTCAGAGATCGAACTCGGACGCTTCTGCACGAGTGCATGAGTTGGTATCTAATCGGCGTAGGCGACCATCGGCGCTGGCAAACCCTGAATGTCTTGTTTGTTCTGCCGATGTTCGAGAAGCCTTCGCGGCAAGACCCACGGCGCGGTGGGAAGCCCTTGCGCCGAGAACATGCGGAGAGTTGCACTTCTAGACTCATCCTCCTTGCCTTGAGGCAGGGTGTCGGCGCAGCCCGGTCACCGCCTGGCTTGTGTTTTGGCTTGGCCCACCTCGAGCTGCTGAGGTGTGGCCCTCAGGCTCCCGCTCGTGAAACAGCAATCGTAGTTGTGCAGGGGAAAAGGGGGACGCTGCATGCAGCCAGAAGAGGAACGCTTCGAGAAAGCTTCGAGAAGACTTCTGGAAAGGCGGTGGCAGGGAAAAGGGGCCGCACCAGCCATGAGGCTTGCCGCTCGGCGCACTCCCTCCCTTTGCTGGGGACATCACCACCATCACGGCTTCAGCTCCGAGAAAGAGCACTTTAGAGGCGACAAAAGGCGATAGAGGCGACAAGAGGCGCGAGGCACATGCAGTAGAGCTACTTGGCAGATACCAGACAGAGCCAAAGACTGCGGCAGGCAGGAGCGAGGCCGGACATTGAACGGCCGCTCCGTTTGGTCAAGTTGCGCCTTCCTCAGCCTGGAAAAGAAAGCAAACACACACAACTTGTGCCGACTAATGTGCCTCGAGGGGCGTCCACAGCCAGTCACCAGTCATAAGCAGCAACCGCCACCCTGTGCAGCATTGCTTCTGTCTCCCTTCCACACAGCCTTCCATGCAGCCGGGTTCCAAGGGCCCATGTCGCCTGGTCTCGAATGTCCACCGCCTATTTCCTTCCATTGCATCACCATCCGCCATGCCGCACCGGCACTCCGTCTCCGTCGAGCTCAGTTCGAGCACCAAGGCCGCTCATGAGCCTCGGCAGGTCCGAACTCGACGTCAAGCTGAGTGCTCATGTATGCCTGGCATATGCGGAGATGTGACGGGTGTGCCTGAGCATGCCGCGCATGCTTTGCCCCATGCTTTGACTGACGATCCGATACGGGAAGCCAGACACATTCTTCCGCCCGCCTCGAAACTTGCCGTAGACTCTGTCAGATTAGAATCCTGGCGCGAACCATGGCACAATACTCGCCCCTCGCTTCTTGTTTCGTTCCATTCAACATAACGGCTATTTCGAGCTGCCTACACAGCGCACCCTTCATTTCCCAGCTCGTTTCCACGCGCTGGAGACTGTGACGTATCTGCACCCAAGGTTGCAAGCTCAATTACAGGATCCCTGTCTAGGGCCTCACCCATGGCGCTCCCCTGATTAATGCACCTCCACTCAATCAATCCCAGGCCTGCTTCGCGAAGGCTTCCATTGTTCTTGGCGTGTTTCTATCGAATCCTTAGACTCTCATGCGGCGGACGCACTGTGCTGCTCCTCTGCATCTGCTGCTCTAATGACACAAATGCCAAGTTACAGATATACTGTAAGGAGTCTTTATCGTGACTGCGCAACAAATATGTCGGCAGCGGAATGATGGCATAGCCACGATTTGGGCAACCAGCAAGTATCATGGAGGAAGCTCTCCTCTGTTCAAGCGTCTTACTGACATTTCGCTTGCAGTTCGATTAAGCCTTCCTCGTGCCATGGGCGTCCCTCCAGACACCGTGGATGAGCCTGCTTTGATAAACCATCATCTTTGTGACTGACTGACTACTGGGCCTATGGAGAAGAAATCAACATTCACGACAAATGCTGCTCTCCCTCAGCACAGTGTAGTAATGAACGTACATGGAAAAAAGTCGCCACAAAATATCAGCAGCGATTCTACAAGCAGCTAGGGATTATTCATGACCCGCTATCGACTTGTCCCTCCTGTGCATCAGCTCAACAGAAGGAGTAATTGAGACTTGATTATTCTCAACACAGCATCCAAGACAGCACCCTTCTTACCAGGAAGCAACGATCACAAAATTTCGAAATGGCAGCACCAATTACTTTGCATGCATCACACCTAGTTAGACCTGGTTATCAGGACTTGGAATATTCATGGTCTTACAAAGGTCTGTTCGCCAGTTTCAGCAACTCTTTGACAGGACCTGTATGCTTCTATCCCGCAGCTTAAACAATCACAGCTTTAGTATGATGTCCAGGCCCGGGCCGAGTTTCCAGAATTGTTCGCCATGCTATTTGGCCAACTCCTCCCTCCCTTCGTTGTTCTTCGACCTTCTACTTTGGTCAAGCTACGAGGCCAATAAGCGATTAATCTAGGACGACGAGGCACAGTGCACATCTGAGACAGGCCACGCACTACGTGCATGACATGTTTCCCAGGCACCTGGCGATGCAATATTGCGTAGAGTACCTACTAGGTAGGTACGGAGTAATTAGGCATGCTCCAGCCGCGTTCCCAGACATTTGGTACCACCAAGGTTCAACATGGCATGGCCCCCAAGTTGACAAGACAGCCCGATTAGCTATGTGCCCGTGCTAGTGGCAAAGTTCTGGCAGGACGAAGCGCTAGTCTGCAAACTGCCAATGAGGCACACCTTTACGACATGTCATGACTCGGCAAGCGGCTGTGTTCCGGATGCCCTCTTGACAAGAAGACCTCGCTGCTCAGGGCCCTTTAGTGCTGCGTGCTGGCATGCCCGCTCATGGCCCACACGCAACGGGCCGTTCGGGACTGCACTCGCTCCGAAAGGTCAGAACTGCCAGTATCCAGCCGGCGCGTCCGCGCGCGCCTCGTTGCCGCGGTTGCGTATTAGACCCGAAACGTAACCAGGTACTCCGTATCTACGACACACCATACGGGGCCTCAGCCTTCCCGACTGCACGTTCGGCACGACCTGCAATCATGCGCCAGTCTAATGTTGCCACAAGCCGTGCTTGGAAGCCCACTTAACTCGAGACAAAAAGTGGCGTAGACAGCTTGTACATGCATAAACCAAACGCCTACCCTCGGTTCTCTTCTCAGGCAGCATTCTGACGGCGCCGGTAGCCCTACCCCTATTGGCCCCCTCTTACGGTGACCTGGTCAGGTGGTCAAATACAGATGGGCCATGGCAGCACCAGAACAATACGACATTGTGATTGAAGGTTTAGGGGTTGGTGGCTGGTCTAGCCAACCGGAACGCCTGCGTTTGGGTCCGCTGTTCACAGTCCGCGGGTGGCCCGGGTTGTGGGGAAGATGGTGTGCGTACGCTAATGTGTGCCCATTGACTGCAGTCCCCACCAACGAAACAGTACCTGAATCGACACACGCCCTCTGAGCGCACAGCGCCAGCAGGCAGTCTTGTTTCCCTTTTCGGTGTGACGAGGCTAGACACTCCATCTAGTGACCGGCCGAGCGACACAAAGCAGAACCAGCAGAGGCGCCCGCTAGACGGTCCAGGTCCCAAGTATGTGTAAAGCCACGCCTGAGCTCTCACCGGTCTCACAACTGACACGCCAGAGCCACCACACTTGATGGGGGCCCGGGCGCGGAATTCCATCCCCTCGGGTTTCTCGCCTTTGATGGGGACACTCGGGGGCACTGATGATGCTCGCCTGACCCTGGCAGCTCCATCCCGGCACGGCTTGCGCGCTAGTTATCCGTCATCGCAATTCAATTTCACGAGGCAGCACAGAAGCAACAACAGTGAGGCTCGTCCGGCCAGTCGCCCGACGGACAGCATCAGTCTCGCCGCGACCCTGAGACACCCCCGGCGTTCGTCAGACCATCTTGTCCATGTGATTGGCTCTGTATGCAGGTCCGTCGATGGTGTACAGCTTGCCATGCAGACTGATAGCAAGACGGCTCATCAAATTCCACACCGCATGAGAGACCACGGGCGACAAAGCTTATTCCGCGAGACTCTCTAGTTTTTCCCTTACCGCCGCCTGTCTTCCCTCGGAAGGGGGGGCCTGTTCTGTTTGTGCCTAATGGAGAAACATACCTTTTCCTCCCTCTTTCCTATCTGCCGGGAATGCACGTCCCCGGTCCCCCGGAAGTAGATCCGCTCGCTCGTTCTGGAATTCCGCCAAGCCGTTGCAGAACCATACGGTTCGAAGAGAAAGACAGCGGTATGCCTGTGGGGGCCTGAGTACCGGGGGCCAGGTCCCAGGGTTCTTTTGTATACACACACACGCGCGTCCGTGTCAGCGTCGGCGTCGGCGTCGGCGGTCGGGAAAGTACTTGGGCGAGTGGACTACCTACACCGCGCATATAGGGAGGAGGCAGGTGTGCGCCTGACACTGATGAATATGATATGGTTTCTTGGCTGCATGCGCGGGTGTCGCAATCGCGCATACTCGGAGGGCGGGTGCGCCCGTGTTTCTTTGACGCGGCAAGCCAAACTATGCGCACGGCACTACTGCGTAATGTCCGACTTGATTTGACAGCTATCTTAGCTCCCGAGCATAGTTTATGCAAGGGGCTCTGCTGAGAAAAACTCCCTCGAGATGGAAAAGCTACACAGTACAAGACATGTGTAGCCGCCTGGGCAACGAGAAAAACTATATAAACTGCAAGGGTGTAGGGTTTTTTATGCTCTCGGGTTGTTCGGAATCTTTTTGAGTTTCCTCGCCGACCGCGTGCCTTGTCTTGCAATCAACTGAACCGCGATGAAAGGCTTTGAGCTTTCATAGTGCAGAGTACAACTTTTATTCTCTTTTCCTTTCCTTCCTTTGAGATATCCCTTCCCCTAAAGGTTACATCGACCCTCGTGCCAGTCACAGACGCGCACGCCCCGGGCCCCTTACCCATCCATCCTGTCCCTAGAACCCTATCAAATAAAAACTCAAAGACGATATAGCCCCCCCCCCCGTCATGTTCTTCTCAGACCAGGGGAGGGCGGCGGGAGCTTGACCGGGGTTGTTTGTTGTGCGTATGTGTATTTGCCGAAGGTTTAGTCCTGCATCTGCCCGCCCGTTACCTATTCCGCGCCCGCGGACCTGGCCCTAGACTAGCCGAGGAGGTAATGTACGGGATATCAGAGATGGGGTTCCCCGGTTATGTGCGCGCGGCGCGCGCGACGGAAGGCAAAAAACAAAGTTGACCGCAACCCACTGGGGGGGGAGGGGAGGACGCCACATATTTTCGAATCTAGGGCGAGAGAAAAAAGAACTTTCTCTGCGTTTGTTTTTTGTTTTTTAGGTTTACGTGGGCTTTGTGATTTCAAAGGGGACCAGTTCTTGCGCAGGTTGAAACCGGTCGGCGAGGTATGCATGGTAAAACCAAGTATCTATCTAGCGTGGGAACGAGACGCAAAATGACTCGCTACGGGGGGCAGGGCTTTGCGTGAGCAGAAAACCCTTGCTGCCAGCTGCGGGATGATACTCTGTGATTAGCATATGCTGGACAATACACTGCGGCATCCCAAGTGTCTGGGAGGAGGGTAGTACTGAGTAGGCCTGAAGCGGTCAGGGTGGTGGTTGGGACTGGGGGAGGGGGAATGTGTGAAAAGTCCGGCCTCATTCAGAGTTTGGTGCTACTTCATCGTTGAAGCAAGATCGGTTCGAGGTAGAGGCGATCGGGATCGAGGGGGTTTAAACTTTTTGTGGCTGAATGAATCTTGTGGCTTTTTGCAAGTTGACTTGTAGTCGTAAATGTGTGTAGGGGGAGGTGGGCTGGACGAGGAAACGGAAGGGAGTCGTGACATAGGTTGACTCCCGTGGAGAGATGTAAATGTTCGGCATAATGATGTATCTCAAGCTTTCATAAGTCTAGTTCATAAGTCTGATTCATAATCCAAGACGGGTAGGGCGTATTTGATCAGCAGTTAGTCGTCTTCATCTCGTACGGTGGTGTGTGAGACGGAGATGAGAGCGTTTGAAAATATCTACCAAGAACTCACTTCGCCCATGACAACAAAGTTATCGAGGGTCCTGTCTGAGACGAGGGAACGTAAATGGCGAGTTGCTAAGTGAGCTTCACGACAAGGGTGAATCTGCATTGTTTGAAAAGTCCAGAGCGAAAGAATAATGTTGTTTCATGTATCTTCCACTTTTTGCTCATTAGCCGCGCAGTAAATCTCACAATGTGATGCGAGAAGGATGCGGCGAAAATAGATTGAGAATCAGGGAACGGTCGATGCAAGCAAAGCCTGTGGACTGAAATCTGGTACGGAAAACAACTGATAGTCATCGTCGCGAATTTGTGGACATTGTAGAATTTGTGGACATTGTAAAAAAAGAAAAAAAAACTACAATAAAAGGTATCAAATAGAACTTCTCCCACATTTACCCTTGCTGTTGTATCGTGGTATTTATTTTATGGGTTTCATGCGTGTTTCCATCTTGGCCAGATAACATAGCTCAAACACCACTATACCAAGATGGCGAACTCGTGCTCAAGCAAGAAAATATCACCAACGCAAAGACGTCTTGATTTTCCGCATGACCCGACTACGATATGTGTGTGTATCTGTAGCAAATGGGCCGCATAGTGTGAGCCGCGGTGATCCGAGAAGCGCGACATAATCCTCAAAACTCCTACTCTATTTTCTACTCCTCGTGCTGGAAAGGGGACTCGGCAAAGCATCACAGTTCATCGCCGACCTTTGTCAGTGAGAAACTACAAAGGAAGAGCACGCCCCGGTCTTCAAGACGAAGCCAATAAGGTCAAGACTGCATGCAAGAGAAGTAGAAGGAGGCAGGGGGGTTCAACATTGTGTTATTTTCATTTCCATTCCTGCGTCGAAGATTCGTCTCTGGTGGTGGCAGCGAGAAGTCTGAATCTGGTGTGTCCAAGCTTTGGAGCTAGGCGTTGAGTTTTTAGGAATGGCGTAAGAGCGTTTATACACACACAGCTAGTGGTCTACGTGGTTTGTATTGGTAAGATTCCTAGACCCATGGGGCGTGCTTGCTATTGCGGATTAACACTGAGAAGGGTCTTGCCTTTGACCGATTCAGGGGCTAGTTATATCCATCTCAAGGCCTTAGCCACGTCATGATTAACATGCGGTTGTTTGGTCGACGACATGTATCGACGAGACAACCTGCCGCGTCTTTGGCGAAAACTGACCACGCGGCCAGGTGTGCTATTCGACTATCTCCCCAGCCTCCGCAAAGTCTCGAGACATGTTCCTCCGGCTTGAGGAGCAGCCCTTCCGGCCGGAAAGTAGTTGTTCCGCACGCAATAGTGAGAGTGGGTGCTTCGAAATGCATTAGTCGGAGCTCTTGTGGATTTGTGACCAGTGATATTTCACAGGTATATCTTTGTATGTGAGCTCGGATTGTCGACAAGGCCCTGTATGGCAAGCACATGGCAGTTCTTACTTCTCCATGGGCCTTGAGTAGAGGAGGCGGGGAAGGTTATTAGGGATCACCAATAAAGTGCAAAAGAGGGCTGATACAAAGAGAAGAACCGATGCACGACAATCAACTACACAAGAACCCAGGAGCCTTTGTGATCGATGGGGAGCGATTGAGTGTAGGGTCATTGATATGGATGCGCCTAATTGAGTTGTACATCTTTCATTGATCGGGTCTTGAGATCTAAAGTCAGTACCTGTTGCATCATACCAGGGTGATCACAATATCTCGAGAGTGGAGGCGGAAGAGTCTCTGGCGCCCTCTCGGAGGCTTAAGAGGCCGCGTGATTCAGAGTCTCGGACATCCATACCCAAGGAGGCACGGGTGTTTAAATGCTGAAATGACCACAGGCTCAGTTTCCGGAGCTGGAGAAGGGACGCGCGAGGCGCGCGAAATGGTAGCGACGACACCGCCTTTGAACCTCCACACATCAATGATTCGGAAATTGGCCAAATAACGAACTAGCAGTAAACCTACATATGCGCAGGCATTGTGAGATATATTAAACTAGAAGCCATACACTCACTGAAATGCAGAGCTTATTGGTGCGAGCCAGTCTTCATCGTCGGTTCTCGGGGTGGCGAGTGATTGGATACCTTAAACGAAATATTACCATTACCAAGTGAGGATACCACTTGCCGATGACGATAGTCTTGCTTACAGCATGCCGAAGCCTAATGGTTACCCACAAGCAGCTGATTATGCAAAGAGGCTGGGTCGTGATATCGCGTAAGGATCGGACATGAAAAGTGGCAACGCATACGCGCATCGGCATTGCATATATGCACCCGATGCTGCTGTCTCGAAACACAGGATTTTACCGACGGGCCGGAACGCCGGAGATGCACAGAGATAAACATTGAGATTTTGGTGTTTATTGACTTACTGGTGTGTAGAGTCGGGTATGATGTGGTTGCCAGTGTCTGGACCGGCCCACGAATAACCTGGAGTATCAACGATAAGAATGATTGTTGATCTCCTGGTTGTCACGGCTGACATGTCCCGAACTTTGAGACTACTGCTCCATTCCGAAGGATGGGCACAGCCATGGCCACAAGAACTGGCGTCTAGACGTATTGTAAACTTCCATCGATCCAATCGCGCAATGCGTGGACTAGGAGGTGAGAGGGCTGACTCATGAGAGCCACACACCGATGCTCGCAGGGCTGCCAAGTCTTTCTGCATATGATACGGGTCCAAGTAGCACACATCGGAGGTGAAAAACGTGAAGTGCATCCTGCTGTGCGTAGTCAGACAAGGTCATGACGAACACCATGCATCTGGACGAACTCGACAGGCAGCCGGCGAGGTCACACGGACGCATCTTCCCGTTCAGCTGGACCTGCAGCCGGGGACGTACAGTTTCGGATGTGCATAAAATTGATTGACCAGGTGAGACCTTTGGAACAGCCCGTACGATTGCCTCTAGACCCAGGGCTACGAAGTTGGGCGGTGAAGAATTCTCTCGTAGCTGGCAGTTCCGAAGCCATCCATGCCCCAAAGGGATGGCGGTCGCGATGTGCTGTTCAACACCATTAAATGGCTATTGTGAAGCCAAGGAGCCACAACGTCACGCGTCACATCGCATTTCTGTCGAAACTTGCAGACATTCGCTAGCAGCATGTTGCATGCCGCAGTGGCGAGCTGATAATCCAGCTTCGCATGAGTGCGTAGATCTCTAGTGCGGTCTGCCGCTGTGCGTAAGGCCGCACACAGGCGGCAATTTCGACTGCCGCTTGCCGCAAGCTTCACTGTAGTTGGTAGTGGACAGAGTGAGAGCAAGCCAGTTTTGTGGTTGGCGAGTAAGACGCCAGGGCCAGGGCGATCATGCTGCTTGTTCGTATAGAAGGCCATGACAGGACTACGAGACCCAGAACATGACGCCAAGGCCGCTTGCTTGTGCCGGTTGTGCAGCAATACGGTCATGATGGGTGCCCGGACTGGCTGCTCTTCGGAAATGCAAGGGATGGCTGCAGGAGCGTCGATCTGGTCGAGATATATTGGGTTGCCGCTCGAATTGCTGGTTATGACGGGGTTACGAGCTTGTCCCAAGCATGCAATGCAACCCGCAGTGAGTACATTACACATTGGACTCATCAACACCACCATCGGCTCGGAATAGGTGGCAATGATCGACAACGATGCGAGATGGTGTGTGTGTGTGTGTGTGTGTGTGTGTGTGTGTGTGTGTGTGCGGCACGTGGAGCCCACGTCAGCCTGCGAGATGACAATGCTGGCGCGCAGAGTGGCTGGGGTCCGACGTCAATGTCCAATGCAGTCGCAGTCGCAGTCGGTGCAGGGGCAGCACGCCGGCAGCAAAACCCCGCAGCTCGGCTCCAGGTCTCGCTCGTGCTCGGCTGCGGCACGGCTCTCTGTCGCTCTGCCCGGCCAGGCGTAAGTCGGACGTCGTGAGGCCTGGCAACCTTGGGATGGAAGTACCGGTATCTGCAGGGTAATTTGTACGCAGCATGGCTTTTAGTCTGCGCCATCGCCATTGACTGACCAGGAGCGCCCCACAGAGCGATGGCTATTAGCTTTTCCAGGCGCAGCTGGAGAGTGCACGAGTCGTGTGCGCGACCTGCCACCGTCGTGAGCTGGGCGAAGCGGAGAAGCGGAGGAGCAAAGGAGGAAAGGAGGCGCGGCCGGGAGGCGCGACGAGATGGGCGGCCACCAAGCTGGCAGGGCTATTTGAGCAGTCGGCAGATTCCCGTCTTGTCTGCTCGGGCTGTGTGCGGAGCAGCTCTACTCCGTCGGGTGCTTTGCAAGGTCGAGAAGAAGCCGGCGATGCAAGATCGAGGTTAGAGAGGTTAGAGGCAAGCCGGGGTGTGGAGTCTGGGTCTGGTGCAGTCGCTGCAGGCTGGCCTTCCAGCCGGCCCTCTCTCCACTCGAAGAGCTGGCTTTTCTCCCGCAGATCTCGAGCTTCTCCGGCCGCGCGCCTGCAGCCCGCATGCACACGCCTGCCACCACCACTACCACCACCCACTACCACCACCACACCACCGTCACCACCACCTCTAATACCCTCGCTCGTCGTTTTTTGCCCTCACCATCGCCGTCGCCGCCGGCCTCGAAACGGCCCCCACGCCTGCGTGATCCAGTCTTTACCGCCACACATGCCCAGCCCGTGAACCACCATCCAGCAAGAGCAAGCAAGCCCTTGGTCTCCTCGCTGCGTGTCTCCACGCTGCGTCTCCAACAAGCAAGCCAGCGCCTTTGCGCCGCCCATGACACCAAAGCCCATGTTGTAGCTTCAGAGTATCCAATGCGAACCGGCTCGAGCTCCGTGGCTAGCTGCAGCAGCATCAATCATCCCGCTTTCCATCCCAGCCAGGCGCCCCAGTGCCTCATCCGCCGCCGCGTAACCCCGTGAGCACTGACGTCTTACGCCGCCCACCACACACCCTCGTCGCAAGCACACGACCAATCTTGCTCGTCAACGCCGGCCTCTCGACTCCCGCCGAGCCTCGTGCCTGACATCTACCGTGCTCTATACGACCACTCCAAGCACCCCACGATCCCTCCTCGCCCGTGCCTGCCTTGCAAGGCACCGAGCACAACCTCGGCCACCCT
Source organism: Microdochium nivale (assembly GCA_026745475.1). Classification (NCBI taxonomy): domain Eukaryota; kingdom Fungi; phylum Ascomycota; class Sordariomycetes; order Xylariales; family Microdochiaceae; genus Microdochium; species Microdochium nivale. The sequence goes on along the minus strand of JANTFD010000006.1, from coordinate 2,528,015 downwards.
AGCCGTCGTCGCACAGTGGCACGCCTTGTTGCGTCTCGAGACTTGTCTATCCGACAGCTTGGTTTCGGCGGATTCGGCCAACTTCTGAATACGAACACACCCCTCGAAGATTGGCCGCCCACGCAGGGCTGCACAAAAGCGCCTCCCCCCTCGGAGACGATTATATCTGGCAACAATCGCCCGTTACACAGCATCCTGTAGCAGCGAAAGCGTGCGACCCGGCACGGCCAACTTGCGACTGGCTGGCAGCTGCTGGACCTACCATTCTGCTCCAGCGCGTCCGTTCCGGCAGTTGCGACTGGCTGTAGCTGACCAATACTGAAGCCCGTCGACGGCGCATGACACTACTGCTGCAAGGACATAGGTCTGCCAGAACTGGCGTGGCTCACCAGCCTCGACTCCGCTGCCCTGGTCCCTGCTGTGAAGCCCGTCTGCACGTTGTTGGCACCTGTTACTGAAGCTTTGCATCTCTACCAGCAAGGTCCAGCACCTTCGTGGCACACTCCATCGCGCACGCGGTCATCAGACTGTCTTTCAAAAGCAAAAGTCGGAGGACTATATATACATCAGCCTAAGACACGATGCCAGCCGATACTGAGGCGAACGGGGCAGAGGTCTCAGATGCGCCGTCAGATAATGAACACGAGTACAACGGCAACGATCACTCTAGAGGCGAAGAAGACGAAGAAGACGACGAAGACGACACCATGCCCAGGCATCAAGGATCCCCTGGACCTGGCAACGAAAACGGCGGAGAGGCCAAGAAGAAGTACGACCCCAAAGATCCTCATCGGCCGAGACGTAAGAAGGCCAGGCGTGCTTGTTATGCCTGTCAGAGAGCGCATCTGACGTGTGGTAAGCCCCCTTTGTCCAGTCACGAAATCCATTTGCTCGGGTAGCGCGTGGCATGTGGCTCTTGTCTGAAGTCTAGGTTGTACTAACTAGCCGTCTACAGGAGATGAGAGACCTTGTCAGAGATGCATCAAGCGTGGCCTCGCCGATGCTTGCCAGGATGGTGTCCGGAAGAAGGCGAAGTATCTACACGATGCGCCACCGGAAGCTCTGAGGCCGGTGCTTGGTCCAACCTACAACCCAAATGCCTCCGTCAAAGCCCTAAGTGGAAGACACCCGTCAAATGCCACCGATGCTAGCTTTTACTCACAGCAAAGTGGCACGAGCCAATCCTTTCCCATGTTTACCCCTTCAGCATCTGGCCAGGTCGCAGGACTGCCAGATAACATGTCCTTCAGTCAACAATCGCCAATTTCGCCGACCTTCCAGAGCACTGCGGATGCGCGCTCGGTGCAGCTGGGGAGTATGTCGGCACCACCACCGCCTGTATCGGCCGAGGTACCAAACAACGGGTTTGGGGTCAGTGCATTGTTTGACCCGAGCAACCCAGCTTTGTACAACTTTGACCTCGAGGCGCTCAACTTTGGCAATCAGTACGGAGCCATGGAGTTCGGCATCCTGAACCAGATGTCCAACGGGGCCGCGGAGACTCCGCCACGGGATGGTTCCCTATCTCACCCCAGCAAGACAGAAGCTGCCTATGGCGCAATGTTTGGCAATGGTGGAGGGTTCAACCCGATCTACGACAATGGCTTAGGGGACAACTTCTTGAACCTGGATCAGTTCTCCTCGCAAAACAATTTGCAACATGGATTGCCACATGCCTTTGCGATAGCGGCTGCAGGCCCTACCCCGAATAGCCTCAACAGTCCAGGAACAGACAACACCGCTAGCCCGCAGGCGACCCCAACTGGGTTCGGGTTCGAGGTGTCTCCGAAAACAACGGCGTTTCCGGCCGTTGGTATACATCCGGCGGCACAGGCTGGCCGGTCCAAGCACAAGAAATCGAGCAGCAACAACAAAGACAAGCTGAGCACACAAGCGCTGCTTGGTAAGCGGCAGAGAGATCCTTCCTCGATCTACGAAACTGTCAAGGAGCCCTACCCATACCTGACGGGGTTTCACAACCTTATTGCTCTTGTACAACGCAGATTCTCGGCCAACAAGACGTTGCGCATTGCGAAGTCACTGGCTAGCATCCGCCCGTCCTTCATTGCGACGACGAGAACGCTGAACAGGCAAGACCTTATCTTCATGGAGAAGTGCCTGCAGAGGACTGTATTCGAGTATGAGGACTTTATGGGCCACTGTGCTGCTCCAACGATAGTGTGCCGCAGGACTGGCGAAGTCGCAGCTGTCAACAAGGAATTCATTGCGTTGACTGGCTGGACCAAAGACGTGCTCCTCGGAAAAGAGCCAAACCGCAACGTCAACCTTGGTGGAGCGGGTTCCTCGTCACCTCAGAGTCTCGGAAACTCGGGTAAAGCTGGATTGTCCACACCACGCCTCAGAGGTGCACAGCTCGACACCGACAACGGTATCAAGTCTTCCGGCACAGGACCCGCAGGCGCAGATGGCAAACCTGCGCAGCCGGTCTTCATTGCCGAGTTTATGGACGATGACAGCGTGGTGCAGTTTTACGAGGACTTCGCGTCGCTCGCTTTCGGAGATAGTCGGGGCCACGTGACGCGCAAATGCCGTTTGCTCAAATACCGGACGAAAGAAATGACTGAGAGCCTGGCGTCACTAGAGGAGGTGCCCCAGCAGCAACAGCAACAGATCAAAGACCCACGTGCAAGCATCCTCAGCAGCCGTGTATCACGGATTGACGGTGAGCACGGCATTTCCAAGCTGGAAAAGGACGGCAAGATGGACTGCACGTTCTGTTGGACAATCAAGCGCGATGTGTTTGACATCCCGATGCTTATTGTGATGAATGTGAGTAGATGATTGGAACCCCCGAGTAGCTAGATGTGTGTCAGCCACTAACCAATTCCTCTTCTAGTTCCTACCATGCTACTACCGCAACCAAGACCAGCTGGCCGTCTAGCCGAGTCGGCCACTCGTAGCTATGCATATTTCTCATCGTACATATTATATACCCACCGATTTGCATCGCCATACTCACCATACTCTCGGCACATATTTTGCATTTCGGCTCATTTCTTATCGCCAAGCCTTCCCGCGTGGCGGCACTTTTCACGGCATTTCTTTCTTTCGGGCGTTTACACAAATGGGAACAGGGCAAAACAGATCCAATGATGGCGACGTATTTCAAGACGACATGCCACGGCTGGTTGCCATCTTAAATGGAAGTGGATGATGGTAAAGCTGCTCTGGAGCAGCGGCATCTCTTCCTCAGATAGGCCTTGATGGTCAATGACAGGATAGCGCATAGGATGATTCTCCAGATCAACCAGTGACAGAAGTACAAGGGAGACGAAGATCGTGGAGAACAAGATCTGAGAAGAAAAGCAACGCAATACAGACGGTGTTCTCTGATTAAGCTTCTGGAAGTCGTGCCTATGTGGAAATGCTGTGTTATCATGGCTTGTTCTAGCGTCGCGAAGGACAAAAGTAGATGCCTGCTTGCCAGCGCCCCTTTCTCCAGCTCGTGTAAATCCCCTCGAGGTCTTTGGCCCTCCTCAACCTTCTAATTCCTTACAGCCCCAATCTAGACCTGCATTCTTCAGTTCCCATTGCTTCTTGATGGTGGTTCAACAGCAAGAACTGACACCTGGCTGGCTGGTTTCAGCCCCCTGGTAATAAGTCCTCCATCATCTCGTCTACCACTTCGGTTACGGCGTGATCTCCCCCACACACAAAGCGTCCTTTTTATCCATATTGTTCTGAAGTAGCCAAAACCCTAAATCCATATACCGCGCTACACTGCCGCGCCCTCGTCCAGCGGCCGCACGAGCCACGACCCGTCCAGACTGCCCCTCTCAACAATCTTCTTCTCATCATCGCCACCTTGACCTCCAGCCGCTCCAGCCGCTCCACCCTCGCCCTCGGCGGCGGCGGCAGCGACAATGACGCCCTCCCTCGGCCGCCACGCCCGCCGCGCGAGGCTGTTCCTCGCGACGTCGCAGTCAATGTTGATGTCGCGCACGAGCGCCTCGAGGCCGCTGTAGTCGAGCTCGTCGCGCACGTAGCCGAGCAGCAGGAGGCGCATGTGCGCGCCGTAAAAGTCGGCGCGGAACGCGTGCAGCACGTGCACCTCGGCGGAGCGCACCGTGTTCTTGTAGAACGGGTTGTAGCCTATCGACATGACCATGGGGTAGACCTGGAACTCGCCACTGCTGTTGCTGCTGTCGTTGTTGTCGTTGTCGTCGTTTCCGCCCGCCGTCGCCGTCGGGGACTGTTGTGATGACGTTGATGATGTCGAGGGCTCCTGTTGTTGTTCTTTTCGCTGCTGTGCTGCTCCTGCTGCTGCTGATGATGATGATGATGATGACGTCGCCACTCCTGGGAGCCGGTCCGGGTGCCCCGCGGGCAGCGCGAGCGACGCGTACCCAAAGTACACGCCCGACTTGGCGTCCTCGATCCAGGGCACCGCGGTGCCGTCGACGGGCAGGTTGGCCGTCGGGATCCCGAGCTCCTTGGAGCCCCGGCCGAACCCGGAGATGACTTTTCCCTCCATGCGCAGGGGGAACGGCGGCTCGGGCCCGGCGTCGGCGCACACGATCCGCGGCCGCTCCGTCGTCGGCGTCGTCATCGTAGCCGCTGCTGCTGCTGTTGCCATGACTGTCTCGAAGTGGTCGGGGGTTGGGTTTCCCGAGCTTTTTATTTGTATTTTCCTCTCTTTCTCGCTTTCCGCGTCTCCCCGCTCCTCTCTTGTTCGCCTTCTCTGCTTGCTGGGGCCCGTTCTAGGGCTTGTGCTAGGTACTCGAGGCCTGTCTCTCTCTCTGTCAACCCGTGTCGCTTTCGGATATATGTGTGCGCGCGTGTGTATCCGAATGGCGGATGATTTCGTCGTTTCGTCGGTCAGTTGTCACGTTGCTCTGTCGACAAAGTCGAGAGAGGTGCGGGGTGTATACAATTGACGAGGTGCTGTTTGTTGTGTTGTGATGATGACGCTGATAGCGACGACGAGAAAGAAGAGGGGGCGGGAGGGGGACCGCCCGCTTACGCTACTTTACCAACGATAAGGTATATGTATATGCATGGAAGGCTACAGAAGGTCAGATCACAGAAGCTTCGCGCGACCAGTCGGCACGCCGGGCTTGTTGGTGTGGTGGGGTTGTCGACCTGGACCCTGTAAGCTTTGTCGCCGGGACCGGCCATGGTCGCGGGGTCCGTGTCTGCATTGCGGGACGGGTTATTATCTGGCGATTGTGACGTCGATCAAGGGACAGGCCAGAATCATCAAGAATGTTTTTCATTCCCTCTCTTCCGCTCAAGATAAAACCAGGGGTATTTCCCGCCGAACAACAATAATCAGAGCCAGAGTTTGCTCTTCTCCACTTGGGAGACGGAAGAGACAGCCTTCCACTGCGTAGACACATCTTTCACACCAAGCGCTACATTATATATGTCCACCTAACCACACTGTGCCACTCAAACCATTGACTTCGACATGAAATGTGTTGCTGTCGCACAAGTTGAACCCCCCCGGGGGCTGGGCTGTGTGTGTCTCGTGTGAGATTGGCCACAAACGGCCGAGCCGCTCAAGTAGCCACTACAGCACCAAAAAGAACGTTTTGGTGAATGGATCCGCGCAGAACTCGGCCTATGAACTCTGCTTCGCCTGACTCATCGACTTAAGCATCTGCAGGTTTCGCTGCCGCATATCGTTGTCTATCGACTGCAGACCCTTGAGGGTCAGATTAGCCTGAGCGAGCTGTAATTCAACAAAGACTGTTAGCAATCAATAATCTTCCAAGAATGTGTGTAATTCAACTAGCAAGCATGATGAGCTCTCAGCTTAGTTTGAGGGAAGCAGGGTCGTTCTCTGATATTATAATCATTTTCCCCTTGATCACTCGACCAAAGACGAACGTAAAGGGGTTCTGGACAGTGCATGGGGACCTGCGCACCGCGCTGATTGCTGCCGAGGAATTGTCTAGCTCCTCACCTCCTGCCGCGTCGTCGTCGGCGTCCTTTGTCTCGTCATCATCCGCAAACCGGCTGGCCGAGAGGCCCTTCTTGGACGAACCGGCCGAGGCCTGACAGAAATGCGGGCGTCAGCAATTGCAAATCTTTATTATTTAGTATTGAGCTATCATACCTTGGCCTCTGCGATCTCGGCGTCCTTGACCTTGAGCTGGGCCTCCATTTCGGCAAAACGCGACTTGGCGTCGGCAGCCTCCTTCTCCGCTATCTCCCGCTTCTTCTGCTGGTCCTCGACCATGGCTGTGAAAGTCTCGGTCATGTCCTTGTAGTCAGCCTCAGCTTTCTTGCTCTTGGCCTCGGCCTCCCTCAGGTGAGCCTCTAGGTCCTTCTGCGCAAGGAGAGCATCCTCCTTGGACGTATCGACCTGGCTCAGCAGAGACTTGAGCTCAGCACGGGCGGCATCAAGTTCCTGCTGCAGGGCACCCAAGCTCTCGGTGGACTTGGCGGAAGCTCCACGAGCGGCCTCAAGCTCGTCAGCGTGTGACTTCTTCAGCGTCTCGAGCTGAGCCTTCAGGCCGTCAGCAACAGATGTGTCCGGCTTCTGGTTCTTAATCGAGTCGAGCTCGGCCATAAGCTCGACACTGTTCATCTTGGCCTCCGCAAGCTGCTCTCGGAGCTCCTCCACATCCTGCTCGACGGTACTGAGCTCCGCCGCCTTGCCCTTGGCAGCTACGAGTGCCGCTTCTAGACTCATAGTCTGCTCCTGAGCGGCAACCAACGCCTCTTTGGCGGCCTCGAGGGCCTGTTCGTTGTCTTCCGACGAGCTCTTGTACGCAGCGACAAGCTCGTTCGCCGCCATGACGTTCTCCTCGTGCGACTTGGAAAGATCCTGTAGAGCCTTGGCGTGGCGGCTTTCCATCGCGTCAAGCGCCTCCTTGTTCGCGGTCGAGGAATCGTTCCTCGCAGCCTCCACAGCCTCGGATTGCATAGTGATCAGCTTCTCAATTTCAGCACTGTGGGCATCTTCAGTCGACTTCTTGGTAGCCTCTAGATCGGCGGCGTGGCTGGTCTTGGCAGCCTCGAGATCAGCCTGCACAGCAGCCAGAGACTCCTTGAGTGCCGAGAGCTCAGTTGCGTGGCTGCTGCCTTTAGCCTCCGTGTCGGCTAATTGCTGCGCGTGGCTCGACTTGAGTTCTGCAATGAGAGAGTCGGTCTTCGTGGTCTGCGCCTCGAGCTCGGTGCCGTGGGTAGCCTTGAGAGCCTCGAGCTCCTTGGCCAATGTAGCCGCGCTCTCGGCCTTGAGGATTTCGATCTGCTTCGCATGGCTGGCCTTAAGCTCATCTAACTCAGCAACCTGGGTGTCACGATCGGCGCTGGCGCCGCTCTTTGCCGTCTCAATCTCCATGGCGTGGCTGGCACGCAGCGCGTCAAGAGCCTTTAGGTGTTCTTCCTCCTTGGCAGCCAGCGCTTCGAGGGCAGTCTGGTGGGCCGACTTCGACGACTGTAGCTCCTCGCCATGGTTTTCGGCGGCCTTTGCGTGTGACTCGGTGAGCTCACTGTGTTTGGAAGTGAGCGCATTGTGCTCTTCCTCGAGGACCTGGAACTTCCGCTTGAAAAAAGCGTCACCCTTGAGGCTTTCAATCTCATCCTCGTAGTCCTTCGAGATTTGCTGCAGCTGTTTTCCATGGGTTTCCATCGTGCTCTTGTGCTCCTGCTTGAGCTTCTCGTACTCTTCTTGTATCTCACCAATCTGGCCAGAGAGACCAGCGCTCGAGCTAGCGCTCTCCTTAGCCTGGGCCAGCTCGTGCTGCATCGTTTCGAAGTCCGCCTTGAACTTGGCAAGCTCGTCTTTGGTGGCCTGAACGATGGCCAGAGACTCCGCCAGTTTAGTCTTGACTTCCTCCAATTCCACCTCGGCAGCTGCAAGCGCTTCCTTGTCCTTGGCGGAGGTGGCCTTGAGCTCAGCAAGCTCCGCCTCGAGGGTAGCAATCCTTTCGGTATTGGCTGATCCCTGTCCTTCAGAGTTTGCTGTAAGCGAGCTTACCTTGCTCTGCAGAATTTCGTTGGAAGCCTTGATCTCAGCAAGAGCCTTTTCAAGGTCACCAGAGGCCGACTTGCCCTGTGCAAGATCACCAGCATGAGCCTCCTTTAGTGCAGTAAGAGCTGCTTGGTGCTCTGCCTCAAGCGCCTTTTGCAGCTCATTGAGCTTGGCCGTGTTCTCTTCCCGCGATTTAGCCAGAGCAACCTCGCTGTCTTTGTCACCCTCGTCCTTGGCAATCTGGAGCGCGGAGAGCTGGCTCTGGAGACCCGTAAGGTCCGAGTTATCGGTCTCCTTGGACGTGTCCAAGGAGCTTAGCTGCTCCTTGAGTGCAGCCAGCTCTTTCTCGGTGTTGGTGAGTCTTTCAGCCGCATCAGATACCTGCGCGTTCAGAACTTCCTTTTCTGAAGCATGAGCAGTCTTCAGCGACTCAATGACGGCCTGTTGGTCCTCTGAGCTGGCGTCGGCGGCGGAGTCGACCCCATTGGACTTTGAGCTAATCTTCTCTTCGAGCTCAGCGATCTTGGCGTCTGAGCCGGCAATCTGCTCCTTGAGCGTATCGACCTCGGTCTGCTTCTCTGCGAGCTTTGCGTTGAGCTCTTCCACCTGCTTGGAGGCGGCAGAAGGAGCTGCCGAAAGCGAGGGGCGAGCAGCATGGCGAGCAGCGGTGCTCGAGACCGCTGAAGGGACGGTGGACAGTCGCTTCTTGGGTGCGTCAGCGGTGGTGCTCGTGGGCGCAGCTGTTCGAGCCGTGCTCGACGCGGGGCGGCCGATGCCGCTCGTGCGCGGTGGGACAGAGCTCGTTGCTGTAGCAGGCTTTCGCACGGTCGAGGTGGTGGTCGACGGTGCGGCCGCAGCCGACGGTCTCGTACCCGCGCGCGAAGGAGATCCAGCAGTGCTTGGCGCGGTCGATGTACGACGCGCTGCAGCCGAGGTCATGGTGCGCTTCTTCTCATCTTCGGAGCCTGATGGTTGTCCCCGATGGCCTAGAGCTGATGTCGTTGGGGCAGCTGGCTTCTTGACCGTGCTGGTGGTGCCTGCCGGAGGCCTAGTAGGAGGCTTCGTCAAGCCGCTGGTGCGGGTTGTGCCAGTAGTTCCGGCCGCGGCAGCAGTCCGTGTGGCCGTCGTCGCAGTTGTGCCAGGACGGCGGACGGTAGATGTTGCGGTACCGGGTCGCTTGGGTGCAGTACCCTCAGACTTGGTCACGCTCTCAGTCGACTGAGTCGTCGATTTGGGGGACTCGGCGGTCGCAGTGTCAGTGGTACCAGTCGTCTCCTCACCCGAGAGGATCGAGTCGTCGGCGTGCGCGGCGTCGAGTACTTCGGCGTCAGACATTTTGGCGGCTATGGTACTGTGTTACAGTAGTCGAGTAGGCGCTGTAGCTCGAAAACAAGTCAGCTTGGTGTTGCAGGAGGAAAGCGTCGCTCTGGCGGAACAGTGGCAGCACAAAAGGGGTGCAACACGGTACATCGGCTGCAGGTCCTCAATATGGGGAGTGGTTGGAGGGGCTGGGTACACCAGGGCGAGGACCGCGCAGGGATATGCCGGCTTATCGAGCTCCCATAGCTGTAGTCTGAGGCTGACCATCACCGAGTGATCTACCTCGACAAGGACGGTCTCTTCGGGTCTGGCATCAAAGTAACAGACAAGAGGATGATATCGCCTTACCTTTTATTATGTGAAGTAGAGTTGAGTTCGCGTGTGCCTCGAGCGATATTGGAGTAGTAATCTCTACACGCTGTCGAGGGAGCTATCTTTTGCTGCCGCAGGAGAGCTTTCAATGACACACAAACTCGATGCACTGGAGGGAGCAGTAGTATCGCAGACAGACCAAACGACGCCCGGCTGTGAAGATACGTGCTGCGGAATAATGATGGCGTGCAAGACCGCGAATAGGTGACGCGCTCGAAGAATCGAAGCTGGACAAGGGGCGAAAGGGGGGGGAGTCGGGATCAGACCAGACCAGACCAGACCAGGCCAGGCCAGGAGAAGCGGGAAAAAGCGCGGTTGGAAATAAGCTGCTGGGCTGGTGGGAATCAGCGGCGCGGCTGCAGGTAGGTGGACTGCAGATGGTGTGGCGCTCCTGCCGTCGGCGTGCAAGATGGCAGGTCCCCTACCGGCCTCACACCCAAGTGGCCCCATTGTTCAAATTAACCTGCGGCTTGGCCACCGTTCGTGCCTGGGCTGGCACGCTTCCAGGAATTCAGCACGGCTCATATTCACACCCGCAAGTGTCGTTGTCTCGCCCGTGTTTTCCACGTTTGCCTCCCATGCACCGCTGCAATCAGCACAGAGACGACAACGACCGATGGCTGAGCTGCTGCGTTCCTTGTTATCGACTACACCGCCTCGCCTGCCTTGTCATCTCGGCGAGCGGCAAGCATTATTGTCGCCCTAGGGCCCATACTAGTCCGCCTTGACCTGGTCACGGTCACTTTCGGGACAGGCGCGCCACAGTGCTATCGCGCAACTGGAGCAAGTCAAGGCGGCTCGGCTCAAATCACTCCTTTAAGGGACAGGCAATCCAGCAGCATGTATCATACGCCGTATCACTAGAGACAGTCTGTCAATATGTCCAGATTCCACGTTTACCCTCAAGCAATAATTATTGTGGGGTACGATAGACCACAGCGAAGAGACATTCCACGCAGATGAAGTGCGGCATGCAGGCACAGCCGGCAGCGGATTGGCTGAGGCATGAATGAGACTCCCTTTGATAGGCACCCCGACCTTTCGTCTCCAACACGTGCGCCTTGCATCGGAACAAATCGAACCAGCGCGACCGTCAGATCGGCATTCTGCTTCAACGGCAACCATAATTCGGAATGTGTGATTTTCAAGGCGGATTTGCATTAGCGCTTTGGTGTAAACCCGATAATAAATGCCATTTTTATTTTCTTGGTTGCTTAGGCCGAACTCTCATAGTCAAAGAGTAAGCAAAAACGCCGATGCTATGCTTGTGTGGGTGGCCAGAGTCCTGCCAACGCCCCAATAATCCGCCTCCATACCCCAATGTCAATCTGTTCATGGAGAGGTTAAACATGCCCGCTGTCTCGCCCCCGCGTCCCCCTTAAACCGCGTAAATCCACTGTGCGTCTCGAATTACCGAGAGCAACACCGCGCGCTCAGTCACTCAGCCTCGCTTCATGTGGCTGTAGTCCTGCAGCAGGTGCGCCATGTGCACGTTCTGCTGCTGCTTATTGCTGCGGTTTGATCTCTTCTTCTGCTTCATATTCTTGGGCTGGTCCAGCTTCTTCAGCCTGGGATCCTCGCTGGCGGGCTTCTGGCCGACAGCCGTAAGCTTGCGCACAATGTCCTCGAGGGTGGGCAGCTGCACCCGCTGCCACATGACGCGGAACTCCGGGTCTACGTGGTGCGCCAGCGTCGGGTCGTCAATCCAGATATACCGCGCGTGGTTGTCCTTTTTTGTACGCACCACGACAATCTTGTGCTCCGCCTCCAGCTCGTCAATCGCTTTGTCGCAGTTGGGCCAGCCGTCCTTGAGGTCCTTTACCGAAATGAAGCTCGCGTCCGTCTTAGCCTGCAGGCACTCGAGCAGCGTAGCCTTGCTGCTCACGCCCGGGATGAGCGCGCGGAACTCAAACTTGCCTTGCTTCCACGCCGGCAGCTCCGTCTGCTTCAAGCGCGGGCCCGCTATGTACGTCATCTTAGGGTGCCGCCTGCACATCTGGTAGAACTCGCGCTGCTGCACCTCGGGGATGCTGAGGAGAGACAGGTACTCGAGTATGTCGATCAGCGACTTGGGCTCGCCCTTGTTCTTGAGAAAGTCGACCGCGTACGTGAGCTGCGTGAGCATGTTCTCGCCGTACTTGACGTTGGTCGCCGCCGCCGCCGCGGGCGTGTTCGGCGACGGCTGGTCCCGGATCAACGACCGCATGTTGCCCAGCTTGTCCTCACGCTTGACGCGTTTCGAGGGCGTGCCATCGGTCTTGGAGGTATTGCTGGCATTGGACGGCGACGGCGATGGCGGCGCCAGGCGTTTGGTGCCGGGGTTGAGCTTTGACACTGCGAGGCTCGACATTGTGGAGGCGGGAAGGTCGGAAAGAAGGCTGAGCGGAAAGATCGAGACGTCAAGAGATGCTAGGCAGACGCTTGCAGTTTGGCGTAGGCGCACCGGCGGGTTGTGATGCGGCCTCGATGAGGTCGATGCGGCCGGAATGGGAATTTGTCTGGAAGGCCGCTCTTTGAAGTTCGATGATGTTTGCCGTGCCTGGAGGGATCGCCGACGCGTCTTACGTAATGTGTCGTGGCTAATGTGGACCTGTGTTGTGGCTGGAACACTCCAAAACTCGGAATCGGACCAGACCTGATTGGGGTACTCAAGTGAAGTCCGATCTCGCAAAGATTTGTGAAAACCTTGGGCGAGGTTTTCAAACGTGCTTTGATTAAAGATATGATACAGGATGTCCAAATCAATGACAATATCAATAGGCGGCTGGGCTTCTGGCATTGTAGAGATGCAAGCATGCGGCTACTTGTATCGATTTGCATAATACGTGCCGTATCCAATTGCCAATTTCTTGACTTTGGTAAGTTTTCGGAACTGTTCCGAGAACTTATTTCAGACACTTGCCTCCAATGAATACCTGTCCGTAACAGAGAACGGACATCTAGGCTGTAGCTAACACACTTTCTGGCCTCCGTAATGCCACTTTCTGGGAGGGCCTAGTCATGCATGACGCCAACAATCTCTGATTAGAAACATGTGAGGGCTATGTGATTAAGGATAGACGTGGAGTCTGTTTTGGCGGTGTTGGCTGGCTGCCAAAGATTGACTCCATGAATCAAAACCATGGTTGTTTGACAGCCGTTTGGCAACTTTCGTCACATCGGCATCACCACCAAATCGTAGCTGGCTTGGGCAAATAAAAAACAAAGCGCGCATTATTCGTGAAAGTGAGAGAGAGACTTAATGCTTGAGTGACGAGGTTAGACCCAGGAGAGAAGATGTTGGCATCAAGGATGTAATAAATATGAATTTGAGCATACATGTCCGGAAAGGACACCTCATCATCTAATCTGGTTAGACGTTTGCAAGAAGGCAAACGTTAACCGACATAACTATACTGCATGCAATCTCTTACGAATGATTGCTAAGAAATGCAGTAAGAAATGGAGGCAAAGAAGTTTACACGTCAAACCTTCCTCTCGATTCAATCTCTCTATGTTCATCACTATTTCCCGGCAATTCTTCCTTTATACGAAGTAACTAAAAAAGTGACTTGAAAGAAGCAAACTTGCGCCAGTCACAAAAAATCCCACGCCCCATCCTTTCTATCCCAGCGTAAAAGTCCTGCCCTGCTTAGAAGAGCTTCTTGCCCTGCGAAGACTGGTAGGCGGCGAAGGCGGCAATGCCACCGGCGATGATGATGCCGTAGGCGGCGGCGCCGAGACCGGCGGAGCTGGTGTTGGCGGGCGCGGCGGTGGCCTGTGTCGTGGCCTTGGGAGAGGGGTCGCCGGGCTAAACCAAAAAGACAATCCGTCAGCACAAAGGGATCCTTGCAAGGGCGAGGGACTTTTTTCTCCCCTGCTTTCAGGGTCGACATTTTGCCATGGAACTTACCAGTCTCTTCAGGGTGCCGACGAGGAGCTGCTCGAGGGTCTCGCGGGCCTCGTCGCTGTGGCCTACATCCTCAAAGGCCTCTGTCGCATCCTGGCCGGCGACGTCGAGCATGACCTCCTCACCACCGCTGTGATCCGAGCAGGGAGATGTCAGCACAAGCGCATATTCGTGTGTGGGGGACTTTTCGCCGAACAAGTGCACGGGCGGGTGATATTGACCCATCTGGGACTGCCCTTCCGGCTGTGCAGGAACGATCTCCGAGTTTGGGCCGCGGCAATCCCATAACTGCGCCCAGTTCGGGCTCGCTGCAGCCTGCGCCCCGCCATCACATGGCGAGGAGCAAACCGGCCTGAGGAAGGCTTGCGCAGAGAGGAATGGTTTGTGTGCATCTCTGTGTGTGTACTCACGGGTGCTCATCGACGAACTTGCCGCAGTCGTAGACCTTGTCGTGGACTACGAGGAAGCAGTCCTTCTTGGTGTTGTGCTCGGCGACATCCTGGTAGGTGTACTCCTTGGTGGCCATTTTGTCTATTAGGTTGCTGTTTCCTTGTGAAGGCTGCTTTCGTTGAGGTCGGAAAGGTGAGGGCGGAAAACTGGCTGCGGGAAGAAAGAGGGACTATCGAGACGGGGTCGGCGTTTCTTGGGGTTCGATCGCGGAGGGTGGGATGGGGAGGGTAAAGAAGAGAGGGTGTTGGCGGAGACGGCGGCGCGGTGAGTACGGCAATAGATATTAATTGATAGGGTCCGGCGCTACTTGGAGGGGACTTGGCTGACCACCATGCTCGCTGCTTGAGATGGACACCCGGCCTTGCCGCCTCAACCCGGCGCACTTGCAGCAAAGAGTCCAGTCTTTTCGGTCTGCTTCTATTTCTTCTCCCCAAGGACCCCCGATGGGCCCGGGAGCCCGCTAGCTCTAGTTCAATCTGGCAGGGGCTCCATCTGGGGATCTACTATGTATGTTCCGACAAAGGTTGCCGTCAACCACCTCAGCGCACCTGGCTTGCAGTGCCTAGCCCGGCCTTGACTCGTGAGGGACGAGTTCGCTACTATGCAGCTGGTCTAAGACGCGGGCGTGCTTGCGCTTCGCTGCAGATTCCCAATCTCCGATTGCCGTGCACCTGCACCAAACCCGACATTGTGCGGTGTTCGTCAGTGAGCATGCCATAGTGACCCCGGCCAGGTCGACTCAAGGGTTCCGCGGATGGTCAGCGGGCTCGGCCAATCAGCTACCTCCTAATTCACTCAAAGGACAAAGAAGAACGGGCTGGCATAACTTGGCTCGGCAGAGTGGACTTCCGCGGTCGGGTTCGTATCGACAGCCCACCGGCAACAACGGTCTTGATACAGTACCGAGTAGCAACAAGACAAGACCATAAACCCCTGTGGATCCAACTTTCACCACCAGGGCAAGGGTCGTACGGAGTACCGTCCAGTCCAAATACGAATCTTCCGAGATCAATGCCCGTTGGCTTGCCAGCGCACGTGCATATCAAAGCAAGCCCAAGTCAACCTCGGACAGCACAAGGTGTCCACCTCCTCCCCCCCGAGACTGCGTGGCCGTTTCGGCCTCGGCGGCTCGGCATTGGCTCAGTGTCCGCCGAATATGTGCGGGGGTCACACGAGCGGGGGAAATACACGAAAGTTGATCCGCCGCGATCATCTGCCAGGGTGAGAAGCAGCCTAGTAAGCAAGTTTGCACAACGTTGTGTGCACTACTCTACCATCGCAAGCCATCGAAGCTGCTGACTACCTTACTTTTACCGAGTGCACATGCTGTTTTACTTCAAGGGACTGCTAAAAGTTGGGCAATTATTACATCTTGAGGTACGCTTGTGCGATTTGTGCCCATGCAGTCAGCCTACCCAGCAAAGCCATACTCTTTAGTATCAAGGTCGCTTATATTTATTTATGCCAACCTATGTCTAGTCATGCTCTCCAATAAGAAAACTCCTGCATGCAACTTCGAAAACGTGATAACAGATCTCCGCAGTCCGGAGATGACGCGTACCGGAAGAGCCGGATGCCCGTGCTCGCCAGTCAAGAATCATGACTAGGTTTCGGCTTAGTTTTGTCTTCCATCTCATTGCTTGCTAGGTAATAACTCATGTAAAGCCAAAGCGTATCAAGATCAACTACCTTGGCATTTTCAGCGGTAAGGACATCGATCGAAGGTAGACACTTCTTTTAGTTGCGGGTGCTCCCGTAGGCTGATTCCCCCCCACCACGTCATTGCATCTTTTACCGCCGAGAGCTTCCACCACCGATGTCTTGCCCAACACGGTAGCTCGTGATTTTGTCCCACTCGATCTTCTGCCGTGTCACAGGCAGTTGCCTGCGTAGTCCCTTGAAAGCGCCCTCGCTCAGGCTCGTGAAGCCTCTGTTCAGCTCTTCCTGGTATTTCTTTTCCGTTGCTGCGAGCTCCTTGGCGATGCCGGCGCCTGTGCCTGAAGACACGGAGCTGGCAACAGGCTTGTTCGTGAGCAGTCGCACGTTTCCGTCCTCGTAGTAGTGTACGTCGACCTTGATGCTGCCCTCGAGGTTTCCGGACGAAGGGTCAAAGATGTAGAGGGAGCGCCACCGGCCGTTCCTGCGCGCCAATGTCTCTGTCAGTTTTCCATCCTTGTAGCGCGAGCGAAGGCGAGGTCTGCCGGGCAAGCCTTACCAGAAGTTGTTCGGGCTGTATTTGTTGGCCACAATGATGACGGCAACTCTGCTGTCGTTGTCGATTGGGTACACGCCGTACGACGCGTTCGCGAAGTGCTCCTTGACGTATGCGGATAGGCTCTTCAGTGTCGATTTGCTGTCAGACTCAACAGTCAGCCTTTTCTGTTTACCCCCAGGATTTTTGCACAACGGCAAAACGCAGTGCAGTCATACACAAGGTCCGCCTGCGCTCCCTCGATAACGTAGCTCTGGGCGTTGCTAGCCTTCTGGGTGGTGTGATCAAAGGAGAAGCTCGATGAGCTCTCGACGTCGAAATATCGGCCATCGCCAAGCGAGCTGAAGGAGCTGATGATAACTTGCTGACTTCCACCGGGAAGTTTCACCGTCACAAACTGTTCTTCGTTGTATCGTTCAAAGGCAGGCTCGAGCTCGGAGATGAGGTCGGGTTGCTCGTTGATCGTGAGCGCTCTGATGTCTGGAATCGCGGGAAATATGTCAGCCAGGATCGCGAGTGATTCGATAAGCATGGCTTATGGTGAAGCTTGGAACAGCAATTACCGGCAACAACGTCGGCGAGCTACGAAGGAATAGCTAATGTTAGTCAAACCCTCGAAGAACTGCCGTCCGGCATTCTGAGCTCACCTCTCCGGGTGGGGCACCCTGCACGAACGCCTCAACGGTCTCCAGGACCGACGCCATGCTGAAGAACTGAACTGGCGAAACAAGACTACAGAGAGCAATCTGAACAATGATGAGCGAGATCAGGCGGTGCTGCTGGTTTATCGTGCTTGGGTGTCGCGTCGGAGCTTGCTGGTGGGGGAGCGGTGCAGCTTGAGATGGAGAAGGGGCAGCTTGCTCTGATGAAGGCGGGGCAGCCTTGGCGGAAGGCTACTTTCTTGTCACAAAAAAATACCCCCAGTATCATCAACAACTTTCACAACGAGGGTTTCTCGCAAGGGAACAAGCTTGCGCGATTGAGCTTGCGCTTTGATTATAGCATACGAGCTGCTTTTTTTTTTTTTTTTTTTTGGTATGATATGTGTATTGTTGCAGTTCTAGCTTTAAACACGTTCTTCCAGTGTTCATCCACTCTATACCTATCGCCTTCAGAATTTGGCCAACTTCTTAATGGCATCGTATACACCTAAACTGTTTGTTAGCAAAATTTCACCAAAATCGGGATACAATATATGAGAAGCAGTAAGACTTACGGGACACGTCGGGAGCGTTGAATTTCTCAAACATCAACGGGGTATGGATGCTCCAGCCTGCGACACGAGCGACTGGCGCCTCGAGCCGCACGAATGTCTCACTGTCCTCCTGGATAGCTGCCGCGACCTCGGCGCCGATTCCGGCGTTGATCATTGCCTCGTGAACGACCATGCAGCGTCCGGTTTTTTGCACGCTCTTGAAAACCGTCTCCTTGTCCCAAGGGTACAGTGTTCGCAGATCGATGAGCTCGACGGATAAGCCAAAGTCCTCCTCGGCCTTCTTGATCGCTTCATTACAGATGTACAGTGGCTGGCCGTAGGATATTATAGTAACGTCGGTGCCCTCTTTGAGGATCTCCGCCTTTGAGAGGGGCAATGTGTAGGAGCCAGTCGGCACCTGCTCGACGGCAGCGCGGTACAAGATCTTAGGCTCCATAAAGATGCACGGGTCGTTGCTCTTGATTGCAGAAAGCAGAAGACCTTTGGCCTGTGCGGGAGACCGAGGCATGATTACCCGCAGGCCTGGGATGTGTGTGAACAAGCTCTCGGGCGACTGGGAGTGGTACATTGCACCGTGGCCGACACCGCCACAAGGCATTCTGACGGTCAACCCGCCGGCACTCCGGCCACACGTACCATCACGGTACCTAAACTTGGCGGCCTCGTTGACCAGCTGGTCGAACGCTGGGTAGACGTAGTCTGCGAACTGAATCTCAGCAATCGGCCTCATGCCTTGCGCAGCCAGTCCGATGCCGAAGCCCATCAGGCCTTGTTCCGAAAGAGGCGTGTTGAAGACGCGTTGCGGGCCAAAGTCGTCGGCGAGCTTCATGGTGCAGCGGAAGACGCCGCCGAAGGCAACATCCTCGCCAAAGATGACGACGTTCTCGTCCTCGGCAAGGGCAATCGCCATGGCGTCGTTGATGGCCTGAAAGAGGTTCATCTTCTTGGTCGTGCCATTCCTTACCTCTGGCGATAGCTCCTGGCTGCTGAGGGCTGCCTGTGAGCTGTGGGCAAGCAGAGGCGTGGTCGAGTAGTCGATAGGCTTGTTGAGACGAGCGTTGGGCGGATGTGTCGAGTACTGCCTCCGGCGCATTTGTGTACATGAGGTGGCAGCGCAGACATGGCGAGGAGTGTCGGCCCTGAGTCTGGACGTAGAGAGGACTCTGTCGAGGCGACGGAGCGCGGCGGAAGGCTTCGTCATGATGGCAGGTGTGAATGTGGAGAGTGGACGGCCTTGTCTACGAGCTGCTACACGAGGCTCAATCAACAGTGGCCGGCTCGAGATGTCGCGGGTCAAGATCGAGAATGGCACAAGAGGCGGCGAGGGAGGTCAAAAGTCTGCCGGTGCGCATGCCCATTGGCGATGGAAGATCGTGGAGACGGCTGCATGGCTTCAGACGGCAGTCCACGGCCGGGTACCAGCGGCATGCAAAGGCAGAAGACAGAGCCGGCGTTACCCCAGCTTTGGCTCCTCAGCTCCTTCCCAAACCCCACGCGCGCGGGCTGCGGAGCAGTGGCCTCGGCACTAAGCCGCATGTAGAAGGGTATCCACATGCCCGGGACCCGGCAGCCCAGGCGCGCTCTCAAGCCCTTGGCGTGTTGGCGCCCAGATGGTTGCTGTGTCAACGCGCGCTTGTCCAGCGCAAGGGCCAGCTCAGTGACGCAGCATGGTGCAAATCCTTGGAAACTGGGCTGCAGGTCGCCCTGCCCGCTCCCGCCTAGCGCCCGTGGCTCTGCTGTAAAAATCCCGGCGCCGTCCGAGGTTTCACAGCCTCAGTCTGTCTCCTAGCATTGATTGAAATCGAAGCGTCGCAAAGGCCAGCGTTACGAGTGTACTCGTCCATAGTTGGGGGCACACATCACAACAGTCTATCTTCACCGCCTCCCAGACGATTCTGCCATCATCCAATCGAGCGGGCTACGTGCCTCCGCACCTGTTTGCGAAGTTCCAGCCACAAAAGGCCAGGGGATTGCTGTCTCACTGTCATTAAGTAGCCATGCCCGCGCACGAAACCTCAGACACGGAGCGCCGGCCGCGGCGTTCCTCGGACCGGCACCATCACAAGAAAAAGCGCTCTCGAGACCACCGCGAGTCGCGCACCAGGTCCGCAAACCCAGACGAGATCGACCGTCCTGAACCTGCCGCGCGGCGCTCAGAACATAGAGAGCGGAGACGCCGGGATTCTACGAGAGAGCGATCCGGAGGCGAACGCCCGCGCAGGCGCGAGTACGAGGCCGTCGAGACACGCCAAGAGGAGGCCTCACCGAGGCATGAAAGACGGAGAAGCAGGCACCACAGGGACTCAGATCGTGAGCATGAGGCCGCACCGCCGCGCAGGGAGCGTCGGCGGAGCGAAGCCGTTGGTGGCGATATCGAGGACGACCGACACCGTCGCGATCAGCACCGTAGCCGAGACAGGCGGAAGACCACTGGCTACGGCGAGACCGATTCCGAGTTTGATGCGCCCCTGCAGGATCAACGACGGCACCGGCGCCATGACTCCGAGTATGAGGAGAGCCCGGAGCGGGTACGGGGTGTCCGGAAATCACGTGTTCCTGCTGCAGCCGTCGCTGTCAGTGGCGAGGCGACAACCGAGGACGACAAAAGACAAGCTCTTTTTCGGAAGAAGCGGCTCGTGAGTGGTGCGATCGTCGAGGAGGGGCGCGCGGAGCCAACTATTAGAGGCGGAGCAGGAAACCGGAACACGGCGAGCAGCTATGACAGTCTACTTAAGGAGAAGGAAGGGGCGACGGGGCCTTCATACTGGCGCCCAAGGGGGTTCCGGTGGGCAAACCAGAAAAAGAAGCGATGTAAGTGTGCTAAGGCCAGGGAAATTTCCTCTTGCGCAACATGAGAAGCTGACCTCGAGGAACAGGGATTATCGGTGGTATTGCCCTTGCTATCCTGATCATAGTCGTTGCGGTGGCTGTGACTGTGAGCAAAAAGAACGCAGGGGACGCAGATACAAAGGGCAGTGATCTCAGCACGGTCAACAAGGACACGATACCGACCTCGGCACGAGGCACCTATCTCGATCCGTTCACCTGGTATAACACGGATGACCTCAACGTGACGTACACCAACGCGACGGTTGGTGGTCTGCCCATTATGGGCCTCTTCGACAAGTGGGACGACTCGGTTAGGGCGAACGACAAGGTGCCTCCAATTGGCGAGTCCTGGGGCGACTACACCAAGAAGCCGGCAAGGGGCGTCAACGTCGGCGGCTGGCTCTGCCTGGAGCCATTCATCACGCCGTCCCTCTTTGCGTATGACCGGAAACTGGGCATCATTGACGAGTACAATCTTATGAAGCATCTCGGCCCCAAGACCGCCGCGTCCACGATGGAGAAGCACTATGCGACGTTCATTACG
Source organism: Microdochium nivale (assembly GCA_026745475.1). Classification (NCBI taxonomy): domain Eukaryota; kingdom Fungi; phylum Ascomycota; class Sordariomycetes; order Xylariales; family Microdochiaceae; genus Microdochium; species Microdochium nivale. Next base: position 2,507,238 of record JANTFD010000006.1, on the reverse strand, counting down.
GAGCAGACCTTCCGGGAAATTCAGGCCGCTGGACTCGACCATGTGCGTATCCCGTTCAGCTACTGGGCTGTCGAGATCTACGACGATGACCCCTTTGTGTTCCGCGTTTCCTGGCGGTATCTGCTCAGGGCGATCGAGTACTGCCGCAAGTATGGCCTCAGGGTGAACCTCGACCTCCACGGCATTCCTGGGTCACAGAATGTGAGTAGCAGTAACTAGTTTTGCAATTTCAACCATGTGGACAAGGTACTGATGATTATTCCCCATCCGCAGGGTTGGAACCATAGCGGACGTTTCGGCCAGGTCCGATGGCTCAACGGCACTGACGGCACCGTGAACCGGCAGCGCAGCCTGGACGTACACGACCGACTGTCCAAGTTTTTCGCTCAGGACCGGTACAAGAACATCATAACATTTTACGGTCTGGCCAACGAGCCGCGTATGGTGGACCTGCCCGCGGCGGCGGTGACTTCGTGGACGAGCGACGCGTACAACCTGGTGCGCCGCAACGGGATCAACGCCAACGTCGTCTTTGGCGACGGCTTCATGGGGCTCGAGAACTGGCAGGGCAAGCTGACAGGGATGAACAAGCTCGTGCTCGACGTGCACCAGTACGTCATCTTCAACAAGGACCAGATTGTCTACACGCACCAGCAAAAGGTCAAGTACGCGTGCGACGGCTGGACCGAGCAGGCGCGCATCAGCATGGACACGAGCACGGGCTACGGCCCGACCATGTTTGCCGAGTGGTCCCAGGCCGACACGGACTGCGCGCAGCACCTGACCAACGTGGGCTGGGGCAACCGGTGGACGGGCACGTATGCGTCGGGCGACGCTAACGCGGCGCTCAGCCCGCGCTGCCCGGCAAAGGACAGCTCGTGCTCGTGCGACGAGGCGAACCAGCCCGACGCGTCCAAGCTCAGCGATAGCTACAAAAAGTTCCTGCGCATGTTTGCCGAGGCGCAGATGCACTCGTTTGAGCAAGGGTGGGGGTGGTGGTACTGGACCTGGGACACGGAGAGCGCGCCGCTGTGGAGCTACAAAAAGGGCCTCGCCGCGGGCATCCTGCCGGCCAAGGCGTATGAGCGCGACTTCAACTGCGACGCCGACGTGCCCGACTTTGGCAAGATGGGCCTGGCGGAGACCTACCGGCGGGCTGCTGCGGCTGCTGACGTTGGTCGCGATGGTAATTTCGGCCTTGACGCGGAGCTAGCCGTCGACAGCAGGATCGAAGCCGTTGTGGAGAACCACATCACGCTGGAGGAGTTGGTGGTCGGATTGTAAACGATGACGACGATAATGATGCCGCCGCCGACCATGACGATGATGTGGCGGGGCTAGATATGGTGGAGACGGATGTACATTTTTTTCGGTGTATATATCTGTTCCGCAAGGGCATTGGCGGTGGGAGGTAACGTGTCTGGCAGTTTTGCACATTTTGCTCTTCATGATAATGATGCACGCCATCAACTACACCATGTATTTTGCATTTCACAGCTTGCTATATAGACCATCTGGCAAAGGGAAAAATTCCCACATAACATACGATGCCATTAAAATAAAACAGTCTGCTGTTTTCTTACGACCCTAGTTTGACTGTCGCCCCTTACTGTCTTGATCTAATGCTTAATTAAATTATTCCGGTTGGCTCGGAAAGACGGAACGCCATGTGGGTGGGTGGGTGCGCTTCGTTCCAAAAACTGTTCTGTCTCAATCCAATCATGCTCACCCCTCGACATGCAGAACGAGATCGAGGTTCCTGCTCAGTTTCAGCTCGTTTGCATAGCAGCTCGTGGTAGGGGAAGAAGTAGAAGAACACAGTAGCTTCCGCGCCGTCCCGGGCGGCACGGCAAAGTCACAGCGAATGAATCGATAGCGCAGACTCTAGATGAACAAATCAGAGTGGATTAAGCGGTTAAAAAAATCGGCTCCGAGCTCGTATGGACTATGAAGCAGCAACATTGTGGCGTGTGTTCGGGATCACCGAAACTTGATTAATGATCAAGGCCAGCTAGGCGCCAACGAATCATAAGACACGCATGGTGACGTCCCCTGCGACATGAATAGCTTAAAGTTCCAAGCTGAGCAAGGCTCTAGGCGAACGTCACGATTTAGATGTCACAGCGACATTAAGATGTTGGCTGTCTTCCAGCATGGCCCGGCACATCGCGCATTAACCAACAGGGTTAATTGTGGCTTTACACCTCGAATAAGGAAAGCTGAAATTCAATAGCAATAAGCCGACCTCCATAACTCGACCGTCGGCGGTTTGTAGTCCTGGGAGATTAGCCCAACATGATAGCACGAGCTAGCCGAGCATCATTAAAGTTCATGACCTGAAGCCGGTGAAGGAAGATTTCTGGCGGGCAGATAGCAGTGGTAGAGCCGGTCCCTGGCCCCGTTGCCCTTAGTGGAAGAACGAGCCGACTGCTGGCAAAGAGGTGTTACGAGCAACTGTTTGTGTCTAGTCTAGCGCAGACGTAGGCGAGGTAGGCTACTTTTCTAGCCTGGCTTCTGGAACATTGAGAGGCACGCTCGCAATCGTCTCGTCGTGGCGCGCGGATCGAGCTGCCTTTTCGGCTTTGGCCGTGCAGGTACATATTCGTAGTACAACAGGGCGCTGATGCCCTAGACCTAGCTGGGCGATGTGCAGAGCCGTATAATGCAGACAAATCGACACCATCGAAGCTGGACTCTGCCGTCACCGGCGTTAGCCCGCGCTCAACGGTGAGCATTGTGGGTAATCAGCTGTATCCAGGATAGGAGCAAGCTGCCGCACGCGCCAAGTCCGCCTAGTCTGGTGCTCAGCGCTCTTTGATTGCCTACCCGTTGCGGCGCCTGTACCTTCTACATTCCTCAGTGTGCGCGGGACGCCGTGTGGTAATTGTCCCATACTTGTCCATGGCAACTGGTTTGGCCACGACACCCGGCAGGCATGTTTCAAGGCTGCAATGCATCGAACCGAGATTTGGCGGGACGGCTTGTCCCTGGTACGGGAAAGACTCGACGTGTGTGTAACCAGACAGGATCTGACCATGTGGTTCCAGTCGCAGTGCCACGAGCAAAATAGACTTCGCCAACCGTCGCCGTGTTGCTTGACCCGACGTTCTATTTTGCTGAGCACGTGTTCGGAGCTTTCCAGGGGTGTAGCCCGGGGCGGAGAAACCCGCCAGCTGCGTGGAGCCCGGCCCGGCGGACGGTCGAGGCTCAGATTCGACCCCGGGGCATTTCTTAGCGGATCGGAACCTCGCTCAATTCAAAAACTCGCTGTCATGGCCTTTGTTGCCTGCGGGCAATGGATGGGCTGGCGGGACAGGAAAGATTTGGCGATTGTGATCCTGGAGAGATTCACGCCGCGACGAGGGTGCACGTGCAACAGGGATGGCGGCGACGACGAGGGCGGGACCTTGTTCGGTTGAATGCATGTGGCATGTCTGATTCGTCTCGTCGATGGCGGAAACGTGGGCGGGCGGGCGGAATCGAGCGACGGGGATCGAGCGCTGCCGGCGGGAATTAACAACTCTGCCAGAACTATCCAGTCCAGGCCATATGAAGGTTGGCCCCGACGGCTGAGGGAGGGCGACGAGGGAGATCGGCCGCACCTGCACCTGCACCTGCGCCTGCGCCTGCCACCCGTGGCTGGTGTGGTGCCTGTCAAGTCCTGATCGCTCTTTCCCCGATGGTCAAATCCCCTGTTGATCACTCCGGCCTGCATCCTACGGAGTGCAGTCTCCAAATCTCCCAGCAATATGCACGACGAGCAGATTGCCATGCTCCCACCATTCGCCTTCAGCTTTAGCTCGTCAACGGCGCGGGCCTGTTACTGTCTCGAGACATGAAAGCCACCTGGTCCGCGCGGCTCTGCGATGCATGCGCGACAACAGCACACTTCTATCCCCTGCACAAAGTACGGAGGAGGCCCTCCATGATTACTATCCACAGCTCACAATGCTGAACAAAGACACTCCCGGCCTGGCAAGTGGGCCGATCGCAGCACCCTCAAAGGGCGGCCACAGCCCAGCCACGCGCGATGATGCACGGATGCTAAGCAGGCCATGGAGCGCAGCATGCCAGACTCCCAGACACCGCAGACCGGCCCAGACCGCAAGGGACCACGAGGCACGCCCGTCTGGGAGCTCGATCCGCCCACTGGGGTTGAACCTGATGGCGCTTATTACCTCACAGCCTCCACCGAGCCCGCTCCCTCTGCCAGACTTGCCTGCTTTGTTGCCATGTCAGGCCATGTTGCCGCACGCGCTGGAGGCCTACGGGTGCCCCTGTCGGCGTGCCTCCATCAGCTGATATCGGGTGGCTGTCAGCCAAGGAAGCCACTTCTAATCACAATGCCGCACGCGGAAGACGATTTGCGGCGCCGTGGCTGACGCAACTCATCAGCCAATGTGGATACCGAGCGATTACAAACAGTGTCGACATAATCACTTTGGGGAAACCAAGAACGGACAATGAAACCCAAGTTGGGTAACACCCACGCGGCCATGCCGGGGCGGCCTCGCTCCCTTAACAACCCTGGGCGCAAGCAACCCTGGCGAGGCTTGGTGCCCCAAAAGCTTATGACATACAAGGGCTAGACCTTGAAAGACCTCGTGGGTCTTGCAGGGCCCTGCTTACACGCTTGCATCACGAGTCGGCAGCTTTCTTCCAGTAGCACTCAAGTTTTTGCAGTGGTGCTTCCCGGAGCACGCAAGACTCGCAATTTGTCCAACGTAGCTGCCAATGGGCGAAACATGAACGAGCCAAGGCACATCAAGCATTTCGTTTGTCTGCCCCCTGCCCTCAAGCTCCGCATGCACACTCCGCACAAGGGGCATCCTCTTGGACTCAGAGACAGACCAATGATGCCTGCAGGGTTCCGGGGGCCTCTCTCTCGATTAAGCACGTCCGTTAGACACATGGCAAAAGCTTTGTCTTAGTTCCATCCTGATAGCGTAACCTTCAAATGCCCCCATGCAGTTATGGTTCTGTCTACGGCAAGTCTACCCGCCAAACCATTTCCCGACCCGTTCGTCCCGGGGTCCCTGTATGATGGCGCGCAGCGGATCTACTCCCGCTCATAATGGTAGGTCGAACCAACTCTTTGGGCCGTGTCGGTTATGTCCAGCCAACGCCTCACCCCCTCTCTTTCAGGTCTGAGTTTCTGCAACTCTACTGGAGCGATGACCTGCTTCGACCAGGGGTATCGACCATCGTGGCCCTCACACGGCAGGACTTTTTAACCCTTCACAACTGGAGACAACAGACACGGGTTCTTAACAGCTACCACGGACATCGCACAACTACTATACAGTGGTCCACCAGACACGTCACCTTCCTCGGTGTTTATACGCACAATCATCGAAACCAGCGGATATGTCCCTGGCTTCTCTTCTACACAAGCTCAACGCAACGAAGGAATATTCCCGTGAAGCGGTGTTGTCGACGAGTGTTCAATTACACTTTGCATCTTTTTCCACCGAGGCCGGTTTGATGTTAAGCAACACATAGGCTTTACATGCAGTCAGCGTAGCCACGGTCCCAAAGTCGTTGTTAACTGATAGCGAAGCCCCACACACCAAGCTCTTGCAACAGTGAGATCAGCAACAGCCATCAACTGCTTGATCCGGAATTAGATCAACCTTTTCAGCACAGCCAGCTGATTTCGCGGCCATCTGAGCGCGATGTCAAGCCTTCGGGATCTGTTGCATCCGACAGACGAGTCTCCATTCTCAAGTCCAGGTTCTGTCAACACGCCTATTCCAGGGTCGAGCGCATCGTCAACTCAAATGACGTATTTGACTATCGAGTACATCCTGGACACCATTTGTCCGCACTGCTATATCGGGCTGCGGAACCTTGAAGCCGCCATCACAATCTACAGGAAGCGACATCCCGATGTCGAATTTGAGGTTGTTTGCACGCCATTCATATTAGACCCTCCACTTTACAAGCCTGGTAAGCTCTCTTCAGTGTAAATTCCGCCTCATGCATCTGTGTATCCGCCCTCAGCCCGCCTAGTTTCCAGGTGTTATTCTAGCCATGCGTATGCAGCCTCATCTTGAATGTGTATTCGCATTTAAGGGCTCTCTTATCCCCCCGTAGTTTGTATGCTTGGCAATGCAACACAAGTAACCATATTTCTGACTTCTTCTTTGTGCGCATAGGTTACGAGAAAGGCATGTGTAGCTAGGATTCTTAAAGCAGACATCGATCATGCTAACAATTATAGCAGCTGGGATTCCATTTCAGTGGACTCAGGGCTCCCCTTCTAGTCGTAGCTCGCACATGCTTCTTCGCCTGGCATTAGAGGCATCGCCATCTTACGTACGCAGCACACATCTGGCGAAGCATCACGCGAGACACAGCAAGCAGCCGCTGAAATTAAGGCAAGCGGACATCGTCAGGCTCAAAACACTAAGTCCTTCACAGATCGCCGAATCTGCATCTTCCACAAAAACCCCAACCCCAGCGGCTCCCGAAGCTGATGAAGCTCGAACGTCACGGCACATGGATGTCGATTTCCACAATCTAGTTTCGTCCTCACCGTACAGGATGCCCTCCCCAGTCATGCTACCCCAAGCACGCGGGCCGAATCTTCAGTTGTCGCTTGCCCTCGCTTTATGTCGGGGTTATTTTGAGCACAACATCAACATTTGCAACACCTCTGCTCTTGTCGATGTGGCAGTCCGTGTTCTGGGCTTTTCAGAGGCCGAGATACGTTCATGTCTACAAAACGAAGAATGGGCTCGACTAGTCGAGATTCTCTCGATCGAGGCACGAGCGCGAATCGAGCTTCCTGGAACCACAGCGTCAGCCCCAGCAATGATTTTCCAGAACCAGTTCCTCCACGCCGGCTGGACCCACACCGACTCCCTGCTGGCCATTTTTGACGACCTCCGAGAAGGACGGAGTCCCAGGCGCGCCAGTCCTGCGGCTGCATCATGATTACAGCGAGAACAGCTATTGCAGTACAGCGCAACCTAGCAAAGTGCTCAATCACACATGGTAGTGAAACTCACAATCTTCAGATTGCCTCGGAATCACTTCCACTGTCTGTGAGAGGAAAGTGACAAGGCAGCGATAGCTGTTTTTTAAATAGGCTTTGCTGCGAATCGAAGCACGTTCACATGCTACAAGGAGCGGCATCAAGTCACGGGCCGACGGGCGTTTACAAAGGATCCCAGATTAAAGTTATATTGTGTAAAAAAATTGCACAACCAGTATATATCAGCACGTATGAGAGCAAAATCTCATCTGTACGAAGCGAAGCCCGTCATAAATTACAGAATTTGTGATTTGGCCAGCTAGCATGGCAACCGAGCCAAGCTGACACGTGGATACTATCCGGCAGCAATACCAGTGTTTTCTGAGCTTACATCCAGCAATATTGTCCGTAAATAGCGCTACTGTGAGCTTCTGCAATGATCCGTCTCGACCCCGGCTAGCTCGTAAAAACAATGGTCTCTCCAAGCCATTTTACAACCTCAACCTCTGAGTGATCCCTCACACTTATGGTGGATGATACGCTAGGCCCTCTGGGTCCTCCAACATGTAACGCTATTACGAAAACCTCTTCGCGGATTGGTGAATGAGGCAAAGAAAGAGGTCAAGTGACCCTTTGTCTCACTAAAGTGTGGGCTGGAGTATCATAATATTGAGATGTAATTAACACAAGGGGCGTGTCCCACACAGCGTGATGAAAACTTATAATATCCGTGTCTCAAAGATTGGCATCGCAAGCAGCAAGGGAGGTTTACATTGCCGACAATAGCACCGCAGCAGGTGTTCAGGCCCAGGAGGGGGCGGCCGAGTGATGCTGCAGTCAAGACTTTGGAATATGCGAGACTCGAGAGAGGTTGCATTCGGCCCCTTGTCGGCACTAATGCATGTCTCTGGACGGGAGATCGACCTCGACTATGAAATGTCGATGGATGATCCCTGCTCAACGGGGAGCACGTACATACAGCACATGGACCGATCTAGAAGTCGAGGACTGTACGTGGCATGCCTGCCAGCGTGCCACGCATGTCTTAGATCCTAATACCAGCGCGAAACTGATAGAAGGAAGACATGTGGCCTACGGAGCAAGGGGAAAAAAGGAAAACTCAATTGGGACACCAGCCTTGCCTGATGACGCCGACAAGCAAAAGCCCGCGGGCCCCCTTTACGAGGCGTGCGCATTGCCATTGTCGGGGTCCGCCCACAAAGACATGCTGCGGCGCCGAGTGCAGCAACATCAAGCGACAAGGTAATCATCCAGAACGACGGCAACCCCATACGACAAGAACCTGACCGGTCTTGCAGTCTGTCGCCTGTGCGGAATGATTACTCTGCATGTGTTGCCCCTTCCCCTCCCCTTGCCGAGTAATATCTGCTTCTTCTTCTTCTCTACTCACTCCCAATTTTCGACTACAGGAGCAGCGCCCAACTCTCTCTCACTCGCCACACCAACACCAGTTCTGTCCTCTCAAACAGTGTCGGTATTAATCGATCGATCGATCGATCGATGTTTAGCGCAAGCCTGTCGAAGCAAGCCGAGCCGAAGATCTTTTGCACAAGGCGAATCCCTGCCTGCCTTGCGCATGGCCATGGACACTCGAATTGTTGATCCTGCATGCATGTATATGCGCAGTTGCGTTTCTCCCTCCCCACGTGGTGACGATGGCGTCACTCCCCCATGCCGCCGCTTGGGATTGTTCTTGTTTGCTTTCCCCCTCTTGCTAATGAGTCTCTCCCTCCCTCTCTCTTTCTCTCTCTCTCTTTCTTTCTGAGAGCTGAGAGCTGAGGGACTTACTACTTAGGTCTTGTGTGACATTTGGCAACCAGCGAATGGCGTATTGACGGTTGAGCACGCGGGGGATACATATGTTGAGACTCTATAATGGCCAAATATGCTCCTGTTGCACGTTAGTGTTTTGGGTCGACTTGTCGGGCTGGTGACAGGTAACCTATACAAAATTCACGGTAGCAGCTTTCCGCCAGTGAGTTGTTTTGTGATTTACAGAGATGAGGGAGGGAGGGAGGAGGGCACGTCTGGCTTGATTGGAACATGACCTCCTCGAGATGACTTGTGCATGTCCCGACTCCTGTTGTGTCGCGCTTGACTAATTTTGCGTGGTGGTCGTCGGGTGTGTATTTTCTCACGCCCAGCGCTGTGCCCGAAACTTGCAACTTGCTTGCGCCGTCAGAGTTTATGATACGTGTGGCTGTTCACGAACTATAGATTGTGTTTGAGAGACTTCTGTGTGTGCGTGCATGTGTGCGTTGTCAATGTCGAAGAGCCCGGGGGTAAGAATGATCTGGACGGCCTGCTTTCCGTGACTCCCGAAGAAAAGATAATGCGAAATTAACAAAATCTGTTACGGGAGTAATATTCTTACGCTAACTTTTTCCCCACGAGCCGGTGTTTACAAGTTTTATTTTTTGACACCACAGTAAACATGGTTAAAGGCGATATTTGAGTTACCGACTGGAAGTGATAACATAGGAAGGATAAGTGCGGCAGTGGTTAGCTAGTCCTTGTGGTGTGACCGGCTCTTCGGAAAAAGTCACGATCATCCAGAGAGGGAGAGAAGGGGTGGGAACGATGCACAAAGCATGACCCCTTGTGGCCCTGCCAGCCACCATCAACAACTGCTTGTGCGTGTAAGACGGATATACGGGGGCATTGTGGTCATGCCAGGCCATGAGTGAAGACTGGGGTCATGCCTCTCGTGTTGCAAGGGAATTTATGGGACAAGCTTTGCGAGTGCGGATACCTCGGCCATGGCATGGCGGGCTGGGTTCTTGCCCTGCTACTGCTACGTGGACCTCCGGGCTTCTGTGCCCATGTTGTTTTAAGGCTGGAGAAATCGCGGTGAGCTGGAAGAATAGGCCAAGAACCAGGACCCGAGGCAAGGGGAGGCTCGTGGAGAGGCGGCCTGTGTTGTATTTTGCCGCGTGCTGACATGCATGGAAAAGCTGGGGTGTGGGGTAAAACGAGCAAGAAGTTTAGCCAGCAAGGCTGGCGATTGAGTTGGGCCGGGGAAACAGTCTTCAACGGCTATTAGCCCCAGGGCTGACTTGGCTGGCGGGACGGCGCGGGTGGCGTGTGGTTGTGCGGTGCTGTGCGGTGCGGTGGTGCGAGAAGGAGAGTGTACGGAGTAGAGCTAGCTGGAGGCAGGCAGCAATTAGGCCGGGTGTTCCTAACGGAGGCCGGAGGGAGGGCCGCCGGGCCGGGGCTCACTCGGCAGGGGCGCGGGCGTTGTTGTGTGCAGTGCTTCTGCAGCGCCCCTGCAGTGCTCCCCCGTGCCATCCCCGCGGGCCTTCCCCAGATAAAGTGCCTGGCCGGGGGGATGCAGGTCCACGCCGGATTTGCAATGTCCGCATCGCGCTCTTCGCCCCGGGCTAAATCGCATTTACCCCCAGGCCGGGGCCAGGGCAGCTGCATGGGGGATATCGTATATATGGCCGTGGTCCGCCGTTTCTGCCACTCCTCGCTCCTGCTGCCCTGCCTGCCTGTCTCTTGCCAGCACCCTCGCCCATCCTGTCTATTCTCTTCCTAGCCTCCTCCTCGTCCACCCGCCCACCATGGTTGCCCTGCTCAAGACTACCGCCCTGATGGGCCTGTGCCTGCTGTCGCACGTCCTGGGCGCCAAGCTGCTCGTCACACACTTCTCCGGCCCGCTCTACACGCTCGACTTCAACCCCGACGCCAAGACGCTCAAGGTCAGCTCCCAGGCGGCCGGCTGCGGCCAGATCCCCACCTGGCTGCACCTCGAGAAGGACAGCCGCACCGTCTACTGCTTCGACGAGAGCTGGTTCGGCTCCGGCGTCCTCTCCCAGTACTCGCTCAAGGCCGACTCCTCGCTCGCCCTCGTCGCCTCGGCCTCGACCCCCGGCAACTCGGTCCACGGCTCCCTCTACGGCGGCTCCGACGGCAAGGGCTTCGTCGTCACCTCCGAGTACTCGCCCTCGACCATCACCACTTACAAGCTGCCCATCACCGCCCAGTCCAAGCCCATCCAGACCCTCTCCTTCACCATGGCCAAGCCCGGTCCGCGTCCCGACCGCCAGGACAAGCCCCACCCCCACAGCGCCTTCACCGATCCCACCGGTGCCTTCCTCGTCGTCCCCGACCTCGGCGCCGACCTCACCCGCATCTTCAAGGTCGACCGCAACTCGGGCAAGCTGACCGCCTGCCCGGCCGTCGCCTCCCTGCCCGCCGATGGCCCCCGTCACGGCGTCTTCCGCAAGAACGCCGCCGGCGCCCTCAAGTACTACTCGCTCAACGAGATCAGCTCCTCGGTCGGCGTCTACGACGTCTCCTACCCGTCCTCAGGCTGCCTGTCCCTCAAGCTTGTCCAGACCCTTTCCAACTACGGCCCCGGCCGCACGGGGCTCACCACCGAGAAGTCGGCCGAGCTCCGCATCTCGGGCAACTTCCTCTACGCCAGCAACCGCAACGACCAGACCTTTGGCAAGGAGCAGGACAGCATCGCCATCTTCAAGATCGCGTCTGACGGCAAGCTGAGCTTCCAGGAGCTCACCAACGCCTACGGCTACTACCCCCGGTCCTTCAGCATCAACAAGGCCGGCACCTTTGCCGCCATTGGCGGCCAGACGACTGCTAACGTCGCTATTGTCAAGCGCGACGCCGCCTCCGGCAAGCTCGGCCCGCTCGTGGCCAACCTCAACATTGCGCCCCGCGGCACGTACGGCGGCGAGGACGGGCTCAGCAGCGTCATCTGGGACGAGTAAGTGGTGATTCATCTCTTGCTGCATATTTTTGTGTTCTCTGTCTATATTCTTTTTGGCTATGTAGATACATGTTGTGATTTTATCTTGGTTTTACATGAGCTTTTCAACGTACATAACTCTTGTACAAGTTGTACATTGTGGAGGGCACCGCGGGGATCAGAGGTGCAGCAGTGGTGGTGAAAAGGACCAAGTGTCTTAACCGAAACATGAAAGAAATTACCATTGGTTACAGCTTAGAAGCAAACAGGCTTGTCACGTACCGACATGGGATCATACAAGGTGTTTTTCTCATACATGGCACACAAACTCACATGCAGGACCTCGTGTGATCCTTCTGCTAACCTGGCCCCTCTTTTGCGTCCGTGCCCACAGGTGCTGAAAAGGCAACCACCACCACCAAACCCCGGACGACATCGGCAAATAAGCGAGGGCGAGGAACGGGTTTCCCAAAGGCTTGGGGTTCTAAGCGAGCGATGACACCCTCGTCCACGCTCGCATAGGCTCTTGGCCGCAGATCACAGCCAGGGGGGCAAGGGAGGATCCTACTGAGCGGGTCTTGCGAGGTTGCATGGCAGGATGCGTTTCATGCACTGCGTACAGGGCGTCTGGGTATGCAAATCTACAATTAATAAACGGGGTTGCAGATCCTGATGGGGATCCTACCGGACCTCTACCTTCCGAGTCTGTCGCCCTTGTTTGGAATTAAAAGCGGGAGCAGCGAGCCTAAAGTAGTGATCGACATTCAATCTACATGTAGTGTTTCTCGTTTCCTGTACGATGAGCCACACACATTCTCTTGTGACACTGGGTAAAAAGAGAAAAAGCCCCGACGCATTCGTTCCACTGACAAAGACTCGTGCATCTCTGTTTCTGACGCACATTGATTTCATGTTGGTCGGGGTTGCGCCTGCAGGGTACATGAGCGTGGCATAACACGGGGGTTCCAAAGTCGACTTGGCTCCGCAAAGTGCAATATGTGGGCTACGGCCCTTTTCCAAACAAGCTTTTCGGGGTAATCAACTCCTGGGGTAGATGGGATTGCATGCTGATAAAAAATGGACGCAAGTACCTGGTCGCATTCCGGCAAGCGTACGTCTTTTCCAGAGATGGCTCCGAGGAAGAGATGGCGCTGTTTAACCGTTGATTCAAGAGTAGTAGAGACTGACCTGTTTGAACTTCTTTCAAGGTGGAGCTTCATCAGGCCTCTAGAGTCGTTATCATGCGCGTAACAAAGATGTAGATTCCAAAATTTGCGTGCATCTAATATTCCCGTTGCAGTACACGTGAAGAACGAGCAGAATGTTCGTCATGGAATAGAGCGGGTGCTGATGCAGGACTGTGTGAACCTTTTCGAGACCCGCGTGCATCAGAATGGACCCTTGGTCGTCGAGACCGTTAAGGGCGAGCAAGCTGTCCTGGATAATGTTGGAGACGGAGCGGGCCAGATGCTGAGTCGTAGAAATGGCCAGGGTCTTCGGACCACTGCAGCATACTAAGATCCGTCTTGGTGTGCTGCCCGAGCTGCTGCACCAAGACGTCCCGAGCCTGATGGGCTGGCGGGAAGCTGCAAGGCAGCCATTGTGGCGTCACGGAACAAGTACCCGGAGGAGAGGAGGAAAGACGATTGGAGAGCTGTACGCTCTGCTGTATGGTCTTTGGAGCTTTGGAGCTGGAGCGACCGACATGAAGATTCCTGCTTTCCTCTCAACGCCCGACGCGTGTGCAGCTCTATCATTGCAGTGTGCCACGTCAGTCGAAATCAGTCACTGCAACGGCCCAGCTCATGTGCCCTCGTGTCCCGTCGGGGCAGAGATGGCCTTTTCTACTTCAGCCGGGACGAGTCTCTGTCTGCAACACTTGTTCTTCTTGCATACCTGCACTTGTCCTTCCTCGTCCGCTCGTGCTATCACCACAACGAAATACCACAACGCTTCCTACAGGCCAACATGCCGATGCCTAAGACAAAAGAAAGCTGGATTTGTTTTTATATTTTACTTTTCTCGATGGGCGTCACGCTCACCATCTTCGGCACACATGTTTTTAACAACAATATTTCCGAGTCGACTCGGGCGCAATACCTTGGAATTGGCATATCTCTTGTCGTCCTAACCTCGCTCGTGCCATCGCTGCTCATTTTCTTATACACAGTCAGTCTTGTAAATGAATCTATTATTAGGATTAGCTGACGAGAGCGGACCAATAACTAGTTGGTATTGTTGGGATATTCGGCTGGCCGCCTCAAGCATCTCGCACTCGTCTACGTGCTGCCGGAGCGTTTGAGTGTCCGCGGGTCCCGATACCAGGGCGCGTTACCCTGCCTGGACGACTGTGTACAAAGAGTCGATGCGTTGTGTGACGTGTGCCGGAGTATCTGCAATAAATCATTGCTGCTTTGCGGAGCAGCCCGTCTAGTTATACCCTCCTCCGAGAAGCATGCCCATCATGCGTGGGAGCAACTTGTTCAATCGGCAGAGAAATGCCACCTTTGCCATCTCCTGCTGCAGTCTATAAGGTGTGAAGGTAAGCTGTAATTACCTCTTTGGACCCCCATCGAATGATTGCTGACCAAAACGCTTCCCCAGATCCCAACACTTCACTTTCTCTCTACATGAGGGAAGAAAGGAAACCCAACAAGGCCATCAAACTATACATCGGAATATCAGGCTCATCAATTGAATCCGTTCCCCTTACCGTGAAGCACAGTAGGTCTAGTCCGCCCACATTGCGTTTCTCCTTTCTTGCCGCTACGTAAACAGGCAAGATGCCAACGCGCGACCACTAAAGCTCACGCTTTCTATCCTAGGGGCATTTCGCCATGTTTGTGACAATTCAGATGGGACCCTGTCTCCTGCAATCATCGGCATCGTCCGCGACTGGATTACCCGATGCCAACACGACCACCCTGTCTGCCGCCCGCAAGCCGTGCTTGTGGCTGACGCCCGGAAATTTCGCCCCACGCGCCTCCTGGACCTGCAAGCCGACCTAACTGGTGCCAGGTGCATGCTCGTGCATGGCTCTAGTCGTCTAGGAAGCCTCGAATACGTTGCCTTGTCTCATTGCTGGGGCGCCACAGACATGCCAGTGAGCCTCGTGTCACACGATCGCCAAAGGATCAGGGACGGGACCATGACATTTGCTGTCCATGAGCTTAGCCGAAATTTCCAGGATGCTATTGCGGTCACACGGGATCTTGGATATCAATACCTTTGGATAGACTCGCTCTGCATAATTCAGGGAGATAAAGAAGACTGGGCAGCCGAGGTAAATAAGATGGGTAGCGTATATGCTCATGCAGTCTTCGTCCTGTCCGCGGCAGTGTCCGCGGGCCACTCGGAGGGCTTTGCACGGGACAGGACGAGGATCCGGTCCCCTATTTGCCTGCTACGTGGAAGGCGGCAGAAACGCAACACAGAGATTGTCGAGGGACTCGTCGCCACCATGGAGAGCTCCGAGGAGCCCGGCATGACCGCGCAATTTGAAGCCCTTGTGGAGAACTCACCGCTAATGAGCCGCGCGTGGCCATTTCAAGAGCGTGTGCTTGCCCAGCGCATCGTCCACTTCTGCGCCGGGACGGTCCTCTTTGAATGCAACACGATACAGGCGTCAGAGAGTCACATCGACGGCGTCACCTACCCTTGGAAGCCGCATCTCCGCGCCGACGGGTCTCCCCGAACGCAAAGTGAGCTCAATGATCTAGCGCAATATACTGAAGAGCTCGAGCTAAGGACTATACAATGGCCTCACAAGCTGTTCGCTGGTACTGGCAACGGCATTGGACTGGAGTTCTTCAGGTCGGCAGCCCTGTCGGGCATGCGTGGGGAGTTCCGTCTTATGCTCGAGGCCAACCAGCCAGTGAGTCTTCCGGAGAGGCTTAACCTCCACTGTGGCTGGTGGCAGCTTGTCGAACAATACTCGCGGCGCAGTATCACGAAGAAGTCGGATAAGCTCGGAGCTATCATGGGAATTGCGCGCTTTATTGAAAAGTGTACTGAAGGGCGCGAGTTTCAGCAAGGCGGATGGAAAGACACTATTGCGTTTGACCTCCTCTGGAGTGTGGCCTCGTCACCTTTGCCATTATACAGGATCCCCGACTCCGACGTGCCTACGTGGTCATGGGTGTCAATTGACGGGCCGGTAATTTCCCGGCTGCGTGCCGAGTACCAGGACTCGTCGACTGTTAATATAGTCGCTCTTATTGACGCGGTCTTGTCGGCAAAGGAAACAAACAAAGATATCGATTCCATAGATGGCGTTCGGCTCGACTCGGCTCTGCTCATCAGCTGTCACGGGCTTCTCAGCCGCGACGAAACCTTCCAGGTGACACTCGACACTCCCGAAAATGGACCTGGCGAGGGCGGATCTGCCCAACCTCGCCCAGAGCATCACTATCTACAAGTCTTGCTCGTCCGAGACGTCCAGCCACAGCCGTTGGCCAGGGTGCACGGCATCGTGCTGCAGAAGTACGAATCGGGCCAGCAGCGGCTCGTAGATTACTTCAAGAGGGTGGGCTACTTCTGGAATGACATCAAGGTCCAGGGCGACGGGGACGGCTCTCTGGTCAACTGGTACCCGAAGAGGACAAATATAGTCCTGGTCTGAAGAACTGCAAAACGTAGGGCTCATCATTCTCTCCTGACTGCAACGGCGCAGCGCGAGCCACCTTCAGGCTAAGAACCACGACGCTGGCGGGCTGGCTTCCCATAGCCACGTGTGGCCTCATGGACGGCACGGTGAAGTATCCATGTCACGGGACTCCCTGGTGGCGATATCGACCTCGACGTGGGTTTTTTGGTCGTTTGTTGACACGGAAACAAGCGACTAGGGACACTGGTTCAGGGCGATTGTGCAATTCTTTAGAGCGAGCCGTAACGTGGACGATTGCAAACTGGTCATTGAGGTAATGATCAAAAGTGTAGCAAGAGTAAATCCTGATAGCTAATGTTGTTATGATCAAGACGGGCGTTTTTGCCCCAATACAGTAGCATCATAGCTGTCTTTCTCGCACATCACAGTTTATAATTCTTTTTGCTTTCCTTCTGTCGCAAGTAAGAGCACGGTGCTTCTAAAACGAATCCATTGGCACCAAGCATGAAGTAAGTGTCTATATTCTATACGTGGTTTGAGAGCTGGGCCTGTTCGGTAAAAAGTGAACACGTCTAAGACCCCGAAAGGCTGCAATCACGCCTGCCATGGCCATGTAAGTTAGCGGAAGAATGCCTTTGCCTAGCCGAGGCTCCTCTCGTGGAGCGCCGTTTAAGGCTGCGGCAAGGAATGTTGAGCTGCGGCAAGACACGGCACCGTTGACCCCCATTCCTCAACCACAGGTGCGTGCACCTAACTCGGCTCAGCCTCATTCCCCTCGCCTTTTCAAAGACTCAACACTTGCAGGGGCGAACCGCAGCAACTCATCTGCCTGGGTGCTTTGGTACCAAACATCTCTAGAGTTTGCGCTGGCCTAACTCTCACCCGCAATCACAAACACAGAGAGAGAATGTAGACAGGACTGCGTTGCTAGAGACGTCAAAAGATGACAACTTGCCAGTACTGGCCGCTCGACGCGGAGCAGCGCATGATCAGACTTGCAGCGATCCAGCCGGGCTCATTTGATAACGAAATCACAGTCTCACTCTACAGCGTGCGTCTAGATGCGTACCCTTTACCTGAAGGTGGTGGGACCTCGGACGCACTAGGACCTTATCCGAAGAGACACCCCGAGCAGGGAGACGAGTTACCCAGCGACAGCACATCTACTATAGATGCGATACCCTTAGCCCCAGGCCTCGAAAGCTCGTCCGCGCAGCGAAACCGTCTGACAAGACCGCAGCCGAGTTTCGCAGGGTACGAGTGCCTGTCCTATACCTGGGGCTCCGAGGAGGACCCTCTGCCCGTCTACGTGAACTCGCCGCCCGCGTCGGAGGCCGGCGACATGGTAATCAAGGTCACGCAGAACCTAGAACAGGCGTTACGGCACTTGCGACATACTGCAAAAGAACGAGTCTTTTTCATAGACGCTATCTGCATCGACCAGTCGAACACATCGGAGCGTGGCGAGCAGGTCGCCGTGATAGGCGAGATTTATCAGCGCGCCGCGGGTACTGTCATCTGGTTAGGGCCAGAGGCAGACGACAGCGACTACGCGATGAAAGTTCTGGAGGACGTGGCAAGCACATTCAAAGTCCACTTAGTTTCGTAGGTTGTTTCGCTAATAGATGAGGAACGGGCTCGCGACATTATCAACAAGTGGCGCAAGCCGATGGCATCGCAGCTGGTCGACCGGGAAATGACGGCGGTATTCCACTTGCTTGGGCGGGCTTGGTTCCGTCGATTATGGGTCTGACAGGAGGTCACCCTGTCGCAGTCGCTGCTCGTTGTATGCGGCCAGAAGACTTGCTCGTGGTCCACGATGGTGGGTTGCAGCCTTGTGCTCGTCCAGCAAAACCCTTTCGTCAGAGGCAGGCTTGAAGATGAGTTTTTGCATCGCAAAGTCATGCTGTTTAAGCTTGCAAGACTCAGCCTCATTGGGGTCTCCTTTGGTCACTTGCGCGTGGATACCGCGGGCCTCGGGTGTAAGGATGCGAGAGACCACATATACGGGGTGATGGCGATTCTCGGCGCTGGTGACAACCCGGATCTGAAGCCGGACTATACTAAGCCTATTGTCGACGTTTACCGCGAAGTAGTCGTGACGAATATTGCCTGGGGCTGTAACTTGAAGATCCTAGAGGAGTGTGAGCTGGCGTCTTTGCCGCTGCCGGGGCTGCCAACGTGGGTACCTGACTTTTCCGGATCACCGTTTATTACGTCCGGCTATGACTATATGTGGAGTGCGTCGGCTTGGATATCCGCACACATCGAGGTTCGGAACACTTATTCGCTGCGCGTTGCCGCTGTGAGAGCCTGTGTGGTCAAGTCACTCAGCGGAGAATGCGGAGCGAGGGGCGAGCTATACGTAGCGCTGCGGGAGGCTATGAAAGGACACATTCACGAGGAAGAGTATGTCCGTGGCGGCACTGTTTTTGAGGCAGTGGTTGGTCTTCTGGGACCATACGCGGATCAGTTTGAGCGCAGTCCCGATAAAATGCCAACATTTGCTACTGCGTGGCACGGCTTGAGCTGTATCAAGCAGGGCAACCTTGGGCAGTCATGGCCAGATGAGTCATCGGAAGGCTACGAAGCTGCCTGCGATCTGCTGGCTTGGCAGGCAAACCTACTCACGGGGAGGTGCTTCTTCTGGGGTGACAACAGGCACGTTGGAGTCGGCCCATCGGCGGCGCGACCAGGCGACGTCGTATGTGTCATCCTGGGCATGGAAACACCCATGGTGCTGCGAAGAGCGCACGGCCAAGACGAAAAGTGGCTAGTCGTCGGATCGGCTCTGGTGGCTGGCCTGATGCACGGTGAAGCCATCACAGGCCCCCGGGGGTCCGCACTGACAGGGCTACTCGTGGGCGCTAGAAGAAGAGGTGGACGGAAGACCCATATCAGGCATGTGGAATAGCCAGGAGGGGATCGTCCTCGCGGACACCATTGATATTCTGCGGATGAAGGGCTTCCAGGCCGAGTACCTAGGGCCAAACACTCCGAGGCTCGTCGTCGACCTGGAGGAGCTGCGTGCCAAGGGTGTCAAGGTCGAGCACTTTGACCTGATCTGAATTTATTGAAGCACCTGGATGGGTCGATATCGATAAATAGGAGAAAGGTGTATTTGGGTGCGACTTCCAAGGGAAAAAGAACCCACGGAAGCAAAAATCTCCGTGACTAGCGAGTGCAGGCCCAGAGGACTTTCATGAAGTTGCCAACAAATCCCATAGCTGCCAGCCCTGCAACACCTTGGGTACACTGTGTATCACCATTACCCCAGATACGTCGTGATGCCCGAGAAAAACGCTCGTGTGATAAATTTGGGTATCATTACGCTACAGGAAACCAGAATCCATCACTAAACACGCTCGCCTTCTGCCGCCAGGCCTCCGAGAATGTGCAAACATTCCCCGAGCCCAAGACAGCTGTGCCTAGTTCAACGCGACTCCTCGATACGTGCTCATCAGCCGCCGCACCCACTCCTCCCGCTCCTTGTCATCTGTCACCTCGCCAGTCTTGCGCAGCATGAGCGCCAGGAGCACCTCCGTCTGGTGCAGGATATCCTTGAGGGGCCGGTTAAGCTCTCTGCGGATCGTCCCGTCTATGTCCGGAAGCCGTGGCTCTCCTTCCACGGCGATGTATGCTTCTTTGATGTTGCTGAGGAGGAACAATTGCTCCTCTCTGGTCCATTCGCGAAAGGAGTGGTGCTGTGTTTTAGGCTTCGCACCGGCAATTTTGCTCGGCACCTCTCGCCGCAATGATGACGATGATAGCGACGACGACGACGACGACAGTGCTGGCTGTGAGCCCTGCAAGGCAGGCACTTGTTGCTGTTGCGGTGCGCTGATAAACCGATTCTTGCGAAGCTGGCGTATGCTCACTGGTGGATGTGATACCGTTGCCACCTTCGCCGGAACGTTTTGGTGGTTACTTTGCTGCGCCGTGCGCCGAACCGCCAGCTGCTCCGCTTGCAGTCGTGTCGCCTCCGCGTTCCTTTGCATCTGCTCCAGGAGCGTCTTTTGCTTCTCCCGGCGGCGCTCGCTCTTCGCGCCCTCCTCGGCAAGCACTGCTCGTACTCTCCCGACCTCGTTGAATGCGTAGAAAAGCCCAAGGACCAGCTTCCTGGCCTGTTCTGTGCGCTCATCGCCTCCCCCACTCGCTTGTGTTGAGGTAGTGAGCTCATCTTCAGAGAGCTTGACGAGGACCCTGATGACTGCTTGGCCCAGCTGCTTTGCAAATACGAGGAAGTGCTCAAAGAGCGCAAGCGTGCCTGTGGTGAAGGCGTTCTCATCGTTGCTGCCGGCCAGCGTCCAGACGGCGTAGGCGCAGTGGAGCAGCATGGGGATTATCCGTGTCATTGTGTCCTTTAGCATTTCCTGTCTCTTGCGAACAGCACCGCGATCCTCGCCAAGTGCGTTGGTTTCCGGCCTGCGAAGCCGGGTATGAGTAATGTGCTGGCACGCAACCTGCATTTGTGACAGCCAGTGGCTGACCATGCTCTGATGTTCTTGCAAGAATTTCATCTGGCTCGTCAGCTTTGGCGCTTTTGGTGCCATGGCGCAGAGTCTCTCCACCTTGATGACAAGCGAGAACAGAGCTCGTCCGGGTGTGGTCTTGGGCTGCAGATTAGACAGCGACTGACGCACCCACAGAAACTGTCCCTGACCGGTCCATTCGTCGCCTTTAAGCAGTAAGGCACACTGCCGGAAATCCTCGGAACGCATGTAGGCAGAATCAAAGCAGTCCCCTGACGCAATCTCGAATGGGATGTCGAAGGTCTCATGGCCTTCATGACGGTCCGTGAAGCCGGCCACATCCTGTTCAAATACCTGAATCGTGTCTTCTGGGTCCTTCGTAATGATGTCATCCATGTCGTCGTGCTCGATGCCGTCTATAATTACGGATGCCGTATCATCGGGCTCACTTGGTGTTTGATTGTTCCCTTGCCCACCAGCTGGCTTGGTCGCTGGACCATGCCTACTGGGGGCGGTCTCCCCATCCTCGTCCTCATCCTCACCACTTTTGTGCCAAGCATGGTCTTGATCACGTTTTTTGCCCTGCAACTCTTCTTCTTCGTTCTCATTCGTATTCAAGTTGTGTTCCTCTGCAGAGTCTGACCTTTTGATGTTCGTCTGACTGTTGCGATCGCCTTCTATGTCGTATAGATCTTGGTTTTGTTGCCGAACGAAGAGCGACGGTGATTCTGATTGTCGACTGCGATCGTCCCTACTTTCGTCGCTCAAATCTTCGATTTTCACATCAATTTCGACATAGTCAGGGCTGACATTAGTGAGGGGTGCCTCTCGCATTTCCCCATTGGTAGATTGCGCCGATGCATGATCGTCCTCGCCATTCTTGGCGCTCACACCGGCGTGCATCGTGGAGATTTGTGGCGGCGAGTGCTGCGCATCGCGCAACTGCGGAGCACTTCGCATATTTGCCTTTCGTCCGTCCGCTCGAGGGGAGTTTGCTGTCAGCACAGCCGCCAATTTGTTCAGTAGCCCAGGTGGCGCGCTATCGCCCTCATCATCGTTGTCACTGGCGTCGGCCTG
This sequence comes from Microdochium nivale, assembly GCA_026745475.1. Classification (NCBI taxonomy): domain Eukaryota; kingdom Fungi; phylum Ascomycota; class Sordariomycetes; order Xylariales; family Microdochiaceae; genus Microdochium; species Microdochium nivale. Next base: position 2,485,372 of record JANTFD010000006.1, on the reverse strand, counting down.
CAGGCTTGCAGCATGGATTTGTGTATGCGCTGCAGCGGCGGCGGTGTCGGTGGATCGAGCTGTGCGGGACACCATTAGGTGCTTTTCGAGGGGCTTTGCAGGCGAGCTTGGAACTTGGGATCCATCGTACGCGCCGTGCACAGTTTTGCGCCGCTTGCCCGCCTTCTGCTCGACCTCGGAGCCTCTATGGTATGGCAGGCTCGGCCGCGATGCTCGACCTGCAGGGCGCGATAGCTGGGTGCTGCCAGAGCCTGGCCGCTTAGATATCGGGCGTCTGAGGCTGACATTTGTTGGATCTGAGTCGCTGCCTCGTGATGATTGCGGCCCCTGGGGGGCGTTTGGAATGCCTTCATCGTCGTCGTCTTCGTCGTCGTCGTCTTCGTCGTCGTCGTCTTCGCCTCCATTGCCATCGTTGCTGGCCATGGCAGACTCGACGGACAGAGAATGGGTCGGGTCCGTGTATATATCTTGCTGGATGTTACCTGACGATCTCAGCCTACTGCGTAGGTTGGCCATCGCTGCGTATAGGTCGATCCCCGCAGTCGGACGTTTTGTAAAGTTTCGCCGGAAGGACTTCGTAGTGGCTAAAGTAATCGACTTGGATCTTGCTGACCGTCGGTCGCCATTGATGTTGTGTGAGTGGTGCGCGCCCGGCGCAAACGATGCGCGAGGCTGGAAGAATGTTTGCGCGCAAGTAAATAGAGCGCGTCGTCGGAGGGGTGACGGTGCACAAACAAGTGGAGTTCCGGCTACTTGCCTTGTGCACCCTGCCTGCTGGCGCTGACTAAATCGGTAAGCGTCGTCTTGGTGGGATGGACCCTTGTGACGTACACTAGCGTACGTTACGCAGTCCCGAGATCCCTCCAAGCTTCATGCTTCACAGTCTCAATCCTCTCGTGCCCGTCTTACCTGGCTTCTTCCGAGGTCTTCACATCACCTCACGCAATGGCCGCTAGATTGGATCCCGCCCTTGCAAGGCCAGGACCCAAACTCGGACTCTTGGACCTGTCAGCACCCTTCACTTTCGTCACACCCACTAAGTGCATCAACGATGGACCAGACGTCACCCGCTTCCTCGTATCAAAGGCATACCGAGATATAGGGTTGTTCTTGATGCAGCTCAACCGCGCAATGTGCCCACGGAAATCCATCGGACCCGATGGCAAGGAGACATTCACTACATATCAGATTGGGTCCGACCTTGAGACCAAACCCGCGGCGTCTGTACGCCGTCTCCAGGAGATGCTCGCAAAGATCGACTCCTTCATAGATGAAGCACCCCCAGATCAAGGCCCTCGCAGATTCGGCAACGTGAGCTTCCGCAAGTGGTTTGCCCTGCTCGAGGAGCATGTGCCTGCCCTGCTACAGCAGCTCTTGCCAGAACATCTGCATAATTACGGCACGTCAGAAATAAGTGGCCGGCCGCCTGCCACCACAGAACTATCCGCGTACCTTCTGGGTGGGTTTGGTAGCGCTCAGAGGCTGGACTATGGAACAGGCCACGAACTCAATTTCTTTGCGTTCCTGGGAGGGTTGTGGAAGCTCGGTTACTTTCAAGACGGGGAACAGAATGGAGATGTTGAGCGCAGCATTGTCCTTGGGGTAATAGAACCGTATCTGCGGGTCGTTCGGCGGCTAATTCTTACATACACACTTGAGCCAGCTGGATCACACGGTGTCTGGGGTCTCGACGACCACTCATTCTTGCCTTACATCTTCGGGTCCGCGCAGCTCACGCGACCCATCACAGAAGATGAGCCAATGCCACTAGAAGGCTCGCTGTTCCGCGCAACGAAGCCAAGCTTTATCGTCAAGCCAGAATTTGTGGAAGAGGAGAGGAAACGAAACATGTACTTCTCGGCTGTAGGATTCATCAATGACGTCAAAAAAGGCCCGTTCTGGGAGCACAGCCCCATCTTGTTCGACGTATCTGGCATCAAGGACGGCTGGGGCAAGATCAACAAGGTAAGCTACCCTGGCTGCTACTTCATGGATGCTGCTTCATCTAACATCGCAAACATAGGGAATGGTGAAGATGTTCAACGCGGAAGTATTGTCCAAGTTCCCCGTGGTCCAGCATTTTCACTTCGGCTCCCTATTCTCCTGGGAAGTCGACCCTGATGCGCCTCCGGCTCAGCAGTCCATCCACATGGCGAACCAGCCACCAACGCAAGGTTCGATGACGGGTGGTGCAGGCATGGCAGCTCCATGGGCGAAAGGTGGCGGCACGATCATGCCTCCACCACCACCACCAAGTGGGAGGGCCGCATGGGGCCCATCTCACCCAGCACCACGACCACAAGCGCCCGCACCCACAAGCAGGGCAGAACCACGGGGCATGCCTTCTTCGAGCAATGCACCATGGATGCGTTCCAGTGATCGCCCCAGCGGTTGATAATGAGGCCACCCGACGACACGCGGATAAGCCCTAGCAAGTAACGATCCAGACTTTCTGCGAATAAACCAGGGCAACTTAAATTAGGCATTAGCACAATCGGAATTCCTCGCAGAGACCAAGTCGGCTATCGTGGCACTGATATGCCGCGATCGACAAGATCTTTGGTTGACATACTTGAGGGTCCTGGCCAAAGGGGTTCTCACAACCGAAACCTTGCAACACAAGTGGCTCGCGTTAGAAACAAGCTGCATCATCACGGCCCTCAAGGTGCTTTTGGAACACCATGTAATGAATAAGTTTCCAATTGAGCAATTCTGATTCGTCTATGGCCGGTTTGTGCGGAAGGGGCTGGTCGTTAGGCTGTGTGCAACCGCTTGCATGGTATCGCACGACTTATAAGAAGGTATATAAGTAAAGATTGAATTGGTTGGTCTTGATATGGCATTGGCTCGACCTTTCTCTTTGAACCTTGATTGATAGGCTACAAGAAGAAGTTTCGCCTTTCTTTAAGGGACAACAAACTCCAAGATGGCGCCAGGAGTGGTCAGCGATTCCCCTACATCTTCCTTCTCGGAACCGTCCTCAACAGTAGCCCGGTCATCCACGGCCACAAGCCTGGACAATGACTCCAACAGCAGCAACGCCAACACTGGCGACAGGAACGCGGAGGACAAGCGCCTCCCCGTCACTCTACTTTCCGGCTTCCTGGGCGCCGGCAAGACGACGCTGCTAGAGCATATCCTGACATCGACGGCGCACGGCCTGCGCGTGGGCGTGATTGTAAACGATGTCGGCGCGCTCAACATTGACGCCGCGCTGCTGCGCAACCACGACGTCACGCGCAAGCAGGAAGAGGTCGTCGCCATGCAGAACGGCTGCATCTGCTGCACGCTCCGCGGGGACCTGCTCGAGGAGGTCGCCCGGCTCGCGGAGCAGGGTGTCGTCGACTATCTACTGATTGAGAGCTCGGGAGTAAGCGAGCCACAGCAGGTTGCTGAGACTTTCTCAGAGGAGTAAGTTGAGACACTATCCCGACATTAAATTTTTTGTTGTGCGGTCGTGTCGACGTTGGGAAGTGGGAGAATATATGAGATGGCTTGAACAGCCGAGTTCTATAGTCTCCCTCCGAGTACGGAGGCGACGCCTGACCCAAGTTGACAAAGTCTGACCGTTTCTCTCCATCCGTAGGTTCGCAGAGATGCACATAGCTGCTGGACACGACCTCGAGGCCGAGGCCAAACAGAACGACGGCGCCGTCGGGACGGCAAACAACCAGCGACTCGCTGAGATTCTTAAATCCGGCGGCCTGTCACGCATTGCTCGCCTCGACACGTGCGTCACGGTCATCGACGCCGTCAACTGCATGACCGACTTCAACACGGCCGACTTCCTGGCCGACCGCCACCAGCAAGCAAATGCTGCTGCAGCTGCCGCCGCCGCATCGGCACCAGAAGGCCTCGTTTCGGACAACGACAAGACGAAAGACGGAGCAGCGACTGCAGTGGACGCGGCGGGCGTTGTACCCGAGGAGGACGACCGCAACATTAGCGAGCTACAAGCCGACCAGATCGAGTTTGCCGATGTCATCATTATCAACAAGTGCGACCTCGTGTCGGCGGGCGAGGTCGACAGCGTGCGCGGGCTGGTCAAGCGGCTTAACCCGACGGCCAAGATCCTGACCACGGTCAAGTCAAGGCTTGACGCCAAGGAGATCCTCGACACCAGGCTGTTCAGCTACGAGAAGGCTGTGCTGAGCGCGGGCTGGCTCAAGAGCCTGACCGAGGGCGAGGACCTCGTCCCGGAGACGGAGGAGTACGGGATTGGGACCTTTGTGTACCGCGCGCGCCGCCCGTTCCACCCGGAGAGGCTGTGGCGGACGATCAAGGATGTGTTTGTGATTATCCAGGAGGAGTACCGGCCAGACGACATGGAAGAGGATGGCGATGAGGACGAGGACGAGGACGAGGATGAAGATGACGATGAGGAGAACAAGGAAGACGCTGAGTGGGAGGACGACGAAATGGAAGTCGACGATGACGAGCAGCCCCAACTAGATCCTCGGAAACGTCTCGCCTCCAAGATGCAAGATCCCACCTTTGGGCCGCTCCTCAGGTCAAAGGGATTTCTCTGGCTAGCGACCAGGTCAAAGATGGTGGGTTTTTTCGTTGATCCACATCCCGATCACGATCCCAAATGCACCCCCTCACGATGAAACATGTCGTTATTCAGATACTAACGAGCTTGTCTCACATATCAGTTTGGCGAGTGGTCCCAGGCTGGCGTGATGCTGACAATCACGGGCGGCGACGTGTGGCGCTGCGAGCTGCCCGAGTCAGAGCTCCCCACGCACCCGGCGACGCGGGAGGCCATCCTCAAGGACTTCCAGGCGCCCTGGGGCGACCGCCGGCAGGAGCTCGTCTTCATCGGGCAGCAGATGCGCAACGGCGGGGAGGCGCGCATCCGCAAGGCCCTGGACGCCTGCCTTTTGCGCGACGGTGAGTTCAGAAAGTGGGAAAAGGCCATGAGGATTAAGAATGAGGAGAGGCGGGATGAGAAGCTCGTGGAGCTGTTCGAGGACGGGTTCGAGGACTGGCTCTCGCTGGAGCAGCAGCAGCAGCTTGGGCATGAAGGGCATGATCACGGGCCCGGGGGCCACAAGCACTGACTTTGTGCGGTGTCGGTGTGCAAGATTACCAAAAGTCCTAACATTATTCTTTTCCAAAAGTCCAAAAGAGAGATTCTACCGTAGATAGCCAAGGCGTGCAATTCGCTGTGTGTTTTGGAAGCAATGAGTGAGTTCGCCTCCCAGACTCTGGGCAAAAAGTGGCCAGTCGTGCGCACAATCTCGTGACGAGACTACCGGAAGCGGAAGTCTGATACCCACAGCCGTCACAACAGCCCGGTGACTCAGCTTTGTACGGCGAGGAAACTTAACGCTTGAGAAGGATCAGCGGTTTTGAAGGCCGAATGCCGCTTCTTCACGAAGGGACATATGAAGCATCCTCTTCGTAGGATGGGCGCAAAGTTTAGCACGATCGGGTCGAGATTTTGCAAATTCGGGGCGCACAATACCTGGTTTGCATCCAGCGGGAACATAACCTCCCTCTTTTCAAGAGCAGACTGGGCATTGTGATTTGACTTGTCTCAGCTTTGGGGGGCTTTCTAAATTCCCACTCGCAGGTATGGTCGGGCCAGGAGCACCGCAATGTCTCAGACAAACACCACCTCCACAACCCTATCTAATCCTAATCCGAATCCGGGGAACTCTCGAGACCATGTAGCTTTTGTGATTCGCCGGGGTCTCCTGTAGCTCCCAGCGCTCTCGTCTGGTGTGACAAAGACAGGATAAGCCAAGCCAGTCCGCCGAAAGCAGTCAGGGTAGTCGTTGGCATCACCACGTTTCCGGGGCTGGACAGGGGCTTGTACTCTGGAGACTGGCGTGTATGTGCATGGGATGCAGCTAGTTTGGAGCATCGAGACCGTACACTACTTGTCCGGCGCGGCAGTGGTGCTTGCAGGTCTTGGTTTTCTTGCAGGTCTAGCACAGCTCAGCACAGCTCAGCGTGTCAAGGATAGCGAGCAGAAAGGAATGTCGGTCTGCCAAGGAACCTGCTATTGAACTTCGTTTGCAGCAACTCACCTGGGTACTCATGCCAATCAAGGGTGCAGTATTTGGACGCTTGCTCGCGGGAGACTTCCAAAGTGTCTGATCGGAGCTGATATTAGACTTTGGCGCCGGCCATGGCTTCTTACAACTCTAGTTTTCACTTGTAGCGTGTGTGCTGTCTTCCTCCGATCTCTACCTACCTTTGTTCCAGGTCAGAGTCTGTTCACTTCGAATCACCATCTTCGATCTCGACATCCTGCTTGCCCTCTACATCTTGTCCACCGATACCACTACAAGGCCAGGGTCAAAATCCGAAACACAAATCCCATACCAGCAGCGATGGTGACCTCCACGAGGATCCTGCAGATCCTCTTCGCTGCGGCCATTACGATCCTGCTGCTCTCGAGCTTCACCTCGGGCGGCTCCGAAGCGCACAGGTCGGCCGTGCACAAGGTCTTCAACGGGCAAATCCATATCAGCAAGCTCTGGCCGTGGGCGAACAACAATGTAAAGGGCGGCAGCGGGCGGGCCTGGGTCCGCGAGCACGTCGAGCGCAGCGAGCGCATCTACCAGACCATGGTGGCACAGCGGGAGCAGCTCGACCAGGACTACAAGGCGGCCAGGGTGAGGAAGAACCTGTAAGTCTCGCGCCCTCTGGCCGCGATGTCATGCAGTGAAAACCCATGTGAGCACCGGATAGACCATCCCCACTAACACCGCTCGCCTGTTCCCTTTGTCTCCCCTAGCTTCCCCTGCACCTCACATCAGGCCTACCAGGACACCCCATTCACCATCTGGGACTACACGACCGCCGCCTTCAACTGCCCGCACTCGGTGCAGCGCATCGGTCGCCTCGGCGATGGCGGCAAGTGGATCTGCGGCCTCGAGTTACTCGAGGAGCTGCCCGCGCCGAAGACGCCCGAGTCCCCACCCCCTTGCATCGTCTACTCGTTCGGCATCAACACCGAGTCCTCGTTCGAGGACGCCCTCCTGTCGCGTACAAGGGGCTGCGAGATCTGGGGCTACGACTTTAGCGTCAACGACTTTGGGCCCCAGCTCAACCGGTCCGCCGAGTACGTGCACCGCGCGCACTTCAACAAGGCGGGCATCGCGGGCGTCACCGACGCAAAGAAGAACCCGCCCTTCTTCTCGATCCAGGACCTGCTCAAGAAGAACGGCCACGACCATATCGACGTGCTCAAGATGGACATTGAGGGGTTTGAATTCGACACGATGCGCAGCATCATCGACGCGTTCCGCATGCCCGGTAAGGGCAAGCCAAAGGCACACAACAGCCTGAAGGAGCAGGAGTCCGGCGAGGAGCAGCCCCCCCGCGAGCCCGGTGTCCTCGACGCCCTTGAGGACGATGGCCTCGGCGAGGTGCCCATCGCGCAGCTCATGATAGAGATCCACCTTGACCCAGGCCGGATCGCGAACACGCCCGAGTTCATGGGCTGGTGGCAGACACTTGAGGACGCCGGCTTCCGGGCCACTTGGACCGAGCCCAACTTGCTCGTGTCGACTCTGCCGCTGTACGACGGTTATCCGCGATACGCAGAGGTAAACTGACCTTGTGAAAGCGCTCCTTGCTCCCATGCTTAGTGCTCCTGTCAAATCGATGATGCTGACAAATATCTGTTTTAGTACACGTTTATCAACGTTAAAGATAGCAAGAGCTTGATTCTGAAGTAGTTTAGATGGTGGTTGGGGCGGAGGCAAATTGCACAAGGGCAAGGTTAAAAACTGTTCCTGTTTGATTACTATCTACCGCACGGTAATGTAGCGAGACATGAGTGAGGTTTATTGTAGATTGACAAATGAGTGTATTGGGTTGTTAGCTGCAGGTATAAAGAGTGTTTCAAATTGCACGCAATGAAGCTGGCATTTCACACAATATACAAATCTGTGCCGTTCCCAAATTGATTCTGTCATCCTTTCCAGGAACGGCAAAACTTAGAGGGAAGTGCACAGATGTTCAAGTTGAGGAGCCGTTGCGATCGTTGGACAAGCGCGCACCGAAGAAGCAAAAGTACAGACAGCTCAGGGTGAAAGCTGAGTCAAGGAATCAGCCTTCAAACCATCTCAGCCCCTGCGGAACTCTTCTACGAGCTACCGTTAGGCTGGTATGGGCCCTCGATCTTCTCAATATGCTTGACTAGGTCCTCGATTGTGCAGACCTTCAAGCCCCAGCGGCGGGCAAAAGCGATGCAGGCGGGAGCACGCATCATGCCTGGCTCGCGACGAAGAGCCTGGCCGGCTACCTCCTCGCCGTCCTCGACGATCTCGCTAATGGCTGCAGCCTCTGCCTTACCTGCAAGCCGGCAGAAGTCAACTGCAGCCTCGGTGTGGCCCCGGCGCACCCGGACACCGCCGGGCTTGGCGCGCAGGGGAAAGACATGGCCGGGACGGACAAACGAGTCGACGGTCGTGTTCGGGTCGGCGAGCAGGCGGATAGTCAGAGCGCGATCGTGCGCGCTAATGCCGGTGGTGACGCTCGGGTCGGAAGCGTCGATGGAGACAGTGTACGCCGTGGTGCGTGAGTCCATGTTCTTGCTGACCATCTGCGGGAGCGCGAGATCCTCGGTGAGCTTGGGGGTGATGGGCGCACAGATGAGGCCCGACGAATGCCGGATCATAAAGGCCATCTGCTCGGTCGTGACGGACTCAGCGGCAATGATCAGGTCGCCCTCGTTCTCCCGGTCCGCATCGTCGAGGACGACGATGAACTCGCCATTTTCTGTGCAAGAGACACTCGTGTTAGTCTCCTCACTGATATGTGCCGGACCTCAGCCCATCTGCTCCAGCGGGAGGCTGAGCTGTGGCTAGTTGGGCTTGCGGCGCTCGGGGCCAAGAGAGACACGTACTGAAGGCGGCAACGGTGTCCGGGATGGAGTCGAACTGGTTGTGGTCGATGGTGGACGAAGGCATTTTGTGTAAAGGTGCGCGGGAGATGCTCGTGCCTCTCAATTGGGTACCAATTGGGCGTTGTGCGGCGGCAGGAGCGTCGGGCGAGGTTTAGGTTGCGCGAAGCTGCGTCATGCAGGATCGCTCGGGTGAGGATATCACGATGGGTCTGTGTTAGGCGGGCGGGGGTGGTGGTGGTCCTCGTCGCACGGGCACTAGTGGACGTGCGGTGAATGGGCAGAAGGTGAGAGGCGATGTGAAAGGAAGAGGAAGAGGAAAGGGGAAACAGCCAGCGGCGATGCCTTTGAGAAGCGGAAGACGTGGGATCGTGAGCCAGTCAGAGAGTGCCGGGGACGGGGGTGGAGGTGGGCTAGAACGTCGAAGAAATCGTGGGAAAGCGCGGGTGCCGAGTAGAGGGGTCGCTTGGGGAAGGGAGGAAAGCGCGACGGACCGAGCATGTGCTTATGCTTGTGCTTGTGCCTGCTGACAGCATCAGCATCGCGCCGCGTGCCGCCGCCAGCACCGGCAGGCCCGGGCCCTGGGCCGAACCTACAAGCTCGGCTGGCCATCGAGACTCGCATTGCCGGCTGTGGTTCCGTCCGCCTTGCTCGTGCTGCAGACTGCCAGTCGGACATGTCAGGCTTCTCGCACTACGTTTTTACTGTACGGATTGAAGTAGCTTTCACCCGTGGAGCAAAAGCACGCAAGTTTTAGGGGTCCGGGAGTTGCACCTGCATGCAGGGACAACGATGCTCCATCATCCCCTGCCGGATGCACAGAATGACGTCTACGAATTCGGTCTCGAGACTCTACGAGCGACGCATTGCTGCCGCTACGGAGCAAGGCGCCTATATACCCCCGACGCCATGTGGCCGTGTGACACTGCGATCATCCATTGATGGAAGGGTCGGATAGATGCCAGACTGGGGTCTTTGCCGAGTCCGGAGCGCTCAACTGCGCCACCAAAATGTTGCTTATCGGAGCTGTCGCATGCTTATCGCCAACGACATGCCACTCGAGCTTCTGATGGCCGGCGACTGAGGTCATTCTGCGACTACCCCATCTCCTCGCTGAAATCAGCTTTCCCACAACCATGCCCCTACGGATACCAGCATCTGCAGTGCGTGGGACCCTGAGGACGCCTGCGACTAGTTCACAATGTAGCAGTCGGCGGCACTCCACAGCTTGGCCGGCGAGCAGGCCAGGTTCCACCAGATCATCCTCCACGACAACGTCACCACGACTCGTTCCGCAGTCAGCAAGCGTACCTCCTCCACCACCGCCGCCGTCAACACAAACATCGCATCCCCCAGGCGGTAGCAGCAAGACCAGCAATGCCAGAAGCACGTTCACAACAGTCTCTCCTGACGAGGTATCGCACTTCAACGCCCTCGCCTCCTCGTGGTGGGATCCCCACGGCCCCTCGCGCATTCTGCACCTCATGAACCCGCTGCGCCACGACTTTATCCGCTCAGTCCGCGCCTCCGTCGGCGATACCTACGTCTCTCCTGGACCCAATCAGCAGCAGCAGCAAGGGCTCCGGTACCTCGACATCGGCTGCGGCGGCGGCATCTTCGCCGAGTCGGCCGCCCGCCTGCCGACGACGCACTCGGTCACCGCAATCGACCCGACCCCGCAGGTCCTCGCAATCGCGCAGGCCCACGCGCGGCGCGACCCTCTGCTCAACCCGGCCCTGTCCCCGGGCAAGCTCACGTACCTCAACACGTCGATCGAGCACCTGCCCCTGCCTACGGGCGGCGCGCCAGGGCAGGGCGGGTACGACATAGTCTCGGTGTTCGAAGTGCTCGAGCACGTCAAGAGCCCGGCCGAGTTTCTCGACCGGTGCACCCCGTTTGTCCGGCCTGGCGGCTGGCTGGTGATGAGCACGATCGCGCGCACGTGGATGTCATGGTTCACGACGAATTTCATGGCCGAGGACGTACTACGCATCGTGCCGCGCGGCACGCACGACTGGAACAAGTACATCAACGAACACGAGCTCCGGGAGCACTTTGCCGATGCGAACGGCACCGCGGCGTCTGCGGCGGCTGGCACGGGTGCGACGGGCGGGGGCGCTGTGCCTAGAGGTGACGGCGAGAGTGTGGGTCTGGGCGATGCGGTATGGGAGGCGCCGAGGTGTATGGGCGTCATCTATGTCCCTGGCGTCGGCTGGCGCGAGGTCGCTGGGAGCGAGAAGGTTGGCAACTACTTTTTTGCGATCAGGAAGGCGAGCACGTAGAAGTGCAACTGGATGTGTACGATGGGGCGAGGAGTGTCTAAAGTCTTCATGCGCATCGGAGAGCAAGGCGCGGATGTGGCATTGTAGCATATATGTACCAAAACTTGCTAACCAGACTTGAGAGACCGAGACTCGAAAGACGTCGGACACGATTGATAATCTTGCAGTTACTATTGCTCGGCAATCATCTATGCGGCTGGGAAAGTTCGCTTGATATGTTCCCATCATTGCGTCTGACGCTCTGCGCGATGTTAGGTGCGGTTACCAAGCACCAAATGGGAGCACTATGGTCTCGCAAATTTCAATTACCGTAATGTGTAGTGCTTGGCGAGATCTTCTCTGTCGCATTTAATTACCTTCCTGGATTCTTGGCGTTTTATCACAAATGCTAATAATGGCTACCCATTGGTGGCAGACATGTAGTACACAAAAATGAATAGCCTTGCATGCTTGCTCCTTCGTATCTCCCACGGACTGGGCAAGATGCTGCTCGATTGGCGACATCGGCTCAGGAAACATCTGCGCCATGTTCCTACGTTCCTTTTGCATCGTTCCTAGCCAATCTTTTTATCCTCTAGTTTTGTTTTATCAAGGCGCAACAACAATCACGACGATGTATTTGCGACGTCAAGTCTGCTGTTTGTGCTTAATATGCAGCAGCAGATGTCAAGCATGCTCTCTCTGGTATCGTGGCTTGTCTGTGATCGAGCCATTTCTTTTAATAATCGTTCGCGCCGTAGTAGGTGGGGGCTTCGGTGATGCCCGGCATGAGCGAGTCGAAATGCATGTCTTCATCGTGCGACGATTTGGGGATGCGACATATTTTCATTCCGCCACGGCGCTTACAGTCTGTATTCTGACAGACGTGGCCAGCGACACAGTCTGCCAAGCGGCAAGCGCCGCGCTTCGGGCAGGGCCAGGACCGCGATAACCATTCCAAAGCGCCAATCATCTTTTTCGATATCGGGCTGTGGTTATAGGGGCACTGAGGCCTCACGCATTGGCCTGTGAGTTGCATATTGTTGCAGAATTTCTGAACCTCTGAGCTTGCCCTCAGCCTTGCAATGAGTTCTGCCGAGGGCGGTTCAAGATAGGGATCAAGTCGGCATCCGTCCCGATTGATCGCGATGTATCCGTTAGGAATATCGCTCTTTTGTGGCAACATGTCGAATTTGCGCTCAGTACTGGACCATCTCTGTTGCGGGACAGGAGAGCTGCCGAGCGTGGCTTGATTAATGTGCTTGAACCTGCAGCTGCTGCCATGCTTGCATTTCCCCAGCGTGTCAAAATGGCAGATCTTTTGACCGGACTCTTCCGCCAAACTCGACTGCACAGATTTTGCAGGAGAGGACGTCCTGACCGGGAGACCTGGCGAGCCCCTTGCGGGCTGTTGTGATGGGACGACCTTTGGCGCCGGCGTGGGTGTTGGGTGATTGATCTGGATTGGTGTTATACGGAACACGCCAGGCAGCTCCTCGACACTCATGCCAAGCTTCTTAAACTCGTCGCAGAATTGCACACTGGAGGTCCTGACCAGGGTAAAACGGTCTATGTAGCCACGGAACGGCGTAACGTCGGCAAGGTAGCCAATGTCATGGCAGGCGGCGTAGAAGATGTGCTTGCACTGTGCGTTTTCGGCGTAGAGCCTCAGCATGGCCTTGAGCTTGAAGGAGGCGGTCTCCTTGAGCTCGCCGGCGTCAACAAAATCTGTGAGGCCGTGGGATCTGTTGAAGCCGGCCACGAAACCCGCGAGAGCTCGCTTCTCGGCTCCGCACTGCGCGCCGTTGCGCGAGAGGAACTTGGAGAGCCCAACCAGGTTGGCGTAGACGCGAATGATGATTTCGCAGTTCTCAATGCCGCGGCGGCGCAGGCTGTTCCTGACGGCTTCGTTGAGACGGACGGCCGCCCTGCTGCCTCCCTCCTCTCCCGCACGGACCAGGTCCTCATCGAAAATGTAGCTATCGCCGTCCACGAGCACGAGGGCGAAGGGGTTGCGCTCCTGGCCGCGGGCGAGCTGCTTGTAGCGCTCCCTGCCTTCCCGCTCTTCCTCAAAGTCGCTCTTGAGACGCCGGTAGTCGTCCAGCAAGGAAGAGTAGTTGTCCAGCAGCTTGGTCAAGGTGTCCGCATTGCGGAAGGCCTCGAGCTTTGAAGCCGCATCGTCAATAGCTTGGTCAGTCAGCATCTTTGTGCGGCATGCAGTGACGCATGCTACCTCGTATCAGCGATTGGCGCGAAAACGGGCGGCGCTGTCAATGGATGAAGAAAAGACAGAGGCAATGGTGGAGTGCGGTGAGCGGCCACGACTTGCAGTTGATGCGGAGCGGAGCGCAGGGATGCAAACTGCAGCGTGCCGATGGGAACACAGAAAGGGAAAATGCCGGCAACTGGCTGCATCCCGTGCACCATCGCAGCGGACACTTGCAGGCTCCAGAGCTAGCAGTCTATTCCCCGCTCGGCAGAGAGCTTGTTCTGACAACAACAGTGCCAGTAATAACTGTGGGGAGGAAGTAGAGCTCGACTTTGAGCTTGATGCTTGATGTACAAGTAATACTTTGAATTGTATGTGCCTGGAGTCTTCCTAGCCTTCACTCTCGTCGTCGCGATGCTTGCAGACCCAGCAGCTGCGACAGTGAGATGTAGGTAAAGATTATCGTAACTAGCTGTCATGCTTGCCTCGAGCTTTGTACTCTTCGCTCCTGGATTACCCAACATCGTCAAGTGCAAGGGATCGCTGTGCGCATCCTTCACTTCTCCCCCTTCTTTCCCCGAATCCACCAAAATTCTAGTCCTGAAAGTGGAAAGGGAGAAAGTCTGCATCGTTGAATTCAGGCTCTAGGTTCCGGTGTAAGTTTTCAAAGGGATCATCATCGAATGGCAGAAACGCGGTCCCGGCCTCATTGCACTCTTGGTCCTCAACTGGAAGGATGCTCTCGGATACTGCTGTGCCATCGGTGACAATGAGATTTGGTGATAGAAAAGGCAAACTTTGGTAACTGGCGCTTGTGCACAGTTACGGTAGCTGTTGCTGATCTGTGCATTTCTCCTGGAATTCCGACTGCACAAAAGCCATGGGACTATGATCATGCGTGGTTTGAAGGTTGTTTTGCCCCAGGTCGCCAGTAAATGAACCCTCCATACTTATTTCAGCGAATGGGCGAGTATCGACAGCTTTGACCAATGCAGTAGCCAATGTCATGTTGGGGCAGTCCGGTTCAACTGTTGTGGTTTCGATGTTGGCGGGGGAAGAATTGCCGTCCGATCCGGTATCCCCCGCACTGCTCGGGCTACTTGCATTATCGCTACCAGTTTCGCCTTCGCCATCGATGATCCTTCGGATGCTGCTTAACAGCATTGATTTCGCGCCCTCGTAGAGCGCTTTGGCCAAATTGTCTTTGTTGACGCCAACGCTCGGGTGGAAACTCTCAAATCCACCCCTCGCAGAGATGTGCTCCTCGGCACATCGTAGCCCTTGGTCGTCCCAGTACTGCTCCAGTTCTTCAAGAAGCTCCGCGACCCGACCTTTGTTGTACACAGACTGTGGCCGAGGATAACCAGGAAACAAGATATCCCACAATGTGTACCACTGGTCGGCCCGAGAATGTGCCCTCTTGACTCGGTGTTTGAGCTTCTCGAAATGCGCGTCCGTGACGCCATCTGGAGCTGTAAATTTCTGTCTCCGGCAACGCCTGCGTCGAATATGTTCGTCATATTTCGGCTTGTCGTTCTGGAAGACCGTCCCACATATTGGGCAGTAAAACGGTTGCGTGTGGCATCGTCGGAGATGTTGCTTGATGTCTTTGACCATCTTGAGCTCCTTCGAGACGCATCTTTCGTGGAGACGTGCATCTCGTCGGTAATACGGACAGATGAGGTCTGGTTGTGAATTGGTGGTATTATCGGAGTTGCGAGGTCGTTTGTTGTCTCTCTCTCCTTTTCCCTCTTCTTCTTCTTCTTCTTCTTCCTGGTCCTCATCGTTTTCGTCCATGCCGTCATTGTTCAGCTGCCCATTGTGCCTTTCTACGCGCTGGACATTATCATCATCCCTTCTGCGCTTGCCGCCTGAGGATTTTTCTCTTTGAGAAGCACCGTGCGCAGTTTGCCTCGTATGGAAGTCTTCGCCCATCAGCATCAACTCAATCTCGAACTTGAGTGACAGATTGTTCTCGGAGCATGTATCATCGCGTATAAACGCAGAGAGTTTTGCTTTCAAGATCTCGAGCTTTCTCTTCCAGTCCTGCGAGCCACGGACCGCGTCGTCCCCAAGCCATTCATAAGAATCGCACTCATAATCTTGGCGCTCCAGTACAGCCGGGTGTGCACTTCTCGTCAAATTTTGGGGGAGCGCGTTCCTGAATGTGGCGTCCCACTCTGAACGTACACTGTGCTGGTCCTCTTCGGCAAGACGCATGGAAAACGGAAATGCCTCAAAGACAAGATCAGGATCATGATCGTCGTCGTCATCAGAAACGATGCCCTCAAATGCGCTTGTAAATGCACCATTTCTGTGCGGATGCGTGTAATAGCCTTCTGAGGGTGTGCAAAGCTCATGGGTGTAGCGCATGGCATAAGAATATCCGAAGTCTTCAAAATCACGATCCGAATGTAGACTCGAATGCAGATCAACCTCGGGATATCGGGGATGCCTCACATCGCTAGCTGAGTCAAAAAAAGTGACCGCGCCAGTATAGATGCTTTCGTGTTCGGCCGGCTGGCTCGTGTGAACATTGCGAGGCGTGTGCTCTGAGTTGGTTGGGCAGACTTCGTCGCTACTGCTCGCGTGACCTGCCCGGCCTGAGAACTGATAAGGTCGCAAGCCACCAGCCATAGCGATCTTGTGTTCAAGCTGCAGATTAGAATCCCGCTCGAATCAATATGAAGGAAATTTTTGGTGGCAGGATAGTAGGCTCAGATGCTCGAAGGACCGCCTGAATGTGCTCGTTGTGTTTGAATAAAGCGATGAGGAAGAGGAAAGTAAACAAGCAGAGCCTTGAAATGTACAGGACTCTAAGGCGAGAGTGTCAACGAACGAATGTGCATTGAGACCGCACTGACTGCGCGCCCGCAAGGCAGTGAACATTGGCACGCGGAATGTTCTTCCACTCCACAAACTCACTAATTGTGCGCAGGTCTGCCACCTCTTAATCGGCAAGGGTGGGTGCCAAGGAAGTAAGCGAAGGTAGCCAGCTGCCAGGCGAGGGAGGGTGCTTCTTAGAGAGACACGACAACCAACGAGCATCATTTACAACAACAAGGGTATGATGCGGCCGCTTTAGGGTACTGTATCCGCCATCGGATCGATTTGTAGCAGAACCTTTTGCGTGCGGAAAGTAATGCCTGATGCGCCTTGGTTGTCGAAATCCACAAGACTACGAGCCGTATCTAGATGTACTGTCGCGCGCGCACCAGCGCAGCAGCACACTTAGTTGCAGTGGTCGTCTCAAAGAAGCTTGAGTCACTTGGAGTGTTCACGCACAGAGGTGCGTAAACACCTACATGCGCACAACTGCTCGCTTTCAAAAGTTTGACTTCAGGAGCCAAGCTTTGTATTCAGGGCCGGCTATAAAAGATTGTCCATGTCCATTTTCTCAACCTGCATGACTTTTATGTCGGCATCGTTCTGTCTCCTGTGGCAATAAAACAGATTTCCAAGCCTGAATCTGTAACCAATAACCCTGCAATACCGCACCCAAACGCAGAATGGAAAATCAGCAGGGAGTTATCCCAGTTTTGTAATAGCTTTGGAGCTTGAGATCACAGGCTGAACAAACAACCAGAGAAAACCAACAGCATTACATCAGTAACCATGCTCCTTTCCGCGGGAAAAGGCTAAAGTCCGCAGCTAAAGCATCGGCATATCATCATGATCATGTCGTCATCGACGCGCAATACAGGATCAATCTTGGCATATATCCTTCTATATACCACGTACAGAAGACTCAAGATGCAATCAAGCAATACGAGGAAGCACAACGGACTTAAAGTGGAACTGATGTTTCGTAGTTTCAGGGAGCGGCAAGACTGCGGTAAATTGAAAACGATGTACACTAGTTAACTAGCCACTCCCAAATCATGTCATAAAAGTCTACTAGAATGAAATCAGTTGACCCAGGCAATTAAATTGGGGTCAAGTTTGACATATCCGTCTCATTTTACTTCCAGGCCTCCCCTCGATTACCAACCATGTCTGTTCGTGTCAATAGATGGGAGCCAACCTACGCTCTTGTCCTCGATCGTACGCTTAGAAATTATGTACCACGGACCCATCATCAAGTTGTGTTAGTTCCAATTGTTGTGCCGCACCAAGCTCGTCAAGTGTGATGGGAAATTTTTGAGCTTTCATGATGGTGCAAATGCCGAGCAATGAATTTGCTGCTCAATTACACAACAAGTTAAGCAATTAAGTTGTGAATATGCAGTGATTGAAACGACATAATTTGAAATCAGTTGAGTTTCGAGACAGCCAGCTCTACCTTGGTTACCTTGGGGAAGCAGGAAGAAACAGCGAGAATATTGCCAACTCCCTCACAGCCACGAGAATTCACGCGCCCTCGTCACCATTTCGAGAGAAAAGTCATTGTCAAGTTATAGGTTGGTCTTCATCCTATTTATATTTTACTTTCTCGATGTTATCGTAGATCTTTGGCATCGACGATTCCACAAGTCAGGCCAACGTCGGCAACAGTTTCACAAGAATACGGCGTCACAGAACTCTACCAGAAGTGGATTTTATCCCGCCTGGTATGTACTGTGAATAAGCTGCCAAAATTTCTATCAGCAAGTTTCTAGTTTGCAGAGCAAATAACTATTGCACAAAATGTTCCAATATTTGTTGACAAAGGTTCGATGATTGTGAAGTGGACACTTCACCACTTTCAGATTTTTCTGTTAGTTTTCTAGACTGTCGGGTTGTTTCAAAGTCAGAAATCATAAGCTTTGTTACAAACACGGGCTCTTGGGTTTAAAAGGTTGCCAACGCATTTGACCACTTCGATTGATATCCCCTGGATCTCCAGGCTGTCCTCACCTTGTGGTAGTCACGCTTTCCGCCATGATAAGTCCCGAGCTACCGAAATAGTTAATTAAATATACTGTTCGCAGCACCTATGAACACAATTGCCACATTTTCTTCCTATTTCTTCGTGGATATTTAAGGCTAGTATCGTAGTCTGCCTGCTCATAATTACACCTTGTAGTCTACAAACAAGACATCATGTTCTTTAGTATAATTTCTCACTCTACACTAGCCTTCATAGTCGTCGGTCTAGCATCCTTAGGACTAATCTCTTTTGCGAAAAGTACACTACTATTTAATCTTAACTGGAAAATCTACAATTAATCTTGACACATTCGAGCCCAGTTGTGCATTTATTCGAATGAGGCTTTGTTGTCTGCCCAAGCGAATGTCTCGTGAACACCCCTTTCATGATTTTAGGCTCAGGGCTGGCTAAGTGGATGAGGTAGCCTATTCATAACTCTCAAGTGACATAACTACATGCAAATAACACGTGAGGAATCAGAAAAGTCCCCTTGCTTGGAATCACGCAGTAAAAGGCCACATGACGATACGTGAAAACACCCTTCTTCTTTCTACCAAATACTTGAGTTGTGTAAAATGCTAGGTCGTTGTTGGAGGCCTGGTTTTCACTAATCGTGTGATGAAGGATGTAGGTAAAGGTCTAGGCGATAATGCGGTGATGCCATCCGACAGGTGCTCCGCATAGCCTGTCGAAAGCCAAATTGAGATCAAGCACCCATGCTTCTGGCAGCTTAACACCGTTTGTAGCACACCTTACATTCGTCCCCCAAGGCGCTTAGCTTAGTTGAGTGGTCACTTCTTCCGCTACATCGCGGTATAGATTATAGAATTGAGCCTTACTATGACTGCCATCGCTGTAAATACTACACCCGCGTGAGTCCGCCAACTGGACTCTGTAATTATTGGCAACACAAGACCGTACCGGATCAAACAGGGCAGGCCCCACGAGAGGCAGTTACACAGGAGAAATATAAACCTTTGAAGACCACTAATTATGTTTACGTTAAAGTATACAGATTAAGCAATTATGCTCCCAAAGTTGCTGACTTATCGTTAGATCTTTGTTCTGAGAAGGTAGGCCATACTCTAGTTTGGCCCTCAATTAGGTATATCTCGTTCTTTAGTTGAAGCTGCAACTACCATAATATATTTTGTGAACTATTTTCTACTCTCCTCGAGCCCTTAAACACATTCCCGACTGGCGTTATCTCATGTATAAAACTGTGAGCTAAAATTTTCTGTCTAGGGCCAATGACTTCGAGAAGTATTCTTGTAGGAGTCTCGCATAAAGTCCATACCCCCTACCAGCTGAACGGAGTCTCACTAAACCGTAAAAAACACCTCAAACGCGGGTCTGAACTTGTGGCTTTGTGGTCAGTATTAACACGTCAGTCATGAAGCTGCTCGTTAGTTACGGCTACCGTACCCCATGTATGACCATCCTGCCATGTTCAGTCAACGGTTTCAGGGGGTCGTGCTGAGGGGTATCAGCTGCATATAATCACCACCCCTCCACTCGGCAGTTCAAGTCGTCTCAACCATCCCACCACCCCGCGCACAGAAAATGGCAGACAGTCTCTCGCCGTATGTCTACACGCCCCTGAGCCATGGCGAGATACGTCTCCTTTACTCGACCACAGATGCCCCTGCCGACAGGACCACATGGACGTTGCGGGCAAAACGGCTTCTTCGTGCTGATGGCGAACCTCCGCTCATGTACGACGCTCTCTCGTACACCTGGGGGTCTCTGGGTCGTACCTTCCCATTTGTGTGTAACGGCAAGGAGCTTCAGATCCATAAGAACCTGAAGGAAGCGCTGCCATATCTTGCGAGGCGAAAGTCCTCCTTGCCAATCTGGATCGACGCGGTTTGCATCAACCAGACCGACGACGACGAGAAAGCCGTTCAGATTAGCTTGATGCACAAGATTTACCGACAGGCAGCCATGGCCTGGATATGGTTTGGTCCTCTACAGATCGGGCCCGAAGTCATCACGTTGTTTCAGGAGCTGATAGCCATTGGGCCGGAGCTGGCTGAATTGCGCAAGGTCGACAAGACTCGCGACCCAACGGATTTCGGCTTGCCGGCCGTCGACTCGCCAATATGGAGAGCTGCCAACGACGTACTCGGCAACAAGTGGTTCACCAGAGTGTGGATTGTGCAGGAGGCGGCGCTCCCGAGAGCGGTCAAGTTTCTCTGCGGCGTCACGGAGATATCGTGGGAGATTATTGAGCAGGTCCTCGACCACCTCGTAAGCATCAGATATGCCCTGAAGGGCCCCGGCAATGCTCGAATCCCATTGAACTGGACGAGCCAACATACCGTATTTCTTATCCGGCACCGCGAGAAAACATCCGAGACAACACTGGCGTGGGCTGATCATATTCTCTCTGTACTGGGTCTGATGGCCGGCAACCACGCCTGCTATGATCCACGCGACTATGTGCTTGCCCTGATGGGCTTTGTGGACGAGGAAAGAATCAAGCAACTCGCGATAGCAGAATCGAGAACGTGGTCTCTGGCGGAGCTCTACACCCGATTCACCCACTCTCTGCTCACAAACGCGAATCAGTCAGCCTTCAGGTGGTGGCAGCTGCTACACGAGGCAACTGCGACTAACAAAACAGCTGACCTGCCAAGCTGGGTGCCCTCTTATTACAATATGGGAGACGAGAGTCACAACGCGCCGTTGAAGTTGTCAAGTCTGCTCAACCTACGGCGTCGAGATGGGTCGACCTACAAGGCCAGCCGAGCCAGCGATATGGCTGAGCAGTCTGTGGGAGACTACTCCAGGCTCGTCGTCCGCGGTAAGGCTTTCGATATGGTGGACCGTACATTCGAAGAAAGTCCGGATCAGCTTGCCTGGCGTGGCGGGCTCTCTGGCCTGTCAGCAGCGGAGGGAGTCGCTGCTATGCGAAGGCTCGCTGACTGGGAGAAGGCATCGAGGTCGGCCATGCTTGGTTACGGCTATGTCTCGGTTGAGTCCTGGCCAGAGGACCCTGCATATACGCAGGTCTTTGTGAATGGGACGACCCTGAAGTTGGATGACTACTGGCGCACTTTTTATGCCGACTGTATGGACAGGGGAGACTTTCAGGCCACGTATAAGGACCATTGCGCCGCACTCCGCGCTTTTCATCGATGGATAGAGCTGCTTGAGCAGGCAGTTCGTGAGGAGGAACAGATGAGGTATGTCATTCGTTACGGACCTCCGAATTATAATAGAATGGCCTGCTTGCCTAACAAGCCTAGTATTAACCAAGACATCGATTAGCCTTCTTGGAGATTGCGTCCCTAGCGAAAAACCTCCCTTGAGCGACTCGGACCAGGCCGCGTGGAATCTTGGTGAGCGTGGTGGGCCAATACTCAATCTAATCTGCAGCATCAACGAAAACTTCTTCAAGCGGAGACTCTTCTGCACTGTCGGCGGACGAATCGGCTTCGGTCCTGCTCGGATACAATCTGGTGACATAGTTTGCGTACTCAACAACGCAGACGTCCCTCACACGTTGCGCGCTCACGGCAAGGGGAGGCGGAACGAGTATGAGCTGATCGGCGAGACTTATGTTCACAAGATGATGAATGGCGAGGTGGAGGACCTAGATGTGCCTGTTGTGGACTTTCATTTGGTGTAAGCTAGCTTTCCTGGTAACTCTTGGTGGTTTTAGATATCATCCTTCATGACGTGATTGGCACCAAAAGGTCCATGAAACTCGATAAGTTCATTGTTCGCAAACACTGATACGCACAGTAATTTCCTTGTGACATCTATCGTCACGCGCGTTGAGGTGGTTATGTAATGCATGTGAAGGAGTTTGAATTAATGACAAATGCGATCCCTACACACGTCCCATGCATGAACGCTGTCATTTTCCATGCCGACGTGCTCATGTTATGCAGAAGCTCAGTTATCTCTAAGTATATTACGCAGCTGACTCAAAGCCTCGAGAACCGTCGCCTGTCGGATCTGATCCCGATCGCCAGGGAAATTGAACGGTCCCAGAGCCCAGGTCTTGTCTGGCGAGGCGATCCCGATGAAGACCGTGCCCACTGCCTTTCCGTCCTGTAGGTCTGGACCGGCGACGCCAGTCGTGCCGACACCCCAGGTCGTGGGCTTCTTGCTGTCGGTCGTGGCGATGTTGCGGGCGCCCACGGCCATCTGCCTAGCGACTTCCCCGTGGATCACGCCGTGCTCGGCGATGAGCGCAGCGTCGACATTGAGAAGGTGCTCCTTGAGTTCGGTCGCATAGGAAACGACACCGCCGCGGAAGACGGAGCTCGCGCCGCCAACGGAAGTCAGTGCTGCCATGACTCCGCCTGCTGTGAGGGACTCGGCGACGGCAACGGTCTGACCGGATTGCTTGAGTAAGGAGATGATGTCGAAGACTACATCGCGCAGGGTCTCTGACGTTCTTTTGGTAAAGGTCGACATTTGGTGATTGCTTGCTGTGTGGTTGTGATGGGTGTACTGATGTGATTGCGAATGTATGTAGTCAGGGTAAGTGTGGTGCAGTCGCAGTTTGTTACATTGAATGCAATCCAAGAGATGGTGACAGGCATGACTGCATGCTATTCAGGCAACCTCATGACTGGGGCCATCTGGCTGACCATGCTGACTGCCAAGGTTCAAGCCTACCTCCTACGTCCTGCAGAGTCACTATTATCTAGAAGCTTATCCTCGGACCCACCAGCTTGGCCACTGACATGAAGACGTTGGAGAGACGGCCTGACTCATACATGCAGGCAGGTGGACAAGATTCAGGCTCCATGCATGTTGGGATAGCTAATGCAGCCTCTCAGAATTGCCTAGTGGGGGTTGATGCGTGGTCGGAGCTTTGAACTAGGGAATGCCATAACAATTTTATGTAACACCACATCATACAAAAGACTATCAGACATGCTTTCCAGTCATGCGGCTTTGGGATGAGTGATCTTCAGCAAACCACCGGTGAAGCATGTGTCTGTAGTACCTCGCAGTTGTGTAGGTTGCTCATATCTAGACTAGGGCAGCCGTGCAATCTTTTCGGCTGTTTGCCAATCATATCAATCAAAACGCGTAATTATAACTAAGCCAGACAGAAAAGCCGACGTGATGAGCACGGAGGCGACACGTACAATCACTGCGTGGTGGATTGTGGTTCTTCTTGTATGGAGAAACAGAAAGCAAGCCGTACAATGGCAATATCACCTGGCTGCCGACTTGGCACGGATGGTTTGCAAAGTAGCCTGCAATCAAAAATACAGCCGCCCGACCCTCGGCTTTTGACTTGTTGCCTCGTTGAAAGGCATACCTTTGTCCCTTATCTGACCTCTCCCACGCAAATTCCAACGTCCGTGCTCAGCCAACCATCACCGCCCTGCTTGAGCAGCCGTGCCATTGTCTCGTGCAGATAGCTAGGGGGAGAAGGCGGTTGCATGCCTAGACCAGCAGCAGTCGCTTTTCCGCCGAGCTGTATAATACCGACGCCAAGCTGTGGTGCAAAGAACACCCGATCGATGCTGAAAGACAGCTTCAGGATTGCCACAAGAAACACGTCACCGTGCGACACCCGGACGGCAGCATTTTGAAGCTCAGGAATCCAATGTACCAAGACAATAACTTAAAGTTGTGAGTAGAACAATCTCAGAAGGGCTTAGTGCTCACTGGTTCTGAGCGCTGAGATGCTGAAGTTGCGCCCACTGTCTGCCCTTATGTGAAAATGCTGTGCTTGAGGTCGCAAGCGATGGCCTGCTGACAGACTGGTGACATAAAAATAGGGAATTCTTCATCGAGTTCCGTGACTACTGACAGCTTGTACATCATCGGCAAAGCGAATCGCCTCGGACTTTTGGCTGTTTCATTATGGTCTGATGGTGGGACAAGTCACGCTTGACAGAAATACTAGCCCCGGCTCTTCAGAAAAGAACACTAGTCACAATCAGCAACATCGTGTGCTTTGGCCTGGGTGAATTCAGCACGCGACCTCTGATCATTGTATCAGAGAGCCGTACGTAGAGGGCATGGAGGACCTCCTTAGAGACATAATAGGCTGTATTCACGATTGAGAGACCAGGAGACCTTGTCTACATCACGCAGCAGCCTTCGCAATGGCCAGTTTTGTAGAAACAGTTCAAGCGAAGTGCTGCAAAGCAGAGCTCCCGCCTCCGATCCCGCTTGACCCACGATCCGGCCTTTACCAAAATAATTAAACTAGTACTTCAAGAGGTCAGCAAGTTCGGAATTGTGGGCAAGAATGGCGCCAGCGAATTCGCAAAGCTCGAAAACAACTGTATCTTGTTTGCACCATTTGTCAGCGCGCCAGTTCGGTAGATTGTGGCAGAATTCGCGCGCCCCTGCCATCATCATCTGCACCAAGGTTGACCAGTCGATTTGCCGCGATGTAAGACATGTAACCTCGCACTGCACATTTCTTTATTGGCTTCTGCTAATTGACGGTCTCGTGATAGAGGTCCACGACGTACAGACCCCGATTCATCCCGCACCAAACACATGTGGCGAGACTATGACGTTCAGCGATTTCCTGTTGTGAGGGATTTTGACTCACTGAGTGGCGGCGTCGACAGTCTATACATTTGCAACAAGCGCAAATAATAGTCCAACGTTATTTGTTGATGTCACGTCGCCATCACCAAGGGAGCTGAGGGTTATAATGTCTTTGCTCCGCTTCGAAGAGCATTGTATGACCTTGCGTCTGCGAGAGGCAGCAGCGCAATCTGGCCCGCGTTATCGATTTTTGAGGATGAGTGCAAACTGCAAATCTAGAATTATTCGAGTTTTTCCATAGTGGCGCTGCACGCGCACACATGACTATAAGTCCATGGGTGCCTTGCGGGCAGATTTGGCACAGCCCCAAATTCACATAGCGGCAAGTCAGCCTGCGCACGATTAGTAAGTTAGTGGAGTGGAAGAACATTCCGCGTGCCAATGTTCACTGTACCGCAGCTTTGTTTATATCATGTCAATTGCTTTGTCCACTTTCAACGCCCCGTCATCAAGAGGGACACTCCGTTCAAACAGAGCCGTGACTCCATTATGACAACCCTTGCGAGTAAGCCTATCCTCGCTGAGAAATATAATGATATGCTATTTAATAGCGCAAAGATCCGGCCCACCTCTCTTCCTACCACAAACACCGCAACCTCAAAGTGCCGCAAAAACGATCAACTTTGCTTCCATAGTCAATCAAACAGCACCGAGTTTGAGTCCTACGCAATCTACACTGCCAGATCTATTACAACCATTCGTATAAGAGCAAAGAAGATGTCCGCCAAAAACTTCATGCAGAATTGGAGATTCGTCTTCAACTCTGCGACAAAGTCTTCCACGCAGCAAAAACCTCGACTACCACCACCAGACTGCACAACCGAGCTTCGACACGACATCGAGATTATAGATTCCATGGCCGAAGGCATGGCCCACTCATTCTGGTGGATCACCGTAGATGGTCAGCTGCAACGTGCGACACAAAACATCTACAGCTTGGATTACAGGAATGGAATCATCGACATTGGGTACACGCTCAACAGCACAAGCGTGTTCGGTAACGACACCGTGTGCGAGGAGTATTCTGTTACAGAAGGAGAGACTTTCTCCAAGACGAGTAGGGATCACCTCGAGGCCCAGGACGTCATGATCGCTTACGACACGGATTTACTCGCGCAGGACGCCAACATTCATGGCGCTTTACAGACCATTTTCAGAGAGTGTGGAGGCGACACTCGCTGGGTCTTGGACAACGACAAATGCGTCATCCGCCGTCTCGAGGTCAAGTGCGGCCCTGTCACTGGTGGAAACACCCGATATCCAGGTGAGCACCACCCAGGACTATACCTATACTTATGTGATCACGAAAAGGGGGCTAACCATATATGCTGCTGCGCGATAGCCACATCGGCGCATGTCGGCTTTGTCTTCGGCCCTATTACCTGCATCATTAACATCAGGAAGGCTATTTCGAGCTACTCAGCCTTAGTTAAGGCCCTACCGAGTCTTGAATCAATCCGCAACACGGAGCGAACCGTCGTCAAAACAGACTGGAAGCTAGGGCCGGTGTCACCTGCATTCTGGGAGCAATTCAAGCTCTGTGAGGAGCCTGCGCCGGCCCATCCCGTTTTCATCGTTGCAATCCCAACAGAGAACAAACACAAAGTCGCGCTGATCAAGGAGTATTTCCACCGGCGCCTGCCTATCAAGTCCACGGTGCACTTTGACGTGGTGCCGTCTGAGTCCTGTGTCGGCGAGCAGCCGTACGACGACGCCGGCACCAAGGGCGCCTGGAACCGCATGCGCAACGCGATGCTGCACATCACCGGTTGCCCAGACATGACGCGGCTCTGGGAGCAGCGGAAACCAAGCGAGGTGTTCTTCGCCACCATAGAAAATTTCATCCAGACCACGAGCATTGCGCGGCCCACGGACTTTGGCGTCGTCATCGTGGCGAGTGCAAAGCGCAGGACTTACTCGGGCTGCATCACGACGGGCGTCACGGTAGATCCGCGGTATGTGGACGCGGCGAGGTGCTACGGAGCTGATGGCGACTTTGGCGGGGTGGCGAACCACGGCAGGGTCACGGTCGGAACCGTCCTCGCTTCCAGGTACCCGGGTTTGGATAAGGCCAATTGGCATGAGGTTGTAGCTGGCGTTTCGCGGTACGAATTGCTGCGGAGGGCGATTAACTCTCTCCCTCTGCCATGAGTAACTGGGCGCGCTGGAACACACAATATCTCTCACTTTTCATTCGGTGGTGGCTTTGCTGATGAGAGAGAGAGAGAGAGAGAACGAATGTACTTGATACATTGCTTTGAAAGTTAAGCATACATCCCAAAGCTAAGCATTTGTAATCGTTACATGTTCTTGGATCTGCCCCCTGAAACACAAAAATATGGTGGATCATCCATCTGGTAATTATGGGAGGCAAATTTGATTTTCTAGTTGGCAAAAAGTTTGATTTTGGAAAAGATTTACGCAGTACAATAAGAGGCCATTCGGCAGCTATTCTGCCGCCTTTCATATGACTATACATAATTTTCGTGATCTTTATATCTGCCCTCATGCATCAGGGCTTTTTCATCCGCGCATTCATGGTTCCCTGCTGCTTCTTGTGCTTCCTGTGAACGAAAAACACCCAGAGGGGCGTCAGCAGCGTGGCTGGTATCGCTACGGCCCAGAATATCCAGAACTTTTCAGACACTGCCCATCCAGAATCTTTGAACTCGAAGAAGCTCGTGCTGAAAATGGACTTTTCATTGTCTTTATTAGAAAAAGGGTCGCAAGTACATATTCTTGCGAAACATAGCGACTTACCGAGACAAAGGTCGAGGGCAGGAAGAACATGGTCAAAATAGCGATCGACTTAACCACGGTGTTATCGGACTGCGCAATATTGTTGAAAGCCTGGAGAGAGTCATGGTTAGTAATGCTACTCCAATTCCATAACGACAACTGCCACGCACCAGTGTGATCTCTTTGTCAAGCCTCTTGTCGTTGGAGACTGAGCGCAGCCTTAACGACTTCACAGCCTCCAGCTGGAAGCGCCCATACTCTTGGGCCTGCATGGTATACTCAAGATTGGTCTCTGACCAGAGCTGCGCGTGGAGAGATCTCTGGTACTCGAGCAACGAGGTGATGGTGTTGGTTGTGACCTCTAGTACCTCGGACGTGTGTATGCCGTGCCGACCGACTTCGTGCATGATCTCAAAGCGCTGACCCACGCTTGTGTGGCCTCTAGACTAGTGCAGAAGTTGTCACGTTAGCTCTTGTATGCATCTTGAGCAACGGGGTGTTTTGACCAGTCAGCTATAGAGCCATGGAGACCAACCTTTTCAATATCGCGAACGCGATCCCGCACGCGCCACACAGCAACGTCGAGCAGGAGGATGACTTTGTTGAGCAGGACGCTGTGCAACGCCAGCGGGTCCGCAAAATTCACCGCCTCTCCAGATCGGTCTTCATGCTGTTCCTGGAGTAACTCCTTGAGACGGCCAGGCATCTCGTCGGGCGTGTCCACACACAGGATGCGGAGTATGTTATCTTCCTCACCATTGCTGTTGGTGCATCTCTTCCAGTTTGTAAAGAAGCCCATCTCATGCCAGATGTATTCCTTGCCTTCTTTCTTGACATACTCTGGATCATCCATGCGGCTCCCGCCACCTTCGACTTTCTTCAACATCTTGGCAAGGACGCTGAACCAAGTACCTGTGAGATAGGGCGGGGAAAGCTGTCAGTCTCCAAGGTCCAAAGCTGCGACTAAGATTGGCGAACAACTTTTCAGACTTGTAATGTAGGAATTGAGAGGTACCCAGTACATACTACATTCTTGAACAACATAGTGCGCCCCGAAACTACTGGGACTTGGATTGGGCCGAGTTCGAGCGCCAAAGTATCCGTTGAGCTCGCCCAGCGGTTTCCTCGCCAGAAACCGTGGCGCTCCGAATGCCGAGATGAGATCCGGCCCTTCATTGTTCAGCGCTATAAATCGATCTCGGGTGAGGAACCTGGTGGAGGTTTGCGCACATTGGAAACGTTAGTAAGGCTGTTTCTAGTGGTGTATAAGGACAAGAGGCGTTCCATACACGAAACAAATCCTTGGCAGATTTTGTATCTACAAGCTGGTTAGCAAGGGGCCCATTACATACGAGGTATGTCCATTCTCCTAGCTGACCTCTTTGGGCTTCAAATAAACCGTTGCATCCAACCACGTGTCGCTGGTTCGATCTGAGGATTCTGGTCAGTATAGAGATGAATACAAGACTGTCTCTATTGCTTACCATATTGAAGCATGGGCAGAACAGGTTCCATCTCGATCGTAATAGAGTCGGGATCCTTCATTGGTAGCTGTGACTGTGGAGCAAAGTACGAGGCGGAGGTTATTGCGGGAGTGTCTCGACGCCAAGGTTGAGGATCAAATGAGGGAACAAGGACGGCCCGGGTTTTGTCAAAGAAGGCAGAAACGACGTGAAGGGCGGGAGGCCGGGTCGCGCATGGTGGATGAACCGGTCAGCACAGCCTCCGAGTAGGATCTGATCGTGCAGCATTTTGCATTTGCACAGCCTGGAGCCTTGCGGTGAGCCCTGTCAGGCTTTGATTGGGGCCGCAGCTGCATCACGGGGCCACGTAGCCGCGCGCAGAAGCCTGCCTGCATGATTACTACCAACGCATGACATGGGTAGAGTATCCCAGTGGCTCTGATTCGTTAGGAGTAGTAAGTCGACGGGGCTGGGGTGTTACATTTTCTACCAACATGCATTGTACGCGCGGCTAGAAACATTTGGGGAAGTAGGCGAAGTAAAATGCTCAGCCCATCTATAGTTAGTGCCCACTGCTGAGAAAGCCCTTTACTCCGCGATCTCGATGAACCCAAAGCTTCTCATCCCTGACATCCATGAATGATAAGTGTAACTCCGGAGAGACTTCCGGGTCAAAAGATTGTCTCGAGGCTCTCTTAGGATCAAGACGCAGCTCGAGAAATTTCTAAAAAATCCATCCCAGTCTTTATTTCAGCTGTGAAAAACCGTAATCTGTTTTTGGGCAGTAGCCCCCAGGAGTGACTTTGTGTGGCGTTTTACCACTATAGTAAAACAGAACATGTTCCACAAGGTAGTAGGCCTGACAATAGTTGTGTGTTGCGCGACGCTTTGATACACAAAGACCGTCTTTCATGTTCTCCCGCTGGTTAGACGAATATGCCGAGATGGCCCTTGCGTTGGCGATTTATACATAACATCAAACACTGCATGGTCGCGCTCACTGAGCCTCCTGCCGGTCACTCATCGCAAAGCCTATACTCCCCGCCACCGTTCTTAAATTCTGTCCTTCTCCGCCACGTGACTGATACTCTCTCGAACTCCTTTCCCAGGCTTGACCACGGTTTTATTGAACTTGGTTGCGCTCAGGCTGTACTGACTTTTCTCCAGATCAAGCACATCAGATTCCGCCTCCAGTGTTTCCAGAACTACCAGGCTTTCCTATTCAGCATACCTAGTATCTAACTTGTTAGATATGCTTATCGCCTCACAATGTAATATATGAAATCTTCCGGAGCCTCTCGTCTGCGGCAGAAGTTGAAGAATCTGGCATAGGCTGCTCTGCTACGAAAAGTCTACGTCAAGGCCTAAGGTGTCGGTGGAGCGGTGCAGGCCTTTGACGGTCCAAATCAGCAAATGGCTCCTTTTGAGGGGATACTTCTGTTCGTCGTCGTCGGTAAAAAATGTGTCATCTGTTTCATAGAGGTTCTGATGGACTGGTTGACGAGACGAATCAACTCGCGGTACGAGAAAGACGAGAAACGGACACACGGACTCTAGTAAAGAGACACCACGAACTCTTTTCTTCCTCCTCCTCTCTGCCTTCTCTTTGCTGTTATAACGTTATGTATGTAACGACTTGGGCATCGAAGGAGCACGAGATGGATGTTTCAGATGGCTATATTGACAGTCGTCTGGTTCTAAAAGGGAGGAAATAAAGCGAGTGTATGAGAGCTCTGAAGCTCTGTTTATATGCTCGACTAGGTGCTCCAAATGATGACTCAACTACTCCAGAGGGGCCGCAGGCTGCGCACTATAGGAATGTAAGCGTAGTTACATATATACAGTAGGTCTAGAGAGCTGCGAAGCGAATTCAGCTAGAGGTTTTCCCATCATTTCAACCATACGGGTGCTTACCTACATCAAAGTCTTAGTTCTGCAGTTGTAATAATGAGTGGAGACTTATAGACACGGCTACTACAATGGCGGCCGAACTAAAGCTCGGTATAACAAGAAGTATAATGGTAGATTGCGGTTCTTCTTTCTCGGTTGGTAATTAGCAATGTTTGATCACTTTCAGCTAAAGGCAAAAATATTCGAGAGATTCAAAGTAGAAAAAAAGCATACGGAGACGGGTCGGTCAGTCAGAATACAAGGACTTCCAAAACCATATATTCCAGCACTGGATGCGCAGCTTAAAAGCGTCCCAACAAATAGGTTCTCGGTGCTGTAGGGAATAATTGACTGACTTACAGAGTATTCGTAATTAACGATGTGGCAGGACTAGATAGAGCACAGTAAGGCAGAGAAAGATACTGCCGGACGAACGTTCCTTAATGCATCTA
This sequence comes from Microdochium nivale, assembly GCA_026745475.1. Taxonomy (NCBI): domain Eukaryota; kingdom Fungi; phylum Ascomycota; class Sordariomycetes; order Xylariales; family Microdochiaceae; genus Microdochium; species Microdochium nivale. The sequence goes on along the minus strand of JANTFD010000006.1, from coordinate 2,454,100 downwards.
AGTGAAGGGCCTCTAGACGCGAAGGGTATCAACTACTACTTTGATGAATTGTTAAATTCAACCACTAACCTACAGTAGTCTAACATAAGCCTTTACCATCAAAGAACGGTCAGTCCCATAATCATTTATTTGTCAGAATAATGTGCCAAGACCAATAGTTTCTGGAGACGACGGAAGCTCTAAATCTCGTAAAATCTATCCTACATTCCAACCCAAACACTTCCACAAGTTCTGTGGCTGATGTACGAGCAACAGTGGGGACTCAAGTGGCGACACATGTGTTGATTTTTGACTTCGAGACACTACTCGATTCAGCGACGGCCACTCATTTCTGTTCATGCTCATGAGTACTACGATGCGGTGGCGTGCGATTTTGATGAATGTGTTATTTTATTGCTCTGGCTCAGAGATCACTTCCTTTCTGGGCACTTTATGATACTAATCTCCAGTCTTATAGAGAAGGCCGTACAATTGCAAGTTGGGCTCGGCCACAAGAGGTTTCAGCGAGATAAAGAAACTTTGGTGGTATCCGACATAGCTCATCAAGCCGTGTTGCAAGTGTCATAAAGTTGTTCATGTTGAGGTCTTGAGTTTCTGGCGCAAACAACGTTGGTGGACCTTCAAACATGCCACTAGAACAGCCACAATTGTTTGCACTAAGATGTCCGTGGACATACGTCTACTACTTATGTGAAATTGCCTGAACAGGTCCAAATGGCTCGAGAGACGAGGGTGCCACGATCGCGTTTTCAAACAGCAAGCTTGAGACTAGGTGTCCTGGTAGTGAAGCGTTACATCGACAGAAAGCAAATGGGTATCATTGAAACTTGGCAGGATTACTCGAGATCAATCTCCGTAGGACGTCAATTTGTCGTGCTTGTGTCTTGTGTTGGAGATCTGCAACTCGCTGGTTGTCTTGACGTCTTATACCATTCGAGTAGACAACAGTGAAGTCTGGTATGCGTTCACCAGGTAGCACAATGCTTCTTGGGGTGAGTGTACAATACTGGCGCGAATCACGTTAGTACATCGCAATCAAAGAGAGACAAGACGCGCCTGGGCTATGGCAACACCATCGCAGGCTGAATTGCTTGGTTCGAACATACCTTGCCCAGTTTTGCGCCTCTCCCAACTCGACAACCCACGCCGATTGTCGAAGACTCTCCAATGGTAGTTCCACCAGACTCAATTACTGCTCCGACGTCGACTGTGATGTAGTCGCTTAGGACAACTCCATCGCGGGTGTCTATCGGCGTGGTGTCTTCGGAGGGAGCACCAAGTAGCGTTCGCTCATGTATGATACAGCGGCGCCCGACCGTGATGCGGCCATGCGAAGAGTCGATCTTGGCACGTGGATGAACAACCGATTCGGAGCTGATGTTGATGGTGTGATGGCCCAACAGGACTGCGGAGTCGGCGATGATGAGTGACGAGGAGAAGTTGACGGGGGCTTTTGGACCAGCAGGCGTTCGAGGAAGCACGGATTGTCGTTTGCTCCCTGAGGATGCCATGACCACTTCCGATAATGGCGAGGGTTGTGGCGCGGCTTGGGATTGGTCGGTCGAACTGGTGTTGTCGCTGGCGCATGAATGCTTTAAGATTCCGCTGGTGACGGTTCACGGCAAGGGTACGGAGCACTTACCTTACCTACGCGTACTCTAGGATGCTGGGTGGGGTTCAAACTGGGTGACAATTTAGGAGGTAGAATGCAGCAATCACAATATCCAATATGCTCAAGTGCCCCGGTAGTACGATATTTGTGCACGAATCGATGACTTCATTGTGGCAAGGAGTAGCGCAGGCCGGGGTTGGCCGCCAATCACGCTGCAGCGATTCCGCATCAAGCTGCGACGTGGAGCCAGTGCCTCATCATTTTGCTGGCTGCTCGACAACGGCACTTCTGGATCATAACGGGCCTCTCCGCCAGCCAGCACCCCCCTCAACTGTCCAATTGGACATATAGCAACCGCAACGATGTTGTCGAGGACATCTGCGCAGTCCGCCACCTCGGCGAAGGCTCTGTCCCGCGCTGCCGCAGTTACGAGGACCAGCACATCCGCCCGGGGATTCGCGACTGTCCAGGATGGCGCACCGAAGCGAGTTTACGGTGGTCTTCGCGACCAGGACCGCATTTTCCAGAACCTGTACGGCCGATATCCTCCCGACCTCAAGCATGCCAAAAAAATGGGCGACTGGCACAAGACCAAAGAGATCATCCTGAAGGGTCACGACTGGATCATCAGCGAGGTCAAGGCCTCCGGCCTCCGCGGAAGAGGTGGAGCCGGTTTCCCGTCGGGTCTCAAGTGGTCGTTCATGAACTTCAAGGACTGGGACAAGGACACCAAGCCGCGCTACCTCGTCGTAAACGCCGATGAGGGTGAGCCTGGTACATGCAAGGATCGCGAGATTATGCGCAAGGACCCCCACAAACTCATTGAGGGATGCCTCGTCGCTGGCCGTGCCATGAATGCCACCGCGGCCTACATCTACATCCGTGGCGAGTTTGTTCACGAGGCTGCTGTTCTCCAGAATGCTATCAACGAGGCCTACGCTGACGGCTTGATCGGGAAGAACGCCTGTGGCTCTGGGTACGACTTCGACGTCTACATCCACCGTGGTATGGGTGCCTACGTCTGTGGTGAGGAGACGTCCCTCATCGAATCGATTGAGGGCAAGCCCGGCAAGCCTCGTCTCAAGCCTCCGTTTCCCGCTGCCGTGGGCGTCTTCGGCTGCCCTTCTACAGTTGCCAACGTTGAGACCATTGCTGTTGCCCCCACCATTTGCAGAAGAGGTGGCAACTGGTTTGCCGGCTTTGGCCGTGAGCGCAACCAGGGCACCAAGCTCTTCTGTATTTCTGGAAATGTCAACAATCCGGCTACCGTCGAGGAGGAAATGAGCATCCCCCTCCGAGAGCTCATTGACAAGCACTGCGGTGGAGTCAAGGGAGGCTGGGACAACCTGCTTGCCATCATCCCTGGTGGCTCCTCGACACCAATTCTACCGAAGAGTGTCTGCGACGATCAGCTGATGGACTTTGACGCCCTCAAGGACAGCCAGTCTGGTCTGGGCACGGCCGCCGTCATTGTCATGGACAAGAGTGCCGATGTTGTCCGCGCCATTTCGCGGTTAAGCCACTTCTACCGCCACGAGTCATGTGGCCAGTGCACGCCTTGCCGTGAGGGAAGCAAGTGGACTGAGCAGATCATGCAGCGTTTTGAGAAGGGCCAGGGCCGCGAGCGCGAGATCGATATGCTCCAGGAGCTTACTAAGCAAGTCGAAGGTCACACTATTTGCGGTATGTCATGTCTTGCTGCCCAATTTTTGATCACATGTACTAATCAAACTCTTCCTAGCTCTTGGTGAGGCTTTCGCGTGGCCCATCCAGGGTCTCATCAGACACTTCCGCCCTGAACTCGAGGCGCGGATGCAGAAGTTTGCTGCCGAGAATGGTGGCAAGGAGGCGCTCGCTGGTGGCTGGCATCCAGAGTCAAGAGCACAGGGCAAGCTCGTGTCTCCCGGCATGTAAGGTAACATGTTAAAGGTCAAACACATCATGCAGAAAAACAGGTTTCATCCGCGTTTGCTGCATATAAGTTTCTCGCAAGAACGGGTGTCATCCACGTTTACTGTGCAGCCAGTATTATTAGTCTACTAGCTGCAGAATAGCCCGCGAGCTCCGTCGAAATGACTGAACCACTTGTACATAGTCCACAATAAGGCTTGTTTGTACTCCTCTGTCATTGTTATTGCAGTTTTTTCCTTCTGTAAAGGGCTCACCTTCTCGTTTCATCTATGCATGGCTTTCTAAAATGTACACAACAAGTTCAACAAGGAAGATTGGCACAATGCATAGCGTAATAATCACTACACAATGCTGCTGTTGAAGCCAGTGTACACGAACTCCGTGATGATCTCGGGCCACATCCGCTGAACCAAGTCGGAAAAATGGGCCCTGATGTCGCTCTGCATTTGGCCGCTACCCACAAGTTTCGATAATACGAACCCCTAATCCGGGATCTGAGCTTACATGGCAGGCTGAAAATCGGGCGAGTGAGCTCTCTACGACCGAAACATCTAACGTTACCCAAAGTTGTAGCTTGACTTTACAACTCTGACCAGCCGAACTGAATCAGGACAAAATGGGGGCAACTTTGGACCAGTTCATCGCCTTTACGACTGATGCTGGTGAGCACGCTCATCTCTTCAACCAAGATCCCAGGCCCTGGCGGTAGCTTGACCACAGATGGTATTCACATATGCTGACAACTAATTTCCGAACCTGCAGTCGGCATCGAGCGCATCCTGCGTCTCGTCCAGGCCCTCGCGCAGGTCTTTGCAACATGTGCCCTGCCCTTTGAGCTGCTTCTGACCGCCATCGCCGCCTGGACGGGCCATGAGGCTTCGCCAGAACTTACCCTGGCCACCCTCGTTGCGGTCAAACAGCGCTTCAACCTGGCCCGCCGCTTCTTTCGGGTCTTCAGATTCGTCGAAGCATTTCGGGACGCGCAGAGGCTGTACACCTCCTCAATCGCAGGGCAAAAGAAGAGCAGCAGCAACACTGCCGGTATCGGTGCCGACGTTTGGCTCGACATCTTTGGCAAGACGTTCAACGGCATGTATCTGCTCCTCGAGACAAGCACGTTCCTCGATGTGCTCGACATTGACGGCCTGTCCGTCTGGGACGCCGCGACGAGGAGCAGCATTAACGTCGAGGCGCAGCGCTTCTGGCTCTTCGCCCTTGTCTGCGGGACGCTGTCCGGGCTGTGGAGGATGTTCTGCATCAAGGCATACAGCCCTGTCCCGCAGGCAGTGGCGGTGCCCACGAATAGCGACAGCCTTGCCGAGAAGGAGAAGGATAACACAGGAGATGAGAAGGAAGAGGACGCTGTGGCTGATTCGACAGCCGCGCTCCGGGAGGAGCAGGCCCGCCTGCGCCGGGGCGGCGCGCAGGACCGCGAGACTCACAGGCGCGCGGAGCGGGTCAAGATATACAAGCTGGGCCGCGGCGCCGCTGCCAACGCGTTTGACACTGCGATCCCCGGTGTCATTGTGGGCTGGCTTGATCTCAGCGAGGCCGCTGTCGGGCAGGCGATGGTGGTGAGCACTGTCCTCACGGGCCTTGCCGTGTGGGAGAAGTGCGGTGAGCAGGTTGGAGCTTAAGGACGCCTGGAGCGGACTACAGAATGTTTCATAGAGCTGTGGACGGTCATCCAGCTGGAAAGGCTTGTACTTCGATCGTGTCTCAAAGTTTTGTCATGCTCGGATGTAGTTGCCTAGTTCCAAGACAACACAATCATGCACCAAGTCATTTAGTACCTTTTCCAATTGTCAAGTCAACAGCGATTTACAGCGATTTAAAGCCACCGCAATCGAGCGATCATCTCTGCTTAGCCTTCTGATTTGTGTTGCCTGTACCATAAGAGATGCACCAGCTTTTCATAGCTGGGGAGGCCTGGATAGGACTTGTGTGTTTTGACGGAGTAAGAGTCGGGCGGTCACCCGGCTGGCCTGATCCCTGCCCAACTAGCGTCGGGCTGGCAGAAAAAAAAGGCCCTTATCTCAATCCACATTTTCTTCTCCATTGGCTGGCGCGATCGCATCATTCCAGTCTTTTGACGATCCTCTCTTGCAAATCCATCTTTGCGATCTGGTTTTCTTTCAGCACGCGCGCTTTCGCATCCTGACGCCAATGCCCAAGAAGACATCTGCGCAAGACACGACCTCAACGGCACCGCCCGCCTGGCTCTTCTCGAACAATTCTACAAACACTTCCACCGAAGTAGCACCAGCGCGATCGAGCAAGCCCCAAGCCGAAAACACAATGGGCAAGTCGAAGAAGGAGGTCAAGGCCGAGCCTGTCAAGGCCGCCGTGGCCGTAGCCGTCCAGGAGCCTCCCAGTCAACTGATGAACCTGGTCGAGGGCTTCCTGTCCGAGCAGGGCTTCGACAAGGCCCACCGCGAATTTCAGAAGCATCGGGCTAAGAAGGGTTGGAGCGGTGCCGCCGAGGAGGGCAACAACGGCAGCGCTAGTAGCCACTCCCTAGTCAGTGTCTACCAGACGTGGGAAGCCGTTTCTAGCAAGGACACGACGCCTACGGCTGTGGCGGCGAAGAATGACGACTCAAGCAGCAGCAGTGATTCAAGCAGCTCCGACGACAGCAGCGACAGCGACAGCAGCGATAGCGATGACGTCTCTATGGCTGATGCCCCTGGTGGCGACAGCGATTCGGACTCTTCATCGTCTTCTAGCAGCTCCTCGTCCTCCTCGAGCTCCGACGACAGCGACAGTGACAGCGACAGCAACGATAAGGCGCCTAAGAAGGGCAAAGCTGTGGCTACTACTAAGGCCGGCGCCTCGAGCGCCTTGAAGCGCAAGGCCGAGTCGGACAGCGACAGCTCCTCAGACTCTTCCGACTCCGAGTCTGAGGTAAAGAAGCCCAAGGTCAAGAAGACCACGACGAAGCCCACGCCTAAGAAGGCCAAGACGAAGGCCGCGGTGAAGGAGGAGAGCTCTGACTCTGATTCATCCTCGGCATCGTCTTCCTCTTCTTCCGACAGTAGCTCAGACTCTGACTCGGATTCCGACTCCGACTCCGAGGCTGCCAAGGTCGCCGAGGCCGCGGCCAAGGTTCCTCTTCCGGAATCTGATTCTGACTCGTCTTCGTCTAGCGACTCTGAAGACGAAAAGGCAACCGCCAAGAAGAATAAGAAGACCAAAAAGACCAAAGCGGACGAGGGCTCAGACACATCCGCCACGCTCGGCAAGACCTCTCCCGCCTTTGCGGCCGCGACCCTGGCTGACCCGCCGCTGCCGCCCAACCCGAGCCTGAACAACCGCAAGAGCGGCAACGGCGGTGCCAAGAAGCAAAACGAGCCCTTTTCGCGCATCAAGAAGGACACCCTGGTCGACCCGCGGCTCAGCTCCAACGCTTATGTTTCGCATGAGTACGGCGACCGCGCGCACGCGGACCTGATTGTCACCAAGGGCAAGGGATTCACCAAGGAGAAGAACAAGAAGAAGCGCGGCGCGTACCGGGGCGGGGCGCTAGACGTCAACAAGTCCAACAGCATCAAGTTTGACTAGACTAGGAGGAAAAGCGCAGGGAGAATGAGGTTGGGAGGAAGCACTTCATCGGTGTTGTCGAGACGGCATTTTCTCTGGCAAGAGCGGAGTTGATTCCTGGATCTTTCTTGTTTCTTGCAGCTTCGTTCTGTAATGTCATGTTGCTCATAATCTGTAGCATTGGATTTCGTCCTATCGAGCGTCCGCGTTTGATAAATAAAAGCATAGGATAAACAAAACATGAAGAGATGTTGTATTGCGTCTTCGCGCTCATCATTACGACCACATCAGTTGCTTGACCTTACATTGGAAAAATGCCAGCTCTCAGGAAATAAGCGCGCGGCAGGAAACTGGAAACTCCACATAGTTATCGAGGCCACGGCCAACACAAGGATGCGGAGGTTGACCATCTGTTTTGCAACATGATGCCAGAATTTCTATTCTGAGATCTTGAAACCGCGTTGTCGTAGACGCAGCAAACTAACCTCGGCTTGCCTTTGCGGCCAGCGGGCAACATACCTAAGTGCGCTTAGGTGAGCTGACTTTGGCATTGGCTTTGGCCTGCACGAACACGTCATCTTGATAGGCAATCAGCTCAGCTTGGGTAGCCTCTGGTCACTTTGCTATTCGAAATGCTTTCGCGTTGTGCTCTTGGACCTACTGTCGCGTATATTCAACTGTTGGCGCCACTAGAAGAAAACGCTCCAAAGTTGAGTCTCCAGGTACTTGCCGCCAGCACTCGCTGGTTAAGCGCCCGGAGTGTAGGCTGCAGCTAGCAAGGTTGCAGTAGAGTCTCGGGGTACTGTACTAAGTAGCTCTAATCTCTGCGAGTGAGCCTATGCTACGCTACCTTTAGGTTATGAATCTGCCCAGAGCTATTGCACTACGGCGGGGCGGAATGTGCACTTCTGTTTCGGGGGATGAGTGAGACAACAACCACCCGAGTGATGGCTGATTGTGCCTTGTCAGGCAGAGGTCGACGGCCGCCTTGGAGGCCGCACCTGCAGGCGTCACTTGCTTGCTCGTGGGGGTTACCAGGGTTGTGGAGGTTGCCAGGGACGACCTCGGGACCTTGGATCGTGGAAAGCGCAGGCTTGCAGTTTGGGACAGCCCGGCGCGCTAGGGGACGCTTAAGGCCTCCAGCGCTGCTCAAGTCATGTGCGAACCTTGGAAACTGCGCCGCAGAGACGGACTGCTCCTGCCATGTCCTACCTGTACCTCAAGGTACACTAATTACGCCAACTCACAGCAACGTGGCACCAGACGCCCACTCCAGGGCTGATCGGAGCTTGAGCGGTGTTCGTCCCAAGATCCAGGTTGTCATGGATGCACCATTACCCCTGCCCCCTTTCGACATGGGACTTTGGCTTTGCGGTTGCTTGCACAGGGCTGCCAGTGTCCCTGCTTGTCAAGCTCCTGCATCGACAAGCGGGTTTCCAGGCCGTTTATTTGTACAACCATACCCGCACGTGCAATCGGACTTCAGCCCTCCCAGACAAGCATCGCCATCTCAATGTGATTGCACACGTTGGCCACTTCAATTGATCCGCATAAAGCCCCCCTTTGTCCCTAGTGACGCCTGGTCAGACAGCGCCGTCGGTGTGTGTGTGTGTTCCGCGACAACCCAGCCGCAAACAGGAGGCATTCTACGCGCCACAACCGGCTCCGGAACGTTTGTGAGCCTCACCTGTCAGTAATCAAACTCGCGCCACCGTTCTTCATAGCCTCCGAGCCCGTCTCCTTGGCGGGCTATGCCTACCCAGCTGTACGCTTGCTTTCGGAATCCTCGCTTCACTAGTCTCTCCGCACGAGCGCCCTCCGACGCGCAGTCTGCGACTGGCATGGGGGTCTCGTGCAGTACAAATCCTCATAATGAGCCCGCCAGTAGTGACAAGCCCGGTTTCCCGGGACATCAGCCACACAGCTTGACCCGGACTATCAAGAAAATCTCCAAAATGGCCGTCAGAAAATCCACCTCAGATAGTAGGCCGCGCCATGATCCTCACGACCCGTGGCGTGCCGTTCTGGTCACTTCGGAACCAACACGCGCAGAGAAGGAGGCGAATCGCAGGCTCCAGAATGCAAGGAAGAACGACATTGTCAACATCTTTGAAAAGGCGAAGCCCCTCGTTGGCTTCGCTGGCCAGCTCCACCCCCGCACGCCCGACGATCACTTTCTCGCCAATGTGGACCTGGTGAACGGCCCAGAGGGCACGTACCGGACGGGGCCAAAGGGCAACTCGTCAAGCAGATCTCAGGTGCTCCAGATCGTCGAGAGAATGCCCAAGGGTGGTCATCTTCACGTCCACTTCAACGCAACCCTAGACCCGCACTTCCTCCTTTCGCACGCCGAGCATGAAGCGCTCATGACCATCAGTAGCGATAAGGCTCTCGTAGACCAGATGAGTTTCGACAGCTGCGAGATCCAGTTCCTACTCACTCCGCCAGGCCTCGAGCCGGCTTACAGCGTCTTTGACCCAATACGGTATCCTTTCTCCACGGCAGAGAAGGATATTCTGGCAGACCCAGCACGCAAACCTGAGCATGAAGCCATCAGGGGTCGGAGGAAAATGCCATACCAGAGATTTCGAGAAGAATGGGATGCTGTGCGTAGTTGTTTTGACCAACGGACGGGCGAGTTCGCCAAGTCCGAGGTGCTCAAGCACATCGAGAAAGCGAGTGGCTATTCGCGGTCTGATGCACAATGGGTTTCCCTGCGGGCAGTCTTTCTTATGCACTGGCGAGATTGGCTGGCGCACAAGCTGGTGTTCCATGCTGAAGAGGTGCACGACTGCCATCAAGACCAGGCTGGGTAAGTCGGTGCTGATGTTTGAATCCCCACTTGAAGCAACCCCTAGTACTGACTAAAACGGTCTCTTTAGAGCCTGGGCCAAGTTCAATGGTAGGACCAGGATGATGAAAGGCCTATTCAATTACGAATCAGTCTACAGGGCATACACCAGGAGATGCCTGGAGCAATTCACTTTCGAGAATATTCAGTATGCCGAGATCCGCCCGAACTTCATGCGGAACAACCAGATATTCAGAGTTCTTGAAGATGGACAAACTTTGGCGACTCTGTCCAACGAAGACACCGTGGGCATCATCGTGGAGGAGTATAAAGCATTCAAGCAGAAGCTGGACACCAAGAGACGGCAAGGCTGCACTGACCAGTATTTTGGCGGCCTCAAGGTCATCTACTGTACCCCGCGCTCATTCTCGCGACTACAAATCGAAGAGGCCCTCGAGGAGTGTTTTGAATTCAAGAAGAAGTGGCCGAAGTACATTGCTGGCTTCGACTTGGTGGGAGAGGAGTCCCAGGGCCAGCCACTTTCGTACTTCAAAGTCCAGCTAGACGCCTTCCAAGTCAAGTGCAAACAGAACGGGGTGCATATACCTTTCCTCCTGCACTGCGGCGAGACCAATGACGACTCGGACAACAATCTGGAGACGGCTCTCACGCTGGAGAATACGGAACGGATAGGACACGGCTTTGCACTGCTGTCGAAGCCACAGCTCAGAGACGAGTTCATCCAGAAGCGGATATGTATCGAGAGCTGCCCAATCTCGAATGAGATTCTCGGCCTTAGCTCTCACCCGTCTAAGCATGCCATCTACGGTCTGTTGTCGTCTGGCTATCACTGCACGCTCAACAGTGACAATGCGACGTTGTTCAGGTAAGCTGGCTGCTTGAGACAAACGCACGTTTTGACCCTGTGCTGATCAATTTCCGTCCAGATCAACCTTGTCGCACGACTTCTATCAGTTTCTCGTCGGGCGAGGCCGTGGTGAGCAGGCCATGACGCTCCATGTATGCAAGCAGCTCGTTGAATGGAGCATTCAACATGCGTGCCTGGATGACGACGAGCGGCGGGAGATTCATTCCGAGTGGGCAGGGCGGTGGGACGCCTTCATATCGTGGATCAACGAGAGCGAGGCCTTCGCGGTCGGCGCCGAGACTCAAGAGGAGAAGGGTAAGAAGGCGGAGCTGCTGCGGCTCGAGCAAGTCGACAAGGACATGAGAGCAGCCCGGGCCCGGCAGACACCAAACGCAAAGTTCTGATGGCGGGGGGTATTGGTTGCAATGATATCCGTTCATGGCTTGGCGACAAAAGTAGACCGTTTTTGAGCACACGCTCCACGGGAAGGGAAGAAGCGATGGCGCAGGCTATAGCAATGAATTTGATTTTCACGAAATGGTTGGATCTCGAGATCGACACGCGCTGCTTGCATGGCCTGGTCGGTCCGTCTCTGGTGAGTGGGACATGTAGTCGTGAATGACATGCAGTAGTTTACGGGAACAAGCGCACGCCTCTGACCGCTCGCCACGCGGCCATTGTTGGTTGGCAAAACCATTACAAGTGTGGGCCTACATCATCTAAATCTTGCAGGACGCTGCCGATCAACTGCCAACTGGGCTCTGTCATGTAGGCAGGGACGCCAAGGCAGACAGCCTTCTCGAGACGGCCCGCAACATGGGGTACCGGCAACCAACCTGCAACACGGAGACTTCAGCTCTCTGCACCTAAGCGGGCTTAGTGGGTGGTACGGCGGGTACGCGTCCCCTAACGGGCGTATCGGCTAGCTCAGCCTGAAATTGTTTATGTTCCCTGTCAGCCAACAACAGCCTTGCACATTGCCAACCCGACGCCAGAACCGAGCATCTGGTCCTGAGCAAAAACGCTCTTCTCTCCTCCTTGAACTACCACTTGGCTTCCTTGCTATTCTCGTTCCCAAGCATCCATTGTCCCCAGGCACTCACTCGTCCGTTCCATCTTCAGCCAGCCCCGCAACCTCTAGATTCCTCAACGACAAGCTCTCTAGCTCCACGACCATAGCTTCAACCGCAGCTCAGCCCCGGGTATCCGCTCTCTACGACCCGTCAAACAGTCACGATAGCTTTCCTCAACCTCCAGATAACCTTATCCGGCTCCAACTTCTGCTAGCTACCCCGCTCACGCCTGAAGCCACGCCACCATGGCCGACAAGTCGAGCCTCGAAGGCAAGGTGGGCGCCGACCTGTGGTTCACGTCTGACGGCGGGCCCCTGAGCTGGCGTCTCGACGTCATCACCCTTCTCGCCGTCATTGGCGAGTCTTCAATCGCCGACCACGCCCAGACCATTACCGCCAGTTCCCTCTGCCTGCTGCCGCGCATCATCCCAGCTCCGCAGGCCCTCCTAAAGCCTTCGAGGCCCGTTCGCCTGCCCGAGGTCAAGGCCAAGATGACTGGCGTCTACAGCGGCGTCGTTCTCGACAGCGTGGGCTTCTTCGCCAACATCATACACCCGCTCGACGAGTACCCGGCCTTTGCCTTTCAGGTCCTCGAGATCACACACGCCGACCGCAACGTGGCGGGGGACGTTGAGCTGGGGCAGAGGGTCACAGATGGGCCAATTCCGTTGCTGCAGAGGCTGCGCCCCGGGCGGATGGCCTCGAACCCGTTGCAGACGACAAAATCTGGACGGATACCGGGTCCTCCCCCAGACAGCATGCTCTCCCCAATCGAGAGGCGGCCAGGGACAAGCATCGTCAGTGGGCACAGCGTGCGGAGCGGACGGAGTGGCCAAGACCCCCAGACTGGGATTAAGCGGAGGAACACAGTCAAGGAGCGGGTGCAAGACTTTGTGGCGAACCCAACTCTGGCGAACAACAAGGAGCGCCCTGCCATCCCGGCGACGCTGTACTCGCCAGTCCATATCCTGGCGGTGTTCTCAGCAGTCCTCACCTTCAGCATCGTCGGCATTGCGGCGTGGGACCAGGACGCCACGGCCATTGTTGCGGTGACACTCATTGCCTTCCAGAGCTCCGTGGTCGGACTGGCGTCGTGGTGGAGGCCGGTGCTTATGAAGCGCAGCCACACCAACAAGGTGCCGGACGGCGATGTGGTGATCCGGACGCGCGAGGGCGCCTTCCTGGTCATAAAGTGCACCGAGGAGGTGGCGCGCGAGCTCTACTACGGCACCGAGGAGTGCGACTACCACGTGGGGCCGGTGACGTATCGCGCGCTCATGGCCATGGGCACGTTCCTGCTCATGGCGACAGTCATCCTGCTGGGCAACTGCAAGTGGGCGAGCCAGATCGGCATCGCCGTCAGCTACATCCTGCTCAACATGCTATACTGGCTGCTGGGCATGCTACCCAAGCGGTACTTTTGGGACCTGAGCCGGTACGAGGTGCGCGACATCACGCCTGAATGCGCGCTCAACGCGCACACTGAGACGAATCCCAGGGACCAGCGCGAGGGGGTCAAGAGCTACACGCGCACGCTGTGGTGGGCGATCCGCGAGACGAAGCGGACGGCGTGGGTCGAAAAGAACGGCGCGGCACCCATTACGCCGCAGTGGCGCGAGTGGCTGGCCGAGGCGGAACGGGCGGCCAAGAACGAAGAGATCAACTGGCCAGCGGTCGCACGTAAGGACGAGATCATGAAGAAGAGCCAGGAGGAGGACGGAGACCACGACTCCGGCGTGTCGCCGCGGAGCCCTGTGGCGGCGACGGCGGCGGCGAAGGCGTCGTCGGTTGTCGACGTGGTGATGGTGCCCCGGCGCGACTTTGACGAGGCCGAGCAGCGTGCGCCGGCGGCCGAGGTGCAGCCTTCGACCCAGGACCCCCAGTCTTCTGCGTTCTGAGGAGGTGCAGTGTCGGTTGGGAGAGGAGAGGAGAGTTCTCGGGCTGGTGAATGAATCATGAATTGACGAGTTTGAATTTCTTCATGTTGGCACTGCATTATAGACCATTGTGTACACATAGCATCTTGACTAGACTAGCGGACTCGTTACTTGGCTTGGAGGCTTAGAAAGTTTATGGCATGTACATAATTAGAAGCATATTTTTTTGGTGTCAACTGGGGTGGTGGTGTTGTTTCTTGTATGGTGGAGCAGTCCGTCACAAGAGCTGATGCGTAGGAGTGGATGTCGAGATACAAAGTGCCAATGGATCTAGATCTGGATCTGGATCTGGATTGTCCGATGTTGGTTGTCCCGATCCGTCGCCCGCGATCGGAGATGGCGCTGTCTGATTGGTGCAAGCTCCCCGTGGCAGGCCGATGCAGCGCCAAGCGAGGGCCTAATCCAGGGCGAGTCCATGACGTCGTCGAGGGCCGGAGCTTTGATTATACAAAGTGTAGCCATCATCTCTTACGAATCTGGTGACTTGCCAATGAGTCGTTGAAGCAGCGTACAACCTCGCGCAGTTTTGCAGTGGGATATTTGTTTAAGTGCCGGCGGTGAGTGCCCACCTGTGCATTCAGCAACTCTTGATGTTCCAAACGCGTGCCTTCCTCCTTGGTGCTCCTCCGCCGCTGAAGAGAGGCAGCATTGAAGACGTGCAAACTGGTAACTTACCATCCCATGCCAGATACCCGATTCGACCACGACGTTGAGCGTGGCGCCCTGAACCCCCCAACGATGGAGAACAACGGCAACAGCAATGGCAATGGCAACAAGGCCCACGATGGGCGCAAGAAGGTGCTTGTCGTCGGCGCTGGCGCAGCTGGGTATGTCCCGCCCTTTTCCGCCATCACATCCTTTTCCCCGTCGTCATTCGTGCTAACGGCAGTGAAACAGCATGTCGACGGCGCATCACCTGTCGCAGCACCGGGACAAGTTTGACGTGACCGTGATTGACGCCGTCGACTACTGCGGCGGGCAGGCCTTCTCGATCCCGATTGACAAGGAGCGGCACGGCGCTTCGTGGTGCAACCAGGGCGTGCAGGGCGGCTCGTACATCTTCCACCACACGCTCACCATGTTCCAGCGTCAGGGCTTCCACGCCGACCCCGTCAACTTGCACGTCTCGTTCGGCAAGGATGACACGTTCTGGACAAACGTTTTCCCCACCCAGCTGCTCGCCCGTCATCAGGCCGAGGTCGTTCGCCTTGTCCGCATGCTTAAGATCATCCGCTGGTTCGAGGTCTTGTTTGCCCTCATCCCCCTCCGCCTCGTCTTCAAGCTCTTCTTCTTCACCGACGAGTTCGTCAACACCGTCGCCCTGCCCATGACCGCCCTCTTCCTCGGTACCGGCAACGCCACCCCCGACGTGCCCACCATCATGCTCGAGCGCCTCTGTACCTCGCCCACCTACGGTATGTGGTATCCGGCCAGCAAGGACTCGGTCGTCGACAACCAGCCCCCCATGGTCGTCTTCCCCAACTTCTCAGAGTTCTACGACACCTGGCGTAAGGATCTCATCTCGCGTGGCGTTACCGTCCGCCTCTCCACCGAGCTCACCGAGATTGTCCACCGCAGCAAGGCCCGCGGCGTCGACGTCCGCCTCAAGGCCCGCACGCCGGCCCCCGATGGGCACAATCCCAACGACGCACACGACCCGGACTCTGCGCCCGTCGACGAGCACTACGACGAGATTGTCCTGTGCTGCCTTGCTGATACAGCCAAGCGTGTCCTCGGGCGCACCGCCACATGGAAGGAGAAACGCGTTCTCGGCTCCGCCACCTTCAGCGATGACATCACCATTACACACAACGACGCCGACTACATGAAGAAGCACTACGAGAACTTTTACCGTGAGGACCTTGCTAACACGGCCCGCATCAACGGCAACGACCACACCACGCGCCTCAACTACGCCGTCGACAGCTTCCGCCCTATGTACTACATCAAGATGTACGACGAGGACCAGAGCAAGCTCGAGATGTGCTTCGACACAACAAACTACCAGGCCCAGTTCCCCGAAAAGGTCCCCTTTGAGCAGCACGTTTTCCAGACAATATACCTCAACAAGCAGCGTGACGGCCATCTCTGGTCCGACCACGAGATCCGCGAGGACAAGATCATTCGTAAGGACTGGTGGCACCAGCTGTGCCATGGCTACACACACTACATATTTGTCGTGCCCTGGATGATGTTCCTGCAGGCGCGCAGCTGCACGCGCTACGCGGCGTCCTGGACCCTCGTCAACGCTCACGAAGTCGCCATCATGAGCGGCATCGCGGCCGCGGTAGATCTCGGCGCAGAGTACCCCGAGGACCTCGAGCACGACAGGTTCGCCCTGCTGTGCTTCAGGCTGTACTACCTGCTCGCGTATGGCAAGTGGTACCGCAGGCGTTTCACCAAGGGCAGCAAGAAGAACAGCCCGACGACGGAGGCGGCGAAAGAGGGCAGCAGCTGGGCGTCGGGTATCTACGGCAGCGTGTACAAGGGCCCGGGTGTTGGCGTGCGGGAGAGGCAGACCTGGCGCGAGGAAATGAAGAAGGGGACCAGCACGGGGAACCTGGCCAAGGGCAACGCGCCGGGGCGGAGCCAACCTTGATCAGTAGTTTTTTCGTGTAAGTGTTATTCCAGGAACTAGTGTGCGGAGAGGGACACTGCGTTTTGCACATCTCTGCCCCATCTTGATTTTCGGCTTTTGGTAGCAATGGGCAGCTAGTATAGAAGGGTTATTGGGGATATGCAAGGAGAAAAGTGACCTGCTGAGCTGAAATGGGATCACATACTTGCCGTGAATGGACGCAATTAGCGACTTTCGTTCTTGCCATTCACAACTTAATTTTAAAGCATGAAGCGTGTTAGACAGATGCAAGATGACATACAAGGACGATTGCAAACCGCCGATTTTCTAATATTGGCTCTTGCGAAGCATTCGGGTGCATGAGTTGAGGAATAAGGGCGGAGACATGAACAGATCCCAAACAACAAATAATTGCCCGCCATGGAACATTGTGACATTCACAATATGTCATTCACAATGATGTTTGACACCGAGTTCGCCGCATCAAGTGCTTTGAAGAGCAACTAACATCAACTTCTTGCAAGTCTTTGCGCGCACGTATGCTGAACAAAAGGCAACGAACAAATCTTCCTAGCCATCAACGCCAATCTTCCACGGTCAGCAATCGAGTCGAATGAGCAACCTTCCCCTCGTGATGGTTTAACTAAATGACAGCCTATCCTACCGCTTCCGTTGATGCTAAACTAAAAGCATGCCGCGACCAGCTGTCATGCCCGCCCGCCGTGAGGAAGGAAAGCTGGAGATAGTCCCCCCTCCCCTTCGGGCCCAGCAAAGCCACACTGCCAGCTCGATCTCTTCATGCCAGTCTGCTTCGCTTGCGCCTGGTCTGCGTCTCTTTTTTGCCCGCACCGCGGCGCTTCCTCGTGATAATGGGCTCGTCGTCGTCGTCGTCGTTGTCATTTGGGTCACTCGCTTCGGCTGGGCAAGCGGCTTCTGCTACGACTACCGGTATGACGCCAGTTTCCTGAGGCAGTTTTCGGGCTTCTGTTTCAATAAGGTGGTGGAAAGTGTTAGCACGATGAGGCAATTTTTAATTTTTAACCGACTAAGATTGGAGGAGGAAGAACCCTGGGAGGATTCGATTCCGACACTTCTCCAGCTTGCGTAGCTCTTTTTGATTTCTTTAGAGAGTTTGTTTATCAACTTGCCTAGAAGAGTTTCGTCGCAGCACTCGTGCTGCATATCTCGCTCCCTGATGACTCGCCCGTTGCGATCCGAGCACCCGGCGTGCCCGCACGAGAGTACCTCCCATCCGTCCGCGACCTCGACCACGACGCACGCCATCTCGCACCGCTCCCGCCGCGGCTGTTGTTGTTGTTGTTGTTGTGTTCCGGGGCGAATTTTTCTGCACCGGGAACACGTCCAGCTGCTGCTGGTGTCTGCCCACTCGCACCGGCTGTGCAGGCACTTGCCGCTCGCAGAGTCCAGGTAGCAGTGCCTTTGGTCGTGGCATGGCCCGGTATATATCCCCGCCTTCTTTGACCGGGGCGCGGCAGGGCAGTAGATCCACCGGAGCCCGATGTGTCGGCAGCCGTGGTTCTTTGCGTGGGCGATGCACATCTCTATGAGTACGGTAGGCAGAGTGTTGATCTTTTTCCCCCGCAGAGGTTTCGGCTGGAAGGGGTAACAATATGGCCGTGGTGGATGGGGAGGTGATGAGGACGATGGGATGGCTCATGGGCGAATAGGTTTTGCCAAGAGCGAGTATCATGTGGTTGAGTATTCTTATATGCCTTGGGACATATCTCTTGTCTGCCACCTCTTCATGATGACTTGGTCCTGCCTTTGAAGGCAGCCACCACTAGCCCTTCGTGGGTCTTTGTCGAAGCCGAGTTTGTTTACGTGTGTGTGTGTGTGTGAATAACACCTAGAGCGACTCCTTGGTTGATACCAAATTCGTTTGCATATGGAATAAGCTCGCCGTAAGGCTGCCCAAGTTGCCCAGCTATAACGTTTTCCCTAGTGTTTCTTTGTTTTCCTGCTCTGAGAACAATATACTACACCACATATTAGTAGCTTGATCTAGTTGATGCACCGAGTCGGCGTGGTTGGGTGTGAGGCATCATCACGCGAGGCAAAGAAGAAGCACCATTGCCACGAAGTTCGCGAGAATGATATGCCGGAGCGGTAAGCGAAACTCGTCTGGAAGATGACATCAATTGTGAACTAACTTATCACGAGACAAGCACGCTGACACGGTCACTAGCTTTTGGTGCAAGATGGTTCGTCCACTGGACTTCGTAAGTCATAGTGTATTGCGGATAAAAGTACTTTTGCAGTAAAAAGGTTTATGCTCTATGGTAAAATTCGCTCTTTCGTATCACTCGTCTATTGTGTGCCTCGTAGCACCCCCTGCCCAAGCTACCTCATTTGAGGGTATGTGGTTTATTGTACATATTATGGATGACTGATCCGTCTTCCCCTTTTCCATGGCCATTTGGTGTGGCCGGTGGTTCATTGCGTGCCAAACGTTCCTACACCCCCTTTCGGGATCTCTTGTCCACGCTGCTTCTTTCTCTTGCTCTAATCCGACTCTAGTATTCACCTGCTTTTATTGTCGCAAGAGGGACTCCTGGTCATAACAGTTAGGGGGATGAAGTCTTGCCGGGTTTCATACCGCCAACTACGTCTCTGAGATGCAGTCCGGGCACCTCATGCGGCCGCACGAAACCATGACGTCGCCCTGGGCGGTGCTGGCCGGGACGCACACGTTGGTGCAGACCGCGGACGACGCCGAGTTCCCGGTGCCGCCGCACGTGCAGCAGGTCCACGGCGTCGTCGCCGCCGCCCTGACGCAGCCGGTCACTTTGCACCTCTTTGTCGAGTCTCGGTACTCGCGCATTGCCTGATGTGCGCACGGCGTTGGGCCCTTTGTGCCTGTCAGGTCAGGGATGGCGCTCGGGCAGAACAGCCAGGAGACGCTGAAATGGCCGCAGCCGTGTTTCCATGGGGATCCGTGACACATTGTTGGGTTGGTTGCTTTTGGCTTGTTTTCTCTTTGTAGTGTGTGTGTGTGTGTATCTCAGGAGTGGTGTTGGCGTTTTGGGACTTTCGGTTGAGAAACACTGGGCCAGATGATCGCGTTCGTCCTGAATGCAAAAAGAGAGAGGTAGTAGTTCGATCAGCTGTTTTTATAAATTTCCACATAGCGTCTCTCTCGAGTAACACGTTCTTCTTTTCTTCGGTTTGTCCTTCTTGTAGAGACCGCATTTGACAACATCTTCGACCTTTGATAAAGTCTTTGTCGGGGCATGTTGTTGTCGGAGTCTGCTAGCGTCTTCAGAAGCAAACACTACATGTACTGCGGATATGTGGGCTTAGACCAGTGGCTGGACCTTCGCTTGGGGCCGACCAAGTCATTGTGGAAACAGTTTACACACAGACTGTTCACCATCATAACTCTTCTGGTCACCTCTTTGTCCGCGGAGTTTCGATACACAATGTGAATATGCGGGGGAAAGGAAGATAAGTCGTATCCCGAAAGGCATGGGCTGCAGCCTCTACATCAGCGTCGGAACTCTTGGAGGGGAACATTAATGTGTACCTTGTGCGTATGCAGCAGACAAAACTCTCAAGCGCATCTCGGCGTGGACAGTATCAATACGAAAAGAAAAGCTGGTATCATTTTGGGGTCAAGCTTTTCCGATCAGCGTTTCTCGAAGGAGATGTCCCACGAGATGCTGATCCAATAAAGCGAAAAATGGGAGGGCAAGAACAGTCGATAAATCCAGTTCTTCGCGTCTTGGCTAGATGTCTATACTGGCTAACTCTTCGATAGCTGGCTGTGTGAAAGTTTGAGCGAGCATGCCAGCGGTCAACTGAAAGATGTAGCGGCATCGGGGCGTTCTCTGGTACAAGTGGGCTACGAGTTTCGGTACAGATGTCTCTGCAAAGATGCCGTTGGCGATGGGGATTCGGTTCCGTCAAGAATGACCAATTGAAGCATGGTCCGTGTCTGAAAAGCATGGACGATATGATTTGGCTTGCAGGCAAAAGTAACAGAATTCGCCGACACTGTCGTCATCCATTCCGATTAGGTCAGCTTGCATTGCATTGTGTTGTATGTCCATCTATCCAATACCAGGTATATATACTCCTTCTTCAACTTCACAGATACCAAACACTTATACCAGAACCTGCCACAACAGCACGGCAGCGCCACCCAGAGCCAGAGATGTCAGAGAGACGTGGATAGAGCCCGCTGCAGCCCTGCCGGGCTCAGTGGGCGTAGGGGAAGCCTGGGCGGCACCCGCCTGCGCCGGCCCGGACGGTGCCGAGCCAGCACCGTCGCCACCACTGGCTCCCGCGGAGGAAGACGAGCCCGCTGAGGGAGACGGCGTTGGCGACGGCTTGGGCGGCTTGGGGCATTTATTTTCGTAGACGTACTGCTCCGGGACGCCGCTGCAGGTGCCCGCGGCGCTGGGGTCGTAGGACTCGCCCTCTGGGTACATCCAGCAGCTGCCGGAGGAGTGCGGGGAGAAGGTTGGATCGCTGGGGTTGAAGACAGCAAAAGCGCACGAGGCGGCCTGGGCACATTGGCTGAGGCAGGCGGCGCTGCTGCTGCTGGCGGAGCACGAGTAGAAGCAGCCGTCCTTGGGGGTCGGGTAGTTGCAGACTTTGGCGATGGGCGAGGGAGAGGCGGTGGCGGCGCACTCGAGGACCGGGGCGGTGGCAGTGCCTATGGGCGTCGGGGCGGGCAAGCCCGTGCAGGAGGGCTTTCCGTAGACCTTGAGATACTTGTTGGCGCAACCGGCGGTGCTTCCGAGGCTGGCGTCAAAGGACTGGCCCGGGTAGACCCAGCAGGTGCCACGGTCGAGCTCGGCGTTGGCCTCGACCCAGACGGTGAAGTCGCAGGGCTGGTTCTTTGCGCAGTATTCCCAGCAGCCGGCCTTGCCGTCGGTGGCGATAGCGAAGAGGCCGTCGCCAGGGGGCTTGGGATAGTCGCAGAACTCGCCGAGCAGGTCAGCAGTGCAGCTAGCTGCGGCGAGGGCAGCCTTGGCAGCGACGAGGGCCGTAGAGGCGAGGATGAGGGTGGCCTTCATGGCGGCGGTGATGTCGGCAGCGACACTGGGCAAAGGCAAGCGAGCGTGGTTAACGAGCGTGGTTGCAAAAGCAGAAGCGGCACGTGAAGGGAGGATGTTTGAAGCGACATATAAGGGTGCTTGGATGTAAGCGCTTGCAGGGTGCAATTTCAAATGTCAGCACGAGGACATCTCCACACTTAAGCGGATGTTGTCTCTTCGGGGACCTGGCCATTCATGGATGCACTTACGCCGTGCATATACGGATACTCCGTGCAAACACGAACATAGCAGCCTGGACCTGCTCGCCTCGTTTAGGCAGGAGCTCGGCTCGTGGCGGCACACACACTTAACTCAAGTACACCACGAGTGCCTTCGCTGCCGTTCAGGCACCCTTACCCTAACGGGCCCCTAGAGCTAACCCCCAGCCCTGACTATGGCCCTGCACCCGGTAGTGCACTGCGCTATGGGCCTAAATGATGGTCAGGTCGCAGAACGTATTGCTCGCGGGGGCGGAAAGATAGCTTCGAGTACAAGTTTATCCTCCATCGCTATACTGTGACTGCTGCAGTAATCGTCAAATGTGAGGTGTGCTTCCGTGATCACAATGCCGGACCAACGTCTTGTCGATCCGATGCTGTCCATTCACAAGTAGGCGCAGCCTCACTGATGAGACCTCATATGGGGCAGGGCATCCTGGCCATGGGCTGTCCTGCCCGCGTTTCCTCTTCCACATATTTGCTAGTAAAGGCAACATGTCCTTCGGATACGCTGTTGGCGATGTCATCGCCGTGCTGGGGCTCTTTGAGCGTGTGGCTGTCGAGCTGCGCAATTACAAGGGCGCTCCAGCGCACTTCCAGCAGCTTGGGGCTGAGATCGATCTTCTTCGCAGCACCCTCCGGCAAGTTCTTGCGCTCGACCCTCAGGATGAGGCTGAGAGAAGGACCATCGAGCGTGTCCGGGCCATCGCCATGCACTGTATGGAACCCTTGCAGAAGATGGCCGACAAGATGCAGACCAAAGAGAGCAGCCTTGGGCAATTCCGCACCTCGAAGTCACTTGGCCATATCGGTATGCGGCTGCACTGGTCCATGGTTGCACAGAGCGACGTGGACGAACTGCGTAAGATTGTGCTGTCGGAAATGGTGGCAATCAACATGATCTTGAACGCACAACAACTGTTCGTGTTGAGGCCTTGTCGACAATAATCGAACAAGAGCGGGCCGCAAATGCGACCCGCATTGATCAGCACATAGGGGCCATCCTAAATTCGACGTCGAAGATTCTAAGCATAGTCTCGACAACCCCGAAGGCTATATTTGAGCTCAGGGAAGTCACGGTCAAGCAGTCCGAAGCTTTCGCTGCGCAAACTAGAGCTTTAGACGAGGGCCTCGCTGTGATCAAAGATGAGTCTTCAGCCCTCCGCAAATACGCCCAATCAGCTTCGGCAGTCGCCCGGCGCCAAGTCGGGGCCATGAACCCGAGCTATCGGAAAGATTCATGCTCTCCTCGAGGATGCGAGGAAGCTGTTCTCACTGTAAGCCATTAATACACCCTCTTTCAGCGACATCTTATGATCGGCATATACCCAAAGACCTGTCTACTAACACATGATTATCTTCCAGGCTGGCTGCTTGCTCAAGGGAGATGCTAGAAGCCATAGGTCGAAATACGTACGAGCTTCATCATTCCACACTCTCCTCTCCGCTCTTCCCTACTGATACTGATATCCATATCACTAAATCTGCAGTCTGCTGCTACTCGACATCGCTCGGCTTATGAAACGCGTGGTTTGTGCCATTGAGGCCATCCCGCTACATATTACTCTCGACTTACTGCGACTCGACGATGCACTTGGCGAGACCTGGGCTTTGCCAATGCAGGCATGTCGAACATGGGAGGTACGTATGGTCTTGGATCCGCTATTTGCGTGTCTTAGTGTGGTTCTAGATAGTCATTCTGCTGCCAAGACTGACTCCTGACCCCCCATCACAGTCTTTCTGTGAAATTTTACAACTTGTTGTATACGGAAATAATCGACCGGGCGCTAGCCGCATTGCAGCACGACGGTTCGTGATCACAATGGCCAACACCGGCTCAAAGCTCCAGATAGAAAACTGGGGGCGCATGATCAAGCCTGGAATGCATATCGAGCAAGCTATGATGGTCGCTGGGCGTCCATCGGAAGCGGAAGACAAATGCCCTTTCCGAAACTGTACTGGGAAAATGCGAAAATCAGCAGATAACAATGGCGGAGAATCGTGGTGCGTAACCTTCTCCCTCAGGCTAAGTAGATTGGTGACAGAGTTGGTATCGCTGCTGAAGACTTGGTGTAGGTGCACCTGGAAGTAGGTTTGCTGACGCTCCTTCTGGCCCAGCTCTACATGCTAGAGGTCCATGACCAAGATAACGGCACCTACAGAACTTATGATCCGTCTCCAGGGCCCAGCTGCACGGACGGGTGACGGACACAGTCGCTTATGGCCGCCACCAAAGATCAATAACGGGCCAGAGTTGCCCCCAATACTGCTCGACGACGAGCTTGAGCACTTCCGCAGACTCGTCCTCTATCGCAACCACGACAACCCTATCAAGAACCGAGAAGATGCTCAGAAGAGAATGCTTGCCGACTCAAAGGATCCCGACGCAAACTTATACCTTACAGCAGAATTGATGCATATGTTTGAACTTGAGGATAAGCGCAAGGCAACTTTGGACGCACACCGTATCACGGAGGCTATAAATTGCCTTGAAGAGGTTATTGACGCTGGTAAGCTGACTCTGAACCTCTTCGGGACATGCTTAGCTTAACTGAATTTTGCTACGTGGCAGCATCTCCATAGCCTTACAAGACCCAGGCCTTCTATTTGATTGCAAGAGGATACCTGTTCCCGGAGAATTACCAAAAAGCTTTCGAAGCACTGGAACAGGGTGTACATGCAGATGTTCGGTGCCCCGACCTGTGGCTCTCGATTGGCACTTTGTACTACCAGATTCGACAGTCTCGGGACAGCCTCGACGCAATTGTCCGCGCCATCAGGCTGAACCCCTACAGCTGGCAGCCCTGGCATAATCTCGGCGTCCTGGTAGGGCTGTGCTTTCCATGTCTTCCATCATCTGCACAGGAAATTTCTCATCCCATGGCTTTGTCATAATCTGCACTGCGCAACTGCAGTCAATTCCAAATGTCCGTGTGCTACCGAGAATTTAACACCGACGCAGTATGAGTCATGCCATCTACAACACCAAGATGCGGCCGATGCGTACGGCCGATGTCTCGAGCTGAACCCTGACCAGCCTGATGTCCGCTCGAGATTCTCGTTCATCCACAGTGTCTTGACATCTTGTCTGGACGATGCGGGAACACAAATTACTCCGGTCCCAGATAACCATAGGATCAAGTCCATGGTTCACTTTGAGATCAGCCTGAACAGCACCGCTCCTACCATACGGATTGAGAACGATGGTGAAGGAATTGTAATAGCCCCATTGGTGGAATCAGATTCCGAGATGGACTACGGAATCTGAGGATCCATCTGACGGAGAAGAATAAGTAACCAACTACAAAGTAAGCAGAAGCAAGGTGACTCGATCCGTGCATTGCACGTTATTCTTACGGCTAGGTTGCGGAGTACCATAACTGTGCCTTTGGGATGGTAGCTTAGGTAGATAGGGAGTTTAGATAATATTGTGACAGGGCAGGGCAAACAGAGATCAGTGGTTTCCGCTGGTCATTTATGTATTTATTAGTTAGACCCGACCTCACGATGATTCTCATAGCATTCATACCACTTAGACACCACTAATACACACCTCACCCTTGCACCATTTTAAGATCTCTAGTTTCGCCTCTATTGACATGAAGCTTTTAGCCAATTTTTTCGAAATGCCCTGATCAGAAGAAGTCCCAAGAAATCTGCACCTTCAATTTGTTGGTAGTGTAGTTGGCTTCCCACCCGAAAAACTCGCAAGGTGCGCGTATCTCCCTCGCTTGCACAGTCAATATTCTCCGCCCCTGCTGGCTTTAGAATGTAACCTCACCATATCCAGGTTGAACGAGCAAGTTTGCATGTCTCAGAGTCCCCCTCCTAAATGGCAAAGGTAAAAGCTCTCCAGCCTGCGTCTCACCCGCAGTGAAGGATGATTTACACTATCTGGAAATAATACCGTCGGATGGGACCATTTGGACAAATCAAGTTTCCGAACCCGCTCCACGACCAGCAAGGAATTCAGGCGCCGGCGGGTACAGCTGAATTAGGCTGAACATTGTGACTCCTCCCCGTAGAAACTCTCTCTGTCTGTATTCCACCGTTTGGTGAGTCCGCCAGCGTCTCTTTTCCCTCCTCAACTCTGCCCTACCCTCCCGGCTCTAGCGCCGACGCCATTGTCTCAGGCCGTGAACCCGACGCTCTGGGCTCAACGACCCGCAAGTGAGGGGCGGTTAAGCAGATATGGAATCAAGATACCGATTCGAGTCCGCTGCGGCGTTGCTTTCCGTTGTTTGCTGCCGTAAATAGGAGTTCGAGTGGGGAAAAAGTATGTCACGGCGGAACTCTTCCGCTGTCTCTAGAGGCCATAGGGCTACGCCCTCCCAGCCAAGAAGGAACCGCCGTTAGTCTGCTTTCCGCTTGCAGGAGGTTTTGTTTTACCTCTTCCCTTTGCCTTTCAGGCTACGGGAGAGTCTCCGGGGAAAGAAATAGGACGCCAACAGACGGCAGAACGTTAGGGTTCCGTGGACCAACCGTGTGGACCAGAAGGGCGTCACCTCTAGGGGAACTGGTGAGGTGGGACTAGAGAGAGACAGAGAAGTGTCGTCCAAGGACCATTCCTGAGGGGGATCAATGACACAAGGTCAACCGGCTCCCCGCGCACCGGCTAGCATGGAAGCGTCAAAGAAGACTTAAGCGCAAGAAGAAAGGCTTCCAGAGCTAGGTCGAAAACGTCAGCTGCAGCCGCCATCGCTCTGTGTTTCGGGCTTTTAACAAGCAAACCTTCTGGAAAGCCGGAGGTATACCAAACCAGGGTTTTGCAATGGGGCGCTAAAACACCTGAGACAGCGCTTGCTCACGCCAGGAATAAACTCTAGCCGCCAGACCCAGGCCGGGGGTACGGTGCCCTAAGGGAAATAAGCGCGCGCGCCCGGATTCCCGGCGGTTCGCCCGGAGATGTTCGGGACGCCCGGCGGGCGGGTGGTAGCCGCTGACATGGAGGTATTTTAGAACGACTGTTTAGCGGTAGGGCTTGCACGTTGAGTGTTTTGAGCATCTCGGCTCGAGTTGGCGCGTCACAGAAGAGCCAATCTTTATTTGGAACTAGTGCCCTGAGCATACCTTGGGCGATGGGAGTCATCCAGCCCGGTGTTCTAGAGGCTGAGAGCGCAATCTCTAACCATTTCCGGGGACTTAGGCGTGTGATTGTGAACGAAGTCAGCTGTTGCTCGGCATGCCTGACCGCTACACCTTGAACTGGCCAGAGGCGTGCTACCTATCATCGACTGATTTGGGTCGGCTTCCAAGTTTGCTCAACCTCGCACGGTGCATTCCGCAGAGTCGTGAATCTGGGACCTTTTGGCCAGCATGCGCCGTGACGTGTTGCCCAGCAGGCCAGCTCACTGTTTACCCAGCCCCAGCGCATGCTGTCCAAGGTTGCGCTGCTGTCTGGGAATTACGTGGGATGCGCCGGGGAGGACTGGTGACGGCCAAGAGGGTGCGCGACTCGCAGTGTTTCGCCGCCCGTATCTCGCTGCCCGCCACGATGACGCGTGAGCCACGACAGGGCGAGGGTCCCCGGTGTCTGTGTGGCTGAATTGCTTGGCACCGCGACGGCCTGGGATGGGTGCTGGTTGGTTGTTCTGAGCCACAGCCAAGGCAGCAGGATACCGAGTACAAGGAATGCCGAGGAAAGCAGAGGCTCTGCGTCACAGTCGTTAGCTCGGGTTCGGGTGCGTTACGGTCGCAAAGCGGCCTCTGGTGGCTTGGATGTTGCATCGTGTCCAGACGGCCAAGGGAGGCAGCCACGACTGGCCGCCGGGCCGTGCTTGCCCAGCTGCGTGGCACGTGCAATATGGAATCGCTTTTCCCCAGATCGGCGAGCGCCTCTCGACATGGGGGATTGCCAGGCCCGGCCAATTGCGGCAGCGTATCGCCCGGCGACTGAGCCACACTCGCGGTGCGGCGGGCTATCGAAACGCGGGCGCAAAGGGGAAGGGGCAGGCGACGCCAAGCCCCAGCAGTTTCGGCATTGAACCTGCTTCCAGCTCTCGGGGTGTGGCTGAGCTCCCTCCCAGCATACAGCAGACAGCAGACCCGCCACTGCCGCGGTACTCCGTAGGGTCGTGCAATTGCCTACTGGGCGGCCGCATCGGCAGTTGTCCTGGGTGCCCCTCCCAATCCCTGCCTGCCATCGGCACAATGCGCATGACACTGGCCCGCCGGCCCCCCCTTTTGCCTGTTTCCCACATGCACCGTCGGTCCGGCATGCACACACACTGCGTACCACTCTCAAACACGCAGCTGGAAATAAAATCGTAGGGGGCGGGGTGGTTCCACGAATCACAGCCTTCGAATACGAGGGGAGACTATTGGGTCGGGGAGGGACTTCTGCTTCTTGCGAGGTGCAGCATGGTGTGCATCGCTGTCTCCGAGCCCATCTGCCCGTGGGTGCGGCGTGTTCTCATCACGAGCTTCGGAGGGAGGGTCATCCCGGCCCATTCTGTTCTGGACCACATGCACCACCACAACTGTCAGCGCGCAATCCGCGGGAGGGTTGGGCAGAAGGACGACAGGAGGGGAAGGAGGGGAATATGACCGCCGAATCCCGGGACAAAGATCTCCAGAATGATCGGCAGTCATCCTGTCAAGATCTGTCCATGTGGTAGCAGCCACAGACCGCCCGCTCGCTGCATAAACACTCGCGCGGGGATATGGGCGGGGGTGGGCGTGGGCGTATTGTTGTGACTGCCCCTCGTTCTGCTGCAACAACAACCAGAACTTGTTCGCAGCAGACAACGGAGCAGGCCAGAGATGGCAACTCCATCCAGCATTGCTGAAACGTCTCTTGTTAACTGCCTTACCCTCAAGGGTCATGTGCCGTAGAACGATTAAGCAGGTTTGCCGCGGATTGCGGGGGCCGGAAATCGACTGTTTCCTGGACCTGCCTCTTGGGAAAGACACATGCACGGGGCCGCAATGTCAACGAAACAACACACCAGGTAGGCCCAGAGTCATGGTGTGCAGGTGGTTCTCTTCAATTGGGCGACTCCTAGTCCAGGTCCCTCCAGAGATGTTTGTGAGCGCGCCAAGTGAGGAAAAAGTGTCACGGAGCTTGGGTGAACTGAGGGGTGCGGCCGGGCGCGTCAAGTGCGCACGTGGTGTTTTCTTGTCGGGCTAGCCGCTGACTACTTCAGTTGTTCTGGACTTGCATGATGCAAGCGATGCATCTTGTTCTCCATTTTCACATGGGACAAGACGTCTCCGCGCTGAGAAGGAGCATGCCAGCGTGGCCACCGATTGCCTCGGGATTTTTACATTTGTTGCTTGGAGGTAACCATCGTGAGAACCAAAGACAAGTCCCTAAAATTGCATTGGCGAAGAAAAAGCATAGAAAAGTTCTAATGTTGCACTCACTGACTAAGGTTGCGTATGTTCCAACAGCCTCACGGCAGCCAGACACCTTACTTGCCCAGCACGTAACTGCACACAATTTTAGGGCCATCCCCGCCTTGACGCATAAGCATACACGACCGAGACCCTCCAGAGAGACATTCAAACAGCGGTTCTCAAAACTTGACCTCGCCGTGAAAAGTCATGCTGTAAGCATCGCTTGACTTAACCCCCTGCACGCGTTGCTGGGCCGATTGATCCAAGTCTGATTCACAAAGTAATCTTCAACCATAAATGAAAGTGAGTCATCAGAATAACCTCATAAAAGGAACGAGGGGGAAAAAAAGAAACAAGCATGTCTTTCGCAGCTGAGCACATAAGCCAAGCCTCATGTTCAATTAATCTATCAACCGTGTCACGGCGTGCTCCGTGCCCTCTGGGTAACCCTCTCAGCCCGCCCACACGCACCCACCCACACACCCATGTTCGCCATCAACCAAAAGGAATGTCTAGCTGGCAACCTGCACCGGGGCTCCCAGCGACCGCAAAAGAAGCAGAGAGGAAGCAGAACAAGCAAGTTGAACAAAAGTGTTCAAATGAGTTCATTGAACTGGTGATCGGGAACCGTAGGGGGTTGAGAACAACACTTGATGTCGATCATGCATGCACCTTTAGCTTTATGCTACGGCAACGTCAAGTATGGCCTGTAGCAGTCTCACTCCCGCCCGACCAGCATGTCACGCGACGCCATCCTAGGGTGGGTTAGTGATTATTTTCTTTCAAACAGCGTGTGCAAACCATTGTTGAAGCCAAAAATCGGAGATCTTTTGTAATCCCTCCATCCCCAGCCGCTGGGCGGACGAATCAGCATCGCCGGGGCCCCCTCCCTAGGCCCTTACTTCTTGTTCTCCCTTGAGTTTGCAACTTGTGAGGCGCAACGAAGTGATTGAATCCGTTACCTCGAGGATTAGGCTTTACCTGCCTCATTCGCTACCAGCGCCACGCTACCGAGAAAGCCCCCTCAGAGGTAGCCGATTCAAAGAGGCCACCGTCTGTCCCTTGCTCAGCTGGACGCTTGAGATGCCGTGCAGGGAAGGGGTGGCACTAAAGCTTCAGCTAGTGTGCATTGACAACAGCCGCGCCTCGTGACAAAAAGCTGGGGAGAAAACGCCGTCATCATGCCAGGCTTAATAGGCCCCGCCGACAATTTGTTGATTCATGATCCATCCTTGACAACGCCGGATCCGTGCAGGAGCCGTGATATTGGTGACAGGTATTTCCGGACTGCGCTTCTGCAATTAATCATCGGGGGAAAAGGAAGCTCTGCGTGGCCATTACCCAAAATGTGATGTGCGAACGTGCACTCTGCTCAGCTGGTGTCGGAACATCACCCCGAGACCGCCCGCCCCTGGCCGGGTTAGCAGGCGCAGGGGTCAGAGGTGACGGAACTCCTCCGGAGACCAATTGAGCCTAGAGTTCTCCAGTCACGCCCTCACGATTGACGCAGGGGTGCCCTAGTCTCCATCAGTCCACCCAGAGGAGTTTCCTTTTTCTCGAGCACCAGCGAGTCGGGTCTTGCTCTTTACAAACCGGGTCATGACTTGCCCTTTGTCTTTGCCAAGCCCATGACTAGCACCTATATCCCTAGATGAGTGCAAGCCCGAGGACAACCAAATGAGAGTCTATCTGTCCTAGAAAGGAGAGTGAGACAACTAAGCCGTGGAGGAAAAGCAATCATCGGTTATTTTTACCATTAGGACAAGGCAAGCAAAGCAACAACAGCCAGGCTACTAGGAAAACGCCGGATGAGGCTAGGTCCTACGAGCGAGGCGGCATCGCTCGCTACGGCGAACGTCGGCAGCCTTACAAGCTAGCAAATGGGACCTTCGGCGTGATCTAGACTCGCCAGAACCCTAGCCAGACGGGACTGAGTAGCGTAGAGGGCTCCGCTGGCTAAGTTGAGTTCGCAACGGAGATTCCAAGTCCACGGGTCCTGAACGCTATGGGTCCCGCCACGAGAAGAAGGTTGTGAGCATTGCGGTAAGCCGTTGGCGCTTCCGTAGCAATGGCGCTGACGATCTGCCTATTGGACGCCGAGAGTTTACATTGCGATGCAAATGCGCTGATGTTAAGTCTGGGTGTTGAAAGTGTGTCTTGTGTGCCCCCTCAGTTGGGAATATCGTGACAGCGGCAACGGCCCACAAATGTATAGAACTAAATGTGCGGTCAGCAAGTGGCAGTAGTTGGTCCACTGTCCATTACGGCAGTCTCATGTCGTTGCGTGTTGGTCCGTCACACCGTACCCTAAGCAAGAAAGATGGCGCCGTCGATCGTCGGTGGAGGATGCACAAACGTTCGTACTGTAGCTGTGACGGAGTGCAGTTACCTCGATGATGATCAAACTACGCGGTTTGACGCACGTACTCACTTCAGAGCCCTCGTCACCCTAAGGCGTGGCTATCAGCCGCCCCGCGAGCCATCACGAAATTTGCCCAGGGTTGAGTAACCAGAAACTATGGCATTGGAGATGATGAGTGGCTGGGGCCATTCTCTAGAGTGGCTTTTCGTGCATGTCGATCGGCCGTCCTCGACTCGTGAAAATCCGGGTTTTTTTTTTGCGTGGCTGCACGCCGCCTGATGGCATTCTCGTGGGGTAGCGCAAGTTTTGCATCTCCTTTCTGTGTATGATGCACGTCAATAGGGGCTTCTGATCAGAAAGCCGGCTGATCTGGGCGATCCATGGACCCCGATCGGCGCCGGCTCGACGGAGCGACGGCTGGGCATTTCTCGACTCCGTTTCCTGGCGGGCCTGATGCGGGACGGGGGCTGTTGGCGGCGCTCGCCAGTCCCGGCCGGTGCAAGAAACTTTCAGGTTGCGATGCATGGCGGATGCGGACCATCCAACTCGTCCGACCCAGACCTCACTGGACACCAAGAGGCTATGATAAGTGCGCGCTAATTATCTTGAATGAGCTCAAGTTTTTCCGAGGGCCACATTTCGAGATGTTCTGAAACTCTGAAACACTCATGGCGGACAGGGATGGAGAAGGAGGCGTGGAGAGAGGCGCACAGGAAACGAAACCAAGCCAGCCCCTTGTTCGACTTGATTGGAAGCATGCGCCAACGAGGGAATACTGTACGGTTTTGGGTTTCTCTACAGCCGTGATTGTCCGCTGCTCGACTGGAGCCGCTATTTAGTCGACATTGTATCAAGACGAGACCATGGTGCACACGCACATACATGCACAAGGCGGTGTCAGGAATCAGCTCAAACCGCGCATGGCCTGAAAAGAGGCCGACACGAATGTCATGCATTAGTAGTCTGCAACAGGTCGCTCGCGCTCTCTGCGGTGGTGCTCACGCAGCGGGCAAGCCATCAGAGACGCAGAGGCCTAAAACAGGACCTAGCTGGCTGACGGGACAGGCGTTCCGTTGCAAAGTGTTTCGTTTTTGGTGTGTAGACCCATGTCCGAGTTGGCGAAATGGCTCTTGATGCTGTTTCGTCTGAACTATACTGCTTCTCAGCAAACATCCTGCTGTGGTCCGTCGTTTCGCGGTTCGGGCCATGTTTGAGTGTACAGAGAGGAGACGAGCCTGGGAATATCATCAGTCATTTTGACGTGGCCGGCACTGGGCTGCCTCGTCCTGGGCCAAGCATACAGCAGCCAAGCATACAGCGGCCAGTAGTCGCGACCACTTGGGCAATCGCACGACCGAGACTGCGATGGTCGTGTTTGAGGGAGCGCGCGGTCGATGGAAGGCAGCCAAGACAGGAGCGGGAAGCAGGGCTCGCGAGTGTTTCAAGTGCGTGGTGGGCCGGGGCAGTCGCGCCAATGGAAGGCGGGGAGGGCGGTTGTCCCTTGCGCCTGCCAAACCCGCCGGGGGCCGCTGCGAGGGGCCTGCCGGGCCTCTCGGGCACTCTCGTCCACTCCTTTGTGCTGCCGCAGGTGTCGCAACACCCTCCATGCCGTCGAGCGGCGGCGACCGGCCATCGACTGGCTCTCAACCATCCAGCGCAGCCTCCCAGAGGCATTGCATTGCCAGCTCGCCCGCCGCTGCACTGTTCGTTGCGTTTGAACCCCCAGGCCGACATCTGGATATAACAGCAATTGCCATCCCTACGGCGGCTCCCTTTTCGACGCTGACGCTACTCAACCACAACCACCTCTCCAACACTAATTGCAGGACAAGATCCAAAGGGATAGACGCTTCGCTTCGCCTTGCTTCTCATATCGACGACTGGATCCTCGACGACGCCTCCTGCCCTGGCTGGCCGATCCTCCTGTGCTCGCCTCGACTCTATTGTTGCTTCCTAGCCTCGGGCAGCAGTTTCTCCCTTTCTACGCCTTTGTCGTCTTCCACCGTGCTGTGCACCATCGCTCTTCTTTCTTCCGTGTGCGGCTTGTCTGCATTCCACAACCTTTTAAGATCCAGGCTGCGCCCACGGATAATTTTCTGTGTTTGTACACCACCAGCCAAACACACTCGCCCACTCTCATTCGGACTCGCTACCAGCATCTCGTCGCACACAGCCTGCACAACACAATCACAATTTGCACCTATCATCTGCACCGCCGAGGCACACTGCCCTGAACAGTCCTGCCTAAACTCTTGTAATTGCAGTTTGCTGTCACAGCCATCATCTCCGCATTCTAGCAGTCGTGCATCATTACACGCACACAGGTAAGCCAGAAATCCGACGGCAGTGCCCAGTGCCTGCGCGGCTTTTTGCTAACAGAGCCAATGGCGCAGTCGTCTTCGTAGCAGTGCCCTTGTCCCTTGGACCCTGAGTCGCCCGCTCGCACCCATCTCTGCATCCGCCGGACCGGAATCAACGTAATCCTCTGTGGGGTTTTCTGCTTGCGCCAGCTTCCAACTAAGACAAAGAGCAATCGTTCTGTTCTTTAGCGACGCCGCCTTGCTTGCTCCTGTTGTCCTGCTTGCTCTGCCGATCCAGACCTCCATCGCCGGCATTCACCGCTGGAGACGCCGAAGCCGCCGCGCGAAGCCAGGCCGAGCCCAAACGAGAGTCAAAAAAGACCCTGCTTGAGTCGCCAAGGTCCAAGCCTCGACCACGCCCACGTCACACACTGACGACCCACGCCGCCCGCAGCCCGCAGCCACACCCACACTCACACCCACACCCACTCTCTCTCACACACGCCCCCTTCCCCACCACCCCCTGTCAGGCTCCTGCGCAACGCCTCCGTGCTTCTAGTTCTTCCTCGTGATAGATCCACGCACCCTGCCCACCCAGCCCGCTGTCTTACTACAAGATCACCTGCCATCCCGTCCGCCCCGACGGCATATCCATACACGCACATACATACATAGATCTGCTCGCCTTCACGTCGTTTCTCTCTTAGCCTCTGTCGTCTCAGCCGATTCACTCCTGCTCCACCCAGGGTCGACATCCGGACTTATACACACCACCACACCCACACAACTTCACAACATGGCTTCGATATCAGGCCTGTCTATGGCGGACCTCAACGGCGCCGCCCTTGAGAACTTTGTCTACACGCCTGTCAGCCCAGAGATGATCTCCTACCTGGCTGCTGCCGCCTCCAACGTTATCCAGTGCGATGCCACCATGATGCCGCCGCCTCCCCAGGGCCGGACACAGAACCCCACGCCGCCGAGGACTCCGTCTCCCCGTGCCGTTCGTAGTGACGATTCTACTCTTCCCACCCTCGAGGAGTTCATCACAAAGCTCGTTGTCTCCTCCAACGTCCAGGTCCCCACTCTGATGTCGACGCTCGTCTACCTCACCCGCCTGAGGTCAAGACTACAGCCCATGGCCAAGGGCCTACGCTGCACCACGCATCGCATCTTCCTGGCTGCCCTGATCCTGACTGCCAAGTATCTCAACGACAGCTCGCCAAAAAACAAGCACTGGGCCAACTACTCAAACATCACCACAGAGGCCTACAGCTTTGGCTTCAGCCGCACCGAGGTCAACCTCATGGAGAAGCAACTCCTGTTCCTGCTCGACTGGGAGCTTCGGATCACCGAGGAGGATCTCTACCGGGAGCTGGATATCTTTCTCGCGCCCATCCGGGGTGAGATCGAGGCCAAGCACGTCCGCCGCATGCAGCGCAAGGAGGCTCTCCGCCGGCAACAGCAGCTTGAGGCCAAGACCTGGGCCGCGTCTTCGTACGCTGCACCAGTTATCCATTACGAGCAGCCCCAAAGGCTCGCCTCGCCTCCCCGCGAGAGTATTCGCGTTGTCTACGACGTTTCGACTCCTCCTGGATTGGCCTACAGTTCTTCGGGCAGCTCATACGCCTCTTCCGTCTCCTCTCAGCAGCAGTCCCGCTCCTCAACGCCTCTCACGGATCCCGAGGAGGCTCCGCACCACGTTTACGACTGCTCTCTCTACGAATCTCCTGTCGAGATCGTACCTGACATGCTACAATCGGCGAGCATGGGCAAGTCCTACCACAGCAGTGGCAAGCAGCTCTTGCCTTATGAGATCAGCCCTGAACAGCTGAGAGAGCTCCAGGACGGCACCACCAAGACAAAGCGGGCCCGAACAGCCCGCGGCGTCTTTGGCCGTATGTTTGGCAGCGCGGTTGCACGATGAAATCGCCACAATTTGGCCATTACTACTTCCACATATGCATTATTCGTCTGCGACTAGATGACATCACACTACACGGCGTCTTTTACACTTTTTCTAATTCATTCGGGGCATCAGCATCAGCGGAATATCTGGCGTTCAGGTTGAACATTAACACACACATACACACTGCACTTTTTCTTTTCTTACACTATTGGTTATAACGGGAGGGAATGCGTCACGCACAACATGGGTCGGGTCACACGGAGTTGAGGATGACGGCATCTGGGCACGGGCCTGGGGTCTTTGGCGTTCATCCGGAACAGCGGGTCATGGTTCGGCACGCACAGGAGATGAGATACCCAAGACTTGGGAAACGTACTGCTAGGTCGTCATAGCTGCAGAGCACACCAAGTGCATACAAACCAAAAGCGCTTCTACGGAACCGACTTTTTTTTTAACACTACACCTGCACCATTTACTACTGCATTGCTGTGATTTCAATACGTGTCCTTCGTATTCTGACGTAGATCGATCTGTTTTCCAGGGTATCGTGGAGCATCCAAGGCCGGCGGGTGCCAAAATAAACCGGACACTCTGGCCCACGAGTCGCCGCATAAGCGTCATGTTTATTCTGGCACTCTCAGCAGTCAAGGGTCCTGACACATGCCCTGTCACTTTGCAGCTGCGGAGTGTCTTTCATTCTGTGGTTCTGATTTGCGCTACAGTTTGCAGGTATGACGTCCCCCCAGCGACCACCGCAGCCGGCCCCCTGCGAGAAAAAAATCCCCCGGCCGAGAAAGACTCGGCGAGCTCGGCTCCAGCCCCCCAGCGAGCCCAGCAACTCCTCCTTATCCGGCTGCTGCAGATCCCCTTTCGTCATCATGCGCGGTATATGTGTCTGTATGGATGATGCACGATCGATGCGGTCCATCTTTGTTGGCTCTCGAACTTGTTTCGGGCAGGAAGGCGGGTTTTTGTGTGCTGAAGTTGCCGTGCGTTGCGCACAGGGGGTTAGGTTGGGCTGGGTTGCAGGTTATCGGCCAGCGCAGATTGTGGGGGTGGGGGATGGATGCATTTGCTTGTCATGGGCAGGCAGGATTTGAGGAAGTCTTATTCTAGTCTATCAATCAGGTTACATCTGGGATCATCCATTTCAATACCAACGACGCCACGAGAGGTCTTTTCGTGTTTTTTTCCTATGTCCTAGGCAGAGTTGTCAATGTGTTGTGAGGTGGGTGCTAATGTTAGTAATGGACTAACTTACTCACCCGAAAGTCGTCGGGGTCGGAGTTCGAATGCATGCATATGTGTGAGTGCGTGCGTGTGTGTGTGTGACTGGGTGTGGCAAGGTTGAGAGGTGGAATCTGATGCTTGCTGTCTGAGCAGTGGGTTGGTTGTACACCGTTGCCCTTTGCAGATTGGACAATAGCCTTTTTTGCCGTCCTTCGAGTGTAATAAAAACTAGGGTTTCTACCACGCCTATCTGACTCGACATCCCATGGTTTTTCCATATGCCGGTTCACGCATGGAGTGGCATCACTGTCTCGCTGCTCCTCGAAAAAAAATCCAATGTAACCTTCCGCATGAAAGGTGGTTGCGGGGGACGGACTGGGACGATCTTGGCTACTCATGGGCGTGTGAACAGAATTACTCAACTCCCTTGGGCATGTGTAATGATAGCCGCCCGAGCCGACAAACTCGCCGGCAGACTCGTACTATGGTTGCAGGCTGAATTATCAACACTCTTGGAAGTAGTTGCCAAGGACGCCAAAGTAGTGAGCAAACAAATGTAGTCCTGGATTGTCGCAGATAAGCATACTTGAACAAGTAGTTTTATGCCATCAGGAAAGTAAGAGTCATGCTCGTGAAACCTCTAGCCAATCGACTGGCCATGTCATGCAAACAGAGACTTAATGCGCAGTTTAAAATTCATGGGAAAACCATAGTAAAGTCAATGTCATGATCCTCGGCCGCCTCGGTCCCGGGGGCAGGTGGGAGCCAGAACAAACCCGCCGTCAATGCTCACGAGTCACCATTGCATTGACGCCTGGGCAAGAGGGGGGGAGCGACCTGCGTAAGTAGGTGGGTCAGAATCCTTTGGGGTCTTTGCATCACGATGCTGCAGGACAAAGAGCCCGAGGGATTGCAGTCAACCCCGGATTTGGTTGTTGTTTCCAGTCAGCACCATCCTTTCAATCCCCACATTCTGGTTCCACGCGCGCGCGCTTACTAGAACGGACAAAAATAGCACGCAGGCGCGCGCGCCAGCCAGCCAGCCAGGGCCGGGGGTGTTTTGTTTTGACAGATGTCCAATCCAGAAACGTCAAAGGCAAACAAACAATCAAACCTGCAGGAGCATCACGCTTTGCCAAAGCAAACTCGTCAAACGTCGCACAGCAGCCTACGCGTTATTCCTACAAGCCGCGCTGTTCTGCCAAGCGCGGCGGTTTGATGCTAGCGGCAAGCCACAATCTGACAAGAACGCCGTATGGAATTGGGCAAGGCTTTTTTATTCTCTTTTTTCTTTCACCGTCGCAAAGTTGCACTTCCGACCACCTGGAGTTAATTCGCTTACAGCGAGTGCGCCTTGACAGACAGACAGCCTTGCCCAACAGTTTCGAAAGCCAATTCCGTTGGACGAGCGGACACATCTTTGTCTACGTTTGCGTCGCGCAGCCTCCTCCCTTCTCCGCCGCACAATCGAGCTTTTTTTCTTCTTTCGTCGCTGGCTTTTTGTCTGCTCAGAAAAGGGCGACATGGGCCGAGCTATTCGTACCCCTCTTTTCACAATCTGCCAACTTGGGTAACTAAGCTGCCTATTCTGCCTAGGGAACGGGGGATGTGCAAGGTGCGGGCGTGAAAGTGCTGTTTCTGGCACTATGGCTGACTGTAACGGGTGCCCACATGACGTGATCCGACTGATCGGGGCTCGAGCTGTCAGTTGTAGGATTTTTCGATTTCAGATTCGAGCGAAACTGTTGCACCTGGTCGTCAAGTCGCTAGGCATTCTCAAAGACACTGACAAAAATGTCAGCTAGGCCACGGGTCAAGAGCCTTGGTGCCTGGATCTCTTTCTCTCTCTAATACCGTCTGCAGTCATTTCGTCACTACCGTGCTGGTTTCCAAGAAGTGAGTTAGACCTACTGTCTCTGACACAGTCACAACTGGGGCGGTTCTCCGGGGGATGCAGTTATGGACGTATCGGCAAACAAGGATCGCACTGCAAGACTAGCATGATTTTCTTTCTCGTGGAGAACATAATTTAGCCTAGCAAGACAAGCACAACATGATGATCATTTTTATTCTCATTTCTTTCCGGGAAATTGAAAAATCCCCCGAGATTATCGGTCTGCTTAGAAGTGTGGATAAGCACCGCCAGGCTCCCCTAATTCTCATAGATGATGCCTTGAAAGGTTCAATTTTACACCAAGCTTTGGAGGTCAATATGGGCCAAGATTTAGTTTGGAGAGGAATAAGCTCTTGGTTGACCAAGTTGGTGGGCGTAGTCCTGGGGTTCTTCGCCGCGGCTTCACTCTCATGACATGACTGCGCGATGCAGACATATTTAAGGAAGTGTTAAGCAGTATGCCCCCATCGTGCTCCCAAAGCTGATGTAAAGCGTCTATGCCAGTCCTAATGCTACTCATGTCACCAGTACTTGAGTTCAGAGCAGCGCAGAAGTCTACGCTTCTAGGCAACGATCACCAGTTGAAATTACAGTGCTGCAGCCGTGCGAGGTCGATTGTGGTCCTTCATGCTCATAGCCTTCTTACGCCAACTCTGATACCCAATACGTAGCCTTCCAAGGACAGGTCCCTGTGCCATCAGGGTGAGGTCTGGCAGTGAACGGAGGGCCAGTGGCATGAAAGCCATACGGGTTTATTGCAAAAATTTACGGGGAATACATGCTGTGCAAAAGAAGTAGTGAGGTTGGTTGGTCATCGTCACCTGCGACGGAGCATTCAGACAAAGAAGTCATCTCAAACCTCGAAGACGAGGTACAGGCAAGATCGAGTGCGATGTGATGTGCTCGCGACGATGATAGACGCCGAGCCGTGTGCTGGTTACAGACATCATTCAGCGCTAATACAATTTCTTGGTCCAGTAACAACCTTCAAGAAGCAGCTTACTGGTGGCGTTGGGTCAACGTCGAGCGAATAGTCAAAAGGTATTAACGTATATTGGCTTGAGAAATCATGCCCTGTAGTGTAGCCTATACAACGTCGTGGCACATAGTATCTGATTCCTTCCAGACAGCTCTTTTATGTACACTTATGAAGACCACCACGGGACTTCAAGAGTCCCTGTCGCTGATAGCTCGCAGACTGGTGTGGCCAAGCCACCAATACATGAGTGACCTTCAACGAGTTTCAAGGGCTAGACCTAGCCCCCCCAGAACATCCGCTCCATGATCTCGTTCTCTTCTCAGAATCCGCAGGTTGTACAGGCTGCGCAGACGCGGGGCCTCCTAGTCGTGACATCACGGCTTCATGCCGCATTGTGAGCACAATCGCAACACGGGTGTATCCAGAAACCTAAAAAGACTCATCCACGGAAAGAAA
Source organism: Microdochium nivale (assembly GCA_026745475.1). Lineage (NCBI taxonomy): Eukaryota > Fungi > Ascomycota > Sordariomycetes > Xylariales > Microdochiaceae > Microdochium > Microdochium nivale. The sequence continues at coordinate 2,414,041 of JANTFD010000006.1, read as the reverse complement.
TGGTTCTTTATGCGTTCATGATGAGTTGCGCCTGGCTGCAACTTGATCATTGTGTGTGATATCCATTGATTTAAGCATACCCATTGGCCTCGTATTTCTCATCCTGCGGGCTTGTGTGGTCCTCGAAGTATGGGTGGTTGCAAGCCTGCTTCGCGGATATCCGTGTGGCTGGGTCATAGGCAAGCATCAGCTCAAGAAGGTCAAGTCCGTGTTCGTCGAGGTTCGTGCACAAAGTTTTGCTGTAGTCACGCTGCCACTTGGGGAAAGTGGACTTGTAGTCAGGGTATGAAGTGACGCCAGGCCATGTCTCTTCACCTGGAGTACCGAGTAATCTACAGGCAAGGTTAGAATTGTGTTGGCGCATCTTCATTAGCATACATGTCATACCTGAACGTCTTGAAGATCTGATCAATTTCCGAATCACCCGGGAAGAGAGGTTTCCTGGTGCACATCTCGGCAAAGATGCAGCCAACCGACCACATGTCGACGCCGGTGGAGTATTGCCGACCTCCTAGCAGAATCTCTGGGGCACGGTACCAGAGCGTCACAACCTCGTGGGTGTAGGTCCGGAGCGGAACGCCGAACGCGCGGGCAAGGCCGAAATCGGCAAGCTTAAGGTTGCCCTCCCTGTCGATGAGCAGATTCTGGGGCTTCAAATCACGGTGAAGGATGCGACGGCTGTGGCAGTACTTGATGCCATCGCAGAGCTGGCTCATGAACTTCTTGACCATGGCATCTCCGAGGCCGAGGCGGCCCAGGTCGATGGTTGAGCCCTCAGGCAGAGCCTTACCGCGGCCACCATCGCTGACTGGGAGTGCCTCCATGTATTTCTTGAGATCCAGATCGAGGAATTCGAAGACGAGGTAGAGCTTGTGGCCGTCGGCATGGACAATGTTGTACAGCCGGACAATGTTGGGATCGCGCATCTCCTTGAGGAGGGAGATCTCGCGGATGGCAGTGCTGGGAACGCCTTCGTCCTCAGCCTCGAGGCGAATCTTCTTGAGAGCTACAATGCGGCCACTGTTGGCGAGGTCGCGAGCCTTGTAGACGATGCCATATGTTCCTAGCAGCACGGACATGTGTCGTCAGTCTTGGTCGCCCTTTATGGACTGGCAGGAGCGAGTTGGCATGCAAGGTAGCACAGATGCCCACTCACCTTCACCAATCTTCTCCAGCTTCTGGTAGTTCTCCATGTTGAATTGGTGTCGGAGCTTCCCCTGGATGTATGTGCCGCGGGTAGGTGTGTCGGATCTGTGCAGAGCGTCAAAGCCTGCCTATGTTGAAAAGAAGCACCTTCTGTCCGCTGTCGTGACTCTGAGATCAGTTGTCGTTGCTGTTGGCTGTATTGGGTTGTGTGGATGCAGCACAAGTTGTGGTCCTCGAGATTGGCGGCCTGTCGTTGTCGTGGCGGCCAAAGACGGCGAAAGTCAATATTTGGACAGGGTTGGAGGGGTCCGCTGACGCGAGGGGCAGGGGCAACAGGGAGAGCACTCGGGGCTGCCGGCGAGGTCGATTGTTGCCTTGTGCCTTGAGGCAAGATGCGGTCTTTGCGTTCCAGAGGCTGCAGCAGAGCTTGTCAGTGTTGATCCCTGATGAGGCTGCAGGCAAGCAGCGAGCAGCGGTGAGGCTGTCCGGGTGTTTTGTTGTCAGTAAACACGACTAGCGCAGGGAGGCCGACGCCTGACGCGCCGCCCGCGACTAGCAATGAGCAGGGCAGGCAAGCTTAGGAGACCAATTAGCGCGGGAGTCAGCCACGAGCACCCCTCCATCACCACTAAAGCTTATCTTATCGTCTGTCTCGAAACCATGCTCCATCGTCACAATTGCACAAACGACATCACGAATAGAGGGGCATCGACCAAGCCGGCGATGCATACTTGGCAGAGCTCTACTCTGCAACAGTCTCGACAAAATTGAGGGCTGCGAAATAGTATTGCCCGACTTCGACCCAGGCTAGCTGCAACTCTGACCACCCTACTCTTGTTGTCTTTCACGTCCATAACCCACGTATAAGCCAAGAAAACTGGTCACGCCCTGCGGCATGGCGATCGATTTGACGACTCTGGATGCCCATGAGCAGCCAGCGGATGAGCTCAAAAAGACATGGAAGGCCTACTCAAGGACTGAGCATGTGGCCCTGCAACAACACCCAGATATTGACGACACCAGGACCTCGGACGAGTTCCTACTCAAAACTCACATTCCATCTGGTGTCTTAAGATCATCTTTCAAGGCACTACAGGGAGACAGCTGGGACGATACCCAAGAGGTGCAGAACGCACCTGTATACTATCATCCACTACTACCAGGCAAGCATCCGCTCTTGTAGCTCCATCGACTGCCATGTCGACGCTAATCATTCATTAGGTCTCCTGGTACTGCCCTCTCTCATCCCGCCACAAATCCAAAAGGACCTGCTTGACCGCATAGTGCATCGGGACTTAAGTAACCCCACACACCAGACCAACCTTCATTTGCACTATGATCTTCCGTATAGGGAAGGCTCAGATGTCGAGTCGAGGTCTTTCTTCTCGTATCCTCCAGACGATGACATTGCATTCGCCCCCAAAGATGCAGACGTCCACAGGCCACTTTCCATCAAGCAGGTAATGCTACGTAGACTTACGTGGGTTACCCTTGGTGGGCAGTACGACTGGACGAACCGTGTATATCCAGAACAAGAAGCACGGCCCGACTTTCCTACAGATATTGCCGACTTCCTCCACACGCTGTTCCCGGAAACCGACGCTCAGGCTGCCATTGTCAACTTCTACACTCCCAGCGACACCATGATGATGCATCGCGACGTGAGCGAAAAGACTGACAAGGGTCTCGTCAGCCTCAGCCTAGGCTGTGATGCCTTGTTCATGATTGCGCCTAATGACTACTCGGACCTTTCTGAAGGTCAAGGCGCCGGTGCCAAAAAGAAGCCGTATCTCCTCCTCCGCCTGCGATCTGGAGACGCAATTTACATGACAGGAGAGTCTCGCTATGCCTGGCACGGTGTGCCAAAAGTGCTTAAGGATACATGCCCAGATTTTCTCGCAGACTGGCCTGCAGAAGGAGACAAATTCGCCGCATGGAAAGGCTGGATGAAGAACAAGCGAGTGAATCTCAACGTACGACAAATGCAAGACTGAAGATCGGTGGTTCAGCACAAAAACATTGCATTGTCCTACGCACCAGTCTATGCACAAAGCTCCAAATCGACCGCTCTAGCAGCAGCCACGGCATTTATGCAATGTCCGCGCAGATTTTGTCAAAATGTGCATACCAACGCAGCTTCTGTAGTCTGGCTTCTAGACGACAATGCGGTACTGACTCACGTACATCAGCGTTCAGAAACAGCGTTCTGACCACACTTCATGCGTGCATACTTGTCTGTATGGATTATCGAGTCAGTCTTACAGCACAATATGCCCGTACGTCCGGTTTTTTCCCTTAGGACTCTGCTCGTAATACGTGCAACATGCACTCGCCTGAGGAAGACACATATGACTTGGCGATTTGAACAGACTCTCTGTTGAGGCAGCATCTTGCGGCCTGCGAGACAAAAACACACCACTGAGACATGGTTGTGAGAACACAACGAGGTCTCAAAAGCAGGCCAACAGCTCTCACACCCGAATTTTGGTCCTTACGAACAAGCAAGCGCTTCCACAGCCAATGAATCACCAACGATCCATTGGTCACAGGTTATGCTAATTTCGAACCACCAAGAATCAGTAGGAGAAGAAGCTGGCAGTCGCGCTGGCTGAGTGCACGGAATTTCCCATATATCCTGGCCGCATTGCAGGTTGGCAACGGGTCATCTATTCAGCCGTACGCAGGGGTTTGTGCCTTGGCGTTTCGAAACGCGAACAGCACAGCTGTCACGGGGCTCGTCTTCGGTGCACAGGTATGCCCAGCAGAAACACCTCGGGGTCCTATAATCAGTGGATTATCGTGGCTGCGGCCGGTTGCTCATTATATCAGTCGTGGAAACGCCACCACTCCCGATGATGGCCAGCCCGACGCCGTTGACGATATTCCTGGGCTCCACTATTGTCATCTTCAGCAGTGTTGCTTCCACAGTTATTCGTAGCAACGTACTTTATAGTTGCAAACCCATGCAGTCAAGCGACACAAGCCTGTGGCTTGGCAACACGTTTGGCCTTTTGTGGTAGGATCTTCGAGCGGGAGTCTTTCAGCTGGCAAGGTTTGAGTCCACTTTGGGGCAGTAGGCAGGGGTTTCCATAGGTCTTTGCTATGCACGGTACTTGCAGCTTGATGCAGATCAAGACTTTTCCTCTGTGAATCAAAGAGATTGCAGGTGTAGGATGGGTGCTGTCCTCGTTGAGGGTTGCTCATGTGGAAGCGCCGAGGCTGGAAGCCAGCGGGTAGCCGGCAGAGTTGGCAATGGTGGGAACATAACTATATACACAAAGCTCCCAAGGCCGACAGTCGAGCCTTAGATGCTGAAATACACCTACCTCGGACCGCTCTTCATCTCCGCGACACTTCATCTTCGTTTCACCTGATCTGTTGCGGTGCGCATTCTACCTATCCCAAACATTGCCCTTTTCCCTACTACTCGGTCCGCATCGTCTAGTGGTCTGGACGAATTGTCACAACAACATGGCGTCGTGGCGTTCTTTGTTGCTGGCCGTGTCCCTGGGCACGTCTATATCGATGGCTCAGAGCATTGTCTACGTCACTGACATCGAAATTTATACGTCTTTGGTACGTCTCTAGCCTAGTGGTTCCCCTGTGCGATCAAGAATGTTCGCTGTTTTGTTAGCTCAGATGGCATGAGCGATTCTGACACTGGCCACTCACGCATCTTGTCCGACAGGCAAAATGTGCGAAATCGGCGGTCAGCGTCAACATCATGGGCATGACTAGATCGGCGTGCGGAGCAGCAGTCACGGAACTTCAGTCCTGCGTCTGCAATAAGGACGGCATTCCGGCAGCTGTAACGAAGGGCATCGCTACTTCGATCACCTACAGCTGTGGCTCTACCGCATCTGAAGACCTCTCAAGTGCCATGCTGCTGTACAGCGGTTACTGCAACCAGGCAAACATAGGCGCCTTTCCGAAACCCAGTACGCCGGTCTCGCTCCATATCACAGACCTGTCGGCCATACAGGAACTCGCGCCGTGTGCTTCTCGTGCAGTGTCGAGAGCCGTTCTGTAAGAAGAGCTCTAGCTCGTAGTATTTCTCATGGCTGGCAACTAACTGAATCTTCGAACAGGGCCATGGTAAGTGTCGTAACATTAACGGCAGTCTGCGCAGACACTCATCTATCGATCACAGACAAACGATCTCTGCCCCAATGATCCGGCTCTCCTGCAATCTTGCGTCTGTACCAAAAACCAGAACTCGTTGCGCGTTAGCCAAGATATAAACGCGAGCGTCAAATATTCATGTGATCCGATCACGGCCGATATTAGTGTCGCGCAGGGAGTCTTCGCAGGTTACTGTGGCTTGGGCGCCGGAACAACGTCGTTCCCCACGTTCGCGCCACCCCCAGGCGATAGTGAGTCGATCCGTAACGACCAAAAGGGCTACAGACTTGACATACTGACAGACTTCTCAGTGACCTACTACATCACCGCACTCCCTCAATACGACTCTCTCGTCCCTTGCGCTCAGTCTGGTTTGTCAAGAGGCGTCATGTCGGTATGTAAAAACGTCTTCTCAAAATTGCAATGCGAGGATGAGCTCACACTGGTGTCTAGGCTACAAACGAGCTGTGCCCTAAGGACCCGGCAGGTCTCGCCTCCTGTGTCTGTTTCAAGACTGGGATGCCCAACTGGGTCAGCAAGGTCATTACGTCGAGCGTCAAGTATGCGTGCTCGAGTACCGCCTCGCAGGATCTGAGCTCTGCGCTCGCAGTCTGGGACTACTTTTGCTCTGCAGCAAGAGCCGAGGTGAAACCATCAGTGACAGAATCAGGTATGCTCTGTCCATGCGGACACAACAGTCACGACGCCCAAAGTGCTAATCCTGATTTTCTGGCTCAGTCCCGACTACCGCGTTTACAAACAATCTGAATGGTGTGGGGGGTCAACCGACGCAAACAGGAACAACCAACAGCGGTGGAGGCCTCAACGGCGGAGGCGGGCCATCGGGGACGGGGGGCGGTGACTCCGAGAACAAGCCAAATATCGGAATGATTGTCGGAGGAGTAGTCGGCGGCATCGCCGTCATTGTCCTTGTCGGAGTCGCGATATTCTTGTTGATGCGCCGGCGGAAAGCTGCCCAGAACGGCAACAGTGGTGACAGCGAGATGGTTCAGGACAGCTTTCCTCCGGCCACTGCAACCGCCGTCCCGTCCGGCGGCAAGAGCGAGCTCGACTCAATTGCTGTGGCTGGCAAACCAGGTGCAACTGGCGGCTCTGGAAATGGCGTGTCGCCTGTTTCTGCCGCCCATACACCCGAACTCAAGAACCACGGCCCATTCGCGCCTCCTCCCCCGATGCCGGAGATGCCCGCCCAGTACGCGAATTCACCACAGCAACCACGGCAGAATGAGCTGCACGGCCAGGACTACAGACCCGAGTTGTATGGCCAGCAAGCTTACAGACCGGAGCTACAGGGCCAGACCGGGTACTCGGCGTCGGCAGCGGTGTCACCACAGTCGCCTGCAGGGGCAAACGGCTTGGGTGGGCAGCAAGTCCACGAGGCCCCGGGTCCTTATCCCAACAGGTCGCCCCAGGAGATGCAGGGTCATGCGTGGATGCCGCCCACGCAGCCTCAGTACTACGAGATGCCTGGAGGCGGGGCGGCTTCGTACGGCGGCAGGTAGTTGGCGACTTGTAAGCGCGTCGCTGATCTGGCAGACTTGAATGGTTGACTCATCTGGGGTGACCAGCCTGGCCGATCTGTATAGCTACTCATGCTAAAGTAGTTACGAACTCCCCTTCTCATGGTACTAGTAAAGAACAGAATGAGACGTGTTTTTGATATTGGAAATTGGAAATTAAGCACAAAGAAAAGACACTGGTCCTCCTGACCAATAATAAAATGAAACTTATTGTGCTCACGAATCGCACCATCTTGAATCAAGAGCAAAGGATCACGTTCCGGCAGGCAATTCAATTCAGTTGCAACAAGGATCTGTTACGATTCTGGTTATTTTGCACCTCAAGCATCTTGTGACTTGTCATGAGTGTTGCTTCGACCACGCCGAGCACGCCCACGGCTTTACTCGTGGAGTGAGACCCGCTCTTTGCAAAAGGCTCCGATGCGCAGACCAATGAGGAGCGTTTGCTGGAGCTTCCGGCTTTGCCCAAACAGCAAGCAACAAACAGTTGTCCAAGTGGGGCTGCCGGGTTGTTCCTGGCCCCAGCTCCGGCTTGCTGTCACGGACGGCTCGCCTCTTGCACTGTCGCGTTTCCTCGGGTAGTTCCTTCTGGCGCAGCTTTTGTCTCTGTCCAACCCAAGTCTGGTCCTCGATCAACAACACAACACCGAGGCCGCCATTGACGTCGACAACGCCCTACATCTGCGAATCCGACGTGAGATCTGCTGGCAAGCTTCTCGCACTCACCGTCTTGCGCTTTGGCCGTCAATCCTCGCGCGCTTTGCTTGCTTCGGGCTTCTCAATGCTGAGAGTTTAATCCGCACCCGACGACGACGCACGTCGCCAATCTCCTTTGTCCCTAATCTCATCGCCTTCGGCGTTACCCTTCGAACCTCGACCGACGCTTGCATAATCTGCGCGGATCCGACTATTCTCCAGACCTTCACACCCGACTAATCTTCATTCATTTCACCACACCGCACCGACGCTCCTTCCCCCATGCATCAAGCATCGCATCGACGATTGTGATCAGCCATGGCCGATATAGACGTCGGCTACCTGGCCGCCCACCTTGGCGTGCCACAGGACAACATCTCCACTGTCGTCACATCGCCCACAACCGACCTCGTCACCGCCCTCTTGTCCGCCTTCGCGGCCAAAGCGTACGAGTTCGACGAGCTCTACACACAAAAGGTCCAGCTCGAGGTCCAGCTCGAGACCTCTGTCCGTGGAGCCGAGGCGCAGCGCGATGCTAGCAACGAGCGCGCCGCGCAAGCCCTGCGCGAACTAGAGGAGATTCGGACCAAGCTGAAGGAGGAAGGTACGTTGAACTGACCTGTACAATGCGCAGCAGGCTCGTTTGTTTGACTATAATAATTCTATGACTAACTAGGTTATCTCCCCAATAGAAACGTCACGACAAAGTCTCGAAAATGAGCTTCAGACGATCCGATCCTCCAGTTCGACTTCCCAGTCTGAGGTAGAAAAACTCAAAGCGCGCATCGTTTCCCTCGAGACATCAAACCGCGAGGCTCTCGCGATCATCGACACGAAGAACTCTGCGAATGAGTCGTTGTCGCAGGAGCTCCAGGCTCAGCACCAGAAGAACCTCAAGCTGAGCCAGGAGATTACTTCGATGCAGCAGAATGTGCAAAACATCTCGAACACACTTCAAGGAGCCAAGTTCAAGGAGCAATCGCTTCAGCAGCAACTTGACATGGCCCAGCGCAGCAGCGACTTCTTTGAAAATGAGCTTAAGACCAAGACGGCGGAGGGTCTGAAGTTTCGCAAAGAGAAGGGCGCACGCATTGCAGAGTTGCAGCGTCAGAACGATGATGCGACCAGTATGATCGAATCGCTGAGGAGGACAGAAACCCAGCTCAGACAACGAATCGAGGCTGCGCAGAAAAAGGCCGAGGATGCGTTGATCAAGGTTCAACAGCTTCAAGAGGCCGCTGCACGTCGGGAGGAAGACTCCAGGCAACAGAGCGACAGCCTCCAGCGCCTGGTCGACCTGCATCAGAAGCAAGCTGAGACGCATCGCAACCGAGTGCAAGAAGTCGAGGCTCGGGAGGAGCAGATCAAGCGCGAGTGCGAAGACCAGGTGCGACGCGTCAACGAAAGCCTCGAAAGAGCCAATTCGGATCGCGATGAGTACTCCGAGAAGGCCGACACACTCCAGGCTGAGGTTGGCCGTCTCGAGGCTATGCTGGCGGACGGTACACGCAACCAACCAGTTTCCATGCCACAAACGCCGCGTGTCAACGGATCACCTTTCCGCCCTGCGTCGCCTCTGCCCTTCACTCCTGGCTCCATGCGTAAGACGATGGGTACTCAGCATCTCGAGGAGTACTACAAGATCAAGGGCCTGCTCGGTGCCGAAAAGCAGCGAAGTAACAACCTCGCCAAGGAATTGGACGACGTCATTGAACAGCTTGAAGCAAAGGGACCAGAGCTGGAGGAATTGCAGGCGGACAATGAAAGGCTGCAGCAGGAACTCAAGACTATCTCACACCTGTCTGACGAGTCCTTTACAGCACGCGACAACGCGAAGAAGGCAGCTCGTAGAGCTGAGGCCGTGGCTGCCACAGCCCAGGCGGAGCTCAAGATTCTGCGAACGCAGCTCAGGGACATGGGCGCCCAGGTGCAGATGCTTGTATTCAATGTTCATGCTCTCGAGAAGGGCTATGACCAGCTTACCATCGAGGAGACGCTCCACATGCAGCGCCTTGAGAGAGGCCAACTCGATGACGAGAATGGAGAGCCATCTGATGTTAACACCATGATCTTGAGGCGGCTGGTAGTCTTCAAGAATATCCAGGAGCTCCAGGAGAAGAACGAGCAGCTTCTCCAGGTCACTCACGAACTTGGCGACAAGATGGAGAGCGACGAGGCAGTGGCCGCCAAGAACCAGGCGATTGCCGACCACAAGGAAGTCGCTGCTCTCCACCAGAAGATCAAGATTTTTGCGGACGAGCTTGGCGGTCTAAAGACCCGTGCTGATAGTATCATGAAGGAGCGTGATATGTTCCGCCGTATTGTCGAGTCGCGCGCATCTGCCGACGAGCTTGCCTCGGCGCTTGGACGCCCGAGACAGGACGGTGTGTTTGCTAGCATCGAGCAGAATCCGGGTGCTGAAGATGGATCCGACTACGCGACACTCCTCCGCGAACTGCAGCAGAATTTCGACACCTACAGGAACGAGCACACAGTCGACCGAAAAACAATGAAGGATCAGGTGGAGAGGCTGTCATCTGAGAAAAACAGCCTGCAAGCTGAGCTTTCCAAGGTGACTAGTCAGCTGACACTGGCCTCCGAGCGCTTCGAAATGCTGCAGTCCAACTTTGTGGCTCTGCAGAACGAAAACAAGGAGTTGCAAATTCGGAACCAGTCTATCAACGAGTCTGCTGCCAAACAAGATATCCGGACTCAGCAAGTGGCCGAAGATCTGATCGAGGCTCGCGGCCAGCTCGACAGCTTCCGTAGTGAGAATGCCAACCTCAAGGCCGAGAAGAAGCTTTGGAAGGACATTCAAGAGCGCATGGCTGGTGACAATGAGAACCTCATGCAGGAGAAATCGAGACTCAACGGGCTGCTCGCAACCCAGCAAACACTCCAGAATGAGCGCGAGCTTAGCGAGGCGGAGACCAAGCGTCGCATGCAGACTCAAGTCGACAACCTCGAAGCCGAACTCAACGCCACAAAACGAAAGCTCAACGAGGAGGTTGATGAGGCCAAGAAGGCACAGCTGCGCAAGGAGTTTGACACGCAACAGGCCCAAAAGCGTATCGACGAGCTCACTAGCAACCTGAGTCAAATCAGGGAAGAGCTTGTGGCGACAAAAACCACCCGAGATCACCTGCAAAGCCGTGTCGACGGTCTTGCTATCGAGCTTCGGAGCGCAGAAGAGCGTGCCGAAAGGCTGCAGCCTCGTCCTACTCCAAGACCTGGGTCTATGGCTGTCGCTCCACAGCAAGGGAGCGGTCAGCCTGATGCGGACGAACGCATTCAAGGCCTGATCCACGAGGTCACTGACTTGAAGCGCGATCTCGAGCTCACTCAAGCACAGCTGGAGAACGCCAAGGAGCAGGCAGGGCGTTACCAAGAGCTCAGCCAGGCTTCCGAGGAGGAGCTTGAGAGGATGAACTCTGCGCAGGAGCAATACAACCAAGAGATTGAGGCATCCTTCACCGCCAAGGACGCCACCATTAGGGAGCTTGAGCAAAGGATAGAGGACATTTCTGCGGAACTGACCAGATCCAATGGAGAGCTTTCGAGTATCCGTGATGCTCAGGCAGAAGTGACTCGGCACTACGAGGAAGAAAAGACTTTCCTTAAGGAGGAGATCAAGAGGTTGAAGGACGAAGATGAGCGGTACACTGCATCGGCGCAATTCCACCAGCAAGACCTTCGCGCTCAGGCAGAGATCGCACGGAACGCACAGGAGGCTTACGAGAGCGAGGTTATGAAGCATGGCCAGACTGCCCAAGCACTCTCTGTATTGCGAACGGAACACAACCAGCTAAAGACGACGACAGCAACGTGGAAAGCTGAAGCGGAGTCTGCGAAAACCTCACTCCTTTCAAGTGAAAGCTCTTGGGAGGAACGTCGTCAAAAGTTCGAGCAGGAGCTGTCAGAGCTGCGGGCTCGTCGAGATGATGCCAATGCTCAAAACAAGCTCCTGCATCAGCAACTGGAGAACGTCAACACCCAGATCGCGGCTCTCCAGCAGAGCAGGGACGGCTCTGGTGATAACCTAGAAGCCATTGCTGCACAGCCTAGCAGCACAAGTGACAACAGCCTCCGAGAGCTAAGCACTTACCTACGCCGCGAGAAGGAGATTCTCGAGGTGCAGTACGAGCTCAAGGTTCAGGAGGTGAAGCGACTGCAACAGCAATTCGAGTACAGCCAGTCTCAGCTCGATGAGGCACGGCTCAAGCTCGAGCAGGAACGGCACTCACATTCCGACAACGAGCGGAACAGCATGTCTCACAAAGAGCTCATGAAGAAGCTAGAGGAGCTCAACGTGTTCCGCGAAAGCAGCGCTGCTCTTCGACAGGAGGCTCGCGACACTCGTGCCAAGCTTGAGGAGAAGACAGCGAAGATCGCTGAACTCGAGGCTAGTATTCAGCCGCTCGAGGGCCAGATCGAGGAGCTTCAGAGTCAGCAGTCTTTCAAGGACGCGGAGATGCGGCAACTTCACGAGGACCGCGATCGCTGGCAGAAGAGGACGGAGGACATTCTCTCCAAGCACGGCCGAACCGACCCCGCAGAAATTGAGAACCTCAAGGAGCGGATCATAACCCTTGAGCAGGAGAACGCAGCACTACGCACTGCGGAATCTGAGCTGAAGGAGCGCGTTCAGAGCCTGGAGAAGACAATGGAGGAGAACCAGGCGTCGTGGCAGCTCACCCGGGAGCGACTTATCAACTCGGCAAAAGAGAAGGCTAGACAACTCATGGCCGAAAAACGGGAGGTTGTTGTTGAGAAGGACCAGCTGCAGCAAGACTTCCAGCGCGTCAACTCAGAGCTGTCTTCAGCACAAGAGGAGGTCGAAGCTTCTCGTCAGGAGCGCGCAAACTTCGAGGAGCAAATCAACCGATTCCGCCAGCAAGTCGAGGCACTTCAGGAAGAGGCAAAGAAGAACACTACCGCTCCTGGTGCTAGTAGCGAAGTCCCAGCTGCTGCCGCAACAGCAACTTTGGTACCTGCCATCGAAACAGACAATGCTGCGACAGCCGAACTGCAGGCACAGCTCTCGGAGGCACGCGCCAGCCTTGAACGCATTACCGCTGAGAAGCAGGCGACTGAGGCTGAGCTAGAAAGTCTGCGTGCCCAGCTGGCCAACGTCACAGCTGAGCGCGACCAGGCTATCGCAAGCGCATCGGCAGTTGCATCCAACGGCGACGTTTCCATGAGCAATGGCACAGATGCCTCTCCTGTAACAGCAGCAGTATCTGCTCTTAGCGACGAGGAGCGTGCAAGCCTGGAGCAGAAGATCGCAGCTGCCGAAACGAAGGCTGCCGAATTCGAGGCCAAAGCCCTTGAAGTGGAGGAGAATATCCAGTCAACATTGAAAGCACGAAGTGATAAGATGAAGGATGCTCTCAACAAGAAACTTAATGAGTACAAGTCGCAGATGGAGGAGCAGAAGACGCAAAGCGCACAAGAGAAAGAGAAGCTTGAGGCCGATTTTAAGCTTCGCATGGACCAGGAACGGAAGATTTGGGAACTGGAGAACAACACGGCCGCACCTCAGGCGTCTGGCCCGCCCGAAACACCGATCAAGCAGCAGCCTTCAGAGGCGTTGCCTACTGCTACGCCGAGCACCCCGATTGTTGATGTCAACAGCCTTGGTGATAAGGAGATCCGCGACCTGATCTCCAACAACAACACCATCAAGAGCATCATGTCGAATAACATCCGCGCGAAGCTAGCAGCTGAGTCGAAGAAGCTCAGAGACGAGCTCTCTACAACGCTCAAATTGGAATGGGAACCCAAGGTCGCCCAAGCGCGAGAGCAGGCTGAGGCCATGGCTGAATCCAAATCTAAGCTGAGGATCAACATGGCCGAAAACCGCTCTAGAATGGCCAACGCGAAGCTTACCTATGTTGAGACTGCGGCCAAGGAGACACCGCAGCGAGCTGTTGCAGAGGTCTGGACAGAGGCGAAGGACGTTAAGCCGCCGCCTCCTCCAGCCGCCGCTCCCACAGTTCAGGCACAGGCTACCAACAATGCTGCGCCTGCGCCAGCCGTTGCTGCACCACCAGGTGGGCAACCTGTCCTGCCAGCTCCAGCAACCGGCATCCCCAAGCCCGGGGCTGCTGCGGGCGCCACAAACATTCCGAACCCGTTTGCCACGAGCCAAAGCTCGAATGCCGCCGCTCTGGCTGCAGCCAATCCCTTCGGGAAGCCTGCTGCGTCGGACGGAGCTGCTACGCATAGTGCTCCTACTGCGGGTCAACAAGCAGCTGGTCAACCTGCGTCACTGCTCCCTGCGCCTAAAGCATCGGGTATTCCACAGCTGCCTGTTCCTGCCACACGCGGCCGAGGCGGCGCATACCAGGCACCTCGTGGTGCTGCAGCACGTGGAGGACCGCAGCGCGGAGGCCGTGGCGGCCAGCAAGGGGGCAGAAACAGCATGAACGGTAGTGCTGCCGAGTTCCAGCCTGGCAACAAGCGTCCAAGAGGAGAGACGGATGCCGCTGCTGCAGGCAATGGTGCGAAGAGAGCGCGTGGTGGAGGTGTTACTGGCCCGTAAGCCAGAAAACGCGAGAAACATGTAGAAAAAGCCAGCACGAGCTCTGAATGCACAGGGCTCGTGTACAAGAGGGTTGTTTGTTGGGATTAGAGGGGAGATGCAAGCTGCACGATATCGCATTTCTAGGCGTCTCGCTCATTATGAGCTGCGAAGGCTCGCACACGAGCTATTTCCTTTTATTACGCTGTTGTTTAATGTATCAAGAGTAAGAATGATGAGCTGAGGTTTTAATTTTGTTCACATTATCGACTCTGTTTCGCCTGCAACGTGAACTGATCACCACGACCGGTCATCGTGACATTAGTCATCACCACTATCCTCCTCCTCGCCTAGCCCCACACCGTCCCCCGACGGCCGGAGTTCGCAAGGACATGCCGCTTCGGAGCTTTTTGGTATGCTGCGGGAGCTGGGCGCTCTCAAACTTGGGCTCATTCACCCCTGTTCGGCACAAGCAGGTCGTTGGAGGGCGCGATTGGTACTGTACTGTACTATATATATGGGCTGGAGCCACCGAACGCCTTACTCGGATCACTGCTTTGACCTCAAATTATACATCAAGATTCTCACAAGGGCATCTATTTTGTTGGGAGCATTCAAATCTTTCTTCTTTTCGTTGCGGTATCTTGCTCTAGAAAGTAACCTCAAACGAGGCCTTACAAGAGGTGAGTGCGCCGGTAGCGTCTCCGGCGAGTGGGAGTGGAGATGTGAGTCAACTGCAAGGTAGTTATGCGGTTTATAAAACTAGCCCTCACCAAAGGGCAGCAAGTTTCGTCGCTCCTTTCTCGCAACACAAATCCACGTTCTTCTCCGTTTAAGCTGTACAAAAAAAAGAAACCAACAAGAGCAGGCAGAACCATGGCCATAGACACTGAACCCCGCACCTGGCGCAGGGCCGCTGCCGACGGCGATGGCGGCTCGTACATGATCTCGACGGACCCGCACCTGGTGCAGACGGACGAGATCAACCGGATGTTCGCCTCGGACGTCATGTGGTGGGCACAGGGCTTGCCGAGGGACGACCTGGCCAAGGCGCTGCGGAACTCGCTCTGCTTCAGCCTGTACTGGGAGCGCGGAGCTGCTGCTACGGACAGAAGCTCTGCTGAGCAGGCTGGGCGGCGGAATGATGAGAAAACGGGTGAGTGTCCTGCGGTGCGACTACGGATAGGAGGAGGTCTCCTGTTAAGGATTTTATCCGGCTTACCCATAGAACAGGAAACGAACTGGGTCTGGCCCAGGTGGGCTTCGCCCGCCTGGTCACAGACGGCGTGACGTTTGCCTGGCTGACGGATGTGTACGTGCTCGAGGCGCACCAGGGACGAGGTCTGGCCCGTTTCCTGATGGAGTCGATCAAAGACGTCATCTCGGAGTGGAGGTACCTGCGCCGCTTCATGCTCCTGGCGTCGGACTCGATGGACCTGTACCGCAAAACGCTGGGCGTCAAGGATTGGCGGGAGCTCGGCACGGATGCCGTGGGCGTGGGCGTCCTTGAGGGGCCGTCTGGCCAGCATCCCAGTCACTAGTGACACATTGGAATGACTCTGGCAGGGTCGGGACAGATAGGCAAATCTGGCAATGTGCCAGCAGTTGCCTTGGCAATCTTTCCGGAGCTGGCGTGTGTATTTGCATCATCTCATGGCTGGGTTCCAACCACTGCTGCTGATGTTTTACCAATGTTCGTCTTGCCGTAAGCACCACCAGCCGCCTTGCGCATCTCCAGAGCACGCTTGTAGGGAGGGGCAGTAGGCGGCTGGACGGGGTCTAGGGACACATGGTCAGGCGGCAGGCGATATGAGGCGTCCGAATCGAAGGCGGACAGGTCGCCGCAAGCAATGAATGGCGCGATCCATCGCGCATCGTTCCTGCGATCTAGCGGTCGGTGGTCTTCGGCCCTGAGTTCGGTGATGTCGTCCTTGTCAGGCACAGACGCTACCGCAGGACTACTATTCCACGCTCCAGTCTCGTAGTTTTGCATCAAAGTTGGAGCCGTTATCGCACTTTGTTGCTGGCTGTCCCTGGTCATCTGAGGCAGGCGGAAGCCGACACCCAGGGGCTCTTCCAAGCTTGCCGAGAACCCCTTGGGAGGCTGGAAGTTGAGGCACACGATGAAAGCCTCGACGCTGCTTGCACGTGAAGATCGCGGCTTCGCGACGTGAACTTGCTCGAAGAAGATTTTGAGCTGTGCGTAGAGAATGTCGACATTCTTGCCCCGGAAGATCTTGGCCACGAACTTGCCTCCGGGTTTAAGGACACACAAGGCCAGGTTGAGGGCGGCAAAGAGTAGCTGCGACTGGACGTAGATGTCAAGGTCGTGTAAGCCCGTTACGTCGGGGGCGCCGTCGCTAATGACGAGGTCTACAGGCTGCGCGGCTTGCTGACTGCCGCTATGCGGGTTGTAGTCGGGATCAAGAGCCTTGAGGAGCAGCGGCACGGTCGCCGGGTGTGTGATGTCGGCCCGTAGCGTGATGATGCCAGGCAGCGGACTTATAGGCTGGAGATCAATGGAGACAATCTTGACATCCTGCCTGGGCTTGGGTTGCTCCGTCGGCTTCTCCGTGGCGAGGGGAGCTTTCTCGTCAACTCTGCTGTCTTCACCGGTACAGAAAACACCGAGCATTTGTTGACGCAGCTTTGCCTCGCGATCCTGCCATGCGGTGCGGCCGAACTTCTCACCCTTGATGAGAACGCGAGAGAGGACCTGGGACCAGCTTCCAGGAGCGGCACAGAGGTCCACCACTCTGGTAACATCGGAGAAGAGGTCGAATTCTGTGCTTTGACATTAGAAAAACACGCATGACAGCGAAGACGCGAGGGGAGTCGACCTTACCCTCATCAAGCTGTAAAAGCTTGAAGGCACTTCTCGCGCGCCAACCCTGCTCCTTGGCGAGCCGGTAGTAGGCGTCACGTTTGTCTTTTGAAGACTTCCCCATTCTGATCTTGTAGCGTGGAGTGTAGTGATGACCACCACACGCTGTTCTCGTGATGTGGTGAATGGACAAGTGCTCGTGGTGATGTTATAAATCCTTCTTTATGTCGGCCATGCCCCTCCAAGTGGTGGGGGATTTCTTTTTCGGGACACTGAAGGTCCCACGATAGAGGAAGCCGGTGGGTCAAATGCGCTGCAGCTCCGATGCTGGACCCCTGCGTTTTCCCATGTCGCGCAACGCCCGCGGCCCAAACTTTTTTTCTTATCCGCGCCGACGATAAGCCATCCGTCTCATCGAGAGCAGCCAGTATCGACCATCGACTCGCAACGAACAGCCGGCGACGACTTGTGCCCCCGCGATACACACCACAAAATAGCCATATATCAGCCTCTGACTCTGCTCGCACCATGGCGCCCAGCATTCAGGGCAACAAGAAGCGCAAAGCCGCGCCAAATGGCACCGCAGGCCTCGACAAGAAGCGCAAAACACAAACGACCAGCTCAAAGGCGGCGGCAAAGAAGGCGAGACGGACCGTCAGCGCGGATTCGCTGCAATGGCGCAAAGCGACCATCCCGGATATGACCAACGACGCCGAGGGCTTCTTTGGTCTTGAGGAGATTGACGATGTCGAAATTATCCGCCACAGCGACAATCGGGTCGAGTTTAGAGCCCTGGAGTCTGCTACAGTACCAAGCAACGACAAGAAGAGCCCCACCAAAAAGACGAAGAAAGGTCAAGACAAAACCGAAGCAGTCGAGGCGGATATCCAAGTAGCCGATGCGGAAGACGACGAGTTCGAAGGATTCGACGACGACGAGCCCTCCCAAGGCTCGGAGCTCACCAAAGACCTTTTGATGGAGGACGAGCCTTCAAATGATGCTCCAGTAGTGGAAGCCACAGACGACGCTGCTTCAGAAGCCATTGCTTCTGCAGAAGTCGAAACAACCGATAAAGCAGCCAAGAAGAAAGAAAAGAAGAGCAAGAAGAAGGCACCAGCAGAGACCGAGGAAGATTTGGAGCTTGAGAGCAATGTGTTCAACGCTCTCGTCGATACTGCGGAAGAGCCTGAAGAGGAGGTCGATGTCGCAGACTGGAATGCCGTAGGACTTTCGCCACAACTACTTACCGCGTTGTCAAAACTCAAGTTTTCGAAGCCGACACAGATCCAGGCGGCATCTGTGCCCCTCATTCTAGCCGGCCACGACGTCATAGGCAAGGCCTCGACGGGATCCGGAAAGACGTTGGCATTCGGTATTCCTATCGTTGAGAAGTGGTTGAAGACCAGATCGGAGCAAATGGGCGAGACGAATGGGAAGATCGAATCCTTGAACGACTCTTTGGACGTTGAGCCTGCTTCAAAATCTCCTTTGGCTCTCATATTATCACCGACACGAGAGCTGGCGCATCAGCTGACCAATCATATCAAGAATCTGTGCTCAGGGCTGCCATCGTATCCATTTGTATGTTCGGTCACTGGCGGTCTATCCATGCAGAAGCAGCAGCGGCAATTAGCGAAGGCCGACATAGTGATCGGCACGCCTGGCCGTTTGTGGGAAGTCCTCAGCTCAAGTTCGGATTTGATGCAGAGCTTCCGCAACATTGAGTTCTTGGTTGTAGATGAAGCCGACAGGCTCCTCACAGAGGGTCATTTCAAGGAGGCCTCAGAGATTCTCTCTGCTCTCGATCGCTTGGAAACAGAAGAGGATGCCGAGCAGCCAGAAGCCAAACCTAGACAGACGCTTGTCTTCTCTGCGACGTTCCACAAGGGCTTGCAGCAGAAGCTTGCAGGAAAGGGGAAATTCAACCTCATGACAGAGCAGGACTCGATGGAGTACCTACTGAAGAAGCTCAATTTCCGTGAAGAAAAGCCCAAGTTCATAGACGTCAACCCAGTCTCGCAGATGGCGGAGGGCCTGAAGGAGGGTCTCGTGGAGTGTGGCGCCATGGAGAAGGTGAGTGTTCTTTTCTAAGCGTTTTCTTTTTTGCAATTCCGCATCTAACCTGTCGATTCTCCAGGATCTCTACCTCTACGCACTCCTCCTCCTCTACCCTACGGCACGTACTCTGGTCTTCACAAACTCAATCAGCTCCGCCAGGCGCATATCGCCCATGCTGCAGAACCTCAACCTCTCTGCATTCGCTCTGCACTCGCAGATGCCGCAGAAGGCCCGCCTACGCTCCATCGAGCGCTTTACGGCCGCACCCAAGGGCCAAGCCTCAATACTGATCGCGACAGACGTGGCCGCGCGCGGTCTTGACATCCCGGGAGTTGACTTGGTCGTGCACTACCACGTCCCGCGCGCCGCCGACACGTATGTGCATCGCTCCGGACGCACGGCGCGCGCTCAGCAGACTGGTCTGAGCATCCTGCTCTCTGCAGCTGAGGAGGTCACGCCGACGCGGCGGCTGATTGCCAAGGTTCACTCGCAGCGCGACCGCGGCAAGGGTAGCGGCAAGAACTTCTTTGTCCAGTCGGTCGACATGGACCGTAAGCTCGTCGGTCGGCTGAAGCCCCGGCTCAACCTAGCCAAGAAGATTGCCGATGCGCAGCTCGCCAAGGAGAAGGGCAACAAGGAGGACGAATGGATGCGCAGCGCTGCCGACGAGCTTGGCGTCGAGTACGACAGCGAGGACCTCGAGGCTGCCGGCAAGTGGGGCGGCCGCGGCAGCGGGAGGCAGAAGAAGGCCGAGGAGGCCAGGAGTCTTACAAAGGCTGAGCTCGCCGCGCTCCGGGCCGAGCTGAGGGAGCTCCTGTCGAAGCGCGTCAACACTGGCGTCAGCGAGAAGTACATTGCGACGGGTATGGTGGACGTGGACGAGCTGCTGAGGGGCGCTGAGGGCGACTTCCTCGGCAAGGTCGAGGGGCTGGACATTGCTACTTTGTGAGCCCTACC
Source organism: Microdochium nivale (assembly GCA_026745475.1). NCBI lineage: Eukaryota > Fungi > Ascomycota > Sordariomycetes > Xylariales > Microdochiaceae > Microdochium > Microdochium nivale. The sequence goes on along the minus strand of JANTFD010000006.1, from coordinate 2,394,174 downwards.
GGCGAGTTTGAGAAAGGATCTGGAATAAGGGTGATCTATCTCTTGAATTCATTACCGTGCGGAACAATACAGGCTGTAAGTCACAAGCCAGAGAGCCATCAAACAAATCTCGGTGCTCCTGAGCTTTGCAGGATTTGGCGTGGAGAGGACTGCCAGCATATACCACTTTTTCTAAAACTTTTTCCAACCCATTTTCTGGTCATATATTCATTCTGGAAGTGTATTAGGTTTATGTGACATACGACTTCTTCTTCCCGCTGGTCCCATAGACTCGTACAAGAGCAGCAGCGAAAGCGGCAATGATAGCTAATACACTGATCACGGTCCATCTCCAACACAGCTAGAACTAGACGGACAAGGTTTCCATGTAAATGTATTTATTGGGGCAGTACTACCAATGCTATTATTTTCCGCCTCTGCCCCATGGCAAGAGTTGGTATCATCCCGCCTTGGTGTCGCCAAGAAAAACATCACACTACTGGCCGCCCAAGTGCTGGGCGTGCGATGTGTACTTGTTCCAACTATTGATTTGGACTACGTGGTAGAGAAGAAAAAAATTGGAGGCGAGCTTCTGATGGATAAATCCACGGCTTCGAGGTGTAGATGCCGGGCATGAAACTGAGGCACAGTGATTCACAATAGGGGTGGTTCTCTGGATATCGTCTGCACTGACGACGCTGTAGGGATAATCAACGAGTAGACGATCAATTCAGCCCATCCAATGGCCATTAATCAGGTTAGATCAGTGCCATGCGTCCATCGACCTATTTATCCTGGGGAAAGTCCGCCGTCCCGGAGGGCGCGGAGAAAGGTGTCCCAGCATGCATCCGAGTCTGGTACTAACAGCTTCACCACGCCGTTGCAGATGTCGTTCCCCACAGTACCATGGGTTCCAACAACTCGGACGACCACAGTCCCTCGAGAGAGAAGTTCTGGAGACTGCAGAGAGATTCACTTCTCTGATCTTCTTGTATAAGTATCGTGACCATCCTCCTTCTCTTCACGTCGTTCTTGAAATCTACTACTATCATTCCATTCCAACCACCACAACCACTTAACTCATCAACAACTAACATCAACATCACAACACATATCTTTAGATAGATATGAACACGAACAGCGCAGGTCAGGCCCCTGCCGTGCACGCCGCGGAGCCCGAGGACGTCGACCTCGCCCTTCACGAGCTGCCATGCCTCACTCGCTCCCATCCCTGGCCCAGCGCATATCACCAAAATGATGCTAGCACCAGCCGCACACCCGTGGCAGCGGCCTCGGAGCCCCCCAGCAACAGCCTCGACTCTCGGGAGAAGCCGCAGGTTGAGCTCAAGCCGGCCGACGTCGCCGAGCAGCTGCCCTTTGCCTACTCGCGCACTAAGAAGTGGCTGATTCTCTGCGTCGTCTTCCTCGTCCAGGTTGCCATGAACTTCAACACGACCCTCTACAGCAACGGCATCCCCGGCATCGCCGCAGAGTTTGGTGTCTCGGCCGACGCCGCTCGCTGGGGCGCCGCGTCCTTCCTCATCGCGTACGCCTTTGGCTGCGAGCTCTGGGCCCCCTGGTCCGAGGAGTTTGGACGCCGCATCATCCTCATCCTCTCCATGCTCAGCGTCAACTGCTTCGGTATCCTCGCCAGCGCCGCTCCCAACTTTGCCTCCATCATGGTCGCGCGCACTCTGGGTGGCCTCTGCACCGCCGGAGGCTCCGTCACTCTCGCCATCATCACCGACATGTTCACCCCCGACGATGACGACTTCCAGTACGCGACCGCCTTCATCGTCTTCTCCTCGGTCGGCGGCAGCATCTTCGGCCCCATTGTCGGCGGGTACATCGAGCAGTACCACAGCTGGAGATACACGGGCTGGACGCAGGTCATCTTCGGCGCTTTCGTCCTCTCCCTTTTCTTGTTCACCCCAGAAACCCGGTTGACGTCTGTTCTCGACAGCATCGCCAAGAAGAAGCGCAAGGCTGACCCAGCCTGTAACTTCTACGGCCCCGGTGAGCTCAGCACCAAGAAGATGGACATGGCCGAGATTGGTCGCATCTGGCTGCGCCCCTTCCACATGTTCGTGACGGAGCCCATCGTCCTGTCGCTGTCGCTGCTCTCGGGTTTCTCTGACGCCCTGATCTTCATGCAAGTCCAGGCGTTTGGCCTCATCTACGCCCGCTGGAACTTTACGCCTATCGAGATCGGCCTAGCCTTCATCCCGCTCTTCCTGGGTTACGTCGCTGCCTGGCTCTTGTTCGTTCCCTTCTACCGCCGCAACATGGCAGCTAGAAAGAGAGACCCGCTCGATGAGCATGCGCAGTACGAAGAAAGACTGAAGCCTCTTTTGTGGTTTGCACCTCTGCTTCCCATCGGTCTGGCCGTCTTTGGCTGGACCAGCGGCGGTCCTCCCGTGCACTGGATCGGCACCATGGTCGGCAGCTTCTTCATCGGCATTGCCAACTACGCCGTGTACGCCAGCACGATCGAGTACATGGTCCGGGCCTACGGCGCCGAGTACAGCGCCAGCGCGACTGGTGGCAACGGCTGGGCGCGCGACTTCCTTGCAGGTGTCTTGACTGTGCCATCTGTTGCGCTCTACACCGATGTCGGCGCTGACACGGGCATGAACTTCCAGTTCGCCTCGATGATTCTCTTCTTCATCTCCATTGTCCTCGTTGGCGCCGTCTATGCCGTCTACTGGAAGGGTGCCGCTCTCCGCAGAAAGTCAAGATTCGCCCAGGCCCTCGCACACGAGGGAAACTAAAAAGCGTCTAGTGGGGTTTTTCTTTCTTTCTTCCTTTTCAGTCAGTGTCTTGGTTTGTTTCGGAAGGCATAAGCATGGATCTATCGAAGTCTTTGGTCCTTTGTCAGTTTGGACCGGCGAGGTTGGTGACGGGCGTGCCGTTGTGTGGCACGCAGCGCGCAAGCTCATAGCACACACAGCCTTTTCATGTTGTTTTAGCATATCGTAGCATTACTGCAACAATTCAGCAATGTATTGAAGATATTTTCCGATGCGGACGGTTCGCAAGTGGCTGCCACCGACACAAGACTGCAAGGTGCTGGTGCAGGCGCGCACGGATGGAGGTGAAGCGCCATGGAGGGCTGAGGTGGCATCGGGGGCGGTCGTACCTGCCTTGCCCTCGCGAGTCTGGACTCCGGCCGGTCAGGCACTGACACACACCCCGACACCACCACGAGCAGCTGCACCCCCCGCGACATCATCTCCCGCCCGCTGCTCCTCGTCCTCGCCCTCCTCGCTCTCGTCCCATCCTCCCGTCCTATATAGCCTCCGTGTCGCATTCTGTCGCCTGCTCGCAACTCCCGTCGCGTCTCTCCTCTCTTCACATCCTCAGCCCCTCCAGCACCCGGCGACCACGTACACACCACTTTCAACCGCAAAACCCCCCCTCACAATCCCGCCGCAATGCCTCGCGAGGGAACCCGCTCTGCCACTGGCAACTCCAAGCCGCGTGTTTTCCAGACCGTCGACACCGCTCCCGCCATCAAGCGCACCACCGCGCCCAGGACAGAAAAGGCGCCCGCGCCCGCCACCGCCGCGAGCGCAAAGCCCGCCGGAGTCAAGAAGTCGACCGCCGCCCCCAAGAAGAACGGCGTCGCCGCAAAGGTATAGCTGAGTTCTCGCTACTTTGTTTCTTATCATCCAGTCCCCGGAACCCTACCCCCTCTCCCCGCAGGACCGCAAGCGCCAGGGCATCCCCTCGCAGCAAAAAAACCACAACAAACATGCAACCACCTCACGTGTCGCGACGTCCAGCCTTGACAAAAAAAAATGAAAAAAAAAATCTCCTATCACCAGACCCGGCCAAGATTATTGCTCTTCAGGGCTCGACGGGTTCTACATTACATTACACACACCCATGGAGCAATTTTCATTTCCTTCTTTGTGTGGAAAAGAGGAGCCGCCCATAGCATCAGTCGGCGCCGGAGCCACTCTTTTGCTGCAGCGTCCCCACCCCCCAGTTGCGCGCGCCCGCGTGACTCTCTCATCACATGCTGCCGCCCGCTTGGACCACGCATCGAGAATATACGCATGCTAATAATCTCAACAAAACAGGCGAAAGCTGTCGTCCACAAGGCCGAAGCAAAGGTCGCCAAGGTTGAGGCAAAGCCTGCCAAAAAGGTAAGTCTCCGGCTGTCCTCAGCAGCTTTCTTTTCTTAAAAAAAGGCCAAGGTGCTCCATAGCTGACATTCTCCTCCGGTCGCGGAATCACAGGTCAACAGGCCGCCCAAGACAGCCACAAAGGCATGAGTGAGTACCCATCTCTTCGCAGCTTGACCGGAACGAATGAAGCATGAGTTGTGGGAACAAAGGTAGCGTGTCCACATGTTGTTTACCAGGGCAGATTCATGATATAGCCTGATCGAGTTGGCCAGCGTTTGTCGAATTTGGAACTTGTGTGTTTCTTTTCTTCTTCTCTTTTTGCGATTGACTAGACCAAGGAATGAAAGAACTATTCTGTGTAAAGACAAGCAACACTCCCCGTAAGGGTTTCCCCTGATCACGTCGCAATGCAATGCAAGAGTCCTCACTTGCCCGCAACTCAGTGCCGGTCACATAGCGGTTTAAAAACTCACGGTCCTGCAGAAGTCTAGTTCATAAAGTGTGATATTATTATATTAAGACGTCCCTCGTTTCCCCTCCTCCTCGTCGTCGTCATGTACAAGAGGCATCGATGGGCTTTGATCAGCCTAGCAGGATAGCGAGCAGGGAGAGGAAAGAACAGGAAGGGCGCGTTGTGGGTATATCCATGCGTCGCAAGAGCTGATATATACATGGAAACAAGTGGGATATATGTAACGTGGCGATGGTGTTGCTTCCAGGCGCTGTGGTGGCTGTGCGGGCACCGCGCACAGAATTTCTGTTTTGGGAAGTTTTTTTCTCTTTCAATCCGCAACGACATGGAAATAGTATCGTCAAGGGGTATCAATGGGGTTCAGGAATGGTGTGTATATGTTTGGACGCCGCGGTTTTGAACCGCAAGAGGATCTGAGTTGGTTTGAGCTTGGTGCAAGGTTCTACAGGTCGCTGCAAACGTAGACAATGCGGTGGAGTTTGCCGAAAGAGAGGTTGTGTTCCAGCTCCGCCCTTTGCATCGGGAAGTGCCCAGGGAAGCTGCTGGCGGATGCTGGCAAAGGGTCGCGGGTGTGCGATTTCCATGGCTGACAGCCAGGTGTGCGTGTGCAACGTACTAGTAGTGTTTGACAACTGCTAACATGAAACCACAAGCCAAGCTACGATGGACAGAAGACTGGCCAACTCAGGGCGAATGGACGTAGGACTGTCACCAACCGCACTAGGTTGGGAAGTACAGCGCCTGGCCGTCGGGAATATGGAAGTTCTCCCAGTTTTTGTCCTCAGTACGTTCCTCTGTAGACACCACTAGGTTAGCATGATCCATGCCTCAATAGGCAAATAACCAGATCGCCAGGCAAACTTACCGATTTGCAGGGCTTGCATCTCTCTAACCCCGCAGAACATGCCATTGCGTGCAACACGGTCAACAGACTTCCAGTGCCCACCATCTCCCTCACCCTCCCAAATCTCCTCTGTGAAGGCGTCTCCTTCCTGCACAGTCCGATGCGGGTTGTGTGTAGGCAAGCGTAGAATCGGCGAGAGGATTCGCTGCGGTATGCTAAAGAGTCGTTCCCAGTGCTTGACCCATGGCAGCCATGCCAGCGTGTCAAAATCGTATGCTACTCGCACATACGGGTTGACATATACGCCAAGCTCAGTCGCGTTTCTTTTGCGAGCAGCCTGGGAGACGTCTGCCAGGAAGAGGCAGCATTCGCATGCGTCGAAGAAGATCTCTGGTTCGTAACGGAACCGAACTGGCGACGTCACATTCGTGGGCATGTCTGGTTCGATGACATGACTCCCGATGTCCCGGAAGTTGGGTCTTGGAAGTTCGGCCTGTCGATTTTGGACATATCTGGCGTCCATTGCCACGATACCACCCCAGCACGAAGATACCGGCACAGCATCGCTGCCTGCGAGCATGGCCGCCCTCGACGCGCCCTGCCCTGCATTTGAGAAGATTGGGAATATCGGCAGGCCGTTTGAGAATCCCTCGGCATCCCTCATGGCGTAGAGGTCGTAGAACAGGAACGGCACCATGTAATCGAGTCCGCAAGTAGAAAGGTAATGGGCCTTGCCGTCGGATCCCACGTTGGTACTGAACAATAAGTTTGCAGCATCTGTAGGCCGAAACGCGATGTCGTTCATGAAGAGTATCCTGTCATACTCCACAATGCCGTTTTCTGGCTCGAAAGTGTCGATGGGCCTCAGAGCACGATTGCGCATTTCCGAGAGGTATGCCAACCGTTTGAGTCGTTTGGTTCCGTCTGGGAGGATAATTATGTGGTCTTCGAAGTCTGATAGTGGCACGTCCGACTCGATCACGATTTTGTGCCGGCATCGGAGTCGACGCTTGAAGCTCTGTAGCGCCGCCTCGCCCTCTGATCCGCTGTTGTTCTCGTAGATGCTGAGAAACACATTCTTCTCGCCTATGATATGAATCAATCGAAGCAGATTCGCTCCCCACATGCCGCCAGCCAGATGCCCTCCATTATCGTAAAGACTGACAGCGATAAAAACTTTCTCGTTGTGCGGATTGGCACAGCCTGCTGGAGGCTTGAGTCCGTGACAACGCAGTTCCAAGTCTCGGTATTGTGCTGGCGGTCTTGTGTAAGAGGACGCGAATATTGGCGTGACCACAATAAGTGTACATATTGCGAGAAACAAATACCGCAAGAAACGACCGATGATGACCCACCGTGGTCTCCGAAACTTGCGGCGAACATGTCGTGGGCGAGATCGGCACCAGCCTGCAAAGCTATCACGCCATCTTGGCCTCTTGAATGCGACGAACTTCGGCTCTTCAATGTAACTGTCGATGTCGTCGCTGCAAACCGAGCTGGAGGATGATACGGAGGTAGAGTATGTCCCATGTGAGGTTGCAGACGACGCTGTGACGACTGCTTCGAGAATGAGGGAGTTGTCGTCGAGGAGGCCGACCGACTCCTCTTGCTCGGCGTGACTTCGAGGCATCAGCATTGGGGACGCCCCAGCAGGGTTGCAAGTGTGCCTGTGTAAATGGTAGAAGCGTGATTATCGGCGAGGCTGCCCCATACGTTTCGATAGGCGAGTGACAGGTCCTCTGTACATTCGTGTCGTACCGGGCTGGGCGTCAGGAGGCTCGAGTTCGAGGTTTATGGTATTTTGGGCTGACGCGCTAGCGAAAGACGCGCTCCTGACCGACGGTTCGAACGACGGCGATGGTCGTGGCCAAGTAATTGTTGAATCGCATCAACCGAGGAAATTGCGCGCATTCAGGGTTGAATGAGGTGAAGCGATGTCCTAGACTTTTGCTTTGCGTCTCCAAGCCTTTCTTGACACTGGGCATCCCACAAGCGCGCAGGCGAGTGTCAGGTCAGGGGCTGGCCGTCGTCGAGTGCCTGTGGAGCGGTGCTTGGAGTGGCCAGGGAGCTCGTCGCTGAGCAATTGGCGAGGTCGCAGTCGGAAGCCGGGACGGCGGGCGTCGCGAAGGGGGTGGGTAGGGCAGTCGTCAAAAGGAGAGGCTTTTGGAAGAGACTCCTGCCGTCGAGGGCACAACGCAGCGTTGGAAAGATGGGCAGGCGGAGACGCAGTGGAAGGGGCTGCGATGTAGTGCTACTTAGTGCTGGCGCGGCGTGCACAGCGGCCCATTGGCAGATGAGGAGTGGGCCCACGGCTCGTGGCTGGCCATGCTGTGATTGGCGGGCTAGCTGCTCCTACGGTCGTTCCTACCCCGGTCGCGGGGCCGCCCCCACAAGGCCACTTCAGCAGCTCCTCGCCCCGCCACTGCAAGTGTCTGCACTACACGGGTGCACAGAAATCGCGCTGTGCTGCAGTCTGCAACCTGCAGGCTCGTGGCGGCCATGCTACCTTGTCGTTCTGCAGCCAGATCACAGTCTCCTGGAGATGTGCAGTGTGGTGCAAGAGCACTGCCTCCAATGTCCCCAGAGTCCCAGCCTTGTCAAGATCTAAAAACAACCCCCGCAAGCACCGACTCCTGCTCCCCGAGCCCCCCTAACAATGATGGATCGTCCCCACCTCAGCCACGGAGGTCAGATGCCGATCTGTCAGACTGCCAGACTAGTGAGATCCTATTTCGAATACGCCTTACTCTTATTAACTCTAAGTAAGCTTGGTACAGAGTTGGCCGTTTGCTGATTGACAGAGACGGAGAGAGGCATCTCGGTCTTGCCGCTGGTCTAGACTCTAGCTCACTGCGCCTCTGGACTGCAAAGGGTTGTCCCACAGTCGATCTGAGTGGCACGCCAGTATGAGCATACCTCCAAGCAAGCAAGTCTAGAACCTCCGTTTGGGAGGTTGCAGTCGCCCCAGGGCTGCCGTTGGTGGCTGTCTAGCCTCATGTATCCATGGCCCGCGACGAATTGCAAGCTTGCCATCCAGCCACACAACGCCTCCCCTCATACAACCCATGGGTCTCCTTCAGCTTTTAGTGCACGCGAATGTTGCCAAGCTCCCGTGTCGGAGGCTAGCTATCGCATGAAACATCTGAGAATACAGATGAAGTCCAAGTCCCCCCGCTGCATCACCCCGCGCAAATGCGCTGTGCAGGTCATCACAATCCAGGACAAGGCCGCGTCCGAAATCCCCCGAGACCAGCTTGCTGCCTCGGCCGCTTGCAAGAGTGTGGAGATGTCTGTCAAGGGATTATGACGTCATCTTGCGCTGGGCGCTGATCTGGCCATGAGCAATGCCAGCTTCTGACATCATCTCCAAGCAATGAGAAGTCATCAACAGATCCATGAACGTAGGATCACCCCGTAAATTTTAAAATCTACCAGTATAGAAACAATGAGTCGCCGCAATTGTTCTAGGCTAACATCCAGGCTCGCCAATTGCTTAATCGATTGTTTACAGCCTCCTAAAGCCCCTGTCATACAGCATACCTTTGCCAATATTCCAGAGTGCATTACTAAATGTAAGGCATTCCCAACCCTCTGAAGCTGAAAGTGAGTTCATGTTACGGTGAGATATCCCACAGGGACTCTTTGAGTGTTATTTTACCGGTGCACTATTCTCGGTTACGAGACATTGCCCTCAGTGTCGAACGCAACATCTCCCCGTAGAAACGATTCCAAGTCGGCATAGGAGCATACCTTTGACTTTTGTTATTAAAATATTCTCAAAATTTGATACAGTGTCAGCCTCGGTCAGTGCCGTCAGGCATGAGCTCGCCTTCGTATATTAAGACATTATCAGAATATTGTGGTGGGATAAGAATGTGGCCGCCATTGCCAACCTAGCAATGATGTGTCTTGTCCAGCTATCAAGGTCAAGGTGCTGTACGACGAATAATCGCCGGCAGATCCGTGTGAAGCGCATTTGCACCCCAATTGCATTAGATACGGTATACCATGTTCTTGAAATGTGCAAGAGCTCTTCAATCAAGCGATCGATGATTGATTGCAGTAGAGAGGTGTTGTTGGGCAATCTTAGCCCACGCAAATTGTTGCGATTCTGTGGGATCGGCGCGAAAGAGCGTTTAAATGGTGATGGAGAACTTGAACGTCGGTTTCTCGGTCCAATGACACAAACAAGACCAAATTGTTTCTAGTTGCCCTCGTCATTTTAAACACCAAGCAGCTCGGCACGTTGCACACAGACGAACACACTGTGGGCTTCAACTCCGCCCTCGCCAAATGTGCGACAAATCAGCCTTGAGGGACTAAGAAACAAACGTCAGGGGTGCATGACGGCCTTGGGCACCTACTCAAAAGCTGCCAGGGCCCCCTTGCGTCGACTTGCCTAGAGCTACCGGGCATAGCCGCGTGGCACCATGATTTGTTTTGAGTTTTTCAGATGCATTGACTGATATTGACACACTGGTAGCTGAAGGTTGAGTTTTAATGCCCCTAACTAATTAACTCGTGCCGGCACACTCGGTGCGCAACAAACCCCTCGTCTTCTGGGTCGCAATCTTCCAGCTCAACCGGTGATCGGGTCCTTCCGGTTCGATTTTTGGTGCTGCGATGGCTCACATGAGTTGCGTCCACGTTGACTCTTACGCAGCTTACATCGGGACTCTTGCGACCACCATCGACGGGAACGACCAGAAAGTTTCTGCTGACGTCTTGATGAAGTTGTACTCGGCACTGAATGGAGAACCCCAGCACTTTTTTGAACGTTACTAGTTTGTGTTTCCCCAATTTAGGCCTACGCAACCCTTCTGGGTGAGGCAAGGGCAGCCTGTGTCCCAATGATCTGTTCTAGCGGCTCGTCCGGCTAGGTGTGGAGCGGAGCAAGCCCTACAGCAAGTTCGAATTTCAACCTTGTTTCGTTTCGAACTTCGACTGAATCGCAGTCTCACGGCACGAGGCATCCTTCCTACAGGAGCCAGCAGCCGGTGGCCCTCGACCGTGTTCGAGTCTTTCCCGTCTAGCTTGCAGCGTCCGTAAGGATGACTACAGGTAGGTACTTCCGCGTCCTCGCCGCGGCACTTGCGGGCTATTGAAATATAACAGAAGAAAACAATTAATTGGCACGTCAGCCTACTTAGCCCCGGAAACAGAACCGCTTGCTTATTGGGCATAAGTAATGTACACAACACGGCAGCACGGCAAGCATTCAACGTCAGCCACAGCGCTGCGTACTCCGTACATAGTAGTTTGTTCCACCAGATAGTTTATGTATCACGACATCCTTGTCATACCACCCTGCGGGACCTGCATTCTGTCGATCACTGCAGGGTGCAACAAACCTTGTCCCCCACATTTGACATGCCCTGAAATCGCAATTTGACACGCTCGCATTCAACACCTGCCAGCGAAGGTTGGCAACGTTGTTCTTTTTTCTTGGCACTCTGAGCTCCCTTCCCGCCCAGCTCGAACTGGTGGGAATATTGTGCGTGTACGGCTTGGCTGCACTCATTTGGGGAAGCAGGCATCCTGCCAAACTCTTGGCTCTCGGGCCCAGCACGCTAAATTGCATCATGCTCTACTCGACTCCATGACTCGGCCGACGCGTAACGGCCATCGCAGTTTGTTAGTTGTGGCTCATATCGATCTGCACCCATGGCGAATGTAACAGCAAGCCAATTTGCAATCCAAAGCTTGTTTCCATGTCCCACATATACATAAATCGCGAGCGCCTCGCTTCAGCAAATCTGAACCCCTCTTGCTTTTCTTGATTTCACACCACACTCCTTTGGCCTCACAACTAGCTATTAGAGAGTTACTCGCCACGAACCACTCGTTTCTAGTCGTCGGCTATTCATTCCTTACCTCTTCAGTAGCGCAACTATGAAGTCTACATTCTTTACCGCGGCGGTCGCGCTTCTCACCGCTTCTGTCGGCGTCGCCGCGCCGACAAATGAGAAATATTCTGTGAAGCCGTCTGGCTTCCAGAACAGTGTGTACTGGACCAACTGGTTCGTATCCACCCCGGCCAACTGCAGAGACATAGTCCAGAACTGACAGCATCATACAGGAGTGGCTACGGTCGGCAGTTTCCGCCTCAGAAGCTTCGTCCCGGGCTGATGAACCAGATCATCTATGCGTTCCTGAACGTGAGGGCCAACGGCACTGTGTAAGTTCCGGTACATGAATTCCAGTGACGACCGAACTAGCTAACACCCAACAGCTTCTCCGGAGACACATGGGCCGATATTGAGCAGCGCCACCCGACTGACTGTAAGTGATGAACACCCATTGTTCCCACCTAACCAGGTGACTCGACTAATCTTCAAACCTGAACAGCGTTGAACGCCACTGGAAACAACGTCTACGGTGCTGTCAAGCAAATCGGCTTGATCAAGAAAAACAACCGACACATCAAGGTCCTGCTGTCCATTGGTGGCGCAACCTGGTCAACCAACTTCTCCGCGGCCGCCGGCAGCGCTGCCACCCGAGCCAACTTTGCCAAGTCGTCTGTCCAGCTCGTCAAGGACTGGGGTTTCGACGGCATCGACATTGACTGGGAGTCCCCCGCCAACACGGCCGACGCCGACAACTTTGTCCTCCTGCTTAAGGCAGTCCGTGCCGAGCTCGATGCCTACAGCAGGCGCTCGGCGGGCGGGTACCACTTCCTCCTCACGGCAGCCATGCCCGCGGGGCCCCAGAGGTACAACGTTCTGCGCCTCAAGCAGATGAGCGAGATCCTCGACCACATGAACATCATGAACTACGACTACGCGGGCGGCTGGAACCTCAACCACACGGGCCACAACGCCAACCTGTTCCCGAACCCGTACAACCCCGACTCGACCCCGTTCTCCACTTTCCGTACCGTCACCGACTACATCCGCGCCGGAGTCCCCACGCACAAGATGATCATGGGCATCCCTCTATACGGCCGCTCGTGGGAGGGCACCAAAGGCCTCGGCCTGCCCGCCAACGGCACAGGCCCGGGATCCTGGGAGGCGGGCACGTGGGACTACAAGGTGCTCCCGCTCCCCGGGTCCGTCGAGAAGTATGACCCTGTCGCCTTTGCGTCCTACTCGGAGGACAAGGCCAACGAGAAGATCATCTCGTACGACACCGTCACCAGCGTCAACAACAAGCTCGCCTTCCTCAGCGAGCTACAGCTTGGCGGCACCATGTTCTGGGAGGCGTCGGCCGACCGCAACGACTCGAAGAGCCTGATCGCCACGAGCTTCAACGGCCAGGGCGGCATGGCGCGCCTCGACAAGAGGCAGAACCTCGTCTCGTTCCCCGAGTCGGTGTACGACAATGTCCGCGCGGGCTTTGCTTGAAGTGGGCAAGCCTGGTCTTGTGTGTTCTTCAACTTGAAAGATGACGGGGTTTCCCATCAGCCTTTCGGCAACCATTTCTTTCCCTTGCGTACACTGTACATTTGAGACATCTGCTTTAGACTTGATGTAGGAAGCATAGAAGCAGCGTTGGTTTCAAGTACAATACTACATGTATGTATTTGAACAGTTCTACACTTTTCAATGTGATTTTAAAATCCCCTAAAAAATGCCTTGAAGACACTACCCAGGCTTTCTGCCTCGGTATGATAAACTCAAGAACGGCCTCCACAAAGGGTGGCCTTGTTTGGCTCTCGCGCGCCGAGGCCATCTACGCACAAATTGAGACCCGACCAGATTTCTGACTTGTCCCGCTGGTGAGGCCTTCAGCCACCTCGGAGCATTTGGTTGCATGCCAGCCCGCCACACGTGTCATTTGATGGAGGAAATATTCCCACAGGCAAAACCCACACAGCTGCCACTGATTATCATGATGCATAACACGAACGAATGTGGTTCCCCTTCAACATGTAGGCTCGCCTTGCATAGTGACCGCCCAGACTTTCTTTTGGCAATATCTCCCATACGCTGTATGTTATCTGGGTGCACCCGCTGCAGAACAATTCGACGCTCTGCTTGCAAACTTACTGTGCCGCTTTGATCGTGTGCGGGCGCTAAACAACGGGCCAACGGTTTTGCAATTTACCAAGGTCAGCACCGCGGAGACCAAATCCCAGCGGAAGTGCACAGCCCCTTTGTTTTCCTCCTGCTGCGGATGCGTCGAGGACCCTTGGACTGGTCTGGAGCATCCATCGGCTTGTGCCGTGCGCATGATTCAACTCGCTAAACGCCCGAGGTGGCCCAAACAAAAAGTGACGCATTTTTTAACTCTCACCCACAATATGGGTAGAGGAAATGCGTCACTTTTTGCTTAGGCCACCTCGCCGCCGTATAGGCATAGGGTTGGCAGGCCGAACGGGAAACTCCGTAGTCCTTGCTCGATACTAGCTTGGCTTTAGCGATGAAAAGCAAAACATTGGTAGCGGCAAGCCTGTCGATAGCTGAGCTTGGCGGGGTACTATACGTTCCTGTAATTAGTCGCGATTGGGCAAGGACTTGCTTAGGAAACACTTCGAGGGGCCTGCAAGAAGCAGTACCGTGACTTTTTCGATACTATTTGGGATTTTAGATTAGACCCCGCCCCCAAATAAATAAAAGAAAACCCCTCCAAGCTCACATTATGGATATTATGTGTCACGCTAGATTACGCTTCCCTGCTACCTATGCCGATGTCTCGGCAACTGCTGGGGATGTGGACAAGCAATTACGGAGCATGTAGTCCGGGGTTTGAAGTATTCGGACGGGGAATATATCTTTAGCAGGAGGCATGCAGAAATACACTAGCAGAGGCAGTCGTTCGATAATTTTTTGCGTGCTGAAGTCTGTGCATATGTTGGGCCGGACGTTTGAGCGCGGCAGTGCAGATTGAGGCCACGTTGGCATCATCGTTGTTGGCACAGAGCTTTGTAGTTGGTGTCGTGAAGCACGGGGGAACTAGCCGGCCGAGTGAGAGCGGGTTGTTGTCTGCTGGGAGCTTGGGCATTCCTGTGGTACGTCATCCCGCAAGGTCTTGATGGTGGAGATCTGTGGGAGAGCAATGAAGCCATCACGGTTCGCGCAGGGACAGGGAAGCTCGCTCTCCGGGCCGGTGGGGCCTCCAAGGCTGCAACTGAGGCTCTGGGAGCTGCAGGGATTATTGAGATTCCATGTTGGTGACTTTGCACGATTGATGGAAATGCTGATCTTCACCGGGACATATCAATACTTTGGATGGGGTACAGAAGACTAGCTGCAGTTTTAGGTTTCTTCAATTTCAATGCCTGCGTAGAAAAGGACGAGCAGTCAACGGGCGGCTGAGACTTATGCATGCAGAGCAGGGACCTTCAATAATCCCCTGCGACGCGGGCTCTTTGGGCAAGCCACGATCACGTGAGCCCAATGGGCGCAATCTTGGAGCCGCGGCAAGGGTCGAGGGCAGGAGCACCTGGGCCGGGCAGGCCTGGCAGGTGCGGGCTGGCGCGGGCTGGCGCGGGCTGGCGCGGGCTGGAAAGCCGAGTCGCCACAGCCCCGAACTCTGCTGCGCGAGTGCAGACCTGCAAGCAGCCTCTCGCGCAATTCCCATCTCCATCTCCATCCCCGTCCCTGTCCCACCGAGTCCTGTGGCACAACTTGACGTCTCACAGACGAGCGCCGTACCCAAAGCAGCAGCACGCGCGCGGCCATCCGCGGACGGCCTCTCGCAAGACAACACCAACCACATTCACTGCACGCACACAATCTCTCTCGCCCTGGGCCGCCATGGAGTTCTTTGAGAACCAGGTGGGTGAGTTCCGCAATCTGCTGGGCACTGCAGCAGCGCCCAGCCCAGGCACGCCCGGTTCCGCGGTCGGCCCCAATTCCGCACACCACCAGCACCACCATCACCAACACGAACACCCGCCTCTCTCTCTCTCCCACCACCAGCCGCACGCGCAGCACCAGCTGCAGCACAGCTCCGGCCCCATGAGCGCGGCAGCGACCCCGGGCCACGGTGCGACGCCTCTGCCCGCCCAGCTTTATGGCGCCGCCTCCACGCCTACCTCCTCCGCTGCCTACCCGCCTGCCCGCGCTGCCCCTGGGTCAAAGCGCAAGAACACCGCGCCGGCCAGCATTGGCGACGACGACGATGGCGATGCCTCGCCCGGCAGCAGGGGCGGCGCTGCGGGCCAGCGCAGCAAGCGCAGCCGCTACATCTCCATTGCGTGGTGAGTACCACCCCCCTTCTTGTCCTGATCCGCGTGAGCAGAGCGACACGCCTACCAGCTGTGCTGACCCGTGACCGATGTAGCAACGAGTGTAAGCGGCGCAAGATCAAGTGCAATGGCGAGACACCTTGCCAGCGCTGCGGCAATCTGAATCTGCAGTGTCTCTATGCCCCAAACTGCTGCTCGTCGAGCGTCAAGGATTCGGACGAGTTCAAGCACATGGATCGCAGAGTCTCTGGCCTACAGGACCAGGTCACCTCTCTCTTCAACAGCCTGGCTGCCCTCCGGTCCGAAGCTGTCCGCCTAGCGCCCATACAGGATCGCGTCTTGCCGCTCCCTTCAGCTGGCAGCACACCTACCAATTCAAATACAGGCACAATGGTTCCTCTGCAACGACCAGAACTTCCGCCATTCAGAGCTGCCGGGTTCCGTGGGCCAACGAGTACTCATTTCAGCCTCGATGTCGCCAAGAAGACACTTCACAAGATGGGCTACAGCAATCTTGGAGACGGTACCGAAGACACAATGAATCATCACGGGAGCCCTGTGCAGTCGCCACTCGCTGTATCGCATGCTTCACCGGTATATCAGCAGCAAGCGCAACAACAGTACCCAGCTCTTCAGTCTCAACAGCAGCAGCAGCCCACAACACAACCCGCACTCCAAGCACCCACATCAGACTCGCAATCTCATGACCCTCTCTGGGACTTCGAGAGGGAAGAGATACTGCATCTTTGCCAGTTGCACGAGGATGATGTCGGCATCATGTACCCCGTTGTCAAAATAGAGACCGTGATACAGCATGCCAAGAATGTCGCCACGTGGATGGAGGCAGCTCGGGAAAGCGGCTACGTGCAGAGGTCTGAAAAAGAGCTCGCTTTCGCAGATGTCGACACGCTGGTACTCAAGGTTATCATGGCTCTGGCACTTACAGTTGAGGAGCACGGCAACAGCGAGAGGGCAACCCGCTTATTCGAGAGTGCGCGGCCGTTCATCGACCGAATGCTCATGAGCGACCCAAGCGATATCAAGTATCTGCCTCTCCTAGCGCTCTCTGCAGGATACCGGTTCTTCAACAACGAGGAGATTCTTGCCTGGCGCGTCATGGGCCAGGTAACTCGCCACTGTCTCGAGTTGGGACTGCATCGTCGGGACGCCATAGACCGCATCGAGACCGAAGAATCGCGTGTGTATGTTGTCCACACTTTCTGGACTGCCTATGTCATTGACCGGCGATGGGCGCTCGCCACCGGCCTACCCTGGTCGATTCCGGACGAGGAGATTGATCCGCAACTACCATATCCCGACAACTATCCGTTCCTCGTTTCCATGATTGACTACTCAAGACTAAATGCACAAGTCTGGAAGCTCGTCCGCCAGTTTGACGGCCAGCTCCACACGGATCTGCTGCCTACCGAGATCGAAGACATCGACCTGTCAATTAAAAAGTGGTACAAAAGCCTCCCGGAAGAGACGCAGCTGGAGCTGTCTACCTGGGAGGTCCTTCCGCAGCTCCTGAGCCCCCAGATCAAGTCGCCAGAGTACGACCTGCAGCGGACGCAGATATGGACATACCTGCGGCTCAATCAAGTCCGCATACTGCTGTACACACCAATCCTACACACGCATAGCTGTATCATGGAGAATCTTGAAGCAGCCGAACGGGTAGTGCAGGTCGCCAAGAATACGATTCGATATCTCTCGCATCTGCACAGCACGACAAACATTTACAGGAGAATGCAGATCTTTTACCATCAGTTCCTGACGTCGGCTATTGCTGTTTTGTTCCTCGCGTCTTGCCACGCGCCCGTGAACTTCAGCTCCACGTGCCGCGACGAGTTCTACATGGCGCTCGAGCTCGTCAAAGATATGTCGGCGAAGTCGTTTGTGTCGAGGCGGTTGTGGAGCACTATCAAGTCTCTTAAGGAGGTCGCGCCACGACTAGGCCTTGCAGAGGATCCCCATTCGTCGGCAGCGCTGACCATGGCCGGTCTGGCCACGGGACATCGCCACGCCGCGACACAGGGCTCCCGGGGCGGCGGTAGCTCTATGTATGCTTCCTCACGAACCCCTGTCCCTGTCGCGGCGACCACGACGACATCAGCCACGGCCACTGCGTCGCCCTTTCCGACAAGCACGACCGGTGGGACGACACCAGGCGGCGGCCTGGTCGACAACCTGCAGAACGGGCACCAGATCTCGAGCGAGATGTCCAAAATCTTCGAGGGCTACATGGGGACGACTAACGGCTTCACACCACCGCCAGACTCGGTGGCCGCGGGAACCATTGACGACGGGACGGGTAGCGGAGATGGGGACGGGGCCGACACATCGTCGCTTGTCGGGGCCAGTGTATACCAGCATTTTAGGGACATGTTTTGAGGAGAGAGGCGTAGAAGCGAAGAAGGGGCTTCGGGCGTGGGGGTTGAAGCGAGATATCGTACACGTTGTATATTTAGCATTAATTATGTATTTGTTCGAGGTCGCGTGGCAGCCATGGATGAACAGCACGACTGAGTCAACAAGGCACACTGTATATTGGAACTCATTCCCTGCAACCCCTTCTATCGCTGCCGCTGGCAGCCCCTGATCGGCAGAATGTCGCCGGAGGGCAACAAGTGAAGCAGATTCGGAGGCATGGAATGACTCGGGGCAGGCGGGTGCGAAAAAGAGAGTTTCGAGGTGGAGGTGGGTGCGTGGTGCCACTTGGGGCCGCCTGGAGATAGCACCACATCATGCTGCAGACAGACGACGTGCTCGGTGCTTCGATGGTGGACCCGCCCCGCCGACCTGCACTGCAAGTGGAGCTCCTTCTTTGCTGCAACCTCTGCTGCGAGTGGCAGGCGGGGCTTGGAGCGGAAGGACACACGCGGCAGCGGCAGGAGCGACCCCCGGCAGTGGCCCCGCCCCCGGACTGAGCAGGAGCCCTGGAGGACCCGTTTACCCCAGGTTTGGCGTCGACAGAGGCCACTCGACTTGGAGAGCTGCCGACAGCTTCGGTCGCCGGTGACGCACTGCTTTTGCTGATCGGGCCATGTCGGTGCACCACCGTCAATCACACCACTGCGCTACCGTCACCCGACATCGCGCCTCGTCTCACACACTCGTCAACACTGTCTCAACCTTACCCCGCCCCGTCGAGCCTGCCCTGGCCCATTGATTGGCTTCCGTCTCCATGCCTACACTTACAGCGTAGGTAGCTCAAGCAAGCTTGCCGGCTCCTCCGGGTACCTACAGCTCCTCCTCCTCCTCCTCACCCGCCCGCAGCCCATGGATCAGCTGAGCACATGAGCACCATTGAGCACAGCTTCCCCGCCCTCTGGCCTGACGAGCTCTCTCTCCTCATGCGGCCGCCCCCGAAACTCTCACCTTGCGAACTAAGCAAGCATCGACAGCTCACGCCCGCCCTCCCGCAACAACAATCATACCCCTCTTTCTGTGAGGTCCCGCAGAGGAGGCGCCCTTTTTCTACCCCTCTCGCCGTCTCGAATCCTCCTTTCCCTCTTCTTCCTTCCCTCCCTCACTTCACTCTCAGGTCACACGCAATAACAACACAGCTTCATCCTCTGCAGCCTCACGTCGCAGAGTCCCAACGTTCAGACTAAGCAACCATCCTCCTCCCTGGTAATCGTCTTCACAAGGTACTTCTTCCTACTGCTCGGTTCTCTCTTGAGTAGCCATTGCGCGCGCCTGAGCCAAGTAGCCTCCCCGACCAGGGAGACACTGTTAGGCTGACACATGAACCACTAGACAACTGCCAATTCATCTCTACAGGCTTCTCCAGGAAGTCATTGTTAGCAAAACAGAACACCCACCCCCTTTCAACCATGTCAGAGCCACTGTCCAAGGTCGACTCCGCCGTCGACGGTCTCGAGCCTCTCCAGAAGATCGGCTCTGCCGGCGCCGCCAAGAAGGACCGCCGCCAGAGCTCCATCGTCGCTGGCGTTGCCAGCATCAGGGAGCTGTGTAAGTCTACTTGCAATCCTGAGGCCGCGTTCCATGGCTTTGGCTCCCCAGGGCAGGGTCTAACCTGGTGTAACAGGGGAGAACCAGACGACGCTGCAAATAGCGCCCGAGACGCAGAAGACGGGATGGTAAGTCACATTTCCATCCTTTCCGCCCCATCGCCCCCACGCGTGCCCCGCCTCGTTCGTCTTCGTCATGCTAATGATTGGCCGTCATTAGGAAAATCAACACCTCTTCCATGAGCGTGGAGGACAAGGATATATTAAAGAAGCACCTTGTCACGCCCGTCGTCCGGGCCATTGATCTCCACTTTGCCCTGGGCTCCCACGTGACAGCACGGAACAGGACCGGCGTCACAATCAAGGACGCCATGGACGCAATCCACAAGGTCAACAAGAAGCGGGTGAGTCTACTCTACAAGAACATCTCCCTCCCCACGATGACATGACTCGCCTCTGTGCTGGAGGCTGTCTTCTGCGGGGCGTAACTTGCTTCACAGGCAACTTTCAACACGGCAAAATGTCGAGGCTAATCTTCCCCACCCCGCAGGCCGACGACGAGATTGACAAGCCTTACCTGGAGGGCTTCGAGTGGATGCCCGCTCACCACGAGTACTCTGAGAAGGAGCAGGAGCAGAAGGAGGCCGACTGGCAGAGACTCTACGTCCACCTGACGGCGACGCCCACCCTCGCCAACATCGGCGGCGGTGGCAAGAAGAAGAAGAGCAAGGAGTAGATGAGGTCCTCTTTCCACCCACCCACCCTCGCGATACTACCTACTAGCATCGAATACCTCATCGATCTTCCCTCACGGGCCCGGATGGCAAAAGTGGTTGCTCGCTCCCCGAGCTTGAGCAGCCAGCCTTCTTTGCCGACCCCGCCTAGCGTGTTGTAAATATACTACTGCTCCTCCTACTACTGGTACCACACGGCGTCAAATGTTCTGGGATGTGATGTGAGTCGATGGCTTTGGGTGGCTCTGGGTGGCATTTGGCACAGTTGCGGGGTGCAGAGGCTCTTCTCGCCTCTCTCTGCATCTTCACGGACCCGCGCCACCTACCTGGACAGATCGTTGTGAAAATAAACTGACCCCCCTTACTCTGCTATCCTTGACGTCCATGTACGTGTTTTTTTCATGTGACGAAATAACCACTTTCTTTTTTTTCAGACCTGAGTCAAGTCTAGGAAGCTAGAGCACATCCGGTACCCTGATTATCGATACGGGAGAGCCTTGACTGCGAGTACTTGTCTCACTGCGCGCGTATGGTATGGTTTGGTTTGGTTTGGTTCGTTTACGATGGGAGTGCTAGGCCACCTCCCTCCCCTCCCCTTGGTGCTCGAAGTAGGCTTGGCACAAGGGGGAAAAGTCACCGTGTGGTACCATTTGCCCGGCCGGTGCTGGATAAGAGGAGAAGTTTTGCATGTTACCATACCCCGAGACTAAATCATGTATCCCACATACCATTCGCTGTTTTTTGTCTTGCGACAAGAAACAAGTAGATAAATAAAATGAACATGATGATTGTCACCTCTGTAATCGCTATTACCCAGCACGTATGTATATATATATATGTGTGTGTGTGTGTGTGTGTGTGTGTGCCCAGTGTATTGCGGACTTCCATGGTATTCTGCCCAAATAACTACTCCGCTCCCCGAACGCCAATCTTTCAAAACGCCTCGGTATCCGTTCCAACACTCCCCTCTCCAGATAAATAAACCAGATCCCTTTCCCCCGGGGGTCTTCCCCCCTCTCTTCCACTCTCTTTCTCTATATCAAGCGCCCATCATCGGGCCCCCGACCCAGCTCGGCACCGTGTCCAGATACACCTCTCTCTGGCGATAGCTGCCCTCGACGAGCCTGTTGAACCAGGTGGCCATGCGCAGCGCGGCCTTTGCGGTCTGGACCTCGACAATGTGCCCCGCGCCCGTCGCGTACCCGCTGGTGGCGAGGTCCGTGCCGTTGAAGACCTGCGAGTAGACGTAGTCGCAGGTCCACTCGTTTGTGTCGCGCGCCCACTCCATGGCGCAGCGCTGCGGGGTGCCCGGGTCGCTGCAGGCCAGCATCTCGGCGGTGCTGGTGAGGTACGAGTCGGTGCGCAGGCGGCGGACCGTGTTGGCGAAGAAGGGCTGGATCGTGTCGTTGGCAAACGACTTTACGCCCGCCTTGGCGTAGATGATGGCCCCGTCCCAGACCGAGTGCAGGTTCGTCTTGTTGCCCGCAAAGGTGACGTTGAACCCGTTGCCGCCCGCCGCGATGCCCGAGACGTGCAGGGGCTGCGTGACGTCCGAGGTGAAGTGGGCGAGGAACTTTACGGCGTTGGCGCACGTGGGGTCCTCGCCGGCGCGGATCTTGCCGAGCTTGGCGCGCGCGATGCAGCCCTTTGCAATCTCGGTCTGGTTGGTCAGGGCGCTGACGATGCACCCGGCCTTTGTGCAGTCGCGGTTGAAGTGCACGTTGCACACGGCGGGCGGCGTGTCGGCAGGGTCGATGTAGTGCCAGGTGTTTGTGTAGGCGCCCTCGGGGGTCCTGCGGTAGGCGTCGGCCCACGCGCCCACGCGGCCGAGCGAGCCCTGCGCCGACGGCTCGAGCAGCTGCTTGAGGATCTGCTTGGTCCAGGGGTTCAGGAGCTCGTCGGCGGCATAGGCGATCTGCTGGTGGACTGGGCGGTGGGAGAGGGAGGGTTAGCAAGGCGTGTGTGTGTTTGTGTGTGTGGAAGAGAGAGAGAGAGACAGAGAGAGCACTTACCGTCAGTGTTCCATGCTAGGCCGGGGCCCGCGAGGGCGGCGCTGGCAATGGCGGCTGCTTGTATGACGCGCATCTTGGCTGGCGATACTGGCTGGGAGTTGGGAGGATGGCAGAAGAGAACAGAACCAGAAGGCAAGACACTCTGGAGGGTAGACCTGTCGTCAAGTACCCTTAAAGCCAAGAGAAGCGGTGGCTCGGGGGACGCGGGAAGAGGCCCGAGATGGGTTTTGTACTCTGCTCTATCGCGCGGGCGGATAAAGAAGGCCAATGTCCGGCCACCGGCCAGTTCATGGCCCGCATTTCATCGTATGCCGGCCCAACAACAACCAGAATCAGAAATACTGCACGGGCGGAGGCTGGCAGTGGCCACCGAGGGACGCTCCGGGAGGCGGCCGAATGCAAAAAAAGGGCACGTTGGGAGTTGCCTCTTTGGGGGTAGCAGTGAGCCGGGGGGTGGCACGCCTCCAAGCCTCCAGCATCGCACACGTGCCTGGGCGGGCGCGGGCCAACGCCCATCTCGGACGCAGATGGTTGGTTTGCGGGCCATGATTCGCCAGGCGATGCCAGACCCCGTCTTTGCGGGAAGCAGGGCAGTGTCAGTGCGGGCTCTGGAGATGGGAGATGGGAGATTGGAGATCCATAGCGGAAGCTATTGATGTTGGGGACCTGACTGTTTGAGTCTAGCAGCTTTGCGGGCATGCTGCAGAGCCAACATCTGCGGCCTTGTTCGAAGCGAAATAGATAGGGAGCTGAGCCTCACAACCGGCCACCCGTCATCGGCTGTCTCAGTCTATTCTGCTGAGAACAGGCCAATCTCTCCGCCATCCTCCACCATCCTCCGCCGGTCACCGGCGATATGTATCGGCCTGCACCAAAATATGCCCAAAAGCTACGTAAAACCAGTCTGTATCCTCCCCGCGCACTCGCCGAACCCGACCCGGGCCCCGCTCTCGCCGCACGTACCACGCAGCACGACCGAGTCCCCGTCCTTGAGAAACGTCCGGACCTCCATGCCCGCCAGCATGATCTCCTTCTTGCCGCCCTCTGACATCTCCAGGAGGCTGCCCTTTTCCCTGTCGCCCGTGCCGCTGATGGTCCCCGAGCCCAGCAGGTCGCCCGTCCGCATCGGGCACCCGCCTAGCGTGTGGTGTGCAATCATCTGCGGGAACGACCACAGCAGGTTGCGCGCTGACGTCGTCCCAATGGTCGTCAGGTCACCTTGCGGTGCTGCGGGTTTTGACAGAAGCGTTAGCGAGAGAAAAACTGAATAGAGAAAAATGATGGATGGACAACTTCCAGCACGGGCAAGGAATAACCGAAACGTCGTGAACAGTACTCACTTATAAGGTCGACCTCGAGCTTGATGTCAAACATGCCACCCCTGGCCTCAGGCCCGGATGCGGCCTTCTCCTGGAGGTACTCCTGCAGCCCGTCGCCGCCGTTGGGGTTCTCGACCCCCTTGCACCGGAACGGCTCGAGCGCGTCGGCCAGCACGACCCACGGGCTGATGGTGCTGCCAAAGTTTTTGGAGTTGAATGGCCCCAGGGGAACGTACTCCCACGCCTGCACGTCGCGCGCGCTCCAGTCGTTGAGCAGGACGTACCCAAATATGTGGCCTTCGTCCGCATCGTTGACGCGCACCGCGCGGCCCATGTCGTTGGGTCGCGAGATTAGGCACCCCAGCTCCAGCTCAAAGTCGAGCTTCCGGCAGGGCCCCGTGGTCGGGACTTTGGGGTTGGCTGTTGGGTCGAGCAGGATCTGGCCCTTGGGGCGCAAGATCGGGGTTCCGCTGACGACAACGCTCGAAGCGCGGCCGTGGTAGCCGACGGGCAAGTGCGTGTAGTTTGGCTGCAGTGCGTTGTCCGGACCGCGGAACATGACGCCGACTTGGTACGCGTGGTGGTAGCCGGCATAGAAGTCGGTGTAGTCGCCGATCTGCATGGGCAGGTTCATCCGGATGTCACGCTTGTGGAACAGGGCCGCGGCGCGGAGTTCTGGCGAGTCCCGCAGCGTCTGTGGGCGCGAGGTGTCCTCGGACAGCAGGTCCTGTAGAGCAGCGCGGACCTGCCTGTGGACGGGGCGGCCAAGGGCGGCAAAGGCGTTGAGGGTGGGCTGGGAAAAGACATCCTTGCCGGCTTCGGCGTCCTGGAGGGAGGGGAAGACGTCGGCAAAGGGGAATGTCGTCGACTGCGATAGCGCGCGGAGGTCGAGGACGTAGTCGCCGATGGCAACGCCGGGGCGGGGCGTGTGGTCGTGCCGGCTCCGGATGATGCCAAAGGGGATGTTGGCCAGCGAGAAGGGGCTGTCGGGCGGGCACTCGGGCACCCAGGTCTTGCTTGGCGCCGTCGCTGCCATTGCTAGCGTAGACACTGGTGGCGTGGGCGGCGAGGTTATCGTGATGGGACTCGGGATAGTCGCTGCGAGCTTACACGCCGAGAGGAGAGGCACTGCAGGGCCGGAAGAGGGTTCAGTGTGGAAGAATGCGTCGTGGCAGGCAGGTGATATGAAGCCTGCTCCTTCGGAAGTCACCAGAGGATACTTGGCAAGTGCCCCGCGACGGCTCCTGCCGTGCTCGGCCTCCCCCACAAACAAACGCCCCGCACCCCCGGCTACGACCGGAGCTCCACTACGGAACGTGTATGCCGCTCAGGGACTGCTGAATTTATTGTGGTCGTAGTTGGCGTGTCTGACATTGTTCATTACCCCCTCTACTCGATACTCATTACAAAATGCTCTAATCAAACTGGAACCCCTTCCGGAAGGTAAACTAACACCTGTGAAAACAATCAACATCGGCGAAGCTCCTTGTCGCCAAGTCATAAATTGTCAGCAAATCAGGCTGCTTTGAGTCCACTCTCAGCTTCCAGATTTGTCTCCGTGTCAGTAGCAGCGGCAGCTTGTTCCCCTTCCGACTTCTCGGTAGGCTGTGGAGACGCTGGTGCCGTGCTCTCCTGAGCCTTGCCCGTGGCCTCTTTTGCATCTGCCGAACCGACATCGTCTCCCTTCTTACCCCAGATCTTGACACTGGGCATAGTGGGCATGGCGGGAATGTCTGGCATCTGCGTGGGAATGAGCGACTTGAAGCTCGGCCCAGACGGCATTTGTGGCATCTGCGGCATGCTCGGCATCTCGGGCAGCTTGGTCGGCACGTATGACTTGACCCCCGTCCCGGCCTGCTGTGCCACCCCCATGAGGTAGCGCATGTATGTCTGTTTTTTGTCCGCCCCGGCCTGTGCCACGAGCGGGTCTTCGCTGCTGTCGGTGGGCAGCGGCACCATAGATGCTGCTGCCGCAATGTCCATTGGCGACTCGTCTGGGAACAGGCTGTCGTCACTATTGTCGGCAGCATCATCATCCTTGCCATCGTTTCGCGGCTCAGCCGACTGCTCCAAAGTCTTTTCTTCCGTGCTCGCCGCCAGGATGTTGTCCGTCCTTGGAATCTCTTCGCCATTCTCGGTAGTCATGACTGGCTCTTCGATTGGCTCGGGGGCCGCCTTCGCAGCTAGGCCGACCTCATCAATAATCTCAGAGTCATCGTTGAACCAGCGGATGACAAGGTCGCTTGCACTGGCGGTCATCTTGTCATAGTCCTTGTTCATCTCAGGGATGAACATGCTCATGTGTGCTTGGACTTCCTCTTCAGCCCCCTCGATGACCTGGCGCGTGAACAAGGAATAAGACTTGTGCTCCGTGGGAGGGATCGCGCAGAAGGTCCGCTCAGGTACGAAGTAGCCCCCGCTCCACATTCCGTTCTCACCCAGCGAGGTGTAGAAATCGTGGATGCCAATGCCCTGGAGGGATCCAAGCCTCTGGAGACGGTGACTAAGCTCTTGCTGCTTCATGAGGGCCCCGACAAAGGTGAAGTGGTCTGAGAGATACTCGAAGGACCTCCCAACGTTGCCGCGGTTGATGTACGCCAGTCCCTGGCTGAGCGTGTCGATACCTTGCTGGTATCCCTCCTTGACTGACTCCTTGTTGAGGTTCCGCATGCTCTTCATGCCGCTCATGATCTGCTGGCGGTGGACGTAAGCTGCAACACCACCAGCGGCGATTGCACCGACCGTGCCCGACCTCACAGCAATGAGCTGCCAACCCTTCCATGCGGATTTGGACGCCTTCGACGTAGTTGCCACCCTAGGTACTCTTCCTGCCGAGCTGGCAAGTGTCTTTTTGGCAAAAGCCGATGGCGCCGCAGATAGTGCTGTCATGACGTTGAAGACGCTGCTGACCTTTGAATAGTTGGAGAAGGCTCCGTACACGAACATGGACCGCGCCAGACCGTTAAATGGCGTGTCGAAGGTGAGGATACCCTGGATCAGCGGGAAGACGGGTGGCGCCACTGTGTCGTCCGACTTGTTGGCCAGTCTCTCGTTGAGAACGAGCAATGTGGTGTCGGCGGCCACGAAGCCTCTATGGTATTACGTCAATAAAAACCACACTAAAGCATGCTCCTTTCTGTAGAATTAAATCGAACTTACCCCATGGAATGCGCAACTAGGATAACTCCTACATCACGGTCATGTGGGGGCCAGGGCTTCTCGCTGTGCTCCTTACGAATGTCCATGACCTTTTCCTTGAGCCTAGTCACGGTGTTAACATCTATGTTGCATCTCGGATACATATCAACTAAAAAGAACGAGGCACCACTTACCAACTCAACAGTGACTCCGAGCACTGGCCTAGCTCGCCCTTCGTGTCGTACTTGGGGTATACAACAGATTCGACATTATGGTCAGGCAGCTTGGCGGATACCTGCTTTTGCAGGTCCTGTGGGAAATTTTTGAAAGTATTGTCATTGCCCTGAGTTGAGCAAGGTAAAGAGTCAGCACTCTCCTATTCAGCCTTGTGTAGAGCACAGAGGAGACTTGCCTTGAAACCGTGTATAAAACACAGCAGTAATGTTCGTGGCATCTTGGTAGCCGAAGGAACGTCCGTCGCAAGACTGTGATTATGGCGATGACCGGCTATCGCGTTGAGTATGGGGTCGAGGGCCACAAGATTATTATTTTTTGTGGCAGTGCAATGAGATGACGGATATCGAGAGGGTGCACCGAGTTTCTGGGTCGAGGTGGGGTGCAGAGGACGAGTATTTGAATGATATATTCCTAGGGTCTGCCAGACCATCAGCTCGTGGATCCGAATAAACTTATCCGCTACCTTAGGTATGTAGTCCCACCAGCCAGGGTTTGTGGCATCGATCGCGATCTCCCAGAGATCTCTGACCAGGGGTGTAATGGCTCTTCTAGCATGCAGGAGGCACTTACAGAGCAGGGGCGGCTTGTACAGGTATGCTGAGCACCAGCCACAGGGTTCGCATGTAGTTGTCGAAAGCAAGGCAGAGAGCGGACAGGGATTGTGAAGAGAGGACGACGAGGATGTGGCTTTGGCCGCAATGTATTAAACTGCCCCTGCCCACACGCCTGGGTATACCTTCTGAGCATTGGCAGGGTCGCCGGAGGGGAATGTGCGCGGTGTGGTGTGGCAACAGCAGTCGTGAACCACTCAATGGAGGAGGAGGAGAGGGAGTTGTGCACATGTGATGGTGGCGATCGGGCCTGCCAGCTCTGGTTCCATGGCACGGCGCACACACACAAAGTGAGCCACGATGCTCCCACTACGTCATCGTAGCTCTACATGACGTGGCGCAGTTACCACATCTTTGCATGCACTAGTGTAGTGTAACCAAGCTACACTTATTACCTTTAGGGTACTTGGGCATGCGGGGGGTGGTGGGTTGCCACAGTCCCATCATTCTCAATTAGCCTTTCTGGTCACTCGGGTGGGCTTTTTGGCATGTGCCATCATGGGCATTGCCACGGCAAGACCGACAGACAGAGCATGCCTACCCTAAGGTGCACTGCGCTACGCTGTCAAGATCATTGGCACTTGAGGGATGAATCTGTCGCCAGACACGCCTGCGGAGACTTACAGCTTCCCTCAGTAAGATGCAGAAGTTAACCCTGATGCCGGTACCCCCGTCTGCGGTAGATGCGACCCCCAGACGATGAAGAGTTTGCAAGCAAAGGTATCAGGGCAGATATTCTCTTGAAACTTGTGCTGAACACGACTAAACGATTCGCTGTCTCTATAATCTATCGAGACTGGACACCCCGCGCTGAAAGGGAACTGTTTCGTGAAGACGACGGAATTTATATTTTGTTACCTAAGACAATTACATGAGCCGTACCTTTTGAATATATGCGGAATTATTCATAACATCATTGCGTGCAAAAAAACATAAAACAAGCCGCTAAAAAGACATCCGAAACAAACGCCTTCGAGTGAAGAAAAATCGCAATGTCATGCTGACTTAGAAGAGACCGAGCAGGCCACCCTTCTTCTTGCCACCGCCCTTCTTGTCCTGGCCGGTGACAGTACCGACAATGTCGCCCAGACCCAGGCTGCTGAGGACCTTCGTCAGGCCCAGGCCGCCGAGCAGGTTGTTGACGAGGCCGCCCAGGCCCAGGCCATCGAGGAGCTTGCCAACGAGGCCCAAGACGCCGTTGAGCAGCAGGCCGACGGCGGCGATGATCTGGAACAGAGGCTCTGCGAGCAGGCCCCAGAGCGGGTTGATCTCCTTCTTGGCCTTGGGCAGGCCCTCGAGCTTCTTCTTGGCGTTGTCAATCGTCTCGGTCACGTGGCCCGTCAGCTCCTTGAGCAGATCCGCCAGGCGGTACTCCTCGGGCGTGGCCTCGCGCGCCGCCGTCTTGTGCTGCGCGTTGGCCGCGATGCGCCCGTCTGGGTCGAGCCCGCGGATGATGCCGTTGGCCTCGGTCAGGATCTTGCCGCCTTCCTCAATCAGAGGCTTGACCTCCTTGACGAGACCCTCCTCGTCGCGGTCTGCCTCGGGCTTGGCTTCTTCAGCCTCAATCTTCTGTAGCCGGTGGAAAAAAGGTAGTATGTCAGTAACACGGTAACTCTGTAGAGTCAGTGAGGTGGTTGGGGGGGCTTACGGAGGTAATCTGCTTGAGGATGGGTTTGATGTGATCGAGCGAGTGCGTGAGGCAGTCTGCGATGCGCCCGGCAATCTGGCGGTCCTGCTCGAGCTGCTCGCGCTGCTTCTTGTCCTCCTCGGTCTCCTCTTCCTGAGGCTTCTCGGGGACAATGTCCTCGAGCAAGGTGACGTGGCCGAGGATCGATCCCTTCTGGTCGATGACATCGCCGTCGTCGTCAATCTTCTTGCCGGCGCACTTCTCGAGCTCGCCGCTGGTGAGACGGCCGATGACGTCGCCGTTCTCATCGACAACGTTGCCCTCGCGGTTGACCTTGCGGCCGGACATGGGGTTCACGTCCTTGGCCACTTCGGGCTTCTCCCAGCGCTCGGCCTTGCCGAGGCTGTTGCCGTTCTTGTCGAGGATGTCGCCGTCGTCGTCGACAGCGCGGCCAAAGAGTGTCTTGGCATCCCCCTGGACGAGCCGGCCGACGACGTCGCCGCCAGGAGTCACGATCTCGCCCTCCTTGTTGACGGTGCAGCCGGGCAGCTCCGAGAAGGGGCCCTCCTTCATGCCCTCGCGCTCCGACTCGGGGATGAGTTCGCACTTGCCAATGACATCGCCGCCCTCATTGCGGATGAAGCCCTGCTTGTCGCACATCTTGCCAACCAGGCGCGGAAGCGCACCCTCGACAACACGGCCATAGATGTCGCCGTGCTTGTCGACGGCGTTGCCAGCCTTGTTGATGCGCTTCCCCGCGAGGACCGAGTTGTCCACCTCGGCCTCAGGCTCGGCCTCGGGGGCCTCCCAGCGCTCGGCACGGCCCAGCTGGTTGCCGGCCTTGTCGAGGATGTCGCCGTCGGCATCGACAGACTTGCCCTTGAGCTTCTTGGCGTCGCCGGCGACGACGATGCCGACCTGCTCGCCGTTGAAGAGGACCTTGCCCTCGTCACCAACGGTCGCGCCGGGGAAATCCTCAAAGGGTGCAGGCTCCTTGTTCTCCTCGCGCTCGGTATCAGGGACGGGCTCGGCCTTGCCGACGACCTTGCCGGCGTCGTTGAAGATCTCGCCGTTCTCGCCGACCTTTTTGCCGACGAGCTGCTGCAGGACGCCCTGCACAACACGGCCCCAGACGGCGCCCTTGTCGTCAACAACGTTGCCGGCCTTGTTAATCTTCTTGTCGCGGAGGACCGAGTAGTCAATCTGCGCCTCGGGCTCAGCCTCGGGCTCGACAGGATCTTCGGCCTCGGCGCGGGTGGCATGACCGATGGTGTTTCCGTTCTTGTCGAGAATGTCTCCGTCGGCGTCGACCTTCTTGCCAATCAGATTCTTGAAGTCGTCGCCGTCGACAATGCCGACCTGGCGGCCCTCAAAGATGACCTTGCCGTTCTTGTCAATGGTGGCCTCGGGGAAGTCCTCGAAGGGACCGGACTCGTTCTTGACAGCCTCGGCCAAAGCCTCGACCTCGCCAATCACGTTGCCACTGTCGTCCCAGACCTTGCCGTCCTTGCCGACGGTGCGGCCAGCAAGCTTCTTCACGTCGCCGCTGACAACCTTACCGACAGGGTTTCCGTTGTTGTCGACGACGTTGCCGGCCTTGTTGATCTTGAGTCCCTCGAGGACGGACAGATCAGGCACGTTGGCGGCCTCCTCAAGGGCATCGAGGCGCTCAGCGGCCTCCGGGACCTCGTCCTTGATGCGCCCGACAATAGTGCCCTCGGGGATAATGTCGACCTTTCCGAGGATGTCCTCGTTCTCACCGAGGAGGTTGCCCTCGGCGTCGATGCCCTTGATGTCCTTGCCGACGAGGCTCTCGAAATCCTGACCTTCGGCGAGCTTGCCGAGGATCTTGTCGTTGGCGTCCTTGACCTGGCCGTCCTCGGCGACGTTGAAGGGACTCGCAAACATCTGGATGACCTTGTCGGCGACAGAGGGAGCAAAGGAGGGGATCTTGACCTCATTGACCTGCTCTTCCGCCTCGTTGGCACGCTTCTCGACCTCCTCAAGAGCCTCGAGACGCTCAGCAGCCTCAGGGACTTGCTCCTTGACCTGCTCAGCAACTTCACCCTCAGGGGCGATGTCGACCTTGCCGAGGACAGTGTCATTCTCGCCAAGGAGATTACCCTCGGCGTCGATGCCGTGAATCTCCTTGCCGACGAGGTCCTGGATGTCCTGACCCTCGGCCAATCTTCCGAGGATCTTGCCGTCCTGGTCGGTGACCTTGCCGCCGTCAGAGACAGTGAATGGGCCCTCGAAGAGACCAACAACTCTGTTGGCGACGGAGGGTGCAAGAGAGGGGACCTCGATATCACCAATGGTCTGGGGGGCGGGGACCTCGTCAGACAGGTCCTTTGCAGCATCAGAGCCGAGCTTGGGGATCTCGTCGTCGTTCATCTCGATGGGAGCACCGTCCTCGGAAGTGTCCATGGCGTCGCCAGCGGCGCCCTCGGCAGTCTCTGGAGTATCATCCGCAGTGCTGTCAGTCGTCTTCTTGACGTCGCCAGTGGTGCTCTCGGAAGTCTCCTGGACATCACCGGTGGCGCCTTCTGCCGTCTTTTTAGCATCGCCAATTGTGCTCTCAGCGGTCTCCGAGACATCACCAGTAGCGCTGTCGGTCGTCTTCTTGACATCGCCAGTCGTGCTCTCGGTGGCATCCTGGACGTTGCCAGTGGCGCTACCGGCCGACTTATCAGCGTCAGCATCAGCATCAACGGTAGTGCCCTCGGTAGTCTCCGGGACATCGTCATTGGCGCTCTCTGCCGACTTTTTGGTATCGCCAGTGGTGCTCTCAGCGGTCTCTGGGGAATCACTAGTGCTACTATCGGCAGTCTTCTTGGCGACGTCCGCGGTGTCCTTGACTTTATCGCCGACGTCCTTGTCGTCCTTGTCGTCGACAGCGGCAGCGGGACCACCCTCGGCAGTCTCCGTCGCGCCCTTGGCCGCGTCGTCTGCTGCGTCGGTCACGCCCTTGGCAGCGCCGTCTACTGTGTCGGTGGCACCCTCGGCGGCATCGCCAGCGGCATCCGTCGCGCCCTTTGCCGAGTCGCCGACGGCGTCAGTCGTGTCCTTTGTGCCAGTGGTCTTGCCGACAGTGTCCGTGGCGCCCTTGGCCGTGTCGCCGACGGCGTCTGTCGCGCTCTTGCCCGTCTTGCTCACGGCGTCGCCGGCGCTGTCGACAGCCGACTTGGCCGCGCCAGTGACACTGCCGACGGCGCTCCCGAGGCCGCCTCCACTACCACCACCACCACTGGTGTCTTTCTCTTCCGGTTCTTGCGTGCTCTTGTCGGCAGCGGCTGGCGCCGTTGCCGCGCCGTCAGTGGCTGATTTTGTGGTGTAGTTGAGCTCAGAGGCTACGTCGTCGAGGGGCTCGGCGTTGCCGACGATGGCGCCGTCGTCGTTGAGCACGTCGCCCTCCTGCGTGACGACGAAGCCGACAAAGTCCTTGCCGTTGCCGCGCGTGACGTTGCCAATGTGGTTGCCGTCGTCGTCGACGACCTCGCCCTTTTCGTTGATGCGGCCGGCCGCGGGGACCATCTCGCCCTCGCCCTCGCCGCCGGAGGCGTTATGGTCGCCGCCGCCGCCGCCGCCAAACTCGGACCGGCCGCCTGATGTGTCTGGGATGGAGCGCGGCACGCCGCCGGCCTCCGAGGCATGGTCTTGCACGGACTCGCCCGTCTTCTGGACCGTTTCTGTGGCGTCCTTGGTGGCGCCCTTCGCCGTGTCCGTGACTCCTGACATGGCTGCGGGATGAATGAAAGCAGCTGGGTTCTCGTTTGGGGGAATATGATAGGTAGCAGTCACCACTACGTCGTGATATTGGGGTGATGGTGAGTCTGATTGGGTATTAGGTGTGCGTGTTGTTGTGGGTTTGGTATTATACATGTGATGCCGAGTGGCTAGAGTTGAATATCTCTTAAGTCAACTTCTAAGCAATATAGCGCAGGCGACCCGTGCTATTTATGAGAGATCACGCCCTGCATGTCTTGCCTGGGTGCCATGCCACGAGAGAGTCGAGTTGACCATCGTAAGCCAGACTTCCCTGCGCGGCTCAAGGAGTCAACCGACGTCACAAACCCGATGCAGTCAAGCCACATGAGGCGTATGCTCCCGGTAGGTGACGAGGCGTGAACCCAAAAAGAGTCAACATGGAGCACTTGGTCCCCCGTGGGCAGACGACTCGACGTCATATTGTTCCAGTAGGCACAAGAAAGCCGCGAGTAGCCCCGAGAGCCAGGGCACGCATCAGGGGTCAACACGTCATCACTGTCATTGGACAGGCCGGACAGAGAGAAAGCAGTTCCCAGGAATACATGTGACATGGTTCCGACATGCGAACACCCGCGTACGGCCAGTTCACTGAGAGCCTTACACTCTAGAGGCAAGTGTGAACAAGGGGCCACTGGGTCGGCAAGGCGGCAGGAAGTAGCGGCGGAAGCTGTGGGACCCATCCATCCTAACGCTCACAGCCACAGCAGACGTCGGTTAGGTTCATGATGAAACTCGAAAAATGACCGGCGCAAGAGTGGCGGGCTGCATGCCAGACTGGGCATGTAGTGCCTCGCGTGGCTGCGTGTTTAGTGGTGGGGGGTCGTCGTGAATTGTGGCTGCCTACCCATGTGTGTGGTTGAAACGGCGATCTCATGCTGAAGTTGGCAGCATCATCGGATTCTGGAGGGGCGGCCAGGCAGGGTAGAAAACAGGTAATGGTGCACAATTCGAGTATCAGAAGCTCAGTTCTCGAACACGCTCTGCTCTCCACAATGCGGACTACCCGGCGGGATCTCGATGAGCGGGGAAACGGCACCGCATGCTACGATCCAGTCCGAGAGGACACTTCAGGATCTTAAGGCTATGGAGCTGAAGTCTGCCGAGCATCCTGCTAGGAGGACTTGTTTCTCAAGAAGGCAGTTCAAGCCCCATGTCAGAGCGGCGGCGAAACTTGGAACTTTGAAAGACAGCAAGAGGAAACTGGCACTAAATGGGTGTAGTTGTAGCCAGAGGTGTCGTCGCCTCAGGGTCCGCCAAGTACGCTGCAATCAAACAGACTTCAAGCTAGTGGACGTTTGGGCTAGCAACTGGCCTATAACACGTGCTACCGCTGTTGTTCGGCCGGGGTAAAACGTCACGGTAGGCTGAGCCGATTCGACGACGTGTATGTCACAGGGCGGAGCGGAACTCCGATGGGCGTCTGGTATACCCGCCCCGTCGTTCTAACCTAGCTCTTGGCTTCCCGGAACAACTGTGGCTAGAGCTCACTGTCTTTGTCGTGGCTGACGACGAGATGACACCTACGAAGGAAAGCCTTGCACAAGGGCGGCCAGCGGGGAAGTGGACACGACTAAGGGGTTGTTCCTCCATGGCCATGAAGACGGCGTCTAATGATCGCGTAGAAATCCGTCTAGGCCTGGACCACCCACGGCTGTAAAGGATGGGGTGTGGCGGTAAGAAGCAAAAACGTAAAAAGAAGCGCCGTGGATTTCACAAAGCGGGCAGGAGCAAGAACTGACCAGCCACACTTGCCTGAAAAGTCGACGCCTCGTGCCGTGAAAGGGGGCCACAGAGTGACGTGAGCCACACGAAAGTGCCCAAATGCGTACCTGGGAGCTGCAAACAAGAAGAGTAAGCAGGCGTGTCTGCAATGAAGCTTGGCTAATGGAAGTTCCACCACTCGAACTTTGCGCGCTACATGCCCGCCCGCTGTGTGCGATAGATTGTCGCAAGGATAGGGGTGGACGCCGAGGGGGGACCCGCGTTGAGCCTCAGAACAGGTTCTTATCCTGGTCGACAAGCCAACCTGCCCGCTTCCTGCATCCCACATGCGTGTTCCAGACGTCGCGATCTGCAGTCTCTACGTCATGTTGATGTGCAGCTTAGCCAACTTTCCTGATTGATCGTGGATTAGATTAGAATTCGGATGGGGAATGACTTGCAGCAACACTGACAGCTCCTTGCGGAAGAGTCGAGTTGGGCAGTGCCCTTGTCTCCTGTGGGAGACTGGCGGGACGGCGAGTGAAAGATAGGCTAGAGACACGTGAGACAATCTGTACTAGATCGCATGCAACAGTGGGAAACTTATTTTCATGTCCAAACGTGCCAGTCTGCACTTCTCATTTCAAATTTTATTGGTAGAAACTCTGTAGACAGATCTTCAAATTGGTTCTATTGTCATAGTAGAGAAATGACTTTGCAAACATGGTGTCGAGTTTCAAAAACCAATCTCTTATGCCTCGTCAAGTTATCGTGATTGTCTGTGGTGGCCGTTTGAACATGCTCGGGATCTTGATGATGATCTGTATGCCGTCGTATGTTGACTTGACATCGAGGCTTATGTCCGCCGGCACCAGAGGGATTCTTCCCTTGTTTTTGTTCTTGCCATCCTGGGCTTCCTCTTGGCCCGTACCGCTTGTTGCTCCAGCTTGCTCTTGCTCATTTTGGTTGTCTCCGTCTTGTCCCTGTCTTCTACCCTTTGATGTTGGTCTCTCGTTCAGGCGCCCGACAATGTTACCCATCTGATCCATAATGTTTCCATCATGGTCGACGCGAAGACCGTTCAAAGCATCTGTCAGATCGTCCTGATCGTTCGCGTTCTCCTCGCCTCCTGAGTCATCACCGGTGAAGTTTTCTGTAACATGGCCCAGAACTTCCCCGTTGTCACCATAGATCTTGCCCCCCTCGGCAACCTTCTTGCCTACCATGGACGGAAGGTCACCCATGACATAGCCAAGTACCTTGCCCTTCTCATTGACAACATTACCAACGTCGTCAACTTCGAAGCCCTCCAAGCCCTGAGCCAGGTCAGACAATTTTACAGTCGTGCCTCCAGATGACTTTTGTATGGGCGAGATTGCGCCTATCCGAGGGATCGGTGTGACGTTGGCTGGGGAGTGCGTCGAGTGGACCGAAGGATCAAGGTACTCTTCTGGTGGATCGTCCAGATCATCCGTGCTGGCGAGGCCGTCTGTGCTGCGGAGATCCTCGACCCGTGTCATCTTGTCAAGGCCGTCTTTCGACTGGCCTTGCTGCGACTTATTCGAGCTGGAACCACCACTAGGCGAAGGCAACCCATGGGAGACTCCCTTCTTCTCCCCGCGCTTGAGTGGAATGTCCACCGATCGTTCGATTTTCACAGGACGGCCCATGTTATCGAAGAAATGCGATCCGTCCTCCTGTTTACCAGGATTGGGAATGCCGGGACGTCGTACGGGTTTGGAACGGGTCGGGTCGTCACTTGATGATGCCTTCGGTGTCGCCATTCGTGACGAGGCTGAGGCTTTATTTGACGATTCTGCTTCCTCAATTGGTTCCGATTTCCACTCAAGGAACGAGCCGAACACTTCTTCCTCGTGAGGAACTGGCTCCGCTTTCCACTCGAGGAACGAGCCGAACGTTTCTTCTGAAGAAATCAAATGGGGTCTCTTCGTTACCACACTCTCGTCGACGTTCTGGGGAGTCTTTGCGTTGGTTGTGACGATATCAGGAAGATGGTCAACGTCGAGAGCTTCGACAGACTTGCCCAAGCCCGTGATCTCGTTGTCCGTGAAGCACTGGATCAGATCCTCGGGTGAGAAGACCCTGGCACTGTCGAACGAAACTCCAGAGCTGAGGGTATCGGATGTCTGTGAGTGCAAGCTGCCGTTTGTTCGGGTTTCTTTGTCTTCTTCCGTGTCTTCTTCCGTTTCTGGCTTTCTCAACGACGACTGGCCTGCTTGCTCTTCGTCGTCACCTCCCTTGTATTTTGGTGCGTGCTCAGTCGCGTGCTCAGTTGTGTCTTTGGTCACGTCCTCAGTCGATTCCTCAGTTGTGTCCTCAGCCAAGTCCTCATTCACGTCCGCTGTCGGATCTTCCTGTTCGACTTGGATGTGCCGCTTCTCAGGTTGATCTTTTGATTTGAGCGGTGTCATGCGGCCACGGGACATGAAAATCTGGGTTGGCGTGAGTGGCGGAGGTGTTTTGGGCAAGTCGTGCAAGGGATCATCCGGGCCATCGATTGCGTCGGTGCAGGGCACGAGGGAAGGTGGCTGGCTTGGTTTGGGGGTGCACTCAGATGTTGTGGAGGGAGACCTGTGGCGGGAGTGAACAGTGCTGGCAATGCTGGCACTACGACTGAAAACTCCGAATCCGCTCTTGGAGTCTGAGCCGCGCCGGGGGGGTGTCGCGGGCGGTCTCTGGGCACAGTGGTTATTGATGTAGCCCTCATCGCCCTTGCCGCCGGAGTGGTCCCGTGGCTGCGGGGGAGGAGGGGACAGCTCGCCGGTCACGTTGATCGATGTGCTCTTGGTCGTGGTGCGTGTCTTGATGGTGCTCGACGGCTTGAACAGCCGGCGTGGGCTCGTTGGTGGAGTCGCCGCCGCGGTGGACGCCATGGTAAATGAGACGGCAGGGGTGGGCTTGTCTCGGTTCCGGAGTCTGTTCTGCTACGAGTCTGCTGGACTCGGACGTGGAGCACGAGGGGGACGGTGATGTAGAGGGCGACGAGGCGAGGCACTGGCAGGACTCGTTCAGATAAGGGATCTCGTCGAGAGGCTTGCCAAAGGCGAGAAGAAGAGCCGGAGAGGCCCGTGTCCCCGTCCATGGTGGTGTCGGCGGGTGATGCGGTGAGCGAGCTGCTGGTGACGGGTTCGCTGCTCATTCGCACCACGCGCTTGGGAAGTGCTTGCGCAGCAGGCCCGGCGCGGGGCCTTGTGGCGATAACGGTCTGGGGGCAGGACGAGGGCCAGAATAAGCCAGCCATCGTGGCCGGCGGGCTGGCGCGTCCATGGCCGGTTTATTTTGGCCGCGGGCTGCTGCGGCGAGGGGCTGGCGCTGCGAGAGGCTGGAGCTGCGAGCCTGAAGGCTGGAGCCCGAAGAAGGCAGCAGCGACGGGGCGGCACAGGTGGAGCTCGGTGCTGGTCCCCGGCGTCAGGTGCGACCGGCCAGACGCGCCTCGCCATGCTCTATGGCTCTCGACCGCTCTGGGCGAGTCCCGTCTGCCACGTCGTTCCAGTCGTGCCACCGCTGGCCAGCATTGCACTCCGAAACCTGTGTGCTGGCTGGCTGCGGCCCAAGAGAGGCCACCAGGGTGCCTTGCTCGGGTGGAGTTTGGGCTCCGGCCGTCTTCACGGTTGCTTCATCCGCGGGACTGGTGATAGGCAGCCGGGCTCACTTATCTCTGAGCGACGAGCCATTCGCGTCAATTCGAGGGGACCATGCAGTAGTTCCTCAGAGATAGTTCCTCAGAGACGATGGGGTGCTGACCCATTTGCCCGCCTTTGGCTAAAGAGGCAGTCAGCGTCCCCACACCGCTCCCCATCTGCATCGCAGGCCTTCGTATATATCGATCACGGTGGGAGAGCCACATTTCATAATTTGTCGTTCCCTACATAATAAGCATATCTTCCCCAATGCCAAGTGATTAATGCAAGTAGCCGTCTTGGTCACCCTTGGGCCCGCGAGGCACGCACACACAGCAGTGCAGTCGACTGCCGTCCTTTAGAGTTTTCGCTAAGCTTGTTTGCCCGACTGGCCGGGTTCGGGGCGTGGGGAGAACTGCCGGGGAACCTCCAGAGCTGGAAACTGACTACTCCGTAGCTGCCGTCCTTGGCAGCAAAGACTAGCATAGTGGCGTGTACGCGACCGTGTCGAGCGTGTTGACAAGGAACTTACCGGCACGCGCCACATCTGATGCTACGGCGGTAGCTCCCATCCGGCGTCGGGCGCGCGCGCGCCGTTGGGTTCCCGCGCACATGTCTAGCGCCGAGGAGAAGCCTAAGCGGAGCTGGCGAGCTGTCAAGATGAACATCATGTGTTCAATCCAACATGCGAAGCCAAACTTATCAGGATGTAAATACTGAGGATTGTCGTGG
Organism: Microdochium nivale; assembly: GCA_026745475.1. NCBI lineage: Eukaryota > Fungi > Ascomycota > Sordariomycetes > Xylariales > Microdochiaceae > Microdochium > Microdochium nivale. The sequence continues at coordinate 2,355,117 of JANTFD010000006.1, read as the reverse complement.
GCAATTCTGTAGCACGAGTCGCCATGGCGATCTTACGTGTTGGTGACGAATGAGGGCGGGCCACTTGGTCGTTGCTTTTCTCCACAAACTCTGCTGGACGTCGTCAGCTGGAGCCATCAAGCCGCGTTCCCACAAAGCACCAGAGACGTTCCAAGGTTTGATCGCTGCAGCACTCCGAAAGTCAGATCTGGAGGGGGCACAAAGAGACCTGCCCCCGCACTTTTCATGAGACACAGCAACTGGGCTGTGCATTGCCCGCAACAGATGAACGCAGGAGTCAGGACGAGGCTCAGGCAGTGCAGGTTCTGCATTGGCTTGTGCAATCACTACGAACAGGGAAACCGCCAGCGCGGGAGGAGCAAAATGCCCGTGACCTCCCATTTGTAGCTAGCCAGGCGAGGCGACGAGCAAAATAAACCGGGCATCTCACCACCATTGTTCCACCAAAACCGTCCGGTTTATTTTGCTCATCACTCGCCAGGGAGGGGCATGTGAGCAGGGGCTGACCGACTCCAGCGGGTTTGCCGTCGTAGCCGTCCGGACGACAAGGGTCAGCATTGGCACTCCAACGTGTTTCAGCAGGGGGAGCCCTCGCTCTCGCTCTCACGCCTGTAAACAGACGATAATGTTCGGGGACTGGATCTAGAGCACAAGGCGGGGTACAGCCGCAAGAAGTAGAACTAGTGCGCAGCGCGGCCATGATTCCATCGTGATATTCGTACAAGTATATGACGATTACGAGCTTTGAAGAGAAAAAGAAACTGTAGACTGCAAGCAGATTTGAGAGCGCCTCCATCAATGCATGTCCTTAAGACTGCCAAATAAGGAAAATGTGGGGCTCACGGAGCGGATTTCCGGGACCGGGAACGGCTTTGACCCGCTCCGCCGCGGGAGTCTGGATCGCCGATTCTGCAAGAGGCAGATGTGTCGCCATTAGATACCATCCCTGTCGCCGCTGAGCATTAGTGATTTGGTGTATGGTGGTGATGTGTTGTGTTTTAGCCGTCACTTTCGTGTGCCGAAGGTCAGTTACTGAAACAAATCAAAATTGATCAGGACATGCGGCGAGCCAAAACAGAGAGATACTGGAGTAGGGGGAAATAGGACGAGGGCGGGGCCAGGATAACCGAAAGGGTTACTTACAAGAGAGCGAGGGTCAGGTCGCCGTGGATGCGAGCCTTGAGGGTAACCTCGATCTCAAGGTTGAGATCCAGGCGGAGCTTGAGAGGGTTCTGGCCACCGCTCTCCTTCTGGGGTTGCTGTTGCTGCTGTTGCTGCATCATCATCTGTTGTTGTTGCTGCTGCTGCTGCATCTGCCACTGCTGCTGCTGTTGCTGCGAGTTCTGTTGGCGGCGGCGAGGGGCAACCTGCTTCTCTTGGTCGTTCTCCTTGTCCTCGTCTTCCATCCACTGGGGCTGGGTCTTGCCACGCCGGCGACGGCTGCGCGAGGGCTTTTCGGATTCTGCGCGAGACTCAGCGCGAGCCGGCTTGGGCTGCTGTTTGGGGGCGGCTGGCTCCTTTTGCTGCTGAGGTTGCGGCTTCTCGCTCTGACCCTGACTCTGGCTCTGAGCACGGCTCTGGTTTCGGGAGCGGCTCTTCTTCTTTGTCTCCTGTTCAGGCTTGGACTCAGCCGCTGGCTCCTGGGTGGCAGTTTCCTGCTTCAGGGCGCTGTCTTCGCCATCTTGCGTAGTAGACGCCGCTGGATCCTGTGCGGCGGAGGTCTCCTGTTGTTGTCCCTCGGTGTTTTCCGGGCCTGAGGTGTTGTTTTCGTTGTTTTCGTTTTCTTTGTTGTCTTTGTTGTCCTCGTCCTGGTTGCCCCAGGGCTTAGATTCGTTGGTGGGGTCAGACATTTTGCACTACCGTAGAACGCTCTTGCCTGTGCAAACGGCAAAGTGTCAAATTGGTTGCATTTTCTTGCGCTTTCTCCGCCTCAAGCGAGCACCTTTTGGTTTTATTCCTCGTCTGCAGCTCCCTGCCACCCTTGGTCGGCATTGCCATGTCGTACTCCGTCCTCTGCTGATCCAGTTACGTCGTCGCACTCCGCAAGTCCAGCTCCTCCATCCTGTTTCTCTTTCGCCCTCGCCCTGCTCTCGAGGCTGCCGGCAGTCTGACGGACGCCCGTGACGCAATTATACAGGGAACCACCGAACCACTCCATCACTTCGGCAGGTTTCAAGAGTTCCAAGGTTGGCATCCTTGCCAGCATCCACTAGAAGCAGGCGGTCCTCAACGGCGAGGGCTGTCGAGCTGCTTGTGCATCTTGTCTGAGACAGGGGGGTCGCTGCGTCCACACTCGGAGGTCCCCACAGGTCTCGAGGTCTTGGTTCCAAGCAGCCAGGCTCGGCGATGGTGAGGTCATTCATGACAAGTAGGCCTTGCCTTTCTGGTTCTGTTGCAGGCTGGATGTGACGCTGTGCGACCAGGAACCAGCGGTACTTACGCCGTAACGCATGAACAAGCTCGTGCAAGGGGGGTTGCATGTCTGAAAGAAACACCAGCCACGAAAACTCCCCAACATTCGTCACTTAGAACCAGTTATTACAATTTCCTTGTCGCCTGTTTTCAGACTGCGAAACTCCTATTCGTCAGCTCAAGTATCTGCCACCCCTACCGTCCCTCATGGCACTCTCAACGCTTGGCTTCCTCATCATCACGTCGATACCTGTCGTGATCGGGGTCGCGGAGGCGATCGATGGTCAAAAACGGCAGAACCAAGAGGCAAAGGACAGGGTCAAGTTCCGTCTCACAACCAGGTTCTCAGCCGACGGCGTGGCTTTGCCTGAACAGGCCATGGCCGTTTTCAAGGACAAGAAGGTTAGCCCCCCCTCCTTTTTTTGCGCCCGTTTCTCTGGCAATCCTCATCCTGCCGCTGCTCTTGGGTTCATGGTAGAGTGCCAGCTGCATGATGTTGACACATTCACTAACCTTTGTGAACCAGTTGTGTCTTAATCACCCTTCACATCCTGTGTCTGGATATCCGTTCAACGGTTACTATTTCGGATGGCCTGCCGAGGAGGGCGTGCAAGGCATGGTCTCGCAGGTGTCTGAGGATCCGCCGTTACTTAACTGGATCTTTGCAGACAAGGAGACTGGGCTGATCCGCCATGGGTCTCGCACCGAGGCTGAAGCACACGTGGTCGGGACTTGGAGCTGGACAGAGGACGAGGAATGGCTAACGCTGGGCGGTGGGCAGAAGTTCGTGGCAGTCGAGAATCGCGACGGGCTCTGGACAGCGCACTTTGATAGGAACGGGGACCTCGATGACACTCTTGACGCGCGGCAAGTCCTGGACATTCAACTCCACCGCGAGCTGCAGCTTGGAGTGTCGAGCAAATATGTCAGGGCAGATGGCACAGCTGCCTAGATTTGAGCTGGCTGCCCTTGCTGCCTCGTCTGTGGCATTACAATAGGTTACAGACATGCGGGCTAGCGGTTGGCCAGCGGAGCATTACTTCGTACCTGTGTCCACCTTTCGCTTGACATCCATGTAGCGCACGGGCAAAAACTCGGAAGCGGGCCACACTGTAACGTCAGCTTCGCTGTCAAGAGCGGGGACGGGAGTAAAGTTGCATCGCGCGAGATGCCGAGACCGTTACAGGCATATTATTCTAGTCCATGCCCTTAGTTGTGCGGGCCGCCCACAGCGTTGTTACTATGTACTTGCTTCTAACTCCGCAGCACTTAGTAGCGCCCGCCCAGGCCAGTGGCCTTCAGGAAGGGGACAAGCCAACATCATCGCCACGTTTGAGTTTACGGTGAAGCGTAATCCACGAAACCCAGCGTTCATGCCGAAGTGTAACCGCGCCATTTAAAGATTGGGAAGCCTCAATTGCCTTCGTATCAACTCGCCTGCCCTCACAGTGTGTCGGCTCATTTCCGGTTCGGTCTGTTCGTAGATCGATCGATCTTGCAGAGAAGCAGTTTTAGGGATAGCCTCCTGCCAACTAACTCTGCCCAGGTACGACGAAGTATGACACGGCCAAGGCGGTGGGCAAAAAAAAACGGACAGCTTTTTCCTAACATTTGGTGGAGAAACTGGTGTAAGTGTCCGGCTTATTTCGTGCACCGCCTCGACAGCATGGCCATTCGATCTTCATGCCCCCTCCTCCCTTTCAAGACGGTAGAGTTGCGACTTGAAAATTACGTATCAAATCACTAGGTCCACTCCTCGGCGGTTGCACTCCGGGCCCCTGCCCCTACCCTGGCTCCTGCACAGCAGCCTCATCGAGATTGCGACATCTACACTCGCTGTCACTCAGTTAAGACTCGACGACTACGCGATGGGTGAGGCTTACCGCGCAAAGGCTGAGCTCGAAATGTACCGTGCCAGGATCTCCTCTTTGTCAAGTAGGGGCCTGCAGATCCCCAGGGTGAAAACCGGATTTACCGTGCATCAGCGAAACGGGCACACCACTAAGCAGGTAGCACGCGTCCTCTGAACGTCGTAGCTACCTAGGCTCCCAGAAGCCTGTGACGTCGTGTGTCGAGACTTGGGGGGCCTGATGACACAAGATGGTTTCTTGGGCAGACCCCCTGGCTATCTTTGTCGCCATTGCCTTGCTTGTCAGTGGGGAGAGGGATGACTGCAATGCCTTGCCGCTAGATGAGTTCTGCCAGGGCTTGTGCCGTTGCTTGTAATTGGCGTCCATTAGTCTGCCTGAGAGTGTTCCAGGCAAGAGGTAGTTTAAAACAAAACCTTCCATACTCCAGATCAGTGTCCGACCGTTTTGCCCTGCATTTCACCTAGAACGTCTCGTTGTCTTCACAACAACCACGTCCTCGAAACTCGAACGCGAAGGTCTAGCAACAACCAACACCACACACACATCGACTCAAATCACAATGTCATCCATGAGCCAGAGCCCCGCCGGCGCCTCCCGCTCACGAGGCCGCCGCAGCCGCGGCCGCGGCAAGTCCCAGGCCAAGACCGCACAGCTCTCCGACACGTACGAAAGCGAGGAGGAGGATATGGCGCCCCAGCCTCCCCAGCAGCGTCGCCGGCAGCAACAGCAGCAAGTCCAGCAACAGCAGGGTGGCGGCCCTCTTGGGGGCGTGACTGACGGCCTACTCGGCGGCGGAGCCGGTCAGACAGCACAGGGCCTCGTCGGCGGTGCTACCGGCGCTCTTGGTGGCGTGGCCGGCGGCGCCGTCCAGCAGGGCGGCGGTGGTGACGGCGGCGGCAAGAGCGATACCCTCCGCCTGCGCCTCGATCTCAACCTCGAGATCGAGGTTACACTCAAGGCCAGAATTCACGGTGATCTGGAGCTTGCTCTGCTGTGAGTACAAATCCTTCTCCTTATAACCCAAACCCCTTCAATGCCCTCCCGAACAGATACCCCGAACAGCATTTGGTTCCGTAGATACCCTTCCTCTAGATTAGGTGTTTCCTTTATCCTTCTCTTCAGCATGTACCTCCCCAATACCTTTCGTCATTTATTCTGATGAGCCTCTAAAGGGACACCGCATAATGCACACTGCATTTACACCCCGATCGTTACCCATCCCTCCTATCGCCGTCCCCGGGGACAAGTCCGCCCCGCTGGAGCGACCGGCAAACAGTTGTCCGGAGCCATGTATTCTGATGCGTTCTCCCCCTACCTTAGCGACGGCATGTAAAGCACAAATACACACACAGACCCCTAGCGGAGGATACCGAGACAGCAGTTCGACCGAGTTTTTCTCGTCTTCTGTTCGTCGGATACGCGAAAACGTTTTCTTTTTTTCTTCTTTCATTTTCACTCTTGTACTCCATCGGACCATCTTGTCAGGAAGGATATACACATTAGGGCTCCCCTGAGAGATACTGGACATTGGGAACAGGAACTGGGGGATTCTGCACGCATCGCATCACATCACGTCACCCCCATACACATCTCATACCCTCTCGTTTTTTTTTTTGGGTGGTAGTTTTCATCGGCTAATCTAGTTAGGAACTGAAAGCACAATGTAAAAACTCGTCGGCACTCTGGCCATGTGGGCCTTGCGATCATTATTATGAGCGCATGTTTCCCTGTTCAATATTTGTTCGCTCAGCTGGCTTGGTTTCGAAAAGGACCCTTCCCCCTTGTCACCTCACCACCTGCACAATACTCTTTTCACATTTCATAAGTGCGTTTGATACCTTGCCCCCAGTCAGAGAGTCTTGGAAGAACACAACCCTCGAGAAATACAGCAGAAGTACCGCCAGTGTCTCCTTTCTTTGACAGTGGTGTTCTCCGCGCTTTTGCAGTTGCTGCACTCTGCCCCTTTGATATTTATGATAAACCACTAAGATAATATACCGTAATAAAACTTCTTAAACTATGGCTCGCTTGCTGCTTCTGTTTCTTCCTGGCTATACTCAATACGAGCGATGACCTAACTAAATAGAAACTGTCAGCATGAATCTCTGCACCTAATTGGACAGGTTGTACATGTCTTTACGGTTTCGATAGGTGCGGATGATGTAGTCTCGATGGTGCGAAACCAAAATGCTCGAGGCGGATCTTGTCGCCCCTGATCTTGCTTTACTGTCGTAGTTATAAACGTTGAGCAAAAGAACCTTGGGAATTGCTCACATGGGTTTGTGTAAGTACTCGTTGATTAATGTTTTGACATGCTGGAATAGGACACAACCCGGATACCTGTCACGGCTTTTACTCCAGACTACCCAGCTATTGTCAGTTGTCGACCCACATGTCCTTCGCGAGGACGAGTGTTCCGAATACATATTTTCTGTCCACGAAGCGAATCCGAGTCTAATACTTTTACATTCCCATTAAACTTTCATCCGACAAAAACTTGTGCACATCATGACCACTCAAGTTCCATCCTTGACAATGTCTGAGGCCCTGCTGTCTGGCAAGGATTCATATATGTGTAGCTATTTAAGCGACCAGAAGAGGGTGTTGTTGCCGCCAAGGTTTGCTATTCATGGATATTGGTATTGCATGGCCGGTGGTTCTGCTTTGCGAGTTGCATCACCATCTTGAAGCTGGACGGCAAGTCCACCTTCTTTATTCATTTCCCCGCCGTATTTGTCTCTCAGTTACTGGCAATAACACACATGGTATGCACCGCACCTCCGTGTATTTGGCTTAATACTCGGGGCTGCGCATCAATCTACGTTAACTAATGTTCTCTGCTCCAAGTGGTGCTTATACTTGCACACTACGGGTAATATGGGAGGCACGACGATCGCCCTTGCTTGTATTTCTCACGGTCCTCTGTACAATACCTATTCATTGTTCTTAGAGAGCACATCATCAAGGATGAATGTCCTGGTTAAGAAAGTGTTCATCTTAGTCTGCTCGGCGGGCTCCGCCTATTGCACATGTGACCTTCTAAAGCCGCTTCCCGTTGCCACGGCACCGCATGAGAAGACCCTCGCCACCACTACCACCACTTCTCAGATTATGCTGGCACCAACGAGGTCGATCTCTGACTCAACTATAGACGTTGTCGCACTCTCTACCCCCTCCGTGTGAGTGTATGTGACAGAGGTAGCCTCTTTGTCCCTTCTTCACTGTGCTCCCACCAAACAGCCCGCCAACAGGTCGTTCGCAGGAACAAAGACCAAGGTCTAATTTCGGAAGCACACACACACACTTGCAGAAGTAACGGCAAAGATACATATTTCCCCGTCGTGCGAGCGCGTGCGAGTGTGCAGTACATTGGGTATTCCCCCAAGTCATTATTTGACCCCTAGGTACTAGCACAAATATCGTCCCCATCAACTTGTACGACCTTCATTCCGCCTCTCCCCGGACAACGAGATACATACTCGGACCCCGGCTGCCCATAGCCATCTCGCGTGGACAAATTATTCCACCGTGAGTATCGAGAGACTCGATAGACCTCTTTCACAAGTCACCACGCTCTCACCTCGCCCCCGGGTCGCCATCCCGAGCGACGACAACAGCCACAGCAGCAAGACAACGGTTCACAACGTATGTAAGCTGTCTGGCCTGGAAAGGGCGCGACGGAGTATTTTCAATAAGGAAAAATGTACCCGCAACACCCCAACGCGGGCACGATCCACGATGCCACGCACTCCCCGGCCGAGGTCGAAGCGTACGTTGCGCACCTGGTCAACGCTTCCAAAGTCTACGCGGGCATCCTGGCTGTCATTATGGCCCATCTGATCGCCTCTTCGGTCTTCTTCGGTTACCATTTGCTATGGAAGACAGGCAATGGGTACAGCCCCGCCATCGCCAGGAGCCGTCCTACCGGTACTACCACAGTCGCGGCAGCAAATAATACCGTCGTCAGCAATAAGGTCGCTCACGACGTCAGGGTATCTCACGGCGAGGAGGGGCCGCAGGAGAGCCAGGAGAACGGTCGACGGCGCCAGAGCGAGGGCAGCATCGCGGGCGAGAACAGCGACGGTGACATCGAGATGAGGTCCTGGCTCACGCCCCAGGTAGCAGCACCACGACTACCACACGACACACGGCCTTTTTCCTCGGCGGCAGCGGTAGCGGCACTGGGAGATCACTTCGATGCCGGCGACGAAGACGAGCGGAGGCTGCAATGTTTCGAGTCGGACGACCTGCGCTTCGTCACGGACCTGGAGCAAGGGCTGGCGCACCCCGCGCCGCCCGCGAGGTCTGGGTCGCCGGAGACGTGGCTGCTGAGCACAGAGGCGTGGAAGGTGCCGACGGAGCTGGGGGTGCTGGACGCGCAGCGCAGTACCTGGATCTGGCAGCATCCGTCCACTCCAGGCGAGGACGAGCTGAATGCCTGGAGCACCATCGGACCTGAGGTGGGAGATGGAGCAGGGATAGGAGCAGCAGTCGTAGCTGTTGCTGTTGCTAATGAAACTGGGCAAGACATGCTACCTGGAGAAAGCACACCCGTGAGCGAACAGATCCTCGTTCCCGATCCCGACTGCAACACCAGCAACAGCAACAACACCAGTGATACCAATGCCAACACCAACGCCAGCAGCACCTGTGAAACCGTCCACGAGGAAAACAACCCCTATCACGCGGACCACTACAACCAAGCCCCCCACAACCACGACGGAGAAGCACGCTCGGCACTCAACCTCCTCAGCCTCAGCCGCCCACCAGCTCCCTGCAACGACAGCGGCGGAAGTTCTCAGCCACGCCATCAGCTACAGGTACAGACCCACGAGGAACCGCACTACACGGTCACGGCATCAAAAGTATCAGCAGCAGCGGCGGCAGCAGCGGCGGCAGCAGCGGCGCAGGACAACCTTCAGCTCCTCCAGCTGTTCCAGGCCCGCCGCGAACAGAACCAGCTACGGCAGCGAAACTGCGGGGACCAGCCGAGGCTTCTCCGCGGCGGTGATGCCGAGAACAGCGGCAACAATGATGGAAAAGAAAAGAACATGATGATGATGAAGAAAGGGGAGTTGCTGGCAGGCACGAAATATGACTTGTTCTAGGAGATCAAGCTGTGAAAACCCAGCATTCAAATCTTCAAGCATGGGAGATGAGATGAATACGAGAGTAAACGGCGAATCTAGCGGGAAGACAAAACGGGATGCTGCTGCCCCGTCCCATGTATGTAACATACAGCGGCGGCTAGTAGGAGCAACAAAAACAAGCAGAGCAGCACGGTTCGGATCAAGAGAGAACCGTCTGCACGGGACCAGTGTGACATACTCCAGCACAAGACACGTCACAGGCCTTTGGGAGATTGCCGTACCAATATCTAGGAATGTCGAATTGACCAACAACAAGAAATCTCTCTCCCTCTCTCTATACATGCTCTTTTGTCTAAGATGTTCTGTATGTGATTTAATCTCTTGTCTAAACCCCCCACCCTCGAAACACGAGACGAAAAACTCCAAAACTCCTTCGCCTGCGGGATAGGGTATCATGCTGAAACTGATCAGAAGAGCCCATTTTTGCGCCAAATTGATTTGCAGTGATGGTGAACAATCATGAATGGATCGAGCGGCTTCCTCCTCCTAAAAAAGACTCGAAAATCCTGTAGCTATACTGCCCCCTCGGCTGCCTGCATAGTCTGCTCTCCGACTGGCGCGACGCTCCAGCTTCCCACTGGCAGTGGCGCCGCGGCGGCCTTTGCAATCTGTGGCTGCTCTCTCGCTGATATCTCCGCGAGGAGAGCCTCGATCTTCTTGAGCAGGTCGGGGACGCGGAAGGGCTTCGACACGACGTCGTCCATGCCGCTCTTCTTGGCCATGGCGATGTGTTCGTCGCGTACGTTGGCCGTGACCGCAATGACGGGGACATGCTTGCAGATCATGCCGGACTCCTGCATCTTACGGATCTCGCGCACGCACGTGAGGCCGTCCATGTTGGGCATCTCGAGGTCCATCAAGATGACCGACAGGTGGCGCCCGCTACTCGGCAGGCGGTAGCTCGTGCCCTCGAGGAATGCGAGCGCCTCGAGCCCGTCGTTGGCCACGCTCACACCCATCTTGTGCTTGCGGAGCTGCTTGACTAGCACGTTCTGGTTAACCAGATTGTCCTCGACCACGAGCACCTCGAGGTCTTTGGGATCAAACGGCGCGGGAGCCCGCGAGGCGACGAGGTCAGCACCTGGGGTCGAGCCTGCGACGTCCTGGCGTAGGGGTGCCATCTGCTGACTAAGAGAATCACCACCGCCCAGTCCGCGCTCAATGGGAAGCACAAGATCGGCTGGCCGCGAGGCCGCATCGTCTTTGGGGGTCGACGTGCGACGGGTCTTGATAAAGAAGCCAAATACGCTGCCTTTCTGCGCTTCAGATGCCACTCCGATCTGACCTCCGTGCAGCTCCGCAAGTTGGCGGGATATAAAAAGACCAAGACCGCTGCCGCCGTAGACCGCATGTGTGCGGGGGGACGCCTGCGAGAAACGCTGAAAAAGCACCTTGATCTCCTCTGGTGTGAGGCCGCAACCCGTGTCGTGGACTTTGAACCGAAGGAACAGCTGCTCTCCGTCGCCCCAGCCATCGCCATGCGTAACCTCAGAATTCTGTGACCTTGGCGGGATGTACATAAAATTGGGAATAGCGCTGAAGAGAGGGGCCTCCCGAGTCACGCCCACCGAGACAGTGATTGCTCGCTTGGGAGAGGCTGATGTGAACTTGATCGCGTTGGTCACGAGGTTGATAAGTATCTGGAGGATCCGGCTAGGATCAAAGACGACCCAGTCGACCTTGAGCTCCTCGAAAGATTCTTGAACCTCACATGTCATCTGGATGTCCTTGGCCTGTAGCTCCGGGTCAAACATTTTGAGAGCGCGCTTCACGACCTGCACAGGCTGGGCCGGTGTCGGCGTGATCAGTAAAAGATTCGAGTCCAGCTTGGAAACTGTCAAGATGTCATCGACAATGGACTTTTGATGCTGCACGCATATCGAGATTGTGTGTGCAGCCTCGAGACAGCTGCGGACAGCATCAATTGGAGGCGGCTGGTTTCCAGCCTGATGTTCCTGTAGGGTGGACAAGATGTCATCCGCACACTGCAGGATAGCGCTGAGGGGATTTCTCATCTCGTGCGAGGTGATGTCGATGAATTCGTTCTGCTGCCTGCGTGTCTCTTCGGCCTCTTGCAGCCTGCGGTTCTGCACGCTCTGAGCCCACTTGACTTCCGACACATCGATAAGAGATCCCATAATGCAGCGAATAGACCCATCCGGTGCATAGTCGGGGATAGCGGCCAATAGCATCCAGTAGTCTATATCCTGGCCCTCAAGATCAACAGGATGAACAAGTATCTTCTTCATCAGTACATCTCCCGACCAAGGTAGGCACTGTTCTGTCAGCTTGCGCCAGCCTTCGTGGACGGCAGGCAGACTACGGGGATCTATCTGGTCCATGAAGGACATCTCGTGTAACTGGTCGCGGGGATGACCTGTCATCTCAAAGTACCGATCGTTGGCCTCGCGTAACGAGCCTGCGGTGTCGAGCAGAAACATTCCCTGTGGAGAAAGCTCAGTCATGCGCCTTAAACGACTAGTCTGCAGCGCCAGTTGCTGCTCAAGCTCCTTCTGCTCGAGCGCGGCCGCTTCGGCGGCATCGCGACTTCGGCGGACCTCTTCCTGCCAGAGCATGAAGGATGCCAGCGAAGTTGCTAGCTGACGGTTGAATATGGTGGCAAATGCCTTGTATTCGTCGTCGTATGGCCGGCGTGGATTCACACCAATGAGGAGGAACCCCAAGACCGACTCTCCATTGGTAGGTCGCACCGGGAAGATGATGGCATCGTTGCATGGGTCGCCAAATCCGCGCCACTTGATTCCCTCGAGGAGAGGTTCTGGCAACGAGCCGTCACGGGTATGTAGCAATGTCGGTTCTCGCATGCGCATCGCATCGCGAAATGCTGGCACAAACCCCTCGCTGCTACGCTTGAGGTCCAGCTGCCTTGGTATGGCCGGATGGCCATCGGGAATGCCAATGGCGCCCTCGAAGAAGCAGGAACGCCGAGATATGGTACTTCCCGAAGACACAGAGGACATGTCTTCCTCAACTCCATCCCCAACCGAGTATAAGAGGGCAAATGGCACATCAAAATGGTTCTCCTCTAGAGCCTCCAAGATAAACCTCCAGAATTGCTTCAGAGTCTTAGCTCTAGAAACAACCGTGCCGACCTTGCTGACGGTCTGAGTTCGTCGGTGGTGGAGCACTGCCTGTGTCGTTTCAAAGGGCGCATTGTAGAAACCTAGGATCTTTTTCGTGCCACCATAGAGCGGAGTCCAGGACCAAGAGTAGAACGTCTCCTCCAGGAACCCATGCCTGTGAATTGGCAGATAGTCGTCCTCTTGGCGGATGCTGATTCCCGTGCGGGCGCACTCGGCAAAGCGCGGGCTCAGAGCGTCCCAGACTTCGGAGAACGGTCCCGAGAATCCAGTTCCCATCAGGGCGGGGTGCTTGTTGCCAGCTACTTCCTTCGCATATGCCTCGTTGTACAACATGTTGAGGTCTGGTCCCCAGAAGAGCGCGGCCGGGTGGGGATTGTTCATGACCAAGTTGACAATCTGACGAAACTCTCTGGACCAGTCGCGCATGTGGCCCAGGGGCGTAGAGCCCCAGTCGAATTTTCGGGCATAGTCGATGTGGGGAGTGAGGTAGCCCGTGGTGGTTGGTGCGGTCCAATCTGCGACAGCCTTCTCTGGCGAGGCGAGGAAGAGGCGCTTCGTAGATGACGAGGTGCCGGTGTCGCTGGAGCTCGTAACAGTGGCGGCAGTAGACTGCTTTACTTGCTCGGACGACCTGTCGATTTGGGCAGAAGAGAAAGTACTCGAAGAACCTGGCTGGGCAATTCGGGTGTTATTGCCTGTGCTGTCCTTCGGGCCCTGCGCGGCCCTGGTGAGGTCGTTGGCAGACAGAGTGCTGGACTGCGTCTTGGCTTCCATCTTTGGGGACGTGCCGCCAACGAGGAGCTGGATGTCACGGGCTGACGCGCTGGCGCTGAGCAGATTGCCACTGACGAGTCTCCACCGCCTCCTCACCGTGGAGCCGGTCCAGAGCATGCCGTTGAAGAGAAAAGAAAGGGGAAAGACGTCCTTGGAATCGTCGTACTTTGTGACACCGGTGGCCCAGGCGCTAAAGGCTTCGTAGAGCTCCGGGTCGCCATCGTAGCGGGTGCCAACAATCTGCTCTACCAGCTTCTCGTGCGAGCGGAGGGCGGCGTTGCAGAAGATGGGGGCGATGCGGGAGGCGCCGATGGTGATGGACTCGTCTGGGTCGAGATCGATGACAAAAGTCGGGCGGGAGTCCTGGTCAAGGACCTCGACAATGGTGAGGGAGTCAAACTCGGCCAGCGAGTTCTGGCGGTCGCCGTCGAGAGCCATGCCGTCGGGCATGTAGGCAGCATCGCTGTCAACAGGAGGCGAGACGACAGCCATGGGGACGGCGGGCGTGACGAGGGCCCTAACAGCTAAGGGACGACCAGGTGGTCACGGTAGCGACGTGGTCGGGGCACGTGGCATGCCTCATGGGGTGCGGGGGCAGGAGGGCAGGAGGGCAGGAGGGCAGGAAGGCGGAGGGGAGAAGCTGTGAAGCTCCGGCGATGCGCATGTCTGGGGAGTCGCGTGCGGGCCGGGCAGAGGAGCAGCGGAGGCGGCTGCAGGTGGTGACGGTGGGTGCTGGGGAGGTGGGGGCGGCTGAGCACGAGGCGGCTGCATCCCTCACAGCCCATGCTCGCCGCCGGAACCTGCCGCTCCTTTCCAACCCTCGGTCAATTAAAGTGCGCTATCTTTCCGTCATAGGCCCCACGAACACCGTAACCAGGCAGCCGGGCGGCTCACACGCTGCGGGTTGCAGCCATGCCTGTCGTCTCCCGAGTCAGTCGGTGCTGCTGCTGCTGGCGGACTGGCGGTGCAGTCCTCTGTCGAGTAATCATCTGGGTGGGCAAGCCACCAGAGCCAGAATCAACGCCTGCACTTGCATGGTCCCTGCCCCTTGCGTCGTAGCACTGCAGGCCACCACGGCACGCTAGAGATAGATCGGAGATGCCCGGGCTCCCGGCGCCAAAAGGACGGTCTTCTCCGGTGCACATCCTGCAGGCCTGAAAATTGGCCGCCTAGCAGCAGCACCCAGCCAGTCCCTCGCTCATCCACCTTCTTTCATTGCCAAGACGAAAATTGCGGATTCCCAGTAAGGAGAACAAAGAGGGCATGCCAGAGCCAGACAGTCATCAGAGATGGATTCAAGGCGTTTGAGTATTCCTTGCGCAGCATCATTCTAGTGGCACACCAGGTTAAAAAAAAAAAAAAAAAAAAAACCCTTTCCACTGAAGCCACATCTCGATCCCTTCTCATCATTCTCACGTCACTCAATACACCAGGCCTAGAACAAGGACACGAATAGAGATCGATGTTGCGATGTGATTGCCACGGGCCGGAAACCTTCCTTTGTGAGCAAAACTTGAGGTAATATCACGAGTATCACTTCCGACGCAGATTGTTTTCTCCGTCTTGCAGAGAGACGCTGGCAACGATTTTGACACTGTCTACCTAGCTGACAAAGGCGCGTTTTCATAATCGCGCCAAACACGACCAACGGCAAGGGCAGTGGACCGGGTGGTGAATTATCTCTTACAAGGTGGAATATCGCATCTGGACATTAAGCTCAACTCCAGTTCCAAGATTCTACAACCGCGCGCCTAAAGTCACACCAAGAGTCATACACACTTTGCGTTTTCACTTTACATCACATAGAACAGGCTGGGCGCTTCGCCGGGCAATTAAATTGCAAGCGGTCCACTTTATTGAGTAACTACGAGTGGTACCTCAACTCCAAGCCTTCGACCATTTCACGAGGTCGGAAGAATGCCTAGCAGTGTGTACTACGCGCCAGGCCCTCGTAGATGGCTAGAAACCCAAGAAAGAGCAAATTCCTCGTCCTGCTTCGTAGAAATCTCGTTTATTCTTACAATTCGCAAAGAGGACAGTTGTCCCTTGTAGGGGTTGCAGAGCCAGAGATGATTCTCAACTCCTCCTTGTCTCATCGCGCAGGCCATATGATCACTCCAAGGTGCCCTCCTTGAATGGGTTGCTCTCGATGCCTTGAATACGCCAGCCGCCATAGCCATCGCCCCCAGCTGCGATGACTTCTGCAAGGGGTCTCTTGGTGATGTTCGGCAGAAGGTAGAGTCTAGCCAACCACCGCCGGATGCAGGAGACGAAAGGCTTTCTCTGCTTAGACTCAAAGGGCACAAGCTTGGTAAAGTTCTCGTCGAGTGTGGTCACTGTGCAGCCGCACTGGAGCCCCGGGATGCTATCCTGGCGCTTGAAGCCCCTGGCCACCATCTGCTTGAGTCTGTGGTACTCGGCTGGCGCGTGCGTGGTATCATCGGCACGCTGCATCTCAGGGTCCACCATCATGTCGTCGTGATGAGGGGGGCACTGCTGGCACAGGCCATGCGCGTAGCCGATATCACGGAAGAACCATATGCTCGACTTGGGCAGGAACATTGACACGCTGAGAGTGTGCACCGGCGCGTCACCATATCTCTCGTAGTAGAATCCTCCAGCTCGGTCGAGGTGATTGAAGTAAGCCTGGTGCTTTTCTCCTCTGAAGAAGGCCAAGGAACCGATCTCAAAGTTCGAGTAGAACTGGCAATTGTTGTACTCCTTACCACCACCCGAGCCTTCGAGACCTGCCGGGACACGACTTGTACCCATTTCTTCGCTAGTATGCATCAGCCACTCCATGTCTGCAGCTTCATTCGTCATCTCCGGGTGGAATGTCTGGAATGTCTTGGTACGGTCCCAGAGCGATGGGAACGAGCGGGCGTCGTCCAGGATCGCCATGTTGAATCCATACGCCTTCCTATTGTCTCTCATGAAGCGAAATACGTCGTAGTTGATGTTACAGGTGAACTTGACCTGTGTGAAGTCGTGATTAGCAGCGTATTATTATAGTTTCATCCACCCCCAACTGACAGTCGATACTACTTACTCCTGGCTCAACTCTCCAGTAGAAGTCGTACTGTCTAAGGCGATCCTCCAGCGCAAAGAGACCCGAGTTCCACCTGCACATGTGGTGATAGCTCTCGAGCCATGATTTTCCAACGCCTATACTTCCAAGGAACTCGCGACCGACCCCGAAGCGCGACTTATCAATCCATTCAGGCGTGGACCAGTGCTTCTTCGGGATGGTCTCGAAGAAGCATCGTCCGCTGGTCGCATTGACTACAGTGGCCTTGAAGTGGTCTGTGAAGTGCTCATTGTTGAAGAACACCCAGTCATAGCGATGGATTGCAATCTCATTGAAGCGAGATTCGACTTGCATGATACTGCTGATCATGTCCTCCAACTCAGAGTTGCGAACCAAGGACAGGAACGTTGCCTTGGGTCGAGTGGCAATTAGTGATCGGACGGCTCGTGATGATAGCTTGTCAGGCTCCAGGTAAGTGTTGTCGCGAAGCCACTGGATCTCGTTCACACCACTGGTATCTTGAGACACGTAGGGATAGCCAGGGAGCTCAGGCATAGGAGGCAGGTATTCGTCAAGAGCATAGGGATCAGGACCAGGATAAGGACGAGGAGTCGGCTGGATGACCGAAGTGTACTCATCGTAAAAAATCCATGCACTGCCGAGGAAGATGAGAAAGAGAGTCAGGAGAACAAAGATCTTGCCGAAGGGGAGGCGTCTACAGGTGAGGCAAATATGTTAACGAGAGTAGGAAGAAGGAAGAGATAGTGTACTGAGCAAGGACTTGGACGTTGGAACCCACCGAAACTTGCGTGCAAGCAGGGCCCAGATTGGTGACTGAGCGTGATGCTCGTGATGGTCTTCATGTGCGACGATTGAGGCAGACGAGACATCACCTTGAGCACCAATGACTGCGAGATTGTCGTCAGGTACCTTGTGGCTCGCCTTGACCGAAGCAACTACGCGAGCAGAGGTATTAGTGGCGACGCGGGCAGTCGAGGTGCAGTGAAGGCCAGAGATGCGCGAAGGACGATGGCTGCCACTGCCGCCACCGCTTCGACGGCGATGGCCAGGCTTGGAGCCCATGTTGTGTCTTGGGGCAACCCGACGACGAGATGGTTTGGTGATCGGGAGGGCCTCAAGAGAGGACCAAGGAAGGGACTGTGTTGACGAGGCAGTGGCACGAGGGAGTATGGGGGATGGCCAGAATCAGTGCCGGCAGGCGTCAAGGATGGTGGAGAGGGGATGGGACAAGAGTGCTCGGTGGTGGTCTGAGGCGGATGTGAGAATGATTCTCCAGACGAGGGCGAGTGCCTGGCGTGGCAGGAGCATCGCCCGTTTGTCACGTTGCTCGGCGACGCTCGCTTGCACGTCTCGGCAGCCACATCAAGATGGCAGGCCATAATCATGATAGCCGATGGCTAGTGTCAAATTCAACTCCATCTCGAGGCTCTTCACCATCATGGCCGGTGCGGCCTCGTCGTCGTCCTGGTCGGTTTGAACTAGCCAGCGCGGCCGCATATCATGGTCGACATCGGCTCTCTGCGTTGCATATCACCAGGAAAGGCGCAGCACCAGGCGTGCAGAGACACTTTCAACCCAGTGCCTCGAGTGATACCTCGAGTGGATTCTATCGTGTCGACACTTGCAACGTGATATGTTCTCATAGATCGGCGTCGTCGTAGGCACTCGATGACGCGACAAGCTTGGAACTCAAGAGCCAGCGACGACATCGCATCTCCGACCCACTGCACACCAGCAACGCAGAAATATCCCACCAGCAAGTACTTCGGCTTCTCGTTGCATATATACCTACTTTGTGCCCATCCCTTTTCCACGACCACGGTGGCTTGACTACTCGAATCATGATGTTGAAACAACGCCAGCCAAATTACCATACACGATACAGCACCCAGTGATCGTCTGGCTGATCAAAGGACCCGTACAGAGTTAAAGCTCTAGAGGGGAGAATCACAGTGCCGTATCTTCGGGGCCGACTCTAGAACGCAACGGAACACAAGCTCCTGCATGCAGTGGAATTGCAGACAATTAAACCACCCGAGACAATTGTGCAGTAGCTATTTAGCCACCGCTGTGTGCAGAGAATGTTCTGAGACGAGTACCGCAAAGCCTGGTGAGATATCACGGTGCTGGCCACGATTGAGTTTCAACCATAATCACTAACAGCGCGGTCACAGCACAGCACAAGAGAGTCGACGTCATGCGATAGCCACATGACTAGACCAGGACCACGATTTCAGGTGCCTTACAAGACGACGGGAAGTTTAAAACACGAGAGCCCAAATGAGGAGAAGGCGGAAGTCAGAAATCCATTTAGCAATGACGTTATGACGAGAAAGACAGATAATAAGAGAAACGACAACATAGACGAGAATACAGACGAAACAATCAGTAGCGAAGTAGCTGTGACCATTCACGGAGATGTGCAGAAAGACAGCAATATAGACGACAATATATATTATACGACCAGCAGGCAACGAACAATAGCTCAACGAAATAGGCGGAAACGTGGAAATTCCCAAAACCTACCTACCACCATACAGCTGAGCACAACTTCTCGATACCATGTCTAAAGACCACAGCGAGTGCGTGGCCACAAACAGACCAGAATTCCCCGAACAAGGTGGCTCGCGTCAGCTTTTTGTCCAAGGCGACGAACAAGAATCCTGCAATATAGAGTGGTCTGGGTTTCCTCATCAGATGAGCATCGCAAGAAATAAACCCCGAATGAGAAAGCCTAGCGACTCGGGGCCAAGTAGAGTCGTCGTACTCAAGGCAGACAAAGGTCTGGAATTTGGCTCGGTATGGGTGCTACGAGAGATTCCGGATGCAATGCCACACAGGCCCCTTGGCTGACCTAGCATCCCTTCCCAGAGTTGATTTGGGCATGTTGTCGCCGCCACTTCCCACGAAACCAGATCCTTCAATAATCCCCGCCATGGGTCCGCTGTGTTTGGTCCTGATAAATTCATTGAAGCGCCAGCGAGTTACATGAAACGGAAACGGAATGACCGAGCACCCGCTTGGCCAGCCTGGCAAACTACTGCAATGCAAGCTTGTTCTGTCTGCCCACACCAGACACACCGACAAAAACACCAGAAGAACGGATAGCCCAACAGCAACATGAGATCAGGACAGGAGGGGAGGGGGGAACACAGGGTATACACGGAAGGGACCAATCTACGGTCAGCGACACGTTATCCAAGGCCGGATCAGTCGAAGGGCAGGATGAACAGCTACTACAGCACGTCAGCGATGATGGTCTGACGAGCTGTCTACCATTCGCTTCTCAGTTCCTCTCACCTGTCCGCCTCTGTGGCTGGCGAGACATCTATCAACATAACGTGAAAAGAGTAGGTTATCCCAGCAGTAGCACATCTCGGACAATAATCTTCAGATAGAGTCGTCGAAAGGGTAACCTACGGACCAAAGGGACACAGGAAAAGTCTCAGCCTCAGCAGTCGCCCACAACTCAGCCGGAGAACTACCACCAAAGCCCTAGGCGAGGAAAAGTATGGGAAGAACAAAGTTGTAGCGGACGAAAAGTTGTCAAAGTTGGACAGGCCTGATATTCCTCTATAAGAAGCCGCCCCATGGGGCTCCGCGGAACAGAACAGCCTCGTGGGTGTATTGTACAAGACCGGGAAGACCAGGTAATATTCTAACAAGAGAATACAAACCTTTAAAATCAGACACTGGTTATAAAGCAGACGTACAAGTGTCCAGCCCAAGCTGGGTCCGCCGCACCATCGCTACCAGGTTACACCCTTTGCCCCCCCCCCCCTTCCGAGAGAGAGAAGTGAACATGCTGTTTTACCAAACCCGACCCGCAGCAGATGGAGCCGCGAAGCTTCCTCGCCTTGATACACGCACGCGCCCACAGCGAGATTCTGCTTTCTTCAGGGCTCGACAGCCATGGTGTCGTCGCCATCCTTGTCCTTGCCAGTGTCCTTCTTGCTGCTGCTGCGGCTGCTGATGCTGCTGATACTGCTAATGCTACTGCTGGCGGCACCGCCGTTGTCTGCTGTGTCCTTTCCTTGCTGCTCGTCTATATCCTCAGCCTCGTGCTCTTCTTCCTCTTCCTCTTCCTCGTCGTCATCATCGTCTGGCGACTCAAGCGTGAGGTCCAGGATTCTCGCATACTGGACCGTGATGCGCTGCAGTTCTCTGAATTTGCCTGTGTTGCAGGGTGGGATAAATTAGCCGCTGGTCCCCATTGGCACCGTATACGGGAAGGACGGGAAGGGGGATCGTGGGAAAGAGGAAAAAACAGAAAGGCAAATAATGTACTCACCCAATATCATGGCCACCCCCTTCAACAGCTCCATCCGGTCCCAGCCGCAGATGCGGTCGTCCTGGCTAAACCAGCCCTTGCTGTCGACCTCGACCACCTCGACCTCGCCATCGCCGCCGCTCTTAGGCCTCAGGATCCCGCCCAGCAGACTGGACAGCAGCTCCTCGACCTTGCCCCTCAAGCCCTCGGCGCCGATGCGCTTCGCGTACATGAGCAGGTACACCCTGAACTCCTCCTTGGCGCCGAGCTGCAGCGCGCCCGCCACGCGGTTCTCGAGGTGCGCGATGCTCACGGTCGACTCGAACCCTTCGAAGCCGTCCTTGGAGAGCAGCGTCTTGATGATGCGCTGCAGCGTGTACGCGCGGCCCTTGAGCAGGAACTCGCTCGTCGTGTGCCGCTCGAGGTACGGAATGATGCCTGCTGAGCTGCTGACCATTTCGTCGTCGTTGTCGACCTTGCTCTTGGCCTTCTTCGTCTTGTTGCTGCTTTCAGGCAGGTTTGGCCCCACGGCGGTCGACTGCAGGGCCGAGATGGACGAGTCGTTGCTGTTCCAATACTGACTGCCGACGGCCCACCACGACTCGGACAGGCGCTGCCACGAATACATGTTTGGCGCGTAGTAGTAGCCGTCGCCGTTGGTCAGCGTGACCACGATGTGACCACTCGAGTTGAGGTGCGCTGACGTCACGCCGGGGGCAGGCATGGCGCCGTGCGGCTGGAGCGAGTTGACGGCGAGCTCGAGTATGGGGCCCAGGGATACGGGCGGATGCGGCGACGAGAGCGTATTGACGTTCCAGACATAGCACAGGCCCACGGCTGTGATGCACAGCAGCCACGGGCCGCGGCACTCGAAGATGACGGGCTGCGACTCGAGGACCATGGCGTTGATGAGCCTCCGCCCCGCCGGCGTCCATGTGTATATGCTCCCGTCCTCGCAGGCCGCGGCCCAGAACTTCTTGTTGCCCGTGACCAGGATGACCGCCCTGGGCAGGTAGTCCTGCCATAGGAGCGTGCCGCGCTTCGTGACGGTGATGTGCGACGGGTCCCTGACGGCCACAGGATTCCGCGCCTCCAGCACGACGTTTTCGGGAAATCGCGTCGCCGTCGCCTCGTCCGCGGTGCTCTCCTGGAGCGCCCCGCGCTCTAGCGAGCGGATTATATGTGACCTGACTTTTGGCACCGCTAGTCGGACCTGTGATATGGATATGGACGGGTTCAGGACAGCTGGCCGCAGGTACTCGGGCGTCGAGACGACTCCGTTCTGTGGCGGCTCCAAAACTGCTGCTTCGAGGCCGTCTGCTGCGTTGCGCACGATTGCTCTTGGCATCGACGAGGGTCTCCGTGGCCCCGTGTCGTCTTCGTCGTCCGCGTCCAGCGCTATGGCTTTTCGCTTGTTGCCGAGTAGCATAGCAGAGAGCCCTCCTTCGGGCAGGCCGTCGTAGGGCTTGGAGAGGTCCAGTATGCTCTGTGGCGCATCGTTCTGTGCGGTCTTCGACCTTGTCGAGCCCACGAGCTGTGTTTGCGGGAGCGAGGACTGGCCCGTCCCCGAGGACGAGATGAGCATGGGCGCGACTCTCTTCCTGCCGTCCTTGCCTATGGTGACTCTCGACTTGAACTCGTTGACCCGCTGTGCAGTCTTGTCTGCTGCTTCCGAGGCTTTCTCTGCTTCGGCCTCGGTTTCCTTCTCCTTCTCCTTTGGCGTGGCTGAGCCGCTCGCCGTAGGGTCCTTCGGTATCTCCGTTCCCGTGGATTTCGTTCCATTCGTCGTGGAGGTAGTTTTGGGAAGTGGTTCAAAGCCGCCCATAAGGGCCCCCATTCTCGACTCGACGCCCTTCCGCTCGCCCTCCTTGCTGTGGTCTTCGAGCAACAGCCCATCCACGTCCTCTGCAATACCCATAGCTTTCCGAGAGGCGCCGTACTTGGAGAGAGCTCTGTCGGTCTCCTCTAGATTGGCGACCCACCCAAGCTCTCCAGTCTCAAACTTGGCCACCACTATCGATCCGTCGAGACTAGCCGCAAACACAGTCTGCCCGTCTGGGGTCCACGCCAGATCGGATATCGATTTTGCGGCCAGGTCCTGCAGAATGACGACAGGTCTCGATGTGTTTGTGTTCCAGACACTAAGAGTCTTGTCCTGACCGGCCGAGGCGATGACTGTTACCAGCGAAGCCGCGGGGGCATGGCCGTTGGCGGCACCATTCTCCGCGGGCTTCTTCGTGTGGAACAAGCGTGGGGAGAACATGCAGACCTCGGTAGGTCCCTCGTGGCCGATCAGGTTGATCTCGCTATCCCACTGTGAACGTTCAATGATGGCGACGGAGCTGACGGGGCCATTGACGGCGTTGGCGGCCGCGATGTGGTTACCGTCGGGCGACCACGAACACCTCCGAAAGTACGTTGTGAGCGGGGAGGACTTGAATGGGGCGCTGATTGTCGTCTCGAGCTGAAAGTTGTTGGCCATGTCGTGCTGGGTCGCATTGGGCGCGGGCGGGGTGAAGCGGAAGATCTTGATAGTCCTGTCGTCGCTGGCGGTCGCGAAGAACTTGTTGGCCGGGTCGAAGGTGATGCCCTTGACGTGACTCTGGTGGACCGACAGGACCTTGAGCTTTTCAAACGTGTGGCCGGACCAGACGACAATCTTGGAGTCCAGGCCGACGGAGACAAGGATAGAGCCGTCGTGGGACCAGCCGAGGTCCTGGACATCGTTGTCGTGACCGATGAGGCGCTTCGTCGTCTTCCAGTTCTCGACGGGGGGCGGCTCGTTTGTGCCAAAGGTCGGGACGGTCGGGGGCCCGCTCTCGAGCTGGTAGATACAGATGACCTTATCATCGGCGCCCGAGGCGAGGTAGCGGCCGTTGGGGGAGAAGCGGACCGAGTGGATGGTGCCGAGGTGGTGGCTCATGTGGCAGAGCTGGCGGGGTTTCGAGTACGAAGGGTCATCAGAGTTGTAGATGGACTCGGTCGACCAGACGCGGACGTGGCCGTCGCCGCCGGCCGTCGCCAGCCTCTTGCCGTCGGGGGAGACATGGCAGCTGTAGACCTCGAAGTCTTTTTGTTCGCCTGTTGCACGGAGAAAGCACGGTCAGCATGGTTGCGATGATGGGAAACCCGGCGCGCGACTGTGCTGCACCATGCAGGCAGGAGCGAATACCTTTATGGCTCAGCCATGATGGCTTGATTACCCGCATAGTGGCCGGCAGTGCATGCGAAACGGCTGTCGCATCTCGCGGCTGTTTATCTGGCTGTCTTCAGATGGTATGGGTGGCTGCAATTGGGGGTCTACCAGATCATCATCGTCGTCGTGTGTGGTTCGCGCGGACGCAGCCCCAGAGACATGGCCGACCAATTATTAGTGCACTGTAGCTAGGGTACTCGGCAGTTTGCCCTGCGACACGAGCGCGACTGGACGCGGCTTGCTTGGAAGACAGATCCATCCCAGACCCTTGTCTTCAATTAAACGGCGGCGCCGCATTCTAAGCTTGGTGCGGAGTGCTCACTACGCTGACTGTGTCTTCTTCCTTGCAATGGCGGTATTCGTTGCACTCGGAGCCAACCCTGCTCATCATCCAGTACTGCGCCCAGTCAGATGGACCAACCACGCAAGTAGCAAGCACAGGCAGTATAAGGAGCAAGACACTGCCCGCCTAGTCTCACGAGCTACGACACAGCCTTGCTCCACTGCATGACGACAACTTGCAGGCAGTGCTGCTGTGGGCCTCCTTGGAATAGCACCCGTGCGTGCCCCTGCTTCATGTTTACCAGTGATAAAACAGTGGTGGATGAACACGAAAAGCATATATGCCTTTGGGCACCTCTGACTCCCGCTTCCCCAACTACTCGTGTCAACCGTCGTAGCCATCAAAAACCGCTCTTGGCCATTACCCAGAACTCTTGTCTGCTCCCGATATCTTACAACCACAATCAACAAATGTAAGTGTGACCGTAGTGCCAAGACTCCTCCGACCCGCACCCGTTTACATCTTCGTACTAGACCGCCACACCCTCGAGCACACATACTCGCACTTCACCATGGCCTGCAACGCTTCTTCTCACTCCACCTGCCCCGTCGACCAGAACGGCCCGGGCAGCGCCGCCTCTTCCACGTTTGAGACCATAGTCAAGCCCGCGGGCACAAAGACCAAGTGCATCGAGTGCGGCGACTATGACTGCTGCTGCATCCCCTGCACCGTCATGTAGAGAGAAGAGCTTGGCAATATGGAAACTCAAAGGTCCAACCATGGTACCTAGCGCAAATGACAAAACACGGCTACCGCTCTAGTTGTAGTAAAGATATTGACAAATGTGTAAACCCCCAAGACCCAATTGTGCGCCGCGTGAAATGCATCGCTCATTCTTGCGCCGCGAAGAGACGGAAAACAAATGATGCTGATGAATGCTTTTGTTTGGGGGGCTGCGACCACGCCACATGTCCCTGCTTGTTCGCCGCTCCTGCGTCTCTTATGACCAAAGCGAAATGGCAGTAGCAGCAGCTTACATAGTCTCCTCCAGCACGCCTCCCCACATCTCGTCGCTGTCCGCCATCCATGCGGGCTTCTTGCTGCTCGCCATCTTGTTGGCCTGGCCACTGCTCGCGCTACCGTGGGAGCCGTCTGCCGCAGCCGCCGCCGGCGCGGACTCGTCCTCGACCTTGAGACTACCCAGGCCCTCGAGCACGCGCTCCACCTTCTCCTTGGCGTCGCGGATCGCATTGGTCTCGGCCCGGGTGCGGTCCAGCGTGGCCTGCATCATTGAGATGAGGGACTCGCGCGCCTGGTGCGGGCGGTACTCGTTGATGAGGTGATGGAAGTTGTAGAAGAGGTCGCGGAGGTCCAGTATCTTGTCGTTGGCCTGTATATATGTCGAGCAGTCGTCATAACATATTAGCCATGATTGCGTCCCCCTTCCGGAGTCATGCCCTCTTTCCCCAATGCTGTAAAGTAACCACAAGACAAAAACAAAACAAGACATGCACGAACCTCGGCGGGGTTAATCGACAGCACGCCCGTGAGCTCGAGAAAGTTGAGCAGCAGGCTTTTGGCGAGGCGCTTCATGACGAGGGCGCGGTCAAAGTGCTTGCCATCCTGGTCGCGTTCCTCCTGGTTGGGCACGAGCCTGCGGATTTCGGTGCCATCGAGCGAGGGCAGCTCGTCGGCGAGCTGGTAGTTTGCGCCAAAAACGCGCCACCGTCCGTCGGCAGGCTCGGGCGGCGGCTGCAGGTTGCGCAGCTCCCGCGGCAGGCCTTGGAGGCGTACGACGGCTGCTAGGTCCCTTGTGGTGTTGTCGCTGGTGTCGTTGGCTTCGACCTCGGCGCGGTCGCGGCGCAGCTGGTCGATGCGCTCAATGGCGGCAGGGGTGAAGTCCTTCCAGAAAAAGGGCGGCGGCGGCCATGTCGAGCGCGACACGGCGGCCTGGTCTTCGTCGTCCATGGTGGAAGGCGGGCCGGTGGCGCGGAATGTTGGAGGAGAGCAGGAAGCTCAAATTTAGTCGGATGCTGACCTCGATGCAACAACTTGGAGCTGCTGCATCCCCGTTCCTGGTGTTTGGTGGTGCGGGTCCGTCCTTGGTGGTCTGGGTGGGCTTGTTGGACACTGCACACGTGCGTTCCAGACCACGGCCTCGGGTGCATTTCGCTCAAGCACAGAGATCTGAGCAGAGGTCTGAATAGACAATTGCCCGCTCTGCTCGAGATCATCGCCGTTGACGAGCCATTGGCCGACTCTCTGCAACATTGCACTGCCCGCGACGACGTGATTGCGGACTTTGTTCGTGAACAGAGTGCGGTCATGTCCGGGGCTGCAGGGGCCCGGCCCACCTTGCGCGCGGGGCAGCACAGCTCCAACCCTGCCCAGCTAGCCATGGAATTGGAAGCTCTAGGATCACAAGGGGACAAGCCGACAAGGGGCGATGCCGGCCGTCGTCACTTGAATATCTTTTCTACATGCTCGCTCCTCATTGTCCACCTCTTGCGCCTTTACAAGCTAAACATCTGACCCGGAAACATCCACCTAGATAACCTCAGTGTCCTGCAGCCCCTCCCAATTGACACGAGTCTCCGCGCGAGTCTCCGTCTCCCGGCACCGTAGACGACGACGACGACGACGACCATGGCCGACGCCCGTGCCCTGCTCCGGGCGCACCGCTCAGAGAACAGGATAAAACACCCGCACGCGGCCTACTCGGACGCCGGGAAGCTATTGTGCAAGCTCTGCCACGAGAGCATCAGGTCAGAGTCCCTCTGGGACGCGCACGCGCGGAGCACAAGCCACCAGGCCAAGCTGCAAGCTCAGCAACAGCAACAGGCCGACTCGAACCCTCCCAAAGGCAAGCGGAAGCTCGACCATGTCGACAATGACGACGGCGATGAGGACATGCAGGACGCTGCCGTCGACGATAATACCACCACCGCGCAAGCCGCGAAACGGAGCAAGACGGATGGCGGCCAGGAGGAGAGCACCCACAGCGGCGCGCAGAGGGCCTTGCCGTTGCAAAGCACCCACGGCGCGGCGGGGCTCACGATAATGACGACCAGAGAAAAGACCAAGAGCCCACCTATACCGACGCGGAGGGCCTCAAACAACACACCCATCCAGGGCGTCGAGATCGCGATCCCCTCGCGGCCCGCGACGCCGCTGGCCCGCTCAGACTCGGCCACCTCGACACCCAACATGGCGATATCCAGCAGCCGCTCGCCACTCGCCAGCATCGAGGGTGGCGACGGCTCAGCGGCAGCAGCAGGGCCCACAAGCACAGAAACCCAGCTACAACTACCTTCGCACGGCGGCGGCGTGCCATCGAGAGCGGCATCAGTGTCGTCGACAGCCGTACAGCCACCGACGCCTGCGGGCGAGCTAGTCGCACCGGTACCGTCGACGACAACAACAACGTCAGCTACCATCTTGACAGCAGTCGATGAATCAGAGTGGGCCGCCTTTGAGGCCGAGCTCGCCTCCGCAGACGAGCCCCAGCCCCCGACCGCAGGCGCAGCGCCATCATTACCATACGCCGACGCCACGATATCCGCGCCGGCAATGACAAAGGCCGAGCTCGAGGCCAGGTCCCAGGAGGAGATCAACGAGTCACGCAAGCAGCTCCTGGACGCGCAGATTGCGGGCGAAAAGGAGGACGCGACGCGCGCGCTCGAGGACGAGTTTGACGAGATGGAGGAGCTCGAGGGGCGCGTCAAGAGGCTCAAGGAGCGCAGGGAGCTGCTGCGCCGCGGCAGCGTGGCCGCGACGAATCCGGACAAGTCGTCGTCAGAGACGAAATCGATAGCAGCGGTCGGGCTTGGGGGCGGCAAGGTGGCTGCCGCAAGTGGCAAGGAGAATGGGGCCGTCGAAGATGAAGATCAAGACGACGACGATGACGACGACGACGGCGATGATGAGTGGGACGGATTTCGCTTCCGTGCTTAAGAGCCACCGACGAGGACCAATCGAGTGTGCACAAGTACCTACCACGAACGGCAAGAGGCCGGGGTTGGGTTGGACGGATCGTCAGGCTGTATGGTCTTTGAGTGCAGCGAGGCTGCAGATCCGTCGGGAGGCATCTACCTACTATTTCTCTTCTTCAGGCATGGCTGGATTTACTGTATACCATCTTAATCCGTGCTTTAGTTGGGCGATATCATAGCACATTTTTGGATTGGAGTTTGCGCGCGCAAACCACATTCGATCGAGAGGTACCTTTTTAAAACGACACGATTTTCCAACATGGATAACGAACCTCGTCAACATATTCAAGCTGTACAAAAGTGGGCAGGCATAGAATGTAAATACATGGCAGCCATCCGGCTTGTTCTTGAATCCGTGCAGGCTTTGGTCTATCTTGCCAGCACATAGACCACACACGCACTGCACACACTCGCCCGAGGCGTTCATCGCCACTCGAAAATTGTGCTCTCCGTGTCAGCCGTCACAACGGTCCTGGCATCCATGTCACGGGGGTACGGGCCGCCCATCATGGGAGCTCCGATTACGGGTCCGGAGCTGGGACGTGACAGAGGTCGTGGGTTCGAGGGGAGTCCGATTTTTGATTCGGACCGGGTCGATGTCGGCGAGTTGACAAGGGTCGCTCCATAGTAGCCCTGGGGCGGCGACATCCTCTTTGACTGCTGTGACAAGGGCCGGGTGTCGAAGGACGCGGCGTCGTCCCGCCATGCCTGGGCGCGCATCACGTAATCTCCTTTGGACTGGCGACTCTCGAGTGGTGGCGGCGGTAGGATGGACGGCAGCGCACCCTGCGCGGCCATTGCCTGCGAGCGACCCCCCTCTGGGTCGTTGTTCTGCGAAGCAGCTGCCCTCCTGCGTCTCAGGTAAAACCACCAAAACGCGGTGGCAGCGCCGACAACACCGATCACGACCCACACGGCTATAGCAGCCTGTGCTCCGGGACTGAGGCCAGAGTTTACTACGCTACTACCAGCATCGGCTGGCGCAGGCATCTCAGTCGCCCCAGTCGAGGGGTCGATAGTGCCTTGAACGGGGAACGGAGTAGTGGCGGGTACACCGTCGATGGTCTGGCGGTCGGTGTTATTGTCCGGAGACTCGCCATCTTTGGTGCTAGTCTCGCTGTCGGAGGATTTTGACGAGTCGATAGACTCTGCATCACCGCTAGAGGAACCTTCTGAGCCTGATTCTGCGTCATCGTCGACTGGTGGAGGCTGCGTCACACCATTGCCATTGTCCGGAGCCTGCCGGGCCAGGAAGTTGTTAAGGGCTTCCTCTGGCAGCCAGACATTACCGGCTGTCGCTGCTGCTACGGATGCACCTTGGAGCCATGCGGCTGTGCTGATGAACTTTGCGACCCTACCCGCGTTGACTGTGCTGGGGAATCGGTAAGCCATAGCTCAGGTGATGTATCTCGCCGTGCTAGGTGCGTGTCGTCGCTGATGCTTTTGCTGCCGGCTCTGGGGTAGCTGTGTGTGTTGCACTTGTAGTCCGTCGAATTTTCTAGAGAGTCTGGAAGCGAGCGACTGAGGTTGAGATGAAGGCAAGGAAAACTAAGATTAAAACTAAGTGCAGAAGTGAGTACCACCAGGGTGTCTGAGCAGAAAGAGAAGCGAAAGTCGTTGTCGCCGGGAGCAACGGGTAGGGGAAAAGGGAAACAGAGGTATAGATCGAAACAACTAGAAGGCCAAGAAGAGAGAGTTGAAGAGGGGAAGAGAGAAGGCCAAGAGAGCATGCTGGGAGTCTCAGCTCAGGGCTGATCTAATGGGCAAGGCATGTCGAGCTGTTGGTGATAGCAGCAAGGTCCCGGAGCCGCATGGAGATTGTGGTCTGTGGTCTGTGAGCTATAGCGGCTGCGGCTGCCGCTGCTGCTGCTGCCAAGGCGTCGCAGAAGTCGAGGATGAAAGGCGAGGTTGCAGTAAATAGGTGGTGGCGGGCGGAGATCACGTTTCAACATTCAAGGTCGAGGGTGCGCCTGGCTGGGGCTGCGAGCAGGGGCGGCTGGTCCGGTATTACTCCGTAGCTGCAGGTCCCATTTACAATGGGCAATGGTGCAATGGGCAATGGGCACCCTAAATCAAGATCGTGCCTGCCGTGAGCGCGAGACTCGAAGGTTTGGTGCTTACGCCTTCTTGTCCCGCACCTCAACGTCGTCTCTATGTCCCAACTGCGCTACTCTATCATCGTCTGATGTGTTCAGACCGTCTGTTTCTCCCACGCGCACCTGCCGCTGATTCCGCATGCTGCGCCTTGACGCACACGACACTCGACCGACACTCGACCGTGAAGCAGGCCGCCACGCCGCCGAGCATGGATGCAGTGGAAGCCCAAGCCCCCCTGCTGGCCTTCCAGCAATAAGCACCACGCCAAGCCAGCTCCTGTCTACAAGCCCCGACGGTACTCGTTTCAGCTCTGCTACTCCGTACATGCGCCGCAGCCGCATGATAGCATCCATCCACCTCTTCCAGGGGTCGACCTGCGAGCTGTGCAACATCTCTCGGGCCCTTTTGCGTTACATCAGCCGGCTCTCAGGTTTTGCCATGGGCAACCCCATCCCACAGAACATTGTTTCCGGCGCCACCAGGCCACTTGCATTTGCGTCACTTGTCGACAAACATCACATACTAAGTACTGGGCCGACTCCATTTACATGGACCTAACCTAGCCCCTCGACGGCACATGGCAGATCCGGATCTGCTGCGTAGTGGGGTCTACAAGAACTTCTCGAGCTGCGACATCTTCATTTCGGCCGTCCATATTTAGGCACCGCGTCATGCTGACCTTCCCAGATCCCGTCGTTGCTACGCTACTCAGCCCTGTTCTCCATTTTTGGCGTCAGCAGTCTCGTCGTTGACGACCCGCCAGTTCTTTCGTAGCCCGCGTCGGTCCCTCCACGCCGCCACGTCGCGTTCCACATTCTTCAGCATGTCGTCTCTCCAGCCGCCCTCGACGTCCTGTCTCCAACCAGTCTTACCGCCATACTTCCAGCTGAGCAGGTCGTCAGCCCGAGCACCGCCATGACTTCTATTTTGATTGGGGCTGCTGCTGTTGTTCTTGTCGCCCGGCAGAGGGGCTTGGAGCAGTCCAACAGCCACGTCAACCTGCTCAGACAAGTCGTCGCAAGCGTAGAACACCACCGCCGAGCACTGCCCGCAGAAGTAGCGCTGGACATCGGGAGAGCTGGCATACATTTTGAGCGTGCCGAGACGGGGGTCGCGCTGTGCCCCATCGGCAACAACAGCCTTCTTCAGCTCTCCAGTTGACCTAGGCAGGCCTCTGCCCTGCTGCTGATGTTGTGACGAGGTCTTTCCATCGGCAGCAAAAACAATATGCTTCAACAAGTAGAAAGTCCAGTGGAAGATGTCCAGCCCCGAGGCCAGCCGGCAAGAGTCGCACACGTCAAACGTCGCGACTGACTTGTTGTTGTCCGGGTCGACGAAGCGCGGGAGCTGGTCTCGAGGCATCTGTGAGAATTCGTTGCAGGCCGCTGATGCGAGCAGCTCCAGTTCGACGCCACCACACTTGCACCGAACCGGGATCGTGATTTCGTCTTCATCGTCTTGTTGTTTTTGTGTTAATAATAGTTCTTTTGTCGCCGCGGAGAGGCCTTCGA
Organism: Microdochium nivale; assembly: GCA_026745475.1. Classification (NCBI taxonomy): domain Eukaryota; kingdom Fungi; phylum Ascomycota; class Sordariomycetes; order Xylariales; family Microdochiaceae; genus Microdochium; species Microdochium nivale. The sequence goes on along the minus strand of JANTFD010000006.1, from coordinate 2,323,408 downwards.
CAGGGGTAGTAGCGGCAAACCAGTCCTCGGCCTCTGAGATCTCATCGCTCTTCATCCTCCGCTCATGCCAGAGGCGCGAAGTTGTGAATCTGCCACCACTACCATCCTCGTCCCGAGTGTAGTCCAGCATTTTCAACCATGGCGCCGCGCCTCCATCCTTCGTGTCCCCGAGATACATGTGGTGCTCCCAGGCCACCAGTGGCCCACCACCGGGTATCTCGACATTGGGCAACGCGCCAGTAAAGACGCCAAATGACGTTTCACCCTCTGCCACCCCGTGACCGCCCTGCTCCTGTGGCTTCTCCTCGAAAAACAGCGTCGACCCACACGTCCCGCAGAACAAGACGGTGACGAGGTCTGAGAAGAGGTACCTCCTCAGCTTCGAGTTCCGTATCTGCGTCGGGTCGCCGGGCCAGGGGGCGTCGCTGGTGTACAGCGCGCCCGAGCTGTGGCGGCACGAGTCGCAGTGGCACGTCGTCGCCTTGAGGGGCAGGGACGACAGAGGGACACGAGGCGCTGTGAAGGAGTGGAGCTTGCAGAGACACTGGACTGTCAAGCTGAGAGTCTGACCGCCGTCTTGGTTGCTTTGGCTGCCGTGGGGGTCATCGGCGGGTTGTGCCATGGTGATCTAATGTGTGTGGGTTTGCTGTGACTGTTGGTAGGCTTGTGAGATGTCGTGATGCTTTCGCAAGCTGTTGATCGCGGCGGTTGTGAAGGAAGAGCTAGGTGAGACAAGTCGTTTATATTTCGAGCCTTTCATCTTGGGAGGAAAGAGCCGTCCATTGCTGTGCTTTTTGTACCGCGAGGTAAGCCGGGTGAAATTCACGCCGCCCTCGTGATAGACGGAGCCTCGACCCACTTCCCCGGACAGGAAGTCCCGGTCTTACACGCCTACCACGCCTTTCGGGCGACAAGCAGGACAACAAGTTCACACCTTTGCATGTGCCACTCTTAGCATGTGTATTGTCATTATAAGGGCGCCCAACAGGTAGTGGTGCGCACCTAAATGGACCCCATCTCGGAGCATTGCGAGTCTTAGCGGGCCTGCTCAATACGTGGAAACCACTCTGACGGGATGATGCGTAGGGGCAGTGAGGTGTCACAAGAGTCTTGACCCATGACGTCATTCTCGTAGCCAGGAGGGCAATTGGGGTTGTCGGCACCGCATATCTCATACCATCCTCTCGTGATCGGTTGATCATTTTCCTCAGGTCAAGAACAACAGAAATCCGAGATATGGGCCGGGCTAATGGAAAAGCAACGATTCAACCACCGATGAGAGTATCTGTGCTCTACAGCAAGGGTCGTTGTAAGCGACGCATTGCAAGGGGGAAAACGCAGAGGCAGGGACCAAAACCAATTCAAAATATGATACCTAAAATACAAAAATATCGTCCGGACCCCGGAGCACCATTAGGTCGTCCTCTCGAGCATCTTCTCGATTCTGGCATTCGCCCAGGCCCGGTATCCCGCAAACATGCCCACGTGCGACGACCACTTGTCACAGAAGTCGGCAATGGCCCGGTACCGCTCCACCAGATAGGCCGTCTGCTCTCTGGCCCTCTCCTTGTGCTCCTCCCCCTCCTCCGTCTTCGTCTTCATTTTCTTCGTCTTCTTCTTCTTCCTGGCCGTCGCTCCCATGAGCTCGCCGGCAACAGCGTGCCCGACCTTGGCCACGCACACGGCGCACAGGTACGGCGGCTGCCGCACGTCCTCGGCCATGCTGGCGGTGCCCTGCATCAGGCACGCGGCGTACACGCAGTGGTCCATCCCGAAGCAGTGCCCTACTTCGTGTGCCGCGGTGCGCGCGAGGCGCGAGAGCCACAGGCCTTGTAGTACCTGCAGCTCGTGCTCGGCGTCATCGCTATTGTCGTGGTTGTCGTCGTCGTCGTCGTTGTTATTATTGTTGTTGCCATGGTCCGCCGTTGTCCCAGGTTGTTGGACGGCGACGGCGGCATCGACGGCGAGCTGTAAGGCGCTGGAGTTCGCTGGTCCTCCCCGGGCAGAGGGTGTGGTGGTGGTCTTGCTGCTGCTGCGCGCTGCGGCGGCCGACTTTTTCACCGAGATGCCCTCGGCCCGGCATAGCCCATCCATGTAGGCCCCGCAGTGCGAAGCCGGCCACATGTGCGCGCGGTCGATGCCCGCCGCCGCGTCGAGCGCCGGGTTGTACCGGGCGCTCTGGACGACGCACACGCGGCTCCCGCCGTACGCCCTGCCGCAGCAAAAGTCGTCGTCGTCGGTCTCGTACAGGTCGTGGTCGACGAGGATCAGGATTGAGTAGGCGTCTGGGGGCAGCATCGAGATGGCCGCGTCGAGAATGTCCTCGAGGTTGAGCTGCGCTTCAAACACGCCGTCGCTGTCGTTGGATGATGATGACGCGGAAGGCGACGGCGGCGGGCCCGAGCGGACGCGGATCCGCGTGCAGCTGTCGCCTGCCGCGAGGCCGATGTACGACACCTTGCCGGCCGCGACCTCGTCGTCGTCTTGCTCGCCGTCCCAGGGGACGAACTGCAGGCTCTCGGGCAACGGTTTCACTTGCACGCCGTGGTAAAACGCGGCCAGGAACTCGATAATGTCCTCGGTCCGCGGGGGCTGCAGCATATGCGAGACCCCTCCTTTGGCAGTCACCGCTCTCTTCTTATTCTTATTATTCTTCTTTGCCTGCCCGGCTGTGACCCGCGACCGCGTCCATGCCTCGATGTGTCCGACCTCGCGCGCGGCCCGGGGCGCGGCCGCCACGTACAGCACGCCGCGCCTGCTCGTGGGCTTGTTGCGCTCCTCCTCGTCGAGCCATTCGGCAAAGGATTGCCCTTGCTCGCCGGGCTCGTATGCGAGCTCGTCCCCGGGCAGGACCAGCGGAGCGGGGAAGAATGCCTTGAGCCCCTCCTCCTCCTCCGCCGCGGCAGCAGCAGCACTAGCAGATCGTGACGTATTGGGGCTCGAGGAAGCCGAGGCCGCGGCGAGGATCTCGGCGGGCGGGATGGCCTTGAACCCGACGCGCGCGGCGCACGCTGACGGTTCGAGATGGAGCGTCGAGTGCTGGCACGGCCTTGGCTGTCCAGGCATCCTTTTGGGAAAGTCGGGAAGCTCTACGTCGGCGTGGCCGAATGTTCAATGTCGAAAGTGATGTTTGGCGACCGGATCAGAACGACAATGTCGCTCTTATTCGGAAGGGCGGAAGCAGGCACACGATCGTCCGGAAGCCCGACTTTACTATTCCTAGCTAATTTGTGTGGCCCTTACTCGGAGCCCGCCCTCGCTTGCTCAGACGTGGCGCCTGAGATCTATGCCGTCTCTCCAGATTAGCTCTCGTGGCAATAAGATATACAGGCATGGGACGGCATGTCGGGACGGTTCGTCGCTGCTTTGGATTTCGTCGCCCCCGTTCCGGCACCACTGTGAGAGTCAGGACCCACCGGTATTACAAAGTCCTGCCAAAGGCGCTAGGCATTAGGAAGCAGCAGCAGTTTGTTGCTGGTGATGCCTCTTGAGGTGTTGTGCATGCGACAGCAAGGTGGGAAAAGCTGGAAGCGTCAGGGCTTTCGAAACAAAGAGCGCACTCGTCCATGGAGGGCAGAATCTGCAGAATTCTGCAGATTCGCGCCACGTCACGGCGTTCACGGTCGTCCACCACGTGGACGTGAGACATTGTGAACCGAGACATGTATAGTCATTCTGCAGCCCCCGTCCGTCGTCTGCCCAGGCGCAACCCCCTTATCCCGATTCCCGCCCACTGCAGACATCATATGTTGCGCGCGCGCCCTTATCCGCAAGCCATGCAATGACGTCCCGGCTCGTGACGGACAATTCGGAGGGCTCGGAGGGCTCGGAGGTCCCAGGCGGCCGGCTGGCTGCGCATGTGTGCTCAGATGATGATGAGTAGTAGCAGCGGATTCCCTCGGCATCGCTCGAGGCTGCTCTGGTGCTGGTGTCTAGATGCATTGGCTGGTAGGTTGGCCGTCGCCGCTGGGGTTGGCGCAAAAGTCCTGGTGACTATAGTCGTAAGTGCGGTAGCGTCATGGTCGCGTTTCCGGCGTAGCCCGTCGCCACCATCGTGCTGCCCTCGCCAGGTGAGGTAGGAATTTCGTCAAGCAATTGTCATCGGCTGTGAAAGCTCTATAACTCGAGTCCAGCTGAGGAAAAGACAAAAACAGCGGGCAGGTCGTGAGACGGGCCGTGAGACGGGTCATGGGCAATAGACGTGCGCTCTGTGCGAGCACTAGTTTTTAAAACCCCACGCAACCTCGGTGGGCTATTGACACATGTTGCATAACATACATTTAATTACCCGGCAGATTCCGGGGCATTTTTATCGCTTTCCTAATTTGGTCTGTGGTAATCGCCTATAACAATTTCAGTCTCTCACCCCCATTATCGGTCGCGCCACACTGGTACAAAACTACGAAACGAAGAAAAGCATTCTGTAATGTGCCGGCATACCGTGTCTCAGTCGTCATACGTGTCGTGCAAGAAGCTCGCGCCCTGGCGGTGGCTAGCATCAGTACGGAATTACTCCAGGTGCGCGGATCTCCACCAGTTGGCAAGTACACAAGGTTCGCCTACAGGCGGGATCGTCTGAAGGCGCAATTGCATGGGATTACGGGAGAGCGATCCGTCTCCGCCCAATATTGTCTGCCGGAGGGGTGTGTGCATGTTAGCCATGCAGAAAGGAATAGGCCTACATGGGACCCCGTAGGAACCGTAACACCTACCCGGCGAGTCGTTCAAAGAGATGGCCTGCGGATTTCCTGACCGTCAGAATCCTTGGCTCTGCACGGTAGTCCAGCGGTAACGCCATAACCATGCTTAAGGGTCGCTAAAGCCAGAGGCCGGCCGCCAAGTCAGGAGGGGTGAGTTGATCGTTAGAAAGCAGTACCTAGGTGCAGTGTCTTTTCAAGCTTCAGTCTGCAGGCCCAGGGACGAGTGCCTTGATGTGCGCTGCTGTGATGACCGCAGGCAAACTACTAGAAAGGCCGCTTGGCCGAAATGCGGTTATGAGATCGATATTGTCAAAATATGCTTCGACATAGTTCTGGATCGGCATCGAGATACCGACCAATTAACCAGTGACCACCTCTCGTGATGCTCAGAGTATATATGTAGCCTAAGCAAAACTGTACGCGCTGAAGGAAGCCTAGAGCTTGCTTGCTAATGATTCTCGGGGCATATAGTAGTGGACCAGGAGCATGACGGCCACTGGCAACTATAAGTACAAGCTTCACTCCCGTGGCCTTCAGCATAGAATGCTTGCTTGGGGATGATGGAGCGGGCCACAAGGCCGTAATGACCTGCGCACAAGCCAAGAGGACTAGGTGACTACATAGTTCACAGGTAGTCGATATGAGTAACTGTCATACGCCCCCGGAGTCATCCGCGAGAAAATTGTGTGCTCGACCAGGAAATTAGCATGACTCTCAAAACGGCAGCCCTGTGCTGGCAGCTAAGTACTTCTGATGCTTCTGATCTGTAAGCCAAGGACTTAGATAAGGTACCTTGCTGTTGTTCTCTGCCTGTGTTGGATACTGCCCCCCTCTCTGCGCGGAAACGGGAGACTGGCCGGAGTCCTTGGAAGAGTCTTTGGAGCTCGCACATGAGCAGTTGGCCACCAAAAGGAAGGGGGGAGGGGGTACTGACCGGAATCCTCACACCAGGAGTGCCGCTACGCGAGCGGGGTCTTTTCCACGGGCATATGCAGATGACGTGTGTGTGCTCCTGTCGACATCTCTGTGAAAGTGGGCGCGGAAACCATTCCAGAAGCCGTCAGCGGTGCTCCCAGTGGTGGCATTTGGGAGGCTCCCGCCTCATAGTACAGGCTCCATGACTGATTGACTCCCACTAGGCTGTACGGGAGCAAGGTTTACTGACCCAGCAGCCTGGTTGTGCTACCAAACAGCGGGACGGGCCTTGACGGGCCTTGACGGGCCTTGATAAACCTTGTTGCTTGGCAGCCGGGCTGGGGTTTTAGCGTCGCGAAGCCCGCCATTCTTGCGCACTGTCAGTCCGCCAAAGCGAGGATCGAATCTTCGGCGATGCGTGGAGGCGGGAGGGAGATTAGGCGTGGTCCGGGTGCTTCATGCACTGGGCCCCGCTGTACTCGGTTCTGCCCGCCATTGCCGCCTTCCAAGACCAGCCGAGCCCCAAGGATCGCACCTCTGGCAAGCGCAACTCCTGCACTGGCCGTCGCAGCATCACAGTCGCCAGCCACAGCCGCGACGTCACACTTCAGCACTGCGACTCTGCGCTCGTCAGCGCCTCAATTAGCGCGTCGTCGGCGACAGCATCATTGGATGCACAACCGGACGACAATGCGACAGTAGCCTGTTTCGTGGCGACAAACCGAGGCCTACCACTTTTTTACCAACACCCGCGCGACCTGACGCCAGTCCAACTCTATACATTCATTCCCTTTCTTTCATCATGGGTATCTGCGCATCCTGCCTCGGTCGGCGTGGTGAGGACACCTACGACGAGGTAAATAATACGTGCTCAAAGAGTCGGGGGTTTTCTTCTAACAGCGAGCTCTAGGACGACCTTTCGCGTCTTCTCTCGGACGAAGCGAACAACAACCAATACGGCAGCTTCGGCGACCAGCATATGAACGCCCAACAAGATCCTCTCGAGTCCCAGCGCGAGACCGAAGCCCTGCAGCGAGTAGTGGCTCGTACCTCCAAGTATGTACCGTTCGCATCCCATACGCAATGAAGAGACAATAAAGCAGGGCGGAAGAGATCTGGAGCAAATTACTGACGCTGTGAACAGTAACCTCGTCGATGTCTTCGAGGTCCAGGAAGCGCAAAGATCGTATCCTGCGCTGCTTTCCGGGCAGGACATGCGTGTGGCCCGCTATCAGAATATCCTCTCCAAGCTCTCTTCCGATGACGACAGCGACACTATGGATGGCGCAGATGTCAGCTACGAATGGACTGTCGACGACGACGAAGATCATATCGAACTCCGACATGGACAGACAGCAATTAAAGGGGCCATTGGGCCTCTCGTAGGAACCTTTGCTGACGCAGCAAAGGCTATAGCTTAATATGTACACCACTGAGGGTCCACGCCCACGAATTCAGCAATTACTATGCCATCCTCACTGTCTCGCGACCTGAATTAATCATGAAGCGCAATTGCGGACACCATCGACAGCAGGGCCAAACTTCTGAAGATCGCAAACACAATGTGCATATGCTCAGTCGTTCGCCACGCGGTCAGCGAGCCCGGCATGCAATGGCATAATCAACCATCTTCAAGTGATCGAAATGATTGATGAACAAGTTCTGTAGGGTATAGAGGGAGAGGAGACAAATCACCAGAAAACCCGTCGCTGCTAGGCTTTGCATGACGGTGACCTGCGTATCTCACAGGCCTTTCTGTTTTGTTGCACGACACGCCATCCTGGCGGTACTCCGTTCAGCTTGTCGAACCATCAGACGCCGAGCTGCGGGACCTTGGAGCCATCCATGCATCCTTCGTGCATGCGATGGGACGGGACTGGACCAGCTCATGCACAGTGCCCTAAGCTAGTCCAATGCGTCCCTGGTTTCCGACTGCCCATGCTTCACAGACCCATTGGCCCCCAGCCACGTGCCCGGTCCGTCCCCTCGCAGAGTCACAACGCGACTAATCTTGAGCCTGGCGCCATCAGGACTCTGCTGAAGAATCCAGGGCTCGCGTGGCATTAGCTTCAAGCAACCCTCCTCGCATTGGTTTCCTGGATTTCGGGTGGTCCGCTTGTCGACCAATCCCAGCTGCCCCAGCATGCACCATTTTCGGTGAGTATCTCGCATAACATTGGTCTAGGAGCATCATGGGCGGCATTGGGAGTCGACTGTTTACCGAGCCTGTCAGGCAAGTCTACAGGCATACTCCCTGGACTCAGGCGGCGGGAGTCTGTGCGCTTTCTGGGACAGTCACTGCTAACCTAGGCTCTCGCCGTCCCCGAGGACTAACTCTCAACAGCCACGGGGGCCGTCCTGTGGGCTGCGCTGGGCACCGCCTGTAGTCCTGGACTGAGCTGCTCTCCAGAGCTTTCCGTCAGGCATGACACGATGTGTTCCAACTACACTGGCACCAGATCAATAGCCTCGGAACCAAAACAAACCTCTACTTCGACGATCGCGTCTTCAGCCCGGCTGTACTCATAATCACAATTCTTTCGTGTGCAACGGGAACGAATCTGCAAGATCAAGGCCTCCCCTGTGCTTGACTTCATGCGCAAGCCCTTTGCTACCAGACAGTGGCCTTTGCCTTGCCGGCCATTTGGGGGGTCAGGTCAGGGACGTTAAACTGTGCAGCGCCGGTAGTGCTTCCCTAGACCCCGGGGGCAGAGAGGACCCTGGGGCAAAGCCTGATGCCAACTGACTCTGGAGCCATGTGCCATCAGCTGTGGTTTCGGCACGATGTGAGCACGGAATGGAAGTTCTCTAGGCGTTGACTTTCACCTTTGACTGAAGTCGCCAATGAAGTCAAATCCAAATTATCTATGGCGTCTGCGCGGACAGCCAGTCTTTAAAACAGAAAGCCTCAATGCGCCATAAAAGATCCCCCAAAATACAATAAACAGTTCTGTGAGGTACTCTGTTCCCTCCTTCGCTTGATCGGCAATAATCCGCGATTGACCATCAGCCCTTTGGTTCCTTTGATCTCTGTCTGCACCTTTGTATGGCGGCTTTTAGCAACTGCTCATACCTAGAGACAGGACGCACTCTCCCCCTTGCCAATGGTCCAACTCAAACCACGCCAAGGCAGGATCATGCTACGTTTTCCTTTCTGCCCATTTGCGTGACCTCGTTGTGCTCTGCAATCAATTGTGTCCACTCGTCGTGGATCTTGGACGCATCCGCCTCGGCAGCTTCGTAATTTGCCCATTGCGACGGGTCATTCTTCCACCGGTCCATGTCGCTGGCTTTTTTTTGATACTTTCGCTGCTTCTTGTCGATGGCATCACAGACTTTGCACTGCGCTCCGGCTTTCTTGGCCTCGTACACAAGCTTCAGGCCACACGTCTCTCCGGTCCGGTACTCCTTGTGGCACTGCATCCTGAAGCGGTCCCATTTCCAGTACCCGCATTCCCAAGTTCTCTGGTCGTAGAAGCACATTGCGCCGATTGTTCCGCAGAGAACACGAGAGCTCTCAATTTCGGCCTGGCTCGATTCGTCGTCGGTTTCGTCTTCGCCGCGCGGTGGGTGTTTGTCCTTCCTTCTGGATTCAGTACGTCACCCGTGTGAGCAAAGCCGATCCCCAATTCTCCCTCTGTCATGATGCTGGACACATGTGTACGTGCCACGACATAGGAATCCGCGCAAGTGCAGAGTGACATACCTGTTCGGCGTCGGATCCGAGCCTGGACCACAGTCCGCGTCAGTTTGACTGAGACTTAGATTTTGGCCGAGTGTCCTCAGCAATGCTTCTTGAGTCGCACCGGGCAGGCGTTGGAGTTCTTGGTGAGTTGTATGTCGGACTCTTTTGACTGCTTTTGGCACACAACCTCAGGAGAGCTTCCAGATGAAGTCGAGCGTGAAAAGTAGGTCTTATATACGGTCTTTCTTTTCTTCTTTGCTTCAGGGCGGTAACACTGATATAAACATCTCGTCCACAGTACGCGGGAAGCAGATGCAGTCGGCCGCCTAACGCATGACTACCCGACGACGGTGCAATGACAACTTGCGTTGGATTGCAGGTATTCTCGCAAGTCTCGAGCAGGTACCTCGAGTCCGGGGAAGGCAAGTAAAGCGGACAAGACATGCCTGCTACCGATATGGGGGTCCCGTCACGACCAGACCCATCCCGTCATTGGGGTTGCATGGCAGCAGAAAATGCACACGCACACATCTGCCCAACTTGTCATAGACCCCCTTTTTTGGTCAAAATCACCTGCCCGTGTGCCACGTCGACTACAGTCTCGCAGGAGAGACTTCGATCTTCGACAACGTACATCACCCCAACCCCTGTCTCGGCCTGACGTATATCATGCCTCTTCTGCCGACAGCAAATTGACCATGCTGCAGGGCCGTAGAACGCAGCTCCAGCCATGACAAGGTAGCCGACGCTTGACTAGAGCACGATCTCGCAACGTACATGCGAGGTTGACCGCAAAAGCGGCCCTCGAGCCTAACTGGCCTCGCTATTGGGCCACCACCCTAGATTCGACCGTTTCTCCAGTAGCACACGGCAATACGGTACTCTGATCGCGCCCCCGCCTCTTTTTCTCTCGTCAAGTCCACTCTTGCAAGCTCACAGTCGTCACTTGAAGTACGTGCATGGACGCTGCCTCGGCAAGTCGTGTACAGGGACACATGCACAAAAAGGACCATGCAAAGTCAGCACCCGCCAGGGGCTTGCGGCGCCGGCACTCGAGGAGTTCGAGACAAGTGACAAGGGCCCTAGGTCCTCTTTAGACATGCATGCACTCTGCAAACACCCCATCTGCTGCGTTGTGAGTTGCGGCGCTCGACTTGTTCTCGAACGAAACCCTGGATCCCTGGCGCCGCATGCACATCACTTGTTTCTTTTTCTTCGACTAAAGCAGGTTGCTTGCGGGCCACCGCAGACCCTGCGTCGGCCTCACGGTTTTGTTCTTGGTCTCAACTCATACTGGTCTCTGAGTTACCCAGACCATGTACACCACGATGCACTATTCTTTGCACTGTCCCAGCGGCCGTCGGGGAAGGCCCCCTTAGCCCTGATCGTGCCACTACGCAAGCTACCTGCGGAATCCGGCATGTTTACAGCGCATCGAGCATTACCTCGGCGTGCTCGCAACCGAACTAGCAAGAATGATCTTTGCTTGCCGCGCGACTGTCTGAAACCTGCGCTGTCTGTTCTCGAGACCTCCACGCCAGGATCACCGCTACAGAATGACGCGCTGTTGGGGCGTGGTTCTAACGAGTGCCACCACAATCGACTTTCACCTCCTCAGGTCACGCCTCACCCACTTTATCGCTTCGTTCCGGCACCGGTGTAGTTTCTAAGGAATTTCCTCCGTGGCAATCACCGATTATCTAACGTTGATGCAACGACCAGGCTCAATATATGCAGAAAAATCTATCGGCCTTCCTGCATAGCCGCGAGTTCCGACGGTCTCCTGCCGTGGAGACACGCATACACGGTGTACTTTGCAATCCCCTCAATTATGAGGTCATGAAGTCATGGCGAGGTTACTCCTGTGCTGAAGCTTACCAAGGAAACCTCTCGTGCAAGCTCGTTCGGTCGTTTCTGCGACCTGTGAGCTCTCTGTGCTGCTACCATAGTCAGCATAACAATAGCAAGTACACCGGTATGAGGACCCTGAGCGGGTTTATGACTGCCGTGTGCAACCAGGCCAGTCTGCTGTGACCTCCGGACAGAGGCCTCGATGGCACACGCAAGCAGACGGGCGCCTGCGTAATTCTCCGATGGAGGACAAGCTCAACGGTGTCACTTTACATTCTTCAACCTGAAGTCCTGAAGTCCGGCTTTTTTGTGAACCCGCTGAACGCGATTTGTACCTGCCTCGGCCCGTTTCAAGCCAGTCGCCTGTTCCAGCGCGGGTACTGGCAAAATATGTTTCGCATCAACATCTGCCTCCTGAATGATGACAAGCTGGGTAGGGGAGTGTACGCGCTGTTCCACAATCGACTGGACTTTTGTCTCAAACGCCACGAAAAGCCCAGGGGGGGACGCAAGATTCAGCACCGGTCCATTCATCATGCATAAAGAGCGATGCTCAAAAAGCCCGCATGGTGTGTGTACGACACCATTACACACACCCTCCCTCACCACCTTCTCTTCTCCATGCGATACCACCCTATTTCATATCCACCCTACCATCCATGAAATCTTCTTCAACGGCTCCTTCTCGCCTAAACCAACCCCCGGACCACTAATGCGGCCGGGAATGTGCGTGTGCGTGTGTGACGAGCAACGCAGCCTGCTCCGCAGCGAGGCACACATGCACATACACACACACATATATGCCTACACACCTACCGCATCCACGCCACCACATCCCGCGGCAACGGCTTGCCAACGGCCGGGTACTAGCAGTAGGCGCTGTGCTACGGCATGTAGTATGTTGAGGACTTACTCGTGGTGATACTGCGGGCTCAGAAAATTCTCACACGATGGGACACGGAAATATTGAAAAGCAAAGAGCATACCACACGGGCAACCAGCATGAAGGAATGGAGCACTCTTCGGCGCAGCAGCCGTGACGCTGTGGCGCCTACCTACCTGCCAAACAAGACCGGCAGGGATAACGAGGTGAGAGCGACAAACAGGTAGGACAGCACTTATTCATTTACTTATTTTTGACAGCTGCAAGTTCCCGTCTGTCAAAGCTCCGCGTTGCCTCTCTCAATACGTAGGAGCAAATATGCAAATATTTATTCCATGCATATCGCTCCTCTCTCGAGGTCGGCTCGGATGATTCCAGATCCACACGCGGCAGGGACAGAATACCGTACCGGAAATGGGAAAGTGGAAATTTACACATGCGGAGCAAATGTACCCTGTCCACCGTTCTTGCCGGTCAACAACTGACGATCAAAGCGACAGGTTCATGACGGCAATTTAATTCCCGAATCCAGAAAGCCCCAGCGTGCCGACTGAGTGTGGGTGATCAGGGGAAGCCAACAACGTGTTGGCGATTCAACCAGCACCGCGTGTGGAATCGCCACAACATTGATAGAATAATGTCGGCATCTAGTACTTCAGAAGCGGTGCTCATATCACGACTCGCGAAGAAGCCGGCGACTCATAGCGCGGAACTAGGATATATGTGTCCATCTCCATCGGCGCCCCCAAGACTTGTGCCTCTGCCACTTGTCAATACTGGCACTAGACATGCCCGAGTGGTGTGGCTCTTGGGTGCCTTCTGAGACATTAGGCGCTGGGTCTGGTCTTGTTAACTGCGGCCGCATCATGGGGGCCACCGTGTGCTCGCCATGTCGTCGACGCCCAACGAGGAGTTCATGCAGACTGGGGGCCTGCTGGCTGCATCTCCTGCGGCCATTGTCACGGCCGACCGTTCGGCCACCCCTGCCTGGGCTTCAGCTAGGCAAACCAGTGGGTGTCAGGATACAGCCGTTTTACCCATTCTGTTGCATTGTTTTTGTTCCGGCCGATGATCCAAGTGACCTGTAAACTCAGTGACATAATTCCCACAGGTTTTATTGCGTGAGCTTGGACGTGCGGCCCGATAGTGCAGGGAGGCCATTAGTTCAATGCGGTTTTCTACTGCCCCTCAAGCGGCACTCGCGGTCGTGAAGTGTGAAGCCTCGCCGTGTCGACTGGTCATTGTGGTGGCGATCTTTGAGCGAAGCAGGTTCCTTGTGCACCCATTGACGCCTCGACTTCTTGTCAGTGTATGAGGATGGTCCCCGATGACCCCCGCAATTTCAATGCGACGACAGCAGACTCAGTCGCTGTGTGTCGATGGCCTCGGCGCTGTACAAAAGAAGATTTGACGGGTGCAGGACCGTAATTTCGTGATCGTTCCACCCGCACCGACTAATGAGCCGCTGTGTCTCTGTTCGTAATCCTATTCTACGAGTGTGCCACCCACCAACACAGCTGCTGGTGGTTCGAATTGCGCCGGTTTTGTCGGCATGGAGATTGCCGCCTGTATCGACTTTATCGAAAGAAATGGCAATGCTTCACCCCAATGCTTTTTTGCAAGGCGGGCCGGATTTGCTCAAGTCTGGCTCCGAGGTCTTACCTTGTCGGGCCTATGCCGTCTAGGAATCATGGTGCTTCGGCTGAGTTGTTAGCACCATGCTGGTGACTTGGTAGGATTCTCGCTGCAGTCTCTGCTGCGTTGTCCGTTCATGAGTGGCCGCCTCACTCCACCGCAAAGGGAGAGCGCCTAATCAAGGGGCACGGGTTCTAATGTGATCTCCGGCAGGGAAGCACACCGTTGATGAAGACCACGACAGGTGGCCGGTGCTCCCTGGACAAGTGAAGTTTTCGGTGGACGACATGGATTCCATACGCGTTGCCATGGCGCGAGAACAGAGTATGGCGGCCGCCCGGTCGTTTAAGGTGTCTGGCATGTGTCTGACAACTTTGGCGGCTTTAAGACCAGGCATAATGACTCGACTGTCATTCTAGAGTGCTCATGAGCACAATGCCGTAAAGGGTGTGTCTCTAGCCATGTACCCTTGTCGACTGTCGGATAGCCGGAAACCAAAGGCCCTGACGACCCGGTCAAAGGTCCTTTGGTCCAAGGTTCAATACGGTTCGTACCTTTCCCTGGCGTGGCGCGTTTGCTTATTGGCGGCTGGTTCCGTCCTCCATGAAGTTGCCGACGACAAGTGGGCCCGACTGTCCATCGTCAGTATCGTGGTGTCTGCAGATGTACCGACAGAGATCCAGACTCAGGTGACATACGGGATGGCAGATACATGGCAAATGGCCTATGAAGACACGTCTATAACCTCGCTCGCACAAAACACAACAAGCGACAAAAGTATGCCGTGTGAGCGTATACTGCGCTTATACGAGGATCTGCAGCTCATGGAATCATATCACCAACGCTCGAGTACGGAGTGGCTTGGTGCTATTGTGGTCGAACATGGATAACGATATGGAGTATAGTAAACATCAGCCTTAATTAGCTTGCTCTTGGACTCCTTGTCTAGTCGAGGTTGGCATCCAATGAGTGAGCGTCATGCCCCACCCTCGGCGTTTTTGTATCCGCTGCCTGTCATTGTAACCTCGACAAGGATCTTGGATGTTCGATATGTGATGATGCCTTGTTGAGCTATGTCGGTTTCGCTGGATTGTTGCATTAAGATTCGACCTTGCGGACAGAACGACTCGCTTTTGTTCACTCTTAAGCTATATTCAATGGGACGTCCCGATTATAAAGTTGCGTTTCTTGTGCAGCCTGGCAAGCTGTTGCTCGAAACCATCGTCCTAGTCCAAAGCATGGAGTTGTTATCGACCTCCTTATTGGCTGGATCCAAGCGGATCTCCACGGGTAGAACACGCGCCTCGCGCGCTTCAGGCGGCCTATAGTCGCGGCCACCCTTGTGTCGGCTGGAAAAGGACGGAACTGCTTGGGTTTTGAGTTTTGGAGACTTGGGCTATCTGTAGTGCTTCGATGTGCATGCCACTTGTTGAGATGTTGTTGTGTGATTCAAACCGACTCACGTTTGTTTGGTGATTTATGCCTCCCGTGTGTAGTGTATCACACGGAGACCCTGGTCATTGTTTATGCTGTCTAAGAAGGCAGTCTACCTCGAACCTGGGGTCATGAATATTGTGTGCGCAGTTCGTCTTGATTCAAGCGGCGGAAAGTCATCGAGCCGTTGAGGTGGAAGCGCGATGTGCAGTCACGTGTGGCAAAGGACACATGTGGCGCTCTAGTCCTATCTGAGATGGCTTCGTCGACGGGTAGAGTCCGAGATTGGTAATGGCGCGTTGGTGTTGGTCCAAGAATCAAGCGGGAGGATGGATGTCAAGGCGATCGGCCGGTTGCATCCTGTTCGCAGCATTGCATGCAGGCGTGACATCCATGCTCCGCGGCTTGGGCCGAGATCCTCTTACACGTCACTCGATCCGAGTCTGGGGGTCCTTGCCCTGCACGTGCTTGCGAGCACGTTGTCTTCATGTCAGGAACGTGCGCTTGGGCTGAGTCTGCATGTGAGCTGATACGTGATTCATGCACTACAACGCCAGGAAATGCTGCAGGTCGACGGATTCGGGGCCTGATGGGTGAGAAAGCCGGGGATGGACAGGGTACGCTAGGTACGTGTCGCGCAGAGCGGCTACACCAGCCCACTCCGTCTCGAGGGATGCACACCAGGGACATCGGCCAACGTCCCGTCGACTGCCCGGGGCGGCTTGATTCTGGTACTTGAGGTCGTCAGAACACAGCGATGCAGATAGCTACCAGGTGCCCTTTTCGCCATCCCCAACATGTTCATGGGGGCTTGCTTGAGGCTGCTGAGCTATGTCCAGAGTCTTATTGGCGCGCGCTTCTTTCTGCACTAGGGCATGACCAGGTTGGTTGCGGAATCTGGTGGAGGCGGGGGCGTGTTTTTGCCAGGTTTGACAAGGCTCGCAAAGGTCAAGGCGTTACGGCAAAGGCATTGTATTCTCCAGGCCCTAGCCGTAGTCCAGGTCGTGAAGGTGAGGGAGATGCGGATGTTGCAATGGGAACCCTGGAATTGCAGGCGAGGCAGGTCGCCGGATGGGCTTACGTAAGGGCAACGCACCTCCTTCGGAGCACTGAGTCCGCCCAGGTGAGGTCGACGGGCAGGCAGCCTTCCTCCACTCTCCAATGTTGACCGACGGTTGTTCAACAAGTCTTGACGCTCTCGAGACATGGACGGAGAAACCCAGGAGCGCGTCCCTGGTCGATCACTGGTGCGCCCCCGCCTCGTGACGTGACGTCGCCCAGCGCCTCAAGCAGACGTCACGGCCTGGCAAGGCTGCGCTGTCCTGCCTCGATTATCCCTGCATTGTGCGTGCCATGCTCCTGTCTCGCCGGCCTCATCGCCGGCCTCGCCCTGAGAAAGTGCTCTGCTCTGCTGTCCATCTCGCCCCTCCCTCTCCCATCCCCCTTCCCTTTCCCATCCCTTGCCTTACGAGAGTTGGGCTCACTGACTCGCCCCACGGCTGCCGGATTTGCGCACACGCTCGCACTCTCCTCTCGCACGACGGATTTCTGCGCCACGTCCCTACGATCCTGTCCACATCATCAGGAGTCATACACACCACGGCCCCGCCGCCGGCAGCGGCTCCCCAGTCCTGCCAGCTCAAGGGTCTGTCGATCCTAGATCCTGGATCATCGTGCCTCCGGCCGCTTCGCCGCAAAGTTCTTGTGCTCCTTTCAGGAGCAACCCGTCTCAGTTGGGCCCGCGTGCCACATTGAGCTCGCCTTCCCGTGTCTTGTCCTGACGTGTCAGTCCAGTTGGCTTCGTCCCGGCCTCGACCATCGAACGTGAGCACGCTGTGCGGGCCACGTTCCGTCGTCGTAGTAGAGTCTCATGGAGCCACCACAGCAACCCCCGTTGTCCGACGTTGCTGCTTCTGCAGCCCACATTGCGCAGACTGGCTGGCTGCCGCTGCAAGCTGCTGGCGTTGCCTGCAGTGCCAGCTTCACAGACACACCCCGTGACCAGAACATAGACGGTACCTCAAAGACGCAACAAGAGACTGAGCTGCGACCCACGACAGATGCAAGTCTTGATGCCCAACCTTCGTCACCCACATCTCCTTCGTCTTGCACAACGGAAAGCCCCCGCGGCGCAGTGACTGGCCACGGCGAAAGCCCCGATGTTTACGTGTTTGTCGGATCCAACGCCATACTCCAGAGCAGAAGGCGAGACAGGCCTCATCTTGGACTGCCATCACCCGAGCTCAAGACCATACCGAATGAGATATTAACGCACATCTTGAGTCATCTCGAGATTTCTGACCTGCTGGCTACCTCTCGGGTACGTGTCTAGTTTCTGTATATCGTTATTGTAGAGACTGCGCACGATTCGTCTTTTGCTGCCCCGGATCTAGTTCAACATGGCCCATCTCAACACGAAGGCCTACAAGCATATCGGCTCTCCTTGAACTCGTCTCCATGGTAACGCTTTGCACAGGCGTTTTCAGTTGGCGCGCTTCCAAGAGAGGATGCTAATACACTCACAACTACAGACAAGCCATCACCTTCGCTCACTATCGCTACAACCAATCCTGCGTGCATTGCGCCTCCAGCGTGTCCGCACTACGCTACCTCCGCTCCTAACCTCCCCCACGCGACCTACGCTCACCGAACTGGTCGCTCGTCACATCGTGCTCACAAACACAACGCACGCATCGCGCCGTCTCGGACGTAACCTGGTCGCGATCCGCCTGTCCCGACGCTTGCCTCAACGCCCGTCAGCCGAAATTCTCGTGCAGCGCGGGGTTCTCCCGCCCGAGTGTGTCGAGGGGTCAGTCGCGCCAGGGCTGGTGGCACGTAAGCGAGCCGTAGAGAAGGAGAAGCTCAAGGACGGGCTCCGGCACTGGGTCGGAGGGTCCTGGCGCGGCGAGGTTCGCGAACGAGGAGAAGGCGTCAGGCGGTGCGATGAGAGGCTGGGCACAGGGCGCGTGTGGCGGCTGCGCAAGTTCTGGGAGCGTGTTGCAGGCGGCGAGACTGTGGTCTAACATAACTCCAGCGGCCTCTTCGAGCTTGCATTCCCTATTGCGTCGATATCACGGAAGACGACATTCACATCCTTATTATCTCTGTCACGGGAAGGCTACTTGATTTTGGGCGTTCATAGCACGGTTTGTCCACATTACATCTTTCCGGTTCATCCTTATTGTACGGGCTCTTTTCTGTACGGTGATGCAAGCATCATTGGAGGTACATACTTTGGCTGTAGTCATATCAAGCACTGAAGGCATTTTTGTCGTACTGACTAGTAGCAAAGATGTGCCGGCTTTGAGGTGTACAGATCAAGTGCAAAGAGATTCGCATGCATCATACACGTACACTGATATGACGCCATGACAATAAATATGTCTTTGCTCTTGGCTTCATCTTTTATTGCCTGTCATCTGCTTGCGAACGAGGTCTAACTCATTACCTTGTGCTTGCAGCGCCCCCCTTCGCGCGAACGTGTCGTTGTGTAGGCGGGGAACCGTTCGGCAGGCTGGCAGCGACTGTGTCTTGCTGACCTTACATGATAACCTCGTTGGCAACGTCCTATGACAGTGTGTTAGCAAGGGGTACACGACACCACGGAACAACAGTGCTCGGAAGCCACGGCAAAAGGACCTACCCGCTTGAGTTCCTTGAATGGCAGGCAGACGCAGTTCTGCACGCGGACCTCGTCGCCGACGCCAGTCTCCTTGCCAAGGATGGTAATGCTCTGGACCTTGATGCCGTTCTTGATAATGCTCGTGGTGTGGCTGTTGACGGGCGTCGGGGTGCCCTCGACGCGGGCCCAGGCGCCGACGCGGCTGTTCCAGCCGACAATAGAGTACAGCACACAGGCGTCGTGCTTGATCTCGGCGTCCTCGAGCACAATGGACTCTTTAACTCGGACTCCGGGTCCGATGGTCGCACGGGGTCCGATGGAGACGTTAGGGCCCAGCTTTGCGGTCGGGTCGACCTGGGCGGTCGGGTGGATGAAGACGGGCGCGATGATGTTGGCTGACGGCTTGGCGAGCTCCGGGGAGCCCGTCTGCGCGGCCTGCTGCAGGTACAGCGCGTTGGCGGGCACGGCGGAGCCGGCCGTCTTGATCTGCCGCCAGAAGTCCTTGGTCTCGTAGACGTAGAACTGCTTGCTATCGGCCATGTCACCGAGGATGTCCTGCTCGAGTCGGATGACTTCGTTCTTCGTCTCCTCGTCGTCGTCATCGGCGGCGATGAAGCTAGACTCGAGGTTCTCTGAGGACGGGTACGACACAAGGCGGGGGCGCTCGGTTCTCCGCTTGATGGCCGTCCTGATGCTAGGGAAGATGGCCTCGGTGCTGAAGAGGTAGACACCGCAGTTGATGAGGTTCGAGATGTGACTCTCGGGCTTCTCGACGTAGTGAAGAACCCGGCGTGAGTGCTGGTCGGACACTATGCAGCCAAAGTTGGTTGCGGCGTCCTCGCTAACCCGCGTGCCCAGGATGACGGCCTCGGCATCCCGGTCGTCGAAGAGCTGGGCCATCTCGTTGAGCGGGAAGGAGCAGCAGACATCTGAGTTGAGGACAAAGATACGATCGGGCCGGCCCTTGAGGATGGCATCGCGGAAGTGGTACAGGCCACCGGCCGTGCCGAGAGCTTGGTATTCGCGAAGGTACTTGATAGGAAGGTTCGGAAACTCGGAGGCTGAGTCCTTGATGAAGTCTCTGAAGACGGACTCGTCGTAGTATCCGATCATGATGACTTCCTGGATGGAGGGAACCTTGGCGATGGCCGTCAGGCAGTGCCATACGATCGGGTGGCCAGCTACATCGAAGAGAGGCTACAGAGATCCAGGGATCTGGTCAGCAACTCGTGGCAGCTAGTTGACAACGATGATCAAGGAATTAGAGAATCTGCGGAATACTGCTTACCTTGGGGACATCGAGCGAGAGCGGCCGGAATCGAGTTCCTCTTGAAGGGCCACCAACCTGGCAAACAGACACAACTGTAAGTGAACTGGCGAAAAAGAGTACAAGAGCAATATGAAGTGACGGGGCCAGCCTGTAGAAGGCTGCTCAATGCCTTCCGATACTATTGCTAGAGTCAGCACATCCAAGTTTGCATACCAGAATGATGGCCTTGGTGCCCTTGCCACCACCGGCGCCGGCCTTCTCGCGGACGGGAACCTGAAGCCCACCTGGAGGCATCGTGGACGTGGACGTGGTACGAAGGTGTAGTGATTTGATGCTTTCGGTCTTGTCGCTGGCGGTGCGAGTAGTCAGAGATCTGCGTAGATTGTCTCTGGGTGAATCCGTGCGGGCTCGTCTGGAAAGAAAAAGGGGTACCGATCACAGAAGCCTTGAACACGTTCGCTAACAATGTGCCTTGCCAGAGTACTGGAGCGTCGTGGCTTCGAGGCGGCCGGGCGGTGAGGGGCCAATAGCTTGCCGCCAATCCTCAGGGTGCTTGCAGGCCCGCCTCCCTGTCGACGACGCTGTGCCCCGCCTATGAGGCTACTTTCGGTGTCTCGTACCCCACCTTCTAAGCTCCGATATCACCACTGGCATCAGAAGAAGACCAACAGGGGTGGTCCATTCTACGGGACAGCATTAGACGTCCATGAATGCTCGGGTCCGAAGCGACAACGAGACCTTGATGGTTACCATTTGGGTTTCTGACATCATTGCAACTGACACCGAAGAGGTATGGAAGCTATGCGAGTGCTAGTGAACCAGCAGCACTGGGCAAGCAATGAAGGCCGAAGGCCTCTTATTCTTTGTGGACCGTCAAGTGAGTCGTCCCAGTTGCGCATCATCTAGTGCTCTATCCTCAAACCAACCTCGAGTCGTGCCCTGCTCACGTTCTACTTGTCCTCTGCGTTCTCGTCCTTCGCCAAGTCATGCTCCTTCAATAACTCGGTGATCTCGTCAGCACTCCAGAGTCTGTGGTAGATCTTGCCATCCTTGGTCTGGCCGACAGTGGCGAATTCGACTATAAGGCAGCGGGGTCAGCTTTGGCAACATTTGCGCTCTCATAATTTGCGGCGACTCACGCTTCTCGCTGCTCAGCTTTGTAGAGTCCATCGTCTTGCTCAGCACCTTGACTGCCATGCCGCACGCCTCCTTGAGCGTGCAATCCTCCTTGTAGTCCTGCTTGAGCAAGCTCGAGGCACTTGCGTTGTTCGCACCGACACTAGTGGCCTTCCAGCCGCCGTAATTTCCCGACGGGTTGCTAAGGTAAAGCTGGAATTGTCTTTGTTGGTCCCAGCCGGCATAGATGAACGAAACACCAAACGGTCGGAGTCCTCCGTGTTGGGTATAACCCTGCTTCAGATCGCATAGCCTCCGCACGAGCTGCTCGCAAGGAATATCTTCGTTGTACGTCAAGAGGTACTTTTGGGCGGCTTGTCGGGCATAATTGATGAGGATATTGGCATCGGCAGTCATGCCTGCCACGGCGCAGATCATGTTGCTACGAGTCAAACGGTCAGCAGTTGCGGATGTGCTGGTGCCAGCGCAAGGATAATTTAGCAGGCTGGAAGTCATACTCATTCAGAATGTAGAGCTTCTCGGCCGAAGTGTCCTGCTCCAGCAGTTTGGATGTGACCTTGCGCTCCGCAGCGAGCACGATGCCGTCCTTTGCGAGGATTCCAATCGCCGTACCAGCGTGTGAGATGGCCTCGAGGGCATACTCGACCTGGTACAGCCGTCCCTCAGGGGAGAAGATAGTAGTCTATTCATTCATGTCAGTCGCACATTCTTTGCAGGCGTCGTATTCACATACTCTGGAATCGTAGCGGCGAGACATGGTGCTGGGGCGTGGGCGGCCACGCGAGTTCGCCCAAGGTCAAAGGGTGGTGTCGAGGCAGGAGGGAATCCGGATCGACTGGTGCAATGTGTATGAAGGGCCGCGAGTCGTAGGAGCGTTTTGCAATCGTGGTCGAAGGTCGTTGATTGTCGATGGGGGGCGATGTACTGATGGAGCCTCCCACTTGATGCTCACTTCATGTGCATCACCCACCAAGGCTGTCGACGCAATCCCACCAAGCCTGGAGCTAGGCAGAGCTCTAAGACGTGTCCGACGAGCTTCTGTGGCCCAAGCTCGGTCTTTCCCCAAGTGGGGCAGCTCTGGGGACCTGGCGGCACCGATGACTCAGCCGTTGATGCTCCATGCAAGCCTCCAGGTGAGGTCATCCAGCCTCACGAACATCCCAGGCCACTTGAAGTAGCCTCACGAGTTGTAACGTCGCGCCATTCAGACGAAAATTCGGGAAAATGGAGCTATGAATCTAGTACACTGCCAAGTCGCCTTTGATATCAAACAAATTGCAGCTATCTAAACTGGCTTTGACCAGGAATTCTTCGTCTCCCAATTTTTGTATTTGCTTGGGCATGCCATGATTATTAATAATTTTAAACATTGATAAATAGAAGACCAGACAGCTTCCATTGCCCCCAACACCAGGGGTGCTACAATGGGTTGGTTTAAATATCCCACCATCATTGCTCGGAGTCCGTAGTGGTCTTAGATCCACCTGCCTCTAGACAGCAACAGCTCTGTACCAAAGATGTCATGCTCTAATATTCAGATTATACTGTCCATCTCTGGGCCCGTAGTCCTTTGGGGGCTCTTGACTTTCCTGTCTAGATTGTGGCACTACAAACTACGGTATATTTTTATTTTATTTTATACAATTCTTTTCTTGGGTAGAACCAGGTAGATGTCGTGAGAAAAACCCACCGAGCTAGTGTGTCTAAGACGCAATCACTTCAGCAACCTGTCAACAGTCACGTAGGGACCAGATTGATAAACCTGGGCAAAGCACACGGTAGAGCTTCGATTGTTGCTTCTATGTTTGCTTGCTTGGCCGATCGCCCGAGGAGGAGCTCATGCAACTTGTCGTTGCTGCAAGTGCGGAACCCCGCTCTCTGAATTGTGCAAACTTGGGAGTTTGGCACGGGCGCACCCGCCTCCCTCTCCACGCTGTGCCGAAAAAAAGACCCAGCCATCGAGGGTGCTCACGCCCGGTTTCTGCCTTCTCCCTCACCCATCTCGCCACCTTCGCCATCCGGACGTCCCGAGTGCGTGTGCGCATGATCGCGCGATTGCATCTGTCACTTCTGCACTGCCCATCGTAAACAGACGGAGCCCGAACGCTCGAACGCTCGCCCAGGCCGACTCTTGCAGCGTCTGGTCCACCGATTTCGGCACCGTCTGCAGGACGACCTCAGACACGACAAGCACAGTGCCGCAAACTCGGCCCTCCACCCTACGGTACTCCGTACCTCATTTAACCCCGTCGCGTTGCGCAAATCCTCGTCGCGTGCTCTGTCTTCGTCGCTCGCGGCCCAGGCTTGATCTAACGTCGCGTCTCTTGTACCACTCCTCGGCTCACTGCGAATCTTGATCACAAGGAGGGTTGAGACAGGCCGTGATTTGATCTTGAGGACGTTGGTACTTTGTTAGCTGGCATCATTTCCGCCAGGCCATAGTTGAATTGCGACCACGTAGATGCCATGATTGCCTGAAGCCTGCGCGCTGCACCCATCCAAACCCCCAGCCCACACTGCCCACAAAGTAGTAGTAATCCGCTGTGTCGACCACGCGACAGCGACATCAGGAGACACTTGCGGTGTTGCCAATCCGAACTCTACCGAGGCTGGCCACTCACGACGGCAGCGCTTGGTGACGACGACAACACGAGGAGACAGAGATATCAACATGTCCGGTAAGCATCCCCCGCCCAATCAACTTCAAGGGGTCTCTACCAGGGCCAACCTTTGAGAGTGCACTCTTCCCTCCCCTCCAATGGATATCTTGCTAACGCCACCTGTCCACCTAGACCCGGAACCGCGTCGATCCGTCAGAGCTACAAAAGGACAGCATACCAAGGCATTCGAAGAACTAGGCGACGGACCAGATATGAAGAAACGCCAGACAAAGAAGGGCGGCAAGAAGTCGGCCCAGAAGGAGGAAGCACAAGATGAAGACGAGGAGGTCATCAGATGCATCTGCGGCGCAACGACTCAAGATGACGATGACGCGAACGAGCCATGGATTGCTTGCGACAAGTGCGGCGCCTGGCAGCATAACGTTTGTGTTGGCATGAGTGTCTTCACCGAAGACTTGACCAAAGACTATTTCTGCGAGCAGTGCGCCCCTGACGATCACAGAGAGACTCTCGAGGCTATTGCGAAAGGAGAGAAGCCCTGGGTGGAGCGGCGGCAGAAGTACGAGGACGACAAGAAGAAGAAAAAGGGCAAAAAAGGCAAAGGGAAGCGCATGAGCGATGGCCGTGAGAAAGATCAAGGACGGTCGTCGCCCGAGACCGCTCCGGCCTCGAGCAAGAACAAACTGTCTCCGACGCCAGATATTAAGAAGGAGGATGCTTCCCAGGAACCGGCTGCGGTTTCCTCCAAGGGCAAGCGCAAGTCTCGCGATCACTCGCAGGGTCCGCAGGCCAAGGTTCAAAAGGTCTCCGAAACACCCGCAGTCCCAATACCTGTCTACCCTCCATATACGGCACCGGAAGACCTTGTCGGCACGATCACGGAATTGGAGCCGGTTCGCCAGCAGAAAGCAAAGGCGTTGCTGAAGTCACTTGATGTGGCGGTTGAGCAAGCAGAGAGAAAGGGCCTCTATTCCGTACCGGCAGACACGACCAAGAAGACCATCACAGAACGCCTTGCCATCGAGATTGAGCGAGCCTTCCACGATGCCCATGGCAGCAATTCGAGTGCTGCGGCGCAGCTTAGGACGCTCGTCTTCAATCTTAAAGGCAATGTGGACCTGTCCGCGCAACTGTTCAACAGGACACTCCCCCCTCCCTCGTTTGTCGTCATGACAGGCGAAGAGCTTGCGAACAAGGAGCTGCAAAAGGAGAATGCCGAGCTCAAAGCCCGAGCTGAGAAGCAATCCATATTGATCCAAGAAGAAGGACCGCGGATGAGGAAGACACACAAAGGCGAGGAGGTCGTGGAGGGCGAGTCATACACTACTGCGACAGAGGAAGCGCCATCGACATTGCGCCGTCCAGATGCGATGGACGTGGACACAGATGGACCTGAGCCAAAGGAGAAGCTGAATATGGCAGGGGCGCCTCTGCGAGTAGACACGAAAGCGGCATCGACCCCGAACAGGCCGCAACAGAATTTTGATATTGGCAAAGTGTTTAGTAGTGTGCGCTCTCCCTCGGCCTCCCATCAGCGCAGGCAGTCCGCACACGTGCATTCCGCTGGGCCAGTGGAAGATGCTGATGTCGATCGCCTGCTCCAAGATGGCACCGAGTCGCCGCCGTACTCACCTACACAAAACATCGATCCAGATGTCGTGTGGAGCGGGCCCCTGGTAATGACCAATATCGCAGATGTCTCTGTATCGGCCAAGTATGTTGGCGGTGCTGACCTGAAAAAGGCAAAAGGCATCGAATGGACCGACCTTATTCCTAGTGTCTTGACCGTCGCTGGCCGCATCCCTGAGGACAAGGCCATCCCATACCTGCTTGCGATGCGCTACAACAACCAGATTGACCTCATATTTACCAGCCTCGCCCCATCAAACATGGATGACGAGATCGCCAAGAAGCAGTTCACCGAGGTCATCAGGTATTTCCAGTCCAAGAAACGGTACGGCGTTGTTGGGGACAAGAAGCTTGGCAACGTGCGAGATACATATCTACTACCCATAGCCGAGGGCGACGGCCCCTTGCCTGACCCTGTGTTGAGCATCGTCGACCACAAGATCCCACTAAAGCGCACCGAGCCCATGCTCCTCATGGTCTTTGTCTTCCGCGACGAGAAGCAAGCCCAGATCCCGTTGGACCAGCAGAAGGCGGAACTGCAGAGCGCGAGCCCCACGGCCAGTGATCAGAGTACACCGGCGCCGCACCGCTACTCTATCGCGCCCGCGCCGGGATACTCTCCGGCGACGCCGCACGCACCACAACCTCCGTTGGGGGGTGCACACCCAACACCACCTCCGCAGCACACCCAGACCCCAGTGCCGCCGCCGATGATCCCAGGCCAGCAACAACAGCAGCAGCCTCAACCTCCCGGTCCTCAGCTGCTGCAGCAACATCAACAACAGCAGCAGGCACAACACCGCCCGCCGCCGCAGCTACAACAACCACAGCAGCCACAGCAGCCGCACCCGGGCCCGCCGACGATTGCGCCTCACGACCCCAACGCTGCCGCCATGCGGGCGGCGCAGGCGGAGGGTGAGAGAAAAGCCCGGCAAGTGCTGGGCACCCTGTTCCTGAGCGCGACGGTCACGTTCCTTCTCCCTCACGCTGCTAGGATGAAGGAGGGCGAGTGGAACGCAGTCAAGCGCTGCCTGGAGCGCGACCCGCGCGCGCGAGACGACCTCCCTCTCCTTAGTAAGTTGCTGACCGAGGAAGGGAATAATGCTCGGCAGGCAGGTCAGCAGCAGCAACAGCAGAAGCAAGGTAGTGCGACGCCTCAGGGTGTACAGAAGACGATGGTCTCGGCCGGAGCACGGCAGCAGAGCCCCACTGGGCCTCGTCCTGCTTCCCAGCAGCAACCGCCGGCCATGCTTGGCAAGCAGCCAGGCCACCCTTCACCGCAGCAACCGCAGCAGGGACAACAGGGACAGCAGCTGCAACAGGCTCAATCAGTGGCCACTTCTCGTGGCCCACAGCCACAGCCAGGGCCGGCACGAGGCCAGCAGCAACAGTCAGCGGCGGCGGCGCCGCTCCAGCAGCAACAACAGTCGCTACCATCACAGCAAATTCAGCAGCAGCCTCAGCAAGCACAACAGGCACAACAACCTCCACAACAGCCGCCAGCGGTAGCACCACCGCAGTCGAAAGCTTGATGGGTCTGTCAACTATTGGTGGTTGGGGGAGGAGGCGAAAGCTCGAGGGCGTGAGTCATGGAGAAAACCGCATTGCCTGTATCATAGAACAGTGAGCCACGCGGTGGCGCACGAATCGTGGATGTAGGTGGCTTGAGACAGAGCCGCGCAGATGAAAATCTTGGTTTGCACATTCGAAAAATGCTTACTTTTGTGGCTGTGGAGACCGAATTCGGCTGCATGGAAATCGGCTGTTGGAAGCATCTGCCACCCTCGTATCGCCCCTCGCGCCATGTGACTGATATTGAATGGATGTTGTGCTGTGTTTGTGTGTGCCTGCCTGCCTAGTGGCGATATCCGCCTTCTTGCTCTGCTTGGGTTTCTTAAGAGAGTTTTTTCGCCGTCGGAATGTGTAACAACCGGCCACGGAGTGGCCGAATGGCCAAAAACCAAGCAGTAGTAATGAAGCAGGAAGGAGAAGGAAGATTTGAACGTAACTGGATCCGGCGATTGGCTCCGACGATTGGACGTCTAAGCTGAGCTCATAGTTTTGACAGCTTCTTGGAAAGTTCAGCCTTGCGATTATACTTTCCTTTGTCCTCGAATTTGGGTCTGGTCCTTGCATGTCAGTGGCAACGAGTACATGTCTAGAGTCTTGATCCCCACGGGCCCCACTGAATAAAGGAGCCCTGAGGTCGATACAGAGCTTGGCAGCCCATCGCAGCAGGTGTGCCATAGGGAAGCATATATGGCCTCTTGTTGGTCTGGGAGATCGTGGGCTTCTCTGCGGCTTCTATTCCGACCGTGAACAGCGTTGTGCCTAGGTTTGAGACATGACGAACATGCCTTGCAGCCAGTAATTGCCATGCTTTTGAATAAAGCCGCATGTCGATGGAATCATGATCATGGAATCAGGGCCGTGGAGGAGGAGGACAGTCAGGTGTGCTGCCCGAGTGCGGACCGGTCGCCGACATTGGGGAACGAGGAATGCGGGCTGGTTGGCATGGGATGGATGGCCCGCGGACTAAGGCCGTCTCAGTCCTTGCTGGGCAGCGGGCAGCGGGCAGCGGGCTGCTTGGCTGTTTGCGGACTGCTATTTGCCATTTTGGCATCCCTGCCGTCCTGTCAAACTCTAAGCTGTGCACGGCGCGCCCGCACGCCCGCACCACGAGTTTGCCTGTTCCTCTTCACCCAACTTCAGCTCCTACGCAACATGTCCGTGAAGGTAACCAACTGTCCGATTGAGCACGCATGCAAGCTATGTTTACCCCGATCTAATTACGCCGTCCGGCTGGCCTGGTGGTCTCGAAAACAATGCCGTTGCGCAATCTCCCTCACTGTCGTAATCCTCCGGCCACCAGCGTCACTCAAGCATCGTCCTGTCCTCCACCACCACAACAAGAACCCGTCTTTGCCTGCGTAGCTTACAACAAGCCAGCGACCATGGCTGCCGTGCCCAACATGATTGCCATCCAGCGTGCCTCTCCGTGCTCCGCCGTCGCGCCACTCACAGTCGAGAAGACCAGCGGTGCTGTAGCGTTCCCTGCCGGATATGTCGGCTTGCCTGTTGTGCCTCCGGCCCCCGAAGCGTCGTCCTCATCGCACTTTTCTGCGCATGCTGCATCGGTCGCGAAAGGGGTGCTGTCCTGCGGGTATGTCATTGTCTCGACGACGACGGCACCGTTGCCTCCCTGGTTGGCAGCATGACTGCATGCCGTGCACGTCGCCACCGATATCGTGAAGCCAAAGGGGACGTCCGTGGCCGATGCGAACTGCGGCAGGTTGGACACGCCCACGTACGTCTCCGTCACGGTGTACGTCTGCTCGGTGAAACCCGGCTTGTCGCTGCCAAACTCGCTCTTTTGTCCGGGGCAGAACGCCGCAAAGGACGTGACGAATGTGCTCTTTGCCGTGCACGTGTCGCAGCCGCACGAGATGCACTCTGGCATCGTGTACGAAACGTGGCCAGGCGTCGGGTCCGAGCCGTCACCAGGCGAGTAGTCCGGTATGCCAGTCATTGTGTTTTGAGGCGGCTGATCGGCGTCCACGCATTGTGTGACATAGTATGATGTGAAGACGAGCTGCTGCGCACAAGCCAGTCGACAGGCTGTGGCCAGCAGCAAAAGCAGGCCTTTGGCGTGCATCTGAGTGTTTCGTTTCATGGTGTCGGGAAGCTAGTGGGGGAGGGAATGTATACACTGTCACGGAGCAACGAGGGTTTTGCCATCGACAGTCCGGGCTGGCCGCTCCTCTATTAAGGCCTGGACGAAGACGCGGGGATAGCCCGCTGCCATATATGTACAACCGCTTTGCGCATGCCCACTTGACAGGATCCGGATGCTCGCAACCGCTCGTCAACGTCACGACGCCGTGCTCCACTGACACAATCTGGCGATCAAGGTTTCCGCATCCAAAAAGTCTGGACCGCTTAGTGAGTCAGTTGCTTGTGATGTGGTTGGCCTGCGGGCCCAGGTCGAGGACCGGAATGCTGTGTGCCAGCTCCATCTAAGAGTTGTTCTTAGCGCCTGTTCTTCCTCTACCAAACTGCTTCCGGAGGTGGCTTTCCCCATCGAAGCCACCGATTTCCGCTTTGGAGTGTCTCAGATCGCCACTCCGGAATCGAGCTCTAACACTGCCTATTGTTATCGATCTAGACTGGGTGGCAGGTACGGGAAGGGCGTCACCAATCTCGGCAGGCGTGACGGCCGGCGGCGTGCTGTAAGGGCTCTTGGTATACCTATGTCTACTTTGCCGTCTCCTGCTACAATCTTTAATTTCAAAGTTCTTCTCGATACCCAACCGCCATCGTGTGACTGTTTGACAATATCTCATGTTACTTGCTGCGCGGAACAGCAGACATGAGACTATCACTCGCCGTGTTACCCTCCCTCCTGTATGGCTCGTTCGGCCATGGAGTGGAGGGACCAATCTTTCGAAGGACGGATGTTGATTTTCTCCAGGAGGCGTACCGGCGCTCGCTCCAAGAACACAAGCCGGTTTGCTTTGGCTACATGACGACTGTACTGGCCACACTCAGCCCAGGACAAGCGACCTCGCCCGCAGGCGCATCTACCATCCCTGCTGGCAATGGTAAGAGCTTCAACATTCCGAACAGAGTGGACGCAACGCAACTGACAATTGATGCAGGTACCGGTACCGGCCAGTGCACAATCGCCACCGTCATAACAATAACACAAACCACGACAGTCGGCGCCCCGACTCCCACGGGAACGCCCGCCGGCACACTCACGACAATCTTTCTGAGTATTGAGCCCATCAGCGGGCCGACGGCAGCACCACAGGCCCGCGCCGCGCCGGCTTGGAAGTTCTGGGACCGACGACAGGCGCCAGCCCCTGTTGCTGAATATGGCTACCTTGGCAATGCCGAGACCCCCAACCCGAAAGGCTGCTCCGACGCGCGCACCTTTATCATCGATGACGGCCAGCTCCTGTACGCCTCGGGCCCGGCCAACGGGCTCAGCGTAAACCCGGGCGTGCCGATGATCAACGTCCCCGACGCGCAGCCCGGATCCATCGTGACCTTTTTCTCCATCGCCGACTCGCAGCTCCGCTGGACGGACAGCTCCTTCTACAACAACAGAGCACGCTTCTGCCAGGCCGCAGACGGCATGGTCTGGGCGGCATTCGTCCAGAATGGTTCCCCCACGGGCTGCGTGCCCGTCAACCTCGTCACTTATTCCGGTATGGACATGCACGCTTCGAGGCATCAACTCAAGACCCCCCTTCGCATTAGAAACTGACAAATCCTCTCGCTTGCAGCCCAACAGTGTATCGACGACCAGATCGTCCCCGGCTCTCCGGACCAGTCCCCGGCCAGCACCAACACTGGCAACAACGGCGGCGGCGGCGGCATCACGTCTGGCCCGGCCGGATCTCCAAGCGAGACAGGCGGCGAGGGCGGTACCGCTGGCACCGGCGGCCCTGGGCCCAACATCCCCGGCCAGACCGGCGGCGACCCTGGTGCTCCTGGCGTCGGCACCAACGTCCCCGGCGGCACCGGTGCTCCTGGTGGTGGTACAAATGTCCCTGGAGGCACTGGTGCGCCCGGTGGCGGTACTGATAGCCCTGGTGGCCCCGGTGCTCCTGGCGGTGGCACGAATGCCCCAGGTGGCACTGGCGCTCCTGGCGGCGGCACCGATGGTGGCCCTGCCCCAACTGGTCAACCCGGCCCTAACCCGGGACCCGGCGGCGGCACCACCGTCCCTGGCGACCCTGGCAGCCCTGGTGCTCCCGGTGGCGGCACTAATGGCGGCCCTGCCCCTACTGGCCAACCCGGCCCCAACCCGGGACCCGGCGGCGGCACGGATGGCGGCGGGACAAATCCAGGTGTTCCTATCGACACAGGGGTCCCTGGCCCGGCTCCCGGACCCGGAGGTGGCACAGACGACGGCGGCGGCGGCACGGAGCCCGGAGGTCCGGTTAATACTGGAGCCCCTGGTCCAGCGCCCGGCCCCGGCGGAGACACCACCGACGGTGGCAATAACCCTGGCGCCCCGGCCCTACGATCGTGCCGAATCCGCAACCGACTGGGAACCCGGATCCTAATCCTAACCCAAACCCCAACCCGGGACCGAACCCCACGGATCCCAACCCCGACCCCAACCCAGACCCGGATCCCAATCCCAATCCAAATCCCAATCCGCAGCCGAACCCAACAGATCCTAACCCGAATCCCAATCCTAATCCCAATCCCAGTCCAGGACCGAACCCTACGGATCCCAATCCGAATCCCAACCCGAATCCTAATCCCAATCCGAACCCTAACCCGAACCCCAACCCGAATACTTCGCTAACCGATGGTACAGGTCCAGGCACAGTAACCGTCACTACCTCACCTGGCGGTGGCGGTGGTGGAACCAGTAACACCAACACCGGAGGGGCCGGGCCAATCATTACAGGTGGCCCCGTGACCGTGACTGTAACAACTGGAGATGGTGGTGGCGGTGGCAGCACCGATGGTGGTGGTACTAACGGGCCTCAGCCGACAGACAACGAGCCCGTCACTGTTACCGTTACTACTGGTGACGGTGACGGCAGTGGTAGCGATGGTGGCGGCACTGTTGGGCCCCAGCCGACAGGTACCGGGCCCGTGACCGTGACTGTTACTACCGGCACTGGAGGCGGTGGCAGCACCTCAAATACCGGCGGAGAAGGTCCTCCTATCCCAGGTCCCACGACCGTCACAGTAACTACCCGCACCGGCGGTAGCTCGGGCACCAACACCAACACCGGCAGCCAGCAGACATCGAACAGCGGCGGCCCCGGCCCGATTGTCTCTTCCGGCACAGCTGGGACGACGACGACGCGCCCGTCGGGATTCTCGAGCGGCACGATCTTGCCTACTGCGCTGTCGAGCTCTTCAAGTAGCAGAAGCTCCAGTACCTCGCTGTCCAACAGTGGCGGAGGCGGTCCGTCTGTCCCCACTGGTCCCATTGCTACCTCAGGTTCGACTGGCTTCTCTAGTCGCACAACCCTACCTACGGCGCCGCCGAGCTCTTCAAGTAGTAGAAGTTCTAGCTCGCTATCTAATAGCGGCGGAGGCGGCCCGCCCATTCCTACTGGTCCCGTCGTTACTCCGGGCTCGTCAGGAACTTCTAGTAGCTCGATCCTATCCACTACGATCTCGAGCTCTTCACGCAGCACAGGCTCTAGTAGCTCCCTATCAAACAGTGGTGAAAGCGGTCAATCCACCTCTACAAGCTCCGTTGCCACCACAGGTCCGCCTGGCTTCTCTAGTGGCTCGATTCTGCCTACTGCGCTGTCGAGCTCTCTAAGCAGTAGAAGTTCCAGCTCGCTGTCCAACAGTGGCGAAGGTGGTCCGTCTATTCCTACTGGTCCCATCGTTACCTCGGGCTCGTCGGTAGTTTCTAGTCGCTCGATACTGTCTACTGCGATTTCGAGCTCTTCAAGCAGTAGAGGTTCTAGCTCCCTGTCAAACAGCGGAGGAGGTGGCCCGCCTATTCCTACAGGTCCGGGCTCTTCTGGGTTTTCCAGTGGCTCAGTGTTGCCCACCGCGATCTCGAGCTCTTCCAGCAGCAGGGCCTCCAGCTCCCAGTCTAATAGCGGTGGCCTGTCTATTACTACCACTCCAGTCGTCTCCTCGGGCTCGTCCGGGGTATCCAGTGGCTCCATTCTGCCTACCGCTACCTCGGGCTCCTCGAGCAGCCGAGGCTCCAGCTCTCTATCTAACAGCGGCGGAGGTGGGCCGCCTGTTCCTACAGGCCCTATCATTACTTCTGGCTCATCGGGAGTTTCCAGTGGCTCCGCCCTATCCACTGCGATCTCAAGCTCTTCGAGCAGTCGGGCCTCTGGCTCTCAGTCTAGCAGCGGCGGCCCGTCCACTTCCACCAGCCCCGTTGTCTCCCCAGGCTCGTCAGGGTTCTCCAGCGGCTCTGTGTTAGCTACCGCGCTCTCGAGCTCTTCCAGCAGCAGGGCGTCCAACTCCCAGGCAAGCAGTAGTGGCTCGATCATCCCCACCGGTCCCATTTCTTCCAGATCTTCTGAGTCTTCGGGTGGCTCGATCTTGCCTACTGCGATCTCCTCGAGCAGCAGGGCATCTAGCTCCTTCTCCAACAGCGGCCAAGGTGGTCCGAGCATCCCTACCGGTCCTGTTGTTACCTCCTCGGGCTCTTCTGGAATTTCCAGCAGCTCCATCAACTCAAACCTTGTGTCTGGATCTTCAGGCTTCTCGAGCATTCAAAGCTCTGGCGCACAGTCTGGCAGCAGCAGCGACAGTGGCAGCCCGGCCATTTCGACCGGTCCTATCAATACTTCCTCGGGTTCCTCGGGCTTTTCAAGTAGCAGGGCATCTAGCTCCTTCTCCAACAGCGGCCAAGGTGGTCCGACCATCCCCACTGGTCCTGTATTCACCTCTAGCTCATCTAGCTTCTCCAGCAGCTCCATCGATCCAAATTTTGTACCTGGATCCTCGGGCTCCTCGAGCATCAGGAGCTCCAGCTCACAGTCTTCCGGCGGAAGCAGTGGCTCGACTATTCCGACCGGTCCGTCTGGCATCTCGAGCGCCTCTGGGATTACCAGCGGCTCCATTGACCCGACCTTTGTGTCTGGATCGTCGGGCGTCTCGAGCACCAGAAGCTCCAGCTCATCGGGACTCGGTGCGTCAGCGACCGCCTCCACCACGAACACTGGCGATAGCGGGCCGTCCATTGGCCCTTCACTGCCCGTGAGCAGCAGCAGCAGCAGAAGCAGCAGCATCACGACCACTGCCTCCTCGGGGCTTTCTAGCGGCTCAACCCCAGGCACGCTTCTATCCTCCCAGAGCTCTTCTCTGTCATCCTTGGCTTCGACATCGAGGTCTTCTGCCTCCGAGACCGACCTGCTTAGCAGTCGAAGCTCAAGTCCGATCTCGAGTGGCGTTTCTGGCGGCTCTTCTTCGTCAGCGACGGGGGTTCTATCGAGCTCCGTTCCTGTAGCTGTGTCGAGTTCCGCTTCTGGAGCTGCGTCGAGCTCTATCACTGGAGCGTTCTCTAGTTCCGCCTCTGGAGCTGCCTCGAGTTCTGCGGCTCCCCAATTCTCCACGGATGTGACTCCTTCATCAAGTGCAACCTCTTCAGGTGCTTCGTCGCCATCAGCGTCTCTGAGCAGGTCGTCCTCCGTCAGTTCAAACGCGAGCAGCAGCAGCGGTAGCATCTTCACATCGAATTCTGGCCAGCCCGGCCCGACCGTCGCCCCGGCGCCTGGATCTGATTCATCATCTTCCACTATTTCTGCAACCTCTCGTTCCTCGACAGCTGGGAACTCCGCTTCATCCTCACTCATCGCCAGCTCTGATGCTTCATCATCGGGCTTGGTGTCATCGGATAGGAGCTCAGCTGCCAGCTCGTCCGCTTCTGCCAGCAGCAGCATTGAGAGCTCGAGCGGATCCGCGGGGCTCTCCAGCGCCTCGAACCTGCCGACTGTCATCTCTGGCAGCTCGTCTAGCTCAGGTGCTGATTCGAGCTCAGGAGTCGCCTCAACATCGGCTAGCACCTCTAGAACGGCAAGCAGCTCCCCAGGCAGCTCCGTCACGACGAGCTCTGTAGGGAGCTCACAGTCTTCGTCGGGAGCTTCTATTTCTGCATCCCAGAGCTCTACTGTAGTGGCAAACAGCTCCGAGCCGTCTTCCTCCACTGGGAGTAGCGCCTCAACGACGAACAGCGGGGGTGCCAACCCTGGCATCTCGTCCAGGCCCGCTTCTGGAGATTCGAGCTCGGCGAGCTCAGGCGCGTCAAGCTTCGCGGTCTCCAGCACCAGAGCAAGCTCCTTTGATTCCAGCAGCGTTGAGAGCTCAGCGGCGAGCACCGGAGCCAGCTCTATCGTCTCTAGCAGTGGAGCTCAAAGCTCATCCACTGCGAGCGACGGATCAGGCAGCTCCGGGCAGACCTCTGCCTCAGGCAGCTCTTTTATTTCTAGCGACGCAGAGAGCTCGTCGTTAAGCTCTGGCCTATCAAGCTTTGCTACTTCGAGCACTGGGGCCAGCACTTCTATCTCTAGCGGTGTAGAGAGTTCCCTACCAACTTCTGGCGTATCGAGTGGTGCCGTGTCGAGCACCGAGGATATATCTTCTATTTTGAGCACCGGGGTCAGCTCTGCTGTTCCTAGCGGAGCAGAAAGCTCTGCGCTAAGCCCAGGCGTGTCAAGTTCCAGCGCTTCAAGTACCGGCGTCAGCCTCACCATTTCGAGCGGCGTAGAGAGCTCGTCTGCGACCTCGGACGTATCAAGACCCGTCACTTCTGGTATCACGACTGGCTCGTCGGAATCGAGCAGTGCCGGGAGCTCATCGGCAGACTCAAACCTATCAAGCTCGGCTGTCTCGAGCACTCGGGCCAGCTCCACGGCAAGCTCCTCTCCTTCCAGCGGTGCAGACAACTCATCAGTTTCAAGCACTGGGCAGAGCAGCTTAGAGCAGTCTTCCACCACAGGCAGTTCAAGCCAGGCCAGCAGCTCTTCGCTGACCAACAGTGGCGCCGCCAACCCCGGTATCTCGTCCAGACCCCCTTCCACGGTCTCAAGCTCAGCTATAGGGTCGTTGACAAGCTCTGATCAGTCGAGCTCGGCGCTCTTGAGCACATCTGATAGCTCGTCTATTTCCATCAGCGCCACGAGCTCATCTGCTTCAAGCGGCGAGCAGTCGTCAACTGCCACCAGCTCTGATGGAGTTAGCAGTTCTGCTATCTTGAGCACTGCGTCTAGCTTCAGTGATGCTAGTAGCTCTGTCATATCAAGCACGGGAGGCAGCTTCTCAGTTCCTATCAGCACAGTGGCCTCATCCGCTTCCAGCGGTGCAGCGAGCTCATCTGTATCAGGCAGCGAGCAATCATCGACTGCGTTCAGCTCCAGTGGTGCTATCGGCGCTGGTATCTCCAGCACAGCGTCTAGCTCCCCTGTTTCTAGTGGTTCAGAGAGCTCTTTGGTGTCAGGTAGCGCGCAGTCATCGACCGTGCCTGGCTCCAGTGATGTTCTTAGCTCTGCTGTCTCAAGCACGATTGCCAGCTCCCCAATCTCTAGCAGCACAGGCGGATCAACCTTTTTCAGCGGCGCAGAGAGCTCATTGGCATCAAGCAACACGCAGTCCTCGACTGCCGCCAGCTCGAGTGGAACCGGCAGCTCCGAGGCCTTCAGCAGCGGAAGTGTCTCTTCCACGAGTTCGGCTTCCTCCACCGGGACTTTGGCATCTTCCTTGTCCGGCTCGAACTCAGCATCATCTACCGCCAGTTCTACCACATCGGGCGCTTCCTTGGTCACAAGCAGCGAAAGCGTCTCAACCTCTGGAGTGAGCTTGTCTTCATCTGCAATTACCTCCGGGGTTTCGAGCATTGGAAGCGCATCATCATCTGGTGCCAGCTCTAGTCGATCGAGTACCATCACCAATAGTGGTGATCTCTTCCCTGGAATCGCACCATCCAGCTCGATCGCTAGCAGCTCCGGCGCGTTCTCTGCTGCCTCAAGCTTGTCTTCATCGTTAACGCGGTCGTCGTCAGCGAGTTCGAGCACAGGCAGCTCCGGCTCTCTGGGGGTTTCAAGCTCAGTATCTGGCTCAGCTTCATCGTCGATCAGGTCATCCACGCAGGCTGGAAGCTCAGGCACAGCAAGCTCTGCCTCATCACAAGGCTCAAGTTCGATCTCGAGCTCGGCGGCTTCCAGTGGTACTTCTACCAGACCAGCGACCTTCTCAGTATCTTATGTCACGACCACCCAGTATGGGGCGAGTGTATCAGCTGCGAACACAAGGACTGTGACCCAGACTGCCTCCAACCAGGCAGGAACTGTGATCATCGAGCTCCCTGCAAGCTATATCACTAGCACTGAATTTGGAGGAACTGGCTCCATAACCGCGACGCGGACAGTCTCGCAGACAAACAGCGCGCCTGGTACTGTCATTGTTGTCCAGCCCGCTGCGTACATCACCACCACCAAATTTGGAGGCTCGACTTCGGAAGTCCGCACCATCCCACAGACCAACTCTGCGCCCGGAACTGTCATCGTCGAGCTGCCTGCGAGCTATGTGACTGTTACCCAGTTTGGCGGAGGCGGCTCTGCCCAGACTACTCGCACGATCTCACAGAGCAATGCAGCACCAGGCACTGTCGTGGTCTTGGTCCCCGCCAGCTTCGTTACCAGCACGCTGTACAGCGGGTCAAGCGCAACCACAAGAACGATTTCCCAGACTGGAACCGCGCCAGGCGTGGTGGTCGTCGAGCAGCCGCAGAGCTATATCACCACCACCAGATTTGGCGGTTCGGTTGCCACTACCCGGACCATTGACCAGACTGATCCAGCTCCTGGAACAGTCATCGTCGACAACGCTGCCAGCTACGTCACGACTACGCGGTTCGGACAGGCCACTGGGCGCACTACCACAGTGTCGCAGACTGCTGGCGAGCCAGGCACGGTCATCGTCGATGTGCCTGCCAGCTATGTCACCAGCACTCAATTCGGCGCCACCGGGTCGGCTGCTACGACTCGGACTCTTTCTCAGACCAACGGTTCACCTGGTACTGTCATTGTCGACTTGCTTGCAAGCTACGTCACCAGCACTGGATTTGGTGGCTCTGTCGCAACAATTAGAACCATTTCCCAGTCAGGTTCAGCTCCCGGTACTGTTATCATCGAGCAGGCTGCCAGTTATGCTACAAGCACACAATTCGGCGCCACAGGCTCCGTGCCCACCACTCGTACTATTTCACAGACCAACAGTTCACCTGGCACTATTATCGTCGACTTGCCTGCAAGCTATGTCACAAGCACTGGATTTGGTGGTACTATCGCAACAACGAGAACTATCTCCCAGTCAGATGCGGCTCCCGGCACAGTCATCGTCGACCAAGCCGCCAGTTATGCGACAACCACTAAGTTTGGTGCTACAGGCCCCTCTGCTACCACCCGGACCATCTCGCAGACAGATGGAGCCCCTGGAACAGTGGTCGTCGAGCTTCCAGCTAGCTACGTCACCAGCACTGGATTTGGTGGCTCTATCGCAACGACTAGAACCATTTCCCAGTCAGATTCAGCTCCCGGTACCGTTGTCGTCGACCAAGCTGCCAGTTATGCTACAAGCACACAATTCGGCGCCACAGGCTCCGCGCCCACCACTCGTACTGTATCGCAGACGGACCAGGCCCCCGGAACTGTGGTTGTCGAGCTTCCAGCCAGCTACGTCACTAGCACCGTCTTTGGTTCCACCGATGCCACGACAACAATTTCACAGACTGGCACTGCTCCTGGAACCATTGTTGTTCAGCGTCTAGGTCGCTATGTCACTAGGACTGTATTTAGCGGCTCTGTGGCCACCACCACTACTGTGCCTCAGACTGACAACTCCCCCGGAATTGTCATTGTGCAGAATCCTGCTGTCTATGTCACCAGCACACAATTCGCCGCCTTGGGGTCTGTGGCTACTACTGAGACAGTCACACAGACCGACAATACGCCTGGCACAGTTGTCGTCAAGCTTCCAGCCAGTTATGTCACGTCCATCATTTTTGGAGGTTCTACGCAACGAACGACCACCATTTCTCAGACGGGCTCAGCTCCTGGCACAGTGATTGTCGAATACGAAGGCAGCTATGCCACCTCAACTCAATTCGTCACTGGATCAACAGGAGCCACTAGAACCATCACGCCGACTGGAACAGAACTTGGTACGGTCGTTGTTGAGCAGCCGCAATCATTCGTCACTAGCACCCGCTTCGGAGCTGTCTCTGGTTCTGTGGCTTCTACAACCACAATTCCGCAAACGGATCGCGCACCTGGCACTGTCCTTGTCGACGTCCCTGGCAGTTACGTCACCACGACTGTCTTTGGCGCCCCGGCAGACAGCACAAGAACTGTCCTGCAATCCGCGACGGCAGCTGGTACAATAATCGTTGAGGTCAAGGGCAGCTACGTCACAACGACACAATTTGTTACAGGGTCAGATAGTCGCACAACGACCATTGCACAAAATAACACGGCACCAGGTACGGTGGTTGTCCAGCAGCCGGCGGTTTATGCTACAAGCACCCAATATGGTGCTGAAGTATCTGTGGCTACAACCAGGACCGTGTCGCAGACTAACGGAGAAATCCCGGGCACTATCATTGTGCAGTTGCCGGCGTCTTACATCACCTCGACGGCATATGGTGCCACCGGATCAGTTGCGACAACTAGGACCATCTCTCAGACTGCATCTGGGCCCGGCGTCGTGGTTGTCGAGCTCCCAGCTTCGTATGCCACCTCCACCGCATACGGTGCGACTGGTTCCGTACCAACTACGCGTACCATTTCACAGACCGATGGTGCACCAGGTACACTTGTCGTGGAGCTTCCTGCGTCGTACATTACATCGACGGCTTTTGGCGCCACTGGCTCTGTGGCCACCACGCGCACAGCGTCACAAACAGGACCTGCGCCCGGCATTGTTGTCGTCGAGCTTCCAGCTTCGTACACCACCTCTACGGCTTATGGAGCGACTGCATCTGCAGCCACCACCCGTACAATCTCGCAGACTGGCGCAGCTCAAGGCACAGTTGTGGTGGAGCTTCCAGCTTCGTATGCCACTTCTACAGCCTATGGAGCCACTGGTTCTGTGGCGACCACGCGCACGATCTCTCAGACAGACGGGGCGCCTGGAACGGTTGTTGTGGACTTGCCGGCTTCATATATAACCTCGACTGTCTTTGGCGCAACCGGCTCTGCTGCCACCACGCGGACACTTTCTCAAACAGGCCCCGCCCCAGGTCTCATCGTGGTCGAGCTGCCAGCCTCCTACGCAACATCTACAGCATATGGAGCTACTGCTTCCGCAGCCACCACAAGGACCGTTTCACAGACCGATGCAGCGCAAGGCACAGTCGTCGTTGAGCTACCTGCTTCGTATGCGACATCGACTGCTTACGGGGCATCAGTCTCAGCTGCAACCACGAGAACCATCTCGCAGACAGACGCAGCCCAAGGCACCGTCGTCGTGGATTTGCCAGCCTCTTACGTGACGTCCACTGTCTTTGGTGCCACCGGCTCAGTTGCCCTGACCACCACAATCACACAGTCTGACGGAAAGCCTGGCACTATCTTCGTGCTTCTACCGGCGTCATATGTCACTTCGACAGCTTTCGGTGCAACCAACTCTGCTGCGTCTACTCGCACCCTGTCCCAGACTGACGGCAGCCCAGGCACCGTCGTTGTAGACTTGCCCGCATCTTATGTCACCTCGACAGTCTTTGGAGCTTCTGCCGCCGCCACACGCACCGTTTCTCAGACTGATGGTCGCCCTGGTACGGTAGTGGTAGACTTGCCAGCATCCTATGTCACCTCCACGACCTTTGGCGGTTCCGTTGCCACTACGCGCACAGTTTCTCAGTCCAACGCCGCCGCAGGAACAGTGATTATTGCTGTCCCCGGATCTTATATCACGTCGACAGTCTTTGGAGCTTCTACTGCCGCGACGCGTACTGTTTCTCAGTCTGACGCAGCCGTGGGAACGGTCATCATTGACCTTCCGGCATCTTATGTCACCTCGACCGTCTTTGGAGCTTCAGCCTCTGCCACGCGCACGATTTCTCAGTCCAACGCTGCACCAGGAACGGTCATCGTCAATGTCCCTGCTTCTTATGCCACATCGACAGCATTTGGCGGTACAGTGTCTGCAGCGACCACCCGAACCCTTTCACAGACGGATGCTGCTCAAGGGACCGTCGTTGTTGACTTGCCTGCTTCTTATGTCACTTCCACCGTCTTTGGAGCTTCCACTGCCGCCACGCGCACGGTTTCTCAGACCGACGGCGCAGCAGGAACGGTAATCATTGCGGTTCCTGCTTCATATGTCACCTCCACGGCATTTGGGGGAACTGGATCCGCAGCAACGACTAGAACAATTGCGCAGACAAACAACGCTCCCGGGACGGTCGTGATCGACCTCCCGGCTTCATACATTACTTCGACAGCATTTGGCGGCACAGGATCTGCGGCTACGACAAGAACCATTTCGCAAACGAACAATGCTCCAGGGACCGTCGTCATCGACTTGCCAGCTTCATATATCACTTCGACGGCATTTGGCGGCACGGGATCAGCGCCGATCACCCGCACAATCTCGCAGACCGACGGCGCCCAGGGGACCATTATCGTTGACCTTCCTGCCTCTTATGTCACAGTGACTCAGTTCGGTGTGCTGGGGTCCATTGCGTCAACGAGAACCATTTCACAGACAAACTCTGCCCCTGGCACTGTTGTCGTTGAGGTTCCTGCAAGCTTCCTCACAAGCACGTTGTATGGTGGATCTGTAGACACCACGAGGACTGTTTCGCAGACTGGCCCATCACCTGGAGTTGTCGTGGTTGAGCAGTCAGCTCGATTTGTAACAAGTACCGCGTTCGGATACACTGGTTCCGCACTTACTACTACGACTGTTTCGCAGACCAACTCAGCGCCCGGTACCGTTATCGTCCAGTTGCCTGGCAGCTATGCGACATCGACACAGTATGGAGCTACCGGTTCCGCTCCCACGACACGCACGATCTCGCAGACAGACAACTCGCCTGGTGTTGTAATTGTTGAAGTGCCCGCGAGTTACGCCACAAGCACCCAGTATGGAGCTACTGGCTCCGTCCTGACAACTAGAACTATTTCGCAGACAAATGCCCAGCCAGGAACTGCTATCGTTGAACTTCCTGCTAGTTACATCACCAGCACACAATTCGGCGGTACCAACACTGCCACCCGGACGACGACAGTCTCTCAGACCGATGCTCAGCCGGGAGTTATCGTGGTTCAGCCACCCGGGAACTACGTCACGACAACTCGTTTTGCAGCAACTGGTTCTATTGCCGCAACCACAACTATCACACAAAGTGATGCTGCGCCGGGAACCGTGCTCGTGGCGCTCCCTGCCAGCTACGTCACTCGTGTGCAGTATGGCTACACAGGTACCCAGGCAGTCACGAGTACAATCTCACAGACGGATGCGGCCCCAGGCACAGTCATCATCAACTATCCTGGCAGCTACGCGACATCCACAAGGTTCACCACTGGCACACAGGGCGCAACTACGACACTCACTCCAACGGGGACAGGGCTGGGAACAGTCATCATCGACCAGCCCGCATCGTACACTACCAGAACTCAGTTTGGTGGTTCTGTATCAGGCACCAGCACGGTCCCGCAGACAGACAGCGCACCGGGAACGGTCATCGTGCAAGTCCCTGGAGACTTCGTTACCACCACTCAGTATGGCGGAACTCGATCTACCGTCTTCACCACAACAGTACCGCAGACAGACTCCAACCCTGCCACAGTCATTGTGGAGCTACCAGCTAGCTATGTGACGAGCACTCAATTCGGGGCTACCGGATCCGCCACGAGGACACGGACAGTTTCTCAGACCAACGGAAGCCCAGGAACCATTGTGGTCGAGTTGCCAGCGAGCTACTCCACAAGCACCCGCTTTGGAGGCACAGGTTCAACTCCAGCGACTACCACTGTATCACAGACGGACTCTGGAGCCGGCGTCGTTATCGTGGATTTGCCCGCCAGCTACTTCACCAGTACCAAGTATGGTGGAACAGCTTCGGCACCAACAACCCGTACACTGTCTCAAACTGGCCCTGCGCAAGGCACTGTCGTCGTCGAATTACCAGCAAGCTACTTCACGAGCACCCGATTCGGTGGCACCGATTCGACTCCATCGACCACGACAGTCTCTCAAACGGATTCTGGACCAGGCGTCGTCGTCGTCGATCTGCCAGCTAGCTACTTCACAAGCACCCAGTATGGGGCCACCGCGTCGGCGGCGACCACTCGAACACTATCGCAGACAGGACCACAGCAAGGCACAGTGGTCGTAGACCTGCCGGCGAGTTACGTCACAAGCACAGTCTTCGGCGGCAGTGCTTCGATACCTACCACCAGAACAGTGGGACAAAGTGATGCACGGCCTGGAACAGTCATTGTCGAACTGCCCGCTAGCTACGCAGCCATTACTCGCTATGGTGGAACAGGATCAGTCGCGACAACGGAGACCATTCCGCAATCTGATGGCGCTCCTGGTACCCTCATCGTCAACCTCCCTGCTAGCTACGTCACCAGCACAGTATTTGGCGGAACCGCTTCCGTGCCTACAACAAGGACCGCGACACAAACGGGGCCGTCACCCGGCACGGTCTTCGTCGAGCTGCCAGCCAGTTACGCGGCTAGCACTCGTTATGGCGGAACAGGATCTGTCGCAACGACGGAAACAATCTCGCAGTCTAACAATGCTCCTGGCACACTTATTGTCAACCTCCCTGCCAGCTACATCACCTCTACACAGTTCGGAGCTACCGAGTCTGCGCCCACTACCACGACGGTTTCCCAGACTGGCCCATCACCTGGTGT
Organism: Microdochium nivale; assembly: GCA_026745475.1. Lineage (NCBI taxonomy): Eukaryota > Fungi > Ascomycota > Sordariomycetes > Xylariales > Microdochiaceae > Microdochium > Microdochium nivale. The sequence goes on along the minus strand of JANTFD010000006.1, from coordinate 2,279,646 downwards.
TGTGGTTGTCAAGCAACCAGCCAGCTATGCCACCACCACGAACTTTGGTGCCACCGTCCTCTCCGCGAACACGCGGATCGTGTCACAAAGCGATGGTGCTCCTGGTACTGTCATCGTCGACCTGCCCGCCAGTTATGTTACGACCACCAGATTCGGCGCAAGCGGCTCAGTCGCGGCAACCACTACTGTATTGCAGAGCGGCGCCGCGCCAGGCACCGTAATTGTCGCCATTCCTGCTAGCTATGCCACCTCGACCCGATTCGGCGCCACAGGCTCAGTTGCAAGTACAACAACCGTGTCACAGACCGGTGACCAGCCCGGCACTATCGTCGTCATTCTCCCTGCCAGCTATGCTACCTCCACTAGATTCGGGGCCACTGCATCTGCGGCGGCTACTACGACTGTGTCGCAGACAGGTGCTCAGCCCGGCACTGTCATCGTGGAACTTCCTGCCAGTTATGCGACATCAACTCGATTCGGCGCCTCCGCTGCTGCCACCTCGACAGTGTCGCAGACAGGACAGCAGCCCGGCACAGTGATCGTGGACATCCAAGCAAGCTACGCAACGACTACTAGATTTGGTGCTTCTGCAGCTGCTACCTCCACGGTCTCACAGACGGGAGAGCAGCCTGGCACAGTTGTGGTGGATGTCCCAGCGAGCTACGTCACGACCACCCGATTTGGTGCTTCTACCGCCGCCACCTCGACCGTCTCACAGACGGGATCACAGCCAGGGACCGTGGTCGTGGACATTCCGGCAAGCTATGCTACCTCCACGAGATTTGGCGCGAGCGGATCCGTGGCAACTACCACGACTGTATCGCAGACTGGTAATCAGCCAGGCACCATCGTCGTCATCCTCCCCGCCAGCTATGCGACATCGACCAGGTTCGGTGGTTCAGTGGCTGCCACTTCAACAATTTCGCAGACTGGCCAAGAACCTGGTACAGTCGTTGTTGATGTCGCGGCCAGCTTTGCAACCTCCACTCAGTTCGGAGCCACTGGATCTACGGCCACAACGACAACCATTTCCCAGACCGGTGTCCAGCCTGGCACCGTTGTTGTCATTCTTCCCGCCAGCTATGCGACATCGACGAGATTTGGTGGCTCTGCCGGCGCTACGTCCACAATCTCGCAGACTGGAAACCAGCCTGGCACCGTGGTTGTTGACGTTGCCGCCAGTTACGCCACCTCGACACGCTTTGGTGCGACGAGATCTGCCGCGACCACAGAGACTGTCTCTCAGACCGACTCCAACCCCGGCACTGTTATCGTCGAGTTGCCCGCAAGTTACGTCACCAGCACCGTCTTTGGCGCGTCCAGGTCACAAGCCACCACTCGCACACTGTCCCAGACCGGCCCGAACGCAGGAACCGTGGTGGTCGAGCAACCGGCCAGCTATGTCACTAGCAGCCGCTTCGGAGGTTCTGTCGCGGCGACCACAACTATTGCCCAGACTGATGCTGCCCCTGGTACCATCATTGTCGACGTGCAGGCCAGTTATGTTACCCTCACCCAGTTCGTCACTGGCAACAGCGCTACGACGATCACGTTGTCGCAGACAGGTCCTGCACCCGGAACTGTCATTATCCAGGATCCCGCTAGCTACGTGACTTCGACTCAGTACGTCACTGATGCAGTGGCTACTACGACTACCATTTCGCAGAGCGGTATAGCCCCAGGCACAGTCGTCGTGAAACAGCCTCAGAGCTTTGTCACGTCGACCCAGTATGGTGCCTCAACACGCAGGACCACGACCATTTCACAGACCAATTCCCAGGCTGGAACTGTTCTCGTCGAACTGCCAGCTACTTACTTGACTAGCACGCAGTACGGGGCCACTGGATCTGTGGCAACCACAAGAACCGTGTCTCAGACGGATTCCGCACCTGGCACTGTCGTGGTCGAGCTTCCGGCCAGCTACTTTACTAGCACGCGTTTTGGCTACACAGGACAGGCTGCAACCACCCTTACAGTATCGCAGACCAATGCTGCGCCTGGTACTCTCGTTGTTCTATTGCCCGCTAGCTACTTCACCAGCACGCAATACGGCGGCACGAACACTGCGCCACTCACTAGGACTGTCGCCTCTCAAACAGACACCGCGCCAGGCACATTAATCGTGGAGTTACCAGCAAGCTATGTCACCAGCATCATCTATGGCGGTACTGGGTCTGTCGCAGTGACGACCACGGTCTCGCAGACTAACGCCTCGCCTGGAACCGTTGTTATTGTGTACGCGGGCCAGTACGCGACAACCACACGCTACATCACCGGCTCATCTGGTACTACGACTACTATCACACCAACCAACACAGAACTTGGCACTGTCATCGTAGACCAGCCACAGAGCTTCGTCACATCAACCCAGTTTGGTGCTTCTGGTGCTGCCACGACGACCACAGTAGCTCAGTCTGGCCAAGCGCCTGGCACCGTCATTGTGGTGGTCCCCGGCAGCTACGTCACAAGCACCCAGTTCGGAGCGACTGCAGCGTCGCCAACCACGACGACTATCGCCCAAACAGGTCCCTCACCCGGTACCATCATCGTGGCACTCCCAGCTTCGTACATTACTTCGACGAGGTTTGGCGCTGCTGGCTCAGCCGCAAGCACCACTACGGTTTCCCAGACCGGCAACAACCCCGGTACCGTCATCGTCAACTTGCCTGCTTCGTTCGTCACAAGAACCCAATATGGGGGTAGTGTTGCTACCACAGCGACGATCTCGCAGACGGATGGCGCGCCAGGAACTGTCGTAGTTGATGTTGCTGCAAGCTACGTCACGAGCACTATCTTCGGAGCTTCTGCGCCGTCGACACGTACTGTCTCGCAGAGCAACGCCGCTGCCGGAACCATCATCGTCGACGTGCCTGCCAGTTATATCACAAGCACAGTATTCGGTGCCTCTGCGCCTGCTACGCGGACCGTCTCGCAAAGCAACACAGCCGCTGGGACCATCATTGTTGAAATCCCTGCCAGCTACGTCACGAGCACTGTCTTCGGCGCCTCGGCTGCTGCGACGACAACTGTTTCTCAAAGTAACACGGCGCCTGGTACAGTCATTGTCGCAATCCCCGGCAGTTATGTGACAAGCACCGTCTTCGGAGCCTCTGCGCCGGCGACCAGGACCGTAGCACAGACCGACACAGCAGCTGGAACTGTCATTGTTGACGTGCCCGCCAGCTACATCACTACCACACGGTTTGGCCAGACAACAGCTAGCACGCGTACTGTCTCCCAGACTAACGCCGCTCCTGGCACAGTCGTTATTGACGTTCCTGCCAGCTACGTTACAAGCACTGTCTTTGGCGGAGCTTCTGCAAATACAAGAACTGTCTCCCAAACTGGTGAGGCTCCTGGCACTGTCATCGTCGAGAACGAGGCCAGCTATGTCACGAGCACAGTATTTGGACGTCCATCAGCCACAACGTCGACCATCACACAGAGTAACGGCGCTCCTGGAACTATCATTGTTGACTTACCTGCCAGCTACGCCACGAGCACCCGCTTCGGAGGCACTGACGGTGTGGCGACCACGAGCACCATCTCGCAAACCGATGCTGCGCCAGGAACCCTCGTCGTCCAGCTCCCGGCCAGTTACATCACCAGTACCCAGTTTGGAGCCCCTGTGTCGGAAGCGACAACTCAGACAGTCTCGCAGACCGACGCCGCTCCAGGCACACTCATCGTCAAGTTTCCTGGAAGCTACGTCACGACGACGCAGTACGTCACCGGAGCTGCCGGCACAACCACGACCGTCTCCCAGACCGGCACGCAGCGTGGAACGGTCATTGTCCAGCAGCCGCAGACGTTCGTCACCTCCTCCAAGTACGGAGCTTCAGCGGCAGCAACGAGCACTATCTCGCAGACCAACACGGCGCCTGGTACTGTGGTCGTCGACGTGCCCGCGAGTTACATTACAAGCACCCAGTTCGGTGCGGCAGGATCCGTGACAAGCACAAACACAATCTCACAGACGGATGCGGCCCCCGGCACAGTAGTGGTTATTCTGCCTGGCAGTTACCTCACCACAACACAATATGTCACCGGCTCAGTTGCCACGACCACGACCGCTTCGCAGACGGGACAAAGCCCAGGAACCATCATTGTTCAGCTTCCCCGGAGTTACGTCACCAGCACCCAGTTCGGCGCTACCGGATCTACCACAAGAACATCAACTATTGAGCAGGCCAATGGATCACCTGGCACCGTTGTCATTGTACTTCCTGCTAGTTATGCCACCTCGACCAGATTTGGCGGCTCTGTTGCCACGACTGAGACCGTCTCCCAAACAGGTTCTGCGCCTGGCACCGTCATTGTTGACGTCGCCGCCAGCTACGCAACCTCTACCAGGTTCGGCGGCTCGACTGCCGGCACGAAAACTATCTCACAGACCGACGGCTCACCAGGCACTGTTGTTATCGACCTGGCTGCGAGTTACGTCACGACGACGAGTTTTGGAGGATCAGCGCCTGGCACTAGCACCATCTCACAATCAGGTGCGGCACCGGGTACCGTCGTTGTTGCCGTTGCTGCCAGCTACGTGACGACCACCAGGTTCGGGGCTGCTTCTGGAAATACCGCCACTGTGTCGCAAACGAATGATGCCCCTGGTACCATTGTGGTCGACCTGCCAGCCAGTTACGCAACCTCGACTCGGTTTGGCCAGTCGGCCCCCGCAACGACGACGGTATCCCAGACGGGCACTGCGCCAGGTACTGTCGTGGTTGATGTCGCTGCCAGCTACGTGACGACGACGAGATTTGGCCAGCCAAGCTCAGCAACACGGACTATTTCACAGTCCAACACTGCTCCTGGCACCGTTATTGTCGACGTGCCTGCAAGCTACGCAACCTCCACCCGCTTCGGGGGGGCTACAGCAGCTACCACGACGGTATCGCAGACCGGTGCTGCCCCTGGTACTGTCTTAGTAGATGTCGCTGCAAGCTACGTGACGACGACCAATTTTGGTCGGCCGAGTGCAGCAACATCAACAAAGTCTCAGTCAGACGCGGCGCCTGGCACGGTCTTCGTCGATGTGCCAGCCAGTTACGCCACGTCAACCCGGTTCGGCAACTCGGCCGCCGCAACGACTACAATCTCTCAGTCTGACTTTGCCCCAGGCACAGTCGTGGTTGACGTCGGCGCCAGTTATGTCACCACCACCCGTTTTGGTCGCCCAAGTGCGACTACGTCGACTGTGTCGCAAACAGATACCGCCCCTGGAACCGTCTTCGTCGATGTACCGGCCAGTTATGTCACTTCTACCTTGTTCGGCGGTTCTGACGCAGCCACAACTACCGTCTCCCAGTCAAACGCTGCTCCTGGAACCGTCCTCGTCAACGTCGCCGCTAGCTATGTCACGACAACCCGCTTCGGTCGGCCAAGCGCTACTACCTCGACTGTATCGCAGTCCAACATCGCGCCCGGTACCGTTATTATCGATGTGCCAGCCAGCTATGCCACCTTGACGCGGTTCGGCGGACCAGCTGGAGCGACTACTACGGTGTCCCAGTCTGATTCTGCACCAGGAACGGTTCTGGTTGACGTCGCTGCTAGTTATGTCACCACAACCAGATTTGGGCAGTCTGCCGCGAACACAAGAACCGTCTCGCAGAGCAATACTGCTCCTGGGACCATCGTGGTGGACGTGCCTGCAAGTTATGTCACCAGCACTGCTTTCGGAGGATCGGTTGCCACTACTCGTACCATTTCCCAGACTGATTCTGGCCCTGGCACGGTTGTCATCGCACTGGCTGCCGGCTACATCACTTCTACCCAGTACGGCGGGACTGCCTCTGTCACGACGACTAGCACTGTCTCCCAGACTGATGCCGCTCCTGGCACCGTTGTCGTCCAGATCCCCGGCAACTATGTCACCACGACGCGCTTTTACTCAGGTGCTGCTCTCACAACAACAACGGTGTCTCAGACGGACCCTGCCCCAGGCACCGTGGTCGTCCAGATTCCTTCAACCTATGTCACCTCAACGCGCTACATCGTCGGCAACGCCGCCACGACCACCACGATCACCCAGACAGGCACCGCGCCGGGGACGATCATCATCCTCGACCCAGCGAGCTATGTTACAACTACGCGCTACGTCACCGGGCCGGCCGGAGCCACGACAACTGTCACGCAAACCAACCCTGGTATTCCGGGTACGGTCATTGTGGACCAACCTGCCTCATATGTGACATCAACGCAGTTCGTCTCTGCCTCAGTGGAGACGACCACAACGGTCTCTCAAGTCAACAGCAACCCCGGCACAGTCGTCATCCAGCGCCCAGGCACATACGTCACAAGAACGCAGTACGGTGCGACTACAGCCGCAACGGCGACAATTCAACAGACTGCAGCCAACGAGCCAGGCACAGTCATCGTGCAGGTGCCTGCGAGCTACGTCACCTCCACCCAGTTTGGCGGTTCCATCGCGACTACCACTACAGTGTCGCAGACTGGTGAGGCCCCGGGCACAATCATCGCCCAGGTGGCTGCCAGCTATGTCACTTCCACAAGATTTGGGCAGGCTGTAGCTGCCATCTCGACCGTGTCGCAGTCAAACGCCGCCCCTGGCACCGTGCTCGTGGATGTTGCTGGAAGCTATGTCACGACAACCCAGTTCATCACTGGACCTGCAGGTTCGACGACCACTTTCTCGCAAACAGGTCCTGCTCCTGGCACAGTTCTTATCCAAGTCCCCGCGAGCTACATCACGACAACCAGGTTCGGAGGTTCTGCTGGAGCGACGACAACCGTTTCCCAAACCGGGCCCTTACCTGGCACAGTCGTGGTTGACGTCGCTGCCAGTTACGTCACATCGACTGTCTATGGCCGGCCATCGTCTGCGACCACTACTATTAGCCAGAGTGGTACAGCCCCGGGAACAGTCTTGGTTGACGTGCCAGCCAGCTATGTCACGTCGACAGTATTCGGCAGGCCGTCTTCTGCAACGACAACAATCAGTCAAAGTGGAACAGCTCCCGGGACAGTCGTGGTCGACATCCCAGCCAGCTACGTCACTTCCACGATCTTTGGTAGGCCTTCATCTGCCACGACAACAATCAGTCAGAGCGGCGCAGCTCCCGGTACGGTCGTGATCGATGTGCCAGCTAGCTATGTCACCTCAACAGTCTTCGGTAGACCGTCTTCCGCGACGACCACCATCAGCCAGAGCGGAACTGCGCCTGGTACCGTCGTCATTGACGTGCCGGCTAGCTACGTCACTTCCAAAATCTTTGGAAGGCCATCTTCTGCCACAACGACAATTAGCCAGAGTGGAACAGCTCCTGGTACCGTGCTGGTCGACGTACCAGGCAGTTATGTGACTACCACACGCTTTGGCGCGGCTACAGGCGCAACCTCGACGGTCTCCCAGACTGGCCCGTCAGCAGGCACAGTTCTAGTGGACCTCCCTGCCAGCTATGTGACTTCGACGCAATTCGGCGGCCCTACACCAACGACCATAACTGTCAGTCAAAGCGACGTGGCGCCCGGCACTGTCATCGTCGGCGTGGCTGCAAGCTACATCACAACCACCCGTTTTGGAGCAAATACTGCCGCGACCTCAACCAAGTCGCAGACAGACCAAGCACCTGGCACCGTGTTCGTGGACGTACCAGCCAGCTACATCACAACCACCCGCTTTGGAGCTTCCGCTCCAGCTACGTCAACAGTTTCCCAGACTGGAGCGGCGCCCGGTACAGTTGTTATTGACTTGGCAGCTAGTTATGTTACCACCACCCGGTTTGGTGCTGCGGCTGGAGCCACTTCGACAATCTCTCAAAGTGATCCTGCTCCTGGCACCGTCCAGGTTGAAGTACCTGCTAGTTACATCACTACGACACGCTTTGGTGCCCCTGCGCCTGCGACATCAACGGCGTCGCAGACTGGACCATCTGCGGGCACAGTTTTCGTCGATGTTCCTGGCAGTTACGTCACCACCACCCGCTTTGGTGCCACAGTCGCAGCAACCTCGACAGCGTCTCAAACAGGACCTTCTGCAGGCACCGTTTTCGTCGATGTACCCGGCAGTTATATTACCACTACACGCTTTGGCGCCACGGCTGCAGCGACTTCAACAGCTTCGCAGACAGGTCCCTCAGCCGGCACTGTTTTCATCGATATTCTTGGCAGTTATGTCACCACTACCCGCTTCGGCGCCGCAACAGCTACCACATCTACGGCTTCCCAAACAGGGCCTTTGGCAGGTACAATCTTTGTTGACATTCCTGCAAGTTATGTCACGACGACCCGCTTTGGTGGAACTACAGCTGCTACTTCGACGGCATCCCAGACCGGACCATCGCCAGGCACAATCTTTGTAGACATTCCCGGTAGTTACGTCACAACAACACGCTTCGGAGCCGCAACTGCAGCAACCTCAACGGCATCTCAAACCGGCCCATCACCAGGAACCATCTACGTCGACATCCCCGCCAGTTATATAACCTCTACTCAGTTCGGCGCTCCAACTGGCACAACTACCACAGTCAGCCAGACTGATCCAGCACCCGGCACTGTCATCGTGGCACAGGCTGGCAGTTATGTCACCACGACTGTCTACGGGGCCACAACAGCAGCCACCTCCACAGTGTCCCAGACAGGCCCATCGCCAGGCACAGTCGTTGTCCAGGTGCCAGCAAGTTACGTGACGTCCACCGTATTTGGTGCCTCCAACTCTGCAATTACCACCATCTCACAGAGTGGGCCATCTCCGGGCACAGTCGTTGTCAACGTGCCGGCAAGCTATGTTACAAGCACTCAATTCGGCCAGTCTGTAGCAACAACGACGATAGTCTCGCAGACTGATCCTGCTGCAGGCACCGTGATCATCAGGCCTGCTGCCAGTTACGTAACCACGACCCAATTTGGAGCAGCTTCTGGTACGACGACGACGGTTTCACAAACAGGCGCATCCCCAGGAACCATCATCGTCCAGGTGCCAGCCAGTTATATTACCACCACGCAATACGGCGCGCCAACCGACACAACAACCACCATCTCGCAAACTGGAGCACCTCCAGGTACTGTGCTGGTTCAGGTTGCTGCTAGTTACGTCACCACAACCCGCTTCGGTGCCACCGCCCCTGCGACGACGACAGTGTCACAGACTGGGGCATCCCCCGGCACTGTACAGGTTGACGTCGGGGCCAGCTATGTGACGACAACACAATATGGCAGATCTGATGCGACGACAACAACCGTATCACAGACAGGTCCAGCACCTGGAACAGTCATTGTGCAACCGGCCGCCACTTATGCCATCACGACACAATATGGAGGCACCATTGCAACGACGACCACTATCTCACAGACTGGACCAGCTCAAGGCACGATCGTCATTGTACAGGCAGCTAGCTATGTCACGACAACTCAGTACGGCGCAAGTTTGGCTGGCACAACGACAGTCTCACAGACTGGCCCCTCCCCCGGGACCGTCATTGTCCGGCCCGCGGCAAGCTACCAGACGTCTACGCAATATGGCGGCTCCTTGGACGGCACAACAACTGTGCCTCAGAGCGACGCAGCACCGGGTACGGTCATTGTGCGACCAGCGGCTAGCTACTTGACGACCACGCAGTATGGCGCGCCTGCGGCAACTACCACAACTGCTTCCCAGACCGGCCCGTCACCAGGTACCGTTATTGTCCAGATTGCTGGATCGTACATCACGACAACCCAGTACGGCGCCTCCGTTGATGCCACTAGCACGTTCTCACAAACCGGTCCTTCTCCGGGCACCGTGGTCGTCCAGGTCGCTGCAAGTTATGTCACTGTCACTAGGTTTGGACAGTCCGCGGGCGCAACCACTACGATTTCGCAGACTGGTACAGCCCCTGGCACGGTTCTGCTCGACATCAACGGCTTCTACCTCACCTCTACTAGATACGGCCAGTCGGTATTCACGACCACAACGGTGACTCAGACAGGCACCAGAGACGCCGGCACGGTCATTGTTGACTTGACAGCCAGTTATGTCACCTCTACACAGTTCGGCGCCGCCTCTGGTGGGATCACCACTGTGCCACAGACTGATGCCAACCCCGGAACTGTTCTGGTTCAAGTACCGGGTTCCTACATCACCACAACTCGATACGGTGCAGTGACAGCGGGAACAACCACTGTTGCGCAAACTGGTCCATCCCCAGGAACAGTCGTCGTGGATATCCCAGTCTCTTACATCACAACGACTCGCTTCGGCCAGGCCGCCGCGGCCACTAGCACTGTTTCACAAACTGGTACAGCTCCTGGAACTATCCTCGTCGATCTGCCAGCTTCCTATGTCACATCAACACAATTTGGTCAAAGTGTCGCCTCTACGAGCACTATTACACAAAGCGGCGCCGCACCTGGTACTGTTATTGTGCAGGTCTTAGCCTCTTATGTGACCACGACGAGATTCGGCGCCACAACCGCGGCTATCAGCACTGCTTCGCAGACTGGAACCGCACCTGGAACCGTGTATATCGACGTGTCGGCTTCATATATCACTACCACTCGCTTCGGCGCAACCACTGCGGCTGTCAGCACTGCTTCGCAGACAGGATCAGCACCAGGAACCGTTTTCATTGACGTGCCGGCTTCATATAGGACGACGACCCGCTTTGGTGCCACAACCGCCGCGACAAGTACTGCCTCTCAAACTGGCACAGCACCTGGAACCATCTTCGTTGACGTCCCAGCATCATATATCACCACGACCCGCTTCGGCCAATCTGCGGCAGCAACTAGCACCTTCTCACAGACAGGCCCTGCCCCTGGAACAGTACAAGTCGACATTCCTGCTTCGTACATCACGACGACGAGATTCGGCCAGGCTTCTGCAGTTACGAGCACTTTCTTGCAGACAGGTCCTGCCCCTGGGACAGTCCAGGTGGACGTTCCAGTTTCGTACGTCACGACCACTCGCTTTGGTCAGGCTGCAGCAGTCACTAGCACCTTCTCGCAGACTGGGACAGCGCCTGGAACAGTTCAGGTCGACTTGCCCGCTTCGTACATTACAACTACGAAATTTGGCCAATCAGTCGCGGCGACCAACACCTTCTCGCAAACGGCCGCTGCCCCTGGAACGGTTCAGATCGATATACCTGCTTCCTATGTCACAACTACAAGATTTGGACAGCCTGCGACTACGAGCACCTTCTCGCAGACCGGTGCTGCGCCTGGAACGATCCAAATCGATGTGCCAGCTTCCTATATCACCACCACGCGATTTGGAGCTTCAACAGGTGCCACAAGCACTGTATCGCAAACAGGTGCCGCACCTGGAACCATTTTTGTCGACGTTCCAGCCAGCTATGTGACCTCGACGCAATTCGGCCGGGCGAGCGGCACAACCTTCACCGTCTCTCAAAGCGATTCCGCCCCGGGGACAGTCATCGTGGCCCCTCCAGCATCGTATGTCACCGCAACATACTTTGGCGCCACAACAGCCGCGACAAGCACCGTCTTGCAGAGCGATGCGGCCCCTGGCACGGTTGTGGTTCAGGTCCCAGCCAGTTACGTGACGTCCACGCAGTTCGGACAGCCCGCAAGTACCACTAGGACAATTTCGCAGTCCAACACCGCCCCAGGCACCGTCATCATTGGGCTTCCTGGATCCTACGTCACGACAACGAGGTTCGGTGCGACCACGGCTGCGACAAGCACAGTCTCCCAGTCCGGCACTGCTCCCGGAACGATCGTGGTGCAGGTTCTTGCCAGCTATGTAACATCGACACGGTTTGGGCAAGCGAGCGGGACCACATTCACCTTGTCTCAGAGCAACAGCGCCCCAGGCACCGTCGTCGTCGGTCTCCCAGCTTCCTATGTCACCAGCACCGTGTATGGGCGCTCGTCTTCTGCTACTTCTACGATATCGCAAACTGCCTCCGATCCTGGCACCGTCGTCATTGACGTCCCCGCCAGCTATGTTATTTCGACGCAGTACGGTCGACCCAGTGGTGCAGTCTTCACAGTCTCGCAGAGCGACCAGAATCCGGGCACGGTCATCATTCAGCCCGCGGCAAGCTACATCACTAGCACACAATTTGGTGCCGCAAGCGCGGCCACGAGCACCGTCTCACAGACTGGGCCAGCTCCTGGTACTGTCATTGTGCAGGTGCCTGCCACTTACGTGACGACGACACAGTTTGGAGCGGCGACAGTTGGCACTACTACTGTCTCTCAATCAGAAACAGCTCCGGGCACAGTCATTGTCGCTATCCCAGCATCGTACGTCACCTCTAGCCGCTACGGTGCTTCATCATCGAGGGCCACCACCATCTCCCAATCCAACGCAGCGCCGGGAACGATTATCGTCGACGTGCCTGCTTCGTACGCCACGTCGACCCGGTTTGGACAGGCGAGCGGGACAACCTTCACCGTGCCTCAGAGCGACCAGAACCCAGGCACAGTCATCGTCGAGCCTCCAGCAAGCTATGTCACCACGACCCAGTTCGGCGGCGCTGCAACTACTGCCACGGTGTCTCAGACAGATGCCTCACCAGGAACGGTTGTCATCGGATTACAGGCAAGCTATGTCACGACGACCCAGTACGGCGCCACTGCGGCGGCTGTCTCGACGATTTCGCAGACAAATACTGCGCCTGGCACTATCGTCGTCCAAGTACCTGCTAGCTACATCACCTCGACAAGGTTCGGCAGGCCCTCTGCGGCAACCTCGACCGTGTCTCAGACCTTGGCGGCGCCTGGTACCGTCATCATCGACGTGCCTGCTAGCTACGTGACCACAACACGCTTTGGCGCCGCATCGGCAGCCACATCGACCATCTCGCAGACATTGAGTGCCCCGGGCACCGTGTTTGTCGACGTTCCAGCCAGTTACATCACCACGACAAGATACGGCAGAGCATCGTCGGCAACGTCGACTGCCTCGCAATCATTTACTGCCCCAGGCACGATATTCATCGATTTGCCCGCCAGTTATGTCACATCGACGCAGTTTGGAGCTGCCTCCGCAGCTACTGCGACCATCCTGCAGTCAGATCCTGCTCCCGGAACGGTCGTGGTTCAGGTTCCTGCCAGCTACGTCACGACGACACAGTATGGAACCGGACCGGCTCGCACGACAACGACATTCTCGCAGACCGATACGGCCCCTGGCACGATTCTCATCAACCAGCCCGCTTCCTACATCACGTCGACACGGTACGCCGCTGGGAGTGCCGCTACCACGACCACGATCTCGCAGACCAATCCTTTCCCTGGTACAGTCATCATCCAGCAGTCGGCCACGTTCATCACTACGACTCAGTACGGACAGTCTGCCGCGGGTACTACCACGATACAACAGACCGATCCAGCCCCAGGCACCGTTGTTGTTTCTCTACCGGCCAGCTATGTCACCTCAACACGTTTCGTGGCTGCCTCTGCGGCCACGACACAGACCATCCAGCAGACTGGACCCGCTCCAGGTACCATCATTATTCAGAGACCTGCAAGCTACGTGACATCGACGCAGTACGTGGCGACGAACTCGCCTGCCACCACAACAATTGCGTCGCAGACGGTTGCGGGTGTCCCTGGAACTGTCATCGTGCAGCGGCCTGCGTCGTACGTAACATCGACAATCTACTTCACGACCGGCGCGCCAGGCACTACTACAGTCTCTCAGACTGACCCAGCACCCGGAACGGTCATTGTGCGGACCTCGGCAAGATATGTGACTGTGACCACCGTTGGTATCAACAGCGTCGGCACTAGCACAACAACCGTCAACCCATCCGGCACGGTAGCAGGAACAATCATTGTGCAAACTCCAGCCAGCTACGTCACTACCACAACTGTATATGGCGGAGTCGGCACGACAACTACGACAATCCTGCCCAGCGGCACCGCCCCCGGTACTCTACTTGTCCAGACTCCGGTGCCCACACTTTCGTGCGACCAGAGCGGCTATCTCATCCTGACAACGTCTTTGTACCGTATCGACGTCTCCACTGGCGCCACGACGCTTATCAACAGCGCTGTCGGCGATGGCCGTGGTATCAACGCCATAGGCTTTCATCCTACTGAGAACGTCCTCTATGGTGCCATCGGTACTGGCTCGTTGGTCAATCTGATCCGTTTTGGTGCAGATGGTACCTCTCAGGTCCTCGGCAATCTTGGTGTCACAGCCACACTCACTACCGGAGACATTGACAACAATCTGCAGTGGTATGCATCATCATTTGGCAACACGTGGGTGCAAGTCGATCTCAATCCACAATCGCCCACATACCAGCAAAAGGTTGGCGAGGGTGTACTGCCGTCCCTGGCAACGCTGGCGATCAACAACATTATCGATTGGGCCTATGTTCCCGGGGCTGGCGCGTACATGTACGCAGTCACCAAGAGCACAATCACAGCCAACACGGTTCTGGTGCGTTTCGACACTACCACAAAGAATGTCGTCGTCCTGGGCTCCTACGGCACGCTCTCGGGTCAGCAGACTTGGGGTGCCGCCTACTCGGGCTCGGATGGCGTCTTGTACGCATCCGAGAATGGCACAGGAGACATCTGGAAGTTCACCATACCTGGATTGGTCGCCAATCCTACGGCCACAAAGATCGCCACCGGCCCGGCTGGCAACAGCAACGACGGCGCCCGTTGCCAGAACTACTGAAGACCGCCGGATGCTCCAGTCGTTCCGACAGGCTTCTCCTTTCTTTTGTCACGAAACATAAAGGTCGCAAAATTGGCGTAAAAAAATTCCTTTTTCCTTTTTCCTTTTTCCTTTTTCCTTTTTCCTTTTTCCTTTTTCCTCTTTCCTCTTTCCTCTTTTCTTTCTTTTTTTCTTTTCTTTCTCACACACAGAATAAGTCGCAACACATTGACCATGTGAAGACTGCACGGGTCCGCGCCCAACTGCTGCCTTCACATGAGCCAAGTGAAAGTATGTCCTTTTTTTTTCTATTGTTGCATTTCTATACTAGCATGCCCGATTGTCAGATCTGGTGTATGCATATATTGCAGGCGAGCATTAAGTCTTTGTCCTATTTTCTTTCCGTCCTCATCTTGTGATTATAGATGATAATACAATGACCAGTCTACTATTCTAACCTCTGTCCAGTCACTTGACGATCTGTGATCTGTAAACAGCCACTTGTGTCAGAAATCTCAAATGTCGCCGGCGATGCCTGTGGTTGTCTAGATATTATCGACACTGGCCACCAACCGGCGTCTCTCCCAGCCAGCCAGCCACGAGATCTGGCGACTCCTAGACAGTCGCCCCACTTACCGCATCCGGCAAGAATGACGCCTGAGGCTCCGTTCTGCGGGACGGCCCCGATTTTTCTCTTGCTGGGAGAGAGGTTCCACACCCGGCCGGAGCTTTCCTGGCGGAGCAAACGCCGAGAGGCGGCCCCCCTTCCCTCACCCGTTGATGATGGTGCACACACGCAATGATGATGTCAGGTGCTTGGATGGCGGAAGCACACCAGGTGAAGGCATCTGAGCATCGATAACGAAAACCGTTATCGACAAGTCTCTCCTCAATCTTAGCGTAGTGTAGACGACCCCGCACGCTCCTGCTTTTCGTCATCGGGGTGGATGCTATGTACTTAAACTGCTCCTGCCAGAAGCGTGCTTGCTGGGAGCTTCGCACTCCTGCCAACAGCCCAACAGCAAACTGAGCCTTCAACAACACCAAAATACCAAGGTGAGCGAGCCTTCACGTGTTGTCGAACGAAGACGCCCAGGAAATCAAAAACTGACTAGCCCGTTCGACGCACAGCAGCACAAACACCAACGCAGAAAACCCAACCCAGCCCAAACCACCACGATGCCCGAAGGCCGCCAGTCTCCTTCCCCCGAGCGCCAGTCTGGCCGCCAGGGCAACGACGCGCCCGGCTCGGGCCAAGGCGTCGACAACGCTAGTAGCAAGGACAAGACCAATGCTGACCAGCTCAAGGTACGCCCCTTCAGGCAAAAACGGGCAACGCGCTTTCTCTCTCGTCCCTTTTTAATGACCTGCGGAACCAAAACAGAACCTCGAGTCCAACCCCTCGGAAGGCCCGATGGACAAGTCGCTCAAGGACAAGTTCAGCAAGACGCAAGAGCCGTCAACGGGGGGGCCAGCTAGCTGAGAGACGCGCTTGTCTTTGTTTGTGGGAACGCGCGACGTAGACATACTAGACAATGAGCATGCATGAGCAGAGCAGGAGCAGAAGACAGACCGGTGCAGATGTGACGTACGCGAGGGATGAGTAATGAGAATGAGAATAATGGACCCCTGGCGGACCCTCTGCGCATATCGTTGTGTGGCCCCACCGCGAGAGCAGGCATTGTGACCCCGCACGGCTTCGCCCGCCAGCACAAAGCGACCAACGCGTGCCGTGCCGCTGCCACGAGACTGCATCAAGCCTTCTTCTGATTACCAGTCAAGCCAGTCTTCCCTTGCTCGTCCTCCGACTAGCCAGCCCGCCCAGAATGCCCGACCTCAACTCGATCCCCTCGTCGCCCTCGCGGTCCCGGAGGCCCACCGGCACAAGCATCAACATCCTCCCCTCCAACCAGCAGGCCGTCAATAACGCCACATCGACGCTCTCGTCGGCGGCGCCGCCCTCGAGCCCCGGCGCCGCCATGTCTCCTACATCTGCCCACGCCCACGACAGCTCTGCCGCCGTCCCAGCAGGTCCCGGACCCATCCGCCATCCGCGACCTCTGACCGCGGCGGAGCTGCACTCGGAGCTTGAGCAAGAGCAGGAACTCCTTGTCAACCGCCTGACCCGCGACCTGACCATGCTGCGGGCAGCGCACAACTCGTCCGTCGTCTCCAACACGTCCTCGGCCAGCGCCGCCGCCTCTACCACCGACCAGCACCCCTTCACAGACACCCACATGCTTTCCGGGCCCGGCTTCCACATCCCCGCCACAAACAGTGCAGACCGCCGCCATCACCGCACGAGCTCCAGCACCAGCGCCCGCAGCTTCAGCCAGTCGGGCACGGCCCCAATACCCATCGCACATCACCACCACTCGGGCAGCGCCGCCGTTCTCGAGGCCGCCCGCAACCCCAGAGGCGCCGCCTCGTCCTCCATGTCCCGCCAGAACAGCACCGCCTCGCACCGCAGCCGCAGCCGCAACCACTCGCCGGGCCCTTCGTCGTACACGCACTCGCACATGCTCCCGTCGTCGTCGTCGTACGGCGCGGGGGATTTCCCGACCGGCTACTTCCGTGGGGCCCCGACGGCGTCGGGACCCGCGAGCAACACCTCGGTCGCCGCAGCCCCGGGCTCCGACATCGTCATGTCCCCGGGCCTGATGCCCGCGACGTACAGGTACGAGGAGACGGCCTTTTACCGCAGCGAGCTGGAGAGCGCGAAGCGCGAAAATGATGGTTTAAAGCGCCGCGTCAAGGAACTCGAGCGCATGCTCCGCGGGCAGACGCGGCGGGAGACGTCGTCGACCAGGCAGCAACAGCAGCCTCAAGCAGGAGACCAGATGCCCGCAGCAGGCACAGCAGCGGCGGAAAGCCCCCGCGAGCGGACAGAAAGCATGAGCACTACGGCCAGCGCCGTCAGCGTGAGCGGCATGACGGGTGTCAGTGGCGGCGGCGGCGGCGGCGGCGGCGGAGGCGTGGGGATCGCCCCGAGTCGGCACGGCATCGAGCGTGCGCAGAGCAGCGTCAGCTTCGCGGGCAGCGTGGCCATCGGGGTGCCAGAGGAGGAAGTCAAGGTCGGTGAGAGCGCGGCCAGCAGCGCCGGCACGAGGAAGGAGTCTACTGCGTCGGCGATTGGTGCCGCTGATGCCGGTACTGCCGCTTCTGCAGCAGCGGGGGCTGGGACGGAGGCGGCCGAGTCCACGAATACACAGTAGTAGGCTCAGACCAGTCCGTGGACTGGGACCATCCTTCGTGGTTTGCTTGAACGACTGCCAGAACACACGTACACACGCACATGACATCTCGACGATTTTGACAATTTATGAACATTAGCGCAGCCGTGCCGTGACGAATGGAAAATGAGAAAAACCCTCTTCCTCGTACCAGTCAGAGTCTACTTGAATGTGCATATAACCCTTGACGGGAAGGCACGTGTTTTGCCCCCGGGGAGTTGCAAAGAACGGATAGCCGTGAGAAGAATGCGTCTTAACAAAGACGTGCCAGCGGAGTGGGAACTTGATGGGGTTGGACTTCTGATGGTGAGGTGATCACGGATTCTCATGGTTGTTTTTCAGTAGATAAGATTCTAGTCAATATCGCTATGTAGACGGTTTGCAAGGGCAGGGGGCGTGGAGGCGTGCAGTATGCCAATGAGAATCAGCACTTCAGTCGTGAACGGATCGACGCAGTGCCGCCAAAAGCAAAGCAAAACATGTCGCAGAATGGCATGGCAGGTGGCCAAGGAGAGGCAATTTCCTACGGAGAGCTCGATGCGTCGTGTACATTGATCAATGGCTTCATAAGGTATAGAAAGTGTTGGGCGCCACGCGGCATAATAGATGACGTGGTGAGATTCAAAACAATGGTGCATTCTCTGGCACACGGTCCGAAATTGATTAAACCTAGTTAAAAGTGGCAGGCTAACACGAATAACGTCATGACATCATAAACTGTCTTTTGCATCCCTTGCCCATCATTGAGAACCCATTTACTGTCCTCATATCGTGCTTCTACGGTCGTCTTAGTTCTTCTCGTCACCGGGAGCCTTAGACGGGATGTTGCCGGTCGAGGCAATGGGCGTGGACTCTGTTGTGCCGGCCTTAGGGCCAGGAGCGGGTGTGTCAGAAGCGGGCGTGCCGGAAGCGCTGGCGTCGGTCTCCTTGGCCTTGCCAAAGACCTTTTCGAGGCCGGACGCCTTGATGGCGTCGCCGCCGTGCTGCTCCTTCTTGAGGTCGGCAAGGCGGCGGGCCTCAGCGTGTACGTCCTGGACCTGGCGGGAGGATTGGGTGTAGAAGTTAACGAGCTTCTTGCCCGACGGGGTGTTGGCGGCCTTTTCAAAGTACGAGTTGAGGCCCCAGAAGAGGTTGGTGGCGCGCGAGCTGACGCCGTACGACTGGTCGGCGGCCTTTGCGCGGTCGGTGGCGTGGTACTTCTGGTCGAGGCTGTTGAGAGTGTTCATGAAGCGGTTGGAGACGCCGTGCTGGTGGTCGAGCTCAATGGCACGCTGGAGGGCGGCGTCACCGATGACATAGCCACCGGCCATGTACTCTGCGAGGACGCGGCTGCGGGGCTTGTCCTCCTGGGAGATGTCGTCTGACGAGTCGTCAGAGTGGGCGCCCTTCTCGTCAGCGCGAACGTGGGGCACATTGCCGCCGTCGTCGTGGTGTCCGTCAGCCGGGACGACGGAAATCTGGGAGCCCTGGAGTTGAGTGTTGTTGAGGAGCGTTGCCGTCTTCGCGGCCGTCTCCTTCTCAAAGGTGACGGTAGCGGACTTTGTCTTGCCGTCTGAGCCCGGGGTGACGCTGATGTCTGTGATCTTGCCGCAGAAGCTGAAGAACTCGCGGATCTGCTTGTCATCAGTCTCGGAGGAGACGTTGGACACGTTGACGGTGGTGCTGGATGACATGGCGGGCGGATGTGTGTGTGGAAAGGGTTGTGAAGGGGGATGGATTGAGTGTGTGTAAAGGTCGCGGATCTTGGGATGCGCGGCGTAAGAAGGTGTTTTGCTTGTCAGGGAGAGGAGTGAGGGGAGGAGTGGCGTGGCTAGCGGCGGGCAGCTTGTCTCGTACGTTTATACAATCGCGATGTCCGAGGAGGGGCAAAGAGGCAGCCTGCGGGCGGCGCGGGCGGCGCGGGCAGCAGTGATAGGAGCGTTACGTATGTGCTCGGGCTAAGCTGCAGGCAGCGTTTAAGCTTCTAATCTCTGCCAAGCTGTAGGGAGGCAGGGAGGGTAGTCTTGTGTGTGCATTATGGCAGCTTCATGTCGGTCCCCAATGAAGCCTTTGGAATTATTTTCACAAGTGGCTGCTGCCTGCCGTGTCACATGTCTTGTTTCCGCGTAGGAGGCGATGACGCCCGTGCCTTCCTCGCATCCGTGGATTCCTTGGAGGGGTTGTCCACGAGCTGGTGACGTCATTGGTCCCTTTGCAGATCACGGGTCCACCAGAGCTCCCGTCTCTGCTGCACTCCCGGGGCCACCTGCCTGCATGGATCTGTCTAAATCGAGAGAAATCGCAACTCCAGGAACTCTAGGTGAGGCAAGCGGCAAGCCACATTCGCCACGTCTCGTTCATTTCCACTCACCCTTCATCATCAGACGCACAGCCACAATTCTACTCCATCTAGAAGCCTCCAGGCCGGGGGTCCAGTCCGAGTTTCACCATATTCGCCACCCATCCACATGTTGGACATCGGCTGTTGACATGTGATTCGAGTATTATGCCGTAACTTGCTTGGTATTCTTCTACCGACACATGTTGACCACTGCCACCTCCTCCCATACGCCTACTCGTCCGCCCAGCTGATGACACCATCGATCGTGCCGCAGTGCAGACCGCCGGTAATGGCAATGTCCGTCCCCGTCGTGAACCGTGACGCGTCCGACAGCAGGTAGATGACGGCGCCCGTGAGGTCGTTCTGCGTGCTGAGCCGCTTCATCGGCGGCGCCAACCACATCTGCTCGCCCTCGCGCTTCGTCTTGCTATCGCGGACGTCCCGCGTCATCTGCGAGTCGACAAACCCGGGTGAGATGGTGTTGACCCGGATCCCCTTGGGGCCCAGCTCGACCGCCAGTGCCTTGGCCAGCATGTGCACCGCGCCCTTGGACGCGTTGTACGCCGCCATCCGGTACCCGGGCAGCCCAATGTGTGCCGACTGCGACGCCACGAGCAGGATCGAGCCCCCGGTGCCCTGCTTGAGCATCTGCTTGGTTGCGAGTTGCGTGATGAAGAAAGTGCCGCGGACCTAAGCAAGCAAAGAAGAAGTCGCCGTTAATATTGTGCTTTCCACCCTTGGAGTGAAACCCCCCAAGTTTAAGCAGCAACATAACTCACATTGATGTCGTGGATCCTGTTGTACTCGCCCCACGTTTGTTCAACAAACGGCTTGTCAATGGCGATGCCCGCCGCGGGCAGCAAGCCATGTATCGACCCGCCCAGCTTCTCAACAGCCTGCTCAAAGCTTGAGTTGAGCGAGGCCTCACTGGTCACGTCGGTCTGGATGTATACTGCCTTGACGCCGTATTTCCCCGCCAGCTGGTCGAAATCGGCCAGGGGCTTGGCCTGGATGTCGAGCACGGCGACGCTGCCGCCCATCTCGCAGATGGCCCGCGCCGCCGCGAACCCGATGCCCTGGGCGCCGCCGGTCACAATGAAATTGCGCCCGGTCAGCTCGAACATGGGCCGCACATCTTCGAGGGTGTCGGCGGACATGGTGATAGTATGCGGATGGTGACGATTTGTGGTGTGAGCAGAGCGGATTGGACTTTGTGGTTGTGGTCCCTGAGTCGCAAGCTTTTTCTTAGTCCAAGAGATGGAAAGGTGTAATCGCTTGCGTGTATGTGCTTGTCAGAAGAGAGTAGCGAGAAAGAATTTGACCTTGGGATGATCGTCAGGATTGAATGTGTCGGACTCGGCTGGCGACAAAGACAAAAAGAACCCCTCTCGGATGGAAACCCCGCACTCTCCGAAAGCCTAAAACCCTCAGCCATCCGGGGACGTACCGCCAACGCACGATGCCGACAGACACACTGGTGCAACACGGAGGACGGCAGGTCCCATCCTGTCCCGGCCCGTCTTTCAGATCTCTTGACAACCAAATCGGCCGTGCGTGCATAGCCCAGGGCATCATCCGTCCCCAAGCGAAGCTGTCTGTCCACCTCTAGCCACGCTGCGTTTATAAGTCGGAATGATTTGGAGAACTTTTGGAGAAGCAGCCATGACAGATACAGGTGTACTGTCCGGCCGGTGCGGGGAGGGGCTCTTCCCGAGTCCGGGGTGACAGTCAAGCTCCGGGGTGCACGGCCCGGTACCGCTGGCCTCCAGATGAAGAGGCAGAGTTAATCTGCGTTGTGGGGGTCGTGCTCTTGTTACGGAAGAGTCAGGACTGACTCATGGCCTTGTCTTGTATAGGCCATGGACTATCAATGCCTGCTCCCGTTTCATCGCCTCGTTTTCCTCTTTGGCACTTTTCCTCCCGTGGCACGTTCAACCATTTGATATCTCTTGCTTGTCCCTTTGTTTGCATTGCCTGTGTGGCGTGGGTGGTCCCATGCTCATAAGTGTGTGCGACTGTACTCCATTTGCTAGAACTGCTCACGCTGATACTATTACATGATCTCGGATATGGACACCAGAAGCTCGGCTGTGGGCCGTATTTGAGTTTACGCTAATGCTCACTGCCGCTTACTCGCAATGGAGCATATTGTTTTGTCTTTTTGTTCCTTCAGAGTATACCACCCTAGTTTGTAATCGAAATGAACAGGCTCGGAGCACTGCAATACAGCCCCTGTAGAGCCTTAATAACCCCCTGACGTACAAGGAACGGAGAGCCTCCTGCCGGCCCCCCGAGAATCGGCCACGGGGGTATGGGGAGGCTCTTGAACTCAACCAACGACAGCATCGACTTTCACCAGAGGCTGACTGCTAATTACCTGAGCCCCTCGCACACGCCGACTCGGACCTTGCCCGCAATCATGGTATCAAAGTCGAGGTACTAGGTTAGGTTGCCTGTTGGCTTCCGCGGCCGGCCAAGGCCTATCAGACTCACCCAGTACTTGTGAAACTCGACATCGATGCCATGACTAGAGTTGCCGCTGCCGCCCACCCAACAACCGGCAGGGGTCCCAAATCGCGTGCTAGCCACGAAAGGCCTAAAGCTGCTTCCTTATCTCGGGGTTTGCCTAGCACTAATAAAGTAAGGGCAGACAGGCAGCCTCCCTTTCCCCCGCATCTGAGGCTCACCCTGACCTTGACCTCACGGACCCCTTGGAGAAATAGGCAAAGATATGCCGAGTACATAAGAAGCCATTTCCTCACTCCGGTGACAACGGTCGTTGGACTGCAGCCTTTTACTTCTTGATTGCTTCTTCCACGACCACAAACTGACCTCGCTTCGCGCTTTGTTTCCCCTTCAAAGCAAACCCCTCTGCGACGAATCTAGAGACAGAGCTGCGGACAAGGACGCACCAGAACCGACCAAGATGACGGCGACACAGGGATATGACCTTATTGTCGTTGGAGCAGGTACGTACCAACCACGACTCCTCCGTGTCGCGAATCCAGCTTGACTAACGCTTACCTCGTTTCCCCACAACAGGATGGTATGGCCTAGCCGCCGCCAAGTCGTACCTAGTTGTGCACCCGGAGCACCGCGTGCTCGTCCTCGAGGCAGAGCAGTCGGTCGGTGGGACCTGGTCCAAGGACAGGCTGTACCCGGGCCTCAAGTCCAACAACCTCTGGGGCTCGTACGAATACCCAGACTTCCCAATGTCCGAGGCCAAGTACGGCGTTGGGTACGGCCAGCACATCCCCGCCGCCGTGCTGCACCGCTACCTGACCGACTTTGCCAAGAAATTTGGCGTCTTTGAGCGGACGCGGTTCCAGACAAAAGTCACGGCCATCGAGGCCAACGAGGCCTCGGGCGGCTGGCGAGTGCACACGGTCAGCATCGGCGACGGCAACGGTGCCACCAAGGGGGAGACGAGCGTACTCGAGACAGACAAACTCATTGTCGCCTCCGGGCTCACGTCAGAGCCCAATCTACCACGGTACAACGGTCAAGACACATTTACCTCCGAGTTCTTCCACGCCAAGGACTTCTGCCGCAAGGCCGACGTCGTCAAGACGGCCAAGACGGCCGTGGTCGTGGGCGGCGGCAAGTCGGCGCTCGACTGCGCGTACGCACTCGCCGTCGAGGGCGGAGCCACGGTGCACCTCGTCATCCGCCCCCGCGGCGACGGCCCACTGTGGCTCGCGCCGGCGTTCGTGACGCCGCTGAAGCGCATGATGGAGGAGCTCCTGGCGACGCGGCTCCTGACGTGGTTCAGCCCGACCATCTTCGGCGCCGAGGACGGGTACGGCGGCATCCGCCGGTTCCTGCACGGCACGCGCATGGGCAACTGGCTCGTTAGGAGCTTCTGGGGGGTCCTCCGCGCCGACGTACTCAGCGCCCACGGCTACTCCAAGCACGCCGAGGTCGGCAAGCTCACGCCCTGGCAGAGCCCCATGTGGACCGGGTCGGGCGTGGGCATTCACAACTACGACTCGGACTTTTTCGAACTCGTGCGTGGGGGCAAAGTGCTCGTGCACGTCGCCGACATTGACGAGCTGCGCGGCCGCAGCGTGTTCCTGTCGTCGCGGGGAAAAGACCAGCCCATCGAGGACGTCGACGTCGTCATCTGCGCGACGGGCTGGAAAAAGGACGCCGCCGTCGCGATCCGCGGGCTCGACGTGGGCCTCGCCGCGCAAGATGCCGACCGGGCCAAGCTCATCGCCGAGGCCGACGCGCAGGTCCTCAACGAGTTCCCCATGCTCAAGGACCAGCCCATCCTCACCTACAACAAGGCCACTGGCGACAACATCCCTCCGGCCGCCGTCGCCGCCACCGCGGCAAAGTCGAGCAGCGCCGAGCCCCTGCGCAACTACCGCTACATTGTGCCCACGCAGGCCTACTTTAGCCGGTCGTTTGCGTACGCAGGGATGGTGTCCACCGTAACGACATCCATCTTCGCGTCGGTCCAGGCACTCTGGATCACGGCGTACCTCGACGGCCGGCTGTCGCGCGAGCCCGCGACCGGCGACGACGTCGTCCGCGAGGCGGTGCTGCATACCCAGTGGAACAAGTGGCGCTACCCGTGCGGCTACGGCGCCAGCCTGCCCGACTTTGCCTTTGACTCGATCCCCTACGTCGACCTGCTCGTGCGCGACCTCGGGCTCGACAACCACCGTGGCAAGTCGCGCCTCGCCGACGTCTTCCTCCCGTATAAGCCCCGCGACTATGCCGGGCTGGACCAGGAGTGGCTGGCGTCGCAACAGGACAGCGGCAAGGTCTGAAGATGGGGCCAGAACGAAGACTAGGGCGGACGAGAGGTTGAAAAAAAAATGTGTGTCTCAGGGCTCTTTTTGGGCTCAATTTGTGAAAATGATTGGTTGGTTAAGATGATAGCAGGTAATGAGGGCCGCCTATTAGAGATCTCCTCTCGGACAGGGAACACCCGTATCTGATGAAAAAGACCTGGCCTCGAGATCCCCGGTTGCTGCGGCACGACTGTTTCGCAGAGCGCGGAAAAAAGAGATCTCGAGTGACCGAGATGATGTCGGACGCAGGTGGTAGTTTGCGCTGCGTCTCCCTCCCTGATCCGTGGACACCGCGGCGCAAAGGGCGTCTAGTCAGCCTTTTTATTTTGACATTCTCTCGAATCTCTGTAAGAAGAATGAAATAAATGAGATATTACGATATACCTTAGTTTTGCTGGGTCTTCCGTTACGCTTTTTCTGGGGGTGCCGTGCATTCGGGAACCTGATTGTGAACACCACCTGGGAAGAAGAACCGTACTGGCATGGTGCATGACAAGCTAGTTTGATGTGACAGACACTCTAATCAGCAGTGCCCTTTAAGTTGAGTCAGCGAAACAGAAGCGGATTGCGGAGGGGGGGATGGAGATTCTCTGGAACTTCACCCACATCCCAAATCAGCACAGATCTGGTCCAAGGGGTAAATATTGTACAATGAACCCAACAAAGAAATAGAGATAATAGTTCATCACTGCGCGAGTGAGATGGAGATGTGCAGAGTATCCAGGAGGAAGGGTGTGTGCCCTGTGTTTGTGCTGTTGGCGGACGGAAAAGCAACTTTTCAAACCGCCAGCTGTTGTCTCAACCACCCTTCTCGCGATCTTGTGCAGGCTTACAAATTGGGACGCAACCGCATACACGCACTTACAAGTGTGTGTAATGCAATCTGCAGCCAGCCAGCCTGCCTGCCAACAAGCGAGTTAACCATGTCCGTACAGTGTGTCAATTCTGCCTAGGATGCCGTTTACGCCCGTTGCCTTGACATACCTTCCAGTCACCCTTCCTGTTCCTTGCAAGACTGCAACGGTCTTTAGCTCAGTGCAGAGATGGTGGAATCGCGCAAACGAGTACGATGTAAGTAACTGCGTACCTTTCAACAACGCCAGGGGTCCCTCTCTCGAGGGAACCACGCTAAGTGAGGCACGAAATCCAATAGTGTTCAGCTGCGCACTCTGAAAGGGGAAAAGCCTGAGCCACTGGCGTTAGTTAACATACCCCATCCAGGGGCAAATCTCGCAGGTAGCTCCTCCTCCAAAATTTGAACCAATTTGATTTTTCTCTAGATCATCTCAGATGCTTCATCTGGCGGAGGGCTGCTTACTTGTACTGGGTGTGGAAAGGCCATCGGGCAATTCAGACGAGATACTGCCGGCGCTCGTGAGAAAGCGTATCATGATTTCGATTGCTCAGGTCGAAGCAAACAGGTTTTGTCCGAAGCAACTCGATCCTGAATTTGGCTCCCATGAACCGAGGTGAGACTTCGAAATCGAACCACTTTGCAATCTCATTTGCCCCCACCGCCCGCGATTGGAGGCTAGCTGAACTGCTGAAGCTAGCGGCTCAGCTTTTCCCGGAGGTCGCCGTTCAGCTGCAACGATGTCGACCTAACTCGTCCCCCGCGAGCTCCTGGGGTACCCGGCTCACCAAAGATCAAAGGACATGTTGCTAGATACGGAATCGTGGGCCTCGTATCGAGTTGTCATTGTCGTGCTATTTTTCGAAGCGTCTCCACGCGACGACAATGGGCTGGAATATATGTGGCACTCCTTGCCCTGCCAGTAATTTTTCTTGATCTTTCAACCGCCCAGTCACTGTACTTTGCAGCTCTCTCCACGATCGTTCTCTGCAATCAAACTCGCTTCGTCGCTCGTTAATATCAATCCCGCAATCAAAGATTCGTCACAATACTCGCTTAGCAAAAACAAAACCTCACAGAAGACCCCCGCAGCAACGAAGCCAGCGAGTATCGAATATCACAATGCACGTCACTAGCTTCATCACGCTATCTGCGGCGGCCCTTGCGTCGGCCGTGCCGCACGCACGCCGCCAGAACGACACGGTCCCTACGTCCAAGTGCGCCGGCTTGCCATTCTACCTGCAGGTCGACGGCGTGACCATTGCCGACCCAGAACAGGATCCACTCCTGCAAAAGGGCGACGGCAAGTTCATCGCCATGACCGACCGCGACAATGGCTACGGCACGCTCGAGGGCAGCCCGACGGCCGACAACACCACCGCCGCGGGCGGCGGGGCGGCGCTGTTCCGCATCGACGAGAAGGAGCGCCTGGTACATGTGGACTCGGGCAAGATCCTCAACACGTACGCCGCATACCGGTCGAACCAGGTGTACTGGGACCTAGAGGAGTACATTTCGAGCCCGTGGGAGGCGCCGACGTGCTGGGTCGTGTCGGAGAAGGTTGCGGGCAGGACGTACACGCAGTGGAGCCGGCACCTGCGGTGCGAGAAGCAGCGGCAGGTCGAGTGGTCGACGTGCTTTGCGGGCGACGACAACGGGCAGTTGTACATGACAGCCAGCGCAGCAGGCCAGGGCCCCGCGTGCGGCGGTGTCAAGCTCAAGGCTGTGTTTGCGCAGGCGACTCGGGAGCAGCAGGCGGCGACGGAGGTGTGAGTCGGAGGTTTGCAGAGTCGAGAGGGCAGGGACAGCAGTGCATGTTGGTAGGAACTTTTGCGGTGGCGCCTGCGAGGTGGTGCTGGTGTTGGTCGTGGCAGCGCGCGCAGGGTGGCCTTGGGGGCGGTCCCAGGTGCCTGGCCTGGTCCCAAGTACCTGGTAGCCCGAGGCCTGTTGGAATGTCGGGCCGAGCGGGCCCCTGCCGTCATCGGTTGCAACTGCCACAGCTGCCACAACCGCCACAGGCACCCAACCATGATGCCTTGTCGTGCTCCTGCTCGTTGCAATATATTGTTACCATCTTCGCCCCCGAGACTCGTCGACTTGTCCATGTCTGAAACCTGCGACCTCGGGCTGCCAGCAGCCGGTCACATGGACTGTCCCAAACTGCATGCCAGGGACCGGGCGGCTGGGATGTCTCCTGCACACCACTTCGTCACCAATCACCGCCCGACACACAAGCGCCTGTTCTGCACTGCCGACGCCTCACCGTGGCCATGGGTCGTGTCTCTTCCCTGCCAACCACTGTCCCGGATCCTGCCCAAGCTCAGTCCCAGCCCGCCGGGTCTCGATCCCACTAGCACATCTCATCGCCAGACAAACACACCGCGGCACGTCCCGCATCATGCGCTGGGCTTCTCTCGGGGCCCAGACCCGATGCCCAGACCCGACCAGCAGACAGGCATCCGCGGGATCAAAGGCATCAAAAGGATCAGACAGGCCGATGATGTAGTCCAGTCGCGACCCCATCTCCTTCTCTGCTGCCCTCTTCTCACTCGAACCCTGTTCTACTCCCGCTCATCCCGGTATCCCACCAACTACGAGTTTCTCAGATTTAAACATGGAGAATGACGACCAAGACCTCATCGACGTCCCCCAACATATTCGCGACCATGTCATGGAAGGCAGGTTCAGATACCATGCCTATGGCCACGGCACCTATGCTTTCCCCAACGACGACACCGAGCAGAGCTGCGACGAGGAAGCATATCAGTCGAGTCTCATACTCTGCGGAGGACACCACCATCTAGCCCCCGTGGCCCGTGCTCTCGACGTGCCCGGATCAAAAGTCCTTGATTTAGGTAAAATCCCACCGAAAACTACGACCTACCGCAGAACCACCTAAGCCCGCCTCGATGCATCATCTACTGACTCCATTTCAAGGCACCGGTACAGGGCTCTGGGCTCTTGACAGTGAGCTTTGTCTCGTGCCGAGAGGAGAAATGTACTGACAATCACAAAGTGGGAGATCTGTATCCGAATGCTCAAGTCCTGGGGATTGACATCTCGCCCATACAGCCCTTGTTGGTTCCCCAAAACGTCAAGTTCCTTGTCGCAGATATCGAGCAAGACATGGGCGTTGACAGGGGCTCCTATGACTACATCCACGTCCGCCACACTGTTCACGCGATCAGGGATAAGAGCCACTTCATCAGAGACGCGTACCGGTATGTTACTCTAGCCAACTCCGACACTCCATTTTTCGAACGGCCCAGATGTTGGAGAGCAAGACTGTCTCGTGCAGAGTTGTGGAACCAGCAGACTGCTCACGATATCCATCTGTATCAGGCTCCTACGGCCAGGGGGCTACATCGAGTTTCATGGCCTCGACCACATACCGCGATATGGTGACAAATCCCCCGCGCAAAGCACTCCCTCTTCAATCCACGAGCTTGCAGAATACCTCACCGAGGGTATTAAAAAATGCTCCGGTGCCGACTTTAACGCGATTACGCACGTGGGGTCGATGCTGTCTCTTGGTGGCTTCGAGGATGTGACGAGCGAGATGCACAAGCTGCCACTGGGCGGCTGGCCACGAGATGCGGCAATGCGGAGGTGCGGCTTACACACGCAGTCTGTGTTCACACGGGGGCTGCGAGGCAAGTGTGCTCGGGCGATGGGACCCAGTGGTCTCGGGTGGAAGGATGAAGACATTGAGGCTTTCCTCGTTGCATGCAGACGCGAAGCGGGGGATCCCAGATCCCGCACCTGGTTCCCATACCACATTGTATACGCCAGGAAGCCGATTTACGCCAAGAAGCTCTGATTGTGTCTTGTTGAGGAATAAAGATCTGACTGGGCAAAGACTGTTAGTCAGCGCCCCCCCCCCTGTCTGGCACCGTTGATGACGTGGGGCGGATTACTCCGTGCGCTGGCGGGTGAATTGTCTTTCCCGGCTCTACTCGGAGTTCGGGGAGTGCCTGCACTTGGGGCTGCACGTCCCCATCTCCGTAAGCGCGAAAGCGCGAGAAAGTGACCCCGAAAAGTTTACCCGCTCCTTACACTAATAATGGGTCCGTCCCCTGCCAATACAGCCAGCACGGAGCCTCCATAATCGTATCATCCAGGATATTCTTAAAGTACGGGACTGCATCGCCATGAGCCGCATTGAAACAAAGGGTCCTCAGACTTCAGTTGTCAAGCAATCCCAGCGCCTGTCTTGCGCCCTTCAAGTTCAGCAGAGATCGTAAGACAGTACCATGGTTTCGGAACGGGCCGATGTCGCAGGCAGTGGCGGCGCCACGAAGCTTGACACTCACCAGAAGGAAGCCTCTTCTACAACCCTCGAAAAAGTCGCCAACGACGATACTTCATCGATGCCAAATATGGCACCACAGGCTACTCCAGCTCGCGGTAGCAGCAGCAGCAAGAGCGACCACTCTAACGACACGGTGGCTGCCGAAGAAGGTGGGCAGCAGCCGGGCGACGCGTTCCTCGTCGAGTGGGCGGGTGATGGCAGCAGCGATCCGCTGTGTCCAAGGAGCCTTACAAAGGCGCGGAAATGGGTCATTGTCGTCGTCGTCGCTACGGCTAGTTTCTGCGTGTAAGTCGCCCTGCGTGTGCCATGCCCACGTGCTTTGGTGCAACACCACACTCCGAGACAAGGCCGTCCACACTTGCTGACCGCAGGCCGTGTCTTGCCATGCCATCCTTCCAGAACAGGCGCCAGTTCCATCTACACGTCTGCCTACGCGCCCATGGAGGCAGAGTTTGGTAACTCGCGCATCGTGTCGACGCTTGGCCTCTCCCTCTTTGTGCTGGGACTCGCCATCGGCCCAATGCTGTTTGGGCCCCTGAGCGAGTTCTACGGCCGCCGCCCCATCTACCTCGTCGCGTGGACCATGTACACCATCTGGATCATCCCGCAGGCCGTCGCGCCCAACATGGCCACCATGCTCGTGAGCCGCTTCCTCAACGGCTTCTCGGGAAGTACCTTCCTGGCCGTGTCGGGCGGCACCGTCAGCGACCTCTTTGCACGCGAGGATCTCCAATGGCCCATGGCCATCTTCTCCGTCTCGCCCTTCATTGGGCCTTGCATTGGGCCTCTGATCGGCGGCTTCATCAACCACAACACTCCTGTCTGGCGCTGGACCTTCTGGGTCCTTCTCATCTGGGCTGCCGTCCTCGAGGTGGCCATTGTGACTCTAGTTCCTGAAACGTTCCGTAGGTTACCCACCCTATGTATTTCATTCAACGGATTCTCGTCTTCGTAGCTAACATGCATCCGCCCGCAGACCCCGTGCTGCTTCGTCGCAAGGCGCGGCAAATGCGCGCCGATACGGGTGACAATAGATGGCACTCTGCCACCGAAGAGGTCCGCGACAAGGACGGCCCTCCCCAGGCCAAAGCCAGCATGAGCTCGATCGCCCACGCCATCGGGCTGTCGCTCCAGCGGCCGTTCCAGCTGCTCATCTTCGAGCCCATGTGCATCTGCCTGTGCACCTTCACGGCGATCCTGCTGGCCATCTTGTACCTCTTCTTCGGCACCTTCCCGCTCGTCTTTGGCACCGTCTACGGCTTCACGCTCGACAAGATTGGCCTCTCGTTTCTTGGCATTGGCATCGGCCTGGTTGGCGGCGTCTTTACAGATCCCATCTGGACAAAGGTGCGCGCGAGGCTGAGCCGCAAGCTCGCCGAGGAGACGGGCGTCGAGGGCGGCAGCGAACCCGAGTTCCGCCTCCCTCCCGCCATGCTGGGCTCGTTGTTCGTGCCGACCGGCTTGTTCATCTTTGCTTGGACGTGCTACCCGTCAGTGCACTGGATCGTGCCCATGATTGGATCCATGCTCTTTGGTTTTGGGTAAGCTTCCTTCTTCTCTTAATGAAGACACACACGAGACTGACCAGCCATTTCCAAAAACAGCAATAGCTTGGTATTCACAAGCGTCTTTACTTTTCTGGTAAGCCGAAGTCGCAGTGATGATTCGAACCTGCGTTTTATTACGCAGAAAATGCTGACACCCACGATTTTCAGGTCGATGCATACCCGGACCACGCGGCCAGCGCAATGGCGGCAAACACATTCACCCGCTGCCTTCTCGCAAGTAAGTCCCAAGGCACACCTCGATCCATCTGACTAGCAATAGAATTCCCCGTTCTGACCCGATCCCGATCTACCCAGCTGCGTTCCCGCTGTTCGGCCACCAGATGTACCAAACCCTCGGGATACATTGGGCGTCGTCACTCGTGGCATTCCTGACGGTAGCCATGGTTCCGTTTCCATTCCTGTTCTTCAAGTACGGCAAAGCCATGCGAAAGAGGAGCAGGTTTGCCAAAAAATAGAATAAAAAGCCAAGAGGGAGGGGGGATGAAAGCATAAGCATGATTTCATATAGACTTGCATCCATTGCGTTGAACTTTTATCACATAAGGTACACAGCATAGCACATCATAGAAAGCTTTCTTGGGTAATGGCCTTTGCGATTAATATTGGTTTTATTCTCTTTTCCTGTTTGGTCCACTTGTTTTATGTGCTGCTACGAATGTGAATCTCGGGATGACATTGTGCAATGTTGAGCAGAACCGGTAAGGTTACAGATGGGGATGCGTCTTGTGAGCATTTCATGCTGTTGACTCGCGGGCGAAACACCTTATACATAGGCGGATGTGTGCATCAAGTCTTCTACTAAGCTCAATAGCCATTCACTGCTGGATCATTGAAGAACAGCCGCAAACCAATGGAATAAGGCCGGAACTGCCCAGCCGAAAGTGGGTGTGTTGCCGTCTTAGGAAAGGCGATAGAGTGTGGGGTTTGGGCATTGTAGTTGACACATGATACCATTATGAATCACACTGAGCACTACCAGCGTAGAGCAGCTCTTTCCTTCGTGGTGGCATCCGCGCAAATAGCGTCAATTAGATATTTGTAGGCAATGTCTTCAATGCACATTCACTCTCAACATCAACAAGTCTAGGACTCTGCCAGAGGCATCCATTCCCCCCCATACGGCCCTCTATTTATCGGTACACTTGACCTGTACATATCCCAATAACTGCACAACGCCCTGCCTCAGCAAGTGGGAAGGGACCTCCAAGCACCAACAGATACTGATATAAAATCGCATCTCATCCTGCTTCAGTCCCATCTCAGTCATGGCCCCGTCAAAACTCTACACCCACCTCATGCACCTCGCCAAGCGCCACGCCGACGGCGACGACATCCTCTCCCTGCGGCACCCAGACGCCGTGCACGGCTGGGGCCACGCGCGCCTCGTCTCGCAGCACCCGCCCCTGCAGCACCGGCTCACAAACGACGGGCTGCTCGCGCACTTCGAGAGCACGGGCAGGCTCCTGGCCTCGTGCCGGGGCGAGACGCACGACATCATGGTCGACGAGCACCAGCGGAAAGCGACCATCCGGATGAGCTACCACCTCGTCACGATCGCGCCACCACCCGGCGGCGGCGAGGTCGTCGAGAACGACCTGATCTGGACCCTGCGGTTCAGCGGGGAGGACGACGTCGCGGATGTGAGGATCATCGAGAGCGTCGAGTACATTGACCCCACGGCGAGCGGGCGGGCGAACCAGCTGCTTAGGGAGGCTGGGGTCGAGATTGGCGATGATGTTGTGGGCGGGCTGGGTGTTGTGCTGCAGTGAAAGCGTTCAATTGGGGTGGTTCATGGGGAGATGGAAGTTGGTTGGTGGGTAGACGTATGTGGTGTGTGTGGAAGCAGGTATCCTCACACAACGACATTGACCGAGCAGACTGCCCAGTATGTCAACACCGGAAAGATGAGTGCTTCTTCAAGGCAGGCGTGAGACGCCATACATGGCATGCTGCGCTGATATCTTGTGAGGGGCAACCGAGACCACTATTGGCACGATGTCTCGTGTAACGTCAATCACGCACACAACTTGACTAGTCTTCTTCCTGGTGGGCTCTCATTGGTATTTTGCGATCAGGGGCGAAACTCTGCCGCTTTTTCGTTGGGGGGGGGCTGGGTGCCACTCTGAATTGTCTAATACTACGAGGGAACAAGAAAACGGCGATGATCACGTTTGATTCACTGATGCCTCGGGAGGAATCGCAGACTGTTTGGTAGTCGGGTTTTTACCAGTGCGCTATCGAGAGAGATGTTGCTGAGAAGCCAGCGCAGGTTCGTGAAACCACCGGGAACCTGCTGCCTCATGAAATAAAACCAAAGTCTCAACCTCCATTGACCAGTTCTAGCACTTGCACGAAGGGAATGAAATGCTCTGGGGGCGCTGCAGAAAGACCGCCCAAGCTTCCAGGAGTGTGTCATATATCTGTGGAACAATCTATCATTGACCATTCCCCCTGTAGAGAATACGGAATTTCTTTCACTGGTGGACCGGAGCGACAGGGCTTTGCGTTGAATGCCTCTCGAGTTGACTTGGAATTTGGCCCGGGGCTGCTTCGGGCCGCCTGTGGTGCGCCGCCGGGGATAACACCCTCTGGTTCCGGGAAAGTCATTGGTCGTTCGTTCCCCAACCTTCTAGTTCGGACTCTAGCGGTTCCATCCTGTGTGTCTCACGCACGTCTCTTTCTGTACCTCATCTCAACGTCATGTCTACAGTGTCTGCCTCTACTGCCGCGCCAAGGTGAACACACACGGAGGAAGAGCTCACACTCAGTGCTGAAAGGCTTTGTTGACACGAATTGTTGGGTAATCGGAGCACGACCCGGTTAGGAGCTTCCAGGAGACGATCTCGCCCTTTCAACAGTCGCAGTACTTTTCTTCCCGCTTTTTGGGGGGAAAAATGCAGGACACGATGGAGGCCTTGACATCTACCTCGTCAGCGCCTTCCCGTCCGCCGGTCAAGCAGCGCGGCATCGTCAGACGGGTTCTGCGGTGGTCGCCGCCGTGGACGAGATGGGACCCCGATGCCAATCACGACCTCAACTGGAGTATTAGCATCCTCTTTGCACTCGTACGGCCCTTCTCCTCACCCTGCTGATTCCTGGTTTATGCAATATCTTTGCACGAGGATATCATCCTTAGCTAACCAGGTTGCACCCACGCAAAACAGACCGCCGCGTGCAGCGTCGCCAACTTGTACTACAGCCACCCCATCCTCAACGTACTGGCAAACGAGTTTGGGATATCGGACGAGCGCGCGTCGCTGGTGCCCACAATCATGCAGGGCGGCTATGCGTGCGGCCTGCTTTTCGTGATTCCCCTTGGGGACGTCCTGCCCCGTCGGCCCTTTGTGATTGCGCTGATGACGGTTACGGCGGTTCTGGTAAGCACGGAAACCCCGCTATCTATCTACAGAATTTTCCCGTGTGCGATGACTCTATAACTGGCTCAGACTGACACAGGTGGCGAACTAGTGGCTCGGGTGCATCCTGACATCGTCTTTCTCGGCATTTTTGGGCCTCTCGTTTGTCGTGGGCGTGGCGACCGTGACGCCGCAGCTCATGTTCCCCCTGGCCGCGCAGTACGCGCCGGCAAGGAACAAGGCCGTCATGATATCCGTCGTCATGTCGGGCATCGTGTTCGGGATCGTGGTGGCACGCATACTGTCGGGCGTGGTCGCGCAGTTCACCGCGTGGCGTGTCGTGTACTGGGTGGCGCTCGGGTGGCAGGCCGTCATCGTCGCGCTCCTGTTCCTTACTATGCCAGACTACCCCGTGCTCGCAGCGCCGGGGACGTCGTACCCAGGCACGCTGCGCAAGATCATCAAGCTGCCGTTTCAGTACCCCGTGCTCACGCAGCAGAGCATGATCGCGTTCCTCGTCATGGCCGTCTTTACGAATTTCTGGACGACGCTGACGTTCCAGCTGGCGCACGTATTCCGGCTAAGCACGCTATCTATCGGGCTCTTTGCGCTGACGGGCTTGCTGCCGGTGCTGCTGAACCCGTTCATCTCGCGGTTTCTGACCTCACGTGTGCACCCGACAGGCACGCTACTCGCAGCGCTGGCCACGGGACTAGTCGGGGCGTGCGTGGGGACCTTTGCGGGCAACAACGGCTCGAGCCTGGCGGGCCCTGTGCTGTGGGCGCTGCTGGGGGACGTGGCGATGAACACAGTGGTGGTGGCGGGGCGGGTGGCCTTCGCTCACGTAGAGCCGCGGGCGCAGAACGCCGTCAACGCCGTGTACATGGTGTTTACGTTCAGCGGGCAGCTGTGCGGGACGGCGGCGGGCAACGCGCTGTACGCGCGCGGGGGTGGCTGGCGTCGGGAGGGCTGTCTATCGCGATGCTCGGGCTGGCGGTGGTGATCAATGTTGCGAGGGGCCCGCACGAGGAGGGCTGGGTTGGTTGGAGGAGGGTGGGATCTGAGGGGCAGAGAGCGGAGGCGGGTAAGAAGACACCGCTGCCATCGCAGTCGCAGTCGCAGGATGCCGTCAGTGGTAGTCCAGGTGAAGCATCTGGGGAGGACATGGAGAAGGGAGTTGTTGCAGGTGCAGACGGGTCAAAGAGAGAGTAAACTACGCCAGTGCACACAGCGTGCTCCGTAGTGCAGGAGTGGGAATCCCTGCTAGCCGTGGTGGGGGCGGCGCGGCAGTGACTGGCAGCGGTTGTGGCTGCGGTCGGGGATTTACGTAGTAAACTTAACTTGGCTGTAAGGTCTAGAGTCAGGGGTTTCCGCCAGGGGGTGGATTCCGCCACCCTCAACAGTGTACACCACGATAACTTCAATTAATCATTACACTACTAATTCGCTATAGAATGATGAGATATTTTGTAAGGCTATTATATATGGCTATTCCTCTAATTCCTCTAATTCTAAAGCTTTTGCGGCTTTGCGATATTGTTTAGTAACCTCTACCTTCCGCTGTTTTAGCTTCTTCGCTTTATTCGCTACTAACGTGGTTTACGACTCCCATACTTACTTACGATTAATAAAAAGCTTTATAGCGTTATCGCGCTTAATCCTTTTACGGGGGAGGGGGGTAAGGCTCTCGATCTCTATATCTTTATAGGCGATTTCCTCGCGGAGGGCTATAACTATCATCGCGAGGTCGTTAAGGCCCTTCCCGGTTTTCTTTAGGATGTAACGATAATCCCGCTCTACGTTATACTATTTACCCTCGATTAAGCGAATCTAGGCTACGAGGTCTATAGATTTACGAGGAGTATTAAATTCCTCGATAGGATCGTCGAGGGGGGGAGGTTCGAGCTCTAGTGTAGTAGGTGCTCTGTCGGTATCGAGGACTCGATCTTCGATAGTACGCTCCGCGTCGATAGGCTAGATCGACGCCCTTCTAAAGCCTACCTCTATATTAAACTTCGTGAAGGCTACTATTGCTATAATTATATAGGCTCTAAGGAACCGTTACTTCTAAAGGGGGGTAGTGACGCTATACGAAGCCTAGGCCTTTATCTCTCGACGATAACGACGTTTTAGAACCGAGAAAGGTACGACGTCGAGAGGCTACGTTTAGTAAGATATATACGGAGGTAGGTACTCTAAATGGACCTTATTACGCTAGTAGTAGTACTAGAATTCCTAGGTAGTATACGTCGAAGCTCCGTTAATAACTAGTAACCTCTATTCGTTACGGAAGGGCTATATTTCTAGGAGATAAACCTCCTAAAGCTAGTTATAGGCGATCTCTACGTTAGACTACCTAGACGACGTTACTTCGAACTTAGCGAACTTTAATTCGGGCGGCTAGTCGTCTTTTTCTAGGAACTATTATACCTACGTATACTCGCCCTATATGATAAATATAGGAGTTAACCGCTCTCCGTCTATAGTAATAGCCTCGATAATAGATACCTAGTAAGATACGTCGGACGAATCTATCTCGGTCCTCTTAATATAGGTACTACTAACTACCTTACCCCGGAAGGAGTCGCCTTCCTAAAGCCCGGTTTCATCTATGTTAGTAATATTATTAAACTTAATCTTCTTCGAGTCGATCTAGTACTCTAGGTTACGATAAAAGGCTACTAGGGTCTCCTTATTAGTTCCTTTAGCCCTCGAGGATTTAAGGGGGTAACTAATCTTCGTAGTAAGCTTAGGGTAGCGGGCGAGGTACTAGTCGACCTATCGCGACCCTAGGCGGTCGAGGGTACTACCTACGTTAACGATAGCTTATATAAAGTATATAACCTAGGATCGTAGCGGTGTATACCTAGCGGCTTCTTCATTAGTAATCTAGTCGGCTAGGAACGATTCCTAGCTTAGTGTAAGCCTCTATTACTACTAATAGCTCTATCGCGTACTCTCTACGCCGTCGATACGTCCGCGTAGGGTCGACCGGGGCACCCTAAACGAATTAGCGGCTTTCTTAACCTATTCGCTATTCTCGTAGGCCTCTATAGCCTAGGAGATTCTCTATTCCTTATCGATATTAACGGGCTTAAGCTTAGTTATTTTAGACGCGTTAGGACTAAGTTATATGCTCTTGAAGTTATTGTTGTGATAATTACTATACACGCGACGTACATGTGGAGGGGGTGGCGGAATCCACCCCCTAGCGGAAACCCCCTCACCCACCTCTACTCTACTCCGCAGCGTCCAGTGTCCAGGAGCCTCGCAATCAACGTCCTCCGCCGCTGCCACACGACTGCCTCGGTCTATACTGCGCTCGACGACGCATTGCGGTATTATCCTCCTCGCTCGCCCTCGCTCGCCCTCGCCCGTCCGCGGCCATGAGCTCATTTCCAGCCTGCATCGTGCACCCCGTCGTCCCCATCGGCGAGGGTTCTGCCAAGCCGATAAGAGTGGCCCCGGTGCGACGCTGGGTAACTGCAAGAGGAAGGCACGACAGCCCAGGCCGGCCATGATCACCAACACCGCCAGCACACATGCATGTACGCCGCGTCCCTACCGGCACGCGCCTGTGCCGCACCCGCCTGTGTCCGTGTCTTGCGCGCCCGCTCGCCTTTCCCAAGACTCTGCTTGCCCAACACAGAAGGCACGCACGATGCCATGGCTCGGCCCTGCAGGGTGGCGTCCGTCCACTGTCACCACCGCCAATGGCCGAGTCGACCCGGCTACACAGAGTACATAAGACCAGCGAGCGGCTGCGTTTCTGACCGAGCGCTCGTCTTCTTCTCCGCCCACGCCTCGTCCCTCTTGCGCCTCGGTCGTCTTCCCTTTGGCCCTCCACCTCGCCTTGCGTGCCTCCCACCGCGACAATGAGAACCTGCCAGACCCTCGCCGTCGCAGCGGTCCTGCTCCAGGCCGTTGTCGCCATCGAGCCCCCTCGCCAGCCTCAGCAGCCCCTCGGCGGCGGCGACAAGCTCGTCTCCTGGAACGACACCGTCGTCAGAAACCGCTTCCGTGCCAGCTCCACCTCGGTCAGCTGGCTTTCTGGCGGCCAGGACGGCGAGTACATTTTCCAGGCCGCCGACGGTGCTCTCGTCCTCGAAAACTTCATCACCAGCGAGAACAAGACCTTTGTCGCTGCCGACCTTCTCCCCGCAGACCTCCACGAGTACTGGCTCCGCAGTGACCTTCAGAAGGTCCTCGTTGCCACAAACTACACCAAGCAGTATCGCTACACGTACTTTGCCGACTACTCGGTCCTCGACGTCGCCACCGGCAAGTCCGAGCCCCTTGTCGACGATCAGGTCGGCGACATCCAGTATGCCGAGTTTGCCCCCACCGGCGATGCCATTGCCTTTGTCCGAGGCAACAACCTTTTCCTCAAGAAGAACGGCACTGTCACCCAGCTCACTGCCGATGGCGGCCCCGACATGTTCCACGGCGTGCCCGACTGGGTCTACGAAGAGGAGATGTTTTTCACCCGCAACACCTTTTGGTTCTCCCCCGACGGTCAGGCTCTTGCCTTTTTGAGCTTCAACGAGACTGGCGTCGAGACCTTCACTATTCCATACTACATGGACAACCAAGCCATCGCCCCGGTCTACCCCAAGGAACTCGACTTGAGATACCCCAAGGTCGGCACCACCAACCCCACCGTCTCCCTCACCCTCGTCAACATTGCAACCGAGGACAAGACCCCTATCGCGATTGACGCCTACGAGCCTACCAACTTGGTTATTGGAGAGGTTGCCTGGGTCACCAAGGAGCACAGTAGCCTGGTTTACCTCGCCTACAACCGTGTTCAGGACCGTTCGACTCACGTCAGAGTCGACGTGGGCTCGGACGGTACGGTGTCGTCGGAGAAGATCCGCGAGCGTGATGGCACCGATGGCTGGCTTGAAAACACCCTTGCCATCCAGTATGTTGGCGAAATCAACGGCAAGCCATACTACCTGGACCTCTCGGACGAGTCCGGTTGGAGTCACATCTACCTCTTCCCTCTGGACGGCTCGGAGCCAATCACAGTCACCGAGGGCGAGTGGGAAGTCACGGCGGTTCTCAAGGTCAATCTTGCAGAGAAGCTCGTCTACTACCAGTCCACCCAGGGTGACAGCATACAGCGCCACGTATTCTCCGTCTCTTGGGACACCAAGAAGACGACGCCTCTGGTTGACGCCGACGTGCCTGCTGCCTGGTCCGCCTCGTTCTCGTCTGGCGGCGGTTACTACATCCTGTCATACCAGGGTCCCGACGTGCCATACCAGGAGCTGTACGCCACCAATGACACAGCCACGCCTCTGCGCACCATCACGTCCAACCAGGTTCTCTGGGACCGCCTCCAGGAGTACAAGCTGCCCAACATTACCTACTTTACTCTTGAGCACCCCGATGGGTACAGCCTCAACGTGATGCAGCGCCTGCCG
Organism: Microdochium nivale; assembly: GCA_026745475.1. Taxonomy (NCBI): domain Eukaryota; kingdom Fungi; phylum Ascomycota; class Sordariomycetes; order Xylariales; family Microdochiaceae; genus Microdochium; species Microdochium nivale. The sequence continues at coordinate 2,239,186 of JANTFD010000006.1, read as the reverse complement.
CCCAACTTTGACCCGTCCAAGAAGTACACGACTCTGTTGACACCTTACGGCGGGCCCAACTCGCAGCGGGTGAGCATGACGTACAAGTCTCCGAGCTGGGACGCATTCATTTCTTCGGACCCGGAGCTCGAGTACATTTCTTACACTGTGGACAACCGCGGCACGGGCTTCAAGGGCCGTGCCTTCCGGTCGCTGGTCACTTCGCACCTTGGCGACTTTGAAGCCGAGGACCAGATCTGGGCAGCATCGGAGCTTGCCAAGCGCAACAGCTTTGTCGACGCCGACCACATTGGCATCTTTGGCTGGTCGTACGGTGGGTACCTGTCGGCCAAGGTTGTCGAGGCAGACTCTGGCGTCTTCTCGCTGGCGCTGATTGTGGCGCCGGTGAGCGATTGGCGGTTCTACGACAGCCTATACACGGAGCGGTACATGAAGACGACGCAGGACAATGCGGCGGGCTACAACGGGACGGCTGTGCGCAAGACCGAGGGCTTCAAGAACATTGCGGGCAAGGCGGCGATTCTGCACGGGACGGGTGACGACAATGTGCACTACCAGAACGCGGCGGCGCTGATTGACCTGCTGGTGGGCGCTGGGGTGACGGCCGAGACGGTGGACTGGCGGTCCTTTACGGACAGCGACCACTCGATTGTGTACAATGGGGCGAGCAACTACCTGTACAAGTACATGACGAGCCAGCTGTACGAGGAGAAGCAGCGGACCAAGGAGGGTGCGCTGACACACCAGTGGAGCAAGAAGAGCGAGCACCAGCACCAGTGGGAGGGCAAGTTGTAGATGTAATTAGCCTCTAGGGCAGCTGCTGTCAGCACAAGCAACACGACAGTCCTAATGCACACAGCATGATGACGAAATGATGGTGAATGCGGGGATGTGCGGAGCGGGCAGAGTTCCGCGCGTTGGAGCGGCCGAGAGTGGGTCTCGCCGAGAGTGGGGCTTCCCCTCCTCCGCATGGCGGCGGCTCCAGCCGGAGGAGCGCAGGAATCGAGAGTCGATGGCGGCAAGCGTCGGGGCTCTCTGTGTGTGCTCTGTAGATGCGAGTCCGATCCAACCCCGTCCCAGAAACACAGTCTTCTACTTTCGACTTCCCACTCACATTGAATAACATCTGTGCGCGTCTTTCCATCTGACCCGAGGCCCTGATTCCCTTGCCACACAGAAGCCATGCCCATCACAAACTTTGACTTCAAGGAGCGATATCGCTACCAGAACGGCTTCGGCTGCCAGCACGAGTAGGCACACCCATCCCCTTGCTCTCCTACCGATTCTGACGACAACGACACGACGCTCCAGGACCGAAGCTGCCCCCGGCGCTCTGCCCATCGGCCACAACTCCCCACAGAAGCCGCCGCACGGCCTGTACGCCGAGAAGCTGTCGGGCACGGCCTTTACCGCGCCGCGCCACGAGAACCAGCAAACATGGCTATACCGCATCCTTCCCTCGTGCGCCCATCCGTCCTTCCAAAAGACCGCCTCGCCCTCCAACGACACGGCCACCCCTGAGAGCTCGTCCCTCTCCTTTTCCAACCTGCAGTACATCCCCAATCAGCTGCGCTGGGACCCCTTTGACCACGCCACCGAGACCGACTTTGTCTCGGGCCTGCACCTGCTCGCGGGGGCCGGCGATCCGACGATGAAGTCGGGCATCGGCATTTACGTCTTCGCCGCGGGCCGGTCCATGGACGCCAAGTCCGCCTTCTACTCTGCCGACGGCGACCTCCTCCTCGTCGCGCAAGACGGCGTGCTCGACATCCGCACCGAGCTCGGGTGGCTGCTCGTCCGGCCCATGGAGGTCTGCGTCATCCCGCGCGGCATCAAGTTCCAGGTCCTCCTGCCCGAGGGCAAGCCGATCCGCGGATACGTGCTCGAGCTGTACCAGGGCCACTTCGCGCTGCCCGAGCTGGGGCCCATGGGATCCAACGGGCTCGCCAACGCGCGCGACTTCCAGGCGCCAGTTGCCTGCTTCTCCGAGGACTACGGCGCGGGGCCCGACGCCGCGGCGTCGTCCGGGACGACGGGGAGCAGATACACGGTGACGACAAAGTTCAACAACACCCTCTTCGCGACGACGCAGTCGCACACGCCCTTCGACGTGGTCGCCTGGCACGGCAACTACTACCCGTACAAGTACGACCTGGGGCGGTTCAACACGATCGGCAGCATCTCGTTTGACCACCCGGACCCGAGCATCTTCACGGTGCTCACGGCGGCCTCGGACCGGCCGGGCACCGCGATCGCCGACTTTGTCATCTTCCCCCCGCGCTGGCTCGTGGCCGAGGACACGTTCCGTCCTCCCTGGTACCACCGCAACACAATGTCCGAGTTCATGGGCCTGATCGGGGGCGTGTACGACGCCAAGAAGCCCGGAGAGGGGGGCTTCAGCCCGGGCGGCGCGAGCCTGCACAACGTCATGTCCGGACACGGGCCGGACGCCGCGAGCTACGAGGGCGCTAGGGACGCTGAGCTGACACCCACGCTGGTCGGCGCCGGCGGGTGCGCCTTCATGTTTGAGAGCTGCCTCATGGTGGGCGTCACCGAGTGGGGGCTCAAGACGTGCATGAAGGTCCAGGAGGAGTACAACAGCCACAGCTGGGAGACGGTCAAGGTGCACTGGCAGAGGCCGGAGGGGGTGGCAGGGGAGGAGAGTAAGAGCCATCTGCTGGAGTGATAGGGGGAGATCTTCTGTGCAAGAGAGGGAGAAAGGGAACAATGAGAAGAAGAAATCGGGAGTCAAGCTCGTCGTCGTCCGGGCTAGTCTCGAAAATGTACCATCATGAAATAAACATGTTCACTAGAAAAAGATCACCGCGAGGGAAAATGTTGGCAGAGTGGATGATGATGTCAAGAAACACAAATCGCAATAAAACAAAAACCACGTAGCGTTTACTAGTATAGTCTATATATATATGAATCAACTGCGACTCGGGACAAAGAAAGAGACGAGCAAGTATCTAAACATGTCGACACGGCAAAACAAAATGATATTCAGCCGAGGAGTTGAGCCATAAGAAAAGGAACGAAAGTTTTAAAACTGTGCAACGATAGTTGCGCCTCGGAACCTTTCTTGAACTCGCCGTTTGAGTTTTCCAAGTAAGAAAAGGGGAAGAAAAAAAAAACTCCATTGGTGCTCTGGCTTACTGAAGGCTTTCAACCTGGCCAGTTGGACTGCTTTTACGTGGCGGTGTCACACGAAATAACACCCAGAATGATATATCTAGACAAGAGTCCCGGGCTCCTCTAAAGCCGAGTGAAGAGACGGCTCGTGTTCACTGAATGAAAGTCCCTGTCTAGGCTCAACGAGTCCCAGTATTCGGCAAGCTGGGGAGAGAAGACGTGCGTGCCCGCATTCTCCCTCTCAATCAATCTCGTATCTCGTGTGACATGTGTGATGCTACCAAGAATTTGCATGCCCACGATGATGGCGGCAACCGATGATGACAAAGAACAACGGTCCCCGAGTCGGCAGTCCCGATCTTGCCACAGCAGCTCGAGGCTGGGTTTGTATCGTCATTCTTCGCGCGCACGTGTGCTCTTCCCGAAGGATGGCGACTACCTGTGCGATGAGCCGAGGCCATGGAGCGAGCTTTTTTTTTTTGTTAGTATTCCCTGCGCAACATCTCTAGCTCTTCGGGACGTAGTGAAGGGACGTAGTGAAGGGACCTATCTACATATTCCACGCTGGCGAAACGAACGGCCTCTATAGACGCGCTGGTCGATGCTCGCTGATATCGTGCGGTTCTAGAACCTGTGGTAAGTGAACCCGATGAATTTCACTGTCCGGTGAACCTCATGCCATCAGCGAAAAGAACAACCACTTATTGCAGATTGATATTTCAAGGCGAAAATCTTGTCTTCTTCCAATCTCCCCTGCTGTTCACACACATATGAGTACATAACCCGAAAAGACCATGAGGATACCAGAGATCGCCACTCTGCCACGCGATTCTTTCACGTCCCAGGGGCAAAGATAGCAAGCATTAGCAACAGACAAAAAATTTACCGGGGGGTCGGGACTTTCCCCGGTAGGACCACGACGATCATCTGGGAAAGTATGCCGTTAAATTTAGCAACCACAAACAGCGCGACGAGCCAAATCATCATGGATGTGAAGCTCGCCACCACCACCACCACCACTACTAACCCCCCCCGGTGAGGCTCCGATATCACCACACCTAGTATGATAGCTCCCAGAGCGCCATGCCAGGCAGCAGCAGCACGGGCGACGAATACCAACGATCATGCCTGCCTGCCTGTCTGCCGGGCCCCCGGCACCGCGGTACTCTACACGTGCGGAGGATTACCTAGCCGCTAGCGCACGCAGAGAGGCAGCCTAGCCATGAGGCGAATAGCAAATTCGAGGCCTGCAACTTTCTTTTCTTGGGGGGCGGGCGAGAAAGCCGCGTCCCTAAGCTCCCACAAAGCCCCGGTGTGCCCCAGTCAGAGCGGATAGCGGCAACGGGGAGGGCACAGTCTTAGATTGCACAAGCCTTTGTTTCGTTGACTTCCTATCCAGTGGCAGGCAACCCGATCTCTGAGCCGGCGGCGAAGTAAACAAGGGGCATGTTGGAAACAGTGCCGGAAATATCATTGGCGGGTTTTGAGCATGGTTGAATTGAGGGTGACTCACCTGTGGCGAAATGTCCGTTGACGCCTGCCAGAGGACAACTGACAACCAAGAGGCTCAGGTTGATTGCGCGGCCCATCGTCTTTGCCTCTTTCCGCAAGCTAGCTTCACTTTTTGCACGTGCTTCGCCACCTTGGAAACCCTGTCTTTTCCGCCTCATTGCAAAAAAAAAAAAAGTCAAGACAATAACACTCAACCACGGGCTACGAGCAAAATGGCCTCTAGAAATATTCGCCACTCTCTGTGTGTCCTCGCAACTCTCGCCTCCCTTGAATTGTCAACGCTCCAGTCGGTGATTGGAAGTTGAGGTTGAGTTTGAGTTGGGAAGCATGTCGTTCCGCCCCGGCAGAAAAAAGTGGAACCCCAGTCCAGCCTCACCTGCCGCCCCTTCCACTCGCAACCAATCGTTTTCTGTGAGTCGTTGGCCTGCCGGTTTTTTCTTTCTTTTCTCACCCTGGTTGCGGGCGAGTCAAAAGGTCCACGACGGTTGATATAACTCGCCGCCGTCCGGCATTTCCAAGCCGCCATAGCCACTCACGAGCCCAGGCAGACGCACCGAGCATGCACGCCCGCCCTCCTGCCCGCCCGCAACCCCAAACTCGATCCAATCAATGAGCAATTCTCGCAAGCTGGGTCGCGGGTCGCCTTGTGGAACAGCAACCAACCGACCAGTTGCAAGTTCAGTCGGTGGCTCTCCACGGGGCACGGGCGGCCTCCGTGCCTTTCTCATCCTTGTAATTCTTTTTTTCCCGACTCGCGTGCGCATTGAGTGGAGTTCCGCTGGAGTCCTCCGTGCAAGATATCCCGGCTTCGGGAGTCTTGGTGATGACGATGTTTTCATGATCGCTTTGCGGCCCGTCCGCGTACCTACCTACTCCGTACACCTGGACATATGACGGTACCGGTGAGTCGGAGTTTGGGGAAGGCCCGTGCCCCTCCCCCAATTGTTACGGAGGAACGTGAAAATAACCTTACTTTTTGAGTGATCCTGAGAGGAAAGAAAATATGGGGCAACGGGCGGCGCTGCCCAACGTCCGAGTCGGAAGCCCAACATTGAAACCAAAGCGGCGGTGAGAGCTCCCAAGCAACGCATGGTTAACTCCTCAAGTATAGTAGGGCTAGCTAGGTTTCAGGATGTTTCTTAGCAGCGCTTAAGGTTGGTACTTAGCTTAAAATCATTACTGGAGGGGAGGGGGGGTTGAACTTGTTCAGCTCGACCCTATCTGCATCTCACAGTTGCATGCATGGAAGATGAACAACAACCAACCTCATGCAAGTGAAGTGTGCGAACCTATGTTATGCAGAGAGAGAGAGAGAGAGAGAGAAACCCTGCGGCTCCGCAACATGGCAAGCGACGACCCTGCGCACATTTTGAATTTAATTTCTCTAGTTTTTCATCCTCCTGTTGCTTGCTCGAGAAGAGAGAGTGTTCGGCTTGGGCAGCAGTGAGAAAACATGCATGCAGGCTTCATGGCATAGCTCCGCAATCGATGCAGCAGTATGCTGTACGAGGGGTCAGCGCACATGGGGGAGAGAGACATAAAAAAGCCACGATCCTCGAGGTCACCGCTGACTGCACTCGAAGGGGATTGGCTATCCCGAGGGACGCGTAGCCTAATTATGACATGAACTTGCAGGAGACTAGCCCTGCTCAACAAGGCGAGCAGGGCAGCAGGCGAGGGGGGGCGTGTGCATGCATGTGTGCAAGTTAGTCGCTTTACCTTGCTCACCTTCTAGTCTCTGAGCGGGTGAGAATCGGGGCCGTGTTGCCTCGTGGCACCAGATATATCGTCGTCGGTCGAACGGCTGTAGATATGGATGGGGCCAGCTTCAGCCAGCACTAACGTCGCTTCAATGCTTCAGAGATCCTCGAGATCGCCGGAGCCATACTACCAAGGCTGTCTGCTTGTTCTACTGGTGAAGGTGCGGATTTTAAGCCGCGGACCGGCGGAGACCATGCTTCCAAGGGAGACGAGCACCCGACTTTGCAGGGCTTCGATAAGACGAGGACTTTTGACCAATATCGAGTCGCTAACGAAAAGAGAGGGCCTGGTTTTGTACAGCAACTCTGTGGCAGCGCGGGACCGCAAGACAACCCGTTGGGCAAAAAGCACATCGTGGTCAGGTTGACGAGCGTTATTCAGCTGGATGTCCTTCGCTGGGCTCCTGTCATGGACGAGAGCCCGAGGATGGATAGATATGGCAAACCTACGACGTGCGACGCCCCGGCACGATGTTGTTTCAGCACTGCACAATGCAGCACCAGAGCCACAAATCATTAACCTGAAGGGTCTCACCTGCCTTTCGTTGACTGGCCTCGTTCTCAGCCGTGAACTTTTCGATTCCAGGGACACGACGGTTGCAACTGGCGTCTAAATCGGCAGCAAGCACACCCACTAGTAATTTTGCCTCCATTTGCCGTGCAAAGGAAATCATTACTGGGCCATGATGGGTCGGCACGGGTTGGCGGCGCTACGTGAGATTCTTGAGACAGGACCTCAGATGGACGTGACAAGGCCGCCAATAGCGGGAAGCATATTAGTAGTTTTAAGGTAATTTGTGTCCAGCCAGTGGCACTCGCAAGATGAGATTGTCTCTGAGGACGGACAGAAGAATGCAGTTGATTTGAAACAGTCGGCGTTGTGAGGTGCCTGCAAGTATGCAGAGGGATGCGCAACAGCGGTGGTCCATACGGAGTAGGTGATGATTGAATGCTGAATGCGCTCCTGGATACCTGGACGTCGAAGATCATCGCCGAAAAACACATCTCCAAGCGCAGTCACCCCAACTACCGCTGCCAGACGAATGCTTGATCATGGCAAAACATAGCCATGGTGAAGGGTGTGATGGCCCGTCTGGTCGGCCGTTCAAGTGGTGGAGTTCTGGCGATGTAATAACTTGTTTAGGCATGGGCCGTTGGGTTAGGGGACGGGTGGTCGTTGAACTAGGCTGCCGTAGTGCATGGCTGGCTGGCTGGCGTCGTGGCTCGGCAACACCCGCGCAATTGGCTGCTTAACAGACCCGCATCGTCGTCCCCGTTTTGGCGGTCACAGCCATACACACTGCAGAGATGCAAGTGAGCCCGCAGGTTGGACATCACTGCAGCGAACAGCATAGCTGCGCTGGGCACCAGGGCGTCGATGCGATATGAGTGCGGCGGCAGAAGTGACGTCCATCCAGCTTACACGTGCAATGCCGTGAGTCATACTTGTTAAGTCTGCGCCTCGGTTTCGGAGCAATCGCTGGCTCAGTCATTCTGGCCGGACACCCACGGAGTGCGTGCCGAGTCGTTTATTGCCAGTCGGCGCAGCACGGACGGTCCAGAGCAAACGGCATGCCAAATTGACAGATGCAAAATTTTCCACATGCTGGTCTCTGAGATTGTCTCGAGACGCACAGGCCGGCGCATGGACTGTCTCACCGGCTTGCTCAGGGCTCAGAGGCACCGGCCAGCAAGGGGGGCGTGTGATTTGGGCTGGCTGTGCGGCTTTTCGACCTGGCTTACTCGGGCGGGTAGTGGACAGGGATCTGCCTGTTGCTTTTGATGTCAGGGTGTCAGTCCTGCAGGCGACAGAAAGGCAAGGTGTCCATCCACTCACCAGCAGTGCTCCATCCCAGGCAGGCCAGCGAGGCACGTAGCGCTGGCTGTGAATGGACGTGCTCGGAACAGGTCCCCATTCAGTCGAAAGGCCAAATGCTTCACATTCTGTGTAATGACGGCACTGGGAATGCAGCGTTTGCAATCCTACTACTGGTGGGTTGCCACGTCGCCTCAGCCACATAGAAGGCACGCCCTGAGGGTGGCACAGTGATAGGCACTGTATTGGCCATGGCTGCGGAATCCGAGTCCGTCTGTGGAAGGACCTAGGCCGGAGACAACACCACCCTATCAAACTTCGGCCCGCGAGTTCCTTGCCTGACAGTGAGTCGATGGTATCAGCCCTTGTCCGATGAGCCATTCTGGCAGGTGGAATTGGCCGTCGAGAGCGACAGGCGCTCAGTCCGGCAGATTGCGCGCATGGGCCCCAAGACTGAAGGAATACGGATACGGAGTCAAGGAACAGAAGCGAGGCCTGTGGCGCCTGGCCAAGTGCGATGGCATCTTGTTGAGCCTCATGTTTTTGCTTCTTGCTGGTTGCCAAGCGCTCGTCTGCGGCGGCTGTCGAGGGAGCGCGGGCGGCCCGTGAACCATGGCAGTGCCATGACGGTGCAGAGTCTAACGGCGACGACGGGAGCAGGTGCATGATGCAGGGTGCTCGGTGGGCAGAGGGTGCCGGAGGCGGCGGCGGAGGAGCAGGCAGGCAGCAGACAGGCAGCAGACGTGATGTGTGGTGTGATGCATCATTACACGCAGAGGGGACCAGGAAGGGAGATTGGACCACGCAACTGCGAGCCGCAGCTCTGCACGCAGCACAGAGGCGGATCGCCGTGGAGTGCAGTGCCGGGTGGGCCCCGCGGGCGCGGGCGGGACCCGCTCCACGTTTTTGCTGCGGCGCTGCTCCTCTTCCCCGCCATGGATTCCTGGATCGCATGCACGCTGCTGCGCGTGCGGGAAGGCCAGGGTTCCATCGTTCCAGCCTTCGCCGCCGCGACTCGACCCGGCTCGATTCGATTCGACTCGACTCGGCTCGATCCCAGCCAGCTTCATGCACGGCTGGACATGACAGGTGCAGATGCAGCTGGGAGGCACACACGTCCAACAGGCGTCGCTCAACACCACGAACGCGAACCGCGAACCACGAACCATGAGCACAATCACAATCACAATCACAAACCAGCAGGTCTTCAATCGCGATGCGGCACCATGTGGCCTAGCAACTGTCATTAAGCGCCGGATGGAACAGCTGCCCACCACACTCTAGCCCTCATCTGTGCTCACCAGCGTGCCCACGGACAAGACCACCAATCAGCCAGGCCTCATCACATGTGGTGCGGAGGAAAAGCTTCCCACGTGCAGCTCCTCAAGGCCCGCCCGCTTTGGGCCGTTCGCATGTAGTCCGGACCAGGGTTTCCGAATGCGTGCGTGGAATCACGGCGACGTGATCGTGCCGAGTATTGCCACTGGAACAGGGCGCATCTCGAATGTGATTCTTCAGTGTGGCCGCGCGCCGCCATGATTGATGCGCGGTGTTTGCTCACCCCAAGGACCTAGGCCTCACTTCCATCGACAGGCAGGCAGGCTCGCCGCCTCCCCCCACGCCTTCCAAGGCTTGCAGCCACAAGACAGCGCTGCGTACCATCTTCGTCCCCCATCAGATGGTGGCTGCACCTGCTCTCGTCCATAAAGTCGCTTTGTTCCCGGCCGCCCGCGCCCCAATAAGCAAGACTCTGCGAGCATTTTACAGCCTTGCATCTCCCAACCTCCGTCAACAATCCGACTCGCTCCAGCACGGAGTACACAGCAGCGACCCATACGGCATAAGGCATAGTGTACCTATGCCCACCCGGCGCACTGAGCAGTCCACATTCAATCAATCCAGCCTCTTCTTCCTCCCTGCCGTCGCTCCCAATTTGCGACCGGCTCACTGCCCAAGTTAGCAGCCGTTGGCCGATGGCTCCAGAGCGCATCCCTGACGCCCGAGAGGATTTCGTATCAGGCCACAAGGTGCGGCCCGTGTGCTGCTAGCTGGTAGAAGCAAAAGGTATGTTGCAACGCCATTCACTTGCGCCTCTGTCCTTAGATCTATGTTCTCGGTGCTCTGTGTCTTGCATTTGGTCTTACCACATATGTAGGCCACTCCTGCACCGCATGGGCATGTCGGATTGTCGGCAACTCTGCGCATCTGAGTATCTGGACATCTGAAAGTCCGGCCCGCCGAGTTTCAACTTGACTCCCAACAACCTGCCTCTACGCCGAGGTATCCTTGTCGCCGACCGGTGTGCTCATTTCGGAAACGAGGTCATTTCGCTAGGAGTCAGGTTAATCTTCCTGCACTCTGGGACTCCCCGGCTTCCATCCTGAGCAGTCCCACATTGTTAGTCCGCCAAGCGAAGGTGCTAGCTTCTCAAGCCAGGGGTTCCGGCATGTTACGCGGCACACTTGCGCATTACGGGAAACCTTCCACTCTGTCCGACCCATAAACCGCGGGAGGCAACCTACAGTCACGGCCAGTCGTCCAAGGGATCCCGAACAATCGCGAGCGCTTCATCAGAGCACATACCGAAGAGAACATTCCAGCTGCGTGCTGGCATCAAGTCATTCCCGCGAAATCTGTAGTGCAGTGCAGAACTGTGGATTGGCTGGAGGTGCACCGTCGCTTCGCCTTCCAGAGCAATACTTACCAATCTGCGGACACAGGCTTGGGTAAAGTGCGAGCAGAAGGTTCTCGGACCGTGTGGCTGGTACTCTGCTCCGTCTGGTCTTGCCTGACTAAAAGAGAGGCTAGGTGTTCTGCATCCTTCCACAGACCATACGCCCCCTCCACCAGAAACGGAACCATATAAGCACACCCCCCTTCTCAGAGTCATCTCCCTGCGGTCTTCCTTGTACTGCCCAGTGCCCGGTGCTTACAGCCCCTGATCAATCACTACCCCTGTACGCACACACCCTTGAGCTGCGTCCAACTTTTCGCTGCGGCCTGCCTGCATCCTAAAATTTCCAGCGCGCAGTATTCCTTAAAGCGGTGCCCACCCGCACACCTGCGCCAACGCTGCGAGTCCTTTTTTCTCCTCCCATCTGGCTATTGCCGAAGCAGTCTCGACTGAACAGCACCTCACACAACAAACTTTTCACAAATCACAGCCTGGACCACCAGAAGCGTCCAGTTCTTTCCACATCGTTCGAGCCAGAGTCGATATCGCCTCGGCTTTGATGCACTACTTCCCTCAGGGACTTTAACACTAAACTTGGACATGTTGGCATACCGAAAACGATTTACTTCTCCGTTTCTCGACGACATACCAAGGTGACGTGAATTCCGATACACGATATTCATCGCCGGTGGACAATCAGCGCCAATTTTCAGGGCCATAGCCAGCGCCGCAGTGGGGGCGACCGCAGCTGTTCTTGGAAGTAAACTTGAACAGAGGGTGTCTTCTAGACATCGCAAGAGACAGGAAAGATGAGTTACGGGTCGCCTTATAGCTCCGGGACTCCGCTCCGCGGAGACCCGGGCTACTACTACGACGTGAACAGCCCTTCACCAACACCGTCGCCGCACCACTACCAGTTCTATCCGGCTAAGACCCCACAGCGACCTGCCACCCGGGCTCACCACCGTGGCGCCAGCAACGGCAACTTCGAGTTCCGGCCCACGACGGCCTTCTCGCCCAGATACACCAGCACTGGCGAGTATGCCACTGGCCCCAGCCCGAAAGTGAGTTCAAGGCGAAAGCAAAGTTTCTCTCAGGATCCGCGTTACCATGAAACCCTCCCCTCGAGGCACGAGCGTCGTTACTCTCATTCTCACTATCGGCCCTCTTCTGGCGAGTCCGACGAGGACGAGGTTTTCAAGGTGGATGGCATCATTTATGTTTTGCCAGCCAAGGCCAGCCGTTATAAGAACCACAATCATCATGTCCATCACCACCACACATCCCCTCATAACCCGGCGAATGGAACTGATGACTACTACTATGCGCAGGGGTTTCCTCCATACTACGAGAAGACGGATGCTCCCCGCTACGATGACGTACCTGTTCGATCAGCGACCCGGGTCGGACACCACGCACCATCCACTCGCAGCCACAGCCGTCGGCCATCCGAGCAGGCCACACCTCCTCAGCGGTCGGCTACTGCAAAGCCATCCACACAGCAGAAGAAGGCTGCTGCGCCCGTTGCCAAGGCCACTGAAGCGGATGCCCGGAGGCACAAGATTCCCACTGGATACTCCCTGAAGAACTGGGACCCTTCCGAGGAGCCGATCATGTTGCTCGGCAGTGTTTTTGATGCCAACTCCTTGGGCAAGTGGATCTACGACTGGACCGTTTACACACATGGACCTTCTGTGCCCATTTCGGACATGGCCGGCGACCTTTGGCTGCTCCTGATTCAGCTTTCCGGAAAGGTCAAGAGATCCGAAGACGTTGTACCACGCATCCGGACCAAGGAGAACCGGGAACTCGTCGAGGACTTCATCCTAAGTGGCGAGAGGCTCATGGACAAGCTACGAAGCCTCTTGAAGCGCTGTGAGGCCCCCATGCTCAAGGCGAGCAAACGCAAGGAGACTGCACAGCTTGGCAAGAACTCCGGAACCGAGTTTGTCGAGTGCCTCTTTGGACCGGACCGCGAGATTGAAAAGACCGAGAAGTTCATGCAGTCGGTCCGTCTGTGGAATCTCCGATTCGACGCCAACTGCGAGGAGATCCTGAAGAAGCCTACCGCTTAAATCGTTCCAAGGATTTCTACCTGGATTTCATTGTCTCCCCTTTACAAACAAAGCCAAGAATGAGCACAAAACTGGGACCTACCTAAGGAAACCTTTCCCAATACCTACAACAACATATACCCCCAAACAACCTCGCGTGCGAGGACACAACGCAACAGATTGGATGGGCCGTACCCGCCCCACGACGCCCTTGTACACTACTGAGCGCCACCCTCTGCTTTCGTCAGATTTTCCTGGATCCCGTGGACTGGACTTTTATCTTACCGGAGTCTTTCCTTTCCAGGACCTTTTGTTATTTTCTATCAGACTATATCCTGCCTCAGGGCATAACCACCTGCATCGAGTTGAAAAGGAGACGTTTTCCTATCTTTTATCCGAGATACCCCCAACGGAGCGGAGAAAGAGCAGCACGATGTACATCACGAAGCTTTGTGTTGGAGACGCCTACGAAGGAACGGGCGACCCTACCACGAAGCACTTGGGACGGAATAGAAAAAGCCGGATGCACTTTTCTTGTTTGTTTTTTTGGAGGATAACTGTTTTGCATCTCTTGTTTCGCTTTTTGGTCCTGCTTTTTTGCGCGCCCGCGAACCACCACGGTCTCTCTCACACGAGTGCCATTATCGGAGGTTTCGACATGCGGCCTGTTGTCTGATCGGTCATATTTATCAACGCCATCAACAACCATCACCAGACTGTTTTAATGGGTCTTTGGTACGCCCGGGGCGATGGGATCACTCTTGTCACACGCACTGCCGTCGAGTTTCCGAAGGCATCGCACGGCGTTCGTTGCTGAGTAATGTTTTGTTTCTGGGCCTGGGAGAGTCTGATATTTTCTTTCTCACTGTTTTATAGAGCGTCTCGCTGGATACGCGAGACCAGGGATCACACTGGCTGGATATACCCTTCCTACCTCTCTTCATTTTGTACACTGATATCTGCGATACCACTGCTTCACAATTAAATAGCTTGCACTTTTGAATTTACAATTTTTCGTTTTGCTCAACATCTGGTCGAACAGCAATGCACAGCCGCAGTGATGATTGCATGAGGCATGTGATCGCGTGACTTGAGATTTGTTTTTGGGGGTGCGTCGTGGGCGGGACGGGCGGTGAGAGAAAGCTGGTTTCCAGAAGAAAATAGCGTTTCTCTTGTGAGCCGAGAAATCGGGCCCAGGTCTGGAGAATTAACCGAGTGCCGTCCGGGTATGGGGGGTGGGTTGCGGGAAAGGGCCGCCCCAGCCTTCCTCGGCCAAGGTACCCGGACTCCCCCACCGGCGACGGGATTGGTTCTGGTTACTCGAGCTCGAGGTCGGCGGCGTTGGAGACATTCTTCCCTTGAGCACAAAGTGTTCCTTGAACCCAGACACTCATTCTGAAATGGGGGGGTAGTAATTGACGTGGTTGTGCCCCTCCTTCTTCGTCGTCCTCATCTGCACATGTTCCCCTTTTTGCAATTCTAGATTTTGAGGTTTGTTTTTCTTGCTTGATGTGGCGTTCTGAAACATTTTGCCTTGCTCACCTTGCTCACTCACCGCATCACACTTTTTTTCCTTTTATTTTCCGGGTCAAAAGAACGCACGCACACACACACACACACACACATAGATGCCGCCATCTGGAGAGGGGGGGAATGAAAATTAGGTTTATGGTCTGATCTTAAACAGACACCCACCCTCCCCTCATGCTGGGAATCATCGACGAGCCGTGTGTATGGTCTGTGTCTATGTGCGTGCGGTTGGGCACCAACGCGCACAGCTGCTGCTGCTGCTGCATGCTCTCAGTGTTTCTCAGTGGTATGGGCAAGTGTGTGTGTGTGTGTGTGTGTCGTTGCGGATCCGGGGGGCTCAAGGGTTTTAAAATTGGTTCATTGATGCCCAAAGCCATGCCAGGCAAGGGTTTAATGCTGGGTCTTGTGTGGGAGCGATAATAGCCTTGATGCATATGCACGGGCCGAAGGGAAGGGGGTGTGGTGTGTGTGGCATTGGCACCTTGACAGGGGGTGGTTTGGACAAAGACGATATAATCAAAGCCCGGGGGCTTGCAGGCGGAACACGAAGTTGCAGATGTTGCTTGACCCCCCCTCCATTTTTCAACATTTTTTTTGGGGCGGTATCGAACGATGCGATGCGTGCTCGTTGCTCTAGACGAGGCGGGATGTGTTCTATGGGGACACGATGCAGAGTTCAAAGGGAGACAGACCTTGATGTCTCGAAGTTGGAATGGGAGGTCTTGGCAATTATTCGTCTTTACTTGAAGTATGCGATTCAGATACACAGCATAGGTACGGAGGTGCCTTGAAAAACAAATTGCCGCCAAGCAACGACCCCTGTCACACACTTCGTCGTCGCCAGCTGTCACCTCCAGCTCACATCAGTATACATTATTGCCTACATAACAATTATCCATCGTCGCAATCAACTAAGCAGGTAAGCCAGCGACATGCACGATAAGGCATCGCTAACGTCTTCGGCACCATCAGTAGCGCCGTACACCTATTCAGCGTCATCTGCGGCGGTGTTATCCCAGACCGTGCGATCCTCTGCCTTGTGACTACGTAGCCGACGACGATGGTAATCCTCGCTGCCAGCTGATAACGGCTGAGCTCCTCGTGCACAGACATTTGCTGATTTGCTTGGCGGCAATTTGTTTTTCAAGGCACCTCCGTACCCCGCGCAGGGACGACGTGGAAACCCCCGAGGTTGGGGTAGTCGGCACAATGATTGACGGTGCAGCTGTTGTGAGCTTCTTCCAACACGCGAGTCAAAAATAAAATCTGGGTTCCTGCGGGACGAAGGGAAAAATAGCGGTGGTCAAGCGAACTGCAGACGATAGGGTGGTGGTACGTGCCTCTTTGCTACTAAGCAGTGCTTGTATCCCGTGTACGCTTCTCGCATTGTCATACTGCTCGTCAATGGTCGATGGACTCTCGAGCGGTGCTGTCCGCTGCGCAGTGCACACTAAGCATACACACATGCATATTCCTGAGCTTGTCTCAGCCTCCGAAATTACGAGTGTCTCGCTGTACAAACTCGAGGTTTTTGTATCCCGCCAGGGCCGAAGATGAGCCAGGCCAGCCAGTCACATCATTCTGAAACAAGTCCTATTTTCCCGTGCGCACACACATGCACACACTTTCTTTTTCACCCGGGCCACGGGCCACGGGCCGGGGGTGGGGGGAGTCAGGAGCGAAAATTTCGATTCGTTGCAACTCGATGGACAGGCAGGCTCACGCAGCATGCAACATGCAGTGAGTCGACAAAAAGTTGGAAAAGAAAAAACCCCCGACTGTCTCTAACGTTGAACTGGCGGTGGAGGGAAAACAGGACGATCTCTACGCGGGGAAAGCAAATGCCATGCTTCAATTGGCGAACACTCTCATTGCTCACCGGAAGGGCGGGTAGAAGGGGGCGGACTGCCTAGCCCGTGAAGCGCGCTGTTGGTTGCCGGATTCGTGGAAACGGGTGTTGCGGGCGTGCTCCTCCGTCCGCCGTGCGTCACCGCTGTGAGCTGCGAGTTTCCAGGGTAGCCGGCCAGCCAACCTTCCCAAGCCGCGAATGTGACATTCCGTCGTTGTTGAATACCAGGGGCGGGGGAGGCTGGTGAAAGTGCTGGTTCTGCGGGCCGACAAGGCACGAGATTGTTGATGCAGGAACCCTTACCACCGGCTACTACTTGTTGAGGCAATGAGCTCGGACTACGGACTATCATTGTGTTCTGACGCGTGCTCCATACCCGCATTTGTCCCCAGAGTGGCGAGGATTTAGTTATGAGCGGCAGCCGATCGCGCTCCGGCTGCGCTTGGTCCACCTGTTATTACTCCGTACAGGAAAGGGATGACGGAGTGCGGCAGGAACCAAGCCCGTGAACGACATGATGATGCCTCGGTCAGAAAGAAGCTCCTCTCTCGTGCCGGGAAAACCATGTGGTGTGGCTGGGTGGCGAAACCGCCCGTGAACGACTGAGAATTCGATCCTCGGTGCTATGCCTGGCGAAGCGGTGCGGGAAATCAACCGAACACTTACACCAGTTTCTCTATCAAATATCGAGGGAAACTGCCCGGGAGGTTTTTTTGCCCACCGCTTGACTCATCACCCCGCCCGGCGCGGATGCGTGGAGATAAAGGTTACTGTTTTCTCTGGCCTTCTGCGGATTGACCACCACCACCACCAACGGCCGGGCGCGTGAGCAGGTGCGTGCGCAATTAGAGATATCAACAAGGTCCATCGTGTTGTTTCGGGCTACGGAGCACTAACTTATCTCTTCGTTAATTGCTTGCCTCGTCCCCTGCCGAGCATGCCTGCCTGCAGGGGGCCCGGGCTTTGCTGGGAAATCTTTGCGCCCGGCCGGTGACAAACAACATGTGGCCTCAACCGCGCAACAGACAGTCACATCAACCATGGATTGGCAGGGGCCCGCTAGGATAACGGCAATGGGGGCTGTGTCCGGGCCTGCAGGGGACGGGGACCAGAGGGCACGGCCGCCCGGCCGACGGAGTCGACCAGGGGAGGAGAGAGGTGAGGCAGCTGAGAATCGCACACCGGACAGACAGCACGGTTCGAGCACGAGCATGGAACACCCAGGGAACGGCTTCTTCTTTTCCACATGGGAAATAGGGGGGTGGCTTGCTAAGTTGGTCTCGGTGGAGCGGTGCCGCTGTGGGAGGAAGGTTCAGGGATTGTGAAGAACCAGATAGGACAGGGGCGAAGACAAAGCGGAGCGCAGGGCGTGTCTTTAAGCCGTTTCTCTCTGGCGGGCGAGAACAGTCAGACTGCCCAATCGCGTGAGGTGAGGTGAGCCCTGAGTCGAGTCACCTCGTCTTTTCCCGTGTGCGTCACCGTCGCCCGGGAAGTCTGGCGCCAGCGGGCGGAAGCCCCGGGAGCCGGACTCACCTTGGCCCTGCTCCGTTAGACGCGCTAGGAGAGGCGGACTTATCTCGCGAGTCGGGGATATCAATAATCAGCTCTTCTCCGGTTGCCGTTTCGGGGTTCCAAGGTCCGTTGTGACTGGACCGGTCTGGTCGAGGGTACATTGGGAGCACAGCATGAGGCACTGTGGCATCAGCCACACAGAGTTTGTTCACCGTCGGACGATATTGTGAATGGAGGAGGGTGTGATAGATTCTACACGCTCGTGAACCTTGTACGTGAGCAATGTTGCACGGCCAAGTGCCCGTTGTTCAGGTCGCCTGATTTCGCCGTAAGCTGAACAGAATGTCGCGCAGCACGAGTACCATGGCGAAATTCACACAAACCCAGGGACAACCAACTGGACGCAAAACATCACTTATTTTGGTAGTTGGTAATGAGCGCCGTGCACTCAACCTCGCGTCCGTGGCGTGGCGTAGCATGACATGCAGCCACCGGTCAGGATCCTCCAGGCGGTTGGTTGCAACAGCCTGCCTACAACACGGGAGTGTCTAATCCAACACAACTTGCAGGATGGAGCAGATTCCACGGGCTGCATGTAAGCAGCTCCTGTTGGTTTTATCGGCTGAATCCGCCTGTTGTGTAACAGTCAGGTCGTGCAGCTCGTTGAATTTTAGATAATTGACACCATGTTGTGGTACATTGAAGTGTTCCTGCCAACGTTTTCAGCTATCTCTCCTCGCACAGCGTGTCGCCGAATTAATATCACCCACTGCTCTTTGCGAAAAGTGAGCAAATGAACAAAGAATAAGCTGCGAACACGGCCGTGTACACCTGCCAGAATGAACGACCAATAGTTTTCTGCTAGGAGCCGACGTCCCGCACAACGCTGCAAAGGTGCAAAGGTGGAGGAGGGGTTGCATGCAGAAAATGCTATCCTGCCAGTCGCCGTCAGGGCACTCCATAGATGCCGTGTTTGGCAACTGTGAGGCAGCATCAAGGATGCACCGCTGCAGCGTCCCAAGTCACCCATCCACAGGCAAGCTCCATATCTGCACTCTGAAAGGTGTGTCTTGTGCGGGCTTGGGAGCCGTTGCTGCGGTGGGCTGGGATTGATGCTTGCCCGCCCATCGAGGCATCGAAGCATCAAGGCGCTTTGCCTCTGCCTGCGTGGCACGAGTCGAAAGCAAACCATGTCACGAACCCAGTCAGTCACCTTCAGATACCGGGAGACAACAAAGACATCATTGTTCTTGGCATTTGGACTTTACAAGGCCGACTGCCCGATATTGGCCGGGCATGGCCGCACAACACCAGGAAGAGAAAAAGGGGGGAAGGCTATCTCGAGCTCCAGCCCAACGGTTCACAGCAGTGCATGCATACCCAAACAGCTTGTCTTCCTCCTTCGTACACTCCCGTCATAGATTGAGGCTGCAGCGCGTCGGCTCCAATCTGACGTTGGTTCCAAGGCTGCTATGTATCCTAGACAGATGGATGCGTAGGACGATACCGGTGCATTGTTGCGCACTGCACCGTCCCGGTTATATCCCAAGATAGTACCCTGCTCGCCGGCCACAAAGACAGCACCGCCTTGTTCCTGCGGATGTGTGTGTCTCTGCATGTATGCGTTGTGTAGCCCGAGGTGGGTAGCAAGCAAGAAAGTGCAGCCGCCACTCTCTCCACGCCTAAACGATGAAGGGGCGTCGGGGACAGGCTGTAAGGCAAGGGCCTCCGCTTATTCTTCTGACGGGCTTTCGATCATGGGCTGATGCTGTGCGACTTGGCGTGTAGACACGGCGAGCTACGTGTGGAGAGGAATATATGTGGAGGGAGTGACTCACACGATATCGCACGAACCTATGCGAGCCATGTAGTACGGCAGACGGGGGCGGCATACACAGCTTGGGCTAACGAATTTGAAAGCCTCTTGACGTAATCATTGCAAGTTGATGTGTGAAATGGGTCACACTTTAAATATCATTACAAATGTTGCCGAGTCATCCAAAACGGACAAAACAACCGTTGTTTAGTCCACTCGCTGTCCTCAAGGCGACCGTACGTCTCTCAAACCTGTTTGAGGTTTGTAGCTTGTCTCAACGAGCTTGAACAATCATTATATGCGCTGACTATCTCGCTCGGATGTGATCTGCCTACAGTCCATAGCTCGGAGTCAGCGCCAAGATTGGTAGAATAGGTCATGACACGCACTCGTGGACGTTTATGGCGCCTACTTGACTTGACTGAGATACACACATTCTTATTTACAATCACCGAGACAGATGTTGGGCAAGGAGAAGACTTACAGGGTTGCCTCAAGCGCCAATCACTACTAGGACCATCATGTAGCAAAGCAAACTCGATGATGCTTGTGTTATATTCTTCCACCTCCCCTAAATGATCTAAAGATCTCTAAGACCTTTGTTGCTCAGAATCCTAAGCTGCTGGGATCCTCAGGACTCAGTCATCGTCCCGGCTGAATGAGGCAGCAATAGACAAAGTCCTGATCTCAATCGAGAGCCAACAGCCATGAAAGGCATGCTGCATAAAAACAATTGCTGTGCTTGAATATTTCCGAGAGACAAGAAGTCCGGACACAACTTGTTCCAATCTCTCAGTAACACTTCAACACCTTCTAGTCAACGTCAGTCTCTGAAACACTGGGGCACTTACTTCATTGACGATGTCCAAATTGCAGCCATGTGTACTGCCACACAGGCCTCCAACTGTAGATGATACTAGTAGTTTTGTCTTGGAGTACGAGACGGGCTTCAGCTCAACCAATAGGTCATTTTGGACTGCTGGTGCGCTACTTGACCGTGCTGCAATTTGGTAGGTTTTAATGTAGCCTTTGTACCACTACTTTTAGCAAATCTACAATGCCACTTGGACGGAGCCATCGGCACATCCTTCTGGAACATGGAAGGCGACCTCCACCACTTCTACAGCAAGCCAACTTTGGGTCCGACGCAGCCATCGGTTATGCTTTTCTTTCCTAATGGAGGGGACAATTCATCACGTCCGCTGAAATTCTGGATGCTCTTTTCCAAATGTATGATTTTGCAAGGTGGGGTAGGACCTTGCTTGCACTTTAAACCCTATCGTGGCACCTTGAACAATAGCAGCTTTCAACCGTCATACTTTTCTAGAACTCTAGTCTTGCTTCAACTTATATCTATTTGGAAAGATCTAATGGGAACTTCAACCCACGTTTCAGAGTCCCTCTAAATGGCACCACTAGTTGGCCATCTTGACGTACGGTCAACGATGGCGGTCGTGCTGTCACTCCCAGCGTACAGCCAGATCTATCCAATATATACCATTTTAAAAAACCACATCTAAGCACATATGACCATAGGATCGAGAAAATTGAGGGTCCCGTCCGCTCCCCTGTACACAAGCTCGATACCACAATCTTGTCCTGCTGAACCTCAGCTGTGGCTCAGGCTTAGTGTGGCGTTGGCGTGTAGCTCTCGGCCCCGATTCGCCGGTAGGGGGGTCCGCTTTTCCCGGCCTGCCGGCCAGTGCCGTCCCGGTCGTCCGGGTTTCGTATTGGCCGCAACTTACCGTTATGTTGGGCCAAACGGAATGCTCAAACTATGAGTGTGCCTAAGTGAGCGCTGGCACCGTTAGAAATGAAGGACAAACTAGACAAAGAGCACGTAACTCACGAATCATTGTGTAAGGTCGTGCCGGATAGATGGTGCGGATACGTTTCGGCACTAATCTGGTCCCAACCCAAGACCGTGCCTAACCCACGGTGCCATGTCGATGCCCAGGCACGGTTGGCGCGGTGTGGCTATCGATACCTACTGTACCATTTCGGTGTCAGATCACGAGGAGGAAGTTAGGAGAACTTCTCTCCTCAAGAATTAGTCTTGCAACAATACGAGTTCTTGGCCGCTATCTCTACTACCTGACCTACCCGGTTGTGTGATCCTTACAAGTCGCTTTGGTGCGAAATCTGCCTAAGTATCCGGCGACAGGCGGTGGGTGTGCTTAGCTCATGCGCGCAGCCACCTTAACACCACATCACACGACTTCTTCAGCTGCGCAGGACAGGTTCTTAGCGAACCTATGAAGCCTTTGCGTGCCTACGAGGCTTTGACTTCACCCAAAGCCATTGGCTAAAAAGTTGACTAAGCTGCATTCTCCCCTTTAACGAGAATTTAAATATCGAGATGCGAAGTTCCATCCTATCACATCAAATTGTATCCCACTACAAGAGCACATCCCGTCCATTTCGACAGCCACTACCTCTATAAACCCCAACGCTTCCAACAGTCAGCCAAATACATAATGAACGGTCCGGGACGACTACTCAGGACCGGGTCGATGTAAGACCTGGTGTCAGCCAATCTTCAAGCCCTTACTAACCGTTGGAAAAGAGTTGAGACTGTCGAAGCTACCAAGCCTGGTTTGAGGCCCACAAGCAGTATACACTTCTACAGATAAGCTGACTACGTACGGAAGCTACAGAGACCACTGCCGGACAAAGCGCTCAGGTTTGGCAAGGGTCGTCCAAGTTCAACAGCAAGATCAATCTGGGCGGGCGCGCCTCGGCAAACCAGGGCAACTCAGTGACAGGTCGTGAGAGTGGGACCATACGCCAGGAGGGAAGTGACTTCGGAGGCGAGATCAACGGTGATGAGGGGGCACGGTTATCGCAAGGGAACAGAATCGACGACATGATGAACGAGGAGGAGGACGGGATAAATAACAAAGACGGCACGGCTGCTTAGGGTGATCTTTGGACACTAAGAAGGCCATCATATATCACGACGTGGGCAACCAATTTTGACATGGGAATAAAGTCAATCGTCTTGCAGCATACTTTGGTTATACTACCAATTAAGTACATGTATCGTGTAGGCCCTCGAAATTGAATGCAGTATTATTAGCAGACATCCGTCTTTCTTCTGCCAATAGCACATAAGATGCCCTCCGGTTTTCACTAGTATGGACACACAAGGCGGGCTACAGAGCGGCTATCTGGCCATTATATACGATGGGACCTTTCGGGAAGTACATAAGCAAGGACAAAGTCATGCGGCGTTCTTAGATATCAAGCTAGTATCGCGGAAAGAACATGGATTGAACAAGTTTGACCCCAATATACACAATATCATTCATCGAGTCGAGTGTGCCGTGCTGACGACGGCCGTGAGGGGCAGTGGTGCCGAGTTGGCCGTGCTGAGCATCGACACCGTACGCCACATGACTAGCCTATGCTTCTTACTTTTGTGCTGTCATTGCTCGGTCCTCGAAGTAGCCCGTTCTAGGGCGGGTAGGACTGGCTTTCGCATCTGGCCCTGGGAGCAACCCATGGCTGTGCGAACGCGGCCGCACGGGAGCCTTATGTGCGCCAGCGCATTCGAGGCCAACGCGCGAACCCCAGGTAGTATTCGCCTACTGGTAGGCGTCACACGTCTCGGTCTTTCTTTTCACTAGCCAGACCGCTACCACGTCTCGGCGGCGTCGCCAGCCTCAGTACCCGCAGCAGCGTTCTTTGGCGTCACGCAAGCTTAACCACGACGAGCGCCGCGGCTGCATCCCAATGGGCCCTATGAGCTGGTACCGGCTCGCGCGGCACCACTCGAGCGATGCCCAATGCCACATGATGGTCACCCATGGCAGTATTGGGCTGAGCTTGACGTACTTCAGGCGCATGATCGACTGGCTCCGTTGTGTAGCCTGGCGAGGTGGACCAAACAAAAAGTGACACATTTTCTTAGCCTCGCCTACAGCACGGGTAGAGAAAATGCGTGGCCGAAGCAAGCTGTGCTGTAGCGCCCAGAATTAGCACCTTGCTCACCAGCCTTGCTATGGCCCTATCGCATTCGTCTATTCACTGTATCTGCTTCTGTTCAAGGCTTCCTGTGGAACCCTTGCCCAGCTAAATTGCTCCATGCCAGGGGGCGCTTAACCTGCCGTCCAAGCTGTCCCCCAATGCTACTGTGGGGTTATATAGTGGGCTTTCTACGATCTAAGGCAGTTTGTGGTGCAACTTTCTAAAAATTGGCAACCTAAATTGACATGTCTCTGTGTGGCGAGTCAGACAGTCTCGAAGCCCATCGCGAGCCGGCTTGTGTTGGGCTAGAACGCCCACATAAGCGCCATCGACTCGGCCCGCCTGTTGCAACCTTACCATCGGCTTTTCCGCAGCGGTTATTCGTTTATACAATGGGGTATTTCCCCCGGTATATCGCAAGCTCGTGTACAGGGGAGCGGAGGTGTGATCAAGATCGTGGCGTCAAGCTGACAGATGCACAAATGACCACGATAATAGTTTGTAACAGAGCGAAATGTGCAGGCTCCGCTTCTAACGGGACTTCGTTTACCACCGCACTTGTGTTGGCCGCTTCTTGGTGAGCGGTGCTGTAGAGCTGAGGCCTTCATATAATACCTAGGTGCAACGAGTCTGGTCATGAGAGAGCAGTTGTAGTGCTGCTCTCATTGGACGTGTCCTGCTCGCAGTCGACCGCCGCTACATGCGACCATGGTGTGATTTGGCGTGGTGTGTGCCGCTACAGCCGATGACTATGCCACGTCTCTCTTGACATTGTCGAAGAGGAGTGCGGCAGCAGAATTAGCTCCAGGCTTGAGATGAAGGGTTCTATCCTCTGGCACGCGATTGTATGACGTTAGCACTTACATAAGGTAATGCAGGGGATGTATGTACAAATTGTGACTACCTATTTGATTTAAGCATTATCTCGCTACGTCGGCCATGGCAGAGCCTTGGTGTATCTCTTAAGATATTAGTACTGGTGTTATATCAGTGTGACGGCCACGCTGCAGTGAGGACTGTTTATGGCGAAATAAACATAAACACGCCCAGGCCGCAGGATCGGGGCTAAGGACAATGGTAGGCCATGCGGCGGGACCATCACAGGTTTCTTATATAATCACGATACGGAGATAACAACCGGGTATGGTACCAGTAGTCATACATGGAACGTATGACCGTCATTAACGCTAACAGGATCAAAACACCATGACCGTCGGAAGGAACCAGGCATGACTATACAATATGGCATGGCAGGCACGATAGAGGATAAAGGATATATAAAGCAAATGATTTCCTCGAATAGATAGTCATTCCTTTGTACTTCAGCTATCAATCCAAGTATCATTCTCACCCATCACTTGATTTAGTCACTCAATTGACTGAGAGTGATATCTCTTCCAAGAGACACGAACCACAACCCCCAAAAAGAGAACGAAAGTTGAGTCCAAGTGTTATTGCCAGGCTTTACCTATCTTGCAGAACAGCAACTCCAACACCCCGTCTTAGCTGACCCTGAGCCGCGATCTTCAATTTGGTTGCCCTGAAACGCCTGAGCTCTACCCCCCGCCTTCACGTTCCCACTGAATTCCGATCCCTCTTGCACTATATCGCCTAGAGTAATGCCTCTTATCTTATTGCCTTGGTTAGACGATGCGTTGCCAGTTAAAGTGATGTTGCTCTGAAATCTGGAACCCCCTTGTCTTATGCGGAGACTGGCGGGCCTGGTTGACTGGAAACCGTTGTCTTCGTGGAATGCTGGGCAAATTAGTGAGTGAAACACAGAGAGAGGGAAGCTAACTTGCCATTGCGTAGTTTAGAACAGCTTTTTGCGCGTTTATGAATTTCGTCTTGAAGTCGGAAGAACGCGTTCTGCTCCCCTTCACCGTAGATTAACGGCAGGTAGATGTCGAAGATCCCGAGCAAGGAGTAGACCCGGTCTTCTGCACGTTTGGTTCTCCGCTCTCCTCTCCAAGAAAGTCGCTCCTCCACGCTGAAGATTGGCAAAGGCTTCCCTCGAAGGGCGTCGATCGAGATCCCCGTGATCTCATGCAGAAGCGCCTCGAGCGACGCCTTGTCGCCCAATTGCTGGCCGTCTTCTGAAAAGAATATCACTGACTTCGGGGCAATGAGCTCCTGGAGCGTCCAGCCACGGGTAAACCATCGACTTTCCCGGAAGGCCGCATCCCAAGGTATGCCAGACTTCCCTCTCTTTTCGCTAGAGCCCACCGAAACGTCGGATAGATAGACGTAGCACTGAACAGCGTTCTGATACCAGCGAAACATCGAGTTGATGGCTTCCGACAGCTCCGTGCTGTTTGACTTGTCGATACAGCACGTGTCGACCCAGAAGTACTGTAAGCCATCCGAGGCCGCCTGCTGGCCGCAGAACGTCAGCTTCCTGTACCCCTCCTTGTGCTGGCCTGTATGGTGCTGGATGTCCTGGAAGGTGACTTCTTGGTTATCGCTGCCCCACGTGTGAGAAAGAATGGCGTATGGAGGGATCCCGTGAATGAGATCCTCCGTCAGGCTCAGGGCCCCATCGCGCTGAAGCTGCAGAAGGCGCATGGCGACGTGTAGTAATCGTGCTGAAGGGGCGGGAGACGAAGTAGTGGCCGGTTGCAGTAAAAACCGGACATTGAGACGTGCGCGATCATCGAGGCGGAGCGGAGCGGCACTGAGCCTGAGACGTCGCAGTGCTGTTGTGGCGCCGTGTATGCATACTGCTCGAGCGCTGGATGCCAGGCTGGCCTCCCTTCGGATGGGCTGGGAAGCTACAACAGTCTATACCGCGAGTGCAGCTAGAAGTACAACTGCACCTCATGACAGGTCAGCATAAATTAGGTAGAAAATCGACCTCGTACAGAGTAGTGAAATGCACCTACCAGCACCTTTGTCCGGGGATTGCTGGAGCGCTGTGAGCGTATGCCGTGCGCATGAATTGACAAGGCAGACTACGCTGACGCTAGCTTCTATCCCAGGTGCCACACCCACACAGTTGGTCCTTATGCGGGGTAGCACTCACTGTGCAAAACGGACGAAACGCCACGGAATGATTTTGCTTCGGGTTCATGGCTTCGACATTTCATCCCCCCCGGAAATAGGGCAAACATGCATCGTGGGACCTGGCGTCCATGGAAACCCAGTATGTGTATTAGAGGTGCTTCCTAGTGCTCTCTAACCACTTGAAATCTACCTATCACAATTCACTGCGCTGCTTGGAATAGACGATCGGTTGGGCCACGAACCAAAGAGACCTAATGACCTCCGACACCACAGCTACAATGTCGGTCCTGACACGCGTACTGGCCCAACACGAAGCTGGATTTGTGTAGAGTCGCCTGATCGCTTGGTAAGAATGCGGAACACGTATTCCCCACGGCTCTAGAACATGTGCGTAACGTGGGTCATTAATTCGCTCAGGTTGCAACCGTGGCTCACCATCTTAACGCCCCTTCAAAGCGGTCTGTGGGATTTCGCAGGAAGAGGGACCTGCAACGGAACGAACTAGTACGGCATTGTCTGATCATGGGCGGATCCGAAGATAGGAAAATAATCGTTGGAAATTTCTACGATCGTGTGACTGAGAGGCTCCTCCTGTCGCCCCCACGATCACAGCCTTTCAAGGCCGTTTCCCCCCGCTACATCCTGTGCCGTTGATTTGACAGAGACTGATGGGCGCAGCTCAAGTAGCATTTGCTGGTCTGCCTTGTCAAATAGGAAATATGCCCAGCTGGGCCGCAGTACATCCAGGGCAGTTCCCCGGCATTTCAACAATAAGTAGATTAAGAAGCAACGTACCTCCAGCAATGTTCCCTTCCGCCTGCGCTACATTGGTGCAGGGCAGAAAGGCTAGATGGCCAAAGCAGGCTGTGCTGTAGCGCCTGGAAGTGACATCCTTGCCCAGCCTTGCTGTGGTAGTAACACATTCGTCGCTTTACTACACCATCTCGCCACCTAGGGCTCCTATAGTACCCTAGCCCTGCATATAACTGACCTGGCTCAACGTCAAGGTCGTTTAACTACCCTCTAAACTATCCCGCCATGCGGAAGTCTCCTACTTCCAAGGCGGTTTCTAGCGCAAATCCCAAACTCTTGCTTTCAGAGAGCAAACTTCAGGTCTTCCACAATGAGCGCCGCCGACCTTCCTACCCCTTTTTTCCTTGGAGTTACCGTTGTGGTTCTACTTGCTGCGTACACGTACCAGCTACTCTGGGGGGCGCATTCCTCACGGCAACAGAGATTTGGCCCTAGTAGGAACACGCTTGCCCAGCGCCGTTCCGGCGAATCGACGTCATGCGTGGATGAGGTTCCTGCTAGGACGTCTGCTACCAAGCCAGAAAGCGAGCTGCAGTCCATCATCACCGGAAGTCCACGTTTCCGCGGCCAGCCCGACGCCTTCGTCGATTCATCTATAGACCAAGGCGGATCGTCCTATAACGGAAATCCTACCCTGCATGGAGGATCCCTTCACCAAGGCAACGTCGTTAACATCCACCAAACGGATGACCAATGCGTTAGCGACCTGCGCGTCACCGACCCTCGCCATGACAAGACGCGCATTCAGGATTCCAAAGGTGGCCTTCTCAAGGGCTCGTGCGATTGGGTGCTCAAAAATCCAGACTTCTGCAAGTGGCGCAATAACGAGGAAAAGTGGCTGCTCTGGATCAAGGGGGATCCAGGCAAGGGCAAGACAATGCTCCTCTGCGGCATCATTGATGAGCTTAGCATCGACCGCCCCAGAGGCAGGCTTCTGTCCTACTTTTTCTGTCAGGCTAACGACAAGCGCCTCAATACCGCAACGGCCGTCGTGCGTGGTCTCATCTTTATGCTTCTCTGCCAAGACCCTTCTCTGGTTCCGTATTTGAAGAACATGCACGATACCGCCGGAAGGGCGCTTTTCGAGGATGCCAATGCCTGGCAGGCTTTATGCGAGATCTTCACGAATATACTCAAAGACCCGAAGCTGCAGGGCGTCTGCCTTGTCATCGACGCACTGGACGAGTGCGTAGCTGATCAACAACAGCTCCTCCGATTCATTGTCGAGACCTCGCGATCGACCTACGCTCGGTGGCTCATCTCAAGCCGTAACTGGGTAGCGATCGATGAGGAGCTATGCAATGTGGCGCAGAAGCTATCGCTCGAGGTCAACAAGGAGTCCGTCGCAGCAACCGTAGAAGAATACATCAAACATAACGTACGACAGCTTGCAAAACAGAAAGATTACCGAAGCGATACCGAGAAGGAAGTACGTCAGCATCTATTATCGAACGCTATGGGGACCTTCCTCTGGGTAGCATTGGTCTGTCAAGAGCTTGAGAAGACTGATAAATGGGGGGCCACGAAGCAAGTCAAAAAATTCCCATCAGGACTTGATAATCTCTATGATCGAATGATCCAGCAGATTCGGAAATCGCGGAGAGAAACGATCTGCTGTGAAATCCTTGCACTGGTTACGACAACATATCGACCATTATCGATCCTGGAGATGACCTCATTCATCGACGAATGCGACGGGATGTCGGATAGTTGCGACTTCCTAGAGATGGTTGTAGCCCAATGTGGATCTTTCCTCATGATCCGCAACAAGATTGTCTACTTGGTCCACCAGTCAGCAAAGGACTTCTTACTGGAAGCGCAATCCACTGAAAACACAGCACGTGTTCACAGAAAGATCTTCTTCAAGTCTATCGACGCCATGTCCCCAATACTGAAACGGGACATACACGAACTGCGCAATCCTGGCTACGTTATTGAGAGCAACCATCGGTGGGAGGATCGCTCCGACCCGCAGGCGACAATACGCTACTCCTGCGTTCACTGGATCAACCACCTAGTAGACGCTATCAGTACTTCTGGACAAGATAATATAGTAGAAGAAGACCAGAAAGTTCAGATATTCATCCAGAGCAAGGGCCTTTACTGGATCGAGTCACTAAGTCTACTTCAGAGCATATCAGAAGGGATGCTCGCTTTGCAGAGACTAATACAGTATTCTCGGGTAGGTTAACATACCCTTTTCTCTTAAAGTTAACTTTATAGGACTAATTTTATAAAGGGCCAGTCAACAGGACCTGGATTCCAGGCGCTAGTTAACGACATCTATCGTCTGTTACAAATGTTCCGACCGGCAATCGAGCGTCGGCCTCTACAGACGTACGCCTCAGCACTTATTTTCAGTCCATCAAGGAGTCTAATACGAGACCTGTTTAGCCACGAAGCGCCAGCCTGGGTGAAGTGCAAAACAGAGTTCGCAGGCCAATGGAGCGCGTGCGAGGCGACGTTCGAGGGCCATACTAATTGGGTCAGGTCGGCGGCCTTCTCGCCAGACGGCCAGCGTATCGTATCGGCATCGGACGATAGCACCGTCAAGATCTGGAGCGTCCAGGCAGGCGCGTGCGAAGCGACGTTCGAAGGCCATACTGATTCGGTCAGGTCGGCGGCCTTCTCGCCAGACGGCCAGCGTATCGTATCAGCATCGAACGATAACACCGTCAAGGTCTGGAGCGTCCAGACAGGCACGTGCGAGGCGACGTTCGAAGGCCATACTGATTCGGTCAGGTCGGCGGCCTTCTCGCCAGACGGCCAGCGTATCGTATCAGCATCGAACGATAATACCGTTAAGGTCTGGAGCGTCCAGACAGGCGCTTGCGAGGCGACGTTCGAAGGCCGTACTGGTTCGGTCAGGTCGGCGGCCTTCTCGCCAGACGGCCAGTATATCGTATCGGCGTCGTACGATAACACCGTTAAGGTCTGGAGCGTCCAGACAGGCACGTGCGAGGCGACGTTCGAGGGCCATACTCATTCGGTTATATCGGCGGCCTTCTCACCAGACGGCCAGCGTATCGTATCGGCGTCAGACGATAATACCGTCAAGGTCTGGAGCGTACAGACAAGTACGTGTGAGGCGACGTTCGAGGGTCATACTCATTGGGTTATGTCGGCGGCCTTCTCGCCAGACGGCCAGTATATCGTATCGGCGTCGTATGATAACACCGTTAAGGTCTGGAGCGTCCAGACAGGCACGTGCGAGGCGACGTTCGAGGGCCATACTGATTCGGTTATGTCGGCGGCCTTCTCACCTGACGGCCAGCGTATCGTATCAGCATCGAACGATAACACCGTTAAGGTCTGGAGCGTCCAGACAGGCACGTGTGAGGCGACGTTCGAGGGTCATACTCATTGGGTTATGTCGGCAGCCTTCTCGCTAGACGGCCAGCGTATCGTAACGGCATCGGAAGATAACACCGTCAAGGTCTGGAGCGTCCAGACAGGCACGTGCGAGGCGACGTTCGAAGGCCATACTAATTCGGTTATGTCGGCGGCCTTCTCGCCAGACGGCCAGCATATCGTATCGGCGTCGTACGATAACACCGTCAAGGTCTGGAGCATCCAGACAGGCGCGTGCGAGGCGACGTTCGGGGGCCATACTAGTAAAGTATCTTTCGACGCCAGCGGTACACTTATTCAGACAGACAATCGTTTCATTCGCCTCGACGACGCAAAACTACCGAAGCGAGCACTCCCTACCTATTCCGTAGATACAATGGGAATGGTAGACTTCTGCTTCAGTCCCGACAATACCTGGATTCAGTACCAGTCGCAGTCCGTCCTCTGGATCCCACCCGAGTACCGGCCGGTATGGTCTGCGGTGGTAGCCGTTAATATCGGTACTACCATCGCCGCTGGCTGCTCATCAGGCCGTGTCTATACCTATCATTTTCCAGCGAATTGTAATATGTTTTGCTAAAGTCTTGTTGCTCTAATCTCCTTGTAGAAGGAGGGTTCTAGGGATGCTATAAGTTTATGGACACTGTTATCACGACCTGGCTAGGGGAGGCACTATAAATGACTGGAAGCACCTGGGTAATCGTCCACTACTGCAATTATTGTCTGGTCTTTTGCCCTAGGGGTATCGCGTTCTGTCACTAGTGCCAGAGCGTAACACAGAAATCCAGGTTTCTTACCCATGATACGGACCCCTCAATCCTTCTTCACTGTGTATGTAAGGCGTTTATGACAATTTCGACAACTTCGTTAGTCGACATGATTCGGAAAACGATTATGCATATCTGCATGAGCTGTGTGGCTGGGTACGGTCTAATGTGGCGGATAGGAATGGTAGGGTCAGCAATTGGAGGTCGTTAAAGTGTGAAACCGACAGCCGACATTCCTGCACGTAAGCTCTGATACCGCCGGATCAGTGGTTGGGTCGGTGATGACCAGCGAATCTCCGGTGTTATATGTTTTTGCCATTTTCTTTTGCATTTCTTATGACTTTTGCCCTACTTGAAGTACTGCCAGTCTGTTTGTGTCCAATGTCTTGCGACTTCTCATTATTGTGTCTCGAGATTCCAAGTTGGATTAGGTTGGGCTGGGAGGTATTGCTGTGCTACTCTGCGGATGGGCATCCTTTTTGACCTGGGTCTTCGCTATCTAATATCGACATGTGAAGGAGAGAAGACTTGAGAACCGTGCCATGCTTGTGGTTGAATTCTTGAACATCTTAAACGATAAGGGTAATCAGTTACAATTTTGCCAGGGCTTTTCTAAATATCTCCGCATATCTGAAATACGCATGAGCACTGGGGCAAATCCATCAGCATGATCTCACATGAGGGACGCAGCATCCTCGCCGTGGCCCGTAGGCCCTCCTCCCAATCTTCTTCATTAACAAAGGTCTCAAACCTAGCCTTCCAGAATGAACATATCTACAGAGACAGAACTGCAGTGCCGGAAAACTGCATGCTTGCTAAAAACTTGTGCTCGGACAGAGTCGGCTCTGCTTTGAAGAGATGCAGCAAGTGGGAGCCGCCATACTTTATCCACTATGTTGCAGGGCTGAATCGGCCCTTCAGGATGTCTTCTCTTGGGCCACTGATCACGTTCGTCTTGAAGGAATCACGAAAATTCCAGATTCCAAAGTAGTGCTGGCCTATTTGTTCCGTGCCGTAAAGCCAACTACTAGTGGAGTTCAAGTTGACCCAATCTCGTAATGGCTGGAAAATGTCCGCGTCGGCAGAAGGAGCTACTTTAAATAAGCAGGATCTCGCTGAATGAGATTGCGAAGTGACGAAACTCACCTATTTAACTCTATTAGATGCAACTCTCAAGTCCTTCCTGGCTTGTCCAAGTGATATGCTAATTCAGAATCGTAGCAGCTCTGAGCCAATCCTTGGAGTCTCAGGCCGTGCTAAATACGTGTAAGGGGCTAGCTCGTACTCCGATGTATATGCTTTGCAGGCTTTTGAACTCTACTACTTAGCGAACTAAATCGTCCTGAGTAGGGTGGCCGTGCGGAACTTGTCGTGCAATTCTAAGAAAGAATGGCTAAAACTCTAATAGGAAGCTCACATAAGACCCCGTCTGCTTAGCCCCATGGAGGGCTCTGTTGACTGGTGCTAGAGTATCCAGTTGCCTCGCAGTGCCCACAGGACCCGGCTGGTCTTCAGCTTGGATGTAGGCACGAAAGATACCGTAGGTCTTCTGTAAGACGTGCCAGGGATCGTCATCCCAAAGACTAAATATCAGTGCACTTGTCATATTCGTTGGAGTGATAATGCTTTGGCTCTGCCGCAGACGTGCGGACAGAGCACTTTGTTCAAAAATTGGGGATGAAGATACAAGGGGTGAAATAATGCGATGATAGTACCAGCGTCGATATTGAAATACAAACGTGACAATCGACACGACAAGGAGAGACTGCGAGAGAAAGTCAAAAATATATTTGATTTGCTAAGATAGCAACTGGGTCTCGACTTCTGCTTACCATCATCTTCAACTTGGATAATATGCCTTGTAAACCTGCAGACCACTCGTAGTGCACTGCACAAGTCCCAAGAATGTAGTAACAACAAACACCATAATCGCCACCTAGAATGTGTACCACTGCTCCCCGTTTCTCCGACCATGCTAGAACTGTGTTATCATGGTTGGCGAAGATTCCGTCGACAGAGAGGCAGATAGTTGCTATCACGGTTTCCTTGGGCCCTTGTCTAGGAATTCTGCTGCCGAGCGCCATCAGCCATATGCACAGTAACTGTGTCTCAACAATTTACCACGTTCAACTGGATCGTGCTGTTGATTTGGGCGACTCTGGCTCCGCGGTGGTTGACAGGGTCACGGGAGAGTGGTATGGGCAAATCGTGCTTGGTGTGCCTGGAACTCGCCAAGCCTACCTCGTTCCTTCGGTTGACATCATGCACGATATAAACAGCAATGTGTCGACGGGTTCTTTTATGGAAGTAGTACAGAATGGAGAGAACTGTGCAGTTCTCCCTATTCGCGACGAGACCATGTCGATTTCTCGTGGATCAATCACAACTGACAACACAACCACAGCCGGCACCTCAGGCTGTCAGCCGACGCCCAGCTCTGACGGGCAGTCTCTCACCGGAGTAATCCCAAACAAGGACGATGAAGAATGTTTCGCGGGCTCATCGCTGAGTATGCGAGAGCAACACCACAGGGCCTCGAGGATTGTAGAACCGCACAGCCGGCGCCGAGTGGCGCGGCTTCACACGTCATCAGACGTGGCAAAACCACCTGGGTATGAGCCATGGGACTTTTCGCTATCGTCAAAGGATTCCACGGCACCTTCGGAGCTCTCGAGGGTTTCTACATGCTCCATATCGACCCATGACTCCTCAGCGCCTTCAGCATACGGACGCCCCGCGTTCCGCCCAATGCCAGCTCTGGATGAGCGCTTGATAGCATGCGACTTGGCGCGTCTGACAAAATGCGATTTGACTTTCCGAGTCGATGAGCGCGATGCATGGTGTAGCCACGCTCAGCTTCATCTCGGAGGCTACTTCCCTGCGCGTACTTCTTGTCCGTTTGGGTGTGGCAGGGCTTTCGATGCGGCTGTATTTGGCGGAAGCCGAGCCTCGGCTTACCACGCCAGACTGCTGCACACTTGGGAGCACCTGATCACCGACGCGCCGACAGCGAGTGACTGGCAGTGCGACGATTATTTCACTTTATTCGTCCGCTATTGTCAAATCATGTCGTCGGAAGCTTACAAACGAAGCCGCGAGCAAACTCATCTTGTCTCTAGCCATGGTGGCGAGCCCGAGCCATTTCCCGGCTCACAAAACTCCTAGTTTCCGAACACATTCGCTGGTTCTACCGAGAACGGCCGACGACACACAAACGCCCGTTCGCTAAGTTGGCACCCACGGTGATATCTCGCTTGCTAAGTGCAGTATTGTCCTCACATCTCGCTATTCGTTGTCAGTCCTAGTCTTCAGCATCAAGGCTTCTCATTCATTGTTCATCCTGCAAGATCGGCAAGTCCGCTTTCCTACTCGTGACTACTACTAGCACCAATAAATCATGCATATTTTCCCCAAGTACTTGCGATTCAACGACGTATCTTCACCGCACTTAACAGGTATATTTAATATAACATGGCTCAGCTATCTACCTGGTATGATTTTCCAGATGCTCGTTCTTGTCGAGGAAAAAATGCAGGTGGCCGTGCCCCCAAAAATTGAAATCAGAACAGTAGGGGAAAATC
Organism: Microdochium nivale; assembly: GCA_026745475.1. NCBI lineage: Eukaryota > Fungi > Ascomycota > Sordariomycetes > Xylariales > Microdochiaceae > Microdochium > Microdochium nivale. The sequence continues at coordinate 2,204,047 of JANTFD010000006.1, read as the reverse complement.
AATGCTCCATGTTGGGTATCCGTGCAAATGTGCATCGCCAAAGGCAGAAAGAACGACGATGAAAAAAAAAAAAGAAGACCGGGAAAGGGAAACAGAAAAAAGAGTGCAGAGATGCAAGGTATTAACTGATATCATGTAGTTGGCGCAAGGAGAATGATGAGCTTTTTGCTGTGGGGAGGGAGGAACGCTTTGCTATGCTGTTCGTGTCGACTTTGTTAAAAAAGATTTGGTTCATGTGGTGTGTGTTGGGGGGTTCTGGTCTCATATGCGTGTCGTGTGACGGGTCGTGGTGCTTCTCTCGTGACTTTTTTGATGAAAACTGATGTGCCTATTTGGCATCATAACGTCTTGGCATGGAATGCCTCTTGTGGTTGTTGCTGTGCTATCGTCCTTTTGTAGATGTGCGGACTTTGCTCTGGGATGTGCCGGTTTGTCTGAGCAGGGATTCAATTCCAACGCTTGCAGGGCATGCATCCACTGGTAGCCTTGATGATGTATTGCAGGGCCTCTCTTCAAATGTACATCTCGAGATGGTGCTGCTTGCGGAAGCACTGGTGGAACAGCCTCGCGAGCACGAGCCCGGCAATCATGATGGCCTCGATGCCTAGGATCGCGATCCACACCTTGTCGAGCGTGGCCGAGTCCAGGTCGAAGCGGGACGATGACAGCGACGAGGGCGACGGGATGACCATCGCGGGGCCCGACGACATGAGCAGCCGCGCCGACGACAGCGAGGGGATGCTGGTGACCCTGGAAACGAGGGCCCGGATGGATGCTGTGTGGTCCATGGCGAGGATCTGCTCGACGAATTCCATTGCGTGTGCGGTGGTGGTGGTGGTTTTCCGACGAGACGTGTGCGGTTGTGCGTTAAGTTGGTCCTGGGACGAAAGTCGTCAAGGAGTTGACGACGGGACCGAAAGTTATTGCTGCTGCTACTACTACTGTGCGCTGAAGTGGCGGGCTGAGGTGAGATGTTGTGTTTCTGAAACGCTCTTGGAACCCGTCGAAGGTGGCTGTAGGTCACTAGTGTTGTAGAATCCTCAATCGAGCTGCCACGTAGAAAGCGCGGGTGTCGTTTTACTGAAGTTGGTCGTCGACTCTGTCGAAAGGCGTCAGCGAGTGTGTTCGAATTTCACGGGTCCGAAAAGGCTGCATGCAGTATGCAACAACAAGAAGAAAAATTGAGTAATGAGTGAAGAAAGGCGGTTGACTGGCGGCGACAGAAACAGAGCGGAAGGGACACGCAGCATTGCACAAATTAACACCCCCCCGTCCCGTGAACCTGGGACGGTGAAGAGTGCAGCAGTAGAGTAGTCGCTCTGATGGGTCCCATAGTATTGCACTAGGTTTAGTGGTTGTTCACGGAAATTATGCTTACCCGGCGAGTGTGATCCTCCCTTGGATACAAGGATTGCAGCAACTTTGGAGGGTAAAAAGAGGATTTTGGACTCTGTCAGTTTCCGAAATGACAACAACCCTCAGGGATCTAGGATACGGCGTGCGTAAGGGTGCTGGTTTCCGAGAGATTGTCTAACATGGGGCTCAGCCCGTTGGTGAGATCCCCGCCCGCTTTTAATCGTTGCCAATCTGTTTTTTGCTGTTTCCCCTCGACTCGGTCTAGCCCGCAGGGGTGAGCTGGTCTTCGCCAGGGACGACGTGAGAAGGGGGAGAGGGGTTGCAAATGGAATGGAAGTAAATGAATAACAGTGCAATGTCCGCGCGGCAGACAGATTGAAGGGAGCCAACGTTATGAACCCTCGAGAGAGTGTGTCTTGAAACAGGTTTCCAGAGGGGAAGTGAAGTCAGAGAGTGACAGAAGAGCGGCAGGTAGCGTAGCTTTTGTCGCCCCCAGCCCAGCCCATTCGAGTCGAGGCCTCTTGCCTTGGATTTTTCTTGCCTCCTCCCACCTTTACGCGCTCCGCCTCCGCCTTCACGGCGGGGGTGCGGAACAAACGACAGCACAAACTCCCCAACGTTGTCTCTTGTTTCACGTCGCGGGCGGGCGGGTGCCGAAATAAACTGGATATCAATGCTCACGAGTCGCCGCATTGATGCCCAGTTTATTCTGGCACCCGGCTCGGCGGGCTGGCCGAGGCTTGGCCTGCAAAAAGAGGGACTACGCCTGTCGTCTGTTTCGTCTAGAAGCGGTGAAAGCTGCAAGAGTCTGGCTAACCCAATGAATCGTTGCATAGCTCAAGGCTGATGTCGCTCAGTGGATATAAGGAACTGCACGATGGAGGGGGGCCGCCAGCGGGGACCAAGGAAGAACAAGGAAGAACGAACAAGCAGGGATGCCAGAGCGACATCATCCCATCCGCTTGACGCCGCTCATGCAGCGGCGCGTACATCATCTGACGGGCTTTCTCTATCCCTGCCAGGTTTTTTCTTCTACTAACAAGCAGCCCTACAACTTCTTACTCTGTACGTCCTGGGAGGATGAATTTGCAAAAACACGACGTTACTCTACTCCTTCACAAAGATAGTACTAAACAGTAGGTCTGTAACCACACTTTAGCACGCCCCGAACGGCCATATCTAAACGGACGACGAACAGCACCCCCCCAAAAGGCACACGGCAAAGGTAATGGCTAAACCACATTGAACGAGTCTTGTGGCGCGTCCGCGTGATGGACCGCACCACTACGTAAAGGTATGCATGAACCCCTCCTCAATAGGCCGCCTCGATCGAGCGAGCAAGCAAAGCGGACGGGCCCATTTCGGGCACGAGCGCAGCCAGCCGCGCGCCCGCTCGCTGCCCGGCCGGCGCCGTTGGGGTTGGCCGGGATGATCATCACGACCAACCACCCCGCTCCTCGGAAATTCGGAATGGATCGCTATTATATTGACTGCTCTGTAATGTACGAGACAATCTATACATTTAAAGAAGCTCATCATGTCAAACTTGATCGTGTTCCGTTTGAGACTGAAGGGCTTGACGTTTCAGTTTGTGTGCTTTCAGAGTTAGGTCTTGAGACTAGGTTATCCGTATGCGTAAACTGCTCGTCCAAATCCAGCTCCAGCCAGCAACTCCAAGTCCCGCCACTAAACGCGGCACCACAATAGTGTGCAGGGGTCACAAGCCTTCTTGCTGCGGTCCGATGGGGCGGCGGCCGATCGTGGATCTGTCGCCGATGTTGCGTTCCTTTGCCCGCTTCTCACTCTTGTTGCCTATGCGCCTGATACCTCCCCGTTTTGCTTGTCACCGCGGGCCGCACTGACCCATGGACAAACAATAGCATTGTTTGGGTTTGGGGCAATTTTCTTCCCCGCGCTCGCAGCTTTAGGTGGGTGCTGCTGAAGTATCGAAGAGAGGCTGGCTACGCTAGTCCGGGGCTTCTTCTAGGTCGCATTTCATCTGCATGCATGCATGCATGCATGCTACTGCCCACAAATCCTACCTTCACCGCCAGCTGACACGCGTTTCCTACCCTTACCCATATCCCAGCATGGTCACCCGTCGCATGGGAGTAGGCTCCGGCAGGCTGTCTCTATGCCCAATAGAAGGTTTTGACGTGTTCAAGATTCACATCTCAGGCCCAGTTGGACCACAGCATTGCGTTGCTCGGAGAGAAATGTACATGGTGTGTACCGATTGACGGGTCGCACGGGCTGAGGAAGCGAGGCACGACTCTCATACTCCATGACCCAAGACCCCGATCGACGGAAGCGTGTTGGCATACATGGGCTACAAGCCTGTCAAACAACTAGGCGCAGCAAGGCGACAAAAGGCTCCAAAGTTGGATGATAGGTCCATGATGCAGTGAGTCATCACATATCAAATATTCGGTGCGAGCAGGTCATACTTGACACAGTTTTCGACCTTTGTAGCAGTCGTAGGTTAGCTTCCAGTATTCGAGGAATTTCGCGTCATTGCCGACACTGTGATGGTTGTTCTGGGTGAGAACACTTACGTCTTCAAAACTCGACTGCATGAAACGCCGGGCCTCCAGCCCGGCCCAGACAAAGAACATGTGGAAATCGCCGCCCTTCATCATTTGGGCGCCGCTCTGGGTGCCAAGTTGACGCAGGATGGGCAGGGAGCTGCTGAGCAGGTCCACATTTGGGTCGAGGGCGCGCCCAATGCCCTCGAGCAGCAGTATGCTCACGACAACATTGACAAAGTCGCCCTCGATCCGTACGTGATGGCTGCGCACCATGTCGAGAACCTGCTGGAGGATGTCGCCGATCTTCATATTACCAAGCGCCAACGTCTCGCTCTTGACGCCAATGACGAGGTGCTGCATCTTGAGCGCAAAGACCTCCTTGTCGATCACAGCGTCTGGCTGCCGGCACCTCTCACACATGAGGTTCCCGGCCTTGTAGCCGTCGAACTCAGCGACCGCGCGGAAGAGCTCGAGGAAGTTTGTGCGGTTTGTAGCATTGAGCTCGGTGACAAGTCCGGTGTCGATGAAGATGAGCTGCGGCCGGAAGCCCTCGGCGTCAATTTTCCGCAGCTCGGCCTCCCAACCAGCTTTGTTGTGGCGCTTTCGGTGCGGCCGAAGGCGCGCTAGTACCTGCTCCGTAACATCAGGCTGTTCCTCAGGGTTCGACTGGTTGTATTTTTGTGCGAATGCTGGTAAATCTGGCTGGTTGGCCTGGTAAAAGCGGACCATAATGTTGCCGGGATGCAAGTCGGCATGCACAAAGTTGTCTAGTAGCAGCATGCGGAGGAAGGCATCAAGGCCTTCTTGCGCTATGTCTCGTTGGAACACCCCTCCGCCATTCTCCAGGAAATCGGCGAGCGGCATGCCTTGAGCAAATTCCTCAATTAGCACCTCTCGTGTAGTGAAATCCAAGTACGGATAAGGGAACCACGCTGTTGTCCGGTCTTTGAAGTTCTTCCGGAACTTGGCCAGGTTGGCCGCTTCGATACGCAGATCGAGCTGCAGCTTCATCATCTCGCCAAACTGGAGGACCTCATCTGGCAGGGACAACCACTCTATCGTGGGTACCTTGTTAAGAGCGCTGGCAAAAAACCACATGATCCGCAAATCACGACGAACTGTCCTCTCCACTCCAGGATGAAGGACCTTTATGGCGACATAATTCGATGGTACACGTCTCGGCGTGCTCTTGAGCACAGTATCGACGTTGCGTCGGACGTTTTGGCGCATATTTCGGGACTTGTCTTCGACGTCTATATCGCCGGGTACGGCCAAGTCAGGCTTTAGCTTGGCCCTGTAGACTTGGGCGATAGCCCCAACGCCCAGCGGCTTCTCGTCGAATTCCTCAAATATGTCTTCGAAAGTGCGACCGTCGAATGCCTTCTGGACGATGCGCCTCGTCTGATGCATTGAGTGTGCCGGAGCTTGTGAGTGGAGGCGCGACATGGTCTCGCACATTTGTGTCGGGAAGATGTCGGTTCGAGAAGCAGCCCATTGACCCAACTAAGAAGTGGTATTTAGTTCGGAAATCGCTACAATCTACACTTAAGGATGGTCCTCACACACCTTGATGAACGCAGGTCCTGCCCACTCCATGCCTTGCACTAGGAAGCTGAACCACCACAACGTGCCGGACCGCTCGTTGTCAAACTGGGGCTGCCGTGGTCCAATCCAGACAGCGGGGATCGCGAGGATGACTGGGACGAATATTACAAAGAGGTGCAGAAACCTGACGCCAGTGCAGACCGGCTCCCATATGTAGACATCGAGGAACAACAGTATTTTATGGCCAAGACGCTGTGAACCTTTCTCGTCGTACGGTATCGTCTTTTTGAGCTCGGCTCGGGAAGCTTCCAGCATACGCCCCTCGCTGGTCTGTTCTGTGCCGTTGTTGTCTTTCTCGGACAGCTTGATGAACGCAGCGGTTCCTAGGGCACCATTGGCGGCTGCCGCAAGCAGGACTCTGCTCTTGCCGGACGATCGTGAGTGCCCATGGCCTTGGCTAGACTGGCGAGTGCTCGACCGCAAGGCTGCGCGGAGTGTCGAATGGTTCGAGAAGCATCGTGTAGTGCCCCGAAGCGCAGATGCGGACAAAACAAGCCGATTGGACAGCACTTGACGTGCGCATGATCGGCTGAGCAAGATGGCCACCCTCATGGCGAAGACCAGGGGTTATATTGGTGATGGGGCGAGAAGTCGAGATTTGTCGAGCATGGTCGTGGACGGCGCGGAGCAGGTCGACTCGAAGAAGTGATCGGATCTAGCAAGTTGTTGCGAACGCCATGGTGAAGAATGTTGTCTGCGCACAAACCGGTTGAGGTCGTGGCACAAGTGCACGATAGTAGCGTCGGGAGTCTTGGTGGGGATCAGCACACGCATCCTGCGCCGCCGGTGCTCGCTGCGATCACGGTGACGTCGAAGACTGGCCGTGCTACTCCGTAGTGCTGCGCAGCCCTCAGAAAAGGATGAGGTAATCAGTCACGGCCAAAGCGAAGCTTGTCCTAAGCGGGTCCGGCCTGTTCCTTCCAGGTTCGTCCGGCTGCCTCCGACGTAGCGTACGCAGTGTAATCAACCTCGACCGGGGTCGGTGGCGATCAGGCTCGCGACAACTTTTTTGACATCACCAGACACACCCCTCCTCCTAGAGCCCACACTCGATCGCTGTCCTCTATTTGCCGACCACGACACTTTTTTTAGTCCATCCTCACAGCAACAACACCTTTCTCAACTTCTGCAATCACAACGCACTCAGCCATGGGCTGGTTTTGGGCAGACTCGACCGAGCTCGCGGCGCCTTCCGCCTCGCCTCACGGAAACAAGAGCATGGCTGGCCTGGCCCCTCCAGTGAGCACCACCAACAGCGTTTGCTCCCGTCTTCCATCCCGGCCGCTAACATCATACAGCCCGGCTGTCCCATGCACAAGCACCAGAAGAGCGCCGACGCCCTGCTGCCCGCCCCTTCGACCTCGGCGTCACCTTCAGCGTGCCCTGTCAAGCAGGAGAACACGCCTCCGCCCGTCTCTGCCTGTCCGGTCCCTCACGCGTCTAGGAACGCCCCCACGACCGCCCCCTCTACCGACCAGCCATCCGAGTCTATGCTGTCCAAGCTCAACCCGCTCAACTACATGTTCAAGGACATCTCTCAGGCCCCCGCCCCCGACCAGACTCACATCCTACCGATCGAACGAGAGCCCTCAACCATCCCCCGCGGAGACGGCACTGGACTCTGGGAGTACCCCTCCCCTCAGCAGATGTACAACGCGCTCCTGCGCAAGGGCTATACAGACACCGACATCACTGCTGTAGAGAGCATGGTCGGCGTCCACAACTTCCTCAACGAGGGCGCCTGGGCTGAGATCATGGAGCACGAGAAGCGCTTCGCCGGCGGTATCTGGCAGGGCGTGAAGCTTTGCAGCCATGGAGAGCACGGGCTCGAGGTGGCAGCCAAGCAGTATGGTGTGAAGAAGCAGTTGGATGACCTGCAGCCCAGCCTGGTGCGCTTTCAGGGCCGGCCCAAGGATATGACGCCCAAGGCGACAATGATGCAGGTTCTGGGCTGGATCTACCCCAGTGCATACGGGTAAGTCTGCGATCATTTATGGGACTGTGGACGTGACTAATGATGACATCTGCACAACAGCACCGAGCCACCCTTCGACCGCCATGACTGGTTCGTCTCTCGCACGGTCAACGGCAAGGAGACTGAGGTCCGTTACGTCATCGATTACTACGAGGGGCCAGAGGAGCTTACTGGCGAACCTGTCTTTTACCTCGATGTGCGACCGGCAGCGACTCTGACGGGCGCAACTGAGCGAGTGGTGCGGTGGGGAACTGATGTATGGTGGAGGGCTTCGGGAGGCGATGCGCGCGAGGCTGCGCGTCACTCGCCAATCATCTCTGCTGCCGCCGCCGCAGCTGCCTCCAAGTGAGCGCCGGTGAGGTCTCATCGATTGAACGCGTTGTATGATTGAGTTGGGATTCGTTGGCTTTGCCACTGTCCGCATTCGCTTGGAGTTGTCTGGGACTGGACGGTTGTTTGGGGTGCGCATTGCTTTTCCACCTTGCACAGTGGGCGTGGGTTATTCTCCTGTATATTCTATTTTGTTCTCTTGCGTTTCGCAGCAGATATGCTCACGACTCTACGCTAGGGAACCCTGTATACTACCTTTCACACGCTTTTGTTTCTGATTAAACAATCACTTCTTGGTATCCCGCTTATCTCTATTGAGTGCCATTGTGCCTCTGCACTAGACTCGTCTTGGACAGCGACATCGACACCTACAATTCACCGCTCGCGCAAGTCTCGCCTACATTCAGTAATCGGCTTGAGGAAGCGAAGTCTTGCCTTAGGGACGTAAAGCAAGTCTGGCGCGGGAACTAATCGTCGAAACTCACTTGGCTAATCTCGCCCTTGAATGATCCGTTTGTAGAAGTACGTTTACTGCCAATTGTTTGCCGCACCGCTCAAAGAGTCGCTGGCCGAACCCACGTGAGTTGTAAGGCTCGAATCCGTTCTGGAGTACTAAAATCTGGTGCAATGCCTCAGGAATAGTATAATGGGCCGACTGTTTGCGTGGCGCAAATCTTGTTCCAGACTCGGAGCTTCTCCGAAACCAGAACAACACTAAACTCGCGCACATTTCTGGGCTCCGTCACTTCATATTACGAGGGAATCCCTTGTCCAATAACTATCCTGATACCTCGTCCGGTTGTACTTTTTTGTCAAGAAATGCAGCAAGATCATTATGGGTGGAGGACTGCTTGCACCTCAAGTAGGAAAACGGAAGGAAACTCAGGCCAGGCACGAGATCATCGTGGCCAGCGCATCAAACTTTAGGCGCACACGTCACCGTCATGAATACATCACAACATGTTCTCCTGAATCCCCAGGTTTGCCGACTGCCAGATGCATTCAGCAACGTTTCTCCGGCAACACTGAATAGCATTGTTTACCGTCCAGAGTCAAGGCATGGAGAACTGTCTGTCATGTCAGGCACGACTTTCTCTTATGTTGCTTTTCTCAGTCGCATAAAGCAAGCGTTGCAACAACGCCTTCTAAAATCCAATACTTTCTCTTGAGCACCAAAAAAAAACCGCCACGAAAGAGCCAATAATCACCTACAGCGCAGAGCAGGCCAACCTGTCAGTCCGGCACATAATTCATCGATTTTTGGTCAACAAACTCAACCACATCCGCGCGATGGATGACCTCCACTGGAGCAGCGCCGACGTCCTGGCCTACTCCATCCAGCTCGCCTCCCAAGCCACGCTCTTTCCGAACAGGGAAGACACAGTGGCATGTTTCCAGGCGATAGGTATGATCCCCTCCCCCTAACTGTACCTGCCTACCCCATCGTTCTGCCACCAAACGACAACAACCCAGCAGAAGGATACTACCACTGACACGGAAAACCTCCCGCGATAGAGCTCGTACTCTACTACGCCCGCGAGCACGGCAGGTGGCCGACCCACGCCGACCTGCACTCGCTGCAGCACTGCAACCCTCTGCTGCTCCGCCTCGCGTGCGGCGCGGCCGTTATCTGGCTGTGCTCGGCTCGCCGGCACGGGCTCGCGGCGACGCAGCTGGCCGTTCTGGCGCCGCACGCGCAGCGCATGATGGATCTCGTGGCGCCGTGGGACGACCCGTTCGAGCGGGACGCGGGGATGCAGCCGCAGCCGCAGCCGCTGCCGCCAAATATCGTGGTTCAGGACGCTGGCGATAGCAGCAAAGATGGCGGCAGAAGCGCGCGGGAGGTGACGCCACTCGGGTCTCTGTAGGACGGAGACAATGGCGGTGCTGTCCAGAGCATCCCGGCCGTGACCGCCAGATGGTATCAGGATGGGCGAGTGCAAAGTGAGAGTCCGGTGACGGTCCGAGGGCACTCCTCGTTCGTGGGTCTCACGAGAGACGATCCGTTCAGCGACTCACTGGACCAGGTCTTGGCCACGCCACAAGGGTTATTCGGAGGAGGCCCGGGTGAGGATGCGTTCTCTTCCAGGGGATTCGGGGCCGCCGACCAGGCGCCGAATAACGACTTATTCGATCCGTCAAACTGGATAAGGCAAGACACCACGGATTCTACGACTGCCGATGCATCTCAGCAGCCAGATGACAGACAGACATCCGGCCTCCCCCTGCTCGCAACATTCGCCCCGATTCCGCCAGCGGAAATGACGACGACGACGACAACAACAACAACCACGAAAACAATGTCGACGACCTCTTCTTCATCAGACGCCTTCAAGGGGCTGACGCAGTACCATAATAATATGCAGAGACACCAGTCTGCCGCGATGACTTCCTTTGTGTCGCAGGTGTACCCGACTGGTGCTAACAGTGCCGCGACCACTGCTACTCAAAAGGGTGAAGGCCAGGACGTCCAGAACGAAAACAACAACAACAACAACTTCGCGACATCTATGGCAGCGACAGCAGCAGAAGAAGCAGCAAACGCCTCTAGAGGTGGCTTGTGGGACAGCAGCAGCACTTGGTTGCACGACACGCCGCGCGCGGGTGATGCAGGCGGTGGCGGCGAACAGCCCACGGGCCGATTCCAGCAGCAGGACGCATTCAGGCTGTTCCCGACGCTGGGCGGGTTCTGAGTACGGGTTAGGTGGTGGTTTTTGGCTCCTGTATGAGCAGCGTGGGTGGGATGGATCAAGTCAGCAGTTGTCGACCTCGCTGTTGTGGACTTCGGCACACGATGTATCGCAACTCTGGAAATGGTGTTCAGTCTCCGATGGCGCAGCTCAGGAGAGTAAGAGAAATGGTACAAGCTTATGTACTAAGATCGAGATATGAAAGAGAACAATTCGCATTGCATATCGTGTTAAAGAATAGATGTTGTTATGTTTACCGACGAGGTCAGCGGCAAGAGTTTCGGGGACAGATCAGTAGGCAGCAGCAGAGATCACGGGAGTGTCTTCAGACCATAGATCACGCCCGCGGGGCTTTCCCTATTCCGCACAATCTGTGCTCTGTTGCCTGTTCCATGTCTGTATGTTGTCGTAGATATAAGTCTTTGGTATCTATTTTGTCCTGGCTTCACTCAATGGCGACGTTCATCAAGACGGGCTCGAGTTAATGATATTGTTTGGCTGGACCTTTCTCCTTTCACATCTGCTTCTTCATGTTTGCCTTTTAAGTCACATAAGAGTTGGGAAAAAAGTAGTGGGCTCATCAGATTCAAATGGTTACCTACCATCACTGTTTCAGGACGCGTGGTTTAATCGCTTTGTTGAAGAACTGTTAGGCTTAGCTCTGCACCATCAAACAAAGTGAACCGCACGCACACATTTGCAGAAATAAGGGCAAAAAAAGTATCTGGACAACTCGGGATCGTGCTCTGGCAAACAGCAAAAAGATGAGGTTCATGTTACAACTGGACGCTGTGGGAATTGAACCCACGACCTTTCACATGCGTATCAACGACGAATCGTTAGTGCGAAGCGAAAATCATACCCCTAGACCAAGCGCCCTTTCTAGTTGTTGAGGAGTAACGGCTTATAACTAACTGTATAGCATCACATCATTTAGACCCAGCACTTTGATTGTCGTGGAGGTTGCGTCCCGAGAATGTTAACTGAAGAAGGACAAAGAATGAACAGGCGAAAAGAAAAGAGAACCAGCGCGATGTACAGCTAGTAACCCCCCCTTAAATCAGTCAAGGCATATCACATTGAACTATCTCGCTCGAAGCTTCAAATTCGAAGCTATAACGCTCTACAATGGTTCCTCGTTATTATGCCAGTGTCTTACAGCAACCTCGGCGATTGATAGCTCTCAGTGGACCTGATCTGGCCGGGACAAGCCCCGCTACAGCAGTGGTTTCTACCGCAATGCGCTTGCTCCCAATCGCTTCCACGTCCTCTCTGCCAAGCAGGCAACCGGTCACGCGCGCCCGCCTCGGCGCGAACCGAGATCTGTCATGCGGAAGGACAACCCGCAGCCCGAACAGCAGATTTCAAATGTGACACCGAACACAAGCGCCAGCACGAAGCCCGGGGGAGCCAATGACGAGCGACGAGTTGATAATCGGCAGAGCATGAGACGAGCGAAGCTCCCCTGGAAACTGGCTGGCGCAGATGCTCGGGCTGCGGGCTGTGGGGATGCAGCGCGCGCGCGCACGCCGATCAGCTTGTGGGAAAGTCTCCACAGAGGGGGAGATGGCGTGGTAGCGTTGTTTGCCGCAGCCCGTCATCGTCGCTTTCCAAACGGATCACCCCCCACGACACACTTGATAATGACAATGTCCAGATTCGGCGGGTGGTCCCTAAGAGATTGGAGGACCTAGGGCTCGGCGCAGCCTACAGCAACAAAGAAAAGGGGGCCAATATGTCTCATGGAGTATTATTGCCGTGAAGCGCGGCGCGGACAGAGTGCAAAGTAATCATACAGCGGTAGCCGCCCCTGCAACGACAAAGACGATGATGATGATGATGAATCACCTGCTGGTTTGTAGCTGTCACCACTGTACCAACCCTTACTGTCCCGCGGACAAGGGGCAAAGCCGAATTTTCCCCATCCCACTCTCTAGATTCCCATGCTCGCTCGCTGGCCTTTCTTTTTTAGCGGCCGGTCCCAAAATCCAAGTTTGGGGGGAGCCTAGCTCCCGCCATTGTGGAGAGTGCTAGAGAAGAGGCTTTCAGCTTGCCAACCCGATACCTAACAGGAAGCGCCCCCCAATGCTGTTGCTACGCTGTGTACTCATGGCATCTCGTTATCTGTTAGTGAGGCGGTTTCTGGAAAAATGAAAAAGTCAAAACAGAGCTCCATCTTTGTGCATTATCACTCTCGTTTCCAGCCCCTGGGCTGAGTCTCGCAAGCTTAGCAATTGCTATTCCCCAGCTTCTGAATGGCCGGCGACTGTCGGTTTCTGTCGCTTGTGACTGTTGTTTTGCCCACTCTCCCCCCGTGGGTAGCTCGTAGCTTGGTTCCTTCTACATCCGGCAACGTCCTGCTCGTGCTAAGGGTGTGCGACGTGGGGTAGTGATGGTGTTTCCTTGGTTTCGTTGGTTGATCTTGCCGACGCCATGGGGGGGCTCGTCCTGCAGGAGTTCATGTATGCTGCCTGCTGCTCATGTGGCTTCTCTCAGTGTGACCAAGCCCCCGACCCCCCGGTTTTCTCGCATGTCGTTGGATGGGCGGGTCGGAAAAGATACTTGTATCACAAGTACCTTCTCTGCCATCCCCCTCTGACCAGGGCAACCTGGAACGCTCCGGTGCACTTTGTAATCCGAGCACTCTGACTGGCCAGGGACCTTGCAACATTCATGTAACACCACGTGCGGTCCTCTTTGACGCTGAGGGTAACGGTGCCTTTTCTTTCTTCTTCTAGATTGGTTGATGACGAAGAAATGATCCCTCTAGCTTCATTTCCTTTGGTAATCCAGAGGCTCTGACTGGTCCAGCGAGGGCAACTTGGTCAGTAATCACGGGGGTTCACGACATGTTGGGTCTCGTTTTGAACGCCTGCCGGTCTGACACGGGATCTCGGCGTCACAACTCTGGGCAATGCTACTCCTCGCTTGCGCGCTTGTGAACCCTTGTCGTAGAGAGACTTCTCGCAAGCTTGCTCTCTCCCTCTTGGTAATCCAGAGACTCTGACTGGCTCCGAACATGACGGTACGCGGGCCCCAGTCAAACCAACATCATCCTGACGCGTGAAGGCAAGATGTCTCAGCGCCTCACGGAAATGGGAACCAACATATGATCAAAACGCCGTTACTCGGCAGCCTGTATCCACAGTTATTGCCGTGGCCCTGCAGGTTCGTGCTTGCGACTAGAATTGTGTGGTTGGGCAATCCTTGTCAGCAGGGCTATGTATGATACTGATGGTGTTATTTTTTGAGATCATCAACATGGCGAGAGAAAGGTAATCAATTTTTTAGTGAAAAGAAATTGGCCGGTGAAAGCTGTGCTTCCTCATCTGTCAAGTTTGATGGCTGTAATTTTACGTCCGCGGCAGTTTTGTAGGACCATTGAGATAGTTTCGCTGGGTTACTTGTGCAACTGTGATGATTGCAATCGAGCGTTTGGTATTTCACGTACAATCACACAGTCACAGCGTCAGAGGGACCAAAACAGCTTGAATTACAGTATCTTTATGATCTCCACCTGGTCAGTCTTTTTCTGAAAGATGCAAAACTTCTTTTGGAATGACAAGGTTTGGATTTGTAAGCTTTTTCACCTCTATTCAGAGTGCTGTTGCCGCCCGGCACGCAAAAGCTCTGAGCTCTAAGTAATGGTCATGTACATAAAACAGGCATGGGTATTGGTTATTACACGGGAGAATAGGCAAACTTTTGCTCACAACCGGGCGCCCTTCCTGGGTGCCAACCCAAACATGGCATCGACAACCTCCCCGGACCGGACAGCAAGGATTGACAGCAGAGTATCGCTCAGCTGAAGAAGACGGGTTAGCAACTTGTCAACATGCAGGTTAGGTTGTCTAGAAAACTTACACCGTGCGTTCCCTCGTTTGTGCCCTGCAGATACATTCCAGAGCCAGACGCAACTTTACCGGGGGCAAATTGGACGGCGTACTCGCGAGTCACCTTCAGATCGCGCTTGCCCACCTTTGGCGCAAACTTGTAGTCCGAGCTGTTGACTGCTTGGGCCTGCGAGCCTCCGGCCGTCTCGGGGAGTAGAGACTCGATCTGGTCAATCATATGGAGATGAGCGTTCCGCTGGTAGCCAGTGGCGGAGATGATGAGGTCCACGTCGAGAAGCTCCAACTTTGCATCGGGCGCTTCAACAGGACGAATGGCAAGCTGGACTTTGTCATCGCCGAGAGGTGTGCAGGAGACGAGATCAGTGGCTCCGCGGATGCGGTGGGGCCACTGCTTCTCATCGGCGCCCAGCTCCCTACGTTGGTCATACATTTTCTCAAAAAGGTGCTCAATCAGGTCAAGCCGTACGACACTATAGTTTGTGGCTCGGGCACCGGTAATAATCTGTCGCCTGCTCTGCAGTGGGCGCTGGTAGAGGTCGTCGACATAATCCGGGTTGAAGATAGAGTTTACACTGTGGGGTTGCCGTGTTAGTGAGGACTCGTTCTGCAGAGGTGCAGCCACGTGGGAATTGTGTGTGTAGACTTACAAGGGAGAGTCGTCGCTGGGTCGAAGAAACTCTGCGCGCATCACAAGAGAGGTGCGCGAGTTTGGGTAGAGGTTCTGAATGTTGTTGAAGATTTCGGCAGCGCTCTGCCCTCCGCCGAGGACAGCCACCCGGTACGGAGCGTTGCGGTTGCTCAGTATCTTGGGTACCAACGTGGCAGTCTGCGAGGAATGGATGACGCGAGGGTGCTTGTGGGGCAACTGCTTTGGTAGGGAGGGCTGTCCTCCGATCGCAACGAGAACGTTCCGGGCGCGACATTTTGTGACATCTCCAGTCTTGACGTTCCTTGACGTCACGGTAAAAGTAGATACCTTGCCGCCTGATGGCTCGTTGTCCGGCGAGACGGACAAGACTTCTGAGCCATAGTCGACGACGTCCTCAAAGTGGCTGGAGCACCATCTGAGATAGTCTTCAAACTCAGCCCTGGCAGGTGTGAAGGTTCCTAGGTTTGAAAAGTCGGCAAGGCGGCCGTTCTTGTGTAGGTAGTTGACAAAGGTGAAGTGCGATGTGGGGTTGCGGAAGGTGGCCATGTCCTTCATGAACGATATCTGCATCTTCGCGCCGGGGAGGAGCATGCCTGCGTGCCACGCAAATCGCTGCTGCTTCTCCAGGAACTTCACCTTGGGGAACGAGCGTCCATCCAAGCCACCAAGGCGTCCAGCCGCAAAGCCATCGTTGAGGGCCACGGCAACAGCTAGACTGGCAGGACCAAATCCGACGCAGATGAGATCGTGAACCTCGTCGCTGGAGAAGCGGCGCAGGTGGGAACTGCGCTTTGGCGAGCTGCCGGAAGAGCTATCTGACAGGCTATGAGAAGCCATGGTAAAGAACAGGAAGGAATAGATCCAGGTCGTGTAAGCTGAGCTGAAGGTGCTTGAGTAGACAGACACGAAGGTGCTCAGTAGTCTGCTTGGTCCGGGAAGGGAGAGAGGGACATGGAAGAAAAAAGTGGCAAGTTCCGACGGGTAGCAGAGGTAAATGGGAACGCCTCGGGTTAAATTGCACGGCGGCGAGACAAGACGACAGCCATCCACCGCCGCAAGAGCGTATGAGACGAGAAAACGAACCAGGGCGGCTGATCTGCTCCATCCGAAATGCTGCTCACAAAGAGCCACGCCATCAACGTCACCCGAGGACCCCTTACACGGTGCCGAATGCCTGCGGGTCTGCACCGCGCACTTGCGAGGCCAAGCTCGGCACAAGAGCGGAGCAAGCTGCAGAAGAAGCCTGCCGCCACATCTAGTCCCCTTGGACTGGCTGTGGCAGCTTTCGTGTTGGCAGCAGAACCAAGCCTGCTATTGAGCCTGGGCTGTCACGTCTGGGCTGTTGATCCGTGTGGCTGGTAGGCAGCATCATGATGCGCGGTTGGCTGCTCCGGTCGCAGACTCGCTGGAGCTCCTGGCTTAACACCCAGCTGCAGGCGAGGAAGAGAGGTTTTTCCGTGATCCGCCCGCCCGTTGTTCTGACCAGCGACTTGGTGCTCCGCGGCGGGGTCCTGGATGACTAGGTCGTCGCCGTTCCCTGCCACAGGCGACCCTGAAGACGAGGCAGACGAGCCCGACTGGGACAACGGCGCGGCGGCGCTATGCAGCGCGAGTCTTTGTGCAGTGGTGAATGGTTGCGTGGCGGTGGTGGATACTGGGCAGTCGAGGATGCAGCAGGGATGGCCTGCAAAGCCGTGCAGTGTCAATTGCAGGGCAAGAAGGCCGATTCGGCGCAGATGCCGCGACATCGGCATTATCTGATGATCTGATAAGATGGATCTGCAGCGCCGTGCCTTCCCCTCCAGGAATGGCCTCCGCTCCGAGCACCCTTCAAGGTTCCCCCTCACCGTGATGCAACGCCACGTGCCAAGTCCCACGCTGCCATCTCTTTTTTCTTCACCAACCATGGACAGATTCTTCATTGCTTGTGCGTCCGGGCAATGCCTGTGATCGTCATCCTGCCGCCACGCTCCTCCGCCACCTGTCAGACCCCCCACGGCTGTCCCCAAAACTTCCCGAGAGCCAGCATCAGATCGCCAGGTCGCCGACTTTTAGTCGCGAGCGAGTGGGCAGCGGGAATATCTCAGCTTCTCGCGAGAGCCGATAGTGCTAGAGGGAAGCAAGACTACAAGACAAGCATACTACATGACCACGATGGAGCAGCCTGGGGATGGGCTATACATATCTCGCTACCTGCCAACCCAGCGAGATGCTGCGTACTCCGTATTCTCTGCCAGCAGGGCTATACACTTGTGCTCCCAGGGAGCGACATAGCCATGGCCCTTACGGACCCAGCCGGCCGTTGGGGAGTTCGTCCTAGGGTGTGGTGGGAGAACTGAGTCGTCAACCCTGCAAATCGCGATCTGAATAGCCTCCACCATCATGGAGTGGCGTCTCAGCATGCGCAATTGTGCAGTGTGGCCATCACAGCACCTTCCGAATTTGCACTGCCCATAGGTTGGGACAACAGCACGAACACGCCCGCCTCTCCCGACTTGACACACACTGCAGAGAGACCTCACAAAGCATCTGCCGTCTAGACAATCGCTGGAGGACATGTTGTCGACTGTAAAGGTCACCCGTGGTGGCCAATTCGCCGCCCAAGCCAAGATCGCCGTTGCTGGTTTCCAGCTGTGCTGTCATGGCACGTCAGAAGTCTGCCGGGCGCTGTTAGCTTCCTGCAACCAAAAAGCCCACGACTCTGACCACTCTGCCTTGGCTCGTCATACTACGGAGTAGTGCAGGGCAACTAGTCGTGAGTGGATGCCCAGAAAGGCCGCACGCGCTGCCGAAGCCCTGAACCCGAGGCACACGTCACAGGCCATCTCCACCCTGAATGAAAATTTTATCTGATGATCTGATAAGATCAAACCGCGCCAGGGGTATCCGAGATGCCTGCCACCACAGGAAACCCCCACCTCGAGAGACGCCAGTGCAGTCCGGCATGCGCTACGAGGTAACAGAAATGGCGCCCCTCCACGGCTTTACGCAATCCCACAGGAATGGTGCATGCTTGGAACGAGGAACCCCAGCGGCACCCTCGTCTCCCTCGTCTCCCTGCCGGCCGAGGCGTCTCGGAGCAGCGGAATTCCCGCCCCTCGGTGGTAGAGCCCGACGTGCGACCGATGCTGAGGCCGAAAACGGCGCCCACGAAGACGCTCATGTCGGAAAATACCGGAAATGAATTTCCGCCGGAAGTTGCAGTCACTAATTTTCCTGTCAGAAGCCCTCAATTGCGCGAAAGAGTGTCAGTGTGGCTGGAGCTACTACAGGCACACGCCAGATAAAAGAGGAAGGTGTGCTTAGTGCCATTGTCGAAAGCCGCAGTGGCCGCGTCGCAGGTTCGGTGCTGCTCGAGTATGCGCAAATATAGGGCTGCTGTGTTGCTTCGGTCTCCTGGGCTAAGACATGGACATGCCTAACCTCGCCTCCTGATTCAGTGTACACCGTGCAACAGCCAACAGATGCTCGCTGCCACTCAGGACAATACACAGAATACGGCCTCTGGAAAGTTTGATAGCCACACGAGTTGAATATGCTCTCAATGAGCAACCAGCAGTAAGCAATTGAGGCTGCCATGCAGTCTACCGGCGGTCATGGGGTCGTGATGTAATCGACTGGCTCCAGTGGAGATGCGGAAGATTTGCAAATAATTGCGGACACTGCTTCCGCCGTCACGTCTCCAAGTCCAAGTTGCACGCAACGACAAAGGCCTCATCCATGCTGGCGAGCTCGGTGAGCACCAAACTCCTCGTCCGCGAAGTCAAGAGAGCATAACGGCCGATCGTGCTGGCACGGGGACTGTCCAAAAAGAGCCACCAACGAGAGGTGTGCAGGCTAAGGTCAAGGCCAAGGTCAAGGTCAGGGGCTAGCTCCGAACGTGTAGCTTTCCTGCTGCACATGAATAGGTTACAGCAGGTGATGACTTGCAACAGAATGCAATCTCCCGTGGATCCTCCTTCCAGTGGAACGACTTGGGCAACAAGTACCTTTCGAAGGTGCCGTGCCACTGCGGCTTCCCGCCCGCTGCCGCCCCACTGAAAAGAACGACCCGAGCCAGCCCTGCTTCGCATCACGCCTGCATGGCATGACAGCAATCCCTCTTTTGGACGTTGAGCAAATCACAGCCGTGGCCGAGACGTGACTCTAGGCGGCAATAAAGACAAACATCAAACACACCAAACAGCCTTCACCTTGTTCTTGAAGCCATAACTGGCAGAAACCAGCTCAGAAGCCTTCCTGATCGACTACCGTGTCAATAACGTGCATTTGGAGACCCCATCAAGGCTTAGCTGTCGTGGAAAACAATGTGGGTTCTGATGCACTGAACTACACTTCAACAGTTATTTACCTGCCAACACGTGAGACTGACAGCTGGTTACACAGAGCCCAGATTACGAGTCACTTCGCTAGCCCTAGCAGTGTCACAAGCGTTTCGATGCACAGGCACATACAGTTTGCCTAGAACGAGAAATAGGCTGCATCACACCAAGGTATGCTCACTAGTCGGACTGCCCTTCACGATTCTTGAGAGACACTGAAGATAGACCTGATACTGACCTAAGCTGCGTAGACGAGGGCATGCCATGGCACAGTCATTACCACACGATGGGCTGTCCATCCTCAACCCGTACCCATCAACCATTGACGGGCCATGCCTCTTACACGATCTTGTCAGGCATGACGACAAGTTGGCTGTTGAATACTTTCAAAGATCGGAGAGCTCTATCGCCTTAACATATATCGATTTGCATGCTGCAGCGGATGCATTATCTCAACAAATTTTGGAGAGCTTAGTATCATGTGATGACTCCGGCACCCACAGCCCAGCATCACTCGTCGTCCCATTGCTGATTCCCCAATCACCCGCGTTATACATTGCGCAGCTTGCCATTCTGAAAGCTGGAGGCGCATTCTGTCCCCTCAACCTCGATGCTCCCCAAGAAAGAATCAAATTCATTCTCAACGACGTCGGTGCACGCATTGTTCTCTGTAGTCCAGAGCTTGCTGCGAGACTCCCGAGTGAGAAGAATGATCGTAGAATCATACTCGTGGAATCAGATGCGCCAATAACTACCTCGAGCTCGGAAGCAAGGAAGAGTCTTGCCTCGGATCAGTCGCCAGACTCTCTCGCGTATGTCATGTACACGTCCGGGTCGACTGGCACACCAAAAGGAGTCGGCATCTCTCACAGGGCTGCGACTCAGGCGCTCCTTGCCCATGATCGTCACATTCCGAGTTTCAGGCGCTTCTTGCAGTTTGCGGCGCCGACTTTTGATGTCTCAGTGTTTGAGATATTCTTTCCCTTTATGCGCGGCAGCACTCTTGTATGCTCTGATCGTGGAGAGCTACTGGCCGACCTACCTGGCTTCATCACGAGGACGAATGTGGACGCGTGCGAGCTGACGCCTTCCGTGGCAGGGAGTCTGCTCAAGTCGAGAAATCATGCGCCAGGTCTCAAGCTGCTGTTGACGATTGGCGAAATGCTGACCGACCCGGTAGTCAAAGAGTTCGGTGGCGATGACAGCGGCGACAGCGTACTTTGGGGCATGTACGGTCCGACTGAGGCGACCATACACTGGTAAGGATTTCGCACATTTCCTGCAGTGTCCACGCAGAATAAGCTGACATTGTACCTTCAAGCACATTACAACCAGCTTTCCTACGCAAACAGCCGCGGAGGAACATCGGATTTCCCTTGGACAATGTTTCCGCCTTCGTTATCGATGCCGATCCCTCGAAGGCATTCGAACCTTTGCCATTAGGTCAAGCGGGTGAGCTGGCGGTGGGAGGGAATCAATTGGCTGTCGGCTACATCGAGCGTCCAGAGCAAACAGCCGCGGCTTTCATTGACTCTCCTTGGGGCAGAGTCTACCGCACAGGAGACAAAGCCATCATAACCACCGAGGGCACCATCGAGTGTCTAGGCCGCATCAACGACACGCAGGTGAAGCTAAATGGTCAACGAATGGAGCTCGGAGAAGTTGAGCAGGTCGTTCTTGGCACTCCCGGCTGCCACAGCGCAGTTGCGGCCGTTATCTCAAACACCCTCGTGGCATTCGCCGCGGTTGACGACTTGGAAAATGTAATGACGAGTATAATCGAGCGGTGCAAGTCGTGGCTACCCGCGTTCATGACCCCCACGGACTTGAGATTGATGTCGGAATTTCCACGTCTACCTTCGGGCAAGGTGGACCGCAAGAAACTGGTTGCCGACTATCAAACAGAGACCGACGCGAGTCACGAGAGAAGCTTCCAATTTGAAGACGAATTAGAGAAAACCCTATGCCAGGTCGCCAAAAGTTTGACTCAACGAGAAGTGCAGCCACCATCGAGAGTTTCGTCACTCGGTATCGACTCACTCGTCGCCATCGGGTTTGCCGCAGAACTCAGGCATTCTGGAATTGATGTCAGTCCATTGGATATCCTAGAGAGCACGACCTTGCATGATGTATACACGGCCACAAAGAGAAGGCTTCAAAGGCAGTCTGCGTCTGTGGATCACGACAGACAAAACGACAAAACCCAAGACGCCTCAAGATTGCTACCTGCAACAACATATGGGCTTGATTCGTCTCGCCTCGCGGCAGCGGAAATTGTGTCGCGCTGCACTGCTCTACAGCAATCAATGATTGCGGAAACGCTACAGGACGCCCGAATGTACGTCAACGAGCTGAAGCTAGGCTTTCCGGCGGGCATAACACCAGAAGTCATCCGAGGCTGGTTTTTGCAGATTTGCAACGAGAACCAGATCCTCCGGTCAGGCTTCGTCCAAGGCGACCATGGATTGTGCCACATAACATGGGCTTCGGTTCAAGAGAGACAAATCATTGTCGTGGAAAACTTCACCCAGACGGATGTGAAAGATGTCGAGGAGTTCTTGGCACGCCCGCTAGAAGTGCAGATCATGGGAGCCATGGAGCCTGACTACAGCGGCGCAATGGCAAAGATCACCATTCACCATGCGATTTATGATGGATGGACAGCTGATCTGCTGATCGAGAGGCTCAATGGTCTTCATCGAGAATTTGATGTGCCGGCCACGGCGAAATTCCAGGACGTTGTTCGTGCTTCAGAAGAACTGGGGGCTCAGACTATCACATCTTCGCAAGAATACTGGGCAGAAGAGCTACGTTCAAGCACAATATGCGGTATTCCGAACTTTCGCACGAAACCTGTTTACCAACCACAGATACACGTGGTGCGCAGTATAATCACCGCTTCACCGCAGCAGGTCAGGGATATTTCGAGCTTGTTCTCCTTGAGCGACCAGGTCGTCTTTCAAGCAGCACTAGCATGGCTATGGTCTACCATCACAGGAGTCGATGATATTCTTCTAGGATCGGTATCGTCCGGCCGCACGATACCCGTTGACGGCATCGAAAAGGCGATGGGTCCCTTCATGACCACATTGCCGCTGAGGGTGCAGTTTGGCCAGTTCCAGACTGTGGCAGAACTGCTACAGGTGATTCAGGCCAGCAACAGAAGATCCCTGCGTCATGGCAGTTTATCCTTGTCCGATATCAAAAAGGCTGGGGGCATCCCGTCGCGCTCTCGGATATTCGATGTCATCTTCGCGTACCAAGAGTCGCTTTTGAGCAGAAAGGCACCGATTGGTGGCATTCGAGAGATCAGTCACAAGGACGCGGTCGAAGCCAAGCTGCTTGTGGAGATTCAGCCTGCGGACGGCCATTTTGTCTGTCAGATGACATGGCACACTGACACATTCTCGCAAGACTTGATTGCAAGCTTCTCGGAACAGCTTGGAAGCCTCGTGAACCACTTCCTGCATTTCTCAGCCTCTTCACTTTCTCAAGTAAGGACTTGCTTCTCGCCTGCAGCACTCTCTACCTTCAACCTTCAACCAGCCTCACTCGACATTACGCCCAGCCTGGCAAAGCTCGTAGAAGAGACGACAGCCACATATCCCAACAACGCCGCTTTGCAGTTCGTGGAGTCTTTTGACAACTATGGCATGCGTACAAGAGTTCTGACCTACAAAGGACTTAACACCAAAGCTAACCAGGTTGCTGGGCTTTTGATTGAGCACGGTGTCAAGCCTGGCGATGTGGTAGCCATAGTCATGGAGAAGTCGCCCTTACTGTACAGCAGTATCTTGGGTATCCTCAAAGCGGGTGGCGCTTATCTACCAATGCTTCCTAGCACACCGGCCCTTCGAAAGCAGAGAATTGTCGAACAGGCCAGACCGCGACTCTGCTTGACGAGTACAGATTTGCAGGCGCAGTTGTCGCAAGAAGGACTTTCCAGTGTTATCGCAGTTGAAGAGCAGGCGCTTTCACAATATGGCACCTTGAATCAAGACGTCTCTGCTGATTCCGAGAGTCTTGCCTACGTCATTTACACCAGCGGTACGACTGGCGTCCCGAAAGGCGTGGCTGTCACGAATCGGAACATGCTGAGCAACATCAAGGCTCTTTCATCACTCTACCCCCATAAACCGTCCTCAAGGATGCTTCAAGCTTGCTCTCAGGCCTTCGATGTTTCTGTCTTCGAAATATTCTTCGCGTGGGCGAACGGGATGTGTCTGTGCTCCGCCACAAATGACACACTATTCGAGAACTTGGGCCACGCGATCACGTTGATGCAAGTCACGCATCTGAGCATGACTGTCACAGTCGCATCCCTCTTACAACCCAGAGATGTGCCATCGGTAGAGTTTCTCGTGACTTCTGGCGAGGCCATGACGGATGAGGTGCTCGCAAAGTGGCACAACCAGCTGTGGCAGGGCTACGGACCTTCGGAGACGACCAACATCTGCACGGTGCGCAAAGTCGAGAAAGGGGACTCGTCGCAATTCCTCGGCTGGGCATTCGAAAACACCTCGACGTTCGTCTGCTATCCTGGTACAAGTGACCTTGTGCCAATCGGTTGTGTTGGCGAGTTCTGCTTCGGTGGTGACCAGGTTGCCGCAGGCTATCTCCAGATGCCGGATCTTACAGCAGAAAAGTTCTTTGACCACCCGAAGTTCGGTCGGCTCTACCGCTCTGGCGATCGAGGTCGCATGCTCCCAGACGGGTCGTTGATCATACTCGGCCGTATCGACACACAGATCAAATTGCGCGGATTGAGGATCGAGCTCCAAGAGATTCAAAAAGTCGTGCTACAGACACAGCTTGTGAGAGCGTGCGAAATTGTAGTCTTCGTACAGCAAGGCCGAAACACTGAGCAACTGGCCTTGATGTACGTGCCGATCAAGAGGGATGCATCAGAATTCATCACTCTTAACTTGGAAGAAGACAAGATTGCCAATGCGAGAGTTACCATACAACAAGAGTTGCAAGCTGCCTTGCCTGACTACATGGTTCCATCATTCAGCGTTCCAATTTCTACGCTACCGAGGACTTCATCAGGAAAGATTGATCGAGCTCGGCTACGTACTGCCATAGAATCACTCCCTGTCGACGAGCTAGAAAGTTACAGTGCCAGCTTGGATCAGCACACGACAACCTCCGAGTGGACCGAAGCGGAGCGACTCGTCGCGAACGCGGCAGCGGAGACGGCCAACGTAGACCTCAAAACAATCACTCAATGGAGCTCATTGGCCGCCTTGGGGGTCGATTCTATCATGGCCATGACGTTGTCCCGGAAACTCCAGAATGCCTTTCAACAACGGGTGCCACTCTCATTGATCTTGAAGAACCCTAGTATCGGACGGCTGGCAGCCACTCTATCTTTTGCTAGCCGCGAGGCCCAGCCCCAAATTACAAGCAAGGACCTTCTCCCACGTGAGGTCACCGAGACGCTTCGCAGCAGAATCAGTATCGAGTGGGGAGAAGTCGAGAGTATCCTGCCGTGCACGCCACTGCAGGAAAGCATGCTCTTTGCTACAACTGGATCTAGCTTCGGGGCCTCTTACTGCAACATGATGCTGTTCCGATTACACATACCGTTTGATGACGCCGTGTCGTATTGGAAGCAGGCCTTTCAGAGGCATGGCATCTTGCGTACATGTTTCGCTAGTACGGAAGTTCTGTCGCATCCTGTGGTTCAGGTCGTCATCAAGTCCACAGCCATGTACTACAAACACTTTGACGACGTGTCACCAGAGGCCATACAAGCCACGGCTCAAGAAATCGAGCGGCTTCTGCCAGCGGCTATCGATTCGGGCAAACCGCCAGTAGTTTTGGCTACTGTCAACACAACCCAAAACAGTCAGTACCTCTGCTTTGCATGCCACCACGCTCTGTACGATGGCATTTCGATCAAAAACCTCTTGTTGGAGATCGAGACGCTGGCCCAGGGTGGCTCTTTGGAGCCGCCAGTACCGTTCGATAGGTTTCTACAACAAGCTCTTGAGCCAGTTGACGGCACGGAAGACTTCTGGAAACCCCAATTCGCAGATTTTGTGCCTCAATTGCTCCAAACAGAAGTTAGCACGCCCGAGGTTAGCTCTACGACCATTTTTCAAGACTTCACATTCCAGCCACTGGATCTCGTCGAGAGCCGCCTGAAAGAGCTCGGGGTCTCGCTCTTGTCATGCTGTCAGGCATCCTGGGCTCTGACGATGAGCCTCATCCAGAATTCCAATGACGTCTGCTTCGGCAACGTGATGAGCGGACGGTCATTCCCAGTTGACGATATTGACAAGATTGTTGCGCCCTGTTTCAACACAATCCCCATGAGAGTCAACCTCTCTAAGTCCAAGTTCCGCTTAGATCTGGCCAAGCGCATGCATGGGCTCAATGTAGACAATCTGCCGTTCCAGTTCACTGCGTTGCGACGCATTCAGAAACTAGTGTCGAGCTCGGCTCGGCTGTTCGACACAATTCTCATTTTGCAGCCAGGACATATGCGTCTTGATGACCGAGTCTGGAGCCTGGAGCAGGATAATGGCGCCATGGAGGTGAGTCTTTTACATACATCCTAACTTTCGAAGTTTGGCTACTGACTATTCTTTGAAGGTTCCGATAGTCTGCGAGATCACTCCTGACCGAGATCGCAACGTTCTTCGTGTTGGGTCATATCGACAAAGGTGAGCCATGTTCCATTACCCAATCATATCTACTGAACCCAGTATGCTCACGATCTCTCCGTATTAGCGACACCGTGTCTCAAGTCACTCTGCAACTAACCCATGACATCTTCCAATTCGTCCTGGCTCGTTCACTTGAGCATCCGCACTCGCAGCTCATAACACGGTCAGACTTGCCCAAGGAGTGGCAGGAAAGCGTTTCCCTGATCAAGGTGGCTGCCCCGGTCCAAGATACTGAAGCCAAAGTGGACAAAGACAACTCGGAATGGTCGAAAACCGAGCAACTCGTGCGTTCCGCAGTCTCAAGTCTGACGAACGTGCCTGAGAATCGCATACAGAGAGACAAGCCTCTCTTTCACTACGGCGTTGACAGCATCGGCATTGTCCAGGTCATCGGGATACTGGAGAGGAGCTCGCTGCACGTGTCGGTCGCAGACATCATGGAAAGTCCGACTTGTGCCAAGATCGCCGCCCAAGCTCGCATTATGGATGTCAAACGATCTGAAGATCCTGCAGCAAACGCAAAGTTCGACGCTTTCCGGGAAGAGGTACGAACTCAAATGGAATCTCAGGCAGAATGGGAAGATGTGCTACCTTGCACTGCCCTTCAGCAAGCAATGTTATCGCAGTCAATGGAGTCAGATGAAAGGCTCTACTTCAACTACGTCAGCTGGGATCTGGACCCAGGCCTTGATGCGCAAAAAATCGTGGACGCATGGATCAAGCTTCAAAGAGCGCATCAAATCTTGCGTGCAGGCTTCGTTCACGTCGACAGCTCGACAGCATCATATGCCATGGTCGTGCACCACTCGGAGGACCTCGAAAAACAAGACGACAAGCAAATTAGGCTTCACTCAGATCTAAGCATCGAGGACTGGCGTAAAAACGCGGCGCGGACATGTTTCAGTGACATCTCCCAGCCGCCGTGGCGCGTTGCTGTCGTTGAACGAGGAGACGGGCTGCTAAAGATGCATCTCGCCATTCATCATGCACTGTACGATGCACACTCCTTACAACTGCTGTTGCGGAGCTTGGCAAGTGTTCTGCTCACGGCTAAGGATCTACCGATAAGAAAAATCCGCCCAGCGCTCGCGATCCTTACCTCGACTACGGAAGATAACTCAAGTTTCTGGAGAGAAAAAGCAGCGGGAATCGTTGTTAACAAGTTCCCGACCATGACGCCACTCGTCGAGCCGCGTGGCGTCTCGGCAGAATCATCAACCTCTAAGCTCAGCCTCCAAGACGCAAAGGGTCGCGCAGCGGCGATTGGTGTTTCTCTGCAAGCGGCTGTGCAGGTTGCCTGGACCCAGCTCCTGTCCTCGTACCTTGGAGAAACGACAGTCACATTCGGTGTTGTTTTCTCGGGGCGGTCGACCCAAAGTGAGCTCGATGCAGAATTTCCCGTGATCGCCACGCAGCCAGTTATAGGCCATGCTGAAGGCACTGTTGCGGATCAGCTGCAGCGCATGTTGCAGTACAACGCAAGCCTGCTCCGATTTACTCGAACGCCACTGCCGTCAATACAGACCTGGCTCGGGAGACCTGGCGAGTCTCTATTTGACACGCTTCTTGTTTACCAGGTGTCGAACACTGCCGAGTACGATCAGCCTTGGAAAGTATGTGACGAACTTGCTTCGGTCGGGTATGCTGTCTCTCTTGAGATCCAAGAATTGACAGATGTGCTTGGCCTCAACATCGTCTTCGATACGAGTGTGCTGCCAGCGGAGCAGGCGCAGATCCTTCTTGCGCAATTCGACACGCTCCTAATCGAGAGTTTGCAGATACCTGGGGACGACTCAAGCTTAGAAATACCCCCCTCGAAATACTCTACAACATTTGATCAGGCAATACTCTCCATTCTCCCAGCCCCAGAGCCCATCATGCCATGTAGTGACGGCTTGCTCCATGAAATGATTGAGTCTTCTGTATCGAGGAATCCAAATGCAGTTGCGCTAGAGTTTGTCGAAGAC
This sequence comes from Microdochium nivale, assembly GCA_026745475.1. NCBI lineage: Eukaryota > Fungi > Ascomycota > Sordariomycetes > Xylariales > Microdochiaceae > Microdochium > Microdochium nivale. The sequence goes on along the minus strand of JANTFD010000006.1, from coordinate 2,176,097 downwards.
CTGCACGGTTCCGAAGGCAGGCGTCAATGGACATACGAAAAGCTCAACGAGGCGGGCAATCAAGTCGCAAATTTCCTACTATCGAAAAGCGTTCCACCACGCAGCATAGTCGCTGTATGCTTCAACAAAACACCAGAAGCGTACTTCAGTATCCTCGGAATACTGAAAGCTGGCTGCTGCTTTCTGGCGCTGGATCCAACGGCCCCAGCAACTCGGCAAGAGTTTATCCTCCAGGATTCTGGGGCAGCTTGTTTGCTCGTAGAGGATGGGCTCTTCTCGCAGCTCGCTTTCGAGTCTCCCGCGTTGGTTCATCAAATATCCATGGAATTGATCGAACGCAGTCCTACATCACCTCCACAACTTTCTGGTCCGATTGCAACATCAGATCCATGCTATTGTCTTTACACAAGTGGAACAACCGGCACACCCAAGGGTTGTCTGATCAGCCATGAAAACACTGTGCAGGCCATGCTTGCCTTTACAGCCCTATTCAGAGGCCATTGGACGGATAGATCGCGATGGCTGCAGTTCGCTTCCTTCCACTTTGACGTTTCGGTACTCGAGCAGTATTGGTCGTGGCACGTTGGCATCACGGTCGTCTCGGCACCTCGAGATCTGATATTGAGCAACTTGATTGAGACAATTTCAAAGCTCAAGATCACGCACATCGACCTGACTCCCAGCCTAGCGCGCCTCGTCCATCCCGACGACGTCCCAAGTCTTTGCGAGGGTGTCTTCATCACTGGTGGCGAACAACTGCGCCAAGATGTGTTGGAAGCATGGGGGCCACATCAAGTCATCTACAACGCGTACGGCCCGACTGAGGCGACCATCGGTGTCACAATGTTCCAAAGGGTTCCTGCGAACGGCAGGCCGTCCAACATCGGCAAGCAATTTCCAAATGTTGGCGCCTACGTGCTCGAGCCCAATACTGAGATCCCCGTGCTCCGCGGCGCCGTGGGCGAGCTTTGTGTTTCTGGCAAGCTCGTGGGTATTGGCTATTTGAATCGGCCGGAGCTCACTATCGAGCGTTTTGCCTACCTTGAGAGCTTCAAGGAAAGAGTCTACAGGACTGGTGACCTTGTCAGGGTGCTTCACGATGGTTCTATTGACTTCCTAGGTCGTGCAGACGATCAAGTCAAGCTGAGAGGGCAAAGACTCGAAATTGGGGAGATCAACCATGCCATCAAGTCAAGCCTTTCCTACTCTGCAGATGTCGCCACCCTTGTCACAAAGCAACAGGATCGGGACCTCCTAGTCTCGTTCATCACCGCCAGCGTCGAGAGGGATCCACACGCCGAACTTCAGGTGTGCACCGATGCGCACGCGTTTGAGATGTCAATGCTTGCCCGAAACACTTGCAAGGGCAGATTATCTGGCTACATGGTTCCAAGCTACGTGCTCTGCGTCCCGTGGATACCCCTGTCGGCCAATAACAAGGCTGATATCAAACGTTTGAAGGCGCTGTTTCAAAGTCTCTCATTGGAAGACCTGCGGCACATCACCAGTGGCACCGAGAGCGCGCAAAGAGGATTGTATGCCTCCGAAGCCAAGGTTGCGAAGATCGTGTCTAGCATCACTGGCATTGACGTGGAAGACATTACACACTCGTCGACAATACTCGAACTTGGCATTGACTCCATCTCCGTTACAAGACTTGCTCGAGCACTTCAGTCCGTCGGCTTTGATAGAGCTTCCCCCTCCGCACTTCTCAAGAACGGACAGATCGACTGCATTTCCGACCTCGTCAGCAAGACGGAGCAGATCAGCCTGAGCAAATCTTCGGTAGAGGTCAAACAACTATGCCAAGCCTGCTTCCAACAAAATCTCGGCATAGCCTGCGCGGCTCTCAACGTCTCCAAGGACGACATCGAGTACATCGCGCCATGTACACCCTTGCAAGAAGGTATGGTGGCTAGAGCTCAGTCGTCTTCGAATACTCCACGGCCATACTTCAACCAGTTTGAGCTTCAGCTTAAGCCTGGTTTCTCAACAAGACAACTCAAGAAAGCTTGGACACGACTCTATGAAACCTCTTCCATATTGAGGACGGCATTCTTGCAGACGAGCGACGGATGCATTCAGATTTCTTTGAAAAATCAGGAACTGCCGTGGACGGAGCTTTCAGCCGAACCAGATTCTGTGGTAGGCTTGCTCGCCACGCGGCACTTGGCGTGGGTTGATGCAAACACAAGATCTGTCTGCCGTCCCTTTGAGCTTGATCTTCTCAACATCGAAGGCGAAAGCAAACTGGTCGTCCGAATCTTCCACGCGCTCTATGATGCGCACAGTCTCAAACTCATGCTTGAGCGCGTCGCTAATGCAATTGACGGAACTCCGACCAAGGAAGGGGCGACCTTTCATAATGCACTTCAAGCTGGACTCTTGGAAACTTATCAGAGTTCGCAACCTTTCTGGAGAGACGTGTTTCAAGGTTGGCAGACAACGCACTTATCTAGTGCCCCGCAAGAGGGAATGTCCAGCACAGAGTCTCAAAGTCGATCTCGCATGATCCTCATCGACGGCTTCGAGAATAAGCGAAAAGCTCTGGGTGTCACGCATCAGACAATGGTCCAGGCCGCATGGCTTGTAGTCCTGCAGGAGTACCTTCTTTCACAGCCCTGCTTTGGTGTGATCTATTCTGGTCGGTCAATTGACATTGATAGCGCAGAGAACGTGATCGGGCCTCTCTTCAATACTTTGCCTTTCACGACGCCACTTTACGACACCACAACGTGGGACGAGTTAGCTCTTCAGGTCCAGAATTTCAACACCTCAGTACTTGAGTTTGTGCATACACCACTTCGAAGCATTCAGAAGTGGTGCAATAATGGCCGGCCTCTGTTTGACTCCTTGTTCACCTTCGATCGAGAAGACATTGTTGACACCAAAGGCGATGAGTTTTGGGAAGTGATTGCGAGCAGCGCAGCTGCAGACTACGACCTCGCACTCGAAGCTTTTCTTACGCGAGATGGTCTCCTGAGTGTGACAATCGTGGCACAATCCACTGTGGCTGACGCGTCACGGATCGAGAATCTACTCGACGCCTTGGAGCTCAATATTCACAACATGATCAACTCAGAACGAGGCGCTTCTGTCGTCTCGCCTGAGTCTACGAAGAACATTTCCCTGCAGAGCAGTTCCCGTGGTTCCAGGACACCTGGGGAACCCTCCACGCGATCTGTCTCTCCGTCTGCGTCATCGGTCTCGACTTGGCCCGAGGACGGAAACGAGCTGAGACGCGAAATCGCCCGCCTAGCTGGAGTCACAGTCGAGGAGATTCAACCTGGCATGACAATTTTCGACTTTGGCCTGGATAGCATTGATGCAATCCGCCTGGCGTCCAAAGCGGCTTCTCTCGGATATCGCATCTCCCCGGGTGAGTTGCTCAGAGGAGCGGCAATTGACAGCATTCTCGTTGCCAGTCCAGCTAGTGCGGTGGTCGCCGATCTCGTGGCACCTGAAACTACCGCTCTAGACACTACGATAGCCACTCTCGAACGCATTCTTCGGGACACAGGTTGCGACATGTCAAAGGTTGAGGCCGTGATTCCCACAACACCACTACAAGATTCCATGGTTGCTGAGATGATCAGTTCTGACTTCCAGCGCTACTTCAACCAGGAAGTCTTCAGATTATCGCCTGGTGTCAATCTTGATAGACTCAAGTCAGCATGGGAACAAGTGGTTTCGACATCGCCAATCCTAAGAACAACCTTTGTCGAGGTTAGCAGTCCTGAAGTCTCTTCCGCGTATGCACAGGTCATCGGAAGGGCTTCTATCCAGTTCGACGAGATTGTGTTGACAACTACTAACGACTTCAACGACATTATGGACCGGGTGCGTGTGGAAGCTGAGAAAGGAGGCGCAACCACTAAGCTATTCAGCTTGACGATCTGTCACCTTGACGACGAGATGTATCTTCTGGTGTCTCTAGCACATGCCTTATACGACGGCCATTCCTTGGGCATGATCTACCACGACGTTCAACTTATCTACAACGGCCACCATGTTGACAGGCCAGACTACAAACCTTACCTTGGGCGTTTGGTCTCCACCACAACGGAGGCTGCCACGAATTTCTGGTCAAGTTTTCTGCACAATGTGCAGCCAAGCCATATACCGACCATGAAACAAGCAGGCACCGAGGATGCTACCGTGCATCGCCTAGAGAAGCCTTCTTACTGCAGAACTACTGCTTTGAAGGAAACATGCAGAAAGCTAGGAGTTACACCTCAAGTCCTCGCGCAAGCGGCCTGGGCAGTCGTCCTGTCCGGACAGACGCAGCAGCTGGAGTCGACATTTGGTCTAGTCCTCTCGGGGCGTGACACAGACATGGCGCAGCAGATCAACTTCCCCACCATGAATACTGTTGCGATGCGGGTAGTCCTGCACGGCACTGTCAAGGAGTTCCTACGTCACTTGCAGACCACCATGTCGCACGTCATGGAGTTCCAGCACACGCCTCTTCGCCAGATACGTAGATTTGCTAAGAGCCAAGGCCAACCTCTGTTCAACTCATTGTTTGTATTCCAGACTGCTCGAGAAGCCCAACCAGAATCACGAGCCTTGATGGAGCCGATCCAAGGACTTTCAGCTGTCGAGTACCCTGTTTGTGTCGAGTTCGAGCTGACTGAACCATATCCAACCTGGCGTGTTGCGTGCGACTCAAATTACGGCGATCAAAGTTGGGCAAGAAACATCTCCGACGCTCTAGACAAGGCCATTCAGTTCTTTTGTGATGGTCAGGGCAACAATAGCCTGCTTCGCACTCGATCTGGAACCGATACTGTCTCGATTTGCGGCCTGGAGCCCTTCACTCCACGCGGGACAAACGGCAACCAGTCGGACAAGTCACCTAAAAGGAGTGATACGTCGACGCAAGTACACAAAATCAACGGAGACGTGCTCGATATCATCAGAGAGATTTCCGGATCCCAGGACTCAATGCTTCACCCTGAAGACCACATCACTTCGTTCCTCGACTCGATCAGCGCGATCAAAGCCTGCGCACTCCTTCGAAAGCGGGGCATATTCGTGTCTGTCCGCGAGATGCTCAGCGCTGGGACTATTGCTGGATTGTCGAACCTTGTAAGCAGGAGTAGAGATTCTGATAAATCAGACGAACCAGGGCTCCAAATTCTGGCCGAGGCCGACTTTGAAGCGGTGCTCAAAGATCTCGACTATGCAGCTTTGCTTGAGCAGACATCAATCTCACCTGATCTGGTGGAGGATGTCTTGCCGGCAATACCTATGCAGGTTTACATGCTCAATGTCTGGCAGAATACTCGTGGCGCCCTCTTCTGGCCGACCTTTGGCTATAAGCTTACGGGGAATGTGTCTTCTGCGCAAATCATCACCGCCTGGAAGGCTTTGGTAGCAGATATTCCCTTGCTACGGACCGAATTCCTCTCGACTGGCTCAGATGTTGTTCCACTCTTGCAACTAGTCCTTAAGTCTGGCAAAGACAACGATGTGGAGGCGCCTGCCCCTCATGGACAGTGGAAGTGGGACACATGCTCGAGTCGATATGTCCAGCTCTCCGTCGCCGAGTCTGTTGATGGAAATAGTTTCGATGTTTCGCTTCACATTCACCACGTCCTCTACGACGCCTTCTCGATTTCCATGATCATGAGACGCTTTGAAACGCTCTGCAACCCAGAACGTCAAACAGAGGTTCCCTCAGATCGTACGACATGGGCTACTTTCACGAAGAGTCATTTGTCACCAGTACTTTTGGAAAAGCGCAAGACATTCTGGACTTCGTACTTGAAGGGTGTGGGATCTCATCATGATTCTAATCAAGCGCACGAAACACTTGACATGGGTGATGGGTCGAAATCAGAAGCCGTTTCTGAGTACCGCCAAGCTGTCATGCCTGTTTCCGGTAGCCTGGCTTCTGCCGTAGCTAACAACGGTGTCACAATGCAGCACATGTTCTTCGCCGCATATGCAAAAGTCCTCGCGGCAGCAAGAGGGCTCGCGGAAGACCACGATCTCGTCATCGGCGTCTATCTCTCGAACAGGTCCAATTTCGCAAGCCTCGAAGAATTGGCTTGCCCGACCCTTGCCTTGGTGCCGCTGAGGATCCGCCGTCCGCTTACACGGCCTGTCGGGATGCTTGCTGCGGAGATTCGCACCGACATTGATTCGATCGGCACTGCGGAAAACACATCAGCAGGGCTCTGGGAGATCCATCGCTGGACAAGCGTGACTGTTGACACTTTTGTCAATTTCTTGCCGGCCGCGAACCTCGGCGACAAAAATGCCAGCAGTGCACTACGTGTGACTCTTGAAACCTCCCCTCTTCAATCCGAGAACGGGGAGCTGTCAGATCAAGCGAGCTCGTTGAAGCTTGCCCAAACCGACATGCCAGCATTCGCCAACAACCATGTCAAGAACATTTATCCAGTAAGTTCAAGCCTGTTTTCAATGCACACTGACGTTCGAGAATCTAATGGCTGAATGTGATTTCTCTTCTGCGCAGGACTCTTTGGACATTGAAGCGGCAGTGAGGGACGGCAGTCTGGATGTCGGTGTCTTTTGCCGTCCCGGAAAGTTGTCTCGTGAGCGAGCAGTTAATCTCATTAACGAGCTTGTTAAGATCCTGCACGAGGTCGGGAAGCAGTAGTGTCGCGTCTTTTCCGGTCTAACTCATCTCTTATTTTATTTTATTTTGTACCTCTCAACTTGTCTCACATTTTTCACACTTTTTGTACTCGACGGACGGCGTTTAATTTTTCATAGATTTTGTTTCCGCCAAGTTCCAAATACAGTATATGTCATTGACTACCCGACGCAGAAATCCCCGCCTCGACGGCAACGTAAATGTCTCGGTGATGTGTGGTTTGATGGCAATGTCGGCGACTTCGTCAGCGCCCCCACAATTCGCCACGGGGGTGATTACTCCGTCCACCGTAAGGGCCCCTATTGAGGACCGGAGCGCCACCGGCGATGCCCGGATTCCTGGGATTGATCTGCCTATTTCTTCACGGAAGCCTGCCGGCCTGCACCAATGCCTGCAGCCGTCAAGCTACATCTGTAGTAGCATACAAGACGATGGCGACAGAGACCATCACCACCGCCCAGACGCTCGCCGCAGTCGCGCCGGGCGAGGCCATCGAGCTCGAGACGGCCAGGCACAAGCTCAGCTCCGGGGATGTCTCGCGCCGCCACGCCCCGACCGCCACCGCCTCGCACAGGTCCTCCGCATCTTGCCACGACAACGACATCAGCGGCGGCGCCGACTCGGGCGCCACGACAGCGGCAGCCGTAGCAGCCCACGATGTGCCGCTTAAGTGGAATGCGCCCCGCGGCAACATTGCTCGCCTCGCCTTTGCCTTCATATCTTTCATGATTGCCGGCATGAACGACGCCGCCATCGGCGCGCTGATCCCGTACCTCGAGGAGTACTATCATTTGAATTATACCACCGTCTCGCTGATCTTCCTGACGCCTGTAAGTACCGCCATCTGCCAGCCAGCCTAGGCACTCACAAAAGACGACATTCAGTTCGCCGGCTACTCGGCTGCCGCCTTTATGAACGCCACGCTGCACTCGAGGTTTGGCCAGCGCGGCATCGCTGTCGTCGCGCCCGTCTGCCACATCATCACGTACATTGTCATGGCCCTGCACCCGCCCTATCCCGCCATCATCGTCATCAACATTGTCGCCGGCTTCGGCAACGGCCTCACCGATGCCTGCTTCAGCTCCTACCTCAGCCAGTTTGAGAACCCCAACGGCATCCAGGGCCTGCTGCACTCGTGCTACTCGGTCGGCGCCCTCTTCAGCCCCTTTGTCGCCACGAGCCTGATCGTCAAGGCCGGCCTGCCCTGGTACACTTTCTATTACATCATGGTGGGCGTCAGCGTTGTCGAGTGGTTCGGCCTTTCGGCTGCCTACTGGAGCAAGACCGGCCAAGTCTATCGCAGCGAGCACCCAAACACCACCACTGCCGCCGCCGCTGCTGCCACGACTTCGATAGAGGAGGGCTCAGCCTCACCCGTTGTCGCCGCGTCCGGCAGCCGCACACGCGAGGCTCTCCGGTCCAAAGTTACGTGGCTCCTGACGGCGTACCTCTTCACCTACATGGCCATCGAGGTATCGCTGGGCGGGTGGATCGTCACGTTTATGTTACGCGTGCGCTTGGCGTCGCCCTACGACGCGGGGCTCTCGGCGACGGGCTTCTGGCTCGGCATGGCCGTGGGCCGGGCGGCGCTGGGCTTCGTGACGGAGCGCTGGGGGGAGCGCCTCTGCGTGACGGTGTACCTGGCGCTCGCGCTGGCGCTGCAGCTCGTCTTCTGGCTGGTCCCGCAGTTCCTCGTGAGCGCCGTCGCTGTCGCGCTGCTGGGCCTGTTCCTCGGGCCCATCTTCCCCGGCGGCGTCATGATGGCGGCAAAGCTGCTGCCCCGGCACCTGCACGTCAGCGCGCTGGGCTTCGCCATGGCCATCGGCGGCACGGGCGGCACCGTCTTCCCCTTTGCCATTGGCGCCATCGCGCAGAGCAGAGGCGTGCAGGTGCTGCAGCCCATTGTGCTCGCGCTGATTGGCGTCGTGGGGTTGCTGTGGCTCGCGTTCCCGAGGGTTCGCAAGCGCGAGTAAGGGAGGTCAATGGGAACCCCCTTCCCCCAGGGCGGCGGTGTTGGGCGGCCTCTGCCGTATTGTTTCGAGGTGTGACTTGCCCTGCAGTGTTTTTGTTATCACGCGTCCACGCGATGCCAAGCCTTGTCCCTGGCATGGAGGAAGATACAGAGCCTAATATGTAGAAGGTGGTGGTGGTGTCGTGATCGCGGATATACGCGCGCGCGACTGCACCCCGCGCGCCGGGATATTTGATACCCCCACTGTCCAAGTTACCTTCCCAAATCGGACGGTCTGCGAAGGTCGACCGTCTCGACTGCTCTCCCGCGGGGGTGGGGGAGTACGGATGAATAGGTGGTGGTGGCAGCTCGCGGAAAAATCCGAGGTGCTTACACTTACATAGAATCGAGAGCGTGCCAGCCCATCGCGTAATGTGCAATGGGGAGCTTATACGCGCGCGCGAATGTACAGCGGTCAGAGTGATGAGATTTATACGAAGCTAGGTATCACCCTTTTGCACCACCTCTACACCCCAGAGGCCGGGCGGGGATCCTGTGATTAAGTGGACTTCGGCCCAAATGCCCCCTAGTTGCACCGGGAAACACAGAGTATAGTTGTCTATACTGTAGATGCCGAGCCAAGAGAACCAACTACCGGACTCTTCCCCAGACTTGCTGGCTTGCTAAGATGCCCAGCTAGTCTGCCAACTGCCAGTATGGGCAGGGTTCCTCCGTAGCTTGTGATAGTATGACCGTGTCATGTTGTGGTCCCTGAAGAACCCATGATTCAATCCGCCGAGTAAGCGGCGGGTCTGTTACAGGAATTGCCCGATCAGGAAGGTGGTTCAACATCACCTCCGCTCCTTCGCTTCTCCGACAGCCACAACGTGCTATCTCTGTCCTGGCATCTACAATCCTTAAATGTAATTACACATGCAACCGCGCCCAAGAAGGCAGGGGACATGGCGTCCGACTCGCCGTATTTATGGCACGACTCGGGCTTTGATCCGCCTGATTCTGAGGCTCCGAGTAGTGTCGCGACTAACCACAACCACTTTCCCAAATGGTTGGAAACCAACCACTTCGTTTCCACTAAGTAATCTTCAAGAGCCGTTTTTGTCTGTTTCCAAACTTGCGAACTTCTGTCTATGGTGAGTGCTGAAGAATATTACGCATTTTCATGAGGATGTGGTGCGAGAGTATCCAGTCTCTACCGTGCCTGCTGGAGGTCAACTAGCAAGCTTGTGAAGTCGAAGCTTGTTCTGTTACTGCCAATCCTACTTGAGGACCTTATCACGAGCACTCGATGTTCATTGGCCTTAAAGAACGTCAGCCTGCTCCTTTCGATACTGTCAAGCCGGCACACCAGAGCCCCACGCTTACTGTTACGGCATAATGGTGAGCTGGAAGCGGAGACTAGCGAGTCGTTGGGGACGGTCACACACACGACATCCATTATAGCCGAATACCGATACCTATCCCATGGGAAAGCCAAGGCTCTAGGCCCCTGGCTTTTGGTCTGGACTTCCTGGTTCAGCATCGTCCCTGACGCTTACATTGGGCGAGCCAACCACATGCCGTCCTTGGAACCCCGGACGATGCTTGTTGAGAAGGACCGCAGTGCTACCTTCTCTCTTCTATCCTAGCTCATGATCGACAAAGAGAGCCGCCATGAGGTGACAGTCCAAGGGTCCTAACCCCTGATATCTCACGCGACAGCCATCAAGACTTGCGCCTGCAGGCCAGACTCCACCTCCGCTCTGCCTATTGCCTACTCACGGAAGGCGCATATAACCTGAATACGGGTTCGCTGACAGATATCCTAACGTCCTTCTCAATGCGTCTGTCCCGGGCCGCCCTCAGTGCCATTGTGACCCGCTTCGTGAGCGAGCTTCCCACCGCAGACCACTATGCTCGACCCCCAGCAGTGTAGTACGAGCGTTTCCATGATCCCCATTTCCATTGCGAGAGTCATGGCGCCATTTCCCGAGCATTGCGAGGTTTGCCCCTAGCACCAGCTTGACCTGACATGGGCACATTTGCTCTTGTGGCAGACTACACGGTTTTTGATCCGAAAGTAGAAGCTTGTCGGCCGAGCCCAGCACGCCGACTCTGGTGGCAGATCGTCAGGAGATTTCCCCTTAGGGTTGTGTATATATACCCAGAGACCACTCGCTCGATTATTGCAACATTCCCCAGCTCATCAGTCACAGCCTCTTGACGGAGATCACTACAGCACCCACCTTCTTTAGATTTCCCGCATTCGTTCCTGCCCTCATCCCATCAAGATGGCCGGCCGCTCCCTCATGCTCCTCGGCCTGCTCGGCGCCAATGCTGTCAATGCCCACGGTAACCACCAGGTCAACACAGCTGGCAACGGCGTTGCCCGCCGCGAGATTGACCTGACTGCCTTCGCGCCCCCAGCCCGCGCCGTGTACGTCAACGCCGAGGGCACCGCCTCCAAGGAGTCCCTCAAGCTGCTCCGCCGCGCGACTTATGTCGAGACTGCCAGCGCCGTGGTCAAGGACACGGCGCCCAACGCGCAGTTCCGTGTTGTCGACGACCACTACGTCGGCACTAACGGCGTTGCCCACGTCACCTTCAAGCAGACTGTCAACGGCATTGACATTGACAACGCCGACTTCAACGTCAACGTGAGTTCCCACACGAGTGTCAGATGGGACCTCCTACACAGGTAGCATATTGCTGACTTAGACTACCTATCATTTAGATTGCCGCCGATGGCTCTGTCTTGTCTTTCGGCAACAGCTTCTACACCGGCGCGGTCCCCAGTTCGCTCACCCGCCGCGAGGACCTCAACCCTGTCGCCGCGCTTGACCACGCAGTGACTCTCTTTGCCTTGCCCATTGAGGGCCAGGCCACCGCGGAGCCCACCGAGGGCGCTGACGACTTTGTCCTGACGGGCACTTCGGGCGCCCAGTCCGACCCCAAGGCGCGCCTCGTCTACTTTGTGACTAGCGAGAACACTCTCGTGCTCACCTGGCGTCTCGAGACGGACGTGCTGTCCGACTGGCTTCTCACCTACGTCGATGCCGAGTCCAACGGCGCGGTCCTCGGTGTTGTCAACTACGTTGCCGAGGCCGGCTTCCAGGTTTACCCCTGGGGCTTCAACGACCCTCGCGATGGTGCACGACAGAACATTACCGACCCCTGGGACAAGACGGCGTCTGAGTTTGGCTGGTTCGGCACCGGCACGACTAGCTACACGACGACCCGCGGCAACAACGCCATCGCTCAGGAGAACCGCGACGGCGACAGCGCGTTCCTCAACAACTACCGCCCCACGAGCGCCAACCTGATCTTCTCGTACCCCTACAGCCTGACCTCGACCGACTTCGCAGGGTACCAGGACGCCTCCATCACGCAGCTGTTCTACACTGCCAACGTATGTCTATCCCCCCTACTCCTATCATCAGCAGGCAATAATCAGCAAACTGACTTCTCCCTTCTCTGGGAACCCGACAGGTCTACCATGACGTCCTCTACTCTCTCGGCTTCACAGAGGCCGCGGGCAACTTTGAGGTCAACAACAACGGCCAGGGCGGCAAGGGCAACGACGCCGTCATTCTCAACACCCAGGACGGATCCGGCAAGGACAACGCCTTCTTCTCCACCCCCGTCGACGGCCAGCAGCCCCGCATGCAGATGTTCATGTGGACGAGAACCACACCCGGCCGCGACTGCTCTTTCGATGCCGGCGTCGTCATCCACGAGTACACCCACGGCCTGTCCAACCGCCTGACCGGCGGCCCGGCCAACTCGGGATGCCTGAGCTCGCTCGAGAGCGGCGGCATGGGCGAGGGATGGTAAGTTCTTCTTTGGTCCTCGCTTGTTCGCTACCAAGTCCATGATCGATGCTAACCCTACCTTCTCTCCAGGGGTGACTTCATGGCCACCGCCACCCGCCTCAAGGACTCCGACACGGCGGCCAAGTCGTACCCCATGGGTGACTGGGTCGCCGGCTCCGGCATCCGCGCGTTCCCGTACTCGACTTCGATGACGACCAACCCCCAGACGTACAAGTCGGCCAACAGCATGTCGGGCGTGCACGCCGTCGGCACCATCTGGGCCAACATGCTCTACGAGGTCATGTGGGGCCTGATTGCAAAGTATGGCAAGTCGACCGCCGTCATGCCCAAGTTTGACGCAAAGGGCGTCCCCACGGACGGCAAGTTCCTGGCCATGAAGCTCGTCGTCGACGCCATGGCCCTGCAGCCCTGCCAGCCCAACTTTGTCCAGGCCAGGGACGCCATCCTCGACGCCGACAAGAACCTCACCGGCGGCGTCAACGCCTGCGCCATCTGGACCGCCTTCGCCAAGCGTGGCCTCGGCGACGGCGCCCGCTTCGCGACCTCTGCCCGCACCGAGAGCTTCAAGATCAAGGCTGGCGTCTGCTAAATGGGCTTTTCTTCTTCCACCTAGGTGGCAGATCAAGACTCTTCTAAAGAGTGACCCGAAGATGACAACGACGACGACGATGATGACGATGGAGATGAGGTGAAGACCGGGATGAGGGTCAAAACGTATATAAGAGGTCGGAGATGATGTCCATTTGGAGAAAGGGACAGGTCGAACATATCACAGCTATCCTTCGGGGTATGCATTCTCTCTTCATTGTATATACATATTCATAGCTTGTCACACAGTACATATCAACGTTTCAAGAACAAGTACCAGTAGCCGCCCGCGTTCCTGCAAAACTTGATAGCGAGCAAGGGGAGAAGCTAGCCAACAGGTCCTCATCGCATGAGAGACAGGGCCGGGTACGGTGTATGGAGAGAGCTTCGAGGGGCTCCTAGGTTGATATTCAGGTCCATCTCCGGTACTGCTCATTATACCAGTCTGTATGTATACGAAGAGGAGAGCCCGATGACTGGACTTGTATGGGAATGCACGTACTTCCTGGGATTATGATTAAGGGCATACACTCGCGGGATAAGGCCAGGGGAAAGGGGGAGTACTGGACGGTAGTCGGTAGATGAAATGTCAATTTAAGGTCACAACTTCCCTACCGCGACGTCATTCACTTGTTTCCTCATTACGTAGATGCAATGCTATTTCCTTTACCACCTGCCCATTCATATTAGCTTTGAGAATTACCCACAAGAGGGTAGTACGCTAAGTACACTTATACAAGATAACTACATTTCAAACAATAGCATCCAATAAGTCAAAAGAGCCACCATCGCTATGATCCGGACCAAAACCACTGAAAAAAGAAAGTCCACCTTTAGCGTCACAGATGGATTTGCCAAAGCAGGTAGAGATGGTTTTGAGGACATTCGAAAATTCCCGGTAGCAGAGGGTTTTCAACAAAAAAAAAATCTTTCCAGATCCCCCAAAACCTCCGATTTTGGGGTCTTGGAACAGTTTTAACTCTTTCTCTATTGAATTCTTCAGACAGGGAAATCGCGGGAGGACTTCCAAGGACAACAATGCCTTTTCACATCTGCATATTGATAGTCCCGTTCTTTGAGGCAAAGATGGCCAACAACTTCCGGTCAACAGAAGGAAAGGGTGTTAATTGCTGGCAGATAGTGTGAGGTGATGAGGTGATGAGCTGTCCCTGGCCAAGACCGCACTCTGCGTGGCCCCAGTGGATCAACGTCGATGGTGGAGACCACCACTTGCACCACCGCCAAATTCCATCATCGCCCATCGCTTTTTCCAGAAACATAAGTGTACTTGTGTATCCCCAGCAGTCTCGCTCGCGACATCCCTCACCCACAGCCGCAGCGATGGCAATATCTATAGAGCCGCCCAGCAATTTCAAATCCTACGCCATCTTCGGAGGCTACATGGCCACCGCTCTGGTCTTGACGCTGCGATGCATCTCCATCATCCGGCGCCAGAGCCGTGGCGCCCAAAGGACCACAGCACCAGCACCAGCAGCAGCCCAAGAACAACAGCAGGTAATCACCACCACCAACCTGCTATCGCCAGCCCAGCTCCGCCAGCGCGTCTGGGTCTTCAGCGCCCTCGCCGCTCTGAGCCTGGGCACGACGTGGTACTACATGTTTGCCTTTTTCGCACACTCGTACCGCGCCTGGGCCGCCGTCCACCACACCACCACCGCTTCTGCTCCCCACCACGGCGGCGGCATCGCGGACCTCCAACTCGGCGCCTGGCTCCGCGACACGTCGCTCTTCAGCGAGGCCTGGGCGTCGGCCATGGCCTCGGGCGCCCGCGTCTGGTGGACCCAGCAGATCTTTGGCTTCTGCTCGCTGTGGACGCTCGTGCTCGCCACCGAAGGCGCCCTGCGCACCGGCACCACCACTGCTGCTTCTACTCCCCGGAGAGCCCTGACGCTGTGGCCCTTTATCCTGCTCGGCCAGGTCGTCGCAATCTCGTTCGCCGCGAACCTGTCCTTCCTCGCCATCCTGCTCTCGGGCCCCCGCGTGGCGCCCAGGCCGCTGACCGGCCGCGCCAAGTGGGATGCCAACTCGCGCACCGTCGACCCGGCGACCTTTTGGGGCTACGCCATCGTGGGGCTGACGTTTGCCAGCGTCGCCGCGACCCTGCCAGCAGCTGGAGCTGGAGAAGGAGCAGCAGCAGCAGGGAGCATCATGTCCTCGCCGACCTTCCTCCCGCTGCTCCTCACCCCGCACGTCCTCGCCTTTGCGCCGCTGATGCTGAGGAAGTACATCCGCTCGGCGACGCAGCTCGCGCAGCCCAGCCTCGTTGCCGTCGTCATGGCGATCCTGCTGCAGACCCGGACGACGGGCGGCGTCCTCGAGCATGCCGCGGCGGCGGCGGTAAAGGTGACGGCTGGGGGGGATGGGGTCGGTGCCGGCGCCGGCGCCGGCGCCGGAATGGCGGCGATCGCGGCGGCTTTTTACGAGCACCCGGCCGTCAGCAGCGTCGGCTGGGATGTCGTCATGTGCTGGACGAGCTTCACGTGCTGGGCTCTGCTCCGGGACTGATGGAGAGAGTTTTGGAAGCCCAGGTGGGTGTACGAAAGGAAAACAGAACCCTTTGGTCTATGACCCTTGGCAAAATCATCAGGCTCATCTCGCCATGATCTTGTGACATATAAAGGGGAGGGGGGACAAGGTGAAGAAATTAAATCTAAATGCCCAAGTGTGTTTGGTCTGCATTGCTCCGAGCAGGACGGCGGTACACTTATCGATCGGTATGTCGGATCCGACAGCCTTTTACAAGTCAGAAGATAAAATAGAGGAGAAGAGAGGTGCTCCCAATTCAACCTTACTTTGTCGTACGCATGGCGGCGAATCACGTATGAATCTACACATACAATGACATCAAGACCTTGCGCGAGTCATCTTTCGGAGTGAGATCTCATATTTATATAAACGAGTGAATCATGTAGTTATGTACTTGTAACATGCTACCACTTTGTCGATATGAGGAACGACAACTCCGCGACTTCGAAGAAATAATACCTGTACTATCGTAGTCTCATGAAAAACGGCAGCTTGCGTTGTTGTTGTTGTTGTTGTTGGCCCGTGACTTGCAAGACATACAACCAGTTTACTGCTTTCCCAGAACTCATCGCTATACGGAGCTGAATATAAAGGTCTGCTAGCATTCAAAAATATGTATGACAAAACGACAGTCTCAGATTGTCCTTTTGCGAAACATGGCTTTTAGAGCCACAGACTTGTATGTGACTTCCCAGCTTCAACCGAGCCGGTGGTTGTAGAACCCAAGGTCGTCGTAGTCCATCCATCCGTGCAGTACGTTGTATAGGGCGTTGTTGCCGTACGCGAGCTGGGGGCACGCATTGAGCAGGGCGGCAGGGATGTCCTGGTTGATGATGTACCCGACATCGAACGCCGTGGCCACTGAGTGCTGCACCGCCGCCGCAGCCACGCCTCCGTGGCTGGTCTGGTGTTGTTGTTGTTGCTGCTGCCGTTGAGCAGCATTATGCTGATACGGTGGCGGGGCGGCGTTGATGGGCTGGCCTTGCTTCGCCGCAGAGGAGGGTGCTGTTGGTAGTGGCTGGCGATGGTTCGCATCGTACATGGGCTTGTCCGTGTTCATCTGCTGGGCGTTATTGTTGCTGTTGCTACTCTCGCGCATGCCCTGGTCGTCAAGACTCTGGTTCCGCAGCTTGAGTATCAACGTCCTGAGATCCTCGAGCACCCGCGCACAGTCCGTTGGATAGTCCCGCTTCCCGCCGTAGGACTCGGTCTTGAAGACTTCGATGACGAACGCTATATCGATCGCGTCCTTCGCATCGAGGTTGTCGTCGAGCAGCTGGTTGAGCAAGAGTATGATGGCCGCGTTGAAAATGTAGTGCAGGTCTTGCGACAGCAGCTTCTTGGTCGCCGACAGATCGCGAATCCACCTTCCCAGCTTGATGTTACTCCTCGCGGTCACGATGCAGTCTTGGATATTTTGATAATGCGAGTGGCCCTTAAGACTCCAATCGCGCTCGATGAACTTGTCGGCGACCGTCTTCTTGACTGCGACGAAGAATATTGGTCTTATAGTTAGGATCAAAAGCTATAGAAAGCGGTTAGCGGCAGTGCATGTGGTGTGTACGCATCCATCCTTCACCGACCTGGTTGTAGGACATGTGCAGCTCGCATGTTGCCCGATCATAGCTACATCCAACTTCGGGAAGAGTGAGCTCCGCTGGCAGATTCGCCTTCCACTGGCTCAGGTCGCTTAGAGCCTTTTCGATTCGGCTCGACGTGGAGGATCCCTCATAGCGGTTTGGAGCAATTCGATAGGTATTGCACACGATGTATGCGCAAATCCTCATCAAATCGACGTGAGCACTCAGTCCCTTCGAAGCTGGCAAGCCCCGGGTGTCTTGTGGTGGCGGCAGCTTGATGGCATCGTCGACCAGACATGGAGGCCGGCCCATCAGACAGCTCAGCCATCTGGAACCACAGAACCGTTGTTAGTCGGCGGCATTTCTGGCGGAATATCCCAAAGTGTTTAAAACCTTACCTGTCGAGAATATACAGAGTCCAGAACGCCCGGCGGCCCTGCTCGTTGACCCAGCCACCAATATGGACGCCATGCATGACTGCGAGTTGAATTCCCCAGCTGACATACATGTAAGCGGCATCTCGTCGATTCATCTCGATGAGATAGAGCGCCATCAGTGTCAGAACGGGTATGTCTGTGACAGCGCTGTTTGTTGTGTCGAGGGGGTTACCCAGGAGTTTTCTCGCCCGCGCAAAGTGTACATCACCTTTGCCAATCTCGACCGTGCTCGCTGACCTGTTTGGCATCTCGAGCTGCGAGTTGAGCGCGAACGCGGCATGAAACAAGGCCAGCTGCCTCAATACGCGTGAGTCCGTGTTGTGGTTTAAGGTCATGGCATCGAACATGGAGGCGTCGAGATTTCCCCAGTAGTAGATGCCGCCCGATGCAAAGTCGCCTCCCCCGTCCTGCACGAAGAAGCTGAGGTTTGCCATCATCTTGGCCATTTCCTGCTTGGAAGGCAGAACCGCAGGGTCGACATCAGGCTCCTCGAGCGGCCTCGAGTCTCCTGTTTGATACTGGCCGAGTGAGCTCAGAAAGTCGCCGCCGGAGCCCTGAACATTTGGCCATGCCAGAGGGAAAATGGTTCGCATAAACTCCTTTACCAAGTCCAGGAACGTCGCTCCAGACGTGGAGCCGAGGTAACGCGAGGT
Organism: Microdochium nivale; assembly: GCA_026745475.1. Taxonomy (NCBI): domain Eukaryota; kingdom Fungi; phylum Ascomycota; class Sordariomycetes; order Xylariales; family Microdochiaceae; genus Microdochium; species Microdochium nivale. The sequence goes on along the minus strand of JANTFD010000006.1, from coordinate 2,157,883 downwards.
GCCATCGGGGTCCGCCAGCAGACGCCCATCGTTCTGTGCTGCTTCCTCTTCCTGCGTATCGGCAGTCCTCGAAGTCGCATCACTCGCGCTGGACTGGTACACGGAGCGCTGGCTCAACGCCGTCCTCCGGATCAGCTCGTCGCGCTTGGTGGCATCCGGCACGGCTTGCTCGAGGCACTGCTCAAGCTGGGCACATCGGGCACGAAGACTCTCGATCTCTGTGCGCGGCACTGCTACCTTGTCAATCTGGGTTGGATACTCGCATTCTCTCGTGCCGTTTCTGCATTGCACACAGGGCTTCTCTCCCGAGCATTTGATGCGACGCAGGTTACAGCTGTTGCAGCTGTATTGGGAGCCATCCGAAGAAACGTTAGCTAGGCGGCTGCGGGGCTCTCGGCGCGCGGCAGTACTGCAAGGGGGCAGCAGTCCATGACCATGACAATCAGGAGAGGTCGACAATGACGAGATGCAGACTTACGCAGTCGCGACTCGTTTCCGCTGCTCGGCTGGCACCTTGTGCCGGCGGTGGTTGACGGGCAGCCGCTGCGCGGACGAGTTTGCTGCACCCGCAGATCTGCCCATCGTGAACAGACCAAATCTCGTGGCGATAGCTGGGCTCCGGACTGCAGAAGAGGCTCCGACGCCACTGTGGAGGCATGTGTCGACTTGAGACCGGTTGTGAAGGTGACTGTCCAGGTTAGACGGCCTGGAGCCGCAGCGAGGAGGAAGTCAGACGCTGACGAGCTTGCGCTGCTCTCGGCTGGACTCGAGATCGCGAAAGAGCTGACCGGGGGCGTGACTTTATTTTTGGGCGGCTGGGTGAGGAAAAGTATCCGTGGACGTGAGGCCGGCAGGGGACTCCCGCACAGCACCCACGGGCGAGAGCAGCCAGGCTGCCGTCCCATGCGGGAGCGTTGTGCTAGCCTGCAGGTTTGGGGGCTCACAATCAGCGGGAGGAGCAGCACAGCCGCTGACAGCCTCTGCGGCCGTCCAATTGGAGCAGTGGCATCAAGTCAGGGGGCGCCCTCCAGAGCTGAAGCGGGCTATGGAGCCCACGCCTGCGCCGTGGATAGGGTGGCGCAAGGGTCGTCCCGGCCGTCGAGTGACCAGTCGTCAGACTGCTCGCGTCCAAACCTCCATCCGTCCCCAACCAGGTGGCCGCAGGCATACTGCGTAAGGGTAGGCATGGGGGCGGACGTGGCAGTCTCGCGGCCAACCAGAGACCATGGGCTGCTTGTCTCGGGTGACGTTTCGATGAGCCTCAGCCCTAACCACGCCATGGATGAAAGTCATGATACCTGTTCGTACCTGCTCGCACCTGCTCGTACCTGCTCGTACCTGTCCGTACCTGTCCGTACCTGTGCGGTCGAGCACAGAATGTCCAAGCATCACCACGGCTGCCATACCCGCAGACCTGGTGATCGGCCTAGTCGACTCCTGGTGGCGCTAGGCCAAAACCTTCGTTTCTGGAAGACTACTGGCATGTCAGCAGGCCTGCAGAATGTCTCACGCGGCAAGTCCGGGTACCGTTGCCGTTGTCCTTATGGGGAGGTTACTTGGGCCAGTCATGTCCCTCGCGCCAATGGTCGAACAGCAAAGTCTTACATCATCATGCAATGGTGTAGATACAGATGCATTAATAAGCGCCAGTTGTCCCAGTGCAGGCGCAATGCCAGAATTGAAGCCGTAGATTGCCGATCTCAAGGATTAACTGTATTGGGGCATGGTTGGCGAATTTGCCGATCGTTCAAGTGGCACCTCCTGGCAAAAGACAGACAGGGTTCTGAAGAAGCGGATAACAGTGTCGTTGGGTCGACAGCTAACACCCAAGGACTAGCTCTAGTTCATAGGTATCGCGTTCTTGTTAATCAAGGCAGGTTTTAGTTGTTCTTATAAAATCTCCCGTTTTTGTTTGTTGCTCTGAGCGTGCCGGCTTCATTGTCCCATTAAGGCAAGCGGGGCCGTTGGCCATGCGACGGACCAATTGGTCTCTTCAAGCCGGCTGGTCTAAGAGATTTGGGCGAAAAGTCGAGTGAGGCCTGTGATTGAGACGGCAACGGATTAGGGTTGTTTCCCATTCATCGGTCATGGGTTGAGAACTCATTGTTAGGGCAGCAGGCAGGGGCAGGCAGGGCCCCGCACACTACAAATGCTGCAGCTGGGATGCAGGGTCGCAGAGTATGACGTTCACGACGTCGTCGTCGTCTCAGAGTTTGTTGTCGTCTTCTTCCCGGCAAAGATTGGACACACTGCCAACAATTCGCAATTGCCAACCAGCCACCATGGGCGAAACGAAGCTAAGAGTCGCCGTCGTCGGCACGGGCATGGCGGGCCTGGTGACAGCGCATCTTCTGGCCCAGGACCCGCGACAGCGATACCATCTTACCATTTTCGAAAAGGTAGCGCGGCCCTTTTATTGCGCCATGGCTGTCCGTGTGTGGTCGCATCAGTACTGACCGATTACCTTATTTAGGGCGATACTCTGTCTTTGGACTCGGCATCTGTGACTTTGCGTGATGACGACAATGGAGCGATTGAACGCGTAGACCTGCCGATGAGGGCTATTGCTGGTGGCTACTACAGCAACACGAGGAACATGTATGACCATCTCGATATCCAGTATCAGGCACAGCGTTTCCTGTTCGCCTTCTCCGAGTCAAAGCGGAGCGGCCGGAAAGACGAGGAGCCCCAGGCGCTGTCGCCACCCTACTTTATCCACGCGTCGAATCTTCACCGACTACCACCACTCCCATCAGGTATGAGCATTGCAGAGCACGTACTACGGATGGCTTTCGTACTACTGTGCTATGCGTGGCTATCTTTCTGCTGCTTCTTTGTAGCGCCGCATGCGGATGAGTCCTTCGGCGACTATGTCCGACGCATATGGCTGCCGCACAGCTTCGTCGTGCACTACGCCTTGCCACTCATGGCCAGTGTGTCGACATGCCCACACGAAGAGCTCATGCGCTTCCCCGCCAGCGACATAGTCAATTACAAAAAACTATCTCACGGTTCTGAACACTACGTCGTCGTCGATGGCGTCCGCAGTGTGCAATCCAAGCTTGCCGACGGACTTGATCCGCGTACGCATACTCAGGTGGTTCGAGTGTCGCCATCTGGATCCAAAGTCCAGGTCTCTTGGAGGTCGACTCTAGATGACAAGGCCAGCCTGGTTACAGAAAGCTTTGACCGGGTCGTACTTGCCGTCTCGCCAGACGTAGTTGGGCAAATTTTTGAGCCGTTGCGCGAGGCGATGGCTAAGATCCCCACTATCCCGGTGGTCAACACGATTCTACAGCGAACAGGCCAGAGGGGAACGCTGAGCAAGGTGGTCTCGGAAGACCACACGGTGACGGGCAGCCAGGTCGCATCGCAGACCCAGCTGATCACACTGAACTCGAGGCATTGGCCGAAAGGGGAGAGTGAAGCACTTCATCTCGTGGATTGCGGTGCGGTCGTGGCCACCTGCCCGTTTGACACAGCCAACACGACCCAGATTTTGCATCGGTGGGACTTCCCGCGTGTGCTCCGGACTACCGAGAGCAAGCGTGTGGTCAACGAGCTGATGTCTGGGACTCCCAAGACTGCCGGGTTGGGTGGCAAGGCTCAGTGGACGAACGGGAAGGACAATGTGTGGCTTGTTGGAGGCTGGTGCTGGGACGGCATGGTGCTACTCGAGGGCTGCGTCACGTCGGCGATGCGAGTGGCAGATGACTTTGAGGTTCGTGTGCCATGGAGAGATACCGCCAAGGCATGAGTCGCAAGGAGGAGGAATGCCAGATGCTGCTCACGGCGTGCTGGTAAGCTTGTGTACCGCGGTGTAGTGGTGTAGACCATGCCGGGGCAATTATGGCTTTGGCGATGCACGTAATCTAATTTGCGAGGATAATGGAGTGCGAACAACAGCTTGGACGGCAGCCTTAGTTCTCGAGGTGGGCTAGAAAGAGGTTCTTAACGGACTCCGGCCACGCTCGCATGTGAGGAAAGAACGAGCGGAATGGAAGTGTGGTGCGGGTTCGTACAAGAGAACACGCACACACTGCCACGACCAACCACAGCATTGTCCGAAGTGTATTGATCATCGCCGTCCCAAAAGCTGCAAGTGTGCCTATTGCATAATGTCCGCTACCCTTGCGGCAGTTCAGGCAGTCGCATCGTGGCTGTGACTAAGACGGGCAATCCTGCTACAGCAGCAGTGCTTAGCGGGTCACACACTGCAGTGAGTTCGGGGACCTGGAAACGCCGTTGGAGACTAACCTCTGCAAGGATTGCGCACTGCCACAGCCCGAGTCGGTCTATACGACAATCTACGCTCCCACGCTGGTGCAAACCTCAATGCTGAGCTGACAGCACGTGTCCGCACGCCTGTGTCTTTCGCATAGTCTCCAGCGGGAACCCACCTCGGACACTACCCTTGTCGACAGTGAGATGGCAGGATCCGGGCCGCCGACTTGGAGTCCGCCCAGCGACCTTGCACCAACTCACTGGATCGTCATTGGCGCCTTGCTGGCGATTTCTACACAGGTCCTGCTAGCGGGTATATACAGGCTTTCCACCAAGGGAGGCAAGCACAATGCCTCGATCCGGACCGGCGAGGCCATCTACGGCCTCGAGCACGGCAAGCTCAACCTCACCCTGCCACCGGCCTCGATGTGGATGAACATGGGCTTCTGGCAGGACGTGGAGTCAGACGACTTCGTGGGTGCCTGCCGCGCCCTTCTGCATGCCGTTCTCAAGCAGGCTGGCCTGCTCGAGCCAGCAACAGAAAAGGTTGACGCCACTCTGAGGAAAGATCTAAAGAACATCTCAGTCATGGACGTAGGCTTTGGCTGCGGTGACCAGACGCTCTCGATCGCGGATCTCGCTGGAGAGCAGCAGGACCTGCGGTATCTCGGGATCACACTAAACTCTTCGCAATGCACATATGCCCAGAGGAGATTGTCATTGTGGAAGAAAAACCGGCAGACGCCAAGCAGGCATGATATCTCATTATTCCTCGGTGATGCCGCCAACCCCGATTCGTGGGCATCGTCATGTCTCGAAAAGGCAGCTGCTATAATCTCATCATCGACCTCGTCCGAAAGAAACAAGCCACCATCCCCAGACGCTAACCAAGCTCACGAATTCGATAAAGCGCATCAACAGCAACAAGAACTACAACCCGAGACAACCAGTGCCACCGTCCTCCTCGCCCTTGACACCCTCTACCACTTCTCTCCCTCGCGCCAGCCGCTCCTGACCTACGCCGCCAGGACCCTCCGCGCCGACCTCGCGGCTTTTGACATCCTGCTCTCCGACGACGCCACCGCCTGGCAGACGCTCCGGCTGCGCGCCGTTGGCGTGCTCAGCGGGTGCCCCTGGAACGCGTTCCTCACGGAGCGCGAGTACCGCTCGATGCTGGCCGCCGCGGGCTACGCAGCCGGGGGCATTGTCGTGCAGGATGTCACGGAGCACGTGTTTGGCCCGCTGAGCCAGTTCATGGCGGAGCACGAGGGCCGGCTGGAGGGCGTCGGGCTCAAGATGGGATCACTGCGGGTCGCGGGCACGCTGTTTGGCTGGTGGGCGCGGAGCAAGGTGGTCAGGGGGGTCATCGTCACAGCCAGGGCGTCGTAGACAGAAGGAGCAGTACTATGTTCGGCCGTAATCACTGTCAGCGCTCAGTTTCGGCGGGCCGGAGGTCTCGGATCTCCTAAAAATAGAAAGGGTCTGCAACTGGAACACCAGGATTAGTGGTGATTGCAGTCTGTACAATAATATTAGAGGTACTATCACAGAATACGACCAAATATGGCACGGGTAAGGTAATGGTACTTCTTTTTATGAAAATACAAATAAACTATATGCTGGGACGTGAAGATACAAGTGAAGCTTAACCTTCATGATGTGTTTCATTAGGAAAAAGCCACTGATAATAGCATTTTGCGATGTAACGAAGCGTGTGAGAGGGAGAGAAACAGGTTCTTCTTTAAAGTGACCACAAACTCGCATATGTGACGTTCGCGTAAGTGAAATCAACCTTTGTCACATGAATTACCCTTCCACTACGATTTTCCTGGTAATAAAGACACCACCCATAGAACATGATGGGCACTAGGACTGTTGAATCTGAATTGGTCATCACTGTTTACTAATCCATATTTGATTCGGTGTTTTTTTTTACGTTCGAATGGTTAGGCTCTCTCTTTGATCTATGCTCATAAGAAGAGAAACCTGACGATACTCCCAGTCTGCTTTCCAAGGGCCACACGTCCTTCATACCTACAACCAGGTGTTGAACCAGGTGACGGCCTGCACAAAGGCCGCTTCCTTGGCGAAACGGGCCTGCTTGCTGCTGGTGTCGGCGCGGACTGCGAAGCCGTGCTCTACGGACGAGTAGAGGTTGATCTGGTACGGGTCGCCCTTCTCCTGGAGGATGACCTCGGACCTGTGGCGCAGCTCGGCGGGGAAGATGGAGTCGGTCTCGGCGGCGGCGATGGACAGGGGCACGTTGAATGCCTTGAGCTCGTCCTCGCTCACGAACGATGGGTGAGCGAAGAAGCCGGCCTTGATGCCGGCCTTGACGTTACGGGCGACATACTGCAATGAGGGAGAAGAGGTATCAGATGACTTTGTTCATGGTTTTGCCAACAGGGCTCAGGAGGGTGGGTGGGGTGGGGGTGAGGGCTCACCTTGGCGCCGAAGCAGTATCCGACCGCACCAATCTTAGAGATGTTCTTCTCGGACTTGATCCAGTTAAGGGAGTCGACGACAATTTTGTCGACAATCTCGGGGGTGTGCGGGTTGTCCCCGGTCGAGCCCCCGCCAATCCACTTCCCGATGTCGAAGCTAGGCGTCAAGGCGTCGAGGGCGAGTTGGTCACCGTTGAAGAGGTCGGGGATGACGCAGAGGAAGCCGTTGGCGGCGAACTGGTCAGCGACGAGCTTACTGTTCTGCCAGATGCCGAAAACGTCGGCCACGTAGAGGATAGCGGCACCGTTGGCATTGGACTTTTCGGGTTCGGCAATGTAGGCGGCAAAGTTGCCAATCTTGATGTCGGAGCCAGTGGGAGTACCCCTGCAGATTCGAGGTTGTGCATGCGTCAGTTCAGGCTTGCATGAATGTGGGGAGAAGCAAACAGAGGGCGCGGCAGTTGTGTTCTGGCGTGGCCCGGATGCGAATCGTGAAGCAACGATGACGCCTGCAAGAAATATGTCTTGGGTTGCAAAGCGTCACAACCCTCCACCAAGCTGATGCGTGCATGACCGGTCAAGCGCGAGAGTATATTTCCACCCGAGGCAAGATAAAGCTCCTGCTTAGCGAGCCATCGTGAATAAAAGTAAAACTTACTCGTGCTTGACGCCGACAACGCAGCAAGCCCCGGGCGGGTTGGAAGCCATTTTGCGGATTTGTGAAGGAGGCTCAGAAACGGAAGCTGTAAAGTGGAGGGCACCTCAGATAGCCAGAGAGAGAGCAAGTAGCAGGTGGTGTCGCAACAGACTCAGGCCCCGAGCCGGCGCCGCGGGTCACCCCCTCTTATATACCCCGCGAGACGAGGCGCGGACCGTGACCCTGGTAAACGCATTGGCATTGGGTCGAGCCCGGTTGCGGTGGCCATCGGGGGTTGGGCCGTTGGTGGCGGGCAGACCGGGACGGCCGGGCAGCTCGATAGCTGACAAACGTCACTGCTTGAAGCTCGCTGCTCTGTCTGTGCTAGAGTTGGGCCGGTCCGGTCCCCTCCAGAGATGCCGACGTTGCCCCTCATGCGGGCCCGCCACTCCACTCTTCTGTGCGGAACAGGGTGCGGCCTGGTCCGCATGGATGCCGGCGACGTCGTGGACAGCTGCAAGATGGATCCAGTGCGTTCCGACTCAACTCCAAAGCTTAAAGCGTTTTGGTTAGCTAAGGCAAGACTGTCTGTGTGTAGAATGCTTCCAAGGTATACTGTAGAATTCCGAGAACGATGCTGGTTTGCACGGTCGAACTAGCCCTTGCCCATTGGCTGCTCGTCGGAACATGGATCTATCCTAATCTACTCGCTGCTTTTCCAGCCTGGATGCATGCAATCAGCTGTCTGTAGGCCTCGTTCCTTGAAGCACATGTCCACACATCGGGCATGCCATTTCCGCAGTCGGTAATGGCGTCTGGGGCGGCTTCCAAAACCTGAAAGCCGACAAAGACGGCGAGATGTGCTCGGTCGATAGCGGTCTCGGAGTAATAGTCTGAGACCTGCCACGAGCTTGTAGGTGGTCGATGGGATTTGAAGTTGCAAGAGATAGCGGCGCGGCCGTTTGTGGGGACGGAGCCGCTGATTCCACCAAGCCACCCTTTGATTTGATCATACCTGTCAATCTTGCTTGCAGCAACTTCGGTGTGAAACCCCGCCATGTCACTTGCTTCAACAGGTTGCGCGGTTTGACTTGGGGTGGTTGAACACCTGCACCGCTCACGATTTCAGGGTTCGGCTGGGTGTCAGCAGTCGCTTTGCTGTGTTCTGTGCTGTGATCTATCTGAACGCCAGGATGGACGAGTATGGCTTCATCTTGAGCTGGTTGAACTCCTCTTAGCGACTTTGACATCCGCCGCACTTCACGGAAGGTGGGTCGTCGGTTGCGGTGCCATTCTTTGTTAAATCTGGCCGGCCTCTGATCGAATGCTACCGGTACCTTGGCAGTGGTGTTGCATTCCAGAGTCACTTCCGTTACATCTTTCTAGGTCGTTGGTGGTTGTGACTGGAGCCAACGCTTGGCTATGCTTGGTCGTGGTTTTGGGGACTGTTCCTCTCCTGCCGTCATCGAGCCGAGTGGATGGTGACAAACACCAACACCAGTACTACGACTCGCGGCCCGATCTGTACCAGTGTCATATGGGTGCCTACTCTTCCCACGTGGCACGGGCCTAATCTCGGGGACGTCTCGGGCGCCGACCTTTGTTGGGGACTCGTCATGATGTCGTGAAGACTCGATGGAATTGACTCGGTCATCGATGACCTCCTGCTAGTGGACGATGGCCAAGTTCACCCATAGCAGCGGTATTGAAACTGTTTCAAGAGCTTTGACACGTATCGATCTGCGGGGGTCAGTGCTTGCTAGAGGGTCTACATAGAGCAGACCGGAATTGATGAGTGTCTGCTGAGTTGGCCATCGTTGCTTGTAATCGGGGTTTTTTCCTCGAGATCGCCGCCGCGTCTTATTGTTGACCATCGTGATGATTCACAAGGTGTTGATATTCGGAAATATGCTTGGCTATATTAGAGGACCGTAGGCGGACTATGATAAGTTGTTTAGGCAGAATAACGGCAATGCATGGTGAGCTGAGTGACGGCGGGTTGGACGAGGTTTGCAGGTATTTGTTAATGTTTCATGCTCTAGCAGTGTGATTTACGGCTCCTTTACTTAATCAGGATCGCGAGAAAAAGCGTAGGACGGCAGACAGCAGGGAAGTGCGAACGAGGTCTTGTGCACATCCACGGACGGCGGCAAGCAAGACGACAGAATAAGGTGGCTACCCACTCTCGCGCCTTCGTTCATAAAAATATGTGCAATGGTGGCGCAGAGTGTGGCAGCCTCGCCATCTCGCACTTCTCAGCCACACTTGTCGCGCTTGCAAATTCACAAAGTCCACTGGCCTGAGCACTGTTGCAGTGACGTGACTCACCTCCACGAGCCATGGATTTTTTGAGGCGCTGCGACGGCGACGACCCCACACACCCACTGGTCTGCAAAACAGTCCTGGGCAGGAGCCACAAATGAGAGGGGCAAACCGCCCAGCCAGCCAGTGTGGACCTGCTGGTCGGAAATAGGGACGACTCGACACCCAGGGCACTATTTGACCATTTCGATCGGCCGCCGTGATCCCTCGACGCCGCCCCCCAACCAACTGCACACATCTTCTGCTTCCACAACTCGACCCCCTAGGATACCGACTACGCCATCGCAACTTCGGTTCCTGAACAGTCGCCAAGATGCCTAAGAACAAGGGAAAGGTACCCACACCACAAACTTGCCCCGCGTGACGGTGCCCCTCCAATTTTCGACGCCCTCGGCATTCCACCCGTGCAGTACTGACATGATCGCAAAAAACAGGGAGGAAAGAACAGGAGACGTGGAAAGAACGAGAGTGACAAGGACAAGCGCGAGCTTGTATTCAAGGAGGATGGCCAGGGTTAGTCCTTCCGCAAAACTCCCCTCGCAACGCGCGCTGCCGCATCGGGCTCGGCCGCATCCTACGTTATAACAGACGGCTAACAGGCAGAACAGAGTACGCCCAGGTTGTTCGCATGCTCGGAAACGGCCGTCTCGAGGCGAAGGCCTTTGATGATGCCAACACGATGCGTCTCGTCCACATCCGCGGCAAGCTGAGGAAGAAGGTCTGGATCAACAACGGCGACATCATCCTCTTGTCACTACGAGAGTTCCAGGACGAGAAGGGCGACGTCATCATGAAGTACTCTGCCGACGAGGCCAGAAATCTCAAGGCCTACGGCGAGCTCCCTGCCAACGCCAAGATCAACGAGACAGATCTCATGGGTGAGGTCGGCGACGACGATGCCGGTTTCGAATTCGACGAGGACAGAGACGAGGACGACGATAGCAGCGACGACAAAGAGATCAACGTCGACGACATCTAAATCAAGCAACCGGCACCTCGCCGCCTCCTTCCTTTTGCACTTCTGGGCATACTTCCACCAATACCACCATGCCGGAGACACTTCACGAGGACAACGATCGACACGAGATACCATAGGCAAGCCGCCAAGGCAAAGTGGCCACAGGCCTCGGATGATGTCAACTTTCATATAAAAGCATTGCTAGGTGGGAAGAAGCTTCGTCTCTAGTACGGGAAGCCATGAGAGTTCACGGTTTGAATTTCATGGTTCTTTTCCTTAGCATGCTGCCACGCACGGATGGAAAATCCTGCCTATGCTCCCCAAGCACGGCAGGCACACGGAGCATCTGGGTTTTTGTCATTTGGGTCTTTTCGGATTTCTAGAACGGTCGTGCTTGATAGCTTAGTCTGACGCGGTTGATAAAAGAACATACCTTTACCTCGGCTTCAAAGTAGAACAGTGAATATCTGTGCGCGGCGGGATCAATGGGTAACACAATCCGAGGAGAATAATCACGAGAGAACCCCCCTCTGTCGGATTATTTGCATTGCAATCCTGTTGACACTATCGCACGACCCTATTCTGGCTGTGCACTCGCCTCACTGTCGGCCACGCCATCAACCACAGCCGGCGGCTTCTCGCGCGCCGCGAGCAGATGGCTCATCAGTCCATCCTTGCCAACCCGCATGGCCTGCTCCAGCTCCCTCTCTTCCTCGCGGAGCATGGCGCGGCCCTGGTCCAGCTTCCGCGCCGCGCGCCTCTTGTCCTCGGCCACGACGCGCTCGCGCTCCTCGAGCGCCTTCTCCCGCTTGCGCCGGTCCTCGCGCTTCTTGCGCGACGCCTCGTCCTCGTCTGCCTCGGCGGCGTCCGGCGGCCCGCCCAGGGTCTGCAGGTACGCCGAGATCAGCGGGTCGCGCGTCGGCGGCGGGAGGCTGATGTAGCGCACGTCGGTGACGACCTGGGCAGGCAGGGTCTCGAGGAGCGTCTTGTTGTTCAGGTCCCTCGCGGGCACGGAGCGCAGGAGCGCAGTGAGGTCCCTGCGCAGCGTGTCGGCGGGCAGCTTGAGCCGCGCGATATGGTCGCGGTAGAGCTTCTCGCGGTCCTTGTCGCTCATGCTGCTGGTGCGCATGGCGTCCTCGCGCTTGTACTTGCGCTTGAACTCTGGCCAGTAGAGCTTCGGCGTGGCCTTGTCCTGCAGGAACGCGAGGTACGGGATCCTCGGGTCTTTTTGCTCCTCCTGCTCGCGCTGGAGCTTGAGGAGCTGGATCTTGTCGCGGCTCCACTCGTCCCAGACCTCGCGCCGGGCCTTTGTCGTCGGCATGACGGCATAGCGCGGGTCGTCGAACACGCGGCCCTCCTCGATGAGCTTGTCCCACGGCGAGAACGGGTTGATGTGGAAGTCGTTGAGCATGTCCTTGAAGAGCTCGCGCGCGTCCTCGTCCGACAGCTGCTCGCCCTCGGCGCCCTCGGGCCAGTCCTCTGGGTTGCCGTCGTCGTACTCGCCTGGGTCCAGGCCGTAGTCCTCGCCCATGGCCTGCAGCTGGAACGCAATGTCGTCCTCGTTGAAGTCGGCTGGCAGGTCGTCTTCCGTCGGCTCTTCGGTGCGCTGACGCTTCTTCGGGTGTTGCCGTGTATCTTCCTCGCCTTCATTGTCGTTGCCGTCGCCTTCTTCGTCCTCATCGTCGGTGACTTCGACTTCTTCGTAGTCCGAGCCTAGCTCCTCCTCCTCTTCTTCTTCCTTATCCTGCTCTGCTGCTTTTTCTTGCGCTTTGGTCTGTTCCGCACTCGGTTTTGGAGGTACTTCTGCGCTCTCGGCTCCTTCCTTAGCCGCAACCTTGTCCTTGATGCCCTGAATGTCCAGCTCCAGCACGCCCTTCATGACCTTCTCCGGTATGCGCCAGTAACTCGTCTTCTTTTGAGGGTTGTACGCGAACCGCCGGCCATACTTGGTGTACACCAGGACCCATGGCTCGCACCCAGGGACGGCGACTTGACTCCTCGGCTTGTCCGTCGGCTGCGGTCGCGGCCTGTTGCTTCTGCCATCCCCGCCGCCACCTCTGCCACCGCGCGTGTTGCCGTCGTGTACAGCCTGTTTCTGCCGCGCCGGGTCGTACGCGGCTAGGAAGGCGTTCGCGGTCGCCGGGTCGGCGAGGTTCGGGACGGACGAGTACTGGAAAAACTGCTGGTGCGGATCGGTGGTCGTCGGCGCGGATTGCCCTGGAAGTGGTGGCCGCGGCGGTGCTGCTGCCCCTGCCGCTGTCGGGGCAAGAACTGGGCGCTTGTATGTCGACTCATTGGTGGCGCTGTGGTAGTAGTATGTGTGGCCGGTGGGAGCCTTGTGCTCGGTCCAACCTGGTGGCAGAGGTGGCGGGAGGTTCGCCGAGGGCTTGTACGTCGACTTGAGCATCTTTGCGGCGGCCCGTTTGCGAGAGGGTGTCGCGCCTTGGGTTTCGAAACAGCGAGCTATGGCTGCCTTGGTGGCTGCTGGTTTTCCGGGACAGCTGTGGCCTGCGTGATGTGTATGGAATACGGCAGAGCGTGCTCCTACGCCTGCAGTCGCTCAAGGGCACGTGAAGATGGGTCTGGTTGCTTGTTGTTCTTGTGCTCGGGAAGCTGGGAGTTTGACAACTAAAATCCGAGACAGCTTCTCTCAGCGGCCACAGGAATCTGCGTCCCCGGCTCTAGGCGCAAGCTACAGCGAATGGTTGTGCTGAAGGTGGCCCCGGAGGAGGCATGATTGGCTATACGCACGGTACGGAGCACCACCCTGAGGGAGCTCTGGGGTCGGTCCCGCACTGCACCGTGACAGGGCTAACAGGGTGTCTCGACACGAGCTCTTGACCCCCAACCCTGAAGGACTGACTTGTCGCTCTTTGCTGCGTATATCTCACCCACATCCCCTAAGCCTCCGTGATGCTTTGGTCCGCTTTCCGCTCTGCTCGAACTTGGTGACTGGAAGCAATGGCACCCCCTGGTAGTGCCAATGGAGCTGGAGGAGGCGTCCTCGGGGCACTCTCGCGATTCTGGAACGTAAGTCATGCTTCACGGCACACGCAAATGACAGTGGGCAGTCTAGCTAACCTCGATCGCCATGCTCACAACAGCGCACGTATGCTCCCGACTACCTGGGCTTTGCCGGCCTCCTCGCGGCCTACCTGGTGATCCAATATTCCGTCGAGCCGTTCCACCGCATGTTCTTCATCAACGACCTCCACATCGCCTTCCCCCACGCCGAGATCGAACGAGTGCCCGTCTGGCTTAACTTCGTCTACGCACTATTCGTGCCCCTCGGCTTCCTGCTCGTGTACAACTCGATCTCCCGAGCTTCGTTCCACAAGCACCACAACACAATACTCGGACTCGCCATCTCCCTGATCCTCGCCTCGTTTCTGACCGACATTGTCAAAAACACTGTCGGGCGACCCCGCCCAGACCTGATCTCGCGATGCAAGCCGAGGGCTGGTACCAAACCTAACGTCCTCGTGACAATTGACGTCTGCACCGAGACCGATCACCACACCCTACACGACGGATGGCGGTCGTTCCCATCCGGCCACTCGAGCTTCTCGTTTGCCGGCCTGGGTTATCTCGCCCTGTTCCTGGCCGGACAGCTCCGCATCTTCCGGGATAGGAAAGACCTTGGCCGGGCGCTCGTCTGCCTCAGCCCTCTGATTGGCGCCGCCATGATTGCTATCAGCCGGTGCCAGGATTACAGGCATGATGTCTACGACGTCTGCACGGGGACGCTGCTCGGCTTCACGGTGGCCTTCTTTACGTACCGCAGGTACTGGCCGCAGCTGAGCAGCCGCGACTGCAACGAGCCATACCCTGCGCTGGGCTCGGCAGAGATGGACGAGCGCGAAGGCTGGAGGCGCGTAAGAGACGAGGAGGACGGCGGGCCCATCATTGGGCGGAACGTTGAGTACGAGATGGCCCCCTTGCGTGGTGGCGGGCGACTTGACTGACAGTGGCGAGCAGGTGACCTAGCTTGAGAGCTGGGAGTTTCGAGTGTTAGAGGCATGGACCACATGTATACTCGTCACGAAAAAATCATGCGGTTGAGTGAACTTTGGGTGGAATGCAAACGCTCTGTAGTCCGCGACTCTTCAATATTGTGCAACAATATTGGTGTAAAGACATTGGAAAGGATATGACGTCAGGGAAACAGCACATGTCGAAGTCATGTTGAGGCTTTCGTGATATGTAGAATCCAGCGAATTGATATTGGTTGCTATTACTTGACAAACACAAAACTGCTCTTCATGAAAGAAAGTGTGCTGCAGTTTGACGATCTGCGTTCGCAATAGACTCAATGGAAGAATCGATTTGTAGGAGGTGAACTTGGCAACTTCTGAAGGTGTGTATTGTCTGGACATCTTCATCTCATTAGGTATAGCACCGCCATGTATGCGCTGGAGCAGCTTCAAGACCAAAATGAATGGCCTGGTGCAAGGGCGCTCGTCCTCTGGCGCAAGCCCGCACAGGCCATTCACGCAGCGCCATGGAAATTGGGAGGCAGCAACGTGAATGCGCGAGTGGGCAGGCCTCAAACAGGGGTCCAGCCCGCTCCCAGCCCCCGGGTTGCCTCTGCACCTCCGCTGAGCCGTCTCTCGCGGCTTAGATGGCATCTGTTAGCACAACCTCCTGCAGCCACGCCATCGTGCTAACACCCGCTAATAATCATCCGAGAGACCAGCACCAGGCCGACGCTCAGGACGAAGAAACATCCCGAGTCGCCTCTCAAGCCAGGCACATTGGCGCCTCAGGATTTCATTGTCGCAGCTTATCACCATTGAGACCCGTGGCGCAACTCACAATTGACCTTTCGTTGTGCACTCCTGCTCACTTGTACAAGTTGCAAGACGTCCTCACCTCCAACTTCCTTCCCACCCTCTCTCGTTATCATCGTCACCCTCTTGCAGCAGACAAGTGGGCGCCTTCCTTCCCCTGGCCGCTGCAAGGCTCAAACAACAACCACATTGCCATCTATCACAATCCAAAACAACTTGACAAGGTCGCCTCAACATTGTCGTTGCCACTCATCTCACCTGGCTGTCACGATGCCCCCACGGGCGAGCCGGCAGAATGTCATAAAGACTGAAGGTGAAGCTCATGATGCGGCCGAGGTGGTCGATCGGACCAGATCCCCAACGACAACCATCCAGCGACCAAGCACACCACCCCAGATATTAGTTGGCAACATGCCACACCCGGACCAGCCGCTGAACATGCATTCAGCAGCGATGTCGTTTGCACGCTCTGGCGCTCGTAAGTAACTACTCGTCAATACCTGCACGATGCAAACCATGAGTAAGGCTAACAAACAACGAAGCCTCCATCGAAACTCACACGAGAACGCGTATGGACCAGACGCCGCTATTCCTTGAAACTAGAATTCGTCAAGGAAATATGCGGCAGCACACTCCTGGATCGCCTACCAATCCTCATGAGGCCAGCATAAACCAAGGCAGCTTCGCCCGGCCAGCATTTGCCGACATCGGCATGAAGCTGAAGGCGTGCAACGACACTCTTGGTAATCTGCAGCAACTAGGCATTCAGCATGTCGCCAAACTCCCAGAACTCGTCCTTGTTGGCGATCAATCAGCTGGAAAGTCCAGCCTGATGTCGGGTCTAGCCGAGCTCAATCTGCCCAGAAGTGGTGGCGTATGCACCAGGTGTCCAATTCACATTAGAATGGCGTCGAGCAACGTCGAAAACTTCAGTTGCACAGTTTCACTGCAACAAGACTACGACTACAGGCCTCGGGGCCAGATCAGAGTCTCTGATGTTACCGAGCAGAACCCATTTCCACCTTGGGTCGAGAAGACTGCCCGAGACACCATGTTCTTCAAGACCATCGAGAAGCCCGATGACACTGAAATCGAGGAAGTCCTGAAATGGGCACAGATTGCGATATTGAGCCCAACAAAAAACCCTGAGCTGTTTGTGCCAGGAGAGGGTGCGATTGCAAAAGGGGGTGACATTGAACGCGCCAAGGATGAGACGGACGCTCAGTTCTCTCCTAACATTGTGGCCCTAGAGATGAAGGGTCCGGGGCTGCCAGACTTGAGTTTTTACGACTTGCCCGGAGTGTTCCTTTCCCCTGGAAATGAGCGAGACGAGTACATTGTCAAGGTCGTCCAGAATCTAGCACGAGCCTACATTCGCAGGACGGAGGCAATAATCATGTGGGCCCTCCCAATGAACCACGACCTGGAGAATTCGATCATTCTCCCCATAATTCGCAAAGCCAAAGCCACGGATCGCACGATCGGAGTCGTCACAAAGGCCGATATGCTGCAGGAGAGTAACATGAAGCAGTGGTTGGACGTTCTCGAGGGCAAGAAGCAGTGGGTCAAGCATGGCTACTTCCTGACTTCCCTGCCTCCTGATCAGCCATTGGACAAAGGAAGTCATTGGGAGGAATCGTTCTTCCAAGGTGGCGTGTCAACCTGGCCGAGAGACTTTGAGAAATACGTCGACCGTTGCGGAGTGGATCCATTGCGCCAGTACATCTCTCTGCAGCTGGGTGAGGCGTTTAGCCGCAGGTATGTCCCTTCTCATTTTTCTTAGTGCATGTTTCTAATCGTATGTATTGCTAACGTGCCCCAACAGCCTTCCGTTCATCAAAGTGAAAGTCCAGCAGCGCCTTGGTCTGATTCAACAACGACTGAGTCAGTTCCCAGAGTTGCCACGCAATGTCGAACATGAAGTCATGTCCAGCTTTGGTGATTTTCTCCGACAGGTCAAGGCTGACGTCAAAGACCGGGAGATGTCGTCTCAATGGGATAGGCTAAACGAGCAATTCAAAGCTTGTATTATCAAAGCGAAGCCGGGTTGTAATGTGACCGAGACTACGCAAACCATTGAGCTCGATTCTGATGCCGAGAGTGTCGCCAATACCCCCTCGAAGAGACCTCGACCCAGCGACTCCACTGTCAGAACTCCGATGTCGAAGCGCCCAAGACCGGAGATTGTTGCGGCACAGGGGGGAACACCGATCAAGACAGAGGGCGCGGCAGGCACTCCCCACCGACAGTCTTCATTGCGACCTACCCCGCCGCCAGATCCATCACCGTTTGCTCGATTCTCGAACTTGGGCAAAGGAGGACTAGACCTTCGCGAGATCAACCGCGTGATCCTGGACAA
This sequence comes from Microdochium nivale, assembly GCA_026745475.1. Taxonomy (NCBI): domain Eukaryota; kingdom Fungi; phylum Ascomycota; class Sordariomycetes; order Xylariales; family Microdochiaceae; genus Microdochium; species Microdochium nivale. The sequence goes on along the minus strand of JANTFD010000006.1, from coordinate 2,140,149 downwards.
GAAGAAGGCGGGTATGCCCGCCAGTCTTGTCCCCGAGACCGTCTACGAGTTCTTCTCGCTCCGCGCAATTCGCAAATGGCAGGGGCCGCTGGAGGTCTACGTCGACAAGACCATTGAGCTTCTGACAAAGACTCTGGAGGCAGCCCTTGAAAGCTCTCTCAAGGATTTCAAATCTCGACTTCTCTACAAGGAGATGAAAGATCACTTGCAGGCCTTTCTCGCCGAGCAAGAATGCCTTCAACGGACCAGATTGGTGGAGCTTTTCGATGCGGAAACGTATCAAATGTTCACCCTCAACAATGACATCTGTGAGCAGTTCCGCATCCAGGAGCTAGAGACCATCGAACGGGCTAGAGCATTCGAGAGACTGAGGGCGAATGCTTTGATTCCATGGGACACCAAGCGCCCGGACCCCACGAAGATGTCTGCTGAGGCGCTCGGGAAGGAGCGCAAGATGCTCACGGACAACATTGCCAAGATTCCCGGCAAGGATCAATACGAGATTGAGTTGAGGGTCGCCGCTCACGTTAGGGCATACTACCTAACATCTGCAACATTCTTTGTCGAGGGCGTCGCGAAGGATGTCAACTCAAGACTTTTCCGTAATTTCACCCTCAATGCTCTTGATTATTATCTTGGCGAGAAGCTGGGTATCATGCCCTTTGGTAGTATGTTACACCTACAGAAAAAATATTCTACTAGTCGGTCTGCTAACATGATTCATAGCTCGCGAGGCCTATGCCCGCCTCATGGAAGAGGACGCCACGATTGCCAGAGAAAGAGAGAATCTGAAGAGGGAGCTGGCCAAGCTGGAGAGCGCCTTGGTTAGTATCAATGCGCTCGAGAGCGAAGCTCATCACGCTAGCATCGGCGACGACGAACATATACTGAATTCCGGCTACGACTACCTCGATGACGCGGAGGACGAAGACATGGGCATGGCATGAGCTTGACGTCCTGCCCCCTCCTGGGCAGCGCGGCTTTGTTTCACAGTTGTTCCCCGGACGTACAAGCGGCCCGAATGCGCCATGGTTGAAAAGTGGTGGCTGCAAGAGGCATGCAATTGGGTGTACGCTTTGGGATATGGCGTTGGTTTTTGTTGGTCCGAAATCTCGTTGTAGTACGGCGTATCTTGGGTGGGCTGCCCCTTGCAGGGAGCATGGGTTTTTGTGGCGTTGAAAGTATTTTTATTGTTAGTTGTCACATTCGGCGGCCGCCCCTGAGAGCACGGGATTATGCTCGCAGAAAAGCATCTGCCGTGGAAGCAAGTTTTATTGTCATGCTTTGGGAACAAAGTTGGCCATCAGACCATGTCTCCCAGACGGGTCATCTTTGATCTGGAGATACTGTCAGATACTACCTATCACTAGATGATTTTCAAATGAACTGCGCACCATAACCAAACGGCAAAAGTGTGCCAGTAGACCTGCCGACGCAGCGAAGTTTCCCGATTCACAGGCAATTTAGCTGTCCCAATAAGCCGAAGCCAGGCACAAGCACCACTTTACGGATACTTACGCCTGCTACCTTCTCCTAGTCAGCAGGCACAAGTCTATTTTGCTCGGCCATGTCGGCCCCTAATGCCGCTGAAAGTGTAATGACTTCCCAGGAGGAATGAAAAGAATTCTTGTTCGCCGGGGAAACTCGCATCGCGAGCAAGGCACGGCCTTGGCATCGTGAGAAGAGGAAGGGCAGGAAGCGAATCCCCCGCGCCACCTCGGACTCGCACGCCTTTGGACACTCTAGGCATTCTTAACCAAACCCAACTATTGACATCAAGCCACCAACGACATCAGACTGACAGTCCGGCTCGCCACCCCCCCTGTTGCTCATTGCAACAATACCTCTCTATACGTGGGGCCTACCCTTGGACGGGGATCCAGATACAAGTGGTGGCGTCCTTCGCCATCAATGCAAGCTCTTACATACTTGCGCAGACAGGACATTCAAGACCAGTCAGCAGTGTTTGCGTGCCCTTGCAGATTTTCCTTGTCTTCAGATGTGGGCGAAGCAGTGCTTATGCCAAGGTTGCAATTTCCAGCAAGGGCAAGCAGCACTCGTCGGGCAGCGGCCAGACCCTTCGTGCGGTTATTCCTGCCAACCACTCGCGAATCGCCGTTCGGCTATCGTGGCTGCAACGGCAGCAGCAGCTTGCGTGCAGTGTTTTTTGCAGCGTCGCGTGACATCGCCAACGCGGATGGGGCTACTCCAGGTTTCTTGATCGGCTGGGCCTGCATGCACTCCGTCTGGGGTAGCGGGGGAGAAGGGAAAATAGATAAAAAAGCAAAAAAAAAAAAAAAAACGAAAACGAAACCATATTTCTGCCTCAGATTCGGCCCGCAACGGCTACCCACTTTTTACTATACAGCAAGTTATGCAGCAAGGTATACAGTGAGGTGGTCTGAAACTGGCAGGATACCTAGGCGTCAGACGGGACGCGGGAGCAGCCTTCAAGGTTGCCATTTCACAAGCACACCGGCCGCTGGCAGGCAAGGATCACAGGACCGATCTGGGAAGCCCAGCCAGGGGGTTCGTCGCCACCTCTTGAGAGGGGGGTCCGGACAGAAAGAGGCAAGCCCGGCTTGCGGATAATCATCTAGTGACACAAACACATCTCCCGTCCTGCGTTCAACCTTGAGCCGATCGGAGGCACACCCAGAAACGGCTATTTGTCCCTGCGGAGATAGCTGCTGCGCATTCCTTGCAGTCATCACAAAGACCGGCGGGGAAGGGGGGAGGAGAGGGGCATGCAAGCCACAGGCAGGAAGCCTCCGCAGACCCATGCCCGTGGTCTTCCTTTGTCTTTGTATCACAACAACCGCTGCAGCATGCCGTGCGCAGCCTGTGTCGGCTTGTCTCGACTTGAAGGACGAACTGCGTCGCGGGCACTTGGCAACGAATCTCGAACGCGACTCGGTTGTCTCGGGTTGATTTGGTGAGGTACGAAGAGCATCATCTTTCCAAAAGCATCTCCCCAGGACGACGAAGGAACACGTCCGGAGCCTGGGCGACGCTCGAACAGACAAGGACAGGGGCTGTTGTTCTTCCGGGCCCCGGCAGTGTCGGGTCCGCGGGCCGCATTGGGGCACCCCGGACTCTGGACCTCGAAACAGATGGCTCGGCGGTGGCGTCCAAGAGGTTGATTTGCCTTGCGGGCGTGGGAGCATGGGCGCCCTGTGCACACACCACGCTCGCTCGTCGTCGTGGACCGACAGACCGGTGCGCCGACAACCCCTCGATCCCCAGACATGACTACGCTGTACCCAACGAACAAGCGTTATAGCCAGGGGTCTGTCTCCACAAGAGCTTACTGACCTCGTGGGCAGTCCGGAGTAGAGGTGGCTTGGCCCGGAATCCTTTCCCTGAGCTTGGCCCCGAGTTGTCTGGTTTTGCTGTCGTTACTCCCAGGGAGTAAGGCCGACTAGACTCCCGGGGGCAGGCAGGCATCATGTATGTCCCCAGATATACCCTAAAGGGCGGATGTTGGCCCCCTTGAGATGGGCATCGTGTGGACGAAAGAGGACAAAGATCTCCTAAACTCGCCCTCGTGGCCACATGCCTCAAGGCTGCAAATGCTTGGCTGTAAACTCAAGCTTCAACTCCAACTGCGGCATTACTCGATCGTGCGACCTCTAGCTAGTCAGATGGCCAAGTACTCTGGATCCGGCCTCCTCACACAGAGTACACCTCCCACATTCTCGGAAACGCTGTGTCCGCCGTACGGATACAGCCGCGTCCCGTCCCGTCCTCGCTTTTGTGTAACACAGAGTCCCATGTGGTGGCATCGCACCGAGAGGGTCTCCGTCTCTGACAAATCGCCCCCATATTGACACCAAGCGGGCTAAGAATCTTGACCCTGGCGTCACACACAGGGCTGTCGTGTATATACACACATTGTGCGGTTTCTGTGTCACCTCGGGCTCCGCGATATTGCACACCTTGCAAGCCACACACACTGACACGTCCCGCACTCCGAGAACCTGGTCGCTCCTGTAGATGATGTACAGCTGAAGAGCTGGCCCGCCCCCAAGTTCGACATCCGAGATTGCATCAAGAGCTTCTTATTCCCGCCTTGCCTTCCTTGTCCGAGCTGCACAAAGTGTCCGAGCTTCCTGTCATCAATCTAGGCTAATCCCATCACGACATCTCGGATCACTGACTGTCAATCTTTCCGAAACAACGCCCGCATACACTGACTGCCCTTCCTCTCTCTTTGCGAAGCCGTGAAAGTAGCTCAGTCCCGTGCAGTCGATCTTCATTTCGGGAAGAAGAAGCAACAGGTCCTTGCTTCTTTATTCTCCGAGTAGCGCCTTTCCGCAACGATCATCTACCCCGTGGGGAAGGAAAACGAGAACAGGGACAGGCAAAGAACGCACGAACCCTACGGACAAGGGGAGAGAAGTAGAGCCACGAATCTTATTCCAGAACGCCCAAAAACTCCCAGCCAGAGAGGGGCGCCACGTGCCTTCGTGCTCGTTGTCCGCCGCCGCCGCCGCCATGCCTTTAACAAAGCCGCGGAGGCTCCAGATCAAGAACATCCGGGTCCTGCGGGCGCCAGAGGTCGGCGCAAAGGGGAACCTGACCGAGCTCGAGGTCGCGCAGCGCGAGGCACCATGCTTCGAGACGGTGTCATGGACGCGGGAGCCGCATCTGCGCAAGCTGTACGCTCTCGGCGCGGTGCTGATGCTGGCGTCTGCGACGACGGGCTATGACGGGTGAGTTTTTCTTTCCAAAGACGCTCCCCCAAAATGCTGTGCCGACGACTTACACCGAGAGGAGGTAAGGGAAGAGGATGAGCTAACGCGCCCTTTGCCCGTACAGTATGCTAGTGAACACATCACAGCAGATTGACAAGTGGAAAGAATTCTTCCCCCGGACGCAAGCCGTTGACGGGATCGAACAATGGGTGGCCGATAGCTGGCTGGGCTTGCTGGTCAACATGTTCAACATTGGCAGCATCTTGAGCTTCTTCATCACGCCGTACATTGCCGACAACTATGGGCGCAAAACGTCAATCGCCATGGGGTGCTCCTTCATGATCATCGGCGGCCTGGTGACGGGGTGCTGTACGGGCTACGAGAGTAAGTGGCAATTCCTTCCCCCGGAGGACCTAGACTGTTAGATCGAGAAACTGATACCTTTGTCTGCAGTGTACGTGGCTGGGCGATTCATTCTAGGCTTCGGCAACAGCTTGTCCCAGATGGCCTCGCCTCTGCTGCTAACGGAGATCTGCCACCCCCAGCACCGCGGGCCCGTGACGGCCGTGTACAACTGCCTCTGGAACGCGGGCGCGCTCATGGTCGCGTGGATCGGCTGGGGCACGTCGCAGATCGACAACGACTGGGCGTGGCGGTCCATCACGCTGGGCCAGGTGCTCCCGTCGCTCGTGCAGCTGTCGTTCCTGTACTGGATCCCCGAGAGCCCGCGGTACCTCATGTCCAAGAACCGCCACGAAGAGGCCATGGACATACTAGCCAAGCACCACGGCGGCGGCGACGAGCTCAACGCGACGGTCCAGTTCGAGTACCGCGAGATCAAGGAGACGATGAAGCTCGAGCAGGAGTTTGCCAGCGACGCGGGCTACCTCGACTTCTTCCGGACCCGGGGCAACCGCTGGCGGCTGGCGATCCTTGTGTCCCTGGGCGTCATCTCGCAGTACAGCGGCAACGCCATGTTCTCCAACTACATTGACGCCGTGTACGAGGGCGCGGGCATCACGAACCAGGACCACAAGTTGGCTGTAAGCACCTTACTATAACACCTCCTCCTCCTCCTCCTCCTCCTCTTTCCCTCCCTTTTCTTTGCCCGCCACCTCATTCCACGCTAACACAACCGAACAAACAGCTCAGCGGAGGCAAGACGGTGCTTGACCTGATCGTGACGGTCCTGGCAGCCCTGCACGTCGACTACTTTGGCCGGCGGCCGCTGTTCCTCGTGTCCACGGCGGGCATGGTGGTCAGCTTCGCGGCGTGGACCGTGTGCGGCGCGGCGTACGAGCGCGAGAAGATGCAGGCCAACACGCCCGCGGGCTGGGCGCAGCTCGTCTTCATCTGGGTCTTCGGGATATTCTACGACATTGGCTTCTCGGGCCTGCTGATCGCGTACGCGCTCGAGATCCTGCCCTTCAAGCTGCGCGCAAAGGGCATGATGATTATGAACGTGACGGTCCAGGCCATCCTCGCGCTGAGCAACCAGACCAACAAGGTCGCGTGGAACCGCATGCCGCAGCACTGGCACCTCATGGTCTTCTACACGGCCTGGGACTTTGTCCAGTTTGTGTTTGTCTACTTCTTCTACGTCGAGACAAAGGGTCCCACGCTCGAGGAGATTGCGAGGATCTTTGACGGCTTCGACGCAGAGGTTGCGAATATCAACATGCGCCAGGTCGAGAGGGACATTGACGACGCGCAGCACCACCGCAGGAGGCGCAGCCGGATGCACCTCAACAGTCACAGCTATGGCGGCGGCGGTGGCGGTGGTTTCGACGATGGCAGTGCCGGCGGCGGCGGTGGCGTTGGCGGTGGTGGCGGAGGAGGAGGATGGGGAAGCGGCATCTCGAGCGTGCACTACCGCAACGGCGGCGGGAACAACAACAGCAACTACTACAGCCACAACAACGACGACAAGAACCTCGACGACTTTGAGCTCGACGATGCCTCGGCCGCGTCTCCCGGCCACGGCAAGAGAACAGCAGCAGTACAAGTCAGGGGAGAGAGATGGTGGTGGTGGTGGTGGTGGTGGCGACGGCGGCGGCGGCAGGTTTGGTAGTCTGCGGTCGCACGACAGCTGGCTGCCCCGAGACAGCCAAAACTACTACAGCAGCAACAACAACAGCAACAACAACAACGATAAAAACAACAGCAACTACTACGATGCCAATGACCACAGCCACAACCACAACAGTCCCGGCACCAGAACAAGCCGGGGCAGCGCGACCTCGAGCCGGGACGGCAGTAATGACCAGACAGACAAGAACAACATCTCGGTACAAATCTACAAGACGACGACCATGACGACAACATACTCCCCTTACTCCCCGACCTCGCCTGGCAGCAGCGGGAGGGACCGCGGCCGGATAGGGGCAGGAGGAGGAGGAGGAGCAGGAGGAGGAGGAGCAGGGGACCGCGGCAGCGTCGGGGGTTACAGCACCACCACCACCGATCGGGGCAGGAAGAGCGACAGTCTGCAGGGGATCGGGGAGTATCAGATCCAGCACCCGGGGGGCAACTTTGTCTGAGAAGCATCCATCCATCCATCCGTTCATCCCAGTCTCCTTCTCGGAACAGAAAGAGAAAGAGAGAAATGTGGGGTTTGTTAGGGGTTTACCAGCAAGAGCAAGGCTAGAAAGGCCGTCGTTGAAATCAAAAACGGGGAAATAGTTCTGTAGGAGGCTTCAAGTTTGGGGGTTGGGGTGGAGTTTGGGGGAAAGTCGTGATACTCTCTGTTTGGCGCGCATTCTTCCTCTTGGCCACACATACATACACATGCCTTGGTCTTCTTGTTTTTTTATTCTTCACACCTGACCTGACAAACGAGCACTGATATACAGTAAGTAGTAAACTCCTCGTCGTCTTATGCACCAAACCATAGCTGTTTTTATCAAAGACATTATCGACACTCAACATATACAGTTTTGAACAAGTGAACTAGTGGTACACGAATCGTGCTGTTTGGCTATTGTATTGTTTTTGTGTGTAGATGAGGTGGCCAATCTATCATGATGTAATTCTCAGTCTCGGGTTCTCCAAACTCTCGAGTCTGTCACTCTATGACGGTAGTGATGATGTATGTGTAAAAATGAAATGAAAATGCCCCAAAAAATTCGACTCCTCCAAACGCCGTAAAACGCCACTTTGTCCCATGCTGCTGCTGTTGCTATATGTTTGCACAATTTCTCCAGAGGTATATATAGAAAAAGAAATTCAAACCATTCGGCTTCTCTGCTTCATCATCGCCATTGTCGTCGTTCCGTGGCCATAGTTTCTGCATATCGTGTCGTGTCGTGTTGCTCCGGCTCTAGTTGACCTTGATACCCGAAGACACGCGCGGAGGCTTGGCAGCGGGCGACGCCTTCTCGCGGATCGCCAAGGCCTCAGTCTTCTTCTTGAACATGTTCTTGAGAAGGCTATCCTTCTTGGGCCGTACCACTGCTTCGATGACATTGTCCTTCTCCTTGCCGCCGTCTTCGATGGCGAGCGTGCGTTTCGAGTGGCTCGTCTTGGATGTGCGGTCCGACTTCTCGCTGCGGTGGCTCCGGTGGCTGCGCTGGCTGCCGGCCTCGCTTACGGCGTCGGCATTCTTCAAGGAAGAGGAGGTCTTGCTGCTCTTGCGGCTGGGGACTTCGGCATCGCTACCGCGGCTGAAAGTAGAGGACGCCTTGCCGGCCTTGCTGCTCGACTTGCCAGTCCTCGAGCTGCGGAAGCTGCGCTCAGATTGCAGGTCGTCGTCGCCATACTGGCTGCGGATTGAGCGGTCCGCCACGGGGCTGATGAGCTCCAAGTCGGCGCTCTCGTCCTCACCAACGACCGAGATGCCGCGCCTCCACGACTCGATCGTGCTCAGCTCCTCCTCGACAACGAGGGCCTCGTCGTACATCGGCGCCTCGGTAATGGAATACGCCGCACGCACGGGGTAATAGCCGTCATCTGGCCCGCTGGCGAGCATCGGCACAGCCTGCTGCGCCGCCTGTTGCTCCTGGACCTTCTTGACAATCTTCCAGCCGCCAAACATGACGACGGTCACGCCAACGGCGAGGCCCGCGGCGATCATGAAATGGGGGCTAGCCAGCAGCGCAAAGATGGCTGGGCTGCCGCCCTTGAGGACCCCGAGGAAGGCCGGCGACATTTTACCAACGACGGCCGAGAGCTCTGCGAGGGTGAGCGCGACCGCGGCGGCGGCCTCGGGGTTCTCTTGCAGGTGGGTGATCATGTGTGATGCTGAGTGCTGGAGACAGTTGGCCTCGACGAGCATGTTCTCGACCTTTTCGATGAGGGCCTTTGCCGTGTCCTCCTTCTCGGGAGCTTGGCGGACCGGGTCCAGATCAACTCTCTCGGCCAGGTCGGGGGGGATGCTGCCGTAGGCGAGGTCCATGTCGATATCCTTCTGTTTGCTGCCGCCATGGACCTGGAGGTCTCCAGCGGCGGGATCTGATCTGGAGCGCTGCATGGGTGCGCGCTGGGACGACACAAGTTCCTGGGACTGGCCGTGGTAGTCGGAGGCAAAAGTGTGCGCCTTTGCGAGCTTCGGGCGGCTGAGCTGCATGTCGCCTGATGTCTCTGCGTACGGGGGGCGGTAGCCGGCGGGCGCGCGAGACGGTGCAACAGACGAGACCTCGGAGTGCGTCTTGAGGTTGTCCATGGTCAGGGCTGGCCTGGCCTGGCCCTGCGAGTTTTGGCGGGTCACCGTGCCCCTTGATTTCCGGGAGCTGTGGCTGCGGCGCGATGAGGCGACCGAGGCGGCATCGTCATGCTGGTACTGGCGGGGTGCGTGCATGACATCACCGTCGCCGTACTCGTACTCGTAGTTATCTTGGCCATCATCGTACGTTTCCTCGTGGTAGCGGGGCACGGTGCGGACGTCAAAAGTGTTGCTACGCTTGATGGCCAGCTCGGCCTTCATTGCGGCTTTTCTCTCATCGTACGAGGCCTTTGCTTCCTTGAGGATATTGACGAGCTTGCCTCCCTGGGTTGTGGGCGTGGGCGGGTCAGCAAAGAGTGCGCCGGGGCGGGGAGGGTGGTGGTGGTGGTGGTGGTGGTGGTGGCAGCAGGCAGACTTACAGTGTTGATGATTTTGCCCGACTGGTTGACAATGGTGACGATTTCGGGGCCCATGGCTGCGGTTGCGGTTGCGGGCTTGGTGAAGTTTGTTGGTCAACAACAAAAACGACAAAGTACGCTTGGGCTGTACAACCGACAGTCGGGATCCGGGAGAGGGGAGGTGCCGCTGATAAAGAAGGCGCGGGAGGACGGCGGTGATCTACACCGTCGGGGGCCGGAGTGGACCACGGGGAGACTGGCAGAGGCAGCCCGGGGCCTGGACAGACGATGGGCGGTCGGGAGCCTGGAACGAGCCAGGAACAGGCCAGGAACAAGCCAGGAACAAGCCAGGACCCAGCCACCGGGTGGTGGTGGAGTCGCGGTGAGGGCTGCTCTGGGCGCAGAGTCTGCGGATGGGAAGCGGCGGTGAAGGTGAGACGGGGTTGCGGGTGAGTCGAGAGGCAGACGTTGAGGGAGGGCTCCTGTTCGTGCTCGTGCTCGTGCTCGTGCTCGTGCTCAAGGCGGTGGTGGTGTGGATGGAGCGCCGTCGGGAACAAGTCGTCGGGGATGGATGGCCAGAGCAGTGGGCGCCCTCTGGCAGTAAATACCTCGAGGCCGTTAGCGCTGGCCACCGCGAACCGCCGCCCGGCAGGCGCCAGACGGCGTGGTTGGCGATGGATGGATGGATGGACGGATGGCCGTTGGCGGTCGCTGCACGCGCGCCCAACTGACTGCGGCCTGCCAGGCGCCGGGCTGCGCGCTGGGCCGCCTGCACGCAGCGCCGGCCACGACATCAAAACGTGATGTTCCCCCCTGGCCAGCGCATCCAATGCCGCGCATCTCGTCACATGACAGGGCCCCCTTCCGAACGCGCGCCTGCCCGCCTGCCACGCCTGATTCGCCCGACCAGCCCCTCGTTGTTGTCGCTGCCCGCCCGCAGTGCCTCCCCCCCGCAAATTCCCACGAACGAGCACAATCATCAGGCTCGCCTGCAGCGCCAGCAACGCACAAGCACGGCACATGGGGCCTCATATGCGATGCATGCGATCGCACCAACCCTCGGGATGCACAGTCATGTCGCCCGCCCGTTCACGCGGCCACCTGGATGCGACATTGCCGTTGGGCTCTTCCAAAATGCTCCGTTACCTGCCCGTTGGGAAGCGGAAGCCGAGGTAGTCTGGTGAAAAGAATGCGCATCAAGTGCAGGGTTTCGATATCATGAATGCGCCAACTTCTCGTCAGACCGCCTCGAGGGCCTGTCGCACCGAGCACCTGTTATTTTCCTTCTCTTTCTTCTTCTTGTTCTTCTTCTTCTTCTCCGCCTTCTCCGTCTTCCGTCAGCTGCCGCCATTCCCCGTCGCCCGGGCAGGTTTCATGCCCCGCCCGCGATTGGGGCAACTCCACCCGGCTCACACGGCTGTCCATTCCCTTCTCCTATCACGTCCAGACACACACATCACGCCCATCATCATCATCGTCGTCCAGTTGTGTGCGTACGTGCCCGCTTCCGGGTCAAACCCGTGGCCAAAGATATAATAGAAGACGCGTGCGCAGCTTGCTTGCGGCAGGTGCGCACGGTCATGCACACTACCATAGGCACGATAGGTACGGCGTATGCAGAATGCAGAGTGCAGTACTGCAGGACTGCAGGACTGCAGGAATGCACAGGTGTCGACAATCCCCCCAAAAGCCCACTCACATCCTTAAAGTACACTTATATAACTCGGTGGTTGCAATGACGGCTCCCGTCTTCACACGTCGCAAAAAAAGACGTCACAGGTGGGCCTCAAGGCCTCCTTCCTCCTCCTCCTCCTTCTCCTCACCTCCAAGAAACAACAGGCACTCGAGGTGGACCAAACAAAAAGTGACGCATTTCCTCTACCCGTGCTGCGGGCGAGGCCAAGAAAATGCGTCACTTTTTGTTTGGTCCACCTCGGCACTCAACTCCTCCTCAAGGCGGTGGGTGTGTGGGTGGGCACAGAGTAAACAGGTCAGCTTTTGGTGGAGAAGTGGTTGACGACCAGTAAAAGCACGCTTAGTGAGACTCCAGTCCGTACATGTACGTAGATACAAGATACAAAATCGAAAACCAACATATTGATTTTATCACGGGGGGAAAAAAACGTTAATTACTTGGTGGCGTAATTCCGGCGCCGTCCCATCTGTCTGACCGCACAATGGCTGCCATCCTCCTTGGATTCCCATGTCAGACATCCATCCCACTATTAACCACGCCACTCTTTTCTTACTTGGGCCTGACCGCCAACAAGCCAACCCAGGTCTTCTTGGTCAATGTGAAACCATACCAGGCAAAGTCAGTCATCCCACACCCTAGAGAAAGGGGAGGCTTGAAAAAACACTCGCACGCACGGTTCAATCCACAACAGCAGTGAGCTCTAGGTGCCCGCTTTCCCGCCCAGCCACTCGGCCCGGACCCGGGCCCGCGTAGACCGTCTATCTCTTCCACGTCACTGCCCCCTCCTCCCCTCTCCCCGGCGGTTTATGCTGCATAGATAATTGGGTGACGATTGGGCCATATTGGTGGCTCATGCGTCCCCGGCATCGCTTGGACTGCGAGTTCGGAACAAAAAAACGTGGCACGCAGGTATGGGACGGTTTCACAAAAACAAGTCCCATTCTTGTCGTCGCTGCTCCAACCGTCGAAAGAGGGGTATCAACATTGACGTTGCGGGCACTGTAAACAATACAACATCTGGATACTAGAGCTACACGGCTTATTGGAGTATCCGTGAGAACCGGTTGGCGCTGGGCGTCCTGCTTCGGGGCCTGCCCCCGCTCACATCGCTCCGCAGCAGCTGCCGGACGTCACCCTCGAGGCCAAACCCATACCGCACCTCGCCGGCATCCCACATCCGCCCAGTCACCCGAGTGTTGTCTTCCCCGCCGCCGCCGCCATACGCGGTTGAAGAGTACCGCTGGTCTCCGGCTTGCTCGTCCTGTCCACCGCCTCCCGGCAGCGGCACGATCCCGTACCCAACCTTCACATGCTTGACATCCCTCGGTAGATCTCGGTTACCGCCGCCCCCGTAGGTGCCACCCGTGGGGTCCACGCCGTCCCGGCCGTGCCAACTTAGTTTGTCCAGCGCAGGGCCCCGAGTGGCCGCCACAATGTTTGAGAACCGCGTGTCGTGCATCACGCCCTCGTTCTTCAGGACCGCCATGGTACCCGCGATGACGGCCGCGAAGCCGAGTGACAGCGCAATGCCATACACAATCCAGAGGTCCCGCCGGTGGTACCTGTACCTGTTCTCAAACCGCGACCGCTCGCAGGGGTAGGCCGAGTTGCGGTGGTCGGGGCTCGTGTCAGACACCGCCCCCGAGCTGACGTTTGGGTTGGCCGCCCACACCACCGATACGAAACGGGGCTCTGCTAGCATGGACAGCACTATGTCCTCGTAGAGGCTCTGCACGCGTTCCTGGAGGTCCGGGTAGGGGAACCACTTCTGGCGGGGGTCGAGCAGCTTGGTCTGCATCGCCTTGCCCTCAGCGCGCGGGTTAAGCACGTTCGCCGAGTTCATCGTGCCCTTTATAAACTCGCGCATCAGCCTACCTATCGAGTGGTACGCGGCAACTCGCCGGTACGATGCAAGCTGCTGAGGAAAGACATAGTTGCTCATAGGGTAGGCAACCGTCGGGTCGTTGGTGTTGTCCGTCGTGCGGTTGTTTCTGAGGAGTGCTTGCTTGCTCTCGTGGGGCGACGGGTTCACTTCGTCTTGCAGCCACTTTGTGTCAATTACCCTGGACTGAAACTGTCTGTCGGTAATGTTGGTCGTCTGCTTGCCATTCTCGTGACTGAAGCGCACCGTGTACGCCGTCTCGTGATGTTCGCATGCAAAGACGTGTGGGATAAACGCCTTGTCCCAGCCGGGCATCTCCGAGTTTGTCGGCGCCATATCTACACGGTCTGCATAGCCGACCCATATGATGGGCTCCGTGCGGAGGGCGCCGAGGTTTTTCGGGAACGGCTTCTTGAGGTTGGTCGGCATTCCACCAGGTGATACCGGGCTGACTTGACTGTAGTAGTACTCGCCGCCCATCGTCAGAGCCTGAAAGCTAAAATTGCCCTTGGGCAGCAGGAAGTCGAAGCCAAAGTTGGCGGGGGGGTCATGATCTCCAAATTTGCCGATCGCTGAACCCGCCTCCCGAGCCAGCTCCTCGCACTTGTAGCCAGGTCCTACAAACTTGACGGTATATGAACAATTCCACCCAGCCCCGCAGACATCCTCCATGATCCCAGGGCGCACTACGGTCTGCTTCGTAAACGTTGCCATGGTGGCTGTGAGCTCCATGGTGGGGCTATATGCGGTGTAGTAGTCGAAATCTCCGGTCGTCATCTTGTCAGACACGGCCGTGGCGTTCCATGTCGACACAGACTGTCCAATCAGGTCATCTATGATGGTCGGGTCACGCCAATTCTCGTGGGACTCCTTGACGAAGTTGAGCGTGCGCACATTCGGACAACTCCCGTTGACCGTGTTGAAGTACATCCCGACACTGAGTGTGTTGCTCGTAAAAATAATCACAAATGGTGCCAACCTTTATGTGAATGGGCTGTTAGTACAGCAAGCGCCAAAATATCACAGATGTGGAAGGCAGGACAACTTACCAGACAAACACTGCCAGCGCCATCGCCACGCTCGCAGTCTTGTAAACTTCCACGTTCCATAGTGCCGTGATGTCGTCGGTTGCGGCAAAAAGGCTGTCCAGAGCCGCTACACTCAGCATGCTGCTGCGCACAGTCAGCCACAGCCGCTGCCTGAAGGCCACGATGACGGCAGACACGAGCCCGGCCTTTGTCGCAAATGCCAGCACAGCACCGTAGCGGAGCATCTCCAGCTGCCGGTCCGCGATCCGTCCGTCGAGCGTGCTGTAGAAGATGTGGTGGCCCACGGCGCAAAGCATGCCAAACAGGAGGAACAAGTACATAACCCAGGCGCGCCGCCACGCGTACCACTTCTTCTTTGTCATCTCGACTGTCGGCGCAGGGCCATACGGATCCTGGTTGTAGTTGTCGTAGCAGTCGGCATTACCGTCGCCTCCGCCGTTGCCGCCTCCAGCAGCGAGGTACCCGGGTGACGGTCTCATCTGCGGACTACGCCATGGTGTTGCAGTGCTCGGTGTGTATGGGGAGAGCAGGTGAGTCTGCGACTCTGCGCGGATTTGGTTGCGCATGAACCACGGAGAGAAGGCAGGTTGCGATGAGGGCGCGGGCGAGTCGTCAAAGTTGAATGGTGCGGGCGGGGGCCGCCTTGCCGTGGCCGTGGCCGACTCGTTGGCATTAATAGCATTATTAGCATTACTGTAAGTGTCTTGAGCTGCCGCCCCCATGTCTGGAGATTGCTGATGATATGCCGCTGGCGGTTGTCCGAGATCACGCTGCTGATAGTAGGCGGTCGTGTGAAGCCCAGTGGTGTTGTGATTATCGTCGTCAGTCTCCTGACCTTGTCTCGTACCCGTCGCGAGAACTCCCGCCGTTTGTTCATCCTGCAGCAGGGCGACTCGCTGGTCGGCCATATCGCCCGCGTTCTGGTGCCGGGTCCAGGATGGTGGGCTTGGTGATCTGTATAAACCCGTCACTTCCGCAGTAGCGGCCCCGGATCCCAGAACGGCGCCCATGGTCGGCTGCCACGTCTGGGATTCCACGGAGACGAACGAGCCATTATGGGAGCGGCTGTGGCTAGGATTGCGCGATGGTTCGTCTCCAAGACTACTGTCGTAGCTTATCGTACTGACAACGCGCTGGCTGAAGGAGTCTCCTGTGGCGACCGAGTTGTTGTTTGGTGCGCCATGAGGCTCGTCGATTTGGCCTGATGGCTGATAATGGGAGGAATGCGCTCCGGCCCCATCGGCCATTGTGAATCCGTGCAAAGAGCCCTTTTGGCGACTGGGGAAGGTGCATCAATATCACCCCGCATCCACGCCTGCCAGCTGTTTGCTGGGGTTGACTATTGTCGTGTCGCGATAATTGTGTCTACAGGTGTCTTTGCGCCCAACAGTAAAGTCCAGAAGACAATGCGCCGCCAACAACTGATGGTGTCCGACAATAGCCGACTAATGATATAGTGGTTCGAGAAAGGGGAAGCTGCAGCGGCACACAATCCCTCCTCTGGCAGGTGAGAGCAGCCACGGCTTGGCGATATGCACGACGACCCGGGCGCAGGGATGTTTTATGTTGTTGGTGACGACTCACAAGGGTCTGGTTGCCTCTGTCCGCTCACTTGCTAGCCAGCAGCTACAACATCATCAGCATCAGCAACACAAACACAGTTTCGAGTGCCACAACTACGTTGTGTTTTTTCCGGTGGAAGAAGGACGAGGAGAAGGAAAGGAAGAAGAAGTCTTCAGGACCTGGCCAAGGCCCCAGTCAAGGCTGCAAGGGTGCAGAGTATCGACTCGGAGCCGTCAGCTGTGGTGCCTCCCAGCCACAACAGCAACTCGAGCTAGCCAACGGCTGAGGGCGAGGCGTGCCTTTGCTCCGTCGAGCCCAACCTTGACGCTTGTCAAGTCCGTCCAGCAAACCTTAATAGGACTTGCACCCGCGGACGTGACCATCACCGGGACGGCTTCATTGACCGCCGCCAGCACTGACTGAGTACGGCAGTCGACAGCGCTGCAATATCATCCGAACAACCTGCGTGACGGCCCGGTCCGTCTCGCGATCCTTCGGAAGACGCCTAAGAAGGCGCCCAGGGGGAAATCCCGTCATCTGCCAAGACTTGGCTATTGCTGACGCGCCTTTCCCCACCGGTAATGTCCTGTTGGTACCGCCGGCATACTCCGTTGCAACCTTAGAACCCTGTGTGCTTACGCAAGAACCAGGGTACTGTAGCAAGGCTGAAGTGTGGGGCTTTATGAAGGTTGCCGCAAAGTCGCGAGCAGCTGTTGCCATCACTCAGCGACGCCACCGTGCAGGCTGTGCACACGGCGTGTCAGGTAGATATTTCAGAGCCGAGATTGGGGGCCAAGCATGGCACTTCGTCACCGGGTTGTCCAGATTTCACTCACGTATTACCGTTGTCAAATGATCGAGCACGACAAGCAAGTTTTGTAGCCTCGTCGACCCAGGATATTATCTCTCACGGCCTAGTAGCTGTTGTGATCCTCTGTCGGGTGAGTGGCCCATTTGTATTAATCCGCTCGCCGCCGTTCCTGAGTTCTCCTAGGTTCCTGAGTACTCCTGGTCTGGTCACTGGTCAGAATATGTTGTGTCGTGAGTGGCGGGCACGAATGGGGGCGGCCATTCCCATACGCCTCGGAGTTAAGCCTGGGCACAACTATAAATAGGTGTGATCCAGCAATGCTGCCCGTAGGCTATGTCTGCAACTCCAGTGCATTCAAGTGTGTGCTGGGCTTATCCTGCACGTAGCCGACATTCGGAGATGGCCATCATTCAGTGCATGTACGAGACGCAAGCAGAAGCGGGAGCGAGCTGATGAAGGCCCTGGGAGAAAGCTCGCCAGCTTGGCAAGGCGGCCAACAAAGCAGGTGGGCTTCCGCGACCAACACTGCATGCGCACTGTCTCGCAGCATGGTCGCCGTGGTCCTTAGCATCGCGACTGAAGCATGAGTGCCGCAGTAGTAGCATGTTTGATCTGATGTGGTGCCGCCTTCGGCCACATCGCACCACGATCCGTGGCGCTGCAAGTCGATCCCCAAGTAAGCTGTCTCTTTTTCAGCTTTCCGCCGCTTCAGGACTTGACTGCCTTTTTCTGGCGGATGTTTTCTTTGCCCTTGCGCTTCTTGAACATAACGACCGGGACGTCAGGGCCAGCCGATACCTCATTCAAGTCCTCTTGCTTCACCATAGTGGCTTCACTGGGCGGTGCTGCTTCTGCCAGCGGCGCACTCTCTAGAGACCGGTCCTCCGCATCCGACTCCTCTTTCTTAATGGCAGGAATATCGGCTTGAGACTCCGCGGGCTCTTCTTTGGCGTGATTTGTATCGGCACTCGCTGCTGTCTTGGCCTCTCCTTCCTCCGTCTTTGCGATCTTGGGCACGAGACTACCGCTCAGCAGGGCGTCAAGCTCCGCGTCGTCCCCATGTGCCTCTTTGGTATCGCGGCCCCATCGCCGAGGTTTCTTGAAGAGCCCCTGCACGGCCTTTTCTTCCTCATCCCTCCTCTCTTCCTCCTCGTTCTCCTCGGGCTTGACTCGCTTCCGCGTGCCCGTGGCGGTGCTCACGTCGGTGGTCGTCGTCGGCGACTTCGCGTCGTCGCCCTCGTTTACCACGCGCGTCTTTGTCACGGTCCAGCCTCCCGCCATGGCCATCTCCGGCCTCAGCTCCGTGGGCACATCGATGCCCATGTCCGCAAGCTGCTCCCACTGCCTCTGTCTCTGCTCCTGCGTCGCCGGCCCTGCCGCTGCCAACGATGACTTGGTTTCCGACCTGCTACTACTGCTCGCGCCACCAGCTCCGCCACCGCTGCTGCCGCCGCCGACGGCACCGTTGAGCCTCTCGACCTCGCGCCGCGCCCGGTCCTTGTCGCGCTCCTCCCTCTCGTGGTCGCGGTGGATGTCGCGCAGGAACCGCTTCAGCGCGCCCTGGTGCTTGCCCGTAGACTCGTGGTTGCGCCGCTCGAGCCCCGTGTCGCGCACGTACATGCTGCAGTGCTTGCACCAGTACTTGGGCGTCGACTTCCAGTATTCCGACATCTTTGCTAGGGCGGGATCCCGGGATCCCGTAGCCTCCTATTTGCTGCTGTTGTGGTGGTGGCGGGGGTTTTCTGGGCGTCCAGGATAGAGATTCAGGTATGTGTCGGAGGGCAACGGGGTTCCGTGTGGCGCTGCGGTAGGTTGATCAAGGGTGCACGCGCGTGTGCTAGATGATGTTGCGTCACTGGATCGTGTTTCGGGGGAGTGACGTGGTTTTGGGTGGCGTCTGCTGTGGCGGAGAGCCGGATTGCGGATGGGCGATGCGTGAATATGTCTCCCGACTTGTGTTCTTCGAAATGATCCGCGGGCTAGAAAGAGGTCCAGTGACGATTAAGATTGAGCCTGCGCGCTTCCACTCCGATCGCGAATTATTGTAGGTATGACGAAGAAGCGACGGACACGCGATAAGCGCTTATCGTAACCAACAAGGCCGTCATTCGCAACGCCAAGCACACCCGGACCCGTGATGGTTTCCTGGCCCGACGTCAGCCTTGGGACTTCATTACATCTCTTCCAGGCGCTTATCAAATCTTGACGAAACGGTCCTTCCGATTTTACTTTAAAAAAAAATCGGAAATAGGGTTCGAAAACATCTGAATACCCTTTTGATATTTCTCATTCCAATATCACCTCGTGCTGAATGAAAGCAAAATGGCAATACGGGGAAGAAAAAAATACAATAATGTGATACACAATGCTATGAGAGTTCTCTCCGATGCAAGGGACAAACTGAGGGAGCTCGATTCCATTCATCCAAGGACAAGACATCAATCAAGCCTATTATCACGGTGAATTTGTTTTCTTCTGATTCTATGCCGCGGTAATAATGTCAGTACCTGTGCGTTGGAGGCCAAGTCCCACCGTGGGAAAAGAAATTCATTGACCACATCTCCAAAGTCCATCTCAAAATACCAATAAAGTGCAAAGTTCTTATTCATTCACAGCAGGATTCGGAAATGTCAAGCTACCAGATGTGTGTGTTATGCTATAGAGCTATATTGACGCTGGGGGAAGACTCCCCAATAACAATTTTCCAAAAGAAGAACAGAAGAGACCCATTCCCCTACCCATGCTATTCTTTTCCCTCTCTCTCAAGCCCTCCCCTCATCCATTCCATTAAACATTCCATATTCCCCGAGAGAGCGAAAAGTAAAAGAAGTGCGAAAAACTTGCAAGAACCCCTCAGCCAGTCCCATGCTGTTAGTGCTGCTGCTGTTGCTGCTCATTATAAGCACTGTCCAATTCAAGACTTCCCTTTCCAGAAAGGAGTGAGACATTTCTTGTTTCACCTCCCGAAAGCGTTGCACCCGTGAAGAAAGGAATTTACAAGGTGAGGAAGGCGGCAAAGATGCCGAAGACGAAAGCGCCGGCGGAGCCAGTCATGGAGCTCGCGCCGGAGATCGGGATGGATGGGGGAGCGTAGGTCGAGTGCGGGGGCGAAACAGTGCCGGGGGCGACCGGGGGAGCCTGGATCTGGCCGTCGGAGATCTGGGTGACGGGAGCACCAGTAGGGGCCTGAACCTGACCGTCGTAGATCTGGGATACGACGGGGCCGGTCGGGGCCGGGGCAGCAGGAGAGGGAGGAGCCTGAACCTGGCCGTCGTAGATCTGGGAGACAGCTGGGCCAGATGGAGCGGGAGCCACGGGCGAAGGAGCCTGGACCTGGCCATCGCCAATCTGAGTGACGGGAGCACCAGGTGGTGCCTGGACCTGACCGTCGCCGATCTGGGTCACGGGCACAGGGACCATGGTCGAGACGACCTGAGGCTGGCCATCAGACAGCTGGGTGACGACGGTAGTGGCAACCATGGAGGTACCGACGACCGTGCCGCCTGGAGCGCCGGAACCTCCACCGCAGGGCATGATGAGGATGGAAACCTTCTCGCACTGCGGCGCCCAGTTACGATCGTAGAGGTTGTAGAAGTTGCCGGACAGGCAGCGGTACCAGTCCTTGCTCGCACCAAGAGCAAGAGCACCGTCACCGCAGACAGAGAAACCGCTCGTGTAGATGGCACCGGTTTGGGCGGGGCCGTCGAACTGGAACTGGTAGTTGTCGGCAATGTAACCAGTGCGGTCCTGAGCATCCCTAAGGTTGCCGCCCTTGAGAGTGACGATTAGAGCACCCTTAGTTGAGCCGCAAGTTCCCTGAACAGAGTGTTAGTCTTGTGCCAAAGTACAACTACTTTCAAGGAAAGCGTGTAGGTTGTGCGTACCGGAGCCTGTCTCTTGCCACTAATAGCCTGGCCGATGGTGATCTCGAACTTGCCATCGTAGTTGGCCTTGCAGCCTGGGGGAGAACCACCCTGAGGAGCAATGTCCTCCGTGATACCCTGTGCAAGGGCAGCACCAACAAAGACGGCCGAGCCAACTGCGGTTGAGTATCTCATGATGACGTGTTTCGGGTGAGCGAAGATGTGTAGGAGTAGTCAAGCTGTTGGTAGCACGTCGAGCGAGTGATGATGATGGAAAGAATGTGCTGTGAGACTTGAATTGTCTCTACAGGGTATCGGTGGCGGAAGAGCAAGGGACGAATTATTAGAAGAAGGGATGCTGAGGTAAAGGAGAAGGGATGAGAAGAGGAAGACCACATCTGGGACTACATATACTCCGATCATGGAGCCGAAAGATGGTAAGCACGGCCTAGTGCAGGCCGTGTTGTCGAGCCAGCCACTTCATTCCAGCAGAGGTTGGTTGATTTGGAGGCAGACTCCATCAAAACACGAGCCAAACTGGATCCGACACCCAGTACCCTCGTCGAGATTGACGATTCTGGCGGCTATCGGAGTGCTTGGAAGCAGGCTAGGGATATGCAGTGGAGTCGCAATGAACTTTACCTGTACATGGCAATTTTTGCATGCGGCACTCGAGGCAGCATCCAATCTGGGATCTTCTCAGACAGCTCATATCGGCTAAGCGGATTTGCCCCCGGTTGCATGCCTGAGGCGTCTCATCCAAATGTCACTGTCTCACGCGCGGGGTCACCAGCTTGGAGAAACACGGAGATGCCCATGCATAACCGAGGTGTGCTCGAGACATAAACAAATCTCTTGGGGAAATGTTGTCTAAGCAGCGTGCGGAGGACGGTCTCCGCGGCTGAGCCTTATCTCAGTCTCGTGGCATGCCTCAGATCTTGGTGGGATCAAGACCTGCCGCGTTGCCGTTCAATCCTGACTTAGCGGCAGCCGCGTTGCTCCATGATAGCGAGCTTGACGACTACCAATGATCCCGCAACCGAATTTTCATGCTAGTGGTTCTGTGGGATCATCTTGCAGCTGTAGTGGCAACGTTCGGGTGTGGGTGGCTAGCCATGCAGGATTGAAACAAGGTTGAGCCGCATGTCGAGTTGAGTGGGTTGCCGTATCCGCTCACCTAGTCCACTGTGATGGGCGAGATGGGTTTGTTTAGCCTCTCCAACCTCGGGATTATTGAATAGAGTTTCGCAGTGGCTGCCAGGTCAGCTCCTAAACCTGTGACAATAGGCATGAAGTCGCTGGCATCACACTTTCGGTCAGTTGTCCCTAGCAACGGAAAGTCACTTTTGGGTGTCCCGAGTCATGGTCGCTGAGTTTGCGGAGGGCTGTCCCTGGGTTTGAGACCTGTTCCTGGCCCATGATGCTTCCTTTGTCTTTTCTCGCGAAGATTTCCATCGTGTTCCTCCCCATTGCCCGGTCCAAATCGGGTGTTTTTTGGCCGGGCACAGGAGATCGCAAGAGTGAATGCGGAGAACCCTGCTCGACAGTCCACAACAGTCCACATCTCATCATGACGACAGGGGTGGAGCACTTATTCCGCGGTTGCGAAGTTCTGCTAAGCTTTCGACCCTGGCCTGAAGTCGTCTCGGCGGCTGGGCCACCCGCTGCTGCAATAGCTCGAGCCTTTTCGGGCCGCGGGAGGCGCTGTCTATTGGCTGGCATAGTGGTTGCCGGCGGCAGAGGGCCGGCGTGCAGTTTTCCAAACTCTGTTGAGGCCGGGCTCAGGCTAGCAGAGGGGCATCCTTGACGCGTCACCCTCTGCAAGGTTTGAGCGATCGTAGACGACAGCTCGAAAATGCACCACGCGGCGGCTCTAGTGCGTGGCAGAATGGACCCCCGTCTCGTATTGCTTGCTTCGCAGCGAAGAGCTCGTCATGGCATCGAGGTCTACTTGTGAGCGGTTTGTTGGGTGGCTGGCGTCCTCTCGACGTCATGATTGGCATCTTGGTTGCCTCAGCAGCGCTGGAGCGTCGCCGCCCACTCTGCGTGGAAGTTATCTTCAGTAGCGTATGCTTCGTGGCGAGACAAACACATAGTACGCGGCCAAGAGGGTGCGTGATGAACCGAAGGGACCTGGCTCGACTCGTCTTCAGTCTCCTGGACGACGGTCGAGGCGTGATGGTACAGCACAGCGGCGTATTCAACCGCCTTGGCAAGACAGTCGAGGTGGTCGGGCAATCTAGCTGCATTGCTGCGCTCAAAGGGGATATTGCGGCTGCCGTTCGAGATGGCCTAGGGATGAGATGTGCTGCGGCAACATTTTCACCATCACCACAAGCATGCAGCCGGAGCAGGACGGAGCCGGGGCGTCCAAAGTTGTACCGCACCCTCCTCCTGCCATCGGCCCTGCTCATCGGCAGCCTGCAGGCAGCACCTCGTATCGCACACACTTCTTCAATCATGGTGAAGTCATTATCACCACCTGCATCCCACCATACATATGCCCAGCAAGCAAAAATCCGACGTGGGAGTGCACAATGCAGAAGCCTCGCGTCTCAACCTTTGACCCTACAGAACAGCCAAGTCAGCGACAAGATGCCGGGCCAAACCTAGCTATGCCCGCCAGATTGCTGCACGTTCATCAGGTCCGATCGTGTCTCTCTTTCTCTCCATCTTGTAGGTATCACGAGGTTCTCAGACCAAAAAAATTCGAACCATGCCGTGTCTTCTCTTTGTATCCAGCTCCGTGCGCGGCGGGAATGAACCAGATCTGCCTCGCATCGTCTCGGCTCTAGCCCGCCCGTGGCGAACATGGAGCTGAACAATGGCTGGCTCACTTGCCTCCCCCGTTCTCTTTATGTGATGTACCTGGCGAGCCCTGGCTCCTGGCTCCCAACATGAGACAGTGTGTGCGGAGACGGACGAGGCACTCCCACCCAGGCGCTGCGGACGCTGCGGGAACATGTCTTCCCATGCCCTCCCGAGCTGGCCGACGCTCCCGATGAGTAGACTTGACATTCCCAGTCTGCTGCCCCCAGAACTCGTCAAGGGAGGATGTGAAGGCCAGGCACGCGACCCTCCAATTCCCAGAGTTCCGTTTGCTCATGCATGGTTCTATTGCTTGGCCTCCTCATCGCTCAGCCCGTCACATCAGAACCGCATTCACATCGCCGTGTTCTAAACTACGATATTTATAGGTGTGGGTTTCCTTCGCCACTGTAACACTAGACATCTGTGTACATATAACCACGCACACACACGCACGACGCTCAATCACTGCCATAACCGTCCACTGTCAAACATTACTGGTGAAGACAAATACATGAACCGAAATATCACTTTAGCAAGCACCAAGCACCAGTGCCGAGCGTCAAACCTGTCCCTCCATTCCAATTCGCACATCCTAACAACACATCGCAGCAAGGACATGAGGCACCATAAGCTGAGTATAGACACAATTCCAAGTTTTGTCTCATGTCACGACGCACCGAGCCGAGTCGGATAAACGCATGTGTGTGTGTATGTGTGTGTATTGTTGTGGTGCTGTGACTTAATCTGTAGGAAACCGGTTGTTCTTGTACCAACACAGTCTGAATGCTCTATGTGTAGGGAAAGGGGGAATCTATGCAAACGCTAAACAAACCAATCACGCAATGTGTGTCCATCCCGTCCATCCCAGCCAATCCGTTTTTCCCAGGCTGTATCCTGCCTTGACCGTCTCTCCTTTTGGGGGGTTTAAATATTTTGTTCATGTAACTTCGTTTGTCGCGTGCTTGGTTCTTTTAGTAGAATAACTCAAGCTGCCTTTTTACTTGGAGAGGTGGTTGAGAAGCTCCTGCACAAGAGCGCGGGTAGCCTCGTCCTCGAGCTGCTCTTCGGGCGGGCTGAGCACCTGCTGCAGGACTGGGATGAGCTTGGGGGTGAGCTGCAGTACGGTGGGCTCGGACATGGCATCTGCAAGGGAGTTTAACTATTAGCACGGTAGACATTTGGATTCGAGATGAGCAAAAAAACCGAAGAAGGAACTTACAGAGCTTGTGGATGCACTGGTACACGGGCTTGTTCTCCTCGTAGTCCTCCTTGAGCGGGAGCAGATCGACGAGCGCGGGGAGCACGTTGGGAATGGGCACCTGGTCGGGGTGCGCCATGATCATGCGGCACACGCAGCCGGCGGCGTTGTCCTGGAGGCGAGCATCCTTGATCTGCAACAGGGGCTCGAGCTTGGACAGGATGTTGGGGATCTCGGGTAGGTACGTCTTCTCGTCCTGGGAGTGGAAGACGAGCTGTCCGATGGCATAGGCCGCGTTCGACTTGGTCTCCTTGTCCTCGTCGGAGAGGCGGTGGAGCAAGGGGCGCAGCAAGGTCGCTGTGTAAGGGGAGCACGCACCGCCCATGTAGTTGACGCACTCGGCTACAACGCCGACAGCAGTAGATCTCTCAAGGGATTCCTGCGAGCTGACAAACTTCATGATGGGCTTCTCAAACACCTTCCAAATCTCGGCGAACTGTGCGCCCAGCGCAGCGGCGAGACCGATGACGACGTCGAGCGAGGTGTCGACCGTCAGCCAGTCCCACTCGGAGCTTCCCTGCGCATTGGCTTGCTGGTCCTCGTCGTCGTCGCCGAGGTCCTGCTGGCACGGGTGCGAGCGCGTGATGATGGTGCCAAGCACGGTGATGACCCGCTCCATGAAGTCCTTCTGCCCCAGGATTGAGGGGCCGCAGGCCTTGAGGGTGAAGGCGACGCTACGGTTAATCTCGGTGACGACGTCCCTAGCAATAAATGTTAGCGTTTATCGTTTGACGATTCATGATGATCGTAGAGTGAAACGAGGTAAATTGTGATCCATCAGACATGATTTTGATTTACGAGTTCTCAGCAACCGCGGTTAAGCGTCTGAGTGAGCTGGGTATACGCAAAGTGGTCATCACTTGGAGAGAGGGGCAGGTAGATAAAAGCAAATCCGACTTACCGATCAGACTCGTCTTGCCAGATCTGGAGAGTGGCAGTAGACACAATCTCGCCAAGCTTGGCAATGTTGCCGTTCAGTGGGGTCTGCAGAGGCAGACCTGGCTGCCACTTGGTGCTAGACTCTGCCTCCAGGACCTCGCACACGCAGGCGTAAGTGCGCCACAGCGTGCCGATGGCCGTCTTGCGGCAGCCTTCGTAGCTGTGCTCGGCGAACGGGGTGACAAGCTCAATGGCCCTTTCAATGTAAGGAGCGCTCTTCTCCTTGGCGCTGTAGATGACCTCGCCGAGGACTTCGAGGGCGATCTCCTTCTCGAATGCGGCAGCGGAGACGCCGACAAGGTCATCCCAGTCATCTTCATCGTCAGAGTCGTCCATGCCATCCTCCTCATCATCGTCGTCATTGGCCTTGATCTTGATCTTCTTGCCAGCGAGGATGATCTCTTCATCGACAAGACCCTGCTGGTCCTCAGCGAGATCGAGCTCGACGTCTTGCTCCTCGAGCTCCAGGCTTTCAAAGAGACCCTTGAAGATGCCAGCAAGGGAGTCGCCGAGGTCGCCCTCGTAGACGCGGGCGAGCTGGGACCATAGTATGAACGTGGTCTCGCGGAGATGCGAGTTGTCCAGTTGAAGAGCCTTCTCACTGGCCTGCAAAAGAGGCATGACGTAGGGGCTGAAGTCCTTGGCGCCGACACCACCAGCGATGCGACCCATCGCGTTGCAGACGGCCGAGCGGAGAGCGAGCTCGTCTTCGCCGTTCTCAAGGGTCACCCAGCCAGACATGGCCTCCATGGTGTCCTTCAGGAAGGGAATGAAGCCAGCCTTGATAGAAGCAGCAATAGCACCAAGAGCGCCGGCGGCAGCAGCCTTGACCTTAACATCGGGATGTCCAAGGAAGCCTCCAATACGGGTGATCATGCTCTCGCCGTACTTGAGCATGATATCATCGCCGAAGCCCTCAGCCATGGAGTCGATGACACCACAGACGGATCGGATGATCTCGGCGTTCTTCTCGTCAGCAGTGTCGCTGCTGGCGTGGTCGAGGTTCTTGACCAGAGCAGTCATGATATCGTCGTGGTGAGCGGTCATGCTGTCGGAAAGATCCTCGCCGAGACGCATGAGTCCGAGAAGGGCCGAGTAGCGGACACCGCGCTCAGAGTCTTGGAGTAGCGCGAGCACACCGGGCATAAGACCGGAAATCTGGGTAGACATGAACTCGGGAGCACCCTCGGCCGAATTGCCAAGGGCCAAGATACAAGCCTTGCGCTGGCCGGGGTTCTGCGAACTGGCGTACTTGGGGAACTCTTCGAGAAGGGGAACAATGACCTGGCGGGGCGGCAGGTCGCTCGTGAGCTGATCGATGAGGGCCAGAGCAGCGCGGGCTGGCGTAGTGGCATCATCCTCATCATCATCGTCGTCGATCTCAGAGAGGATCTGCAAGCTCTTGCGCATGAGCTCGGAGCCCAGGTCAGGAATGGCCTGGATCTTCATGCGACGGTAACGCACGCACTGGGCGAGGAAGGCGAGGGCCTGGTTCCGGACGTCCTCGTCGGCCTGGGTGTTGCTGGCCAGCTCCATCATGAAGAAGACGAGGTCCTTGAAGTACTTGTTGATGAGGGCTGACTCATAGGCGAGGAACGACTGGAAGACCTCAAAGCACTGCTGGATTCTGTCCGAGTCACCGCTCTCGACAGCATCCTTGAGGACGTCGACCATGGCGGGAATGAACTCCTGGACGGCATTGAGCGACGCCTCATCCTCGTCCACGTCGATCAACATGAGCAGGGAGCTGATGGAGAGCATGGTGTTGACACGAACATCACGGCTCTCGGGATCGCGAATGGTCTTGGCGAAGAGCTCGAAGAGCCTTATCAAGTGATCCTCGAAGTAGGTAGGGTTAGCCTCGAGAAGACTGAAGATGACATACGAGCCAACTTCACGCTGGCCAACAGCATCGGATGTGGCGAGCTGGTAGATGGCAGGGAGGAGATCGGCCCATTCGTTCTGCTCGAAGTCGAGAGCAGCGATGGCGGCAACGACGCGGGACTCGCCGTGGAGGCACTTGGAGTCCTGCTCGCGTACGACGGCCTGAAGGAGCTCGTTGCGCACGGCAGGCTTCTGGCTGGCCTCGATGCTCTCCCAGTGCTTGGGAACAAGTCTCAGAGCCTGGACCGCCGCAAGCATGCGGATGGTCGGCTCAGGGTTCGACACGATGATATGGAGGAGACCGATGAGTGCCTCAGGGTGAGGGAAGAAGTCCTTTCGGAGCTCGGCGGTCGCGGCCTTGACCCGGTTGGTGTCGGCTGGTTAAGCAGAAAGTCAGCCGGCGAGCGCGAGAGAGTGAGGGTGTCGCGAGCTTGAAGAGCTTCGGGGCGGATGGCGTCGGGCCGGGATGCAACTCACGAATCTGGGTGCTCCTGAGGAGCTCGACAAGCTTTTGTTGGTCCATGACGGCCTGTGGTGTTGTTCAAGGCTCGTGGAAACCCCGAAGTCTCAAAACGCTGGTCGGGAGGAAGAAGAGACAAGAGCGAGGCAGATCTACGTCCCCTGTTGATTCTTAATATTTTTTTTTCTCTCCCTCCAAGGCTGGGCTTCTGGAAAACACCCCGCGGCAGGGTCCTTGGCGGGGCTCTCAAAAACTGCGACTGCCCAAATTTCTTTTTCTGGCCTGGCGTGAGGGGGGCCGCGTGGGGTTCAGGTTGCTTGTAGCATTGAATGCACCAAGCATAGAGGCGCGATAAGATAAGACGACGTCAACAGGCCGCCAGGTCTGCCATGTGAAAATGGAACGAATAGAGACCTGTCAGAGAACTGCATCTCGGCCGGTTTGATGGCTCTATCAAGGCTGAGTGACCTTGAGAGTTGTCGCACTGTTGCTTAGCTTGAATCTTGCCTGTGATGGTAATGGAACAACCCGAGTCCCCAAAATCTGCTCATTCAACATCAATGCTTTTCGTACAGCACGCTGCTTTTCGACAGGCGATGAGACTGAGCGCGTAAATGCAAGTTTACATCATTGCACATTGACATGTCGGACGACAGCTGGGGCCGGATAGGAAGTCTTGTCAAGCAGAGGAAGTTGCGACCACGGACTGGGCATACTCGAGATGACTAGACGAGGGAAACTCCGGGCCGCCGCTCCGATGCTCATGACAATGTCGCCAGCAACTGCAAGCAGCAAGACTTAAAAAAAAAAAAAAAACGACGCCTGACCACCAACGGGTGATGGTGCAGTTCACAGTCATGTGCAGCCGCTATTCATGTACTTCAATCACCTACCCACGACAAATCAAGACGACGTCAACACTCCCGAGTAATCCAGCTGAAGTGTCTTTGTTTTGACGGCCGGAACGCTTCGCCGCGCTATGAGACGATCTCAGCCAAAATCAATCGAGGCCACCGTAACAGGGATGCCGATTTGCCAGGCCTGAGGGTCCCCTACACGGGAGTCGTGGTGCCTGAGTCTCAACAAACCTAAACTTCCCAGGTCGTCAGGGTACCTGATCGTGTCAACCACGACATCCTTGTATTAGTAGTCTGCCTCAACTGCAAGGCCGCACCTCTTCTGGAAAGCGAATACTCAGCACACCAGTCGATTTATTAATGTTAAGACTATGTGCCTCTAAAGGCAGATTCCCCAATTACAGCCCATAAGCTCTGCTACACATTGATGGACTACTGTTCAACGCCCGAGCGCCCACCAATAACCCCTTGCATCAACTGCGCTTGGACAGGCAAACATCCATGGCCTAAAATCAAGGGGCCCCGGGACTCCTAAGTCGGCTACCGCAATCCAAGCAAACAACAGGGGCTTTTAGCGATGCTTGCAGTCCCAGAGGATGTGCGTGGAGACTATGCCTTATACTAGTACGCAGTCAGCGCAGTCATGGCGACTCGTCGAGCCACCGCAGTCTATTGCTACAAGAACCTGTCGCAACCCGGCTTGATCCAGCTGTCTTGACTGGACAACCCTAAACCCACGGAGAACCTTACAGCATCCTCCATCACGGTCTCAGTTGTACACTCCACGACACTTACGGACAAGTTGTTCCCAGCAACGGATCAGGAAGCTCGATAGGAACTCTTACCATTACATACGCGACCTGTACCGTGTTGGTGCCACAACCGAAACCTGCTAGGATGATGGTTGCACCGCAGCAAAATAAGAGCTCCGGCCAACTGCAGGCAAGATCTAGGGCCGAGGCAAGCTACCTCGCCTTCTTCAAACGCCAATTCAGACAGGCTGTACCTCTCCCAGCAGATCTTGACTTGCACGGCAAGACGGCAGTCATTACTGGCGCTAATGCTGGCCTAGGCTTTGAAACCTCGAGGCAGCTTCTGCGGGCCCGGCTCTTGCGCCTGATTCTGGCCGTGCGGTCACAGAGCCGCGGGGATGCTGCGGCGGAGAAGCTGCGAAGAGAACACCCAGAGGCAGAGGTGCTGGTCTGGATCCTGGATATGGACTCGTACGGCTCTGTCCAGGCGTTTGCGACCAGGTGTCAGGCTGCACTGAACGACCACCGTATGGCCATTGACATCGTCCTCCTTAACGCAGGAATACAGCTCGACGTGTACGAGATGTCGCCGGATAAAAAGCACGAGCGGGTGCTACAGGTGAACTACCTGTCCACGATGCTTCTGACAATCCTGCTACTGCCCGTCTTGAAGCAAGGTCGGCAACTCCGCCGAGCGGCCCGCGGCAGTAGCAATAACGATGAATCGTCTCCCGCAGTCCTCAGCATCGTGTCGTCGGACATGGCCTACCACGCGCCCTTTGACGCCACGGCCCCATCAATCATCGCACAGCTCGATGACTTCGAGGAGAGGGACTACGACTCACTCCTGCAGTACGCCAAGTCCAAGGCGATACAGCAGAGCTTCATCCCGAGACTGGCGGAGCTCGTCGACCGGGACGACGTGGTGCTAAACCTCGTCAATCCAGGACTGTGCCGCGACACGGCATTCAACGACGGCAGACTGTCCGGGCTGAAACTGTTGTGGTATCGCTTGTTCATGGCCATCGTATCGCGGACGGTCGAGATCGGCGCGACGACGTTGGTTGACGCCGTCGCGGTCCAGGGTCGGCAGAGCCACGGGTCTTTCATCTCCGACTGGAACATCAAGCCGTGAGTCACTTACCACCAGCATTAGCACCGATACACATGTCCCAGAAGCGGTCCTCAGACGAGCAAAGTGCCCGTATTCCCCACCACTCCTTCTCAAAAATGCCCCGAGTGGTGGCCCTATTCCCCACTGTCTTTCTTCGAACCCGAGAATGAATCATGAAGAGCGAGCCGAGCAGTGGACCGGAAAACAAACTCATCGTTGAATCACTCACTAACACACAATTATCCCTCTCAAAAACAGGTTCCCACCGGCGTTATACGGTGAAACCGGACGGCGGATCCAAGACACGCTGTGGGAGGAGACGATGGACGAGTTCGAGTTTGCCGGGGCCCGCAAGATCGTCGCGGGCCTGCAGGGCTGAAGAAAACACAGAGGAAGGAGTGAGGCTTGATGGTGAAGGAGGGCGAGGGTGTGGGAGAGAGAAGAGCCAGGGGAGGGGGCCAATGCGTGCTTGCTGTGTATAACAACGAACGGATCACTCCTTTGCTTTCCCAGCCTAGTCTTTTGTCTGCCTCATCGCTGGCGGCCCTGTCGGGTTGAGGATTTGCGCGGCGCGTGTGTAGGCTTACTAACGAAAGACGAGGGTGGACAAGGGGATTTTCGGGGAATGGTTGGATTAATTGGTTATCTTGCGAATGCTTACCTTTCTCCCCGCAGGGTATTAATAGCTCTGCGCCACCATAGGTTATTAATTCATATATTGACTGGCCCAGTACAGGGTGCGCTTGCGGACCCGGTTGGATGTGACGCTCGTCTATTTTCGCCTACGCCATGGTCGCCATACCTGGTCACCCTTGTGAGGCAATCGTCTGCAATCGGGAGACTTGCGCAAAGTTGGTAGAGAAATGCTCATATTATCGAACTAGTAAAGTAAGGTATGGATGGATAAGAAAAAGTCCCAAACGACCAAAACATGACTAAACGCCCGCGCGAAGCCTCCGATACTGTTAGTTTTATCCTACAATTCGGCGC
Organism: Microdochium nivale; assembly: GCA_026745475.1. Classification (NCBI taxonomy): domain Eukaryota; kingdom Fungi; phylum Ascomycota; class Sordariomycetes; order Xylariales; family Microdochiaceae; genus Microdochium; species Microdochium nivale. Next base: position 2,108,465 of record JANTFD010000006.1, on the reverse strand, counting down.
CTCTTTTTGTATCCTATTTGTTAAAAATGATGCCGCTGAAATTCAACTTGAGCCTACCCACACGGTCCTTTACAGATCCCATGTTGTTTTGCGTTGTACAAAAAAAGCAATCAACTTGTTGACCCCCTCCTGTCGATGCTGCTGATTAAAAGTGTGCACATCACAGCGAGAGTGACCGGGTCAGTCCAGTCCAGTCAAGTCGGCTTTCAGACAACGCTTCCATTCGTCGCCTTCTTGTCCCCGCTTACACTGCCCTCGGCGGTGTTGGCGCCGCACGCCGTGGCGGAGCCGACAAACGCGTTATGTGGCCGGTTGCGCAGGGTGCGGCGGATGGCGCCCTCAGGGCGGCTGGCCCAGATCTCGTACGACGAATCGCTGTGGGGGAACATGACCTTGTTCTTGGGGTGCTTGACAATGTCGTCCCAGACGGGCTTGGGGCGCGCCGAGATGATCTCGAGGTCCTGCACGATCTGGGCGCAGAAGGCCTCAAGAGGCAGGTCGTTGACGTCGTTGCCAAAGGGGTTCTCAATCTCGCGGCCGATGAAGAGGATGGACATGATGATGCACGACGCGGCAATGGTGGCCGGGATAGTCTTCCAGTCGAGGCCGGGAAGCAGCTGGAAGGGCAGGAGCATGACGTAGAGCCAGGTGATTTGCTGGATGGCAATGGCGTACGCGATGGGCAGAGGGGTGTTGAGGACACGCTCGCAGCCGGTCATGACATCATTGAGCGCCGTCAGGCCGTTGTCTGTGTCGAAAGTCAGTTTTCGGATATTGGATGACGGGAACTGGCATGGCAGGACGCCGGAGTCAAGCTTCAACTTACAAGCTGTGGTCTGCATCATGGGCACGGGGATCTGACCGTTCTCGACAAGCTGGTCGACGTATGCGCTCAGGTAGCACAGGATCTCCAGAGGCAGGTTTCCGAGCGGGCTGGTGGCCTTCTTCATCTCCTTACGGGGGTTAGACGTTGCGAAGGTGAGGCCGAGGCTCTCACCCGCCCGCTTGAACATGCCCTTGTTTCTGATGAGCTCGATCTTCTCGTCGGTTGCCTGCTCGGCGAACGTGTCGAGGTGCTCAACGAGATCCTTGAGGTCGTGGTAATAGATGTAGGGCTCGAACCGGAGCTTGTGCTTGAGCGAAACGGAGAAGGCAACCAGAAGATTCAGGGCGGTCCTGCATGAAACGGCCTGGCATTAGCGTGTGGATAGTGGTGGCGTGATCGAGCAGGGAGCATATGTTGTACTTACAGCTTAGAGAGCACGTCCTCCTTGGCGTACTCGGGCCGCTCTTTGGCATGGACCCAGATGGTGCGAGCCAGGGACTGGCAAGTCAAAGTCAACTGACCCCAGTAGCGACGGCCCTCGGCGTAACGCTCGTAGGCGGTCGAGCTACGGAAAGAGAGACCGAGGCCGACGACGAAACCGGTAATGGTAAGCAGGACGTTGGAGATGCCAAGGTTGACATTCTCGACGTTCATGTGGATGACTGTGATGACTGTGGCCCATGTGCCGATGAAGGTGATGGGGACGATGAGCTTGGGGATGATGCTGCCGTGGAGCTGCATGAACAAGGGCCACTTGGAGTGCTTCTGCATATCACGAGGGCCGGCCTAGACACAAAAAAGAAGCCGACGGGTTAGTCGCGGTTCACCAGGGTCGCGCGTGCACGGGGAAGGGACCGCGGGGTAGCTTACAAAGTAGTCGTCGAGGTCAACGCTGGCCTGGCGGCGGCTGAAGGGGTTCGGGGTGCGGGTACCCTGGGGAGAGGTAGGATAGTCGTCCTCGTTGATGTCGTAGTTGACGTCCTTTGTCTTCTGGGTGTTGATGGGAACAGGCTGATCAGTGGAAACGGCCGCGGTTCCGTTGCCATTGGCGGTGGTGGCCGCCGCGGCATTGCCGGGACCGGCGTGGCCTCCTTCTTCAGACATGGTGACGGGGGTTGCTGATGAGTGCTGTGGTGGTGACGATGGTGATGAACGTGTTCCAAGCCTGAAGAGGTGGTGATAGCCAAAGGTTGGCAGTCGTGTAGTATGTAAGCGCAAGGGAATGAGAGAGAGGGAAGAGCCTGAGAAATGTGCAAACAAGAGCACCACCGGGGGTCAAGCTTTATTGCGTGGGTCGTAGATCAGGAATCAGGGGAGGAGAGCATCGAGAAGGCCGTGAAGAAGAGCGCGAAGAGCAGTGCGTGGCACTCGCCTGGTCGGGCCAAGCCGCCGCGATGCAACGGGCTGGAGTCGAAAAATAAACCAGGCGGGGCCTGCGACCCTGCCATTGGGCTCAGGGCACCAATCAGCGTGTGCAGCTGGCAGTGGTCCCTGGGGGGCGCCAGGGGTACTGCTTAGGGCGCTGCTTGGAGCACCTCAAGGTACCCGAAGGTAGGCCCACATGTACCTTAAGGTACGCTGTGGGTGGCAGTGGCATTAGAGTTTTGTGGAGTGCCGTCCCTCCCTTCAGCAAGACAGCCTTCCACGGTTGGAAGCAACCTGCCATTGTGCGCTAGGGAGTGTAGTGTATCTGTCAACACAGCACCTTGCAGACAACCGGCCGGCTCAGGTACAGCAGGTAATTGCACTCCCTTCGGTCCTCGGCATAGCCACGGATGTTGTCCACGAGAGCGAGGCCGCGATCGCAGGACTGCAGAGAGTCAGGCCAGATCAGGCCAGCCGATCCCTTCGATCGCGGTGGAGTCAAGACACGAGCGTGCAAGGGACCAGCCCTGAAGCGCCCCTGGCCGCCAAGCCTCGCGGCCAAATACCCTTACGCAGCAGTCCGTTCAGCGCATATCATTCCAGCGTCTCCAGAGTACAAGAGTTCCCAGCTGGCGCACCTGCCGAGCTACTTCAGCGGACCATCTGGGGTACTTCCGAGGCTGATGCGAATCATGCCATCCTGCACACGACAGGTGCTAGGGACGCCTCCTGCACACGTGTCAGCACGCTCCTCGCTTGTGCATTGCAGCTGCCTGCCGACAACTCACTGTCGAGTCCTTGGCGAGCCGCCACCTGGTAGGTTGCTGGCGTCACCCGCGCGCCTCGCGACATCGTGGTCGGCGCCGTTGGCAACAGTCCCTCTAGCGTTCTGGGCTAGGTACGTGTTGTACGGATATAGACGAGAGCGCACCGACTGCGCCGCGGCCGTCGTTGTCTATCCGGGAGCGAGCAACTCGTGCTCCGTGCCCGCTACCACATGGCCCCTTCCCATGCATGGCTGCCCCAAGGAGTGCACGCGTGGCAATTGCGCAATGGCAAAGCCACACGGAATGGATGGATGGGAAACAATGGCGGCCAGCAGTCGGACAGACCCAACGGCGGTGATTTGAACTGAAACACGGCAATCTGAGCACCGGCGCGGCTTTGAAACAAGCGCCCGCGCCAATACCGTGTGGAGATGCTCCTGCTCGCAGAATGTCCATCTCCAACTGCCAAGTCCGTCCTGCTTTCTTTTCCCTCAACGCCGCATGTTTTCGTGCATTATGAAACACTTGTCATCATACATGCTGACACATCACATTTGCTCCAACAAGTCAGATATCTTGCTGGCACTGGGATGAATGCCGGCTGTCGACGGCGAGTATGAGTGCCATTTGTCGAGTTGAGCAGCAGTGTCTTGTCTTTTCCACGCTGTCAGAATGAATCATCCACCGTCACACAGCTTAGTGGGCACCACCACTTGAAATTTGACCCACTCTATGGCAGCTGCAGCTTCCAACCTCACGATGACTACAGCTCACGCCCGAGCATACGCCTGCCTGCGCGTGCATATAACAGTACTCTGCCTATGTGAGGCTGCCATCTGCTAAAGCTCACGCGATTCCCCCTCGGACCCTCGCAAAACACCAGTCGAGGGACACGCAGCTCGTCAGCACACAACTCGGCAGTTCACGGCAAGGCCTAGCTCCATACGTCATTCGCCAACCTTTGCGATTCCTACCTTACACGTAGAGACTTGCAGTCCCCCGCAAGCATGATCTCGACTGCCAACACAGGCGGTGCTCCTGCGGGCAGGCGGCAGGTCGTGCCAGAGGCCTCAAGCAATCGCGTTGTACCCAAGCCTGTCCCCGACGCCCAGGCACGCGACCCAAGGAGGTACCAGCTCGACCAGGTCAAGAAGCGCTTCTCTCCCAGGCAGACCAACCTCCACAATGGCGCGACCTTACTAGCGTTCAACCTCAAGCCCTCGGACCCGGACTTCCCCTTTGACCTCGACATTCTGGAGTGCGAGCTCCAGATCCCGGCGGCCTACCCGGACTCTGCTCCAGCTGCCGCCCCGAGCCTCAAGGTCAAGAACAAAGACATGCCACGTGGGTTCGCAGTAAACATTGAGCAAGGATGGAACAAGCTCGTCGAGGACAGAGGCGATGCAACCCTCTTGGCATTGACCAACGCTCTCGACAAGAATCTTGAGGCCTTTTTGTCAGAGAAGAAGCAGGACACTATCAAACTGATGTCCTTCAAGGACACGAGACATCTCGAGTCTGAGGCAACCACTCTTGGCAGGCCGCAGCCACCACTCAGCAATCCCCAGGAACCCTCAGGGCCTGTCTCGTTGCCGAGCAGGCCATATATCCCCGAGCCGTCGTACACCAGGGACGAAACGAACGCCGCCAAGGCTCGCCGGACGCAAGAGGTGCGTCAGCTGGAAGCGCGCATGAGCCGCCTGAGCATGTACCAGCGGTCCAGTGATGGCGTCGTGTACACATTGCCCCTGGAGCCTCGAAGGCGCCCCGAGTTACCCGTAGGCCTGCAGGCCGTACAGTCAGTCCAGCTGATTGTGCCTCTCTTGTACCCGTTGCAGCCACTGAGAGTCCTGCTCAACGACGTCGAGTCCAAGGATGCGGAGGCTGTGGAAGAGCTGTTTGCAAAGCGCGCGAGCCAACAGGTCCAGATGTCTCTGATGAGCCACATCAATTTCTTGTCGCAAAGTATACACATCATGGCCAAGCAGGCCATCCGTGATCAGGAAGCCAGCAAGCAGCGAGATTTAGCTGTAAAGGTAGGAGAGGAGGAGAAGGCAATTACACAGTCTTCACACAGAGACACTGTGGCAAATGCCGATGACGGTAGGAGTCATATTCAAGTGATCCCACGCCCACCGGAGTGGATCTGGGTTGATAAGGCCGATGACACCGAAAGCTCTGACGAGTCCTGGGACGAAGACGAGTCGGACGATGGCGGTGCAGCAGTTGGCGCGCAATCTATCACCTGTGCGCCTCTGCACCAAGCCGAGAAGGGCACGGCCATCTCGTTCCCGTCGATAGAGCTGCACGGCATCGAGCTGTTTCAGGTTGCGCTGCTAAGTCTCAACATCAAGTGCGAGCGATGCAGAACTGTGAACGATATCACTGGGCTCAGACCCGGACTGGAGAAGGCGGGTAGCTGCAAGAAGTGCGCGACATCATTCACAACGACCTTCCGTCCAGAGATGGTGCACCAGGGTTCGACCAGAGCTGGCTTCATAGATGTTTTTGGCTGTACCGTCGCCGACATGTTACCCAGGTACGTATTATACCACAAGTAAGCGATGAATACCGGAGAATTTACCGCTGATCAAGACTCTAGCACATTCGTACCTACCTGTTCCACGTGCTCGACAGCTAGCCCAGGGCTTGTCTCTGTTCGAGGCGATGTGACGAATAACATCTGTCGCGAGTGTCACAGCAAGTTCAGCTTCAAGATCCCCGACGTCAAGTTCCTCGCCATCACGCACGGCGCCCCTTTGCCGCCGACGTCGGGTCCGCGGCGCAGGCTCGAGAAGCTTGGGCTGCATATCGGCGAGCAGCTTCCCGACCGCGGGTCGTGTACGCACTACAAGCGCTCGTACCGCTGGTTCCGCTTCTCGTGCTGCGCCAAGGTACACCCGTGCGACAAGTGCCACGACGACGCCGAGGACCACATCAATGAGTGGGCGAACCGGATGATCTGCGGTTGGTGCAGCCGCGAGCAGAATTACGCCGTCGAGGCGTGCGGGTTCTGCGGACGCAGCGTCATCGGCAAGAAGGGCCGCGGGTTCTGGGAGGGCGGTAAGGGGACACGAGACAAGACCAGGATGAGCCGCAAGGATCCGAGGAAGTATAAGCGTGTTGGAGGTGGCGAGGCTCAGAAGAAGGTCTGAGTGAGGCAGAGCATGGAGATAGAAGTGTCGCTTAGGCCAGCCTCGTAGCTCTTTTAGGATCGAGTGGTATATCCCCATCGCACATTGCAATGCAATGCTAAACTGTACAGTTTTCCTTATTGATGTCCGTGCTAGTCCTTGCTACCCCCTTGCTGAGAGAGCTTCAAGCAAAGACACAAGTCATAAGTCCGGGATTCTCTCCTCCCTCCCTCTCTCCCTTCCTTCTATGAAGTAGCTGGCTTTTGGTGATGTGTCTTTCTGGCCCTGAGACAATAGACATGGCACATTTCTCAAAAAGTTGAGCACACGAGGCTCTCAATCTTTGTGTGCTTATGAGTGAGTCACAAAGCATGAAGACGTAGAGATGGAGAAACCAACTCATCGGGTGTCGGCAAAGTGTTAACGAGAGGAGACATGTACAGCATCGAACGGTGCTGTGCGACAACTCCGATACATGATCCCGCCTCTGTGATGACTATATATGTAATATTTGTGTATGTGTGTATATGTGTGTAAATGTGGTAGTGCAAGTAGATAAGTCTCCCCGCAAATATGGGCTGTGTATCTTGAACATATGGCTTAGTTTCGGACACTCACTACCTCCTTCTTCCCCCTAACCCACCCTTTCAAGAAAGAAAGAAAAAAATCAGGTCGGGTTTTGCTAGAAGAAGAAAAGCATGAAAGAGGATAACCAGGAAAGGGAAGGAGGGCGCTGACGATTTCGTCGGGGATCTCGGACCACTCTCAGCATGTGATGTCGAGGCTCTGTGCCAGCTCCCTCCCCCCTCTTCCCCATCGTGCGCTGCTTTTCCGAGCATATACAGCAAATTGTGTCTAGCTAGTCTAGAGATCAAAGTCGTAAGACGCACGTAGTCCTGTTTGCCCGTGGCTTATTTCCTATCTCTCACGGGTGCGATGAGAACGCGCGCAAAAACGGGAGAAAGAAGGGGGGGGGAGTGCAAGAGCTTGTGACCTCGGCTTTTTCCATGATGGCTGCGAGTGCGCATCCTCGTCGACGAGAAACAGGCATCGTCGATACCTACGTGTCAGTGGTCAGAAGGGCTTTCGGGGGGGTTGTTCAAAATTCTAAATGTGGATCTTTCTTTGTCCTTGTTCTTTTCTTGGGGGGGGAAATAAAATAGGACATGAAAGCAAAGACAGGCCTGCAAACGGCGTTGTTTTCTGGGCGCGGGTTAGATGTTGTCTCTGAGACGCGTGTGTTAGTGACACGATAGCCATTTTAAGTATCAACAACTGCGAGCAAAGAGCCACCACCTCCTTTTTCATGTCGACAAAAGTGTGCGACTTGAACCGGTAAAACCGCACGTTCAATTATATTTGCAATGTCAATGATGAATATTTGACATTAATCGCAAATCACCAACCCCCCTCCCTCGCAAGGCCATTTGTTTTACCGAGATGGACCTATAATTTTTCTCCCTGTCGAGAAGAACCTAGACAAGCATGAACGTGATCCCTCGCCCTCCTCCTTTACCCGTTGGTAACGAACGGGACATGGGGGGGCAGTACATCCCAAACAGGTAGGAGGAGCGTGAACCCTTTACCGGTTGCCCGTCTCCCACTGGAGTGCCATGGGAATTAGGCCCAGGGGTATATCCCTGCAAGACCGGTGTGATCTCCTTCAGGGTCCCTGCATCTGCTCTCTGCCCTCGGGACGAGAAGTAGGCGAGGCAGGCAAGTAAGCATGAAGCACACCCACCATTAGCCCTCCTCCCACGCTGCTCGTCACACCCCACAGCCCCCTTCAAAGTTCTGTGGCCGCCGTTGGAACCCAGATTCTGGGGCCGCATGGGAATATTAATCACCGTGAAGCGAACTTGTGCGGGGAGGAGGGGAAGGGGATGGCACATCCGCCCTCCCCGGGGCTTACAGATGGGGGTCTAGCAGACAAGGAGGGGGCGCGAAGGGTGGGTGGTGTGAAGCGGTCCGACGGCGCGGGAGTGTCCTCCTGACAGACACGTGCGCGACGTGGCTGCTTCTCGGTTGATCTCTTGTTTTTTTTTTTAATTCAGCCTCGCGCTTTCAAGGAGGGTGTATATGCGTGTACTCTTGGAAATGGGTGGGTGTGATCGGTCGGCCGGAGAGGGTGTAGAGGGAAGAGGGTGAAGGGGAAGTGTGAGAAGAGGGTGTGTAGCTACGTGTGTAAAATCTCGTTTGGGAATTGTCATGAGACTCGATTGTTTTTATGCGCTGGCATTAATTCCCAGACGGCAAGCTCCACGAACAAGGGGTCTTGATCTTCTGACGACTCCAGAAAAACACCACCGACATCATTCATGGATTTTATTGTCAGTGTCTCGGGCGTTGTTCTTGTTGGGCCAGGCTTTGTTCGTTGTTGTAGTGCGACGCTATCATCGAGATGTCAAGCCTCCAAGACGGAGGCATCTGCTCTTCATCGACGATGTAATCAGCCTTGTCCTGTTCTGTTGCGATACAAGGACTCGTACTCATGAAATTCACGCATGAATAAACTGGCAAGTGACAACAGCAGTTGCCGCCTTTGCTCGCTGTTTCGAACCTCATTTGAAAAGAGCCTGATCACGAGACTTGTCCTTAATCGTGCACAGCCAGCGTCCCCGTTCCAGCAGTTTTATTCCATGGACCTTGGTCGGCCCGAATCCACATGCTATCTTCCCCATATTTGGAGATCCCGCTCACCCGAAGAAATGGGTAGAGAGTGATGGTCCCCAGTGGCACAGCTACTACTTAAACCTCCAGTGGGCCAGGGCCAAATCCGGGGAAACGCACAGGGGAACATGCGTGGCTGCGGATCATTGAACAGCAGTTCGCCACAATTCTTCATAGATCTCTGAGCACACGTGGAGAGGAGAGTACGGAGGAGAGAGGGCAGGCAGGGGGCGCCCGTCCCATGTGACAAGCAACGCGGCCATACTTCCGCATCCATTTTTGGTGTGCACCCGAATTCATACCAGATGTGGACTTTTGTGGCCGATCGAGATTTTCGCCGCACAATAGCCAACAAAAGACGGTCATTTTGTCGTCTAGGAAGGTCGCCGGGGTAGTTGAGTGGTCCACAGACCGGGGGCAAAGATAAATTCCAGCATTTATTCATTCTTTCGCATTATTCAAGGCGCCAAGTAGTTGTTGGAAAGAAGTCAGATGCATTTCCTGGTAACACCTTGCGATCTACCTGATCAGTCGGATCTCATGACGTTGCGTGCACCCTACTACTTTGATTAATCCCTGCCGGGGCGTGCGTTGTATCCGCCTTCAGCTACGACTTAGGGGCATTGCATGATCGGTAATCGGCGATGATGCAATGACCCGGGAGTAGTTGGGGGCCGGGTATTGCTGGCTATATCGTGACTTTCTTTAATGTCTGGCCTATGCTTCCTGTGCCTCGTGGTAATGTCGAGCGTGTCAGAAGAGGTGGTTGCATTGTAAACGACAATTAGGAGATTGCCGATCGAGGGTGGCACTGCTGCGTGCGTACCTGCAAGGTATGCTGGTGACTTTGACATCCGAGGCGAAAATCGGTAGAAAGGATAACCATTGAGAAAATCACGCGGCTAGTCTCGTCGTGTATCGCGGTCAACAAGCACAGTTTGCTGTGGCATGTCAAAAGGTGTGTTAGCTGCCTTACGTTGACAGCTTCTGACACTTAACATGTGTCTCACAAACAATAGTAAAACATGAATGAAGAGCTTTTTGATTCAAGCTCTGTATCAACGGGCTGCAACTGTCGAGGAAGCAAAAGCAACAACATTTGTTTGCACTTAGTCTATTTTAGTTATCATTATACTACAATCGGATGGCGGGCCTCGTAAGCCTGGTATGATATAAAAACAATAAAGGCTGACTTATCAAGGTTCCTCGCTCGGATATGTCAAGTTTCCATCCGACAACCGCGATCGCTCTCCGTCAGTGCGCAATAATAGACGGATGATTGCGCGGATAATGAGCGACCCCGTGGGGAAAGGGCCTGATTTCTCCTCGGGTAGCGCAGCCCGTGTTATGATTGCAAGCCGTCTACTATAATTATGGGATATCTCCTCTGCGAGTCTATGAATCGCAGCCCTCCCTTCCGAAACATTCCTTGCACATCGGAAGCTGCAGGCAAGAAAGCTCGGCAAAACAAAAGCCCTCGGCTGTCGCATGCAAACGGAGGCTGGAAGACTGCCCATGCTCCCCGGATCCGGGGTTTTGCGATTGTCATGTGCCCTGTGCCCTGGTCTAGCATACTGTGGTTTTAATTTTCCATGTGACGTTGCTGACACAAAAATGCAACAGAGCGGAAGGGATTTTCCTTTACATTTGACTACACCGTAATCTCGATGGTCCTGCAAAGGGACTTGAGGGAATAATAATGCAACAGATCACTAATGGACCGCCTACGTTGTATTACCGACGGCGAGCGCGGGCCGGGAGGCGTCAGACCAACGGCCCGTGGCTTAAAGCACAACACAAGAACCTTGCTATGGCTCGCGTGACTCGTGGGTTGGTAAACCAACACGTTATAATGAAGATTATATAGAAGGTCGCTAAGTACAGGCAAGTGGCCATTACATTTCTCTCTCAAGACAGCGCTTCGACCCGGAAGGGGGCAAAATTAACATGTGTCAATTCATCCAGGGATATGCACAAGCATTCACAGAAGCAGGACTCGATGCCCCGTAGGTGGGTCGATGTTCGGTGTCCCCTGCGCCCAGACACCTTTTGCCCAAAAATCGGAGGATCAATTTAAACGATAAATGTCGAGTTTGATCGTGGATGGCTTGAGAAACTTTCAACGGCATGCCAGCTTCTCCGGGTTTTCGTCTCGGCCGAGAAGCACGAGGAGGCCCATGACCTCGACCGTGATGTAACCCATTACAACGTGCAGCCGTGAGTGAAAGATGGGACGTTTCAGGCCGTGCACGACGGCATCCTAGCTGTTCGTCTGTTACCCCATGTGGTCTGGGCAAGCACTTCCCCAGACAATGATTGCGAATTGCCAAACCCTCTGAAACACATTTGCCATTTTTACCTCCTTGGGGTTTGGCACAGGTCTGAGGTTTGCGAGTTTCGCCTCGAGTCATTAGCTGCCTGCCTGTTCGTGGCCCCTTTTTGTTTCACCGGCCATGCAGGCGTCCGCCCACTCACACCTGCACGGCACAGACGGTGTTCAGATGGCTTTGTGCGACAACATCAGGGCTCGAGCCTCGCGCACGTGAACAAGCTGAAAACGGGAGGTCTGAATATCAAATGATCGATAATATCTGCTGTTCTGTTTTTTCACGTTTTGCATGCCATCCTAACAGGTTGTGTCCCACGGGTTTGGTTTCTCCCTTGGATTGCGCTCAAGCTTGCGGTTGAAACGCTCAGCATTTGACCTATCAAGTTGCGTTTAAGAGAAGTACATCGTAGGCACAACACCTGCTTGCGAGCTTCTTCACTCAGTGTTATCTACTATGACACCCAGGTACTAGCAGCATCTAAAGATTGATTTTCATCATTTACAAAATTCTCGACAAGCCTAAGATGACCGATTTTCTTAAAGGTCGCCAAGGCAGTCCGGCAGGCGCGTGGCGGTGCCTAGTCCTGTAAGCAGAGCTGATTAGAGCTAGTCCACAGTTTTTGCTTCCATAGCCCACTCGCAGCTGTCATACTGCGAGTATCAGTGAAGAGGCCCCTTTCTTCTAGAAGCTGTTATCGCCAGCCTGGCCGATCAGAAGCAACCCCTTTTTATTCCCATGCATATATGTAGCGCCCTGAAGCAAGTGTGAAAGAGGCCACGAGGCGGCCGCTAGGACCCTAGTGTCATTATTCATTGGTTTACCCCTGAACGAAAGAATCGTGCCACGTGGTGTGTCGAAAGGACCGTGCCGTCGCTAGACTCATACAGATTCCAACGTCATGGTTCATCTCCGCATACATGTTTGAACTTGGAACAGCCCTTGATCAAAGTGTTCTGTATGGCGCGAGTGGGCGCCATTATGTGTTTTTGTCTGCTGCAGGATATGAGTAATGTACTGGAGTAGAAATAAGAGGTGTGAGCGTAGTGCTTAACACTTGCTTTAAATCATGGTCACCTCGGAGGAGGAAGGGTGGTTTTTCAGTGTTTCAACATCAAGGGTAAATCCAGCTTAGCGACTACAGACTTTTGTGCGGCGTAGACTGGGTGGCAGAACTTTGTTGTGATGCTGCCTGTTTGGACTTTACTCTTGGAAGATATCTGCGAGAGCACAGGCTCATAACACTCTGAAGAGTTCGAGACGCAGCCCTCCAAACTTCAACAGAGATACGACACGCATCTGCGTACAAATTACTCCGTCATTCCTGTGTCTGTTTTTGACTTTTACCACCATGGCGTGGTTAGGGCGAACAACTCGAGACGTGTGTTCGACATAAGAAGGTCGACGCAGCCAGGCGATGGCGACTATGCCGGACTTCCGTGAATTGCAGCCAAACAAGACACGCAGCGCAGCTGGGAAAAGAAATGCTATTGAATTCTCTCTCGACGAGCTTACGTGCAGTACCGAACCACCTTCTGAGTGAGCCCGAACATCATTACAGCATGTCTAGTCTCAATCATCTGCTGCCTCCAGCCCGCAAGCCACCCTCTGTAAACGACCTCAAAAAAGACTTTCTAGAGAGACTAGTCGAATAGATCCGAGAATGTCGCCAAAGCTGTAGAGTGCCCTAGGCTTGAGCCGTGGCCTTTACATGTGTGTTTGACACTGCCAGTATCGAAGACGACAGCTGTTCCCGAATACGATACACGAATTAGCGCTGTGTCTAAACATCTACTGTATATCAAAATATAGATACTATGGTTATGCGTATGAGAATCTAGTGTCGTCGTCGACGGAACAATCTCGCCGATCCATTTCGAGGCGGGTTGAAACGCAACACGTGAGAACTCTGCGTCCGCTCGCCCTTCGCAGTCTTTCCCCCCTAAACACTTTCAAGCCTTCTTCGACTCGATCTTGGCATGATAACCAACTTACGAGCATGGGGCCAGTCTCATGATAGTGAAAGCGTCTTGCGGCTTAGTCCTACCGCATACACGAGGCTATTATGCGCCGTGATGTACACGATATCCGAGGGGTAAGACTCGCACACAACCGCATGTCCTACTGTTTCTTGTGACATAAACTCCACCGAAGTTCACGGAAGCTAGACTAAGTGAGCACAGTGGCATTCTAGATGTGATAGACGTGCAACGACGTGGCTCAGCTAATCGACTACGGCTAGCCGCAGACTCACATGGAAGATAAGCACGCCTTTCTTGTCCTCAGCTGGACTTATTGAAACGAAGTCTGGGCCCGTGTCACCGAGCCTCGCATCAATAGGCAAATTCTTTGACGGCCACGCCGAGATGACGAAGGCCCAGTCCCTCATAGGAGATTATCGGCTGGTTGTGCTCCGTGACGGCCGAAGAAGTTTCATGCAATCTCTTCTCCTCGCGAGGTGATAGCCACAGATTTGATACGGGTATGTACAACCGCGATTAATCTATTCATGCTGAAATATATTGGCATAAAGTCGCACGATACCACCCCCGATGACTCGGCTTGTACTACGCGACTATCTCACCAAGCCACGAGGCAAAGAACGTGGTCTGACATCCGTCTCGTGGCGTGATGCGTAATGTGCCATGGCCATGGCATGCCGATATAGCACATCTACAAGCACATTTAGTATTGATCATGTCATATGAGACAATGCCCGTACTTGCCACCAGTAAGCCAGGCCAGCTCTGGTAGATAGCAGGTGTGACGAGGAGGCTGAACCATAGAGAGTAAGTGTCCGTGTTACACTAGGCTCAGTTCCAGATTTTTCATTGTTAATTGAAGCTACAATAAAATAGTCTCTCGATTTATCTAGCCTAATAATTAAAATGGCCGGCAAGATATGGTAGGGTAAGACGGCCAATCGCCAAACTCTACAACGCCTCCTAGGATAGACCATGTGCGCGGGATCGCGATGACAAGTAGGACGTCACAGCCTGTAGAGATCGAGATGGGTTCTACAGTACGAGACCCCCGGGTCCAGTGTGGCGGAATTTGGCCGAGGAAAGGGGGATGCTCAGGTGATGCCGCCCTATTATCCGATCCTCGAAGATGGGCCATACCGGAATGTCGTCAGTGTCAGACGAGGCCCATCTGCCTGCCTGGATCTGAGTCGTGCACAATGGGAACCCCTGGAGCGCAAGTGCTGGGGCTGAGGCTGCCACCGGCGCGACTGCGGGGAGAGACAGCCCTGGAATGGCCGCTGGAGGCTGGTGTAATTAGAGGCTGGTCAAGTGGTTGCTCCGTACGGAGTACGCTCTCACCATGACAGAGACAGTAATCTCCTCCCATAGTCACCAATGCGACTAGCATGACATCACTACACCACGAGACTCACGCTTGAATTTCCTGTCGTCTCACGAGGTCTTGCCGCCCCAGACGCCACCGAGGCGCTATGCATCTTCCCCCCGCGCATCAGCGTCGCCTAGTTGCCTTGAGGCTCGGGCAGGGGCTGCTTTGTGGTGGTTAATGTTTACCCCAAAGTACACTACTCTAGTCACGATCAGAGATGCATCAGAGACAGACAGCACGACCAGACACACACCATGGTTCGGTGTCTTCCTTCTCCAACACTGGCTCAGGTGTGGCAGTCGTGACTCAAGTCTGTCCGTAAGCATGTCGATGAATGTCTCTGTTGAGAGTTGACTACTGCACACGGGGCTCTGCTGCCAAATGTTATCGAGTCTGCCTGACGCTCCATGGGCCCCCCCAGCTGCCGCACCTGTCGGCCAGTATCTCGATCCAGAGTCACGCTGCTCGTTTGGCCACCCAGCTCGCCAGTCGCGCCAGCCGTCCCTCGAGATCTGCAATGCGGCTGCCATCTCGGAATTGCATCAGCCGGCCAGCTATTTATCCACGGGCGGTATTTCACAATCAAACCAATGCACATCACGCCACCTGAAGAAGGTGGAGGCCAACAAGTCAATCTCGTGACAATAACAATAAATTCTTGCGAATTAAACGAAGCTGAGATCAATTCTCTGGGGCATTCGACGAGGTTCCTCTCTTATCCTGCCTTCCTCCTGTCTTCGTCATCTTTGATCAGTCAAAAATCCACAAACAAACAAACAAAAACACCTCTCCACCCGACCCCCCTCCCAGTGACACCCACGGCACAGATAGACCAAGCCTTGCCGATGGGTAAGGGGGGCCGGCCAACGGTGGACCGGAAGCCTCCGCGGTTGATAACAGACAAACAAACTTTCAACCCCCTACCTAGATTGTTACAGGAGCTCGTCACGGGTTCCTTCTCGTCCATGCGGGAAAACCTCGAATTATATCGGGTTCGGGTTTGCTACGCAACCCTTGGCTCTTCATTCCTGCTCTCGCCCTTGAATGCCCAAACCGTAGGTAATAGCTGGTTGCGTACGCGCGTGTGCAGGCCATATCCTGGAGGCGACTTGGCGACTGCCTGCCTGCTCAGCTCACTTAGGGCTGGCCAGCTCTCCAGCCCGCAAACACAGGGGTCGCGCCGTGAGTATCATCTCTCTACTTCGTATACCAATCCCATACGCGCCACGTGTATTGCGCGTGTGCAACATGCCCGCCCGTCGATGCGATTCGTTAACAAAATGCTGTGTACCAAAGTGCATTTAGTCACATGAGCTGGTCTGACAGGATCCCCCCTCTTCCCCACTCAAGAATGCCGATATGCACGTCTAGGAGGGTGAAGGCTGAAGCGAGGGCGCAGTATTGATCAGATAAGGTTCCTTTTCTTAGACCAGGTTGCCGGGAACAAACACACTCACACTCACACACAGCCATGCGTGATGTTCCACGATAGGTGACTTCGTTCGCCCAGGCAGGCAGGCAGCCATCCGTCGGACGGCTCCAACGCTGCACACCCTCCCTTTCCCCCTTCCCCCTTCCGAAAGAGCCTCCAAGTTTGAGTTATACGGGACTTGTTTGCCAATCAGAAAAGTTGAAACGGCACTGCCCTGTCCCTGGATGGACCGGGGATATGCCACCCAAGATTGCCGTATCGGGGGCGCACGCGCGCGCGAGGTGCCTACCCAGTCGTGCACAAGAGCATCTTTTTCTGGAGAGTCAGCTGGCCCTTTTTACCTTATTTTTCCAATTATATCCATAGGGCTTTCAACCTACTCCAAGGACGAAACCCATCCGCCCCGTGAGTGGTTGACCACGGAAACATGTGAGTGCCAGCGCATCGCCCGACCTTTAGGACAAGAGCCAATGAGGGTATTTGTGTTTTGAGGTGGGACGCGGCTACTTCGCCTCCCATCACACATCGACATCTACATCAGCATCAGAACAAGACAACAAGATGGCGGTGACGTGGATCGGGGTTGAAGGCAGGCGGTCGGCGGTCGGCAAAAACCGAGATTCCGAGCGCGACTCGTGTTGCGGCACTGGCTGATCCGTGCAGTGCAGGACTAGATGGATCGTGTTTCCGCATGGAGAAGTATTTCTATCTTGTCTGATAATGAGCTGCAGAGCAAAGTACAGGTCTGTGACAAGGCTGTCGATATCAAAATCAAATTCCAAACAATATCATTGACAGGCGCCAAGCAGCTTGACCACCGGCTGCTACGTACCTGAATCAGAGCCATGGGCATTTACAAAACTAAGTTATTTCGTACACCCAATCCATGTTTAATTTACCAACAGTCTCGTGAACAAGACCCCTGCATTCACGGGTGAAGGAAGCCCACGAATTAAGATAAAACGGAACAGCCAAAGGCTCCCCCATTGCGCGTCCAGCCGTGAGCAAAGCATGGGGGGCAGCGCATGTGATGCGTCACGGCCTGAGGCGACCTATTAAAAAGGCGGCATTGTGCACAAGTCCCCTTCTGGGCTTTGGGGGCACAGACACAGACACCTCTCGGGCTCTCTCTCTCCTCCACAACGAAAGGCCCTGTAAGCCCGAGTCCTGACAGCTCCCTCCCTCCCGCGGTCCGGATTCTCTTCCGCGGCCGCCCTAAGGGGCATGGGGGTGGTGTGCCGAGAGGAAAGCCGTTTCGGCCAACCGTTGGCAAGCGGAAAAGGATAAAGAGAAAAAAAAAAGAAAACCGCAGCTTTTGCGCGCCAATCAGAAATAATGCCCTGCAGACGCAACCAGCCCTGTGCAGACACACACACACCCCTTTCGACATCCCGCGCCACATGACCTAAATTCGCTGGCCCAGCTCCCAGGGTCTTGTGCGTATTTGGTACACGGTGCGACGCGCGGGCAGTGAGCCCCCACGCTGCGAATATAGCGACACCAATAGTCTACATAAAGTGCACGGGAAGAAAGGAACGAGTCACAGTATGTGTCTGCTGTCAGCTGAGAAGGGATTGTGCTTTGTGCGTATGGTTTGTTTGTTCACGCAGGGGCCATACGCGTGATAGCTGTTAGACTACTAGTAGTGTTGCAGAGTGCTCCGCGTCGTCCCAGCATTATAGTCAGAGCTTGGAATGCGGTGTGTCAAAGCAAATGTCTCCTACGGCTGCCAACAAACATAGCCCTGCCATTTCTGCCGGCACACATTAAATCATACGGGCCATCATGTATGGCAATGGACAAGCAAAGTTTCGGGGCGGCGGTTGACTGAACGAAAAACTACGCGAATAGTGTCAAACCACCCCGACATTACATAAACCTAAATCCCAAAGACGGACCTAGGCCAGCAGCGCAAATCGAGATCGAACGTCACAGCTTGATCGCACATAGCGCTCACGCCTCTGCAGACTTTATTTGACTCCTGCAATTTGCAGCCGGCTGCGTGCCTAATCTGGTACCACTATGAAAAGCCCGACCGCTCACATAGCACAAACCGCAAAGGTCATGTGTGTGTGTGCTACAATGCTGCAGGTCAATCAATGCCCACAGCTGCGTAAACCCCTTTTTCTCTCTTTCTCTCTTTGATTTTGCGTTTGATCCCGGCGATCAGATATCTTGTCCCAGAGCGCAGCACAGACACAGCAATAGAAGTTTGGGGGAAGCATGCACCACAAGTCCGTCCTCCTGATCGACGAGCCACCCCCCCTCCCGGAGCCGCTTCCGGGGAAGTTTATGGTGCTGCCGAGCCGGGACTTGAGTTACAGGGGGGTCACCAGGTCGATCCGATCCATGACTTTCTGGACACACGCGGAGGGGGACACAAGCGGGACAAAAGCTGCAGCAGCAACAGCAGCAACAACATGGCCGAGCTGCGAGGATACGAGCAGCTCGTTCTTTTCAGCAGCAAGAGAGCAGGCACCTGCCGTGATCAAGCCGCCCGAGGAACCTCTTGTTGCACAATCGGTGATTGTCCATCCCAGCCGTCCGTCTGTACGCAGGCACATGTTCGGCTGGAAGCTTGTGCAACAAAAACCGTAAGACAAACCGAAGCATGACTCCTTCAGCTCGAGCCAGCCAGCAGTCGCAAAGGTACCCGCGATTCTTGCAAGTCCTAAGTATCGAAAATAAAGTAACGAAATAAAAGATTAAACCATTTAATTTACAGTTCCAACTCCAAAACTCGTGACCGCAGCCAGATGATCATGGTCCCAACTCGTTAACAGGTAAGGTGGGTTTGCCTGCCACGACGACTACATTTCAGCAAGCGCCCTGCTTTGCTTGGCCGCATACGGCTCGAAAATGGCCCTCCCCGGGGCCGGCAGCGCGGGGAGGGGAGATGCCGCGAACTTTGAGCTGTGTTTGTGGGGGAGAGACTGTGTTCTAGGCGGTCCCTTGCCAGAAACCACAAAATCCGGGGTTTAGGTAGAGTGCGGGGAAGTCGGCGACGCTGAAATCTTAGCATGTACTCCCAGCTTCCAGAGCAACAAGGGCCGTATCAACCATGGGTGACCCTGAGACTGCATTGCTCTTGCGCTTGGAGGATCCTCGTGGTTCGCAGTCGAGTAGTTCACTTAACCAAAATCGCACATTTTTCTTCTTGTTAACGGTTTCCCAGTGTCGACCACAAAGCTAGGGTCACAAGATAGGGCAGCCCTATCAATAGGTAGTAGTATGCTTCCGTACTGCATTGCGGCTGACCCTAATCTAGAACAACGCGGGGCGGAAGATGCCAGAGGTCTCAAACTCTATGCACAACACTTGGGAAATCGAGGAGAGAGGCCTGGAGAAGGACTCTACTGGGATCGCAGTACGTTCATGGCTGCTTTGTGGCCGATAGGTGCCGGGATAGCTGTTCAAAGTGTTCGTGTAAAAAGAAATCTAGGCGAAATAGCTAAGATCTCCCTCTGTACCGAGGCTGCCGACCAAATGCATGCGCATGGAAAGCGTTGGTGTGCGTGTCACGAGCCTACCAGGGGCGCGAACTGGGGGTGAGGCTCCCCTGGGGGCATGTGGGCTCTGCTTATATGCAGATGTGGTGTGTGGCTCATCGGACGGACGTCAGTCAGTCACCATACATGAATGCTCGGCAAGATTCCGGCGGTCAGGGGGGCGGGCAGTGAACAGTGGCAGATGGTCCGTCTGATGCCATTACCGAGCAGCCAGAACTGACGACAAGCAATGGACCGACAGCTGACCGCACCAACGAGTCATGCTGAAGTCTATGCCTGGGCATCTTGGCTTGAGAGCCGAGTCTGACATCTGTACCTTGCAGGCATGACTTCAAGGCGGGCGGATCAACAAATACACTCTGAGTTGGAAAGACCAAAACACCAAGCAGGCAGGTTGTGAGCGATGCTGGGTTTCACGGCAGTAGCCACAGTAAGGTACGCGTTCGATATTACCCCTTCCATATCGTGTGCTCCAGAAACTAATAGAGAGCAATGAGGTCTTATCCTTGGCAAAGGCCGACCGATTCATCAGTGGACGTGGTGGCGGCGGTCTCGAGCTTATTCAGTCTGACTGCTCGGCAATATTGAACCCGTTAGAACCACAGTAGCAGGCCCCACGAACGACTATGAATCATGGCCGGAAGATTGTGCGCCCATGTTGTGGTTTCGCGGAGCATGAAAAATTTGTCAAAAGAGGCGTCCCATTAAGGCCACTCGGTATCCGCTCTCTATGCCTCTTTCTCTGTTAACAGTAGTTGCAAGTGATCGCTCGTGTAGTTTTCTCTAGGGGACTATCACCTCCTGCTTCCCAGACCCCTGGTGGTGGTCGGCTGGTGCGGCGGAGCAGTCCCTAGCAGTACCTACCAAGTGTGGCTCGGCTCGTCCAACGAGCTCCTAGGCCACCCCGCAAAGCTCAACACTTTTGAATGGAATTATTCAATAATCTGCGGGTAAATGTCGCTCACCAGTCCTCAATAAAATAAAATAAAGACTTTGTGGACGACTTCGCGGCGCAGCAGAAAAGCGCACGCGCGGGGAACGGACAAAGCCCGGCCAGGCTACGTACGGCACGGCACGATAAAAAGCCGGAGGACTTTTTGTTGTTTTGCGCTTGCAAGGAAGAGATAGCACATCGGAGCCTTTCGTGTGACGACTAAATGCTTGTCCTACAGGAGGAGGGAGAGCGTAGGTGTGAGTTCCGCACTCGGTGGCTCTTTACAAGCAAGTCACAGGCCAGCGACTCCTCTTCCTCGGCGGTGCTCCGGAGCACAAAAAGGGACATAGGACACCCCTTCTACGGTTACTGAGCTTACGGGGCTGTTTTTCTTACAGGGCGGATTTCTTGCGCACGCCAGGGGGGGGGGGTCGTATAGCCGGCCCGTCCACTGGAAGCCTACTGGAACGGCTTCCGAGAGAGACTGGCTGGTCTTGCCGATGGACGGCAGAGCAAAGATTACTCTTTTGCAGAAGAGCTTTTGAGGCGCAGCAGCACAACATGGTCGTCCACTGGTTCTCGTGGGACGAGGCGCGCTACATGTCAACTGCGTATCCGGAGACTAGCCCTACACTACTAAGATCTGAAAGGCAGTTTTGGTGGTTATTTCCAGCACTCTTTTGACCTTTTCCCGCCTGACCTTTGTCCGCGCGAGCAGACAGAAGGAGACGGCAATTCATTCACCACCGCCGCTCTCGCACCCGCGCGTCTTCTGGGACAGCAGCCGAAATGCCGAAGAGCCTCTATCACATGTGCATAGGCTATGCGGGCTTGTCGAGGCTCAGGCTGTGCCGTGTGGCAAGACAGAGTTCAGAGCGCCGTGGGGAAGCGAGCCAGGCGGCGGGGTGTGATCATTTAGCCGCCGCTGTTGTCACGAGAGCGTGCGAGGTACACTGGGAGTCTGGGGTTGGTGGCAGAGCAGCCAGGATTTCCCGGGTTTTAATTATTCAACGGCCAATTTTATTTTATCTGTCCATAGTAAATCAATTGCGAAGTCCTTCCATCACGGGCACGAATGATGTGCAGACCCCGTGGGCGGTTTTTCAGGCTCAGAGCCAAGTTGACAGCAAGTCGCCAACTCATCAACGCCGCAGCCCCCATGGTGTGGACCCCTGAAACGAGTCATGATTTTTCTTAGTCCGCCTGACATGCTCATTCCCCCACATTCGACTGGACCCTGGGGGAGTAGAGTAAAACAAGCATACCAAGGGAAAAAACCCTGAATCTAGCCAGCCGCCCTCTTGCTATTCGAGGCGGGCCGGCGGTTGCACAGATTCGCAGATCATGACCACGGGTTCGGATGCGCTGCCTGCAATAGGCAGGATTTTGTGATGATACAGCGAGACACAGCCTTCCGGGAGTACGTGGCAAACCCCCGTCCGGGAACACAATTGCCACGCTCAGTCACATGCACGTACGCTCAGTCCCTCTCTCTCGGCTCTGAATGTTTCGTATCATTTTGTGCAGTCAGCGTGACACGAGGGGATTTCAGCCAGCCTTACTCCCGTCCTTGGTTCTGTAGATCATTAGGCTTCACGGCTGAGAAACAATATCACACACACACAAACGAATCAGTCTATACAACGAGTAAAAGACCCGCCTCAGAACCACATGAGCACGGCAAGCTGAGGAGCCAGAAAAACACAGCCTTTCCAAGAATAGCAGACTCAACAACAACATGATCATATGAGCTGTGCCAGCAAAAGGGAATTGACAGCACACGAGATGGTCCCCCTCTGTCCGGACGAGCGGGCAGAAAAACCCAGTCAGGCACAGTCATCGTTCCTTCTGGCGTGGAGTCGTCCCCCCACAGGACTCCGCTGACACTGACGAACAACAAGGCGTGTGTTTTTTCCCTCCCTTGTCGTCGTGATTCCCATCACCTCGCTAGGTAGGCAGGCTGGCAGGGTTAGGGCTCATCGTGAGATGGCCGCGACAGCACAAGCGGTGAGATGGGCAGCTCTCCGCCGCTAGAGGCATCATCAGCGCATACAGCGGTTGCCGAATGGGGGAGTGGCGATAGATTATCGTCCCAAGAAGAACGAGCTGATTAAATCACGAGCACCGAAGTTGCCTAATAGGGTAATGTCTTTCTCTCTCTCTCTGTCTCTCTCTGCGCATGCATGAAATGACAAGACCTGCTGGCCATGCGGGTGACTGTGCAGTTTGACACACGCGAGAGGGGAGGAGCGAATGAGGAGCGGGAGAACTGATTCGCAGGAAAAACATCCGGGGTTGAGGTAACCATGAGTCCTGACTCTTGTTTTCTCAACAACAACGACCTCGCGCGTGCCCGCGCGCTGTGAAGAAAGATCGTCGTCGGTCCGTGTGGTCGCAGCAGGCGAAACAGGCAGACGCGGGGTCGTAGCGGGGATTGACTGCCGGGTTTTCCAGGGTCCTCCAACACTGTGTGCGGTCGGGCAAGAATTGAAAGGTGTGACAAGATAGCATACACTTGTCAACAACAACAACAACAACACAATAGCCGCCGGAACCGCAGCTTGTCCTCAGCACCTCCTCGTTGCCCCGTTAGTGTCGTTATCTGTCAAGCCCTGTGGCTTTACTGTAGATCTCGAGCGCAGGACTGTTCCCACTAGAATGGTTGACATTCCTTGTCTCTTCGTTGGCGAATCCCGCCCCATCTTGCATTCACCCAGATCGACAGCGACTCAGGGACCACCGGAGAAACCGCCGAGAATTAACGTAGCGAGAATACTATCCATACACCGCGAGCATCCTCCTCTAGAAACACAGCCATGTACCCCGAGGCACGACGTTGTCCTAGACACTGAGGCCACAATTCCTTGGAAGTGGGGTGTTGTAGTTCTGCAAACAGGTTCCAGACCGTGTCCTCGGTAATGGATTCTCTCTCTTCAAAGTGTACCGGGTACGCGTGCGTGTAGATGGCCCACAGCCGGCCTTAGCCTTTGCTGTGGTGTCCTACACGGCACAGTGATGGCGGTGGAATGCCTCGCGTACTTTGCCCCTGCGAGAGTGGGATTTCGTTGACTCGCCTGGCAGCAGCATACCAGAGATAATATTCTGTTGGATTTTATCAGGTACGTACTCTAAAATACAGAGTGGGATCGCGGCGCAGCGAATAATGGATGCCGGCTGAAGCTCGGCACTTGGGCTGATTCACGTGCCGCATCCCCCCCCTCTCTTTCATCAGCAATTTTGGATATGTCTTCTGTGCAGGCATCGTCACTCTCCCCGGCAGCACGCCAGAGGATATTGAACCAGAGGCTGTTTCTCTCTTTTCTTTTCTTTTCATGCATTTTGTCATCCAGAGTTTGTCCTTGGATGAATGACATGGATTGTATTCGTTTTGGGCTGACTGATCCCGGGCTGCGGCGTGTAGCTAGACGCGGTCGAGACCTGCGTAAAAGTGGTGTGATTTCGCAAAGTCAGAAGCCACGGCTGTTCTGTTCAATGGTGAACAACAGGCATCTAGATAAGTGTCAGCCCACTCACCACCACACACTGCCAGGATCCCCAGCCGAAGCTGCTTGCCGAACCACAATGCCGGGTCGTTCGACTAGGCCAGCCCCCAAAAACCACAGACGCCGTCAAAGCAGCTTGGAGGCTAGGGGAGCAGGGGAGCAGGGAAGCAACCTGGGGGACTGCGCAACTACGTCATTCTCGTTCGGCGTCCCAGGTTCATGCCCGCAGCCGCAAAGACTGATCCCTTCCTTCCCTGGTTCAAGATGGCACAACACACAATGGGCGTCCATAGTTGCGGAGAGCAGCTCCCTCAGTGCATAAGTGTAGTCAATACACTACATAAGTGTATGCTACCCATCACATGCTTCAATGAACTGCGGATGCGGGTCCGCGTGCAAGCTGCCTTCCCATGGGTGTCCTTTAGCACCCGCGAGACCGGTGTTGCCTGTGTTACATAGGGCGTTACCGCGTCCAAAGTCGAAATGAGTCGTGGATTGGAATGGTCCGTACGTTGCTACTGCCATCCGCGGTAAATTTATTTAATTACCATGGGGCATACAAAAGCACGCGTAGGCTAGGCATATTATTAGTGCAACCCTTATTCTTCGGTTCAAGGCCACCGACGCAGCCTAGCCCGAAACTCTGAAACCGTGGGAGTGGCACTCCGAGGTGAGGCTCGCAAGCTCGGTTGGCCGGTTCGATGGCGCAGTGGCTTCCAGATGCGGACTAATAAGGCGGGGGAGGAGTGTGTCTCGCCAGGTCCGGGTCAGTAATTTGCGATTATTACTGTCGCTATCGAACGACACCATCAAAGGAGCCACGCAAACAAGTTGTAGACGTCCAGATTGTGTGAGAGAGCCCAAGAAGCCCGCTTTGGAGAAGACAGATGCGGCTGAACACCCACGTACCTGCATCGCATCTCGCGACATGCATAAGCATGGAGTCATGGGCCACTTACAGTCGCTCTCTGGGCAATCAAGATGAATCCGACGCAATGGTTTATTATGACCCGGCACTCCCTCAGTCCCAGGATGTAGGGTCGTCCAGAATTCTAGGGCGACGCTATCGATTCACGGATCACCCCCACAAACCACAAGGAAGGCCGAAGAAGAACGCCCGTCGACAGATAGACAGGGCTCTGCAGCCAGGGAAAGTGCCGTTGCAGCATCAGCGAGTCGTGACGCAGCCCAGGATCGGCTCGGTCGGGGAACAAGCCTTGTACTCCGCACCCTGCAGCAGTACCACCAGCACTCGGAGGCGGTGCCGCAGTAGCGAGACTGGTAGCTTGTGGTCTTGCTCTCGCACAGGCCAGCATTGATACCCATTGTCGTCCCCATCAACTTGGATGCTTCATGGCCAACGCTAGGTAGCAGGCGGCTAAGGCACAGCACAGCACGAGCTATGATTAACCGTCTCCTCCAGCTGCAGCTGGGCCGCTGCAAGAGTGCCTCGCGCTTTGTTTTTGTTTTTTGTTTTTTGTTTTTGTTTCCTGTCATGTGTTCACCCAGACCTTGCGTGTAATCTGTAAGTACGGGTTGGTCGTTTGGGCGGGAGATGAGAGTGCCAAGCGATCGAAACGTCATTATTGCTGGCAACAGGGCACGGATTCACCAACAAGTGTAGCGTACTTGACCCCCTGCCTACGGGCCTATCTCGTCGGCTTCTCCTCTCTCCCAAGATGAACACCCTCCCCTCCCCGTTGAACCACACCGTCCCTTCCCCATTCCCAAGCTCTTGGGATTGATCCCTGCTGGCTCCGGACGTGTTGCCGGCGGCTTCCCATTGGCCAGGCCGCATGATATGCAGGGATGGCCGCAGCAAGCCACGCGAGGTTCACGCACACTGCAGCAGCTGCTGCTGCCGCGCCCTGTCCTGTCGCTCTCCTTCTCTCCATCTCTCCATCTCTCCCTCTTCTGCCGCTGTCTGTTGCATGTGGGCCCACCAGGTTGTTCCTCCAACAATGAGGTGATCGGCGACATGTTGTCCCAACGAGGGCAGAGATAGCTTAGACGGGGGCTGCATCAAACCAATGCGCCGCCGTACTGCACCACGGGCAGGGCTAACAAGTCATGTGCACCGGAAACCGCTGCCCGTCCCAGGGCCCTGGAACGATTTCCGGTGACGGCACGCCCATACCCGGCGAGGGGGGGATGGACAGCTCGGAAAGCCGCAGACGGCAAAATATACGACCGTATTCGAGGTACTGTCTGTCTCAATCGGCACATGGACCCAGCAACCGAAGAACAAGTGGACATTTATCTTTTAATCGGCCAGAAAGCCTGCGTCGTTGGCGCCAGAAGCACACGCGGGCGAGCCAGCATGCAAGCCAGCCAGGCAGACCCCCGAAACGGCCAGTTACCACGATCCCACCAACTCCAACAAGGCTGAACTCTATCTCCTCACTCGGAGTCACCCTCTCCTCATCTCGACAGCCGTGCTGCGTCCGGAGCAGTAGCAGGATGCGATGCTAAAGATTAGCGTGCTGCTCCCCCCCAACCGGCTTCCCTTTGCCGGCATGCTTAGTCGCATCCTTCGTGCGCGCGCCGCTTCTTTGTCCCTCAGCTCACTTGTCCAGCAAACCACCTTGTAGGTAGCGAGCCGTCCTGCAACCCGCTGATCGCTTTCAGTCACGCCGCTTCTTCCAACACCACGCATGCATGGATTGGCCCTGCAGGCTGTTCCCATTGCCGAGACACAAGAAAGAAAGAAAACGGTACACCCGCCACACAGCGGCGCCTCATGCATCCGCGCGTCTTTAAACGAAAGACATGCATGAGCTCTATTACTGACATGGTCCCTACTTCTCCTCACACGTCTCCCGTCGCCCGGGCGCGGTGCAGCACGTAAGCAGTGGGCAACTTTAATGGCACATCAGGTGATGGAAGCCAGACAATGAATTGACCAGGCTCGGGCAGCAACAGCAGCTCGCTAATACAGTCAATGACCTGTCCCGTCCAAAAATTGCGCAAGGCAGCGGCTTGCCGCATCTCATGTCGAGTTTTGGGCGGGAACGGCTCTCCTGTCATCTCCGGCGGCCGCTGATTGGCAGACGCCTGTTACCTTCTGCCTCGCCAGGGGTTTGCACACCCCCCTTGATCTCGGGGCACTCTGGCCCTGGCTTCCCCGGACCCCTAGCTGCCGGTAGGGCTCTTGCGTGGCGTGTGTTTGGTGTGGCGTGGCGTGGCGTGGTGGTTGTGCAGTGTAGTGCTTCTGCTTTGCAAAAGGCCCAGCCCTGCACTTTGTGTAGGTAGTAATAACAGTACGAGGACAAGACGGCTAGACTCTCTTGCACAGTAAACAGCTCACGATGGTGGCGGGCCGGTGTTGTTGGTGTTCTACCCGCCGGCGTTCTGTGCTTGTCGGGACGGGGCACTCCGGGGCTCTTGACGTAGGGGGCTCTGCGTGCACTAGGTGTCTGTCCAAAGACGACGCACGGGAATTTATCCTGTTAAAAACCCGGATGCTGTAAACATCCGTCTGGCACGGAGATTGGCGCGCTCGTCAGAACCGCATCTATGTTCCCACTGCCCTTTCCCCTACCCTCTCTATTTCTCTCTGTGTGAGCCACTGTCCCCGTCGGAGAATCTGTGGAAAAATTCGCACGCAGCACTACCCGCTGCGCCGCACTCACACAGCAGGATACCTACCGTACCTCGTGTACCACTCCGTGCCGCGGCGGCGGCGGCTTGGTGGGTGGGACAAAAAACGGGTGGGCACACGCAACAAAGGCGCAGCATGTGCTGGACCCGAGAAACAGAAGCCCTTCTAGAAAACCGGACATGCTTCGGTGATAATACAGGGGTACCATATGGGAAGGGGCCGTCCACTCTGCGCACCCGGACCTGGCCCGTGGACATGAGAGAGAGAGGAGGATGAGGATCCTGCCCCTCGGGTCGGGTCGGGCATCAATGCAACAGGAGTGTTACCTGCTAGTCGCTCCTTACTCCGTAGTGAATTTTCGAGCGGTTTCATCTCTCGCACGCCCGTTCCCCCATCTCGTTCGGGAGACGGGGGGCATAATCTTCCAGGTCTTTCCAAGCCACCGTGCTTGGGAGGGGGGTTCCATTTGACATCCAGCCACCACCGGCCCAGGCAACAGACCCCCCAGTCCCAACGGAGATCTGCGGAAGAAGTAAGTGGAATTCGCATTCAGGAGCTAGGATGGGGCAGAGGAAGAAGAGGGCGCTGGAAACAGAGATAACTAGCACTACATGCTGTTACCCTTATTTGGTTTGAAGGAAAAGCCCTGGCCGCCCTGCGTCACCTGCCATACAGCGTACCGAGCACGCATCCACTCGCTTTAACAGTGGACGCTAGCGTAATGACGGGCTGCCCGAGGAGGGGGGTCTAGGTGCTCGGCCGCACCCGAACGAGACCACGTGGCATTGATTACACTTAAACATGTGTAACAACCATGGGATGAGCAAGGCTGTGCGTGCGCTCGCTCCCCAGGGGAATCTTAAGAAGAATAAAAAGGAAGGAATAATATAATAAAATAAAACACTCTGTGGAAATTGGGAAGGGAAGTAGAATACCAGGGCCGAATTGGCTTCTCGGTTGTAAACAGGAGTGTTGCGACAGCCAGCGGTGTTTAGCGAGGGGTGGGGTGGGATGTGATCGCCATCGTCACGGTTTTAACTTAAGCGAAGAGTTGTAACGGATAATAACTTCCTTGTTTCCGTGCATGCATGGCCGCTTTTGTCGCCTATCTCGCCGAGCCTGCAGATATGACAGCTGCAGCTCTGAATAAAAGTACCCAATCTATGCTGCAGCGGCGCAGCGAAGAGAAAAAGCAAGAAACCGCAAGCCCGTTCGAGAAGGCTTCGTGTGGGGGGGGGGGACTTCCAGCGTGACATGAGAAGAAGCAGCAAATGAGTACAGCCGCACAGCACTCGTGCATTCACAGGTCCAGCTGCACGTGTCTTTCTTTCCTTTTGTTGTCCCCCTCCTCCGTCCGACTGGATACTCTCCGCTGTATTAGGGAATTCAACCCCTGCCGGGTATGTCACCACAATCACGCACAACCACATCATCCTTAGGGGGGCCAATCGCCCCGCGCCGTCACCGAGCTCCCGTTTCGGGGTAATCGATCCTTGTCTGTCAGCCTTCTATTTCGGGGGGGGGGGGATCACGTCTATACACACACACACACACCTCGTACTGCTGCTCCCGTGGGGGCAGGCAGATACCACAGGTTGGCATTCAATGACCAAAAACTCTGGCGAGGAGTGTAATGTTGACATCCGAGGACGAATGACACGCAGATTTTTCATGCTATTCCGGAAAGCAAAAAAAAAAAAAAAAAAAAGGAGAAAATTACACCAAATTGCTAACCATAGGCTCAATACTACCCTCCCCCCAGAAACGGAGACTCCGTGGGATTTTTCCTTTTTTTCCAAAAGAAGCTCACATCACCCAAATAAGACATTGACTCTATAAGCACGTGGAGAGGCGGAAAAGAAGTTCCCAGAAAACAATAAGCAACAATGCTGCTCGCAGCCCCCAACGAGGAGTACCCTAACAACGTGTTTGCACAACAAAGAAACGAAGAAAAAAAAAGTCCACGAATCAGCAACCAAGTTCCCCTGGATCGCCGGCTTGTACGTGCGTTGCTTTTACGCCGCGCGCCGCGTGTGTGTCGTGCGTGCGCGCGCATGTCATTCTGCCAAACTCCATGAATCGCCCCCGTCTTAACTGTTCTGCACGTGCATGACTTGCATGGACGGATCAAAAAAGTGTGTTCCTGGTTTTTTTTTTTTGATTGCTGGGGGGTCCCGGGCGAGGAAGAAAAACCGTTACCGCTCTTTCTCAAATGAGGCACAAGCTCGACGGTCGCATATCTGTTTACTCACTCATTTGGGCGTAAGTGAAAGACAGAACAGAAAATGAGAAAAAAAAACTTGTGCCCCCATGCGTGCATCCGCTGTCGCTGTCGGCCCCCCCTGCTGTGCCCTGCCTTGTGACCCTTCCAATCTGCCAGTTGTTCAATTGACGGCTGCTACCCTCCTCCCCAAACGGGGAGGAAGAGTTCGTGAGCAACGCATGGGATAGCACTGGCCTGGAAGGGGGAGGGGGGGCTTTTGACCGGTGTGCTTGGGTCTGCGGATGTGTTTTCCTCCCCCCACCCTGGTCGTCAGCGGCTTTGACATGGGGGGGCTATTCTCGGGGGTGGCGCCGTGAGGATTGAAGGGCACGAGGACGGGAAAATCTCGATGGGATTCTGGCGGCGGCATGGTTGAGGATTTTGCGCATCCCTCCTTTCGGGCGGCCACGGTCGTGTCATGTTCAATTCGGAGTGGGCTGTTTTTGTGCCCCTGCCTGCCTCTCATGGTCCACCGCAACGAAGGGATGTTCAATAACGGCTTGAACAGATAAGAGTCGTGTGTGGGCGCTGATGTATTGGTGCGCTTTGTTTTTCGACCTTTTTCCCCTTTGGCTTCTGATCAAGATGCCCCCCCTCTCCGAACCAGAGCCGCCAAGACGGAGGGGAGAAGTTCCAGAAGGATTTCTCAGTCAGCCCACGGGGCCTCATCAAACGGATGTGTGGGTGTTGCGGCTGCAAGATGTGACGTGACAATTTTGGGCGACTTTCTTCTTCTTCTTCCTGCTGGCTCCCATCCTCCAAGTCCCACGCATCGTGGGGGTCCTTAGGGCCAGTTGGGATGCTTTTAGTGATGCAGTTGTTATTGTGGTAGTAAATTCCTGTGTTACTCCTCAAGGTTGTCATCACCACTTTTATTTGTCAGGTTCGATGACGGAATTGCAATTTGCATGCCCTGCCTTTTCAAAGCATCGAAGTGTTGATTACCAGATGTTCGGCATTGCAGAAGTTCTGGATGAGTAACGTATTACTGTGTAACGACACTGTCAAAAAGGGCTTAGTTTGCGGGACATGGGATGGCGGCGGCATGGTGCGGCCCGTCCAAGCATGCGATCGCCATCACTTGCTGACTGCTTATGCCAAGTAGGCTTTTTGGGGGCGGGTGCTGACACGATTGCAACGATAAGCGTAAGGTATGAACCGCCGACGTATGGGATCAATCTGATTCCAAATGTGACTCTGACTTCACCGGTGTTTCTGTCTGGAGAAAACCATGACCAAAACCGTTGGGAGGAACTGCAGCCATGTACGAGTTCATTAACAAGGACCCCCGGGGTCGACACTTGCGTATATAGTGGCGAGCGGATTGTTTGGCGTACTAAAACTCTGCCGTTCGTATGGGTACATAGTATGCGCTGCGGCCTGATACGATCAACTCGTAGTTGCTGACTGCTGCGTGTGTCAGTGGCAGAGGCAGGTGACGAAGCATCACCACAACAGGCCAGCCACGTCGTAGGTCGAGGGTCAGCTGGCAAGCAATGTTCAAGCACAGACACTGCCGACTCGTCAGACACGCGGCGACAGCCTCAGCTGGCGCATGAAGCAAGCCTGGCAGGGTGGGCGGATGGTCCCCAGATTCAATCTAGGACATGGACGCGAGAGTGCCATCAGTAAGAGAAGCCAGGTACCCGGCCAAAGTCATAAATTAACCGATCAAGCGTTTGATACCGGTAGCATAGGATAATTAAACTAGGTTGCTTGCGCAAAGGATAGGGCACAGTAGCACCTGCTGTGGCTCCTAGCCTGCGTACACTTAGTTACGCATAGTGACTGCAACTCCGAGCACTGATTGAGGCGTATAACGGCCTGTACGGGCCGGCCGTTTCCAGTACCAGGCGCTACAGCGGTCTTTCCCCGCAAGAGCGAGGGAGAGACCGGAGAGGAGAGAGAGCGCTGCGTTTCCGGGGGATGCAAACCCTGGCTTCCGGCGGAGCACGGCTTGACCTCGGAGGCTCATTTTAGTCATTAGTTGGCTCACAGCTCACGAGGGCCGGCCAGTCTTGGACAGTGGGGACGGGGCGTCCGGACTTGGAAAGCCCAGAACGTCGTTTCCCCGCGTCTCCAGAGCAGTATCTCGTGTCAATCGTTGGCTTGTCCGTTTGTGCCTGTTTGCATCTCGTCTCCTCTTGCACGAGGTCTGGCCTCTGGATTCTGGGTTCCGGGGTGTAGGCTGGAGATAAGCCATGGCCGGCGAGTGTCTGCGATGGCATCCGATCGCCCGGGGATTGGACGTGGGGCGCCGTAGGACGTGTGTCACCAGCACCAGCACCAGCACCACGGCGACCATGCCCAGGATTGCATTGACAGCACAAAACAAGCTGCGGTTGACCTTGCGACGAGCAGACGGAAGGGCTCAGCTAGGCACTACCGAGGATGAGGACCGAGGCCACGCAATGACGGGTGGCCCACGGCTGTTGCCATCCAGCTGGCCGACCACATGATACTACGATGGACGTCTGAGGGCGGTAAGGGGTTCTGGCAGGCCTATCCCAGGCGGGCAAGGGGTGTCTTTTCTGGCTGCTCCACGGGCCGACAGTTGCCTTCTGGACAATGCCAACGCACACCGGTACGCACAAGGCGGACGGAGTATGGAGTACGGAGTAGGCAGACCCGAGATGATGGGGAGCAGCCGTGGAGGATCATGGCGGCCTCTGTCACGGGATGCCCTGCGATATGTAAAGTCCAGGCAGCCGATGGCACGGATGAGGGCAGAGGTGGTGGAGGGTATGCGCTGGCAGCAAGGGAGTCAGTCATCTGGTGCTGGAAGAGCACCAAGGCAGGCGGTGCAGTGGGCGTTGTTGCTGCCGGGCAAGGACCAGACCGGTGCGGGGGAAACCCGCTGGCCAGGTGGTCGGGCATGGCTTCCAGTGCTGCTGCGCCTGGGGCATCACGCGCACACTCAATCCAGCTGTCAGCGTCCCGGGATGCCGCCCGCCAGTGCGATTGCTTTTTGCCTCCCTCGAGGCGGCCCGGGAGCCATTCCGCAAGGTCGAGGTGTCTCTTGGGCGCTGTCAAGGTTTGCAGGGACACCAAACTGCTCGCCGCCAGATGTGCTCGTCGACTATCACGGGGCTGACGGGGTGCATGGTCGAGCGCCCGCTTGCGGTCGAGTCCTGTATGCAATCCTATGCCGATTGCACATTTCTTCATTCCTCCTGATGCCTGCCTAGCCAACGCATCGTCGCTGGTGGCCATGTGCCTTCTTCGCCTGGTCGCCGCGCATGGCTGGTTGGTGCGTGTTGTGCTTGGGAAGTTGGAGCCCTCGCGCTCGGGTCAGTGCCGATTGTGGACGAGGCCACCTCCAGGACCGTACACGATTCGTGTCGTGCCGGCAGGTTTTTGCATCACCGACAGCAACTTGCTGGCCGTGCCACAGAGCGCGAGACGAGGGAGAGGGAGAGGGTGCATGAGCGGATGGAGAGTCAGCAACAAGCTAGAGGCGGCTGCTGCTGCCCAGAGAGGAAGACACTGCTCGTTCCGGAGCAGGCGCAGCGCTACTGACCAGGTCTAGCCTGAATAGGCACTACTCTTTATCGCTGGGGCCGACCAGACTGGCAGCGCGGGCCCAGACCGCTGTCAAATGACCCAGCGCTGTCGGAGAACCCAGGCAGGTACGTACCGCCCTCTCTGCCCCTGCTCGGTGCCTACCATCACTCGCATCCATGGGTCCCCTCCCCACCCTCCCATGGACCACCTGCGGTCTCGCCTTCCGTTCTCCCACACCCCTCACACCTCTCACACCTCCTCGCCCACTGCACGCCCCCTTGCACGTCGAGACCGAACGCACTTAGTAGAGGGAATTGCGCCGAAGTACCAGGCCCCATGTGGCCGACCCCGTGCGTGTCTGAGCTACGTGGTTAAGCAGTACCCCCCGCGCGCCCACGCCTGCGCAAATCACGCGCACAGCGACCTCTGCCCAAGCACCCTCTGGCCGCGCCTGCCCGTCTCGGTACCTGTCGGCGCAGACCCACCAGGTACAGCAACACCCGGCAACTCCAGGTCCAGCACCACATGCCGCTGCCCATTACTTAATTTGTATGCCGCCCACCCGCATCACCACCGTCACCCTCCACCTGCTCTTTCCACACATACAGCCCACCGCAACTCCCGCCGCCAACGTCGCCCATCGCCCAGCTTTACGACTTGATCTTCGTCCTCTCGCACGCCCTTGACCTCTGTGAGCGCCCTCAAAACACCGGCAACAGGCACATTACATCGTATACTCGCCAGCACCAGCAGAAGCAGCACCATCAGAGATAACAGGCGGCTCCACCTTCGCCATAGTCACCAGCAACATCGACAGCAACACCACCTCCGCACCGGTGCCGTGCTTCTTTGGCAGACCCCAGACACAGACACAACCACTCGAACCTCGGACCACAGCATCTTCACCTTCTCAGGATCGATTATCAATCTCAGCACCACAACTCACCCAACATGCCTCACAAAGCAGAGGGCCTGGTCCTCACCGTGGACCCCAATCTTATCCACATGGTGGACACCAACAATGCCGAGAACCTCTTCAGCATGTGGACTGGTAAGAATAGAACACTCACCTAGTCGACGCGGCTCCATGTACTAACTTTCGCTGTCATGTCTAGTCTTCTCAAGATGCGCTGATTCAGTAGAACAGGGTCGGAGGTTAGAAAACCTCAGCTGGCGGTTGTGGAACAGAGAGACGTTTTGCTGCGAGACTTCAAAGGCCGAGTCGTCACCAGTCTCAATTGCTCAGAGTAGCCCATTGTCTAGGCCGTGCGACTTGCCGCCACTGTCTGCCAGCCTCGACTCTGCAAACAGCGAGGATGCCATTGAGGACTTTGTCGACGACAACGAATCTCACCAGCTCCGCCCCCACGTCGTTCGTCAAGACTCGTGCTCAAGTAATAGAAGCCGGGGCCGTGAGGCCCACATCACCTCTGACCGCCTGGAGCAGATGGTTGTCCACATTGTAAACGGCAAGGAGAACAACAAGATCGCTCCCTTGTCACAACATGTTCAGGCGTCAATCCCAACTCCCAAGGCCATTGTTAGCAATCCGACACAGAAGCTGTCGCTCGTACACCGACAACCTTCTCTGGCTTCAAACTCCTCCGATGCCATGCCCGCATCGCAGTCGACATCTTCGCCTATGTCCGAGACTGTCGGCACTCCAGCCAAGAAGGTCATTCATGGCTTCTTCCCTGCATCGCTGCCCCCACGGACGGTCCCCCAGCCGACAGAGATGAAGATTTCACAGCCTGAGGCCATTCCTGAGCCCCTCGCCGAACCTTCTGCGAAGCTCGTGCAGCCCAAGGGCAAGAAGAGCAAGTTCTTGCTCCATTCGT
This sequence comes from Microdochium nivale, assembly GCA_026745475.1. Classification (NCBI taxonomy): domain Eukaryota; kingdom Fungi; phylum Ascomycota; class Sordariomycetes; order Xylariales; family Microdochiaceae; genus Microdochium; species Microdochium nivale. The sequence continues at coordinate 2,073,441 of JANTFD010000006.1, read as the reverse complement.
CGACCGAGTCCGATTCTTCGCCGCAGAGTGTAGACAATGACTACGCTATGCCTGCACCCAAGACCAGCGCTCCTGCCCCCCGCGGGTCGTCGTCCGACGGCCAAAGCCCATCTCTCAAGAGCGCCCTCGCACGTCCCCACCTCGGCGCACAGAAGAAGACTGCATCGTTCGCCAACATCGTAGCCACACACAGAGCCAGCCAGAGCGCCATCAGCGACCAGTCCGATGAGTACGACGAAAGCGCCATTGACGATGAGGACTCGGACTCGGATTGGGAGGATTCGGTCGAGGAGAGCGGCAAATCTAGCGTGGACGATGCTGTAACTTTCAAGCGCGTTTCCTCCAAGTCCAACCTCACCTCCCAGCGGTCTTTGATCAGCCTCATGTTTGCCGGCCAGGATCAGCGCACCAGGGCATTGAGCAGCCACGCATCTCAGTCAACACCGGCCATTCCGCAGCGGTCGCGAACTATCCAGAACATCTCAGCCATGGCCAACTCGCCCAACGACTCTGATGAAGGTCTTCAGATGAAGAAGGGCGCGCGACCCCCTCAGCTCAAGAGTATCAATGAGATTCCTCGTTCGACTGCTCAGCCCATTACGGTCCACGCACAGCCAATCCGTCACCAGGCCGCTCTCTCCCCACGGACCACTCGTCGCAACATGTTGGCCACGGAGCTTACGGAGTCCCTCCGCCGACAACTCCTCTGGGAGAGACAGCAAAAGACCTCAACCGCCAACGCGGTATTAAAGAGGCGCCACACTTCCCACGACGTCGCCAACTTGAAGCAGTACCCCGAAAAGGTGCACATGAAAAAGGTCGCCGACGAGCCTAACTCCACTAGCTGGAACCACTACTTCGATCGCGAGACTCAGGGTGGCTACCATGCGCAGGGCTGGTAGTACCTCTGATCATCTCTACCCACTACTTGTACAAATTTTGGTCTTCACATATTCAGCATCTTGTCACTGCGTGGCAACATGCTTCACTTTAGCGATACTCTGCATAATGCACGGACACCGGCGTTTTTGTTTTCATTTTTTATTCTCGGGGTTCGCCCGCGACCTTACGACCACCATTGCATCATGACTGGATCACAGGCCGGGCAGTGGATATCTCCACCCAGGAAACCAGCAGGCGTTGCTACTTTGACGATACCACACGGTCTGCACTTATTTACGGATTTTTATTCCCACCATTGCCTGCGAAACAGGTTCATACCCTCGAATGCCTATTTTGTGCTCAACTTCACGACTTATGGAAGGAAGACGGTGTACATGTACTGTTTGAACACATGGCTAGAATCGATGGAAAGCCAGGGCAACCTGGTCCTGGGAGATGAGACAGGGACGATGGGGGAAAGGAGAAAAGCTAAAACAAAAGCACACACAAAACATTAGGAAAAGCCTCTTGCTTCAAAAGAGTACTACATTTTTCAGTAGCCAAATAAATGACTAAAGAAAAGATAAGCACTTTCAAACACTCAATTCGCTTCCATCTGCACAGGACATGAGGTGACTTAAAAGGCTTCCTGCTGCAAACGTTGTCGCCAGGAAGCTTTCCTCCGAATCTCTCCGGGATCCCCCACCCCCAACGCGGTCATGTTCGACCCGGCATTGCCAGATAGGGCGAGGTGGGGAAGAGAATGTGGGAGGAGGATTTACTCCGCGAGGCGAGCACCCAGCCGCCCGGGGAGATGGGGATTCTCTGGACCCCTACGATGCAAGCGATGGATGCATGATGGCATTCTCAAGTTTTCCTTCGCATATCGTCTTTCTTTTCATCACGTCCTGCAAAGCGTTGGGAAATTGGAGTACTTACGCCTTGTGCTTATGTGCGTGTGCGCGCGCATGTGTGTGTGTGTGTGTGTGGTGCGGCGGTATCATTGGCATGCAATGCAATGCGGCGCGGCGCGTCCCCTAGATGGGACGGCGATTATCTACCATAGGGTAGGGTAGGTGTGGTGTAGATAAGCGTAAGTAGGGGGGAGAGAAAGAGCGAGAAAGGGGATGGAGGGGAGGGATGGATGTCTTTCAGACCCTTTGCTGGGGTCGGCGAGTAGCGCGTACACGTCGTATCTAACCTGTCAGGAGTGGGTGGTGAACTCCAACTGCTGCGTGTTCGGAGGAGGAGGAGGAGGGAGCGACGAGAGGGGGCTGGTGGTGGGTTTGGGCTCATGGCACGCGGGAGGTAGTCTTGGTCTTCTCCTGGGACTGTTCTTGGTCTTGCAAAACACGCGTGTCTTATTGTATTGGTTTGTATTGTATTGTATGCGTGTGTGTGTGCGGATTTCGGTTATATTCGACTTGCGGCAGACGACAACTGGATGTTGCTGTGCTCGGGGTGTTCTTCTTTGTTTTCTTTTCTCTTCTCCCGTGCGTGTCCCCAAACCCCGGTTATCTATGAGATACACAATCACATATGCATACACGTGCACACGTACACATATATTCAAAGGTTGCCCTCCCCTGTCGCGCGGGATATTTTTCTCGGGGACAGAGCAGAAGAGATGAGGGGGTATATATGCGCAATTGGTCGGACGGGCAAGCGTGGAATGCAGCCCTCGGGGAGTCTCCGTTTGACGAAGTCACGTTAGTCGCTCCTGGAAAGGACTATGCGGAAGTATGTGGGAGTCGGGGAGGGAGGGTGGTTTAGGAAACTATAATGTCCTCCCCACGGATGGGTGGCTACTACTCGCCATTCAGTAGGTTGGTTGCCAGGAATGGACTTTTGTGGGCGAAAGCTGGAGGTGCTGAGCAACAGTTGCAGCTCTTCACAGAGACAGGAGCGTGTCTGTTCATAAACAATTTCTGCATTATCAGGGACCCCAAAAAAAAAAAAACCCTAAAAACTGCTGTTGTCTAAAGACAAAGAAGGAGGAAACACAAACTTGTCCGCATCTGTCGTCTTGTTGTTGTGCATGTAGCAGTTACACCCACATACTGCCTCCCCCGGTAATCCCCGAGGGCTTCAACAATGCTTAAATTCAGGGATGCAGATCTGCGAGATTCCATCAGGCCTATTTCGATCAGAATATCTCCCCCTAACCCCCCTCTCTTTCTCTCTCGGGAGGGAAGCCTCTAGCGGGAATGAAACGTGTGGGGAGAATATGGGATCGCGAGGGATATCATCGTCTGGTCTGGCATGCGCTGGTCCTCTTCCCCGCAGTGTGCTTCCATACAGAAAGGGTAAGAAGGAGTATTAGATTCCACGTTTCCGACTAACAAACTACATTTTTCGACACACGGCTCGCTTCTCCGGTCACTTCTGTCCGCGTTACCTAGTGGGACGTAGACTTTTTCGTCCTCGGTGGTCGAGAGGGTCATGCATCCTCTCCCGCCGCACGGATGGTGCCCGGAGCTTGTGTGGTAACAAAAGTGCGGCTCTCCTCTCTGATGATGCCTGCTACCGAGTGTAGTAAGCTGCAAGGGGGATGGGGGTGAGGGGAGGGAGATCTGGCAGCTGAAAACACGATTTAGCCCCGCGTTGTGTGCGTGTGTACGTCGTCGCCGAGCTGACCGTATTGCCTCTATTGTACCCACCTAGTGGTGCTGTCACTTGAACTCTATTTCTCAGTGTATGTGTGTGTGTGTGTGTGTGTGTGTGTGTGTGAGCAGCATGGTAAAAACGGGCCTAGGGGTACTTTATACATCCATATATCATCAGTGCTCTGCAGCTTTGTGCATTAAAGAGGCGGGCGGCGTTTCTCGCCTTCTTCCTGCAAAGTCGCCGGTGAGGAGACATTCTCGTTTGGGCCAAGTGGGTGATGTCATGAGGACAAAAGCTCGGAGGCCGATGAGTACGGCTACGTCACTGTCAAGAATTAATGATTTTTTTTTCCGAGAAATGAAATCGGTAAATTCAACACTCCAGTTCGTTCGGCAATCTCCGTCTTGGCCGATGGTGGCTTGCCCCGATTGAGGCTGAAAGATCTTGCGAGGATCACACCGTACGCGCTTTGCCGATCGATGGGTTGACCACCCCCTCACTCCCTGGTCATGTGGCATAGATAAGCTGTAGAAAAACATACGCCTTGCCTTGAATCAGATTAAGCAGAAAAGCAAGAAGAGGGCCCTTGTTCGTCCTGCGGCGGGTGACCCTGTTGACCGAGCGGGATTTGCTTGTCTTGGCCTTCTACGGTGAGAGAGAGATGCAGATAGACTCTCAAACACTGGGGATCTTTTGATCAGAGGCCAGACAGACAGACTCGACAGAAAGCTGATACATTGTGCTTGCCCGCGCACCCAAGTGAGCTGGTGGCCAAACAGCGCAGCAGGTTGCTTCTGCGTCTCCGGCAGCCCTGTGATTCAATGAATGGTGGTGGAATGTCTCTTCCCCGTGGTCCAGCCGTAGGTAAAAGCAAGCAGCAAAGCCAGAGCAAGAAGGGAGAGCGCCTTCCCTCACGGCGGAATTCTCTACAAAGGAAAAGAGAGGGAGGATGCATAAAGTATATATACTCGACATGGTTACACAAGCGGACCTGATCAAGGTGTGGGAGATGCCATCAGAGACAGACATGGGGGTTGATGTTTCAGGGTTAAGGAACATCATCAGCCTCTTTCCTGCATGCCGGTGCACCACACAGACATTAACGTACCTGGCAGCCGGGCGCCACGCTTTTTCAAAGCACTCTCCCCTTTCCCCGGATGATTTACCCGGGACGATGTGAGATGTGCTCCCTGCATGTCTCGCTTCTGCGGGGGAGGGGGGTGGTATGCCCGATGTGGCCATTTCGCGCCAGAGCTCGCTTGCCTTTTCCTTTTTTCGGGCTTTGAAATCCTCAAGGGAGTTTCCGGATGGCTTCCCTGGGGTGCTTGATAACGTGGTGGCTGATGAAAGAGGTGAGACAAGACATCGGCCGCCATGCTGATCATACATACACACATACGCCTCCATCCAATGGGACCGCCCATGGATCTCCGCTCGGGGCCTAGACTGGAGCGGGGAAGAAATCCGGGGGAGTGGGATGCCAGCTTTGAACCCCAGAGGAGTTGTGATTAGAGACAAAAGAAAAAGCCACCGGCAATTTAGAGGGCATATCTGTAATGTCGATCATGAAAAGACAAACGCCTGGCGATCATCTTGAGTTTGTAAGCTCGCGAATGGCGTAGCGTGTCTCGGATGCTGATTCTTGCTGTCGTCTGCTTCTGTGGAGCTGGGATGGCACTTTGCGAAAGTCCTTGTCTAGTCGCAAAATGTGTTTCACTGCACGCGTCGGATTCTTCCCAAGACAAGAGAGTGAGGTATGCGGTCTGGGTGACCTCAAAGGCGCCTTGCTAGCCTCCGAACCGCATAGCAGTTGCCAAAGCTGTCATGAAGTAGATACTAATCTGCTTTGTTTCTGGTATAGACAGCTGTGTCGAGATACCTGGTTCCTTATCTCTGTTGGCAGCTGCGTCCATCCAAGTCACTTGGTGGCTTGATTGCTGTCTGCTGCCAGTCTTGAGCCCTCCATGCCTCTCGATCAACAGGTCGAAGGGATAGGGAAGGGGCGCGGGGGGTTTCTGCCAGTTGTTTTTCCACTACATAAGATTGGCTGCAGTGGGCGGTTCGCCTTGCAGAGGTTTCCATGACAAAACGTTTCCAAGTATAACTCAACCTACATTACGTGGATTGATACAAGAGACAACAGCGCTACAACAAAAACATGCGCAGAACCAGAGACGAAACTAAGCTCTTGCAATCCTATAAAACACGGCTGGCGACAGCCAGAACGGCAGCACAAATTACGTCATGATCGACAGCACTCTCAGCCTGGGTGTGGTAACCAGGTCACACGGCATTTCGATTGCTGGGCGTTACCTACGCACCCCCCGGACCAGGGGGGGAGCGGCCGTTGTGGTGTGAGCGAAGCCATACCCGCGCACGCGCGGGGTGCAACGGGCGCACCAGACCATGGCCAACGACTGCCGCATTTGTTTGTTGCACAGCAGCCAGGGAGATATTTAGTAACCTCGAAGAAATCCCAAAGCGAAGGGAGTGTGCCAGCTGGGCTCTGCAGGAAGCAGAGGTCATGTTACGTCTGCAGGCTGTCGCCGCTGCTTTATCATCACTAGGTATGAGCGGGGGCTTGTATTGTACTCACCACGGGGCTGACTATACTGCTAGATATTGGGGCAGTTCTCTATATTTTCCCATTACCTCTTTTTTTTCTTGTTTTTAATACACCTGTTTTCTGTTCGATATTGTCCGCATACGAAACCCACTCAGCCCTCCTCTTTTCTACGAATCGGAAATGGCCGCATCTGCAGCCGTCTCGCAGGCGCCATGGTCCCCGTTCGAAAATAACGGAAATGTCGGTGAGCTATGCGACGGAGGACACTATATGCGTGTGTGTCACTTGCAGATGCGCCCCCCTCCCTTGCACTGCTCTGCCACGGGCCCCGCGGTCACATCACAGGCGGGGGGAGGGGCGGGGCGCGGCCTCTCCAGCCCAAGCCCCAGGCCGCCGGTGGACAACGCATCGTGCTTTGCATAATCGCGTCCCGTGGACCACACAGAGATGCTGGCCATGTGGCGACGGGGAGAAGCTGGATGAAGCAGCGGCCCGGAACTCTACAATTGGCAGATCGTTCTTAGACACGGCCATATCAATGATCGCATCGCCGATTAGGTATGATCGCGGCATGTACACGACCGCTTCGTGCAAAGCAAGATCTCCTTTGGCATGGCTGTGTTGTTCTGATTTGCCAGGTGAGGTGTCTTGTTACATCTGTGTACGGCTGCCTGGCTCATGATGCCATGCTCAGGGGGCTGCTGATGCACGTAGGGCTGCCGTAGCTTGCACGGCATGTGCATTGTCACGATAGCCGACGGCCCGGTAGTCGTAAGAAGCCAGGTGTGTAGGAACCGTCCCGCGGTAGCTCTCGCGAGAAAAGACAGGCAGACATACAAAGACAGCCCACGTCACTCTTTGCGAAAGGGTGGTGATGGGCTTGTTTCTAGATAGCCGCTAATGCTGACGTGCCGCGCCTTGATTTCTAGAGAGGCTTGTGGACGGGGAGTCCAGCCGGAAGAGTCCAGCCGGAACGCTGCCCGCTCGGAGCGACCCTTTCTGAGCTGGACACGAGCTTTTGGGCAGGACTTAGCTGTGAAGTGCCCAGAGCTGCCGGCAGAACTCGCAGAGAGAGTTTACACTGACTGGCCTCATTGGTTGCTGACATGGCTGGCTTCACATGCAAGCAAGACCTTGCCGGTCCGACAAGATGGCCGGTCTCAAGACGGTGACAATCCTGCTGAGCACAGAGTATGCACAGGCGCCCCCCAAGGCATGCTGCAGTGAGCATTGGGTGGCGCCGGCTCTAGCAGGCACACAGCGTACCTACTCCAAGACGACAGCGGCACTGGCTTGTCGTAGAGGGTGCGCCGAGTCAAGGCGGAGAGCATCGGTCCTTTGCACTGCATATGTCGGGACGACCCCCGACGCCGCCAGTGGTGGGCGCAGCCATCAGGAGCGACGAGAGCCCCTCCCCTCCATCACGATGGCGACACCCTCACGACCCGAGGCTGCCCAATCTTTAAATGGCGCGGTTGCAGCTTGTCGATTAGACAAATGCGCCGTTTAAACCTTGGTCAGCCTCGCGACCCTCACGGGCTGGCACTGCCGGATATGGAATAGGGCTATTTGAGCTGTCCAGTGTTCTGGAATATTGCCGCTTTGGGAAGCCTCCTCGCGGGCCCGAAGAGTGGAGAGGGCTCCACCTGCTGTTATTTCTTTTCTTTCCTTTTAACCCTCGCGTCTTTTTTCTAACTGGTCCGCCGCCGACGGCTGGGCCCCACGCCGGTCCTTTTGCGCGGCCGAGCACTGCCGGCTTCACCACATCCGGCGTCCCGCTCTGTCCGTGTCTGGGCAAGCCGTCCGGAAACCCACCGAAGTTCTCCGCCCACGGCTGGTCCAGTTCTCTTCTCACCACCCTTTCCCACTGCCGGTGCTCCATTGCACTACCACGCCAGCGGAGCCCGCCCCCCATGAGGCTCATGCGCGCTGTTCTGCGGCTCGACCTCGGTGGCCGCTCGGGCAAACAACCACAAAATCAATCTTCACAAGCCTCCCTCCCCCCTCTCAGATCCCTCGATACGTCATCCAGCGGAGACGGGCTCTCTGGGAACACGGCTTCATTGATGACAAGGTCGAGTGTCTTTCCTCCGTTCGCCCGGGGCATTTATAGGCTGGTGCAGCGGTGAATAGAGAGTCATGGTTCTCGAGCAGGAAATAAAACAACCCCAAGCGCTGCACCACGGAATGACCCAATCAGGGATCGGATATATTTGGACAGCAGCAGCACTTGTCATGCAGTTGGGGCTTGTTGTCTCCAAGATGCCCAGAGCCGCTATCCTCTCCAACGGGTTGGAGAGTAGCGCCGGAGGCGGCAGCACCTGGGGCGCGCGTCGTTTGGCAGAGCCCGGAGACACCAAGCGCGTGTGTGTGGTGGCAACTGAGTCGTTGTGGTCTCTGCCCCTTGGCCAATCCAGTGCCGACAATGGCCATCTAGTCATGCAGCTGTTGCCTTTCCCGCGGGCTGGCCTGTGGCGGCCTTGTTGACAAGTGTGTAAGGTGGCATGGAAAGGGAGGGCAGGGCGGAATAAACGGCATCTGCCACGTTCCTGCGGACGCCCCCCGGGGCTTCCTGGGCGTGACGCCTCCTGCATTTCCCAATGTCTGGCCACGCTGTCCGACCACATGCCTTCTGCATCGGTAGCGCTGCGAATAGGCGGCATCAAGCCTGTTCTGAAATCGCTTTTGTGGATAAACAGGGGAGCAAGAGATCCACGGATCTGGTCTCCGTCCCACCTAGCGGGCCAGAATCCCGGTCTCTTACGACATCTCTCGGCCAGTTACCCGTCTTACATACTGGGTAAGCTGACCCTGTCCGCCTCCTTTATTTTTCAAGCGCTTGTATCTCCAGGATACCAAACAAGATAATTCTTCGGAACCGTCACCCGCCCCTCACGAAAACTGATCCGGAAACGGATACGGGGGGGATCACGACTTACTGCCATGGGGGCAAACCACGTTTTCAGATTTCCCCCTGCGTCTCCGCAGGATGCGGCTCCTCCTATGTACCGTGAAAATGAGCCGCAGAGCCGCAGGATGGGGACGCCGGGATCGTTTCCCTTCTATCGCGAACAATGTCGGTGGGGAGCTTCTGGAACGATGTCGGCCTTCGGTATTCTGCCGAGCAAGATCTGGCCGGACAAATAAAGAGACACATGCGTTACGTGTACAAGGGCGTCTTTTTTTTTTAACTGGATCTAGAACTTGCGTCGCAGCTAGATCTATATTCGTGACACAGGGGCCTAATAATGCCTGGCTTACCTGTCGGGGTGGTCTGCCACGGCAAAGCTTGATCGACGGAACTTTGTCCGAGAGCTGATGACTATGTTGCACTGGCTATGCCTCATGGCCTTCTATCCAATTCGCGCCTTTGCGAAGAGATGCCACACGACTGCAACGCTGAGCTCCAGGCCTCTAAGCATGACAGTACGAAAGGCTCCGTAGACTCAGTCATCAAACGCAAAAATTCCCGTACAGACACTCCAAGGACAACTCTCTCGACTGTTGTCCGCCATCGACGTTTCCCCTTGAAGCTCCACACAGGGATGCATTTCATGCAGGACAAATCTCTGAAAGAAGTCGGCCCGGGACCCGCAGCATCCAGGCACACAACGAGGCCCAGCCCACGTCAAGAGACTAATAAGAGCTACGTCGTTCGAGTAGAAAATGATTAAGCCCCCATAGGAAGTCCCCGATAAGTAACAAGCAAGGGCGATCTCACATGCAGAGATGCTGCATCCGTAGCACCCCTTCCATCGAGCATGCGTTGCAGATCTCGTGGTGCTTCTAGAACGGGGGTGTGCCGTGATATGCCGCCCGCCCTTCGACGTGTCCCTCCCCTGGATGTCTGTAGCTGGTTGCTCCTAGGGACGGGACGCCGCGGAAGACCACATTGAGAACTCGGTGCGGGTTTTATCGGAGCCACTCGAGTCTCGAGGATTAAACAGCACTGACAATGCTCCTGCATGCAAGGTGTGGGCGAGGTAAGCAGAACAAGTTTGTCGTGTGTGCCAGCCGCGGTGTGGACCTTGAGAGATGGATCCTGCCTGCTCCGTGCCGTGTCGTGCAAAGTTGATGACAGTCAAATGGATACATAGTTACTATGTGAATAGGTAATTGAATTGCCTTTTATCGCTAGAGTGGATAGACGGTGTGATTTTTTCTGTTTGGCTACGGTTGCCGCGTCAGTGTCGTTCTTTGCCTAAGGTACTGGCGGATACCGTTGTGAGTAGATCTTCTTATTCTTGACCAAGAACCTTGTCTCTGGTTCTGGGAGACTTCATAACGACACTATAGAACGAGTTAGCTTTCTGTAGATGACTTCTTTAACCGCTTTTGTGACGAGATTGGACCCCCGTGCCACTAGATACGACTTTTGAAGTCCCGGTGAGGCTTCTCGGTCGGAGTGGAACGGAACGATATAATATATGGTACCTCCTCCAGTTCTATTTGCTGCCCTGAGATTCCAGAATCCACTTGATGATTTAGGTAAATAAGTCATAAGCTAAACAACTGTAGGAGAACTTGCATGTCTTGACCTGGTTCTTGCGAGATACGGTGAAAGCATGCAATCTTGAGACACCAGTAACTTAGTTCTGTCGGTCCTGTTGAAACGAGTTGAACTTGTCGCCAGACATTATCTCCTGCAGCGTCTTCCCGCGGCTATTTCCCCTGATCTTCCCCCAGCTCGTCGTTGCTATTCTGGGGTAAAAGTACCAGACCACCCACCACCTTGGTAACGATAAAGTTCGAGCCAGACCGTGACGCCTTGCATGCAGGCCTTGCAGCGCTTGCGCGCGCTTTGCTACACCAGACGTTGTTCATCAGCCATAGACCTCCTGCTTTTCGTCCCTGACACTTTTGTCGATCTTCGGGTCTGGGACATTTATGCCACTTTTGCCTTTATCCGAAGGTCGCTTTCCGTTGCTGGCCCATGCTTCTGGGAAATGTGGCTTGTTTTATTGCTTGCCATGCCCCTGGGAACAACGAATACCGTCTCAATATCGACGAATGGGGAGTTGCACCTAGCTTTCCCATTGCCATGCCATGCCTGGCAGCAGTAGTCTTTCGATACTTGTGAAGATTATTGCTGGGCCTCCCTTGCCTGTCGGCCGTGATATTTCACGGAGCTTGAAATCTGGCGGCTACAGCAGTGTCAAAAGGCGGCGGTATGTTCTTCCTCACTCTCGCGGTTGGCGAAGAAACAAAAGCATTGGTATTCTTGAAATCTTTCCAGATCTTTAGTTTCCGTAGGTAATCTTGCAGGAAGATCGTCGGCGGTCCTCACCAATCCCCTCCCTCCTTTGGAGTTGGGTATGTGTCGTTTTAATGGGTTCACATTTCTTGCCGGGAAATGATGTTCTTTTGTGGCATGATGCTTAGGGGAGGCGACTAAAGATGAGTTAAAGTTGAAGCAAGATTGCAAGCTCGATACGGGGCTGGTTTCATTTGATAGTCTTTCCCTGGTCAAATAGGATTAACCAACGCAGAAAATCCTGACCGTAAATGTTTTGGCGTCTCTCGTGTACCGCCCTACGAAAAAAACGCCTACTTCATATGCAAATGCTAATATCACACAAGCTGCACCATTTGTTTGTAGCTGTTTCGAGTGTCCGACGTTGTAATCGAATTATACAACTTCCTGGATATTCTGCCATGCAATCATTGGCGGTTCCTACAACAACAAAAAATTGCGCTATATCATAGTACATAAATTTGCAACACCTTGCTTCCTTTTCCTTATTCTTTAGCAGGAGCATCTTCCGAATCCATGATGGACTGAGCGTCCTTTTCCGCGTCCCTCTCCATCTCATTCTCGTCGTCCTTTGTGAAATTCTCTGTAAACTTGACCCACGGCCCATGGACGAGCCCCGTCCCGGCACCGACCAGTATGCCCAGCCCAGTCGTTGGCACCGCCACGATGCCGCCAACCACGGAGCCGATGACGGTGCCCAGCCCGCCCGCGACCCCGGCGCCGATTCCCCGCCAGTGGCACCCCTTGCACCCACCCCTTCTCTAGCCTCCGGGCCGTCTTGAGGAGCGTGGCGGCCTTCTTGTCGAGCTGCGCTGCCTGGTGGTGCAGGTCTGCCGCGACGCTGTCGTCCTCGGCCTCGTCGGCCTGCTTGTGCAGGTCAATGGACTGCTGTTGAAGCTCCTTGGACTGATCGACGCGCTTCTTGATCTCCTCGGTGAGCCTCTCCTTGTTTGTGGGCTTCTTGGGCTTGTCGTCGTTGCCTGCGCTGTTACCGGCGGCACCATCGGCCTCGGCCGGGTTATTGTGGCTGCTGTCGCCCTCCGCCATGATAGGGAATAAGTACTGGCAGGGGGTTTTACGGGTGAATCTGGCAGTGTAACTCTGCTGACAGAAGTGGCTGGAGAGGCACTTGCAGACTGTCTCGCGGTGGCTTGAGAAAATAAAAATGAGCTGACTCGTAAATACTATATACAGCCTAGTATTGTAAAAGTAGTGTAGTGTGAGGCTGTCACTTAATGTTGGCGTGCCAGTTTATCAGAAACAGGATATGTCTTATGGTGGGGTGGTTGCGAAAGTATGACGTCGCCCCAAGGGCAACTTATCCTTGAATTCGCATGTCATTCGATGCAACCTGTCGAAATAACCACAGCTCCATAATCACGTGTGGTGTGTTTTGGATGTCAACCGCTGCAGCATGCAGGCACCGAGTGCTGCGGCTTGTGCTGTAATACACCAAACGTAGATATTCTCATGGCCGAGGGCACATCGTGAAGCCGATGGAGCTTGAAACTATTTGAAAAGAACCCCATAGTAATCAACAGGCATACAGAGCTCATAATGCTCGGAACCAGGTAAATGGAGCACATGCCAGACGGCGGGAGCGAACACAAGGCTAGCCAATCACGACTGAAGTTTTATCACTTCACAACTCATTTCAAACATACTTGTTGATGTCAGCATTCCCCAGGACGAAAAACTCCGAAGCAAAGCGCCAGATAACACGGAGCCGATAGCGGAAACTATGCCGTGTTGGTTCAAAGACAGTTCAAGAAACCTTGCACGGGAATGCCGCCATGTGCGTTCTGCCAGCTCACTGAATGCATTAAACACAAGTAACCTAGCCGGAAGCTGCACGTAAGAAACTAGTAAGATTATCTGACGGCGAGAGATCTGCCAAGCGGGGTTTTACTCGGAAACTCTGTTGTCTAATGGCGCGCTTGAGACTCCGCATTATCATGGGCCGGACGAACTCCGCTCCTGCCGAGGCCCCGGAATATCCGGCGAATTTCCACCACAACACTTCACAGCTTCACATCGAGACCAAGCTTACCGTTGGACAAGGGCTGCGCCATCTTCATAAGAAGACCTGTAAACTCTGTCTCTAGCCCGCTACACCTCACAAACTCCCCAGCACACCCATTGCTGCCAGACCACATCCGCCTCTCATCTCACCCAAGCATCAACACCATGACGCTCAAGGTCCACCATCTCAGCGTCTCGCAGTCGGAGCGGGTCGTCTGGCTGTGTGAGGAGCTGGGCATCGACTACGAGCTCGTCGTGTACGAGCGCGCGCCCATCTTCGCGCCAGCCGAGTTCAAGGCCCTCCACCCCCTCGGCGCCGCCCCCGTCATCCAGGACGGCGACCTCACTCTCGCAGAGTCGGCCGCATGCGTCGAGTACATCTGCCAGAAGCACGGCGGCGGCAGGTTCATCGTGAAGCCCACCGAGAGCAACTATGCCGACTACATCTACTGGTTCCGTGAGTACCACCCACCCTACCCTATCCGAGTTCCCCAGCTGACACGAGGCGGCGGGGGAACACCAGATTTTGCCAACTCGACCCTTCAGTCCACACTGATGCGAACATTCACCTTCCGCGCCGCCGGCATCCCCGACAGCGACCCGACCGTGCAGCGCCTCATCGCCAAGCAGGGCGAGATCCTAGCCTACGTCGACAAGCGGCTCTCCGAGGCCAAGTACCTCGCCGGCGACGAGCTCACGGCCGCCGACATCATGAGCGTCGTCTCGTTCACCAGCGTGCGCTGCTTCGCCGCGTTCAGCCTCGCCGGCTACGACAACATCCTCGCGTACCTCCAGCGAATTGCGGGCCGCGAGGCGTACCGCCGCGCGATGCAGAAGGGCGACGCGGACCTCGACGTGGACCAGATTACCGGGGCGGCACCGCCGCCGTTGCAAAAGGGTCTCGCGGCGATGATCAAGGAGCGAGAGGAGAAGAAGGCCTAAGGCGGGAGTGTGGACGTCCGAAGGCTGGTTGTGAACAAACCGAGCCGCTGGGCTTTGTAGACTCTTCGCATCAAATGAACAAAACACTGTTTTACTGGTTATCTTTAAGGAGACTCACAGAGTGTTGATAAAGCTTACAACTTTTTTACAACGACTCTCTCCGTAACCGCATAGTTCTGAAGACGGCATCGTGACAGCTTCGAGTCGTGTCTGAGCTCCGATGCAAGGTGAAGTGCTTGGATACAATGACTGCAGCTAATGGTGGGGTGTTGCTGCATGAACCTCGAGAAGTTCATGGCCATTCTGCAGTAGTCTTGGTGCGCTAGCATTCATGCAGTCGCCGTTCTGAGCACCATCCAAGGTCGTCAGCACAGCAGGAGGGGTAACAGGGAACGAAAGCTGGTGGGATACGCTACTCTACTTCTGGGAAGCACAACTTGCTTGCTGTTGCTTGTACGTGGTGGGATCACTCTTGGCGTATTTACTGTGGACCTAACAAGTCTGGCGAAAGGAAAAGAGATATTCGAGCCCGCGGCACCTGCACGTCAAGACAGAGCTTAGCAATGTCCTTGTACGGAGGCTGCCCTCATACGAAGGCCTAGGATTGCGAGATCATGACACTATACTAGTTAGGCTCAGCTGAACAAATGTAAAGAACAGGGAGTCGTTCATCCGCGCGCCCGCTCGAGCGAGCCGCATAAGCCGAAATCAACTCCTACAGATTTTGAGAAGCATGAGATGATTGTCTGCCAACACTCCCAGGCTCAAAACCCTAATCATACAGCCAGCTGCCCGCATTAGGTATAAGTAGACTAATGAAGACTTGCGAACAAGAGCAGCAGAAGCGAATTGCTACTCATCTGCATAAGACAGGATCCATGGGATCGTCATCAAAGCCAGGAAGCTGACGGCTGTGATCACGGCTTTCGGGTTTAAGCGGGTGTACAGATCCGTTACATCCAGCAGCACTTTAATAACTTCCGCCTTTATGGATTTCTCCCGCGTACTTCCGAGTTCATCTTTCGTGTGACGTGGATGAGAGTAGGGTATTTTCAAGTGGAAACCCATTTGCAGCATTCGCCTGCCATCGTCACAATTGACAATATCTTATCTTCTTCCCAACAAGATCACTTCTACATGAAATTCACGGACGAAACTGATAGTAAAGAGCTCGATCCCTCCCAATCAGTCTAGCCATATTTGCACCACAAACCTGCACAGACAAGTCACCCCAGGAAAGATCCTCGGTGCCAACATGAGCTCTCCCCCGACGACTACCCGTCGCTCGTGGCTTATCACCGGTGCCTCCTCCGGCCTCGGCGCCGCGCTGGCGCTCGAAGCCTTATCCACGGGCGCGAAAGTAATTGGGGCCACGCGCAACACCGACAAGGCGCGTGTCTCGGTGCCCGACTTTGAAGCGCGCGGGGGCCGGTGGCTGGAGCTCGACGTCACGAGGGCCGACTGCGAGCAGGTTGTCCGTGCCGCTGTCGAAGCAGAAGAGGTCAACGTGCTGGTCAACTGCGCCGGGTTTGCTCTCTTGGGCGCTCTGGAGGATATCAGGTGAGAGACCTAACTATACCTACATACATGCCTGTGTAGTCGGTCTGTGCCACTGCAAGCTTTTGTTTCGTGGTAGCTAACAAAATAAAAACAACAGCGACGACGAGGTCTCCACACAGCTCGATGCCAACTTTACCGGCCCGATTCGATGCATCCGCGGCGCGCTCCCAGCGTTTCGTGCCCGGGCCGCCGCAGCCGCCACCGCCACAACACCTGGGGCCGCGAACTCGTGCGTGATAGTCAACTACAGCAGCGGCGCGGCGCTGCTAGGTGTGCCCGGCCGGTCACTGTACTGCGCGTCCAAGTTCGCCCTTGAGGGCATGACCGAGAGCCTGGCCAAGGAGATTGAGCCATGGGGCATCCGCGTGCTGCTGGTGGTCCCGGGCGCCTTCAAGACGCCCTTTGCGGACACGTGCATGGTGGCTCGGCGCGGCGGCGAGGCAGGCGTTTCCGAGGCGTACCGCGGGACTCCGGCCGACAAGATAGTCCGGCTCACGCGCAATTTGGCTGCCGAGGGACTTCTCAAGGGCGATCCGGCCAAGGCGGCGCGGCGGGTCGTTGAGGCCGTGATGGGAAGGAATGGTGGCACGGCAGCCGGAGGGGAGCAACGGCCGGGGCCTCTAAGGCTTTTCCTGGGGTCCGACTGTCTCCAGGCTGTGAGGATCAAAATGGATGCGCTCAAGAGGAATTATGATGATATGGAAGCCATCGCCCAGAGCACAGACTTGGACTGAGAGAACCTCGGGATGGTCAGAGAGGGGCGTTGGAATATCAAGAGTAGCCTATGAAGACGTCCTATCGCTCCTTTCATTGATGATCAGCTAGTAGCCATACGTTCTCCCGCGAGGCTAGTTAGGTGCAAAGATTATGAAGAACAAAAGACGTATTCGTGAAGCTGGAGTTTCGACAACATCTTTAGGCCCCACATCCATCTCAGTCCCCTAACCCATCTCCAGGCCCACACCCCCCACTTCCAGACAGAACCTACGTCACGCTAAAGCATTACTCCACCATCAAAGAACCGAAGAATTTTCTGCTCGCCGTTGACTAGAATAGATGAGTTTCTAAGCACTCCCTCCTTCATCAGACACCCCAACAAGCTCTGCAGCCCGGTTAGCTCAATCGGTAGAGCGTGAGACTCTTAATCTCAAGGTTGCGGGTTCGACCCCCGCATCGGGCTCAATTCCCGATGCGCTCCCCTCCACAGGAGCTCATCAACCTTACTTTTTGCCGTTTTGTGTGGAAAGTACGTTTTATTTCCTCCTTCACTGCATCTTAGTCCCTTTCTTCGCCGCTATGTTACTGATATCTTTTCGTATTATCGCGCCGTGTTTTTACCTTTCCATAGGCGAGGGGAGGCGGTCTATGATAGAGTAGCTCTTCTTTCGGGAGATGATTACTCCATCTTTGTGATGTTGTTATCTGTTTCAAACCAGGTGGACGTTACCACCGGGCTGGTACACTTGTTTTTGAAGCCGTGCGGTGAAAGTGAGTATTTGAGACACGGGCTTGAGTTAGGGCTGGACAGCGAGTCGCTCGTGGGTGATTTGTCTAGAAGCACGCAGCTGCACAGGTTGAGGACAAGAAGGAAGGGGAGAAGAAGAGTCGAAGTGCTCCATCAAGGGACTCACCTCACCCCCTCTTCCAAGATAGTGCCCATCATGCATGACGTCCACTGCGTTCTTGACAGCTTTCAACAACGCAAATACTCATCTTTAGAGAAAACCTCTCTCGTTTTCTGTCTCTGTTCTGTGTTACATAACGCACGTAATTCGCTTCTACGGCGGGACCTCGACGACCTAAGATCCGCCGAGATATTCGACATCCATCCATCTGGCACCTACCACCCACCACCAGGCCGTTTTTTCTTCTTTAAAAGTTCGCCTTTTCCGCGAACCGCTCATTCTGCACGACCTCGACCCAGTACCCATCCGGGTCCAGGAGGAACGCGACATTCTTCATCCTGCCGTCCGTCAGCCTCTTCTTCCAGCGGATCCCCTCGTGCTGCTCGAACCGCGCGCACGCGGCGTCGATGCTGTCCACGCTGACGCAGATGTGCCCGAACCCCTGGGGCTCGCTGTTGCCGTCGTGGTACGCAAAGGACTCGTCCTTTTCGGTGCCGTAGTTCCACGTGAGCTCCAGCAAGCCCTCGTTGTGCCGGGTGAAGCCCTCCTCGGTCTGCGCGGCCGCCGTGACGGCGTCGTCCTGGCCCACTGGGAAGTAGCCCAGGAAGTACAGGTTAAACCCGGCCTCCTTCTGCTCGATCGTGCGCACGCGCGTCATGCCCAGGACCTCGGTGTACCACTTGAGCGACTTCTCGGCGTCCTTGACGCGGATCATGGTGTGGTGCTTGGAGGGAGGAGGACGCCAATGTTAGTACAATTCAGCGGATGACATACAGTGAACAATTCCGCACCCCGTCTCTGACCGTCACCGTTGGAAAGGAAATGGGGAATAGCGCTTGTAACTCACCATCCGGTACGTCCCGACGTCCGTCTCGACGCCCTTCTCCGCGGGGTCACCGGCGCCCTCGCTCGCGCGGTCCTGGCTGACAATCTCGACCCAGTACCCGTCCGGGTCAAGCGCGAAGGCGATGTTGCGCATCCGCCCGTCCGTCAGCTTCTTCTGGAACCGGTACCCGGCCTTCTCGATGCGGTTGCACGCGGCCTCGATGTGGTCCACGCTGACGCACACGTGCCCGAACCCGCGGTGCGGCTCCTTGTTACCCGTGTTGGCCGCGTAGCTGTCGTCCGACTCGGTGCCGTAGTTGTGCGTCAGCTCGATGACGCCCTCGCGGTCGAACGTGCCGGCGCCGTGCGAGACGGCGCCCGGCGAGTCGTAGGCGAGAAAGTACAGGTCGAACTTGTTGTCCGGGAAGCTGAGCTTCTTGATGACCGACATGCCGAGGAACTCGTAGAATTTGACTGCGAAGAGTTCGAGAGAATCAGGTCAGGAACTGAAAACATAGGGAGAGGGAGAACGTAGACGCTCTCTGAGGGGAAACTCACCGGATGCCTTTGGATCCTTCACACGAAGCCTAGTTTTCCCTCCCAGCGAAGTGGTCAGTCGTGGGCAAAAAGCATACTTTACACCCACTCATCAACTCGGGTTTGCCCTTCTTCCACTCGTCTTCACATTTCGACTCCCAACGCCCGCTGTAAACTCGGCAGTGAGGGAAACTCCCCCCTCCTCCTCTGTCCTCCAGACGGGACGGCCGTTTTCGGAACTTACATCGTGTGGTTGAGCTTGTAGTTGCTCGTGTTGGTCGCGGACGCCATGGCTGCAAAGGTCCTCCTGATGGGACTAGCTGTCAAGCAGACAATCTCATCTCATCAGCAATTCGTACTGGAAAAACTCCCCTGCGAAGGGACCAAAGTCCGCCACCTTGTCAAGTACCATTGACAATCGCAGCAAAAAGGGGGAACCCAGAAAACAACATCCTTCAGGCGGGAGAAAAGGCAAAGAGGGGGGAACTCACAGATCTGAATTGGTGGTTGAACAAATACCCTCTGTAAGAGCCGTATCCTGCGTAAACCTGTCTGCAGTGTAGTGGGAGAGGCAAACATGTATTGAGGTATCCTCTTTTGGGGGGGAGTTAGAAAGGCAAGGTTTTTAGGTATTCGTCGTCGTCAATTATCTCAGTCCTTCGTGTCAAGAGGAAGCTGCACGGTCGACGTTCGCTTCCGAACGGAATGGGACCTACCTCAAGTATGGAGCGTCGGAATGATGCGGGCGGGGTACGCGTCAGGTAAGCTTCCAACGATGATGCCGACGAAGACTCGCGTCCGCCCCCCCCCTCTCCTCCCCTTCCTCCGAGCGGGACGGGAGGCAGGCGCGGAACGGAGGTGGGCGCGGAACGAAGGCGGAACGGGACCCACATTGGTTTCGCCATCCCGGAACTTTCCTAAAAAACACGGCTCGATACCTCCTCCTCTTTATTTAGTATTCCAGGCCGTTTTTATGCTCGTCAGCAGCTTCGCAGCTTTCTTTTCCTTTGCTTTGTGCCTGCGCATCTTCTTTGTATGACTGAGCCGACTTCCCCAAGTTGCTGGGCAGAGGGATCCTCTTGTTACCCGGAACCACGAACCTCCGTGGTTCTGGGTGACGTCACGGTGTTTTCTGTAGAAATCAAAAGTATTTTCACGGTCTCGCCTACTCCTCAGGTCATTGATTGCACATGATGGCTGGTTCAATGTTTTCCTACAAGAATGCTCGGTTGTTTTTTACTGTACACTACGAAAATAAACAAAATAAAATAAGCGTCTTTGCTTGTCTCGCTAAAACTCTCGGCCATACACTGTCGAGGTACACATGTTGCTCCAATGTGTCAAGTTACAAGCGGGCCCCTTTTCGTAGACACATACAGCCCTTCTCAGACTGCTGATCCTGCAGATAAACGTATACTCCCTATCGACGTGTAAAGATGCCCGCTTTCATGGGCAAAAATCTGACTTCTGGCCTCTTCGCACGGCCTCGCCGACATTATGAGGATGATCCAAAAACACTACGCACGGCAAGGGTGACCATGTTGACACCCTCGTTATCGAAATCCTCGCTGGGAGTCACGAAGAAGGCCAGTGCAATAATAATGTACAGGGCCATCAACTAAGATGAGTGTCAGTTTCACATTTCGATTAAAGTCCGTGGCCGGTTTCGGAGCACTTACCATAGCGCCTTCGAGGTAGTTCGACTTCCCGTCCATGACAGTGTAGATGACAACGAGTACAGACAGGGCGAAAGAGACGGTCTCGACTATGGCACGGTCAGTAAGAGTCCAGGATATTATGGGTCTGGGGACAGGGCGCTTTTCTTACAAGTTTCAAAGTGCAGGTCCATATCCTTGTCCATGATCCAGCCGAGAATGACAAGGAAGGGCGTGACAAACAGGGCGATTTGGATGCTGGAGCCAATAGCAACTCCCATAGCCTAGAAACGCGTTCTGTCAGCATGTACCGCTAGTGGGGCAAATCTTGCATAACTTACCAGGTCCATCTTGTTCTTCACAGCCACCACAACAGCAGTGACATGCTCGGCAGCGTTGCCGACAATCGGGATCAGGATCAGACCGATGAAGTTGCGGCTGATGTGGGCGCGCTCGACCAGGGAGTCGATGCTCTCGACAAGGTAATCGGCACAGATGGAGACCAAGACAGTCGTGACGATCAGGACGACACCGGCTGACCAGGGGCTCATGTGCTCCTCCTTCTCCTCCTCCTCCTCCTCCTCGTCGACATCGTGGTTGTTCTGGGCGGATCCTTCGACATCCGAGTTGCCCTGGGTACCGGACGAGGGTGTCGAAGACTCGAGGCTGAACAGGTTGTGGTGCGTCTTGAGCTGGAAGAAAAGGTACATGGCGTATAGGATCAGCAGGATGATGGCAGTGCCGCGTGAAAGCGCAAGGATCGTGCGCGTCATTGACTCTTTGTTCTCGCCAGTGCCTTTGATGATCATGAAGAGCTACATCGCAGAGTAAAAGTCAGTATGGATATCGCGCCAACGTAGGGCAATATAGCAGGCTCATGCTCACGGTTCCAGGGAGAATCATCGACGCGGCAGACAGAGTCATGAGCGACGAAGTTGTCTGTGCCGTGATGGACGCAAACGACTGCTCCATGCCCTCTCCTTGCTCGTTGTTCATGTTGACGATGCCGCCGAAGAAGAAGCACATGCCCAAGACGAGCAGAATGTTGGAGAGAATCGAGCCAATCATGGAAGACTTGACAACCTGAAGCTGGTCATTCTGAAGCGCAATAATTGAGACCTGAATGGCACAGTGTTAACGATTGCGCCGGCTACCATTCATGTCGCGCTAGCGCACAAGACTGTGGTTCAACTCACAATCAATTCCACAGCATTGCCAAAGGTCGCGTTGAGCAGTCCGCCAAGCGACTCGCCGAGCTTGTCAGAGATCTCCTCGGTCGCAAACGAGAGGACCGCAGCCAGAGGAATAATGGCGAAGAAGTTGATGGTGAAGACGGCAATGGGATCCCATCCCGTCTGGCCGGCTATGATGCCCACGGGGACGGCGAATAGAAGGATGTTGACGGGGCCTGTGAGGATGCCGCGGTTAGTAAGCTGCCATGGTGCGCAATAATCTGCGCCGTTGCGGCTGCGAATGCGACGACTTACTACTCAGCAGGGTCATTTTGGCGATGTGCCATACGTGGGCCGGGTACTTGACCCATACCTTATCGCTGTCCCTACCGGGCGTGACCTGGGAGTTGAAGAAGAAATCGCGCGTCGAATGGCTGCCATTGGCGTGACCGCCGCTGCCCAGCAGCGATGTACGCTCATCCGGTGCGCCGCCGTTCATGCCTGAAGCCGTGTTGGAACGCTTCTTATTGGGCGCGGTTGCCTGTTTGCGGAGGGTAGAGAGGAAGGATGGAATGTCTGTGTCGGGGGCGATCAGTTTCTGGTTGTTGGTAGCAGCATCGGGCGACATGGCAATGGCACGGGTGAGGATGCTGGCGGTCTTGCTTCGGGTCGGTGGACGTTTGTGAGGCTGCACGAAATGGCAGTCACTGGCGCACGGCGAGGCTCGCAGAGACGACACGACGACAACGACAACGACAACGGGGGGGCGGGCAGCAACAAACGCCGAGTCAGGCAATAGGAAGAAATTAAGCTGGTAGGCGCAGCGGCGACGTGACGGCCGGCCCAAGGCTCGGCAGGTGCTTGGCCGCCGGGGCGTGGCTCGCGTGGGCGGAGATACGCAGGCTTGGGGGACGGGCAAGGGGCGGCAAAGGCAAAACTGGCAGGGAGATGCTTACTCGACATTGGCTCTGCCTGGCGGGCCCTCGGCGGATGAGGGAGGAAGCTCGGGTGGGCGAGGCGAGGCGAAAGGGCTGTGGGAAGGCTAATGGAAGCTGGAGGTGCTCGGTACTCTGAGTGTCCTGACTCTGCGACCTAAGGGGTGGCCGACGCGGGCGCGTGCAGAAAAAGGCTCTGCGCTGCGAGAGCCAAGCTTTGCAAAGATTGAAGCGAGCGAGGGCGATCGGCAGGCGCGCAGGCGGGCAGACGATCGATCAGCAGGTGGCAGAGGTCGGGACCGTCTCTTGGGCTCTCTTTTGGGCTGGGCGCGCATATATGAGAGAAAACGTGTGTGTGTGTGAAAAGGAGACAGCAGACGCAAGACGGGAGACGCAAGCAGGACAGAGGTTGCAGGTGAGCAGAGCAGGCGTCGGCGGCGCTCGAACAACAAGCAAGGTGGTGACCTAGTTACAGCGCCGTGGGCCAAGGAACGCAAACTACAGGCCAGGCCCGGGCGAGAGTGCTGCAGGCGCTGGCGTTGTTATGTCATTGCCAAGGCCGAGCCAAGCACCCATGCACCCAAGCACCAATGCTGGCATGCTAGGGCTACGATAGCGTAGTTATTAGCATGCTGGCCAGGTGGCACTCTCTGTCTCTCTCGCTGGGGGCAGAAACTCTAATCTCCCCGGGCGCTGAATCGACAGACACACGAGAAGGGCCCCCAGAGACGGCAGGGCAAGACGAGCAAACAAGGGTCAAGTAAAGTAAAGCAAAGTAAGCTTATCTGCACTGCCTCCTCACGTCTCGCGTCATATTTACTACGCCAAAGGGCTACATAATTACAAAGGGCACGGCTCCAGAGAGCAGCACTCGGTCCACATGGCACAAGACAAGGACCCTTAACTGTGCTTACACTAGCGTAGTAGTTAGGAGCAGCAAGCCACGAGACCGATCCAAGACAACATGGTGAACTCTACTTGACCAACGTCATCGCACCGCCAGCTCTCTCCCTGCCCCCCGTTCCATTCCAAAGCCAGCAGGAGGAATTCACCTCCCGCCAAGACCCGGGCTGTGCACATTGCTCTGCTGGCGCGCTCTCCAGCGGGCATGCCAAGATCAAAGGACTCCTCTCCGCCACGGAACATTTGCTCATCACTCTTCTCACCGCAGCTTGCTTTCTTGCTTGCTTGTGCACCCCTATCACGCCTCTGCGGCCGTGTGTCGTCGTCGTCCTTCCAAGTGCCATGCGCAAAGGGCAACTTGACCTTCCAGGTGGCAACTGATAAGACACTGATCAATTCTTGAACTGACTGCGCACAGTCCTCACCTTGAAACATCTTGAACGTCAGTCCTATGTAGCTCCTGTCACGTCGCGTCTTGCATCGTGACTTTCTGGCTGGCCCGACGTGCAGCATGCACTCCACTCGTCGTGGACCGTTCCCCCACTCTTCTAGAGCCATGGAGGCCTCCTGCCATGACAACGGCAACAACTGCAACTTGAATGTGCACTTCCCGCCAGTCTTGGCACTCGGCTACCCTCCAGCTATGGCTCCTGTACATGTCAGCAGTGAAAGCGACGCCACAGACTGTAACCATTGGACATCGCTCACATTACAATTGCTTCACGAGTCGGCTCCAAAATGAAAAGGGAAAAAAACCTCAACAGTTCTCAAATTAATGCCGTGGTTCCAACCATTCCACTTGCCTCTCACTCCCCTCGCGTCTTCCAGTCAAGTAGCCATAGAAACAGTCTGTGGTGGCCTCGAGATGCATGTGACAAACAAATAAAACACTGAAAATCAAATGAGCATGTGCAGGGAGGGGTAACGGTGAAGAAGGATGTCACAAAAAGGAGTAGTCTCAGTTAAACAAGGTCTTACATGAGGTGAAGCGGATACAAGCTATTCCGAAGCAGAAGCAGAAACGAAAGTGCCTGTCAGGTCATGAAGTAAAGTGACAAAACAATGCGATCAAAACAGAAAACTAAAGGGCGTCTCTCATCCTTGTTAATCATCACTGTTCATCATCATCAGAAGGTCGTTGCCGCCTCGTTGGCGGGTTGTCGTTCGTCGTCAGGGTCGTTTTTCTACATATCGTAGGTCGTGTCTTCGTTGTTTCATCGATTTTCGCCTCATGCCATGAAAGCTACCGTACACAGCCTGGGTCAGCAATATTTTCGTCCATCACGGTCAGGTATGTGAGACTCACCGGCTGTGTATGCCTGATACCACGTCAAACTAGCTCCACCATCCAACCAACTTGGGTTGAAGTCTCTTCTCGTGAAGAACTGCCATGCAGTATTGGCATCAATAGTCGCCAAGTTGCCGTAGAGAATTCCTCGCCAACCGCCCTCTATCCGGTCGGCACGGCCCTGGTTAAATAAGGCCGACCATTCCTCATTAACAAACTGCGACGGCCGGGTGTATTTTGTGCTGGGCAGCAGTGGAAGCATGTGGATTCCTTGGATGTACTCGAGGTTCATGCCGAAGTACGTCGTGTGGTCGATCTTGTTCTCAAAGAGAATACCAGCCACCTTGTTTCCAATAAATTCGGGAGGCTGCACATTGTTGTCTGCTGTGTACAGGTAGTAGTGATTCAGTGATCTTGACTGGATGGCAAGCATGAGATTGCCACTACACCGTCGAATGTGGCGCGTGTTAGTCACGCTGAGCGTATCATACATGGTGTGCTGGTGCAGCGACTTACCGTGCTTCCATACTGGTATCTTTGACAGTCTTGCCCCACATCTTGATCGCGTAGGCATGCATGGTGTCTTCGGAGCTCGACTCTTGGTCCTATTTCATGCATTAGGAAAAGTCTTCTAATCTTATCATAAAGGTTGTGTCGAAAAATACAATCTCTACTTACATTGCCGTCGGCAGTTTCGTAGAGCCCATGGGCCCAACTGTGCCCATGGTACCAGTCGAAATTGCGTGAGACCGGAAAGTACTTATCTGCAGTGGAGGGATTTGATATATCCCTGACCAAAGTGTTGACAAAGTCGATGTTCGTCTTCGTCATCCAGGAGGGATCAAGGTATCCGATGATCGCGGCAGTCAGCACAAAGTAACCGTAGTGGAAATGATGATCGTTGTAGAAGGTGTTGCCAAAATCAGCTCCATTGTTGCCCGTCGTGTATGTTGCCGATGAGACAATTCCACCCCAGGCATCTACACAAGCGGTCAGCTGATTTTTCGTTATGCAGAGCAACCAGTACTTACTTTCGTAATAAAGCGGGAAAATCTGCTTGTTAGTTGCAAAGCGATTGAATGCAGCCTTGAGGCTAGCTAGTCCGGCTTTCGCTGTAGCAGGGTCTTTGAGCAGGTCATTGACGGTATAGCAGATGGAAGCGAATTTTGCGAGAGCCTGAATCTCTGTAAGCCGAAGTTATTCAAAACAATGAAAGCATCAACTCACCTTGCCTGCAAAGTACATGGAGTCTTGATTGGTCTGGGCATTCATATCCTGCGATATCTCTTTGAGAGCAACCGGGCGAATGATTTCGATTGCTGCGTTGCTCAGTACTCTCTTCGGTCCCGAGCTCGGATCCCAAGGTGCAAAGTCCATAGACACAGGCATGTTAGGCTCCACCATGATCCAGGAGTCCGCCAGCACTGCTTTTGCGATTCCCTTTGTTGTCGTCTGAAGCCGGATCTTGTCCTGTACAGCGCCAGCTGTTGCCTTGCTAAAGCTGGCAAGATGATGAGGAAGCGCGTACATGAGGAGCTTCGTGTTCTGGTCTCCAGCTTTCTCGAAAGTAAAGGTATATGTGCCACGCTTGCCATTAGCAGTACCAGAGAGAGTGACCCCCACGGGGTATGCCGCACACGCTGCATCGAGAATTGTTTCGGCACCACCAGGGTCTTTGGCGATCTGAATGAAGCCTGTGAATGGTGTCGCCGACCGGGCCAGGCCGTTGTTGATGACTCTGAGGTCCAAGGGATTACCCGACTGGGCATATGCGTAGACGTGCCACACCTTGCCGTTCTCGAGGTACATTGTGTACTTCGTCACGCCTGGCTTAGGCGATTTATTGGAACGCGTGACCGTCTTGAAGAGAATACCTGTCGAAATAACTGGCGTACCTGAGTGGTAGACAGCCGTGACGTACGCCATCCCTTGCACGAGTGGGAATGTTATCATGGGCTGCGCGTTGGGATAGGCGTGTAGGTTGACGTTGGCTGATTGCGATTTCAGGTTGTCTGTTGTCAACGTCGCTGCTGACCCGAGTTCGACTGCCGACAGGCACAGAGATTGAATGCCGACAGGATTGAGAAAGTATCTTGCTGCGCCCGTTTCCGCTTTACGCTCACCAAAGACTCGCTGGTTGGCTTCGATGTGCGATACACACATTCCCCAGCTGGACGTGGCTCCTTGGCCCTTCGCCCAAGCTACTGAGTAAGGGTGTACATAGACCTGGGAATTCTGATTGCCGAGGAACAAATTGCCATAGAACTTATTTGTTCCAACAGGGCTTGACTTCTTCACGCCTTTGCGGGGCACAGGGTGGTCATTGCGGACCGGAAACATGTTTGAAGGCGCATTTGTCGCAATAGGTGCGGCGAAGATATTCCTCGGGGTTGCAGTAGGCTGTGCCATGGTTGATGTTTTCGTGGACGTAGCCGGCTTAGTGCTGGTCGAGGAGCTGCGCGTGGTGGTTGTGAATGTCGATGCTGGAACAGTGTTGCAGGAGCAAATAGTAGCAGGCGCAGCGACTGGCTCAGTGGTAACAGGCTCGGGTATTGGCTCAGTATTGAACGGTTGACAGGTTGGTCTCCCCTCAGTCTCGAGGCTCGAAACACAAGTGCCGCTTGTGTTGGGTAGTGGACCCGTGGATGGAGGCAGGACCTGATCAACACCACTGGAATGAGTGACCGTGATCACTGCAACAGGCGAATAGCCCTCCCTGTACGAGCTGGCAGGTGTGCCTGTCTGCGGTGGCCGCACAATTGTTGTCTTCGTCACCGAATGGCCGCTCGACTGAAGGGATTGGAGTGTCGTGATCAACGATGACAGCGCTCCTGGCTGAGGCTGACCGACGCTCGGAGTTGGAATAGACTGAGTTATGATTGGCGTAGGTAGAAGAGTGAGGGTTCGTGTCCCGACAGGAGCGTAGCCTGCGTCGTATGGGTTACTTGTAGAGAGGCTTTCGTTGATGTGCCTTCGGCGGATTGCTTCTCCTTGTGGGCCGTCATACACTGCGGGTGTGAAAGGCAAGGGTCGCAGATCTTGCACAGGTGCTGACAAAATAGGTATGACCTGGCATATCGTTAGTAAAATATACAAGAGTGGCATTTTCATGTCATGGGACTCGGGGAAAGTCGTGAGTTGTCTCTTAGCGTGTTGTGTCCAACTGTGGCACGTTAATTTGTCACTGTCAAGCCTGGTCATGCGTTGGTTGAGCTACTTCGAAATGTGACCAAATCGTGCTTTGTTGTCGTAGGTTGTGAAGGGCGTTTGGGTGGTATCGTATCGTCTTTTCGTGATTCAGTTTCGTCGTATATCGTGAGAGTGAAATAAAATTGGTGTTCCCCAAAAGAGATGTAGTATTTGTCGTCGTTGGATATTGTACCAGAAGAGCTGTGCCGAGCGAAGTGATTGTAACAGTTGGATGCCCTTTGTATTGTCCAGCAGGAAGCCTATCCACGCGAGGTTTCTTGCTAAGGAATGGCGGCGGTCGACCAGACAAAAAGACATAGTAGGTTGCGCTGTGACATGCGCAGGCATCCTGCCGTCGTGGCGAGAAAGTCGCGGAATGAAGTGTCTCGGTGTGTTTGTGGGCCTGCAAAGACCGCTTACCTGAATTACCGGGCCTTGTCAAGAATGAAACTTGCTGTGTTGTCGAGATGCGAACGTGAGCCACGAGGCGGACGATCGGGATGATGAGTTGTGTGGGATGAAAGGCTGTAGTGATGCTGTAAATTGCACGATGTCAAGGCGGGTGTGTGTTGTAGTTGGCTAGAGTTGGCGGTCCGAAACCCGCAAAAAAGCCAAGATGGGGTCGTGTCGTCTTTGCCTGGTCTCACCCAGAAGAGCCGGGCCAAGCGGCATCCGCAAATATTTTAGACAACTCGGAAGGCTCGAGCGTGGCGTGGCTACCAAAAACGTTCTACGAACACAGGCATCGGAAAGGGCAGACGTGTGGCACGAAGGACAGGACGGCAGTGTAAGTGCCCTGCTATTGAGACAATGACTAGGTCGTTTCGTCTTCAGTTCGAGACCTGTCTCAACCTGTAGCATGAAGTTGCGCCGAAATCATCCACGGGCAGTCTACAACGGACCCTCGGCCGAGGTCAACGATAATGGCCACGTGGTTTTAGAGCGATAAATGATGAGACTATAGTAGGTATTCTAGATCATGAGTGGCAGAGCACGGACAGCCTGCCGGTTGTCACCCGTGATGCTACTCGAATGACTCAGTTGAGTAATGCTGCTTGAACCAGGGACTCTTTTGGACATTCGATTGTTTAAACCTCAAAGGTCATCCTGCTGCGGGAACTCCTGAATCTCAGCTATCTCTGTGTCCGATTTTGCTTTCCGTCACGCCGCTCCCGACTGCGGCTGCGGTGTCGTCGTGCCGCCTTGGCCTCAGATGTGCTCTCCTTGCTCTGTTTGCGCGTCTGACGCCGCTCTTCTTTAAGGTAATCAGCACGACACTTGCGAAGATCCTCGCTGCTCAGCTTCCAGGGCTGTGCCAGGTACTGGTTCCGAAAATTACTGATCTTGTTCCAGAACTGGACCTCCTCCTCTGTGGACCTGATGACCTCAATCTTATGGACTTTGAGCTGTTTTTGGTCTCGGAAGATCTTCACGCTGCCCTTGATGACCACGACCATGCCGACTTCGTACTGTGACTGCGGAGGGCCCGAAAGTTCGGAAAGTGCGGCTGCAGCATGGCCGTCTGCAGAGTGGTTCGAGCCCTGACCGTTCACAGTGCCATTGGCTTTTGGTGCCGGGCGGCTCGGCGCCTCAAGGGCGCATTCAATACATTGCCCCGAGCTGTCGTCTATCGTGTAGACGAACCGACCCCAGTAGTAATCCACGGCAACGACCACGCCAGCAATGCGGACCCAGGCAATGGGGTGGTTAGAGATGAAGAATATCCCTTGAGCTAAAGACTCGTACAGCCGGCTCTGGTCAGCGTCTGGAGCATGTGTATGAAGACACCGGACTTCTCGGGGGGCCGTGTACCTTGGTGTGCATCCGAGGCATGCAGCTCGTGGATATCGACAATCCGTAGCGGGCACCACTGGTCGATGGTACGGGAGAGGTGGAAGCAATACTGTGGATAGTACACGCTTAGCTCACTACAGGTCATTGCATTTTCGATAGGGTTCGCATCGCTCCAAACAGCAATGCAGCCTTGGGTCAAAGTGTTGCTGGAATGGGCCTGAGCAGGGAAGTAGTGGTTGTCGGGGTCGTCGTCGTCAGCTGAGTTGCGTAATCGTCGAGTGAATCAGAACTAGTTTGACGCGTCAGGCGCGTCCAGTGCTTGCGGTGAGGGGTTCGGTACTAGAACCGCCTCGGAACCCACTGCATCCATTGAAGCTCGGCGCCCCCGCACTGCCCTCAGTGACAAGCCAAATTGGCGCCCAGGGCTGGCTGGCATGAGCTCGCCACCGCCAAGCCAGTCCTCAGGGATGTCTCAGCAGTCGGCTAGACGACCGATGAATCGTCTCCTGCCGAGGCTTGCGCCCTGACAACTCTCAGATCACCAGAGCCCTTACCAAAGAGCTATGCCATGTGCAAAAGAGACAACCAGCGCGGCACTAGACTAAAACACGGCAAGCCTGGAATGCTTTCCATGGCACATCACTAATCACCTTGACTGTTGGGATTTCGGAAGTTGTCTACATCCCGCTCTGTCAGATATTGCCTGAATTGCAGTATGGATGTATGCTGCCAGCTCCAGATTCAAAAACGCCTTGCAGTATGTGACCGACCAACGCCCAACGAACTCAATTTCAAACGCTCGGGGAAACAAGTTTTGAGCCTACTTCCGACCCTTCTTCAGCTTGGCGGCCGCTGCTTGGAAAGCCTCCTCGGACGGTTCGTCATCGTCTGCAACTCGTTTTTTGCCCTTGCTGCCCTTCTTAGGCGGCGCTGCGTACTTGGCCGCGATGCTGTCAAGGAAGCTGCTCTGGGCTTGTTGTCGGCTCTTCTGGTTTCCCTGAATGAGCGCGAGCAGATCGGCTTCCGAGTCCTTCTTGCCCTTGCCCTTTTTCGCCCCTGTCTTGTTCCCAAACAATTTGTCGTGCACTCCGAGCTCCTTTGCATACTCCTCCGCCTCATCACCCTCGTCCTTGGCGGCTTTTATCCTGGCATTCTTGGACTTCTTGCTCTCCTTGGTGTACTTTGTGAAGGCGGGGACGTCCTCGTTGGCAATGGCCTCGTCAATGGTGGCGCGGAACCGCTCGTCGTCCACCAGCACGTCACTGAGCATGACCGTCTCGTAAATTGCATCCATGTCGCCCTCAAACTTCTCGTATGCTGCCAGCAGATCGTCCTTCTCCTCTTCTGAACCCTTGTAGATCTTGGCGAACCTGTCGATCGCATCATCGGAGACGGAGTCTTTGTACTGCTCGCGGTAGTAGTCTGACCAGCTGAAGCCGTTAGAGTCCACAATGGACTCGGAAGTCGAGCCAGTTTCGTCATATCGCTTGCGACGTGCGGGGTCGGACAGTATGGCGTAGGCGAGGGCGATGGACTGAAACTTCTGGTGTGCTTCCTCTCTCTCGGTAACGGGGACCTTGTCTGCAAGTTGCACAGATATGTTAGCAAGGTTCATGCTTTTAGAGGCTCATTAGCTGGTCACCGGATGTGCCTACCCGGATGATGCTTGAGGGCAGCCTTGCGATAAGCCGTCTTGATCTTCTCAGCAGGCGCAGCACGCTCGAGGCCCAGTACCTCATATGGGTCGATGGCGGGAGGCTCTCCCTCGAGCAGGTCTTCTGGTGAGCTCATCTTGGCTGCATGGGCGTGTGACTATGAGATGCGATGCAAGTAGCAGACAGAATACTGCTAGATGCAGCGTAGTTGATGTTTACTTTGGTTGTGACGGAGTGATCGGTGGGTGACGCGAGAGACGCGTTAAGCACCTCGGGCGCTATAATTCCTTATCGCAGCGTTGATAACAGCTCTCACGGAAACTTTGGAACACTGAAGCTCAGTACTGCAGGGGTGCCATCCGGAGCTTCAGCTGCGTCACGATTGGAGTTTAGGGTAAAACTACTGGGTCAAAGTTGTGCAGCAGTCGCCCTGTGAGCCTTGTCGTTTCTATCGGACCTTCACACATTCAGATTTATTGTTTTAAGACCGCCGGTGCCCGCTATCCATCTTTCAGTCACCGAGCTGTTGGTAAACTACGTCCTACTCAAGAAACCTTCTAAAAGGCCCTTCCCAACACGCAGACCCAGCTCCTGCCCCGGTTTACTCCCTGCCTTCATGGCAGCCCAGACAAAAACAATGGACATCAAACCCGGAGATCACGAGGCCTATATGCGTCATGCCTTATCCTTAGCCACAAAGTCACCGCCAAAGCCCACAAATTACCGCGTGGGTGCCCTCCTGCTCGACGTGGCCAAGAATGAGATTCTCGCCACGGGCTACACTCTCGAGCTGCCGGGCAACACCCACGCTGAGCAGTGCTGCCTCGAGAAGCTGGCGACAAAGTATGCTGTTGACCCTAGCATTCTCGGACAAGCACTCCCTGATGATGTGGCGATATACACCACTGTCGAGCCGTGCTGCTTGAGACTGAGTGGGAACAAGCCCTGCGTAGAGAGGATATTGGAGGTTGGTAGCAGCAAAGTCAAGACTGTCTACGTTGGTGTGCTTGAGCCGAACACCTTTGTGAGCGGAAATTCGGGGAGCAAGAGGCTCAGCGATGCAGGTATAGAAGTTGTTCATGTACCTGGTCTAGAGGAGGAGATACTAGCTGTGGCCACGGCTGGCCATGTCAAAGACTCTTGAACCTTAGCTAGATACAAAAGAGACGATCTGAGGCCACAAAATCCCAACGATATCTTCTTTTCGTTCCGCCGTAATTGGTGGCCTGTATTCTGTTTCCGTCCACGGTCGAACTTGATGCGTTCTCTTGTGGTGCCTCTGCTGCTACTTGCAATATTGCCCAATACATTGGCCAATACTGAGCAGAAGATATTCAACGGTCTCCGCTCCGACGTTCTTGCTCCCGTATCGTACGAAGCTTGGCTAATTGGTGGCATGCTCCGCAAAGACCAGCTTCACTTCGCCAACCTGCTCACCGCTGACGAGCAACTTGAAGTGCATAAAACCAAGATCGTCCTCGGCCACGATTATAACATCGTATCTAATTTTGTACCACTTCTCTCCCTTGTACGGATGTCTCGGGCTCGACTTCCTCTTACATGGGAAGTCTTTGAGGTTAATAGCTTGCAGGTTAACCTCAATACTGCCCACTTTCTCAACGTCTAAGCCAGAATTAGTCACGACTTGGATACTGTCATAGCTATCATGTCCAGCTGAAGGTCTCTGTTCAACTTACTCGCTCCAAGATAGTCTGGCGCAACAGCCATAGCAGATTGGTACAAGGGTATTGTATGCTTCCGATTGCACTTCCCGGACCGGGTGCTGGTGAATCCAATCATCTTGCGCGCCCTTGATGTGATTGTTTCTCTCTTTAAGCTGTAGTTTAGTAAATTGCAAGCTTGACCGTAGATGTGAGCACATACTCGGTTAATTTGCCACTCCATCCGATTTGGAGTTCTTTTGAACCCATCGAACCAGTCCACGATGGCTGTACTTTCATCATCAATGCCTTCTCTGAAACCCATCTGCATTTCGAAGCCTATGTGATACTTGGCTTTCTTCTTTTGAACAAGTGGACCTTGCAAACTGCGAATCGTAGCGCCGACATATAGCCTCCCAGCTTCATAATTTGTGATTAGCAGCGATTAAGACAGCTCGTGTTTATATTCGACGAGGGAAAGAATAGGTTCAAGAACCAGTTAGATAACAACAAACTCACCACTTCTCAGGATTAATGATGCTGGCACCTGGCACTGTCTTGCACCAAGAATAGAGTGTCTTAAATAAGTAGAGCGATTCTCCGAAGCCACCCACAAGTATGATCGTCTAGGGAAATTTCAGCACTTGCATAGACAAACCTCCTGTAATCTAGAAAGAATACCTTGATTTTGATGCCTGAGTCTGCCTCTGAGGCTTTGATTTGCTGCTTCAAGAGCGTAATGATGGTCTGTGACACGGGATCGAAGAGAGACAGCATATCGGCGCTACAAGCATTGTAAGTATATGCCTAATAAGTCATTGGCAAGTGACACACCTTGTGAGCAGGACCTCCTGCTCTTCTGCATCATAGTGGCCGCTACCCTCTGCTTTAATCTTGAGGAATATTCGGTAGATTTTGTCAAACTGAGATGATCCAAAGTTGCGCTTGTAGTAATCAAAGGCTTGCATGAACTTTGAATTAGCTCCTTTCCTATCAGCCTTTACCTCGTCGAATGACTTCTCGAAGTGCGTCTGCATGAGGCCATGGACACGATCAATGGTTGTGGATCCACATTTTCCGCCTACATTCATCAAAATTCGTTAGTGGCTGTGTAGAAACATAGTTTGGAGGCATTCTGACCTTCGCTGACGCATGCTTGGTCAAGAACAAGTTTCGGCTGAGTAGCTCTGGTGACGTATGATGCCAGATACTGGGTCATCGTTAGTAATGCAGCTTCTGTTACCAGCTTCTGTTACCAGCTTCTGTTACTAGCTTCAACTATTTATGACTTACCACTGTACCGCCGCCACAATCGCAGACAAGGATGCCATTGCCAGGCTTGCAAAGTTTATTAGTTCTCGTGGAATCTTCGAAAGAAAATTGAGGGGCTTTGGCCTTACTTCGATCAAGTGCTGGTCATCTTGGAGAACAAGTTGGCTCAGGCAAGAAATAGCTGCGGCTTCAGGTTCCTTGATCATGTGAACAGTATCTCCCGTTCTTGAACCAAATCCAGCTTTGCACGCTGCCTTTCTTGTAGCCTCTTGTGCTCTGACGGACCACATAGCATGCACAGTGAACCAGAACTCGATGGCTGTAACAGCCAAGATTTCCTTTGATGTCTTTCCCGCCAGCTGTTCCATGACGTGAGCATATATATGAGTCATGTAGTCCGCGAAGACCTGTTCTGCAGGCTTCCACACGGGAAGTGTCAGGATGCCGCTGCCATCGACTTCTCGAAGTCTTTTGTCATCGAATTCAGTTGCTGAGGCGTGCTTGTCAAGCAGCAGCTTCGCCCAGAAAAAGGCTTCGACGCCAGGCTCAGTGTTAGAGCCCCATTGATGTTGTTCGCCATAAGTGATTTTGCTAGGCACTTGCTTCTCAATGGAGTGAGCTCCAGAAGCCAAACCGTTATATCCCCATTTAGTGATCAGGAAGACATCAGAGGCGTTCTGAGCATCAGACCAGGCGTAGCTGACACCTGCTCATTGTTAGTGTATACCCCGTGTGTGATGGTGTAGTAACATGCCTGTGAATGTCGTACCGTAGTAGATGCTGGCGATGAGCTTTATTGCCATCTTTGTAGACGACCAGCCAATATTAGGCTGAAGCACAGAGATGGATGAATCCCGTTGTGAATTTCAGCATGCAAAATGAGGCTGGAGGAAGGAACTTTGATTTTCAAGAAATCATGAAGTTGGTTTTAGAAGAGCAGAGGGTTGTAGTTTGGGGCAAGCAAGCAACCAACTAGGGCAGAATCAGGAGGAGATAACCAAGATGAATAGTTGTGTATTCAATGGCTGTACGTGTGAGGTGAAAGAAGTATATTGCTGTTGCTTGCCGTGACTGCTGCCCGTAGCGTGTGCAGCAGTGGCTTGAATAGGACATTGTAATATCTGAGAACAACAAAGGGCAACAGTGAGAACCAGCCTACACCACGGACTTCTGAAATGCTTTTCTAGGCAGGTGCAAAGACTGCAGAACTTCTGGAAGCTCCCGGCTGCATCGGCCTTCACTCATGTATCCATCTCCACCTCTGTATCCATCTTTACTTCTGCATATGCACTCCTAAGCGAACAATAGGCGACGTACCACATTCAACTTGTCACGAGAGCATCACGAGCATTTTCCTCAGAAGGAGCGCACTGACTATACAAAATCCGGCAATGCTTCCTACAGAAGCATTTTACGACAACAACCTGCAGGCTTCATCCACTCTCCAGTGACTGTCGTTAGTCACATACATCGACCATCTAATTCCGAATGGGAGAAATATCAATCATTCAAACGACCGACCGAAATATTGCGCAGCCTACAGGGTTTTCAAGTTTTCACTTTCTACCAAGTTCAGCTAAGCTCGTGCTAGCTTAGACATAAGGCTCGCCAACTTCGACATGGAGAGTAACATGAAGACAGGCAAGATGAGCAGCTAGTCATATATCTCACCTTGATAAAATTTAACTGACTCGCCAGTAGAAACTGAGATCAAGTTAGAGAGCGTGGAAGCTATCAATAGCGCCTCCAGCGCCCTGATTCTTCCATATCAACTTCGACCCTTCCAGATCACCGCCGCGGGTCAACAACACGAAGGCTCAGCCATGCTCAGACTTCCAGGCGTCAATCCTGACAGCAATTCGCTCCTCGGCACCGATACTAACAACAATGGCCAAGCCAACATGCAAGAAAGACCTCGAACATTCTGGTATCCACGTCTTCCAAATGGCGTTCGGCACTTGCACGACCTCGCACAATCGAGAGCATCAAGCGCCATGCTCTACAATGTCTACAACGGCGTGAAGCAGGCATGGGAGCACAGGAACAGAAATCTCCACCAGTACAATGACAGAACCTGCAACCAGATTCGGTTTCTGCAAGATCGCAACGAATCACTCCAAGACGCAGATTCAGTTGGAGGAACTGGAGAAAGCCAACTCCAATCTGAGGGGTAGAGCGTCTCTTCACAGTCAGAATTTGACTCGCTAGAAGCGATCTATTTAAGAATGGAGAATGCGAGAGCAGCAGCTCGACCAAGAGATCAAGAACCTCCAAGACAGTTTCGGCACCCAGGAGGACAAATTGAAGGCTGCCCAGAATGCTGCAAAGATCATTATGGAGCAGAATCGCTCACATGCCATGTCTGACGATGACATTCGCGGGAGATTGGCAGCCATGGCTGCGGATTGGAAGGATTGGGCTAAAGGGTATTCTCACCGGAAAGTTCAAACCATCTTGTCGCTTCTAGACGGCGAGCTCTCAGAATTTACCGAAGCCATTAACAGGTTTGCAACGTCAGGAGAGTCGCAGGTCCTCGAGACTCTGTTTCACGGAGCACGGATACGGGGAACGCCTGATCTTTTGCTTAAGCAATGTTTGCTGAGTTCATCGTGTCTCAGTTATTCCGTTCCCAGGACGCAGTTCTTATGCTGGTGGCAGACCAAATAGTCTCAGATTCAGGAGAATTCCCCGGCCCGCTGCCCAGCATCAGAAAGCTATTGCAGCACTTGAATACTGGTTCGTCTCACTCAGAGTTCCCGATCTACTAGATGGATCTGACATGACATGTTCTAGTTGATGAGAAGACTGGCAACCAAATCCGAAGCACGATCGTTCGTACCCTCACACAGCCGGTGGCAGGAGCGCACCCCGCCCAATCTGCGGCAATCGGCATATCGGATCATAGCCGGACTCGTCTCAGTAAAGAATTTGCCGAGATCTTTATTAATGGTCCAGCACGATTCCTGCTGAAGAACACCATGAATGAGTCTGCACTTGACTTGCGGAATGGCCAATTGACCGAGCTTTTTGAGATGGCTTTCGAGATGGCTGCTCAGCTCTGGAGCCAAAAGTCAAAAGTCCACTGCATGAACGAGGAGTTCTTCGAGGATATCCCGATGATTTACACGGAGCCTCACCAGTTTCAGATGCGCCTCGTGGAAGACGACGAGGCCGAGTACCAAAAACTGCCCTTTGGCATGGTCATTCAACCAGCCATTGTCGCTGTTGGCACTGAGGATGGAGAACAGTATGATAAGGTCACCAGAGTCTGGCTCAAGGCTCAGATCTGGCGTGTTCCTCACTCTACTGAGTGAAGCACACTTGCTTGCTACAGTCTTTTAGGTCACGAGTTCCAAGACGGAACGTGGCGAGGGCCGAGTTGCGCTACAGTGCTGCCAGAGGCTATTACCAGGCACTACAGGATAATCAATAATTTGTGCTGATGGTCAGCTGCTTTGTTTCGTCAATACGAACGAAGACAGAGCACGGTTAGATCTCTAAGCATGGAGCGCTATTCACGTTTTCTCAAGAATACAAGAAGATGAAGAAGAAACCGTTTGACGTCAGAAAGACGAGCACTAACGACACAAGCACATGGGGAATCAGATGGCGCGCTTTGAACTTTGTATCTAGATTATAGATATTGAAGCCGTTTCTGACCGCGAATTATTATCGCCATGCGTTTACGCTGTGTTACGCAAGGATACAAACTGGTACTGTGATGTGTTCAGCCAGGCTCAAAAGCTGCAGTTCGTCAATCACCGCAGGGTGAGCCCCGAGCGTGAAAGATTGTATCCTTCGCTTGCTGGACATGCTCCCAGGTGATAGTCTTGATGCAGATGATTGTGTAAGTCCAACCGATAGTAGATCTCAGGTCTCTGTTAGGTTTGCACAGACACCAGCAAAGCTTCGGAACACAATCCGTGCCCAAGAAGTCTGCTGCTTGCTGGTCGAAATGGCTCCCAGCCCGCCAGTCGGCGAACCTCGCACGTGGATAAGGAGGCTGTGTTTGGAACAGATCTATTAGCATGAAATGCTGTTGTTTTCTCAGGGTTTCTCGCTCTGACTGCTTCACTCTTGCGTAGATCTCGAAGACGACTTCTTGTTGCTGCGCATGACACTTTGCAGTTTGGTTGAGCATCTCGCCGACGCGAAAGCACGTTCGTAGTACAGTCTGGCCTGAGATCCCGGGTACCTGAGCCTTGCTGCTGACTGTTGCTGGGAATGATGGTCGAGCGAAAGGTGACATGGTTAGTCCATCGTTGTGCTCCACCTCGGCGGAAGACACGCAGCTCTGAACCGATCTTGCGACTTTTGGGGCTGGTGTGATTTCCGACGTTGCCAATGTGCAGGCCGTGTTCCAGTCAATGTCCTCGTCGAACTGATCTTCGTCAGGCGCGGCTTGCATGTGATCAGAACCAATAGATGACTGTTGCTCAGGGGTCCTTATTGCAGATTGAGAAGCGACGTCCAACATAGAAGAGCCAGCGACAAGTGACCGTGCATCAGCATTATCGGGCGGGAGAGTGATTGTGCTGTCTGAACTTGCGGCCCGGTTCGTGTCAGTCAGATTTGCAATGTCTACAAAATCTGTGTCAGAGAGTCCCTCGAGAGGGAATTCGTCGACTTCCTCTTGCACCCGAGTAGATTTTACAGGCGTTTCAAAGGCCGGCAAGTCTGGATTACACCACGACATGATGAGCTTTCTTTGAGATCACAAGTGGCAGCGTGAGATCACACAAGCTAAATCGACACAGTCGACTGAGTGATGATAAGGGGACAAAGAGAGACTGCAGCCGAAGCCGTATTTGATGCAGAATTTTCAAAATTTTCTTGCGTTAGAACGACTCAATGCCAAATTACAACGTTGAGCAATAACGATGGGAAAGAGCAACCTGACCACCAGAGGCCTCAGGCACGCAGCCAATATGACGTCATTTTTGCTCCGATTCTCCGGCCTATCTTGCGAGAGCCAGAAGCAGAAGGAAAATAAAACACGACAGAATGCATCCATCAATTAAGAAGTGGCCAGCTTGAAAGAACAAAATCGAGAAGCGAACCGACCTTGGCATTCGTGGATGCAATTCACAAATGCCGATGTTGGCGTTCAGGTGGGGGCGGGGTCAAGCATTGAGGTCGCATGGAGCTCTCTCTGCGTATCACGCCGGGAAAGAGCTCGGTTGCTGTCAAAGGGCGTTCTCTAGCTTTCAAGGCTGTGATGGCTTCAAATTGAGTTAGAATAGCCTAAATCTGTTGACATCCACGCCACAAAGCTCGACGTTCCTCGTGCATCCAAGCCCAGCCCAGCTCGCCAGTGCGGGCAGTGCCGTTCCCAGTGGCTTAAGCCTAGACGTCATAGCTTCCTCCTGGCGCACCATCGTGGTACTTGTCGCATCGCACATCTTCGGAGCAGTGTGACGCTGAAACTCTCGACAACGATCTTCACAACAAAGCCAGGCTAATCTCGCGCCGAGGCCATTGTGCGTGCTCGTTTGCGCAATGTTCTCCCAGGTTGGTTCAGTCGCCTTCGCCTGCGCTGTGTCCCAGCGCGCTATGCTCACCTACACCACAACAGAAAAAACCATATTCCGCCGTGACGGTCACGGTCGAGCGCTTGACTAGCGAGCAGTATGAAGAGGATGACCTCAGCGGCATCCCCGATCTCGTCGAGGTCATCAAGCTTCAAGGCACCGGGCCAGCAGAGGCTGCGCGGGCTTTGCGCAAGAAGCTCAAGTACGGCAACGTCCACCGCCAGATCAGGTCGCTGGTTCTCCTGGACGGCCTGATCCAGAATGCAGGGCCTCGCTTCCAACGCACATTCATCGACGAGCCATTGCTCGAACGCCTTCGAGTCTGTGGCACCTCTGGCCTTTCGGAGCCTGAAGTGCGTAAAAAGTGCTCAGAGCTGTTCCGAAGCTGGGCAGTTGAGTACAAGAGCACCCCGGGGCTCGAAAGAATCGCCATTCTGTACAAGGTAAAACAACCACCACGCTCACTTAGTGCTCGGGACTTCTGCTTATACATAACCTATAGGAACTGCCGAGGCGCAAACAAGTAGTGACCCAGGATAAGTCCAAGGTTCTGCGAGAGACCGAACAAGACCCATTTCGGGACTCCGAAGACGAAGCCGAACAACGCAATGCTCAGACTGCGAGCCCGTCCCGGGCTCAGGCCTCAACCTCAAGGCCGCCGGCCAGCGCTGCACCAGCTCCCGCAAGCCATTCTCGAGCCCAGTCAGGATCTAGCTCGTCATTCTTTGGCAGCTCGAAGGACAAGAAGAAGAAGGACAAAGACAAGAGCGAGAAGGCAGCACGACGCCCGTTCAACCTCGAAGCCGAGAAGGAAGCTATGAAAGTGTCGATTGCAGAATCGTCTATTGCTGCAATCAATTTGACAAACGCTCTACAAAGTATCAATCGCGAGCAGCAAAGAATATCCGACAACGAAACTGCAGTCGAGAGATTCGAAGTCTGTAAGCGGCTGCGTCGTAAGATCCTTCGCTATGTGAGTTCACCCAGGCTCCCAGCCCGTCTATTGTTTCCTATGTGCTAACGGCCATATCAGGTTCACCACGTGGAAGATGAGCAGTGGCTTGGCGGGCTTCTACACGCCAACGACGAACTTGTGCAAGCCTTGATGACGTATGAGCAGCTCGACCGCTCTATCGATGCTGACAGCGATTCGGAGGACGAGCTTGCAGAGCAAGCACATATGTATCGTAGTAAGTCATGCATGCGAATGCATAGCCCGCATGTACGGATACCGGCAGGTACTGATGACTCGTTGCACGTACAGTGGCCACGGAAAAAGGCAAGGCGCTGTTAGCAGCCCAGGGAACCCCGGTTCAAGAGACGCCTGACGTGTCGGAGCTGAGCATTGCAGCCCCATCGCCCCCTCCGCGACCGTCAGCGCCTCCGCGACCTTCTGCTGCGTCTAAACCGATGTCGGAAACACGCTCACCACCTATAAGGGCACCTGCACGGCCACCTGTAGAGGATGATTCGGCGGATGAAGACGAGAACGATCCATTCGCAGACAGGAACGAAGTGGAAACACCGGCTGCCGAACGTGGGGAGCCTAAGTGGTAGCCTTGTTGCTGCCTGGCTTGAGACTTGTCATTTTCCTTCTCTAAATACTTCTCATGCACAGCACGTTTCAGTAGCTATTTTCGTTGTCAGAGAGGCCGATAAACATGGTTGACTCAGAGTCTTGTAGGCTGATGTGCGCTTACAATTGTCGCTTGATTGATCCACAGGCATATGCAAGCAAGCACCACCAGCCCAACAACGGGCCCAGGGGTGCAGTACAATGTATACTGCCAAGACCGAGTCTGCCTTGTGTGGTCGTTAAGGCACGTCTGAACACATTCATCGATGAGTTGCCAACTAAGTCCTGGCACACCTTCAGCTTTTCTGTCCACCTTGGCGCTTGCGGAGCAGACACGTCGTTCACTGGCAGGCGGCCCAATTTTCCCCGCGCGCACGCGCCAGCCAGCTCTGAGCAAACATTGACATGCAGGCATTCCCACTCCACCTGTGGACCTTCCCTCAAACACCATCACATTCGATTGCCATCTCTCTCCCTGAATGCGCAGCGTCTGTACTGTGGTCCAACATCTATCGCCGGCACGTCCTGTCCCAACGCGTCTCCAAGAATCCTTCGTACTCATCCGCGCGATCCTGACGCTTGTGTCTTGTGTGCTCTGACCTCTCGACTCTCTTCGAAGCCCTGACAACTCAGGCGGCGAGCCTCGCGTGCATCTCACAGGCACAAATCATTTCGACACCAGGCAATTCGTGCAACCATCTGCTCGAAGTTCACTTTGTGAACCACTGTCGGCAGTGACAGACATCTAAGCTTGCTCATACTGGCTGTTAATAATAACGACATGTCTCACAGCCTTTTCTCTCCACCGGGGTTCACGGACTCACAGCACCACCTAGGCGGCATGGATCTCAATGGTGGCAGCCGCCTGCCTGGCGACCCAGCTAGTCTTCTGGATCATTATCTACGTGTCGACACGGAGAGACAAAACTTCTTACAGGCACGTTTCCTGCACTCCCCTGGCTTGCTTCATATATCACCCAAAGTAGATCTTGAACGCAGTGTACAAACCTTCGTGGTCCGCCCTTGCAATCTGGTCACAACTTTGCCAAGATCCGTGACGAGTGTCGACTTTGCTAACATGTATCCGCAATGCAGGCCATGATAGAGAAGATCAATTCTGATTCTCAGAGAATCCAGGAACTTGAATTAGATCTGGACGACCAAAGGAGGTCAAGGAGTGGATATCAGCAAAAGACTGCTGAGCTCGAGCGCAACCTGCAGCTCTTCGAACGTCGCATAGTCAGTTCTCCAGTCATCTTACCATTTGTTTGGGCAGAATTCTGACACAAGACCTTAGAACACGGACGGTTTCGTAGTGGTTCTTATCGACGGCGATGGGGCCAAGTTCAAGGATGACCTGATCCGCGGTGTGGCTGATGGTGGCGAAAGGGCTGCGGAGCATCTCAAACGAGCAGTTCGAAAGCACCTCACCGACTCTGGCTCCAGACACGAGGATCTCCCAATCCTTGTCCGAGTCTACGCTAATCTGAACGACTTATCCAAAGCATTGCGCATGTCTCAGGTCGTCCCGAATGATGACTATATGCGGATCTTTGCGGAGCAATTCACTAATAGCGGCGCTGAGATCGATTTCGTCAACGTCGGCAAAGGCAAAGAGAATGCCGACTCAAAGATACGACGTGAGTGATAAACGTCACT
Organism: Microdochium nivale; assembly: GCA_026745475.1. Taxonomy (NCBI): domain Eukaryota; kingdom Fungi; phylum Ascomycota; class Sordariomycetes; order Xylariales; family Microdochiaceae; genus Microdochium; species Microdochium nivale. Next base: position 2,030,331 of record JANTFD010000006.1, on the reverse strand, counting down.
TATAGCACCGTTCTCTCATATGGGAGTTCTTCTACTAACTCTTTGGCGCTACGCGCAGGCATGCTTAACCACTATCACAAGAACCTTCAATGCCAGAAGATATTCCTTGCAGGATGCTGCCACGACAACGGATACCTCCACGACCTTAGAGAGTACAGAGGGGCTGCCGAGGACAAGCTCGTGCTAATCGAAACCACGACAGCTGAGCCAGGCTTCCGAGCTTTGGGATATCCGTTGGTCCACTTCAGCGAGGTTTTTCGCTCGGAGCCGCTAAACAACGAGAGCAAGCGAACTCCCATGTCTCCACCTGGATTGGCAACAACCCAGTTCCAACGCAGCTTGATGAGAACATCAATTGATGGGCAATCCGCTCCGTTGATCCGACCCGCCCAGACATCCTCAGCTGCTGAGTATCAGGCAGATCCGTCGCCGCCACAGTCTAACTTTGAGAGTAGCCCAACGACGGCAGCGTCATCTCCAGTCACGTCCAGCAGCGGAGGTACGAACACTGTCAAACTTGCACCACCTGCTGCTGCTGCACTTAGCCCCAAGCCTGCCCTCGTAAAAGCGGTCAATTCAGCCCAAGGCGTAGTCACATCCGGAAATGGGGGCACGTCGATCAGTTACGCCAATGTGGGAGGTACCGAATTCACCAACGTCACCGTCAAGTCGGCCAAGTCGAAGAAGGATGCGAGGGTGAGGTTCTGCAATGCAGACGGTTACCGCATCGACCCGCCCGCCCAGCGGCCGGCGCCGAACACGCCGGCGCAGAAGAGCTACGGGGAGAAGCAACTCAAAATAAAGCCGTCGGTATTCTGCAACGACCACTACCTCCGGGGCCACTGCCAGTGGGGAGCCAGCTGTGACAAGACGCACAACATGGAGCTCGCGCCCGCCGAGCTCGCCATCCACCGGTACAAGGCGCGCACGAGCCCGTGCCCGTTCGGAGCTACGTGTGAAGACTATGGCTGCTACCTCAGCCACCACTGCATCCGCGATCCGTGCAACAGCGGCGAAAAGTGTCCTTTCAAGTATACCCGGTCCGGCGATCTGCATCTTTCCAAGTCAGATCTTGTCGTAACGTGAGTCTCGTTGTCTACCGTGCTTGCAGAACCTAGTGAGGTCAGCCGACCAGTAACTAACAATACATATAGCACCAAATGGACCGAGGGTAACGACCTACCCGAAAAGATTCGCAAGTGAGCAGCATACTGTTCATGCCCGCGTCGCTCAACAACAATTTAATGCAGAAACGGACCACCGACCCTGTAGAACCTCCTCAATTTATGTATGGAGAGGCCAGTTGTCCGGAAGCGGGAGAGAGATTTATTTATTTATTTATAAAGATGCCCGGCTCGTATGCATCTTGGTTAGCTTGTCGATTTACTTAACATGTCGGAGGAAAGAGTGCGCAGATTCAACATCTGCACCGTGGCAGAAGGCCCGATATGGAACGGGCCAGTATCGGCTCGCTGCTGACGTATTCCACAACGGATACGCAGCTGCACGAGAAGAGAGATTAGGGTTCTTATTCATATCATCGTTTCTGATTGTCTGGATCTACTACCAATCACACTCCTTTACCCTGTAGTCGTTTATCCCACACGAAGCTGTAGCTCTGGCTCGAGGAATGAAGAATGATGTGCGCCACCCAAGTAGGCCAGCAAGCGATGACAACGTCCGCATGCGTACGTCCGAAATAGCATTCGCTGGTGACCGTGACACCACGATCGTCTGCAGCGCACACCCAAGCACCGTTGCACTGCAACCCCAACAATCACGAATGCTGACACGGGCGGAGACAATCGGTGTCATGTATATAATAGATACTCAAATAAAGCCTTCCAACCATTACTGAATCATCGGCCTGATGGTCTAGTGGTATGATACTCGCTTTGGGTTAACCCTTTGGTTTTCTACTCGGCTTGCGAGTGGCCCCGGGTTCGAATCCCGGTCAGGCCCTTTTTTTTTTTTTTTTGTGTGAAACGCTTGGCTCGCCCATCATTTTTGCTTGCTTATTTGCCTCTTCTGTCTGGTCCGGTGCTGGCCGCCATTTGTGTAAGCTGGGATGGGTGGCCATTCTTGCAGCTCGGAATATCAGAAATTGGGGTTTCGACACCTCCTGTATGAATCGATGATATGTTAAAAAATGCTCGATTCTGCCAATACGCTTTTGCATATTTGAAGTTATTCATCATCATGTGGCTCTCCTCTACCCAGGCACTGGCCAAATGGTTGATTGGCATGGTACTACAATCTCTCACACTCTCCGTATCAGTGGTCGAGGCTGCAGAGTAAGCAACATCACATGCGGCTTGGTAACAGGGCGGACCGGGCATTTGGCCCCACGCGGTCCTCCAGCCAAGCGCGGATGGCCTGCTGGCCGCGTTCGGGAATCTCAAAGGAGTCCTTGTTCCCACCGACGTCCTGCACCTGCACTCTCCGCATGGCTTCCTCATTTGCCTCGTCGTCGCCATACCACCTGTACCGCTCCCCCATCTCATACTTGGTGATACTCCTCCGCATCAGGCTCGTCAGCTCGGAGGCCTGGAGGGCGAAGCTGTTGGCTTCTTGTATGTGCTTGCCGTGCGACCCTACGCGACGCAGGACTGGTGGGGCAGGCGATGGCGTGGTGTGCAGTAGCAGCGCCTCGGGGATTTTGAGCGTGGAGCTATACGATGGGAAGATGAGTGGGTCATTGGTCGGGATGTCGAGGGGCCTCGTGATGGCCAGTCGCGTAATGAACTCCTCATGTGCCGCGAGGTCTTCTGCGTCCGATTCTGCGTCTTGCAGCCGCCCAGAGAACGGTGGGGACGGGCGAGGCAGTGTGGCCGCGTAGACGGCGCGACTTATGCTCTTGTTGTTCGTCTCGGTAAAGGAAGGCGGTGCCAAGAGCCCCGGGGTATGGAAGTAGAGGCACGGACTGGCAAACTGGTCAAACAACTTCTCGGGCTTTGTGAACAGCGCCTCTGCGTGGTTGCCGAGCTCTCGGAGCTCTGGGTCCTCGGACGGGATAAACTGGGTGAGCACGTTACCCTTTTTCCTGATCCGAGGTCTGTAGATGTCGTGGTTAGGCAGGAACATGGTCCAGTCGTAGACACCGTTAAAGGCGACGCAGCCCCGGACGGCTATGCGGTGGTGGGGATAGTTCCCGGTCATGGCCAGCGACGTGGCCAGCGATGCACTGAGGTAGGAGCCGCAGACGTAGACGTTGCGGCGTTTGTAGGTTGGCGGTGCGAGGTGTTTTATGAGCCATACATAGGCTGTTGTGATGTCGTGAGAGGGCGTGGGCCATTGCAGGTGCTCAGAGGGGAAACCGGCAGAAGGAGATTCCGGAAAGGATTCCCATGGCGAGAAGCCGCTCCATCTGTAATTGATGACTGCGGTGGGCAGATCACGACAGAAGGCGGGCAGTGGGAGCGGGTCGGAGGCAGAGCTCGTGGAGAAGGGAGGTAGATAGATGAGTAGGGGAGAGGCAGAGGGCGTATCGTCGATGTTGTGCAAGCTGGCAAGAGGTCAGCCAGCCGCGTGCGTGCCAGCAAGCAGGCGGGACTTGATCAGAGAGGACTCACTCGACGTTGACACTGCTGGCCAGGCCGTAGCGGACGGGGATGCGGCGAGGCACGGCGGCGTGGGAATAGCAGCGCCGGGAGGGCAGCAGGGCCGATGGCAAAGAGAGGGATGCGCTATGTCGCATCCATCGTGGCATTGTGCGCGGCGACGGTCGTGATGCGCCTGTGCGATGTAATTTATCTCGAGGTTCTGGTGGACCGGGCGAGTGAAGAGCCTAGCTCTAGAATGACACAGAATGGGCACCAGTGCCTGCAGGGTGCCCAGCGGAAACTTGGGAAGGAGCGCCCCCCGCCTGGCAGGCCCCAGAAAGCTTGATTCCAGGGCGGATCTGGTGCTTCAATTACTCTAATCAGCTGCCTGCAGGCACTGAGCCCTCTCTGTTTGACAATGGCAGCCCTCTACGTCACGGCCTAGGCACATGACATTTCTCAGACCACCATCCCGTCCACCATCCTGCATCTCCGTTGCAGCACCACGTGCACATCCATCCCCTCAGCTCCGCGGCCTTTGCCTACGAGCTGCCTTCTGTTAACCTGATGCCTGCCTCACCTGCAAACAACCGGCTCGTCAACACCAACACCAGGCATCATGGATGATGCCGACCTCGGAAAGCCCATCTCCGAGACCTGTCAGGCAGTCGACTCGAAATCCCATGGTCAAGATGATGCCAATGAGCACGATGGTGCCTCCCAAGTCGAGGACGGCCCTACGTATGCCTACGCCTCCGTGGTAGCACTCTGCTGTTGTGTGCTTGACTGACCATCACCGTAGCCGCTACTGGATCATCTCGGCTGCGTTTCCCATGATCGCCGGCACCCTCGGCCCCGTCGCCTCGGCTTTCAGTATCTGCGCTCTCGTTGAGAAATGGCGTGTCGTGATTCCTCCTGGGGCGCTCATCACCGACGCCTATCCCATCCCAGACCCAGACTGGCTCTACGCTATAAACGCCGTCCAGCTCGTCATCGCTCTCACCGCGAACCTCTTCCTCCTCCTAAATATGGCCAAGCGAGTCCGCTTCTCCATCGCTCAACCCATCACCATAGCCGGCTGGTATCTCTCTGCCGTCTGTCTCATTGCTCTCCTGGCCACTGCAAGCGGCCCACTTCAGGATGTGCAGACAGACGGCGATATGGTGTGGTCGCAGGCCTTCTACTACGGCCTCTTTGCCGCCATCCTGTACTTCATCGTCGCCTGTTTGATGTCGATCACTATATGGGGCGCCAATTCTGGCCACTACTCAAAGGAGTTCAAGCTCACACCGAGTCAACGAACCCTCATGCTGCAAACAATCATGTTCCTCATGTACCTCCTCCTTGGCGCACTGTTGTTCTCAAAAATTGAGGGCTGGGACTACCTGGATGCCGTTTACTGGGCTGATGTTACCCTGTTCACCGTCGGCGTAAGTAGTAATTGGAGCTGCTGCTTGGGTCTCTACGCCTTTCACTGTTTCTCGTTCTCCGCTAAGACCTTGATAGTATGGCGACTTATCTCCGTCTACCACGCTTGGCCGGGCGTTGTTGATGCCATACGCCCTCATTGGCATCACTAGCCTAGGTCTTGTGATTGGTTCCATCAGGAGCATGGTTCTCGACCGTGGCAAGACCCAGCTGGATGCCAGAGCCCTCGAGAAGAAAAGGCGGCAGTTCGTCCGGCGTCTACTACGCAAAAAGCAACAAGGCATACTCGAACCGATCGATGGCGATGCCCTTATTGCGTTTCCAGAACTAAAAGGCAAGCAGCTACCGCGGTCCGAATTTGAGCGCCGGGGCGCCGAGTTCACGTTGATGAGGCGGATACAGGCGCAGGCGTCCGTTCGTCGCAGATGGACCGCCATGGCCGTTTCGACATCGACGTGGCTGGTACTCTGGCTCGTCGGCGCCAAGGTCTTTGAAAGCAGTGAGAACCAATGGCAGGGCTGGAGCTATTTTGACGCCTTCTACTTCTGCTACACAGGGCTGACCACGATCGGATATGGTGATCTTTCTCCCATCTCCAACGCCGGCCGGGCCTTCTTTGTCGTCTGGTCACTTCTTGCACTTCCCACAATGACTGTGCTCATCTCTAATGCTGGCGACACGATTGTAAAGCTAGTCCGTGATGGAACACTCAAGCTTGGCAACCTGACAATCCTGCCTGGCGAGATGGGATTTTCCCGAGAGGCCAAGATGTTCCTCAACAAAATGACTTTAGGCCTGGTGTCTGCGCCCGAGGACGACGTCGAAGCCTCCCCACCAGGCTTTTTCGGCTTCATGGCGAGGCATCGAGAGCACGACTCCGACGCGGATGCGGATGACAACAACGACAACAACGAGTCCGCCGAGAACACGGTTCGGGCCCGGCGGGATAGGCTACAGGAAGCGATGGACGAGCTGGACCGTCTAGAGAGGGACGTGATACCCGATGGAAACCTGTCAGACCACCGTAAACTAGAAGATTATCCAACATCAGCAAACCATCCACACAGATCTCGTTCCGAGTATCACCTCCTCCTGATAGACGAGATCTGTAAAGTGACGCAGCATCTTCAGGAGCAGCCAGCACGGGTGTACAGCTATGCCGAGGTATGTCTAAATTCCAGAAATCCTATGATCCTGACCCGTTTGCACATTCCGGATACGCCATACTGACGCGTGTTACCTAGTGGGCATGGTACCTGCGCCTCATGGGCGAGGACGAGGCCAGCGCGGAGACACACAAAGCGCCTAATCCTCCAAAGAAGAAACCAACCCTCCTCAGGAGGATCATTACGAGGACAACTAGCACAATGAGCCGCAATATTAGCAGACCGAGCGAAAACAACAAGTATGTCGATGCTGACGGGAACGAGGCCAAGCATGAAGAACAGCCACCTCGCCACGCCACTGCAGCTAGCGACGACAATGACGGCGAGCAACATCCCGCATATGTACTAGACACTATGCGCCGCGGCAAGACTGCATATCACCGCAGCCACGTCCACCACCAGCAACAGAAACACCCAGACGGACAAGAAAGGACGAAATGGAGCTGGGTCGGCTCCAAGTCGCCCCTCCTCGACTCCCGAGAGGAGGCCGAGTGGATCCTCGACCGCCTGCAGGCGAAACTGCTCAAGGAGCTCCAGGCGTCGGCCGCGGCGCAGAAGCAGGAGCAAAAGCAGGACCAGCGCGCGGGTCGGGGATCCGAGTCACTCTCCGGGCCCGGAGCGCGGTTCGAGGAGCTGCAGAAGGAGGAAGACCCGATCGCGGAACGGACAAAGTAGCGCCAGCCTCGTGATAGATATTGGTGTGCTAAGCGGAGCTTTCTTTACTTAGCCATTGCTTGGACTACTGGCTGCCACCATTGGGGGGCGAGAGCCCCCTTGCACATATGTATATTGCTAGACATCACAAATCGCCCAAGAACGAACACTCGCCTAACACCTGTACGATTCGGCCTCGTGTCAGTCTGCTCATTAATAACACGCAATAAAACTAGCCTCCCTGATGTCGTAAGGTTCCACGAAGTGACAGTTTTCATAGTTTGTATGTTGATGTCGGCAATTTCTCTAATAAGCACAAGCCTCCCTAGTAGCAAGTGTGTAAGAAAATCTATCCCAAGCCTTCCAACGAAACAAATATGCCCGTAATCTTTGTACAAAGAAAAGGGAACCAAAATCAGAAAATTATATAACTGTATCGACGAAATCAATTCTTGATCGTTTGCAGGCAAGCCAAGGCAAGGCTCTCGTCCGTGGCATCAAGAGACACGCTCGCTGGGGGCCAGGTGCCTACTACTTCCTGCGCCAGAAACCCCCACTCTTCTTCTTGTCGCCCTCCTTCTTGTATCCTTCCTCAAGGACGTTGTGCCGCCCCACAATGGTAAGGAACACCTGGTCCAGCGTCGTCGGGGTCACGCTGTAGTGCTCGATGCCCAGCGCCTTCTTGTTCTCCTCGAGCAGCACGACGAGCCGGCCGATCGCGCTGCCGTCGGCCCTCGCGGCGGCGGGCTTCTCGTTGACCCCTGCGGATGTCGCATTCGCAGGCGCAGTCGTCGCCGCCGACGTCGTAGGCGCGGGCACGGCGCTCGCGGGGATCGAGAAGCGCATCTGCCCGTGGTAAGTCTTGCTCTCGACGTCAACGACCCCGGGCCACTGGCGCAGAACCCACTGGCGCATGCGCTCCATCTCGGCGTCTGTAGAGTGCGGCGCCGTCGAGCTGACGAGGTGCACATGCAGGGCGTCGCCGAAGCGCGTGCGAAGGTTGTCTACGGTGCCTAGGGCCAGCATGCGCTTGGCTAGGATGCCCGCGCGCGTCGCCAACGCGTCGGCCTCCTCCATAGAGTGCGTCGTCAGCAGGATGCACCTCCCCGGCACGATGGCGCCTAGGGTGCGCCACATGATGCGCTTCGCGGCGGCGTCGAGGCCCGACGAGGGCTCATCGAGGAGCACGACCGAGGGGTTGCCCATGAGCGCGATGCCTAGCGAGAGCTTGCGCTTGTTTCCGCCCGAGAGTGCGGCTGCCATACGCGTGGAGAAGGCGTTAAGGCCGACGGCCGCTAGGACAGCCTTGACGTTGTGCTCAACGTCCGGGACGCCGCGGATGCGGGCGTAGAACCGCAGGTGCTCAACGACCGTCATGTTGTCAATCGCGTCAAACTGTGGGCACACGCCCAGGTGTGAGCGGGCCGCGGCGCGGCGCCGCGTGATGGACGTCTTCTCGAGGAGCACGTCACCACCACCGCGGGAGGGCTGGATATCGCCGCGAATCAGTGAGATGGTGGTCGATTTACCCGCGCCGTTGGGGCCAAGAAGCGCAAAGACCTCGCCGTGCCGGATGCCAAACGTGACGTTGTCGACGGCCGTGTTTTTGCCAAACGACTTTGTGAGGTGCTTGACCTCTAGGCCGTCCGAGTGTTGCTCACCCGTTGCTCCTGTAGTCGTAGTGGAGCTGTCGATACGATCGACTTCCTTGGCAATTTCCTCGTCTTGCTCCTCACCTTCGATGGCGGTAGTTTGCGCACGCCGTCCCACGTACCGCCCAAGCATGCGGCTGGCGCCGCTGTCGTTCCAGAGCAGGAAGAGAAAGAGCAGAACGGACTGCACAACCAGGAACAAGATCGGTCCACCAAAGTACAGCATGCCCGAGGGGTTATCTGTGTATGCTTCGCCGGAGCACGAGCTGGAGAACAGGTTGAGGGTGACAAAGAGCGCGCGCACCAGGGATCCAACAGGGAAGACCGCCGAGAGGACAAAGTGGGCGATGAGGATACCACGATCAACTGCCGGGGGAGGAGCAAAGATCATAATACTGAGATATGCAATCAGGTAGATGAGGAAGCCGACAGCCTGGCTACCCGCAGAAATCGCATATGTCGCCAGCTGAGTTCGGCAGTATAGCGAAATCACGTAGCCAAGCAGGATCGTGGCCAGTCCGTACAGCATGAAGACTATGAACAAGTAACCGACGTGGAACCAGACGGAAGAGGCGCCTGCGAAGATGCCAATAGTGAGGGCTGCAGATACTAGGATGAGCCCGAAGTCGAAGATTGTGTGAGCCAGCCACAACGGGAAGGAGCGCACGCCGTTAGAGTACTGCAATCCTCGGACATTGCGTCTCCTCTCAATATTCGGGTAGAGAGCGAAGAAACCGGGAAACGCCGTAGCAGCCAAGCCGAAGTACACCAGGAGCTGCAGAGCGTTCTGAACTGACGACACCCACTGGCTGTCGAATCGCGCGTACGTCGTGTGGATGGTCATGTTGGCCATCATCATGTCCAGGGCGTTCAGGCCAAAGACTCCAGTGAAAACACTGCCAAAGTTTCCGTAATAGCTCAGTGTCGGCGTCGTGCTCTGACCACCCGTCCACCAGCCGGCAGGGGTGATGTTCTTACGGTTGACCTCGATATATTGGTTGAAATCAGGTAGCGAGTCCACCAGATGAAGGCTTTTCGTGAAGGCCTGCACTGCAAGGTTGGACACGAGGGGGTTCGAGCTAAATGTAGGTCCGAAGAGGTCGCGCAGCTCTGCGTCGCCGAATTGCGAGGAAGGCCCGCCTACCATGAACAGATTATTGTAGAGGTCCTGGAAGGCGGTTGACGTGGCCGTGTTCTTCGGAGGTGGCTGGCAGCTGACGGGCGTCGAGTCGCGAACATAGAGCTGCGTCAGAGCCGCAGCAATGACTGGGATGAGGAACGCGGCGACATAAGGGAACCAGTTCTTCTTGAAGACAACGCAGCGCTTCAAAATGAGAATCCAGGTCTGCTTGGCGAAGCCGATCGGCTGCCCAGCTAGGAGCTCGAGGTCTGCCTTCTCAGGGCTGTCCGAGTCTTCGGGTGTCGTCCCTCTTTCCTTGGATGCGATGCCGCTGACTGCCGCAGATTGGATCTTACCAGCGGCTACCTCGTCCCTCACTTCCTCGGCGACTTGGAGGAAAGTGTCCTCGATGGTCGGACCAGAAAACTTGTAGTCCGTGATGCCGCCCGCCTCGAGTTGACGGATGACTTGTGCCGCAAGCTGTGAGCTTGGTGCGAGGTAGCTGATTACATCGAAAGAGATCTTGCGGTCAACGCCCTCGACATTGGGAGCGTTCTTAACGTCACGCGCATTAAACACATGGACGCGGTAGCCTGCTCCAGACTTGTCCTTGAGCTCCACAGATGTTCCAGAAGCGCGAAGCGTGCCCTTTGACAGAATCGCGATGTGATCGGCGAGCAAGTCGGCTTCATCGAGGAAATGGGTGGTCAAGATGATGGTACGCTTGCCTCTCTCGGCCAGGAGGATGTCCCAAATCTTGCGACGCGACAAGGGATCGATTCCAGACGACACTTCATCGACGCAGCACACTGCGCTGCCACCAGTCAACATCATGCCGAGCTGCAGCTTCCTCTTTTGACCACCAGAGAGTGTCTTGGACAGAGCCTTGCGCTTCTGGCCCAGATCGATGGAGTCGACGAGGTCCCGGATCTCTTGCTTGGACGCAGGGTTATTGGGTGACTTCAGCCGGTTGAAGATTTTGATGTGCTCCTCGACTGTCAGCTGATCCCACATGACGTTCTTTTGCGGCGCAATGCCGATGCCGCCCGTGCCATCAATGGTGATGCTGCCACTACTCAGCTTGGTGATGCCTGCAATTGAGTCCAGCGTCGTACTCTTTCCACTGCCATTGGCACCGAGCAGGGCCAAAATCTGACCACGTCCAGCTGCGAGAGAGAGGTTGTTCACGGCCACGACAGGCTCCTTGGGCTTGGCGATGAATGAAAACATCCTACGGACAAGGCCTGGCGCATACACCTTTGTCAAGCCTTCTATCCGGATTGCCTCGAGCGGCGGCTCGGCCGGGTTCCGAAGGATGTTACGACCTTTGGTCGCCGTGCTATGCAGCCAGCGCTCGACAAACGAACCGAGGATAGCATAGCCAAATATCTGGATGATGAGGAACACCCAAAGTACGATGCCTGGAAGCTGCCAGGGGCTCCCGGGAGCGACTTGGGTCAGATCGGTCGGCTGCAGCGCCTGTTCGAATCTGGCAATGTTGGTGATCTGCCAGACAAAGTTGCAAGGCGCAAACAGCAAGCTCAAGATGGCGACGACAGCGGTTCCCGGGGCCGTCAGCGCCTGGGCGAGGATGCCGAGCAACAAGTAAGCGAGGATACTGACGACGCCAGACAGTTGAGACTTATGGAAGAAGGAAGCACCAAGGATGGACATGGACGCGAACGAGAGGCCAGTCAGGATGAAGAGGATGAGCAAGATGACGACGCTCGAGTGAGCAAACACTCCGCGGGCGACGATGAGGGCGCTAATGACCCAACCGGGCAGGTAGACGATGGTAAAGGCGATGTGGTGAGACAGGAAGCGGATGACCTGCGGCTGCCAGAGGTATCTGGTTGGCACCATGGCGTCAATGAGCTGCGACATGCCAATCTCCCTCTCGGTGGCCATCTCGCCAGTCATGTGGTAGCAAATGCCGATCATGATGATGATGAAGGCCACACCGAGGGCGTTTGTCAGCTGGGCTTGGTACTGCTGCCGGACAAACTCTTCCCGCTCCTGCTCTGTGTCCGAGGTAAAGAGATATTCGTCAGGAGTGGTGGCAAAGGCAGTCCGCGCGTCGTCGGTGCCGCTGATGTTGACAATGGCAGCGTCGATGGCGCGCTGCAGGGGCAGAGCGTAGATCTGCACATCGTTGTTGCCGGACCGGGAGTCCATCCTGTTGCCGAGGGAGCCATCGGCGCGGATGGTGTAGTTCCAGATGCCGTAGTCGCCCTCGGTCGGGGACGAGTAAAAGACGACGGCGCCATAGCAGCCGGTGACGCCGCGCAGGGAGCTCTTGCAGGTGGCGGCAAGCTCAAAGGGGGCGCTGAGCCTCACGACGATCTTTCCGGCGGCGGTGACGGTATCGGCGAGGGAGTCAATGACACTGTCTATATCGCCGCCAACGAGGCCATTGTTGACAAAGGCGACGGTGTTGCGGCCGGAGCCGGTGGAGGCAGCAAGGCCATCGGCGAGAGAGCGGATGGGACGAGGCTCGGCGATGCCAAAGTAAGCGGGGGGCGTGAAGAGGTTGCGGACAAAGCTGAGGAAGGCGGCGATGACGATGGGGAGGAGGAAGGCGTGGAAGAAGGTTGCGAAGCCGCGGCGCAGGAGGAAGACCTTGAGGTTCTTTGCCGTCAGGGTCCAGGTCTGGCGGAGGAAGGCCATGGTGGGCGGAAAGCCTGGTGCAGATAGAGTTAGACGTCGCCGATCGCTACGTCCCGTGGGAAACAGCTCGTGCGTAGATGGAAGCCAGCGCGGGCGGGATATGTACAAGGAAAGACAACGAGTGCGATGAGCTCGGAGCACTACTGCGGGAGCATCGCGACCTGCAGTCAGAAATGCTGCGCCCGGAGCTGCAGTTGGAATGTGTACGCGGCGCGTGTCGACGGCTGCAGGTGGGTGGTTCGGCAGTATAGTATCCGAACCCGAGGAAAACGGATGCGAGGGCGGCTGGGGACCCTTTAACTTTTTGCCAACATGTCTCGTCGCACAACTGGAAGGACAATAGGGACGTGCTCGCGGTGCTTATGGCGCTTGCTTGCCTAGAGGGCTGTGCAGGCAGGGACCCGAAGTACGAAGACGCAGCACAGGCAATTTCACAGAGAGCAGCAGCGGTTGGGCTGCCGAACAAATGGCAAGTGATGATGCATCACTCCATGTTATCTAGACTAGACGGTAGAGCTAATGTGGATGCCAGAGCTGGGCCGAGCTGACCCACAGCCCCCCTCGCACACAAGGCAGCCGCCGCGGGCCTGGAATTCCACGCTCACGGTTGCGTTGTTTGCGTGGCCAAGACGGGCTGACTGATGCGCCGGTCCGAGTCGAGTGTGCAGCAAGTGGTGTAACAAGCGGTGCAGCAAGAGGGCAGGGTCCATGCATGCACAGCCCACTGCCCGGGACAGCATCCCTCATCCGACCGATACGGAGTAACCCGATCTGGCCCGGTCGTCTGTTACTATGTACTTACGTGCATACTCTGCGGTGCGGCTGCGCAACCCTGCGAACACTCTCGCCGGTCCCCTGCTTACACTTACCATGTACCCTGCGGTCCCTATCTGTGCCTCCACGACTAACCACGCTCCTTCCACGGCTCCTTGTCAAAGGCACGCTTCCCGACTGCATGTCTGACAGAATCAATATGGTCCAAAGGCCAAAGACACTGCCTGGCCTCCCCAAACAACTTGATGTGATTGTTTCCTTACTCCACAATGAAGCCGCCCGCATAGTTGTCGTCAATCACGAACCCACCTCCGCCCTCGTCCTCGTCGTCACTGTCCCCTTGCCCTCGCTTGACGACGTCCATTTCCATGTCTTGCTGAACGCTCTCCACATCCTCAGCACCGTTGCTCCTACGTAGTGATTCTTCCCTGACGAAGCCGCCACCGTGGGTATCCTCATCCTCATCCTCATCCACTTCATGTGCACTCTCGTCCTCCTCGTCACTCACCACTCTTCGCCTCCGCCTCCGCTGCGGCTGCGGAGCTTCCACCTCATCTTCCCCTGCCGCTGGACCCTCCTCGTCAGAACCGACGCCAGCCCAGATCCGCTGCCGGACCCTCAGGTTTATAAGCATCCTCTTCCACGCCCTTAGCACCTCGCGCGTCCTCACCGCCCGTGCAAACTCAGCCTCCTCGTCCTTCAGCCCCGCGACCACCGCACGCACAGCCTCCTCGCTCTCGGAGGGCACCACGACGCCGTGGAGCACGGCAGTCCCCTGCCTCCCACGGAACTGGAACCCCGTCAGCGCCGGTACATAGTCAACCCCGAGCAGGAACGCCGCACGCGCGCCGTACTCCTCGGCCACGTAGGCTCCCCCTGGCGGGACCATGCTCGGCACGTAGATGTCAAGGTTGCCGAAGCGGTTTCTGGGCACCCTGCCGTCCACTACGGGCGCTGCTTTGTAGAGCTCTGTCTGCTCGACCGTATAGAGCGGATTACCTGCCGGATCGATGTCCATGTTGTCGTGGTCGTCGTCGCCAAACAGATCGTCTCTTTTGACTCTCTTGGGTACAAACTTCACAGGTATCGCGTTTTCGCGAATCTCTCGTCCCATTCTGTACCACTTCTCCCTAGTCCGCGCCACTCGCACGTCTCGACGCCGGTAGATCTTCTCCAAGGGTCCGGTACTGCCGGCGCCGACAGTGCCTGCTGCTGAAGTTCCAGGGATCAATACCTCATTTCGGCGCAAGTGCCGCTCAAGGGCGTAGACCGGGTGGTCCTTAAAATCCGCGACATTGCGCGGCATCGGCTCCCTCGCCTCGAGGTTATTGAGTTCGTTGCTCTCGATCTGGTCCATGTCTGTGGTATGGCCGCGTGAGTAGGCCCGCAGAGCTTTCCGCCACCACCGGTCGCCCCGCTCACCGACGCTCTCAACTCGCATCTTTCTCGTCTTCGCATTGTAGGCCTTGGCATAGCGCCGCGTGACGTCTCTCGCCGTGCCGTCAGCCTCGAATGCAACAACATAAGTCATGCAGTTTTCGCGGTCGTTAGACGGCGGCTCAAGCTTCTGCGGTCGCCAGAACGATTCCGTGACGATAGGGTCGACAGGCTGCCATTTCTGGTGTGCCTGATCAAGCACCTCCACCCAGTATATTGGGAACGGAGATTCTCGGATTTTCTTTGGCGTCGGCGATGAACTTGACACTGTCGGGCCTGTTATCACAGGGGCGTTGAAGGCTGCGGCATTAGGGTGGCCTAGTCGTCTTCTTGCCGAAAGCAGCGAGGGCGCTGCGACAGGCGACTCAAAGGTGCTGTCGTAATTCGGTATCCGCGCGTACTGTTCTTCGAGTGACAGCTTCCCTCGACCCTTGGCGGGCTTGCCCATTGCAGGGGCACCTGATGTGCAAGCCAGAGGCTGTAATGAGCAGACCAGGCGCGTCTCGACGCCGGCACTACGGAGTAGCGCGCAGAATAGCTGCGCGCCAATATCCCTTGAGCCCTCTAATGACTTAGCCATTTCCTGGAAATCACTCCTCTCTGGAGGCGCCTCAAGGTCGTCTGGGAGTTGATACTTGAACGTCGTTAGCACATGCCAGGTTGTAGTGTTCATCTCCATGTAAGCTCACATTATCGAGGTGCTCATGCTTTTCAGCCCACAACGCCCGCCGCATCCCCCGCTCGGTGATCTTGAACCTGGTTTTGAACTTTGTCATGACATCTTCGAGGCCCTGTTTCAACGAGTTCGTCTGTCCAAACTGTGTCAACTCCGGGCTAGGGTTCAGGTACTTGACCGTCTTGCCACTCAACAACAGGCGCAGGTTCTTCTGCACGGTCCCATCGTTGCACCACTGGTTCCGGCGCGACACGTGCGCGAGCAGGCACAGCAGGTGGGTCTTATGCACCACGATCCGGCGGTCTTTTTCCTCCTTGTTTATGGGCTTCCGCCGCTCGGCAGCCTGCCGGCGCTGTCTAGATTGCGCCGCTGCGAGGTCGAGCTCGAGGACTCTAGGCTCTTCTGCTTTGGCTGGGGCGTCGCCGAGACCAAATGAGTTCATGAGCGTGAGGTCAACGTCTTCTAATTGTATCTGTTCCTCCTCTTCATCCTCCTCTTCCGCCTCCTCGTCCGAGTCTCTCTCCATGGTCTGGATCGTGGGGTCGGGAAGCGCAACGTCTTCAAATTCGATTTCGTTGTCCGAGTCGTCCGAGTCCGAGTTGTGATTGTCTAAGCTGCTATGGCCCGCTGTGCCATTCTGGCCATTACTTTTCGATTGTATCGCCGTTTGTCCCGCCCCAATGTTCCCTTTTCTTTCGGTAGCTGGTGTAGGTTCAGGTTCAACAACGTCGTCGACTTGCGCTGGCTCGAGCCTGCGCGCCCCAGGTGGCTTGCGTTTCTTGAGCGGTCGCTCAGGCGAGCTCGGGGCAATTTCAGCCGCCACGAGCATCTCACGGTAGACGTCGGGTACGCCAGCCGCACGATTCACGGTGGTCGCAGCTGAGCGTGTCGCGCGCGTTGTCCTAGGCACTGACATCGTTGAGGTGGATTGAGCCGCCACGGTGCTGCGCTGGGCAGCTTTTCGCTTCCGACCGACCATGATGGCGTCTCTTCGTGTCTTGCCGGTTGTGAGCCTTTCTCTAATGCGACCGCAGACGGCCAGTGCCGCATGCGCCGTGCTGCTGGAGGGATGTGGTCATTGATGCGGGCATAGGGCGTTCGTGGATTACGCAAGGGCAAGTCGTGTCGCCTGCATCTCTGCCGAGCCTATGCTGGTCACAGTAGATTATTAGGCACTTGGTGGTGGAAGTTTGCGACAGCTCTGTGGTGGTTCTCGTGGTGAAGGAGAAGGTAGTGCTTGAGGCCGCCGCATGCTGAAGGAACAGCGATTGGCAAAAGGCTTGGCATTCCGTCATTCCCACGCTAGAGAGACCCTTATGACTCACGCCCACCCATTCGCTTCCACTTTCCCAGTCTCGAAATCCTCCGCAAAGCAATCCGAAAAGCCTCGCAGGCTCGAAGACTACGAAACTATCTTTCAAAAAAAAGGCACGGCTACCAAATATCAAAGCGATCAAAGCGATTTCACGAGAATGTAACCATGTTTTCGCTCAGAATCATTATGGTACCAGTCGCATGACTTACACATGCCTCCATATCCATACCGCCGGCTAAATCGTACACAAAGTCGGCTTCTGCTACAGTTTTGACCAACCATTCTTAAGCTATCTCCTGCAGCTTCAAACCCGGAAGATTAACTCTGTCACAGAAAGAAGCTTGAAGACGGCGGTGCTAGCGTGAAGCATTCTACCAAGGGTCGTCCAACAACGCTTCGTTGACCACCTTGACATTCTTCCTGCGCTGACCGTGGACCTGGAGACACTGGCAGTGCCTTTACATTCAAGCCAATCATGATATCGGATTCCCGGACTTCTGAACACTTGGACCTCTGGATCTCCCATGTTTGGACTTCGGACCCATCGATTATCGCAACCTGCATCGCGCGCAAGATTTGAAAGAGTCTTCCAATGCGACTACCGACTAGTAGGTAACAACACTAGGGGACTAAGTAAGCACAGCCAGCCGGTCCAACAAAGGAAGAGTGCTCTATGCGGCCGGTGTGACAGCGCCCCTCACTAGTGCCGGCAACAACCGCAGAATGCGATGAACTAAAGAGCCCCAAGGCGGGATCTCGATGATGTCCCTCTCACACACAGCGAGATCCGATGAGTGGCGTGGGGTCCCTCTTCCACTCATGGACCCTGCTTTTTCTGGAGAAAAAAAAAACTTGACAAAGACAAGCGGTGACGACCTCAGGCTGTCCCACAGGCAGGCAGAGGGAACAGACACACGTCTCGGCCGAAACCGGTCGTGAGTGCCTAGCCCAAGGAAGTCGGCATCGATCCGAATACCGATCACGGTGGTTGTGGCGCTCTAGGTTCACTAAACACGCTTGAGTCCCGTGCCCCGGGTGCCATGTCAAACAGGGGATCGCCGATGGCCGACAGGGGGCGACTTGCATATATGCAGGTCAGGGTTGCAAGTGGGATGATCGCTTCTCCTCATTACTTGATCCTCCCGGAGTGATTGTTTGGCGTCTGGCCTTTTTTCTCCTTCATCCCCAATCATGTCTTGAAAACCACGACTTTTATCTTCACTAAAAAGAAAAGAAAAAACAGATCTTTTTTTTTATACAAAGTTCCCCGACGTCTGGCTGCTGTTATTAGACAGTCTCGGTGCTGGACACGGAGTGAGCCTCAAAATTTCTTGCGAGCACAATTCAGTCCGGAAATCCGCCAAAACGCCAAGAAGCGAATGAGGGAGGCCAGTTCCCTTTCTTCTCCATCAGTCAAGGCTCACAACACCACTCTGACGGACGGCCCCAATCTGCACTTTTTCACTCCAGAAGGACACAACAACGATCTAGTAGTCTAAAGGAACAATCGCGGATATTGTCACTATCCTTCTCAAAAGGACACGGGAATTAGTGTCTCACCATATTCCGGTAGTCTCTGTCGAGGACATCGCAGCTTCCGAGACCGAACAAAAACACCACCACACGTTCGCAACACATAAGGCCAAAAGCACTCTGGCTTTCTTCTTCTTCTCTCTCCGTCAGTATTTCTCTACATGCAACCCCTCCTCTGAAAAAGAGCAAACGCACGAGCGGCTGCGACGGTAGGGGGATGTGTCAGGAGCATTTCCAGGTATGGAAGGAGTGCAAGTGCCGCGGGTTCCTGCAGGTCAAGCTCTGCCCTGCGCTCTTCAAGACCTGCCTCGGGCCCAGCGGGGACAACGACGAGGGCAACAAGCAGGTCGTGCTCGTGCACCCGGGCCGGTGCGACGGGTGTGCGTTCCGAGCGGCGCGCATGGCCCGCGATGTAGCAAAGGGCGAGGCCGACGCCGAGGCGCTCTCCGCCGCGTCGGCCTCGACGCCTGGCGCGCAGTCCTCGGCAAGCGGGAGCTTCTTTGGCAGCAGCTCCGCCGCGTCGGTGACGACGGCCTCGACGCCTGGCACGCAGCTCTCGGTGAACGGGGGCTTCTTTGGCAGCAGCGTCGGAGCGTCCGAACTGGAGTTGGAGAAGTGAAGTGAAATGAAGCGTCTTTGTTGGACGCAAGCCGGAAGGGTGTTCTGATTGTGTATAGCGAGGAAGAGGGCGAATGCGCTCTTTACCGAGAGGGTATACTTCGGAACTCCTGTGGGAGATATGGCTTGGAGTTTGGACGGGAGGTTAGGGTGGGTGAAGTCCCACCGGGGAGGCGGGGAGGCTTGTCTAGGCCCAGGACAATTTTTCTTATTTACAGTCTGTTTTTTTGCACTTCTTGATACCCGGAACATCAAATGGGGGATGGCGCATGTAGATCAAGGGATCTAGAAACAGGCTCTTGGCAGAAGGAACTCACGTGTGTCGGGTTTTAGGGACCTTGAAACGCACAAGAGGAGTGTTGTTTTCCATGAGAGATGCTGGGTGTCATCTTGTGCTCAACTGCTTGTTCAGTGTCCTTTTTTTCCTTCTCACTCTGGTTGAGTATCGTTTTGAATGAGTTATTATGTACAGCAGCGTCCAAATATTCATTGGATAATGCCTATATTAAGATCCCGATCGGGTACATCGGCAAGACACTGTCCTTGTCAGGGCAAACAATAGGCACATCTACATAGTCTGGTGTCTCGACGAAACCCTTGAGAGCATCGGGAACCTTGCGCAGAGATCGCCGATGGGTGATTTGCCACGCCATCTGGAGCAGCTTGGTCTCGGAGAACGGTAGGCCTAGTATCTCCATCCCTATCGGCACACCGTCCGGGGCCGCGTCGGACGATCCCGAGAAGCCGGCCGGGATGGTTACTACGGGGTGGCCGGTGAGCGCAGCGAGGATGCCGTTCCTGCCTACCTGGGTCGGCGAGCCGAGTTTGACGACGAGATTCTTCTGCTCCGGGTAGACGATTGCGTCGACCCGGTTTGACTCAAAAGTAGCTCTCAAGGTCTGGGTCAGGGCCTGGATGCCTTGAAGTGCTGTCTGGTAGGAATCATTGCTTGTCGAGGAGTAAAGGGCACTGTGGATAAAGGCAGATTGATATGGTAGTATGAGAAACTCGTTGCCCGCGTACAGCTCTTGGAAGCTGCAAGGCCCATCCCCTGTCAAGTGAGGACTGCTGAGGTAATCGTCGAGGAGCTCTCTGTACTCGTACCTCTGTACGTCAAGGGCCGTACCGATGTGGGTTGCATTGTATACAGCGTCAGTGATGTTAACAACCTGGACCCCCTGATCTTCGAGGAACTCCAGAGTCTCCCGCATGGCTTTATTGACTGGCGTTGTTTCGTCCGAGTCAGTGTGGTTCCAGAATCCATCGAGTGCACCAACCCTCAGGCCTTCCAGGCTGCCTGTAAGGAGCTGCGAGGAATAGTCTCTGCTTCTCTCCAGCGGTGGAACCAAGAGGGTGTGGTTATCAGACGGGTCACTGCCTACGCTCGCCATGACCGAGAGCGCGACCGCTAGATCATCAACAGTTCTTGCAATGGGCCCGATCGTGTCCTGTATGTGGCTGACGGGGATGATGCCCGATCTCGATATTAGGCCTCGCGTGGGCCGCACGCTGACGAGGTTGTTAGCGCTCGCCGGGCTGCGTAGGCTGTTCATGGTGTCCGTGCCGGTGCCGAACACGGCGAAGCTGGCCGCGATGGCCGCGCCAGTGCCGCCGCTGCTCCCGCCCGGTGTGCGTGTCATGTCGTACGGGTTGACAGTCTGCCCACCCAGAGACGACACGGAGATGCCCTCGAGAGCCATCTCATGGAGGTTGGTCTTGCCGAGGATGACTGCACCTTCGCTACGAAACGCCGTGACGACGGGACCGTCGTACAGTGGTGTCTTGCCGGCGAGAGAGAGAGATGCACCTGTGGTGCGCATCGGTACGGCGTCAAAACTGTCCTTGAGCAGAACTGGAACGCAGAATAACCTGCCAGTGGTGTTGCCCGCCCGGAGGCGCATGTCGAGGTTGTCGGCGATCTGCAGGGCATCAGGGTTGAGTGCCACGATGGCATTGACGGTAGGGTTGTGCGCTTCTATGCGGGCGAGGAACGACGAGACGATATCCCGGCATGAGGCCATGCCTGATAGAAGAGCATCGTGCAGACTCTCGATGGTCGACTCACAGGCATCGAAGCGATCCAAATGTGCCTCGTGAGCATGGGCTTGATACACTGGGGAAGCAAGAAGCCATGGTAACGTCATGAACAGAACCAGACCTTTTGGTCTTACAGGCGGTGGTGCCATGGCCCAGCCCGATTTCGTCTGTCACCCCGACGAGAGTTGTGTGAGAATGGTCTGAAAAGAAGAGCGAGGAGGGAGGTTCAAGGCTGTGGATTAGGTAGATCACATAAGTGGACCTCCGTCATGGTTCGGGTTTGACATCTGTGAACGACAACTCAATTCACTTTCAATACACCAGTGCAACTCATCGATATTGTCTACTGTATTCTGTCCGTGGGAAGCAATGAAATATTTAAGAGAAATTATGGCTCGAAATGAGACGTCAATATGCTCTGAAGCTTTGTCGGGCCTGCCATGTCCGGAAGATTGCTACCTACAGTCAAACGAGGTGCACTCGAACGGGGCAATTAAGGTCAACAAGAACAACCTTAGATGCAACGAGAGTCTCAAGGGACATACGGATAGCAACATCGGGCTGATATTCTGGACGAATGTCGGTGTTGCAGACAAGTATTGGCGCAGGCGGTCTCTCCTGCTTTGAGAGCAAGGACGAGGCGTATCCACGCTTCGAAGATTCAATTTTTTTTTGTCTGGTGCTTTGGGTAGGCTGCATGCCACAGTAATTGTCTCATACTCAGTTTGTGGTGTCGTGATGTAAACAACGGAAGTGCAACAAGAAAAGACATTCTGAGCCAGATTCTGTACACGGGTGTGGCTCGAGCTTGGGCTGGCTTCCGATGTGCTTAACAGAACGTACCGAATTGGAACATGACCAATGGTCTGCCA
This sequence comes from Microdochium nivale, assembly GCA_026745475.1. Classification (NCBI taxonomy): domain Eukaryota; kingdom Fungi; phylum Ascomycota; class Sordariomycetes; order Xylariales; family Microdochiaceae; genus Microdochium; species Microdochium nivale. The sequence continues at coordinate 2,008,840 of JANTFD010000006.1, read as the reverse complement.
CACCTGAACAATTCCCAATGAAGCCAATGAAGCCGTGTGTCATACGTTGAATATGCTGGGGAAAATCCGGGGTAGAGTGGGCTTGGCTCTTCTGGCAAGAGGGTGTCATGCTCGTCATTCTGAGTGGCGCATCGCTCGGATGGCTCAGCTCTGGATGCAGATGCCCCTCAATGATGCGAGTGAGGCGTTTGAAGAACATGTTTTGGGACGGGACTAAGCGTCATTCATCTCATCTCTCTATATAGCGCATCGCTATTTGCACATATCCTTGTCACCGGTGTGAGTATCCCCGTGTCATTGTAGCGTGACTCGAGTTTCTCGTGTCCTCGAGGCGACTGTGCTAGCATTTTGCAACTTCAAAGCTTTGGCAATGAACGTACGTGTATGGTCGAAGCGGAGCGAGCAGTTCGTGGTCAGTGCAATCAACCTTTCGCTAGCGTGGAAACAACCTCAATCATGGAGACACTACTAGCTTCTCAACTACCTGATATAGCACAGGTAGTGTGTGACAAAGTGCCTAGTGGTAAGCTGGGGCTCTATCCGTGCTCGCTCTGCTCGGTAGCTTCGGGAACTGCACATGCCTGCCTTGTCAGCATATGCCTGGCTGCATGTGCTCCGAGCGGTCAGCGTGGACATCACGGGGCCACAGCTTGGTCGTCGTGACTTTTGCTGCGGCAAAATGTCTGTCTTGTACGTGGTACCTCAGTGGGTTTCTCGTGCAAGGTGAGTGGGTTATTAGCCGTCGTGATCATGAATTGGCCAGGTGATGTTGGGAAGCAGCTGTTGCACATACGCAAACCATCATGGGCTTGGGCACAGGTGCAGCAAGGATGTGGTGCATGCCGGGGCCCCCAACTTGCTCGCGTGCTGGCCATTGCACCCAAAGTTGGGGAGCGGGGAGCAGGATCCATGGTCTTCGCAATGAAGAGGCAAGATTGCGGCTTGGGCTCTTGTAGTTTTTATATTGCTTGTTGTCAACGCTGCCTTTATGAAAACGACAAGTGATGATGGGAAACCGACCAGACGCGGGGTTGTTGCAATGTCTACTGTCCATCCATGTCTCTCGGCAGGCACACACCAGGCCGCACCTGCCACGACCAAACATGAGATTTCCGGGTCGAGCTTCGGGCAATATTTCCGATCAAGTGGTCTGTGTGGCTGGTCGGAACCGGCCCTTTCTTTCTCTCGCCTGGGGAAAGAGGCAACAGCGCCGTGGGGGTCACTCGCAACACACCTGAGCATCCCTCGGCAAGTCAGACGTGCTGCACTTTTGTCGAGACGTCCAGACTTGGCAGTCGTCAGGCACACCCGCCCCCAGAACTTGTGGAGGTGACGTGGTCTCATGCGCTCCATAAAGGCACATACGTCCGACGCATCTGCTTCTCACGGTTTTACTCCGTCGGCTCCATTCCCTCGTCGACTAGCGGTGTGCCGGGTTACGTGGCATTCCTCCATGCTGTGTCTTTCCTGCCGCAGCTTTTCCGCGGCGTCGCTTCCAGCAGACGATACCTAGACGAGACACGGTTTTGGGAAAGGTTTTCATGGCGGACGACTCGGTGCTGTGGTTTGCTACCACTACTTGCGGGCGGCCTCGGAGCGAGGTCTGACTTCGAGATGTTTGGCTGCCGGAAGGAAATCGTTCCGTCCCGCCCTCATCATCTGCCACGGCATCCGAGGAAGACTGCGCAACCCCCACACTCGGTCTGGCATGCCGCCCCCGGACCCATGGACTGCCAGTCATGCACGCTTGTGCATTCCATTTGTGGGTTGCTGTCCAGATTCCAGACCTTAATAGCTGGCAGAGGACCTGCGGCTGAGCAGGGGGTTGTATGTACCCCGTGTTCCGTGAGTCGACGAGGAAGGCCTCTACCGGCAACAGGCTGACGACTTCGCTGCAGCTTTCATGCACGGCGAGACCATGTGAGCACTTCAATATCCGTCGCACATTGTCATTGGGCTAAAGAAGCTGCAATGTCTCCCGTCCGCGGTCATCCAGCCATCATTGGAGTCAGAGCACCGGCAAACCCGACAAAGTCCGTCTTCTTCGCCACCTTGCCAAAATGGCTCAGCCGCTCTGCTGCTCTGCTGCTCGTTTAACAGCTTGTGCCGCTCAGCTCGCCATGAGAAAATATCGTGAAGCATACTGTCCCCAATTATAAATACTGCGAGCTCGCCTGGTCTTATCTTCCACCCATCGCTTCTCTTTCTTGCACTCTTCAAGGACACTTATCGAGGTCACTTTTCAGCTTCACTAGGGACTGCACATCATCACCCTCCAGAACCACTTCTTTGACTTCATATCCACAGCAAAGTAAACGACTTTCACAATGGCGCCTCACCTCAACACGTCATCTCCGTCTGGCAGCTTCTCCGGAACAGGTCAATCCTTCAGCCAAAGTATGCTCAGAAGCAGGGTTGTGGACACACAGGTCATCGCCGACGACTCTGACTCTTACCGGAGTGGCACTAGCATGAGTTCCGACTATGAGGGTATCCAGACACAAAGGCGCCTGCGGCCCGGCGTCTATGTGCCTACTATGTGCTTCTTCGACGACGAGTCCGAGGACCTGGACCTTGACACCATTGCCCGCCACGCAGTGCGGCTTGCACAATCCGGTGTCACAGGTTTGGCTACTCAGGGCTCCAATGGCGAGGCTGTGCATCTCTCACATCATGAGCGCCAGCTTGTTACCTCAACGACCAGAAAGGCTCTCAACGACTCTGGTTTTGCACGGATGCCCATCATTGTGGGCTGCGGTGCTCAGAGCACGCGAGAGGCAATCTCGCTGTGCCGCGAGGCATGGGAGGCCGGTGGTGACTACGCCCTCGTCTTGCCCCCTAGTTACTACGCCGGCCTGTTTGCTCCCGGCTCTGAGACCATTGTTCGCTTCTTCACCGCAGTCGCGGACGCCTCCCCGATACCGCTGATCATCTACAACTACCCGGGTGCCGTCAACGGAATGGATCTCTCGTCGGACTTGATCATCAAGCTCTCCCAGCACCCAAATATTGTCGGTGTCAAGCTGACTTGCGGCAACACCGGCAAGCTCAACCGCATTGCTGCAGCGACGAGGAACAAGCCGTCTTCGAGAAGAGACGGCCCTTCACAGTCAGAAGACGCTGTTCCAGAGGCGAATCAGGGCCCGAGCGAGACCACCGACTTCGTCCCAGACTTCCTCGTCCTCGCAGGCTCAGCAGACTTCACGATCCAGTCCCTCATCGCCGGTGGCCACGGCATCCTTGCGGGGCTCGCCAACATCGCGCCTCGCGCGTGTAGCCGGGTGATGGAGCTATACGGTGCCAAGCAGTACGCCGAGGCTCAGGCGATGCAGGAGGTCGTCTCGAGGGGCGACTGGACGGCGATACAGGGCGGCGTCGTGGGCGTCAAGGCCGGCCTACAAGGGTGGTCCGGGTACGGCGGGTACGGACGCAGCCCGCTCCCGCGGCCGACGGCGGACGAGGCCAGGAAATGGAAGGAGGGGTTCAGGGAGCTTGTCGTGCTGGAAAAGTCGCTCTAAGCTAAAGGGCTGTACGATTTGTGATTGTTCATTGTGTTTTTTGTGGCGGCGCGAGGGTCCAATGGGAGCGAGCATGCATCATGTTTGGGGTTTTATTCCATCTCAAGGGCATAATAGGAGAAAAGTGCGGAAGACCTTTGCTCTTGAACGGAGCGGTAAGGCCACACAAACGTAATTATGTGTTTGAGGTATCAAGCCATACAATTTTTGATTATTCACTTCTTAGTTGGAGCTACCATCTTGGAATGCACACAATTGCTAATGTGAAGTATGACGTCACGCAGTGGAACAGGACGGTATCCTGGGTCACGTATTATGTAGTGTTATGATAAATGACCACTTAGGTTTTCTTTCTCTTTTCTTTTCTTTTGGAAAACAGAGCCACACTTCCATGCTTTAAGCGGTAATCCGGGGCCTCCTGTACTAAACGACTTTGCATCTCGAGAACATCACGGTCTCTAAGATCCTCCAAGTGCAACCAGGGACCTTTTTTCAGGCGCCGCCCTCGCGCTTGGCGTACTCGTCCTCCATGGCCTCCTCGTAGAGCCGGTCGGCGTCGAGCTCGGCCTGGGTCTTTTCCCGGGTCGTGCCGGCACCGGTGTCGATGCCGGCGCCCGAGACAGCAGCGGCGGCAGCGGTAGAGCCGGCAGAAGTGCCTTGCTGCTGCTGCTGGGTGTGATCGGTGGAGGGAGAGCCTTTTGTGGATGTGGGGATGGGCATGTTTGCGTCGTTTGTGTGCCTCTGTGTGTATGTGTTGTGTGGAATGATGCACCGTACACGTTTGGTGGGGAGACAGAATTTGGCGTTTGAAGTTGCTGTTGTTGTACCGAGTTGAGTAATTGTTGAGTAGGTGTTGAATCGGAACGTAGGTGCGACTCGATTTATACCCTACAGAGCATGCACCAGGCAGTGTCAAACTTGGCACCCTTGGAAACAGGTCGTTGAGTTTAGAATAAATCAGTTTGGAATCCTGGACTACGACAGCCCTCGGGATACTTTGTCGCCACTGCGGGCTTCGTCTTAGAACGTTCTGAGGGCGGCTAACAGTTGGAAGCTTCGACAAGCCCCGCGGCTTCTGATTGGGCGACCCGCCGATTCAGGCAAGTCCCCGAGGTTCCCTTGCTCGAGGCCAGCAGGCGGCCTCACGCGGTACCTGTTTTTAAAAGGTCACTTCTTCTTCGCATTGCCAGAGCGACAAGAATGCCTGTCTGTCTGCCTGAGCGGACGGAGCCTGCTGTGTGGCGCCAAATTCCAGGCATCACATGGCAGCCTGGCGTCTGCCCCGGGGCGGCAACTCCACCTCAACTGTGTTTGCACGAGTCCTTCCTACTGACTCACGCCGCTCCTGCCATCTTCAGGGCCGAATACGCATATTCACCCCAACTTCGCAGTCATCGCCAACCATTCTGTTCTGCAGTTTTTCGAAGCAGGAGGCCAGGAGAAAGATACCAAAAGACTCGAGCTCGCTACGGTGGTGCCTGCATAAGGTACAGCCCAGAATAGACATGCCAATCCCGCCACATGTACAAGCCCGCCGGGCTGCCCTCTCGGCCATTGCCACGGAAACAAAGGCAGTCCTCCCTGGCATCCTCAGTCAGCTCCCACACCTTGACGCCACCATGTCCTACGAGGAGGACCTCTCAGAGACAAAGCCTCTCGACCCGGCCGAGTGCCCGGGCTTCACCCTCGCCTCAGACCCGAGTACTCGCGGCACGCTGATCAAGGTGCTCAACGAGGACTCTCTCGACGCCGCCATCATGATGGCCGAGACACTCACGCAACAGCAGCAGCAGCCATCACAGCCGCAGTCTTCGTCGAGACTGCGGAATCAAAGGGTTCTCGTGCTCAACCTCGCGTCCGACAAGAACCCGGGCGGAGGCTGGCTGACGGGCGCCGTCGCTCAGGAGGAGGCCCTGTGCTACCGCAGCTCCCTCGCGCTCTCACTGCACAAGCAGTACTACCCGTGGAGTCCTCTCATGGGGCTTTACACGCGCGATGTGATTGTGATCCGGTCGTCGATGGGCTCCGGGCACCGTCTACTCCTCCCTGCCAATGGCAACGCGAATGGTCAATCCTCTGCACCACCGCCATCATCATCGTCGCCAAGTGCGGCAACACAAACAATCAACACAAAACCAAACACATCATCACCCTCGCCGCCGTCACCACCATCACCACCGCCAAAGATACCCGCAGACCTCCCTGTCCTCAGCGTCGTCAGTATAGCCGGCATCCGGAAACCAGAGCTGCGAAAAGTATACTACGGCGGCTTGGGCAGTAGCATGAAAAACAAGTTCCTGTTTAAGAAGCAGGCAGACCGGCAGCTAACCAAGGACAAGATGCGCCTGTGCCTGCGCATCGCCGCAGGCGAGGGTCACGAGCTGCTCGTTCTGGGGGCCATCGGGTGCGGCGCGTTCCATAACCCCCCCGGCGAGATCGCAGAGTGCTGGGCAGAGGTGCTCGAGGACCCCGAGTTCAGTGGCGGCTGGTTTCGCGAGATCTGGTTCGCCGTGTTCGATAGGAAGAACGAGGGCAACTTTGAGGTCTTTGATAATGAGCTTGGCGGGAGAGAGGCGGGTAGGATCGCCAAGAAGTGATGAATGGTGAGGAAGAGGAAAGAGACAATTACAGTCTCGGTGGTTGGCATATGAGAACAAACAAAACGGCATCTCATGCCCAGCTGCCTGCCCCTTTGTTAGAAAGATGAACATCAGTACTGGGGTGATATTTGCTCTCAACGACATCCGGGCATGTAGCATGGGATAATTAAGTCGTCCCACGCCGAGCTTTCTCAGCGGTTCACTTTGTTGTCGATCTCATCCCTGGAATTTTAACAACTATGTACTGTGCTTGCTATCCACAACATCGGTGACTATGCACGAAGCCCTTCCGCCCAAGTTACCAGCGACTTGAAATCACCGTTACAGCAACATGACAACGGCAGCACCTGAAAGCACACTCACCGCCCAGTATCCAGCCGTCAGGCCAGCTCTACCCGCAGCACCCGTTCCGGCACCGCCGCCGGTACCGGCGCCACTGCCACTCCCGCCTTGACAAGGCGACATGTCGCTCATCTCCAGCAAGACGGCCTGGGCCCTGACAATGTCGAGCTCGACCACGCCGCCCTCGCCGACGGCGACGCTCTCGTCCCTCGCGGTGCCGTCGCCGCCAGCCACGTCGCCGCTTAGCGGGTCAAACGTGACGCCCGAGACGGCGACGCCGCTCTTGGCGTTGGTGCCGGGCCCCTCGAGGCGCGTGACGGTGGCGTTGCGCCCGGGGCACCAGGTCGTGCCGGCGATGCGGAACCTGCTCGTGGGCCTCTGGCCCTCGCTGAACATGGTGCCGTCCGTGGCGGACAGGGTCGACGGGTTGCTGAGACCCTCGGTGCCGTTCCAGACGCCCATGTCGAGGATCACGAGCTTGCGCAGGATCTTGTTCTTGCTGCTGGTACTTGTGGTGGTCGTCGTATTGCTGTCACTGTCGCCCGTAGAAGGGGACGCGTACACGGCGAAACCGCTCAGCGAGCTTGAGTTGGCGCTCGGCAGGCCCGCCACTGCGAAGCGTTCGTTGTTACCACCGCTACTGCTGCTGCTGCTGCTGCCGCCTCCTATCTGGCGGACGACGTGCGCGAGGAAGTAGTGCGCGTACCAGCCGGGGCGGATGCCGGCCTCGAGGGTCTCGTTCTTGTAGGGGTACCCGGCGGGCGTAAAGCTGCTGTACTCGCTGTTGCCGCCGAGGTGGAAGTAGATCTTCTCGATGCCAATCGAGGCCGCGGTGAGGACGTAGTCGACGCCCCAGAGCGCGGCGCCAAAGGTGTCGCTGATGCCGCTGCGCCCGCCGCAGCTGACCGAGTTGGTCTCGCCCATGACCAAGGGGCTGCCGGCCATGTCGGCGGCGGCGACCTGGGGCACGTACTGCGACAGGTTGCGCCACAGCACTGCGTGGTCCGAGACGAGGTCGAGCCGCATGCGGTGCCAGCGCGCCGTGTCGCACGTCGACTGCGGGTACAGGTGCATCGCGTAGCTGCCGATGATGCTCTCGCCGCCCTCGCCGCCGCCCTGGGCCTCGGTCTGCGCGATGCCGGCCTGCGTGATGTTGACGATGTCAAAGTCGTCGAGCTGGTCTTGCTGGTCCGGCACCCATGGCGGATCGGCAAAGACGCCTGCCTGGAACTTGGGCGCGCTGCCACCGCCCGTGGTGGTGTTGCCGCCCACGAGGCCGGACCCGCCGCCGCCGCCGCCGCCGCCGCCCGACTGCGCCGCCTGCTTGTACCAGTCCGAGTTGACAATCTGGCCGGTCAGGTTGCGGAACTGGTCGAGGTACGCCGCGACGCCCCACGTGCTGTCCCGCCAGCCCTTTGCAATGTAGTGGTCGATCTCGTTGCCGAGCTCAAACATGACGAGCCTGTCGCCTAGCGCGGCGTGCGCAGCCTCTGCCTGCTTTAGGGCGTTTTCGAACCCAGACGTGTTGACGGCCAGGTTGAGCGTGTAGATGAGGTCGGTGCCCTTGGGGAAGTAGTCGCCCCAGGTGCCGTACCACTCCGGCGTCACGTTGAACATCTTGGCGTTAGGCAGGCCCGGCAGGGCGACGGAAAAGTTGCCCGTCGAGAGCGTGTCGAGCTGGTACGTCGCGTCGGCCGTGTTGCCGCCCACGCGGATCGGCGGCGGCTTTCCGGTCATATTGGCAATGGTTTGTAGCAGCTTGGACGCCTTGCTGGTGCTGGTAAAGGAGTCGACCCAGATGGGCTCGATCGAGTAGCCGTAGACATCGGGCAGCAGCACGCGCGTGGCGAGGTCCGAGGGTATGTCAATGTTGACCGTCTCGGCCGCGACGGAAGCCACGCCCGCCGCGAGGCCAAAGAGTGATACTGTGAGACGTGCGACCATGATGGGCGGTCGGCGAAAAGTAGCGTAGGTGGTACCTTCTGGTAGGTACAGCGGTAGAAAGCTGTCGTTGTCGGACGGGTGGGCATGTGCGAGGCGACCGGGAGCGCCTATCTTATACCTCGCCGGCCCCTTGCCCCCGGATCAACGTCCGTCGGCTACATCATTGTCCGCAAGAAGAAGGTGCCCTTGAAGGGCTGGGTTGCGGAGAACCCTGTTGTTGCCGAAACAACATCGTGGAGCCCGGACATGGACGTCTGCAGGCGTGGAGGGGCAGGCGACGTCGGTGAGGAGTCTACTTAATCCGCTCCCGCATTCTCTGCCGAGCCACTCATGTTTGTTCCTGGGCCACTTGAAGCAAGCAAGGCCTTTCTGCTATTCGCACCAATCACGACGCCGCGAGATTGACCCCAGTGACGACATCCCGCAGGTCGGTCCCCCGCAGCATCAGCACCCGAAGAGCCCGATGCTGGCCGGTTTTCACACAACGGTGCAGCAAACTGCATTGGTTCGACTTGATCCGGTCTTTGCTGCAAGTTGTAAGCCTTTATATCCCTAGAACCAACAACACCCTCCTGCATAAGTGGAGGTGCGTTTTTGCGTTAACTTGCTTTCTTTTCTTTTTTCTTTTTTTCCTTCCTTTCTACGATGCGGTTATTCTGTTTTATTTTCTGATAAAGCCGGCTCTCTCCTTCAAACGATCCATCTACAACAAAACGACAGACGAAAATACCCACACTTGCTAATTTCTCAGCAAGGTGGCCTTGCAAGATTACATTCCGTTTTAAATAATAAAACATCCCAAGTCTAGAAGTTTGGACAACCTGAGGTCGAGGCGTCCACAAAACAGTATTAGTTGAAAGGTATAGTTAGACACGGCCAGTTTGACTGGTAGGAAAGTGTATGGCCAGCTTGCGAAGCACTGAACGAGTGACGGTGGCTACTACGTTGCCAAGTATACGGCCAGCTTCGCAACACGCATAAGTTGCGAGGAGGCTACTCAAACCCGTAAGATTTTCTACACCAACAGACATGTCACGCAAGAGTGCCGAGGTGCTGCATATGCATCTACTTGTGCAATATTTCCATGTTCGAGCATGTGCTACAGGAGACTTTGAGCAAAGACTAAAAATCTAGCACTCAGGGCGACGAGTATTTGTAGTTGTACTGCTTCTTTGCTTCGGCGAGGAACTTGGCATTCTCCTCAGCCTTCTTCTGCATCTCGGGGTCCTCCTTGAGTTTCTGCACGACAGCCGCGTTCCTCAGCTGCGACTCGTTGGGAATGGCAAAACCCTTCTGGGTCGCGGGGCGGGCCACGATGCGGTCGTACCACGCCGACACGTTGGGGAACTGCTTCAAGTCGAGCCCAGAAAAGGTCGCAATGTTGACCCAGCCGACGAGCGAGATGTCGGCGATGCTGTACTTGCCCTTGCCCGGACCGGCGACGAACTCGCGCCCCTCGAGGCGCTTGTCCAGGACCCCGTAGAGGCGCTCCGACTCGCCGACGTAGCGCTGCGTCGGGTACGGGATTTTCTCCTTTGTGAACTGGAAGAAGTGGTTGGCCTGGCCCTGCATGGGGCCCAGGCCGCCGTGCTGCCAGGCCATCCACTGCTCGGCGACCGAGTAGTCGTCCGAGTCGACGGGGAAGCTGAAGCGGTGCTCCGGGTCATAGTGGCGCGTGAGATATGTCAGGATCGACAGGCCCTCAAAGACGGCGAAGCCGTTACGGTCATGGTCGACAATGGCCGGGATGCGGCCGTTAGGGCAGATGGCTGTGAACCACGGCTCCTTCTGCGTGTTCTTCGTGATGTTGATGCTCTGCCAGGTGTAGTCCTTGCCGTAGGCCTCCTTGAGCTCCTCGAGCAAGATGCTCACTTTGTAGCCATTGGGGGTGCCTGTGTCACTCGTCTGTCAGCAGGGGTTGTGTCTCATGCATGCTTGGGTGTCATGATGATGCCTACCAAAGGTGAGCAGCTCGATGCCGCTCTTGGCGATGAGTCCAGTGGGCTCAGACATTTCTTCCTCTTCTGTGGGCTTTGCTTGAGCGGGCTGTTTTTGCAACAGCTGTCTTGTGGTGGAGTACGCGTACTTCAAGTATGGAGAGGGCGGGTTCCTAGGCTGCTGAAGGGGAGGATGTTGTGGCGTGCAGCGCGTACTGTGATTCCTGTAGTTCCTGTGGAAAGAAGAGGTCACGGCGGGGGACGAGGCCAGAAGAAGGAGGGGTGCGGCCCAGGCTTTAATATTCCCCTGGGCCCCAACAGCACGCAAGTGCAACGTCAGTGACGACAGCATCTTCATGGCTGGCGTGCGTCCAATGCGGAAACTGTGCGGCCTGGATGTGTGGGTGAGACGGACGTCTTGCGCGTTGGGGAAAGAGGGGCGCCAGGCTCGGCAGGAGCACGAGGAGGGCCGCGATGCTCGGTCATCACTGCCATTGTGGATGATGCTCTCTCCACAGAGCCAGTGGGCCCGCATGTGTATGACAAATGCAACCGCTCGCTGCGCGATATGGAGCGGGGTTCACTCGAGAGCCGGGGCGACAAAGATTTGTTTTCTCTCCTGCGTCCTGGGGCAACTCTAGACCTGTCGTTGTGGTGGGCTTTCCTGCGAGCTGCTTACACCATCTCCACCCGGGCACGTTAGGGGGGCATGTTCCATACCGTACTAGGCCGTGGCGTAAAGGCAGGCGCCGGGCATACATGTAATACTAGGGCTTGTATCCCCCCAGAGGGAAGTGGTGGAAAGTGGTGGACAAAATACAACATCTTGGCTGAAGACTTCGCAAATACGCAGCTAGACAACATGAGGTTCGGCGTATTCAACAAAGGGCAAGTTGCAAAGGAGAGGCACATGGAGCAGCAATACTAGAAACGCTCGAAAAACACCTTGCTCGTATTCATCAAGCGCTCACTTCGCCAAGAAGATTACACTAAGAAGCTTGTTCCGAGACCAAGAGAGACAAAGACCCTTCAGTCCACACATTCGTGTACGCATACAATCTTCCAGTGTCCATCAAAATAACAGAATCGTACATTCCTTGTCATTATCCTTCAGGCAACCATGCCGTGCGTCGTCTCAGCCCACACACCACACCACAACCTTCGTGACAGAAGCACGCAGTCAGGCTGACCGTCGCGGGAGGACATCTAAAGAGCGTAAGGTGATTGCACGCTAAAGTGAGGAATGAAGAGCTTTACCAGTATCCAGGCGGGCCAGGAGGCCCTCGGCGGTAGTCCTCGCGCGGGTGGGGAGGATAACCGGCAGGGTCGCGAGGAGGGTAGGCGCCTTCGCGCGGCGGGAATTCCCGTGGAGGACGGTCATATCCGCGGCCAGCGGCATAAGGGTCGGGAGGGGGACCGTAGTCACGTCGGTACGGGTCGTCGTATCGGCGCGGAGGGGCGCCGTATTCCTCCATGGGAGGTCCGCGCCTTGGTGGCGATCGGTAACGGCGGTCGTCGTAGTATTCGCGACGGGGGCTTCTGTCACGGTACTCTTCACGGTAGCCGACGCGAGGAGGGCTGTAGCCAGTGGGAGGGGGCCCGCGCCGGTCATACGGATCGCGGGGCATACCATACGGCTTGCGGAATCCTGGAGAGCGCGAGCGGCCTCGCTCGCGTGGGGGCATATCGGGCTGCGTCTGTTTCCATTGTCAGCAACAAATACAATGAATACCACGGGAACTTGACGCTTACATCGGCGGTGCAGGTGACCCGCTGTCCTTTGAACTCACGCTGATCAAGCTTCTCGATCGCGGTTCTCAGATCGGCGGCAGACTCAAATTCGACAAAGCTAGTGCAGGCATGTCAGTCGGAGTTGCTCACGAGAGTCTGAAAGATTCAACGCACCCACGGCCGTTGCCGTCGCGGCCGGTCTCCGAGAAGACCACATCGAGGCTCGATTGACGAGCAAAGTCTTTCAAATCCTAGAGCCAGAGTCCATGTAAGTTGGAGGTCCAATCCGGTGTTCCTTGTTGTGACGGCAAATCCAGAAACGCGAGCCAGTGCGTCGACAGTGTTGATATTCCGATCCATTGGGCCAGCCTGGTAGAGGTGGGGGCCGCTTCCCACGGCAGCCGCCTGGATCACTGTAGAAGTCGGCACCCAGCTCCTTGATGAGGTAAGGCCAGTCGTCCACATGGCCAGATCCCAGGAAAGTTACTGGAGCCCGCATGCGCTTCTGAGCATATTACTGTCGCACTAGACGAGCACTGGTAGGGATGGTTTGGGCCAGGGCTCCTTGGAGATCAGATGGAAACAGAAGCTAGAACAGACCTGCCAGCTGGTATCATTGGGAAGCCCAGCAATCTGCATGCGATGCGGAGTGCGCCTCGGTCGGGGCGCCTGTCTTTCGTTGTTGCCTCCAAAGGTAGCCTCGCGTTGGCGAGAGCCTCGAGCAAACTGAACGGTCAGGCGCTGTCCCATAAAGTCGGATCCGTCTTGATTGCCATTGCCAGGATTAGCCAGGAACACGGAAAGGAGGGCTATTGACCACGGTAAAAGTCGAATTGGTCCAGCACGTACGGAAAGCTAATGTGATTCAAGGTGTCAGCGCAAGTTGAGGAGGAGCAGCCTGGAGATCGGAGGGGACTAACCAGGTACGACGTCGCGCGCATCCATAGGGTCCTTGTACTCGACAAACCCAAATCCATTCATGAGCTTGATCTCGGTAATCTCTCCGGTTCCATGGGTCGCAAAATGGGTTTCAAGATCACCCTTGGTGGCTAAACACGAACAATCAGTGAATTAGTCGCTATTGGCGCAACTGCGTCCGGGCAGAATTGAATCGGTCGTGCTAGAAAACCGAATGCCCCTAGGACAGAATGAAGCGACATACCGCCTTTGGGGAGATTGCCCAGATAGAGCCGGGTGGACGACACCTCAGTGGAAGCCATTGCTGCGGGACAACAGCGTCGCGCTGGCTAGTTTGCGTAGAGGAGCTATGCTGGCCAAATATGATGAGCTTCAGGCGCGCGTCACAGCGATCGCGAGGAAGCCAATGCGCACTCGGGCGCGGTCCGATCCAGGGTCCTGGGAAGACTCGAGGGAATGCCGCGAACCAATTGCGCCGACTTTGGAGACAGAACGAACCGTTCGTGCCTTGCTGTCTAGAAATTGCCGCGTTGTGAACGAGAGGATCGGGCGACGGAGACTTGTCGGCGATTGATACAGGCGTTGCCAGAACTCGGGGTCGAGGGCGCGTGGTCGGGATGAAAGAAGTAGGTAGCCGACGAGGCGCTGGTGATGTTCACAGCGAAAGGCGCAGGTGGGCGCTGCTGCGACGACGCAATGCAAGGGAAGGTGGAGAAATCGACGGCGAGTGGGCGGGAGGACCTGGTAGCGGCTCTCAAAGCTCGGGTGGAGTCGACTCGAACGCCCCGCCGCCCAGTGCTGTGCTTGACAGTGCCTCGAGTGCCTCGAGTGCTTCTAGGCTCGCTAGGCGCCCGGACCGTCTGTCCCTGGCGAAAGGTCGGCCCATGTGAGCACACCGCATGCACGGACCACGGTCACGTCCCACCCAGTCTTGTCAGACGACGGCTTGGTTCGACCTGCCCAGTGTTGCCACAGAGGCTGCGCCGGGGACAAGCTGAAGGTGCATTGCACTAATGCAGGCTATTTACTTCAATACATATACGAAACCAATACCAATTTCAACGCGATGCTATTGTAAACACCCTCCCAAGAAAGATGGCTGTTCTGTTAACGCCGGGCTATGCAACAAGCTCGCACGGTGTGATGGCGACTTGCGCTCTCGTCGAGCTATTTCTTCCCACCAAAATCAAAATTCGAATAGGAAAGACAACTATGACTGTGGGAACAGTACGTCGACTATCTCATCGGAAATAGTAAAAACTAGATGAGTCCTGCGAGAGAAAACCGCAGTTAGTCTAATCGTGAACTACTTCTGTAATAGCATGAGACCGTGAAGATGAGTTGCCCGGGGTGGACTTACGTTAACCTCTGATTGTTGAGAGTAGCAAAGATGCGCCGACTGGCAGCTTGGGCATTCAGCCGACCAACAACACTTCCTGCCATGTCCGGTACGAGGGTGGCCAGCATCAAGCTCGCCTCCCGCCGTGTTTTGGCCTTCTCTGATGCCGTGCGTGGCGGCTTGTCTCTGTTGATTTGGCCCCCTGGCCACATTGAGTCCGTCAGAAGCCTTAGGTATCGCAAGAGTGCTTCTTCCTGAACCAGGACCTTGTAAATGTCCCGAACTTTCCGCTCAATAGTTCCACCTAGGAGCTGGTGCAGAACCACGACAACTGCACGACCTCTCAGCCAGTTGTTCCCACGATTTAGTCCAAATATCTCAAGGAAGATGTCGCAAATGGGCTTGATGAAAGGCTCGAGCTCCTTGTCTTCGAAGGCGTTGAGCTCAGCTTCGGCCTCTGCCGCAGTCATTGCACCTCCGTTGGCGTTAAGCGGCATCGTATTCATTTGGTTCGTAGCGGCAGCAATAAGATTCTGTCCTGCCACAGAAAGCTGATCCAGTACAGGGATATTGCCAAGAATATCTTCCATGCCATCTGCCACAGAATCGTAGAGACGACTCATCATGTCCTTCTTGTCTTCGCGGTTTATGATGTCTTCCCCTGGGGTGATGATACTTTGGGACAAGAAAGACCGAAGATCTCTGCTTCGGCATACATCGGGTAGGTGGAGAAGCTCCTTAAGATACTGTTCGAGTGCTTGACTTCGCTTGCGCAAAAAATCACTCTGAAGCTTCATAACCATCCTGCGCCGGGGAAAGTCCAGGTGTCGAACTGACGGATATCGCAGCCTTAGTCGTTGGTGAAGGTCGTGGAATTCGCTGTAACGTCGTGTCACTATCCACGTAGCGGCTGGCATTTGCTCACCAGCCTTCCTTTGAACCTCAACGACATACACGGCAAACTCCTTGCCATCGTCGTCTTTGCCAACCTGAATTGATTTGATCTGGACAGAGGCTCTGCCATACAGACTGTTGTCGCTTTCCTGGATGACGTACTGTTGGCGCTGTAGCTCCTTTCGCTGTAACTCCCTCTGCAAGCTCGCTCTTGACTTACGGAGAATGCGAAGCTCCGCGGTGTTGTTTGTCAGCTCAGCTTTTCTTGTCAGAGACTCAAGTACGGCTTCTTGCGCCACAAGCTTGTCGATATCATTGGTCAGAACAGTGATTGCCTCTGCGAGGCCTAGATCGCCTGGTGCTGCTTCGTGTACCTCGTCTTCGATATCCCCTTTGGGATCTTCTCCAGCTTCCTCTAGCTCGTCTGACAGAAATTTCTCCTCATCTCCAAACAAGTCGTTGTCGACAAAGACACCGATACGAGAGGCTTGACTGACTAAACCCAAAGAGGTGATGCTGGGCCTGTCGCCATCTTTACCGTCCATCAACACTCGCGAGTTGTCCAAGGAAGGACCATCTTGCTCTTGACCAGACAATAGACTTGCCTGGCCGTCGTCATCTCCAAAAAGCGATCTGCGGATTTCTTCGGCTGTCTGCGGACGCTCATTCTCCATAATGTTGTTCAAAGCCTGCTCCATTGCTTGAACGACATGGGTATCTGGGCCAACCTTTACAGGCTCCTGATCCAAGCTCTGCACTGATTCGCCCAATGCATCTTGCTCAAAATCCTCATCATCAAACAATGGAGTATGTTGTACATCCTCGCTATTTTGTCGCGCATGCGAACGGGAATCTGTATCAAGCGACCGACGTACACCAATCGAGGAGCTTGTGTTGTAGGTGGCATTGTTTGCTGCCGTTCCCAGTTCGGCAGCCGATAGGACACGCTTGAATTGCGGCTGTACTGCTTTGAGCCTGGGGTTCACTTTGCTACTGGTCACTGTCGACTTTGAAGTGTATGAATGTGATGTCCGATGGAGATCAGGTGCGGCCACGAGAGTGGGCGGTGGTGGTGCAGGCTGCGTAGCGGTTCCCGCTGCCTCCTCAGCCGCGAGGGCCTTGAAGAAAAGGTCTGATTTCTTGAAAGACTGGAGATATTTTGTCTCCATTTCTTCAAGTACAGTACTTTGGGCTCTCAAAACTGACCTCCTAGCAGCATAATATTGCTCTTTGGACGCGCCCTTTCCTGCTGCCAGGAATTCGCGGATGGCCTGTCTCGAAGATGCCGGTACGCCAAGTTCGGGTTTTGCGAGGTAAGCTTGATCGATTTGAGCCAGATCTGTGCGATCAGAATCAGTCCACGGCACTGTTGTCGACGGAAGCTCCGCATCTTCAGGCCCATCATCCTCCAGCGGATTGCGGAAACCATCAACAACAAGCCAGAATTGGACAAGCGACATCAACCCCTGCCGATCCATGAATTCCATGAAGTACGATAGACCAGATGGGTCCCGCAAGAGCTCCGCAAGAGACGCACGCTCGAGTTTCGATGATTCTGCGCTAGGGATAGATGATTGCATTGAGGTTGTCCCTTGTCGGTCACCGCCTGCAGCTAGATGATGAACCTTTTGGTCCAAGAGTTTCTTGCCCATCTCTAAACGTCGCAAGTATGCCTGATCTTGGCCTTCCACTTGTGAGTCTCTTTTGAGTTGACTTGCCACTTCACTACGAAACCTTCTGGCGTCAGAAAGATTGACGAGCTTGCGTATAGTTCTCATGAAGCGCTCAAATGTCCGCTCGCCGTCTCCTGGTGCTATACGCGGGAAAGCCGCCATCTTGGCCGTTTTTGGGGCAGGCGATGCGTGCGCGTCCAAGGCTGCGCGAAGTTTTCTGACTGTAGACCTGTCTTGCAGCATCGACCTGCCATAGTTTTCCATGACTTGGTTCCATGTGTCCGGTTCTGATAAAAGTTGCATCACAGGGAAAAGAACGGCACAAGAGACTATCTCCCGAACGATGCATAGTACAGCGCGACTGCTGATCATGTTCTCTGGCAGAACTTGTGGCAGTATTCTACTGACCATGTTTCGAAGATGTTCTTGACGCACAATCTTTGTGTCGGTATAAGATAGCGAAGCAGCGGCGTGGAGTTTGCCATCTCGAAACTTGGCCGCAATAGCGAGGTCGAGCTCTTCGGACTCGGTCACATCGCGGTTGAGCTTGCGGCCACGCACTGCTCTTTCGGCATCGAAAAAGTCCCGAAAGTGGTCAGTCAAAATGGGTATGATGCGACTGATAACAGCCTCGACTAGATCTGCTTCTGCGAGGCGGTCACAAAGTGCGGACAGCGCAAAGCGGATGTTGCGGTCAACTTCGTTGGTGAACACTAAATTCTTGCTGATGCGAGAGTACCAAGAGTCGACGAAGTCGCGAAGTATGAGGTCGAGTAGCTCATCAAGAGCACGCGACAAGCCGGGCGACTCTGGGAAGAGGGGCTTCCGAACGTATGTCTCTCGAGCACGAAGGGCGGTGGTCTCGAGCGTCCACGATTTGGGTGCCACGAACGCGACAGCGTCGGGCCGAGCTGAGCGGTTGCGCCGCGAATAGAAAGACCCGCGGGAAGTCAGGACGAGAACAAGGAGCACGCTGATAAGTGCTGTCGCGAGACCGCCGACGAAAGCGTAGCCGGCCCACCGAACGGAGGGAAACCAGCTGACCGTATAGCCCCAAGCGATGAAGCAGACGATGCCAGCGACGACAAAGTCTCTCCCCTTGAGGACCATGTTCCCTCTTTTAGCGCTTAAGGCATGGGTCGCGACACGTGGACACGTCGTCGCGCAGATTGCATCGACCGATAATGTGCTGAGGCTGTAGAGGTCGTAATGGTCGCGGTGATGCGGCCCACTATCGATTGCCATTATTGGTGGGGAGGTGACGGAAGTCACTCCTGCGACCTGCTATGAGCAGATGCGCAATGCCATTCCCGAGGCTCCACCTCGGCCGGGCTCTTTCACAACCAAACATTATCACACCATGACGTATCTGTCTCTTCCCCAATGACAAGTCAAATACATCAAGCCGCAAGCTGCGCATCAACTGCTGACAGTTTAAACACCAGTCCTTGTGCATTCCTTGTTTGAACGTGATGCTCCCGCTGTGTAGTCCGTCACCACTGCGTCGACGTGATAAGACCGGAAATCTTTACTTCCCACGGGACAGTTTCGCAAGCAGTTGTATGCAAACAATTGTGTTTCGAGCTTGGTGCTTTAGACTTGCCTTTCTTATGTTCGTAACAGCCTTCTTTACCAAGGCGGGTTTTCTCGTCGGCGGAACAGTGCTACGAATTTCTGCCCTTTGTTCCGCTCCACCTTCTTGCCTTCCTCCGTTGCAGTTTTCATAATCGCAACACATTGATCAGCTTCCTGTTCCTCTTCAGGCACTATCTCGAAAGAGGGGTGTGCGCTGAAGTGCTGAACCATCCAGTCGTGTAGATCCTCGACGTCTGTGATTGTGTAGACAATACCGCCCGGCCGCAGAGAGTAGGCATACTCGGAGTTTAGAGTCGTCGAGACGATACGCGCCTTGTGCTTGCGATGCTTGAAGTGTGGATCCGGGAAACAGATGAAGATTTTGGAGAGCTGGGCTTTCTTGAAGAAGTTGGGGAAGAACTTCATGGTGTTGGCGCGAATACAACCGATATTTTGGTACAGCTGTCCTTCGACATCCTGTGACCGCAGTGCTCGGATCCGGTCCTGAACAAACTCAGTTACTTGGGTCCTAATCTCCATGCCAATCAAGAGGCTACCTGGCAGTGCAGGAGAAAGTGCTACGATGAGCCCGCCAAAGCCACAACCTATATCCACAATGTCGACTTCTTTTGTCAGGGCCTGGCTTTTTTGGTCGCTGAGCAGACAAGCTGAGGCGCCACTCATTGTCCTAGCAGTACTGCTGTCGTCTGTCTTGGCAACGAACGCTGGGAAATAGGGCGACCAGTCCATATGTGAAGGGGAGATGGGACTGTTAAAGTGAGTTAGCCACGGTAGTCGGCGCATTGGCATGAAGAAGGGCAGCGGGATCGAGACCTACTATTCCAGCTGGTGGTCTGAAAAAGGGTTGGCATGGGCACGCTGCCGGTAAAACCTCTTCTGGGGCATAGTAGCCGTCCCGCTCTCCCTTTGGGCCTGGCGGTAAGCCTCGCGCTTTTGCTTCTTTGTTGAGGAGGCTCTCATATTTGCAGCTGAGAAGGAACTGTTCACTGCGCGGTGATCGCCGTCTCGGCTTCGGAATGCGGCAGCGGCACGGATATATCTGACTCTCTTCTCTCGTCACTGGTGTTGTGCCGACTGCAGGTCTGGTGTTTCTCGATTCAGGGAATTGGTCGCATGTGCATTCGCCAGCGACAGGTCTATGGGCTGTTGGTCAGTGGATGTCGTCTGCGGCCGAGTCCTGTTTTGCGACGGCGCAGACGACTCAGAAAAAAAGAAGTGCCCGACAACCGGTTGACTGTGGGGTGCCGCGCGTACCCCACTCACACCCACACTTGAGCACTGATCAAGGCTGGGCCGCAGCAGTAGACCCTTCAAGGCTGGCTGCGACCCGTCCTGGTCTCTTGGTCAACCAGGCCGCATCCATGCTGGTGATTGTAAACATCCAAGCTTCCAACCTTTTGGTCACCCAACACGTCACACTTCCATTGAACAGAGTTCTCGTCTCCACAGGCCATCTCTTTGGCTCTTTGTCCGCCCGACCCTCCTGCGGTGCATCCTCCTCCATCAGTTCTCCTCCGACCACTTTTGCCCACATTCACGAACTCGCGTCTCGCTTTGTCACGTCGGTAGCTCATGCTTTGCCTCTGGGCAAGCGGCCATTTTGAGCAGTCTACACCCAACGCCAGTCTTCTCCCAGCCATGGTTTGAGAGTATCGCTATTTGCAAATATTCAACATTCCCGGACACCAAAACGTCTCGGACAGAGGAACCCATCTTTTCGGGCCTCCGTCCTCTCCGAAGCCAGCCTCCACAACACCAGCTCGCACACTCGCAACGCCGGCTTTCTGACATGGAGTCACGGCCCGATGGCAATGTCAGATCATCTCGAGAACATGAGGCGTCGCAAGGCCGAGAGCCACAGCACCTGCGATCCAAATCAGCCGGCGTATTCAGGACTTTCATGCAACGTCGCAACAACGGTGGGGGGTCTGGACAACCATCTGCGGAACTGACGGACAATCCGTTGACAATCATCACCACCAACATGCAGCCAACAATGATCGGTCAACCGG
The DNA here is from genome assembly GCA_026745475.1 of Microdochium nivale. Lineage (NCBI taxonomy): Eukaryota > Fungi > Ascomycota > Sordariomycetes > Xylariales > Microdochiaceae > Microdochium > Microdochium nivale. The sequence goes on along the minus strand of JANTFD010000006.1, from coordinate 1,988,336 downwards.
GCGCAGCGCCACTTTCTGAGATCGAGTATAACCAGCTTGACCGTGTCCCTCGATCGCCAACCAAGGACACAGCTTCTCGCGCCGCCTCGAGGTCGCCCACCAAGTTCCCCTTCAGCTCCATCTCCAAATTCACGAAGAAGGATGATGCTGCACCGCAAGGCTCACACAAGAACAAATCATCCACGAATCTTGGTGCTTTGCTCAGCAGGCCGAAGAGCCTAAAAAACTTGTATGCCATGGGCAGTGACGATTACGTCTCGCCCCGCAAGGACAAGGAAAACAGGACGCCACCTGGCTCTACAAGGCCTCAAGAACTTGCAAGGCCTCCGATCTATGCTCAGTTCGCCAGTGGGGCATTGGAGATGGAGAACGGCAAGACTGCTCGCGATAGTCACCCGAATCCAGCCAAATACTACCCCCCTTCGAGTTTTGTCCCGCCAAGGCCACCCGTGAAGGCCCGCCCACGGTCGTATCACGCGCAGCCCCCACAGAAACATGATGCTCAAGGGTCCACATCATCGCAAGAACAAAGCAAAGGATCTTCATTCCGTAAAACCATGGGGATCAAGGCCTTCGGGCGTCGCCAGGACTCGAAGGAGAGTTCACTTTCAAGCACACCAGACCCCGAAGTAGATTTTCAGCTCGATCCTAAAGACATTGAACGGCATCTTGAGGCCATGCTCGACCGGCGCAATATCCCCGAGCATCAGAGGTACAAGATGCGCAATCTCGCCAACACAATCAAGATGGAATTCATTCGGCAAGACTGGGCGGAGACACGCGGCTCCTCCAGCTTGACGCGACCCGCAAGTCACGGCGGCGAGCCCGATGCTCGGTTGTCGCAAGATAAAGACGGTAGCAAGAGCAAGAAGAGCCGCGGTCGGGGCTTCACTTTGTCTCGAAACTCCTCTGCCAAGAAGGGAGAACCTGGTTACCCGACCAAGAAGAAGAGTGATGGCACGATTGGACGTCACTTCCGGAGCAGATCCATCGACAGCTATGTTAGCGAAAGACCATCATCGGCGGGATCTAACCACGCAGGCGGTATCCTTGCCAAGATCAAGCCACAGCAAGGGCCGTCAGACTATGTTGGTTATCTACGCAAAGTGCAACAGCCAAAGGTCGTCGAAGTTGGCAAACTTCACAAACTACGCCTTCTACTTCGCAACGAAACAGTTGCATGGGCAGAAGATTTTATCCGTCAGGGTGGCATGCAAGAAATCGTGGGGCTTTTGACTCGGATTATGGAAGTGGAATGGAGGTACGTCTCGCGGTGTGAAGTGACCAAGTTCGTGTTGTCAGATATACTAACAACGGGCAAAACAGAGAGGAGCATGAAGACGCTTTACTGCATGAGACTCTTTTGTGCCTCAAAGCATTATGCACGACTGCACTAGCTCTTCAATATCTGCAGACAATCCAAGGCGACCTCTTTCCTGCATTGCTCCACATGCTATTCGACCCAGAGAAGAAGGGTCCCAGCGAGTTCACCACGAGAAATATTATCACATCTGTATTGTTCACCTACATCCAGTCTGCAGCTCCTGAGGACCGACCCATTCGGGCACGAACACTGCTGGGTCATCTCCGCGACCAGGAGCCAAAAGAAGAGAGTCGACCTCATGGATTTCTCTTGGGCATGCACCGAGAGCGACCATACCGCGTTTGGTGTAAGGAGGCAGTCAGCGTCACTAAGGAGGTCTTCTGGATCTTCCTCCACCACCTGAATGTTGTTAACCTTCCCCGGGAGAAGGAGTCGGTCACGGAGCAGACCGCACCGAGCATTGACGATGCCACGTACATGCAGCTGCATTTCCCTCAGGAGAGGCCACCAGTACCTGCAGCTCCATATGTCGGCGGTGTGGAGTGGGATGCAACCAACTACCTGGCTTCGCACATGGAATTGCTCAACGCGATACTTGCCTGCACGCCTGATAGGCAAGAACGGAACAAGCTCAGAAACCTACTCCGCATTTCTGGCTGGGAGCGTTGCATGGGTGCCAGCATGCGGCTATGCAAGGAGAAGTTCTACCCTGGCGTCCATGATGGCCTGCGGACGTGGGTCGCTGCTGCTGCGGATGATGGATGGGACGTCCGGGATGTCCGGTATGGGCCGCCGCCGGAGTCAAGGAGCCCAAGTAAGAAGCTCTATGGCGGCAACGATGCCCCGAAAAAGGTTAGGGACATCGAGCCGGCGCCAAAAATCGACCTACCCCAGTTTGATTTCGGCGGAGAGGGGCCGCGGGAGTCTCGACTGGGAGCTGCTACCAGCTCTGACCACTGGTTGTCGTAGAGATCCCGTTCATTTGGCTTCCCGTGTTGGCTGTCGGCCTCGCTGACGTGGCAGGTCTCATTCTGGATCCACCTACGCTTTTCACTTATTATTGTACATGGATGGTCTGGACTGGCGCGGCGTTTGTTTTGGGTCACGTTGGGTCGTTATGGGTCTTTGAGTTGTAAGAGCTCGGTCGCTCTTCTGGTACGCAGGATTTGCTTCGGACGGAAGAGCTGAGCTGTGGCCACGAGAAGCACGATAAGGGTCATGCGGAACGCGGTCTGTTTTGTTTTACTCACGAGGTTACGACATAGAGAATATCATGATGACTTGAAGAGTTGATGTGCTCATGCGAGACTGGCTGGAAGACTGCGTCTTCTCAGGTGTCCATGATCGTCGTCACGCATGCCAGGCTCAAGCCCGGCGAACAGGCAGCCACTCTATACTCCAGGTGGAGTTTGAACAGGACCATCGTCTGTCACATGAACACGACCAATGATTGGACTCTTGGATGTGACAAGTCAAACTGGACTGCTTTCCATGACGGTGTGGTGGCAAACCTAGAAGCCGGGCCGTCTTCGTAGGATCGCCCGATCGGGGGTGCCTTCTGGAAGGCCTGAGGTCTTTCGGAGCTACTGTATGAGTCCCCGCCAAGGACATGCACCTCCTCCACCTGAGCACAGATCCGACCTAGAAACAACACACCACCACCACACACGCTCACTCAGCCTGCTTGCCGGCCGCCTGCCGGCTTCCACATTCTCGAATCTTGCCGCTTGTGCATTACAGTGCACCGCAACTTCAGCCTTCGCCGTCTCCATCGGTTGCCCTGAGTCGGCTACTGCATCTCCGACCCACACAGGCTCGGCAGTCGATACTCCGTACTCAGCGCTGCAAGCTCGTTGTCCGAAGGCGCCCATCTTCTCCACAGATCCCACTTTCAGCCTCGACTCGCCAACTGCAGCACCGAGTTAGAGCCCGCTGGACTCATATCCGCTGGCGTGCGCTTCCCATCGCATCTCGACTGCACTGTTCGAGACCCCGGCCCATCTGGTGGCCGACTCGCTCACCCGCCATGTCCGTCAAGTATGCCTACTCTCAACTCCTGCTCGCTTTGTTTGCTGCCACATCACGTCATGTTTTTCCTGCTCTGCCATGGCCACTTTCCCCTATTTGGGCCCTGGTAGAGAACCTCTCTACTTTCCTATATTCGCCTGCCTGTGTTACTAGCACTTCACAGAAGTCTGTATTAGTTAGTGATGGACTACGGGCTCGTCGATCAACATGCTTCCATCCTCAACCAGCGTCTCTTTCGCCCGCAGGTCGATATGCTTGCTGACCTTGAAGCCAGCTGGGTTATGCTCTCGCGGTCCGGGCAGTTCGAGCCGCTTCCCGATGAGACACTCCAGCTCAAGACCCGCGGCCGGATATCACTAGGCATCACTGCAGAGAAACAGACCCCAGGGAGCCGCCCATGGTCTCTCAAATGTGACAACGGCACGGCATACATAACAAGTCATCGAGTGAGTAAGACCCTGCAGCTCGCCGTGGTTTCCGACTTCCTCGTCCGTGCTTGTCATTGCCACTGACCACTGTGGGCTGGCAGATTATATACCTCCCAGCACAGACGACGGATGCCTTCCAAGGCTTCTCGAGCAGGATACTCGACTTGGAAGACTCAAGAACGCCTACAGGTTCCCATATGTGGGGTTTCGGTGCCTGGTTCTGGGAGGCCGAATTTCGTCCAGTTCCAGGCGGCAATATCCCGACCGACGTAACGCGGGCAAAGGTGCAACTCACCTTCAACGAAAGCGGTGTTAGCGACTGGCAATCAAAGTACACGGAGATACGGTCGCGGTTACAGCACTTGTCACAGATTGGGCAGCTGCAGAATATGCATGGCGAACAACTGCCAAGCTACTCGTCTGCCCCGGGCAGCAACGAGCAAAGACAGACAGAGTCGGCTACAGCTGAAGTGGCACGGGAGGCTGACGTGGCATTGCAACAAAGAAGAGTAAACCAGAGCGTGCCTGACGAGGCTCCTCCCGGATATGACGAAGCTCAAGCTCAAGCTATTGCCGAGCGTTTCGACGAGCGAGAGCGAGAGGACAACGAGAGGCAGTAAACGCGGAACTTGAGGAGTAATAATGAAGTTTAAGTTACTGTTATAAGGTCTAGTAACTTTGTCTTTAAATTGCACACCTAACAGTCTAGTTGATGAGGAAAGCCCGTACCGTCCACAGGGCGAGTTACGCATGAGACAATACCAGGTTACATATTGTCACTGTAACGACTAATGCCTCATTCAGGACCACAACAAGCAATTTCTAGTTAATTAGAGCCATGTGATGCTTGGAATAATATTCGTAGGAATCGTATGCGATGCACTACAAGTCTCTGTCCGCCAGGTATCGAGAGTCTGCTTGGTTGTCGGAAGGTGGCATCACGTGACTGTACTTATGGGGCTTTGAAGCCCCCTACACCAATCATAACAGCTCAATTGCACATTGCTCGATTTTCTTCCAAGGCTAGCCCGTCCGCCGTCCCGAAATCGACCGCCCGCGCAGACTGAAGGCTGTCAGTGAAGCAGAGGGCACAAGCTCTCCATCAAAACCCGCATCGCTCCGATCGAACGAAGCGTCAACTACAGCCGACCGGCCACGACCCCCCGCCTCTCCCTCCCGCACTGTTGCGCCGCCGCACCCTCATATTCGCACACTCAACGTAACGCATAATCTGACCGCAGCCATGGGTTTTTGGGACGCCATCACCGACCTTGTCGACGCCGCCACGCCATGGGCCACCGTCGAGGCCGAAGCTCCTCCCGCCGAGGACAAGGTACGCACCTCCTCGCCACACCCGCCAGTCCTCCGCCGCACCGGGAGTCACCTCGCATCGACTGCATTGTGCTGCGTCGTTGATCACGATTGCATACCTCCTAGCCTGCTGCCAGACTGCTCGGCATCGCTACTTATGGAAGGGCGCAAGTCACCATGATACTGCCAGCAGGGAGCTGAACATGACTGGCAAAGCGACAAAAATAAAAAGCAAAAGAGGCATGCGAGGTGGTCAGACACGATGCGGAGCGGCATGCGCCAGGATAAACCGCACATGGCTATACATAGGCCTTCGAGATCTGTTACTAATCTCTGGACGTTCGCTCTAGGACAACAAGGACAAGGACGAAGATAGCAAGGAAGAGGAGAAGGAAGAGTCCTCTGACGATGAGGAGGAGGAAGAGGAGGAGGAGGAAGATGACGATGATGACGAGCCCAAGGACCCCAAGGAGGAGCTCGAGGAAGGTTTGTGACGCCCACCACTGCAGGCCCGGCCCAGCGCAACTGCCCGTCACCCTATGGCCACGCAGCACAGCGTCTTCGGCTGTCCAAGTTTGTCTCTTATCATGATTACTAACATATCCAATGGGTAGCTTGCAAAAACTCGAAGCAGTGCGCGCCCGCTAAGCACCACTTTGACGAGTGCGTTGAGCGCGTTACTGCTCAGGAGGCCGACGGTGAGGCCAAGGAGGACTGCGTCGAGGAGTGTAAGTTGAGACCATCTTTCATGTGCAGAGATGGGCGCTCTGCTGTGTTCTTCGTCGATTACCGGCATGTGCCTATGACAGTGCGCAGCAGCGTCTGAACCCTTCTCAGACTGACACAATGACGAAACCTCTAGTCTTCCACCTCGCCCACTGCGCCACTCAATGCGCCGCCCCCAAGCTGTGGTCCGTCCTCAAATAAGCGCTCCACCTCACCGGAGCGTAGCCTGCTGCCTCGCTTTCAGGCATTGCAATCGGCGTTTCGACAGCAGCGATTTCTTTTCCCACCCACTGTACATCAACAAACACAAATCATCAAAGTCGAACGTCTGGAAGTCGATGCAGGTGGCAAGGAGGGCAGTCGTGGTAAAGAACGAAATCCCGAGGCATGGGAGGACGAGGAATGATGAAAACGAAATTTCTCCCATTGAAGCCAGGGGAGACGAGCAAAGGCGGTCTACACAAGGTCGTTGATACACACGACGAACTTGAGCCCGGCTGCCTTTAACTCCTGGGGCTCAAAGAGTGGACTCAAAGAGTGGTCCCCTTTGGTTCCATGCTGAACTGAAAGAACAATTGTATCATACACAGCTGCGTTTATCCCCGAATAGAGTAAATCTGTCTGTCAAGGAAAAGAATGTGACGTTTTTGGGCTCATGGTGCGCCACTACTACCTCCTCCTGTTAGACAGGTTGCGCCCCCAGGCAAGGAAGGAGAACGAGTGTGAAGAAGACGAGCAGCCAAGTTTGTCTTTTTTCCACTGCGACACCAGAGTGGTTGCTCGGGAATGGTAGAGACCTTCTCACGCGGTACTTTTCGCGTGTACAGCTAATGTCTACGTGTCTACTTCTGTTTCTCTCTCTGCACACGGGATACTTTGTGACTGTGTCATCTCACCCGTGTAGATCCGAGAAACAGGCATTTTCTCCAAGAATTTGTAACTTTGGTCATGCGAATCAAGTGGCTAGTTTTAGGCTTTTAAGACGGCGACGGTGATCTGGATCTATCTAGGTGCATGCTAGATGTCAAATAAAGGTACAAAGTATCGCGTCATTATGCAAAAAGGGGGGGGGGGGGTTGCACGGTGCGAGATCATCAACAACTCGATGAGCTCCAGCAGCTATCTGGAGAGACGTGCTCTCTGGGAGAATACTGGACAGGAAACGGCACGTGAGGACCCTCTTGCAAAATACGTGATGCACCTTGGCGATGGCGGATAGGATGGAAGAGAAATCCAGTGGTCTCGGGGCTCTCGTTTCTCCCGGCGCTAGAGCTAGACGTGTCCGCTGTTTGTTGTCTCGAGAAGAAGAGTCTGGTACTGACATCTGGCTTTGACCCCGGTGGACCTAGAGACTGGACGGGCTTGCTCGTTTGGCACGCAGCGAGCATGATGGCATGCTTATGATTCGCCCACACTAATGTTTCTTATCAAGTCTCACGCAAGGGGCCACGTTTGCATGAGACGGAACGACCAAGCATGCGCACCTAACAACCAAAGTGATGGTCGAGCCCTGTCGCGTCCACCAGCCATGGGCGACGGACACATGTGAAAACGACGATCTGGTCGCCAATGAATTTGCGATTCCCGTGTCTGTTTGCTCTCGCTCGTCCCTGGCATGTCTTGTCGGCTGATAAGTTCTCACGGTTGATCCCACTGCCACCTCAGTCATGTTGGTCGGTTTGGGGGAGGTGAGATGCCTGTCGGATACTGCGCGTGGCGTGTATAAGTCGACGGAACAGTTTGCTTGAAAGATGCAGGTGGCCCCAACGGCCCCCCTCTCTGCTTGATTGCAAGCTTCTAGGTGCCTGGGTCTGGGACACAACCTCGAGGCTTATGCTTTTGTGACCCGGGCGTCTGGGCCCTAGCCCCATGCACGTTGCACGATGCAAACTGCATCAAACTTTGCCAAAGGGCTGATTGCAGTGTGTGCGGTTGGGAGCTGCCAGGCTGTTTTGGATGGGACGAGCGAGCAGACTCCACCAGTGACACTGGAGCCCGTGCAGAGCGCATGTACTTTTGAAGATGCCCCTGCCCGCATTGCCGAGATTGCACATGCTCGTGGACATGACCAGGCGAGGCGGTCTGCAAAAAAGTTCGCGCATTAAGTGCAGATATTCAGCACAAATGCGCGAATTAATTTGCAGGCCGCCTCGCCAGGCACTGGACATGAACAGGCACTGGACATGAACATGCACAGGGCTGCCCCGCGCTCCTTGCCAACCCTGGGCCATCACATCACGCACCCGAAACATCGCCATCGCCATCGCCATCATCACCACAACCGCAACCACAGCCACAACCACAACCACAACACCGTCCACCACCGTTGAATGTGCTAATCCCAAGCTCGGCCGGACGCCCGTGTCCCCCATCGCGATCCATGTCTCGCACCTCGTTCCGACGCAATCATGCCTCAGTAGCGTCGCCGCCCCGGCTACAAGTAGGCGTGCCGCGCGGTCCTTTTGCGCCCACCGCCGCGATGGCTTCAATGCTACACAACCCAGCCTGGACCTCCCCTGCTCGTCCCTGCCCCCCTGCGCCGCACCAGTGCACCCGACCCTCGAGTACGACGCTGCCTCAGGGCCCAGGATCCCGTCTTGGAGATCGGTCCCCTCCTCCCCTCTCTTTCTCGGCAACTTCCTTGGTCGGGCGCGATCCTCATAAGCTAGCGCCCGCGCTCGGCCTGCTTTCCCTCGCCATCTCCACGGCACAAGCTATTGCTACATAGCACGATTCTGTCCTCGTCGTCGTTGCACAGGTTTGCGACATTCCACAAGTCGTTCCTTCACGTCGCTGGTCGCCGCGACGCCCTCCCACATTGCTTCTGTGCTCTGTTCTGCGCCGTTTCGTCAGCCCCTGCATTAGCCTGTGCCGCACGAGGCTACTAGAGTGCCTCTACCGCGAGCCAAGACAGATGATACCATGGACGACACCAAACTAAGCGACTTCCGCCCACTGTCGGGCGAGAGCCGCGCCGGGCAGCCCGGATCAGTCGACGCCGACCAGGCGACCGTCGACAACGGCAGCGTTACATACAAGGTCTACAAGCGCCGGTGGTTCGGCCTCGCACTCCTCACCTTGTTGAACATCACCGCCAGCTTTGCTGTAAGTCGCTGAGCTCTTCCAAATCGTCTTATGCCTTGCAGGTCAGCCAAGGCTGCCCGCATAGTCATGCTGGCAACGTGACACGGCCTCAGCACCCGCGTCCCAACTACGATGCGCCGTGCATTCACTCTTCCTTCGGCCTCTTTTGCAGCTTCCTCCAGGGTCACACGCGGCTAACTAACTCGTGGCTCCAAACAGTGGCTCACTTTTGCTCCCGTCTCTCAGGATGCTGCCATATACTATGGCGTGTCAGAGAACGCCATCAATTGGCTGAGCACCAGCTTCCTCTTTGCTTACGTAGTCGCGGCGCCGGCCACCATCTATGTGCTTCATCTAGGGCCCAAGCCGTCCATCATCACGGCCTCGGTGCTTATGCTGGTCGGCAACTGGATCCGCTTTGCAGGGTCTTACTCTAGCGAAGGCGGCAACTACGGCGCGGTGATGGCAGGCCAGATCATCACCGGCCTAGCCCAGCCCTTCGTACTGAGCGCGCCCACGAGATACTCGGACCTGTGGTTCACAGATCGGGGACGCATCGCGGCCACGGCCGTCGCCAGTCTCGCCAACCCCTTTGGCGGCGCCATCATCCAGCTCATTGTGCCTGCTATTGTCGATGTGCCAGGCGCCATGTCCACGGCCGTGCTGATTGTTGCAATCGTTGCAACTGTTTTTGCCATTCCGTCCGTCTTTCTCCCGGACCGTCCGCCCACGCCACCGGGGCTAAGCGGCAACACACCGAAACTTTCCCTGCGCGCGTCCCTCAGGGCCCTCAATACTATCGAGATCTGGCTGCTTCTGATCCCCTATGCCGCCCTCGTAGGCTTCTTCAACAGCATTTCGAGTCTGCTGAACCAGATCCTGATGCCTTATGGCTACAGCTCAGACGAGGCAGGCATCGCAGGCGCTCTGCTCATCGTAGTCGGACTAGTCGCCAGCGCCGTTGCCTCGCCGATCATCGACCGCAAGAAGACGTTCCTCATCACAAGCAAATGCCTCGTTCCCATCATTGCCATCTGCTACATCGTGCTCATCTGGATGCCTAGCTCGGGCTCTCTCATAGGGCCTTATGTCATCATGGGCGTGCTCGGCGCTAGCAGCTTCGTCCTCGTCCCTGTCGCGCTCGAGTTCCTTTGTGAGATAACGCATCCGCTCAGCCCCGAGGTCACAAGCACCACGGCATGGTCTGGTGGGCAGCTTTTGGGCGGCATCTTCATCCTCATCTCGGACGCCCTGAAAGCCGGCCCAGACGCCGAGCCTCCGTTGAACATGTTTTGGGGGCTCGTCTTCACCGCCATCATCGCGGTTCTGATGGTGCCCCTGGTGCTCTCGCTTGGCTTGTTCGGCCGCGCGGACAAGGTCGCACTGCGAAGGACACAGAGCGATCAAGGAAACAGTAGCGCACACCGGTGATTTGGGGGAAACGAATACATTATAGGGTCGAGACCAATAGATAATTGTGTCATGTGCTTTTCACCTGATGTAGTGATGGGGGACTGGTGTCGGGCGTTGACGGTTTTCGGGGGCCATAGGATCAAAGTCACGGACGTTTGAGCTAGCCAGCTTCTATGGCGCCAGATGAGAGCCAAAAAGAAGGAAGTTGCTCTCAAGGACTATGCTGGCCGGCGTGCCTCATATCTGTCTATACGTATAATTACATGATTCATTCCCTTTTCGTCTGTCCTCGTTCAGGTTCCGTAAACTTCTCCGTGCGCAGAAGTCGCAGCCTCCAAAATCTCAAAACGTATCCCGCGAAACATGTATCCCCTCGGCGCACTGGGGCTGCTTTTGTGCTCTGTCACTACTATACTTTAGTTTTGCCACGCAGCCAGGAAGCCAGCTTGCCTCCTTTTCGACAGCAGGTTAAATCCTACTCTTGCCTGGCCTGCCTCATCGCCCGGGTGCTTGGCAAGACGGCATAACCAGACAATCGTAGCAGAGGCGTTGTTGGTTCAACTTGCACGATCCTCGAGCTGAACGAGGCATAGAGAGAGAGAGAGAAAGGCGGGGCCCCGACTTCTACTCTCCGCGTGACTGCAGTCTTTTATCATTAAGATTGTTACGAATTTGGGATTTCTACTTTGCTGGGGGACATGGAACGGGATAAAGTTGATAGGCTCCCAAAATAGTTCCCCGCGAGAAGGAAAGAATCGTTCATCATTCATTACTGTATGCTTTATTGGCCCACCTCAGAACCCCCTTCTCTCTACTTCAGGCGGCGTGCGCGGAAAGAGAGAGGAAGATTTTGGCTCCTAGCAACCCTGCGAGTGCTTGCTCTTCAAATGCTCTCCTCCTTGGCCGGCAAGTGGTCACCGGGCCTCCTCCCTATGGCAGACTCCCACTCGCCACGCAGCCTCTCGAGCTCCGTCCAGCATGCGCGGCCGTCCTGCTCAAACTGCTCGCGCGCCTCCTGGGTCAGGGCCACGGCGTCCCACTTGCGGCCCTTGACGTTGCGGAGCATGCCTGGCATGTCCTCCGGCTCGTCTCCTCCGGCGGTGGCGGCGTCGTCGCCGCCCGCAACGACGTCGCCCTGCCACCCCCAGCCCTCGACCTCCGTCTTCTTGGGCATCGCCTCCCCGCCAAAGGGTGCCACCGAGGAGCCCCACTTGACGAGGTGCGCCTTCTTCGCGTCCAGAACGGTCTGGTCCTCCAGACCAACCCAGGCCGTCGCGCACGCACCGAGATAGCTCTCGACCACGTGCCAGGGCGAGCCCATCATGCGGGAGAGGTACATGACAAGTCGGTAGAAGAAGAAGAGGATAAAGTGTAACGGGAAGAGCGGGGTGCACACGATGCCCGGGTGGGTGACGTACATCTTGGGTCGGACCACGGGAACCTTCGATGACGTAGGGAGCTTGAAGAATGACTCTGTCAGAGGTTGTACAGAAGGCAGCGTGGCGGTCAACGAGATAATATCGGTGATGCGCTTGCTGCTCTCGTACGGCGGCGTGGTGCGCTGGGCCTGGAAGTGCGTAAAAGACAGGTGCTCGTGCCCGGCGTCAATGCTGCTCGTGAAGATGATTCGGCCAGGCTGCTCCTTGGGATCCTCGCGGGAGAGTAACGGCATAAGCTCGTGGGCGAGGAGGTAGTGGCCGAAGAGGTTGGCTGTAAACACCTCTGCCAGCTGTGTCGGCGGCTGCTTTGGGTTGGCGGTCGGACCTAGCAGCTTCTTGGTGTCGAGCATGACTGCTGGAAATGTGGCGAGCTTGAACTGAGGAAATGTCGTAGCTTGCGGGATACCTCTTCTGATGATCTGCCAGAATAGTCCAAACCAGTTCAGGCCAGACCAACCTCCGATACCGGCGTTGAACATCGCCGCGTCTAGCCGTGGAATCTTGACATCCGGAATGACTCCAGTCGGGTCGCTAATCGTACCGTATACGAGCTGATCTGCTGCGGCATAGACTGAGTGAATGTTGCAGAGGTCGACCTGAACGCTCAGGACATGCACTCGGGCGATAGCATCTTGCGGGTCGTAGTCAAGACCAGCCCGTGCTTGAAGTCGTGCTGATGTGGTTGCGGCAGTGTGGAGGTGCTCGCGCAGTGCAATAATCGTCTCGCTCGACTTCCTCGCTGATCTAGTGGTGGGAAGCAATATCAGGTGCGCCGAGAGAGGTCGAGAGGCGAGGAAGTCATCGATGAGCCGCTGGCATATGCCGAGGCCAACTCCACTGTAGGCAGTCAGTTTGAGGACCAAAGTCGGAGCTTTTTGATGAAGTTCGGCGACCTCAGCACAAAGTTATATCGCATGGAATCCATACCTATTAGCTCCAGTGATGAGGACAAAATGCAAGTCGTGGGATTGGACCCCGGCCCAGGGAGGAGGGGTGCTCATCGGGTGGTCGTCTAGTCTGTGGTCAAATCAATTCTGGCTCCTACGCAGCCTGTGGTCTGCGGACAACGGACCACTATGATTACAAGCAGTGGCAAGCGTCTTCCGCGTTGTGATGCTGACTGGAGGGTCGTCGGTGTGGAATGTGTTCAAGCATCGACTACTAGTCTGAGCTTCCGACCAGGGTCCACGGTCCATCCCTTACCCAGCTCATTGAAATTAAAGCGGTGACACACGGCAAAACTCGCGATGCCGTCACTTCAGACTGCTCGGTATGAAGAGGCTCCGAATCGCCGAATCGGCCAGAATCCTGATTTCATGCTGTATGAACTGTCCATCTGTGATTGCGCTGCCGGTTAAGCCTTCACACCGTTGCGCTAGAAGTGATCTAGGTCATGCAATGGACTCGGAAACCCAACGAGAGTCCTTGAGCGAAGCTGGTGGGTCTGCGAGACATAGGGATTGAAGCAAACCCGTGTGCTCCAAGCTCTGTCAAGAAGCTTCGTTTCCAGCCATGCCTTCCAAGAAATTGTTGGCCTGCTTTTCTGCTCTCTTCTTTCCAATCTGCGCCCGGCGCTCCGCAATGAGCTTCATGCGCTCCTCTTTCGCAGCTTCTCGCTCCTGGCGGATTTTCTCCGTGTTCTCGCGCTCTGCAGCAAGATTATCTTGTGCTTTCTTCCGTGAATCTTGATCCTGGCCGAAGTGGTAGAAGCCAACGCCCTTATTCCTGATCTCGGCATGGCCGTCAAAGTGTGCATCTGGAGGAGGTGTTGGGGTGCGGTCTCGCTTAGAAGCAAGCGACTCCATCTTGTCGTACGTCTTGTCATCAGGATTGAAAGCCGCAGACTGGATAGCGTCTCCATAGATGACGTTCTCTGGGACTTTAATGGGTCGTCCAGCCATGGCTTCGAGGTCGGCTGTCGCCATGGCGCTACGCGCAGATTGCCGCTGCACACGTGAAACCTGAGCTCTCGTGGCCTGTCGCGTTCGTCCGTACTCGTCTGTATATTCTACCATTTCATTCCCGTCGGCGTAATCGTTATCGGACTCGTTGTCGGAACCGGAACTCGAGTCCGCATCAGGTTTTTCGTCATGCTTCTCGGCCCACTTGCGGTCAAAGTCGATGAGAGGCGCGGCCTCGTTCTCGGCCGGGATGTAGTCACCTCTTTTCATCGCGGCGTACAGGCGCGCCTTCTCCTCCATCTTGCGCTTCGTCCGCATGAAATCTTGCTTTTCCTCTTCGGTGCCCACGGTGTCCTTGATTCTGATCCTCTCGGGAGTTGCCTTGTCGTAATTCTCAGCTCTGCCAGCAGCTTCTTTCCGCTTCACTTTGACGTTGAATAGGCCGTCTTTTGCTTTTGAAGGTCGCGGCCGGCCAGCGGAGGACGCGGTTGAGCCAGACAGGAGCGACGACATTTGCGAGGCGAAGGCGAGCGATGAGGAAAGCGGAGCCTCACGCTTTTGTTTCTTGGCGGCCCGCTTGCCGTAGAGATCTGGATCTTGTGGCATCTTGAGCGCAGCTGTCGCATAGACGTGGGTAGTCGACAACGATTGAACAAGACAAAGAGGAACTCGCCGGGTCGATGTAGGGCAAAGCTCATCTGGGTTGCCGAGAACTGTGAGCGAAATAAAATTGGGGACCAACGTAATGGTGCAGGCGGGTCCTGGACCCTTGTCAACTATCCCGCGAGCCCAAAGCCCCGCGATCGGCGCTTGCTCTCTACTATGTAGGTGCGATGGCTGACCCCACGCCCGAATTGAATTTCTTCCCGCTCGTTCGACAGCAATTGCTCAATTGCTCTTACTGCCTGACTCTACTTTCAAAGGAGCTCAAGCTACCTGTATCGGAAGACCCAATCACTCTACAACATGGCAGCCAAGCAGGTTAATATCGCCATCATTGGTATGTCTACTCTAGGAGGAACTGTTTTCTACGGTTGAATCTCTGGCTAACCATCATCGACTTTAAAAACAGGCGCCGGCGGCGTTGGGAAGTGCTTTTTGGCTCAGCTCCAGGCACTGAGTACCCGCAAACCCTCTCCCAAACTGTCCCTCTGCTACATCTCGACCAGCAAGAAGGCTCTGTTCAACGACGATTACTCCGCACTGGCCGGCGAAACCTCCATCGAAGAACTTGCCTCGTCTTCGAAGCAAGCCAAGACTCTGAACCAGATTGTTGAATATCTGGGCAATGTCTCAAAGTCAACAAACGCCAAAGTCGTCCTTGTTGACAATACTAGCTCACAGGATGTTGCCGACTTTTATCCCACTTTCCTCAAGAACTCCATCAGCATCGTCACGCCCAACAAGAAAGCCTTTTCAGGCTCTTACAAGCTCTGGCAAGACATCTTTTCAGCTGCAGAGAGCTCTGGAGCCAAGGTCTACCACGAGTCATCAGTCGGCGCTGGATTGCCCGTAATCTCTACCCTCAAGGACCTGGTCGAAACTGGGGATGAGGTCACCAAGATAGAGGGTGTCTTCAGCGGTACCATGTCCTTCCTGTTCAACTCATTTGCGCCTGTCGAGGGTGCCGGAGGCCAATGGTCTGCTGAGGTCAAGAAGGCCAAGGATCTCGGCTATACTGAGCCCGACCCGCGAGATGACCTCAATGGACTGGACGTGGCTCGCAAGTTGACCATCCTTGCTCGCTTAGCTGGCCTTCCTGTTGAGTCTCCCACTGCCTTCCCAGTCCAGAGTTTGATCCCTAAGGAGCTCGAGTCTGTCGCCAGCGGCGAGGAGTTTCTCCAGCGCCTTCCTGAATTTGACTCCCAGATGGAGGAGGTCAAGGCGGCTGCTGAGCGCGAAGGCAAGGTCGTGCGCTTTGTCGGTAGCATCGATATGGCTTCAAAGGCGGTCAAGGTGGGCTTGGAAACATTCGATAAGTCTCACCCGATTGCTGGTCTTAAGGGCAGTGACAACATCATTAGCTTCTATACGAAGCGGTATGGTAGCAAGCCACTCATTGTCCAGGGTGCAGGTGCTGGTGGTGATGTCACCGCGATGGGTGTAACAAGCGATCTGAACAAAGTCATCGCTCAGATTGCGTAGATGAGGTTGTCAATAGCCATAAAATTATGTGGCCTTGAGCAGCGGAGGACATTCGCGCATCTTGGATAATTTACCGAATTAAGGATCGCGACTCGTATTGCAACGTGCATGGATCAATTGCCCTCTTACTTTGCGGCGAAGCCAGCGCGTTGTTGGGCCATGGAACCCCCTGGAGCATGCGCGATCCCTGAACCAAGGCATGAAGGTGATTCTGGTTCGCGTGGTTGGATATGCGCCGACGGCTGTTGTAGTGCTCGCGCATCCCCGTCTGCTGCGTTGCTCTCCCGCGAGTCCTTGGGGGGCACGTCCTTCCATATCCACAAAAAGAAATCGAAGACAATAAGACCGAGGAAAGGCACCACCAGCGCAAGAGCCATCAATTTCTGATGGTTCTGTTAGTTGATGTATTCTCGACGAAGCGGATTGCCGAGGTCATCCTTGTCGCACCTGTCAACGATGGGGCAGTACTCACAAAGACAAACGCGGTCCAGCCGACTGCGGACCAGATGATGTTGCTCACGGAATCAGGAAGCGACGCCATGGCTCTGGGAGAAATGATGTTTGTGTGTCCACGGAGCTCTAGGTGAAGTGTAGTGCTCGAGCATAGCGACAGATGTGATCGTGGGATGGAGATGGAGGAGTGGACTTGCACTGCCTGGAGTCATCGGATTCTGCGATGGTGGATGAACTTGGCAGGCAGGGTCCCGAGGTCTACGCCCGAGCCTATCCACCACTTTAAGTAAGCGGGAATACAGCCCGTTCCAATCGTCTTTGCAATCTTGCTTGCTGAAGTCGTATTTACATTGGGGATTATGATTGAAGCAGTAACAAGACTACTTGGCTGCTAATCAAGTCTATCGAGCACAGTTCCTGTAAAGCTCCGAAATTGGGTGCAAGGTACTTCTGAATTAACGTTTTTCACTGTATCCGCCCCGACCAAACAGTAATACAATCGTCCCCATTTGGAGAACTGTTCAGAAGGCCTAGTGCGGCCAGATACTCCCCCGGGGGCCTTTACAAACCAGGTATAAAGCCTCGTCGCGCAAGACATAATTCACAGCTCAGCTCATGCGAAGCTTTGAAGCAAGTGACCTCAGAATGGACCCTGAAGGGGTGGGATTGCTGCAGGGCAGCGAAGCCGGCGGCCAAACGCTGAAATCCCCACAGTCAGTGGCTGGGGTGCTTTGTGTGCCTGTCGGTTGCCCCTCCATTGCCCCTCGCCGTCTTGGGGCAAAAAGATGTGCGATTCGAGATCGCGAGGTGACGCAGATCCTGCAGACCAAGCTGGCCTCCTCTTCGATTGAGTAGCCACCATTACATCCACATACTCTGTGCTGTCTTTCCGATTGAGTGATCGCACAGCTTGCCCACCGGGACTGTTGCACTTGTAGCAAACCCCCTTAAAGGTACGCCGGCCGCACCCACCAGACTACTAGTTCCGCATATAGTACAACTCTTCTCGTGGAAATCCACTGATTTTGAACCTCTCATCCAGGGATTACAACTAGCCCAGCACAGACGAGCACAGCATTGAGGATAAAGACGACTGCCCATCATGTCTGCGACCGACGCCCCTGCGGCACCTGACGCCCTCGATCCGAACAGCGCCAAGCACCCTGTCAAGATGGAGAACACAGAAAAGCGTGATACCCTCATGGCCGACGAGGTGCGGTTCCAGAAGGAGTGGGAGGAGAGCAAGGTCTTCTACCAAAATGCGCCCGCCCCTGGCGAGGACAAGGACCCCAAGTTCTTCGGCACGATGGCGTATCCTTACATGAACGGCACTCTCCACGCCGGTCACGCCTTCACCATGTCCAAGGTCGAGTTCATGACTGGCTTCGCTCGCATGGAGGGCAAGAGAGCGTTGTTCCCTCAGGGTTACCACTGTACCGGCATGCCTATCAAGGCTGCTGCTGACAAGCTTGCGCGAGAAGTAGAGCTTTTCGGCCCGACATTCGAGGGCGCTCTCGCCGAGCTCTCGATCGAAGACGAGCCTGCCCCTACTAGCAAGGATGCGGGCGGTAAGACGGATATGGGAAAGTTCAGCAGCAGCAAGAGCAAAGCGGCCGCCAAGACGGGCAAGGTCAAGTACCAGTTCCAGGTATGTAGTTCTGTCCGATCACTTGGCGTAGGTACTTGCGAACTAACCAGTCGGCTATCGCAACAGATCATGCTTTCCCTCGGTATTCCAGTCGAAGACATTCAGAAGTTCGCCAATCCCCTTCACTGGCTCACGGTGTTCCCCGAGAAGTGCGAGGCTGATCTTCGTGCCATCGGTGCGCGCGTCGACTGGAGACGCTCCATGGTCACGACTCCGGCCAACCCTTTCTACGATGCTTTCGTCAGGTGGCAGATGAACCGCCTGAAGGGCCTCGGAAAGATCAAGTTTGGCAAGAGATACACCGTGTATAGCCCCAAGGACGGACAAGCGTGCTTGGATCACGACCGGAGTGCCGGTGAGGGTGTGACAGTACAGGAGTATGTTGCTCTCAAGATGAAGACCCTCGAGTGGGCGCCAAAGGCGAAGGAGATCATCGGCGACAAGATCCCCGCTGACGCCGACGTCTACTTCGTCCCCGCAACCCTGCGACCTGAGACCATGTACGGCCAAACGTGTTGCTTCGTTGGCCCCAAGGTCCAATATGGCATCTACAAGAACGCCAAGTCCGACGGCAAGGATGAGTACTATTTCTGCAGCGAGCGCTCGGCACGTAACATGGCGTTCCAGAACATCTTCCCTATCTGGGGCGAGTTCCCCAAAATCGTCGACCTCGTCGGCTCAGATGTCGTCGGCTCTCTTGTCGACGCTCCTTTGTCTGTACACAGCAAGGGTATTCGCATTCTGCCCATGGAAACAGTCAAGCCCACGAAAGGAACTGGCGTTGTCACATGTGTTCCTTCAGACAGCCCCGACGACTACGCAACGACGCTGGAGCTTCGCAAGAAGGCTGCCTACTACGGCATCGACCCCGAATGGGTCGCCAATGAGATCATCCCTATCATCAAGACTCCTACATCAGACCTCATTGCGAAGCACCTGTACGAGACCATGAAGATTCAGTCGCCAAAAGACACGGCCAAGCTTGCTGAGGCCAAGGAGCAGGCATACAAGGAGGGCTTCTACCAGGGTACCATGCTTATTGGCGAGTACAAGGGTCTATCAGTCGAAGACGCCAAGCCCTTGATCAAGAAGAAGCTCATCGATGCTGGCATCGCGTTTGCCTATGGCGAACCCGACGGCATGGTCATCAGCAGATCGTCCGACGAGTGTGTTGCTGCCTACCTGGACCAATGGTATTTCAACTACGGCACGACAGAGAAGGGTGGTGATGGCGCTTGGTGCAACCAGGTCTTGGAGGCCCTCAACTCAAAGAAAGTGCGTACATTCTACCCAGAAGCCAAGAATGCTTTTGAGCAGACCCTCGGCTGGTTGGCGCAATGGGCCTGCAGCAGATCTTTCGGACTTGGTACCAAGCTCCCTTGGGACCACACACAGCTTGTCGAGAGTTTGTCTGATAGCACCGTTTACATGGCGTACTACACGGTCTCTCACTTCTTGCACGGAGATATCTTTGGGCAGACCCCAGGTTTGGCCTCGAAGCCTATTACTGCGGAGCAGATGAATGATGAAGTCTGGGACTACATCTTCTTCAGAAGCGAGAGCGTGAGCTCCGATATACCCCAGCAGGACCTCGACGCAATGCGTAGAGAGTTCTCCTACTGGTACCCTCTCGACGTCCGGGTTTCCGGTAAGGATCTGATCAATAACCACTTGACATTCTGCTTGTATCACCATGCTGCCCTCTTCGATGAGGCGCACTGGCCAAGGGGAGTTCGTGTCAACGGCCATCTGATGCTGAACGGAGAGAAGATGTCCAAATCTACTGGCAATTTCCTCACTCTTCAAGGTTCCGTCGAGAAGTACGGAGCTGACGCCACCAGAATTGCTCTTGCCGACGCAGGCGATGGCATTGAAGACGCCAACTTTGAGGAGACTGTCGCCAACGCCATTATTCTGAAGCTCTACGAGCTTCGGAAATGGTGCCAGGACACAGTTGAGGACTCGAGCTTGCGAACCGGCGAGCTCAACATTTTCGACAAACTGTTCGAGAACGAAATGAGCACGTTGATCCAGGAGACAAGGCAGCAGTATGAAAACACATTTTTCAAGCTTGCGTTGAAGTCTGGCTTCTACGACTTCACTGCTGCTCGTGACTGGTACCGCGAGGCCACCAAAGCCTCTGGTGTCGGCATGCACCTCGATCTTGTCAGGCGCTATGTTGAGCTGCAGGCTCTGCTAGTCACTCCCCTCGCCCCCCATTTCAGTGAATTCCTCTACAAGGATGTCCTGAAGCACAAGGATAGCGTGCAAAACGCTCTCTTCCCGACTGCCGCATCGCCTGACGCAGCTCTCACTGCTGCGTATGCGTACATTCGTACCGTAAGTCGGCGCTATATACTCTCACTTCCGTGCATACAGCCAAGTCTAACAATGTCCAACAGACCACTGCGAATATCACAGCCGCCGAAGGCCAACAAACGAAGAAGGTACACTCTCCCCGGGCCCCGAAAATTGACCGATGTGCATATACTAATACACCCAACACAGATCGCGAAGGGCAAGGCTGTGAACTATGACCCCAAGCAGCCCAAGAGACTCACCATCTTCGTGTCGACGGCCTTCCCGGCGTGGCAGGAGAAGTGCGTCGAGCTAGTTGCCGAGAGCTTCAAGGCCACCGGCGCCGTAGACGTCAAGTCCATTACAGGCAAGATTGACAAGACGCAGATAAAAAAGGCCATGCCCTTTATCCAGAATTTCAAGAAGCGTCTAGAGTCTGGTGGCGAGGACCCGTCGGCCGTGTTCGATCGCAAGCTCGCGTACGACGAGCTCGCCACGCTCAAGGAGATGGTACCTGGGCTAAAGCAGACTGTGCCGCGCCTCGAGTCTGTCCGTGTCGTCACGGTGGAGGAGGGCCAGGCCGCCGGCAAGATCATTGTCGGCGAGGGCGAGACCCTGGACAGCCTGCCCCCTATGGCCGCTGCGGCGAACCCGGGCAGCCCGACGTTCCTGTTTGAGAACATATGAACAGAGCTAGACGTCGTTTTCGATGCTGCGGCATGGTGGCGGATGTGTGGGAAAGAGAAGGAGCCTAGGCTTGCCTAAGTGCAACTGTCCTTTTATCAAACTTGCGATGGAAAATAGTTGTAAGGTAGGAGGCACTGAGAATCAAAAAGTAAAACTTTGCCCGGAAATTCGATTTAATGATTTACATACAATTTATACCGCAGCCCGTGATATCTTTTCAAGAGTGTCTTAATTGTCATCATGATTGTGGTAGAAGTCAAATATGAAAAGTACAACGAGAGCCGGGCGAGGTCAGACCACAAGAAAGGGCACAAAGAAGAAAATGCGAATGCAGAGCCTAGCTCTCGGCATTGCTTACTTGATCACGTCACGGATCACGGCGAAAATGATGATGACCATGTTATCCAAGACACGCAAAGAGAATGGAAACACAGCAGTCACTTCCTGACTGTGCGACAAGCACAAATAATAAAAGCTTACACAATTCATGCTCACAGTCAAGACTCGAACACGACAAGGGAACTGCCTATAAGAATCATCAAAGCCGCTTTTATTCCGACGTGTCCGCGTGCCTCATGGACGCTACGATATACAAAATCTGTACAGGATATCCAAATATGTGTGATAAACCTCAAAAGTCGCCAGACGCCGTGTTGCCATGCTATTCCCGCGTCGAATCCCGAAATAGGAAGAAAAACCAAATCATGACTGGTAACACACGCTCCCCTATGCTCTCAGTTTAACCACCACATGCACCCACACTCACTCATCTCTGTACCAGATCCTGGCATCATCCCAGATTCGTTCGAGTTGGCGCTACGATCTGACAGGTATGACTCGATGACATCCCGAGCCTTACGCCCTCCCTTTGGCGATGATGCAAAAGTCTCGTCGAGGTATATATCAATCGACTTGCCACCAACGAGGATAGGTGTTGCCGGCCCACCAGGGCTCTTGATCTCATACTGGCGACAAAAGCCCAAATCTTCATTGGGGGGAACTCGCCGCTCAATGATCTTGATGACATTCGGATGTGGTGTCATACTGCCTGGCTTAGGCATGTTGGAATATGTGGCAGCATTGCTGCTTTCGAAAGCCGGCGATGGTGCACGTTCATGTAACATGGGCGCCGCCCTGTCACGACGGGGCTCAGCTTCACTGTTGGAAGGGTAGAGCTTGTTCATGTGGTCGTTAGACTCGCTAGGTCTTGTTGGGAGAGGAGAGCCGATGGGTCCGCCATCCCCAGGAGGACGTAGCACGGTGGGGGAAGGCGTTACGCTGCTGCTGGCGCTACTGCTACTGGTGCTGCTAGCGTTGTTGGTGATGGCCTTCAGACTGTTGTTTTGAGTAACGTAGATGAAAGATTCAATGACCGTCTTGTGCCAGAAACAAATCCATGGTCTGTCGCCATGAGTGGCTGCGTTTTTCTGTCGTAGAAAGCCATTATCATCGTCAGATAAAGATCCACTGTTGGGTTGACCGCCGCGCTTGGTCAGAACCTGGGATGGGTACAGAAGCTCTTCCGGAATGATGACCGTCTTGACATGTTCGGCCTGAAAGAACCATGCTGGGCCTCGTTCGTCTTGGAACAAATCGGTAACAAGTTGCAGAGTGACGTTGCTCAGATTCGGAGGCTGCATCCCATAAGTGTAGACATTGTTATCCATGGTAAAGCTGTCATTGTGACCAAAATTGATTCCATACGCCTCATTGGCAGGTTGATCTGGAATCGCAGTGATGTTGATACTGAGCTGAGAGTAAATCATGTCGCAGTTCCAAGCTTGAGCCTGTGTTGTGTTTTTGACACACTGGCTCGCTGTGTTGGACAACATGAGCGGCAAGCCATAGTTACCTGTGATAAGAGCTGGTAGTCCTGGTGGTACAGTGAATATAGGCTCATAGTCACACGGGTATGCCAGGCTCGCGCTTGGGTTCCTAGAAAGACGAGTAAGCACTCGAACAAAGTGTGCAATTCGACATGGGAGAGACAGTAGCCGACATACTGTTCAGGATTATTCCCCTTGGAGCCGAAAACTGTACCGATGACAGCACCAATGACCACGCCCATCAGGACCAGAACCAAGACAGCGAGAGCCGCTGCCCAGCATGGCACGACGCCCCAGATGCGCTTCCTCGCGGATTGCTTCCATCCGCGTTGAGTCCCCTTTTCGTTGACTGTGTCCATTGCAGCGGTGTTGACCTCGTGCTGGCTCGTTTCGGAGGTGAAGCTGCGTACAGACTGTCTGGACAAAGGGGAGGCATCGTTGCCTAAGTCCTCCGTCGACGAGAATTCGGGATTGCGCGTAGCTCGTCCAATGCCGCCAGCCCCGGGAATTGTTTGGTCGACTTGCGGCGTCTGAGCGGCTGTAGGTTGAGCCGGGGGCGCAGCGACGCCGAGGGCCTTACGGTGATACGCTTCGTCGGGATATCTCGTGTAAGGCGGGAGCTGCTCAGTATGGCCATCTGGTCCGATAAGATCGGCAGCATCCTCGCCGTCAGGCCCGATACGTCTCTGATAGGTGTCTGCTGAACCTGGAAAGCCGACGTTGGCAGGCACGGGTGCTGGACTTGAGCCTTCGGCAATATTTGGCTCTGATACGGTGTGCTGTGGGTACATTGTGTACGGATGAGCAGGACCTCGGGGCCCGCTATACGATTGTTCTGATATGGGCGTGGTCGAGGTGGTAGCCAGGCTAGCAGTCCTCGTGAGACGAACATTTTGAGGGTACATCTGGTATGGGTGCGATGGGCCTCTTGGACCTTCATACGGATCGTCTGTACTGGTGATTTGCGATGCTGAAAGTGTGGAACCGGTCGAGTTTCTGTTCAAGAGTGGAGAGGACGACGAATTAGTGAGGGCGGATATAGAAGAGCCGCTGTATCCGCTCGCGACGTCGTGTCCATTTGAGCCGTCGTGCCTCAGCGTGAGTGAGTCATGGCGGTGATGGTCTTTTGTAACGCTGGAAATGCGAGGAATTGGCGGGGCGTCGACCTGAGCAGAAGCAGGACGATACTGGGAGGTCGGCGCGGGCGAAGGGTGATACGAGTCGGAGATGCCCATGGCAGCCAGGGCGAAGTCTTCGCCATCGTCGTCGAGTTGGAGCGACAGCGCGCTGGTCGGCCGGAGGGCAATATTCTCGGGCGCAGGGTCGGCGCCCGCGGCGTGAGAGGTCTTGTCGGCCATGTCGAGGTTGAGACGCTAGTAACGAGGGCGTGCGAGGGCGGTGCTACACCAGCGGGTGGCAGGAAAACGAGCCCAGGCCACCAGAGTGCATTGGAGCAGGACGTAGTGGTTCTGATGTGTTGGTCGATGGCGGTGGGCGACGGGCGAGGGCGAGGCGGGTGCGATGGCGGATTGATGGCCAGAAACTACGGGCGGTGCAGGTGTCGATTGAGGTCGAGGGAGGATGGCGAGAAGCTGGAACAGCAGGAAACGAACAGACACGACAGGCGGGCCTGGGGGGATTCGGAGAGCGAGGGCCTGCCGGAGCGTGGACGGGGTGGACGGTGCGCAGGAGCTGCAGCACCACTGAGCGGCATGGAACAGCAGCCAGGGCAGCGCTCGCCCGCACTGCAGCTGCCGTCAGGGGCACCGATCTGGGCCAAGACTTCAGGACCAGCGCTAGAGTCATGGCCCCTGCCGGAAGTACTAGCCCTCGCCAGCTCTCGCCAGCCCTCGCCAGCCCTGGCCTGCTTCGAGGTCCCTGCTGCCGGCCCGCCACCAGCCGCCCTCGAGAGCACCGTCGACTGTGCACTTGCCGAGTTCAAAGTTCGCTTCGGCAGTGAACCTTGACCCTGGCATCACCTGCATCAACTGTTCCTCAACACAGGGCCGTGCGCGACCTCTAAAGTGTGCGAGCATCCCGTCCTCCAATGTCCATTCCGCACGCAATGCTCCGTACACAACAAACAACGATTGCGTCAGACGCCTGGGTTCCCAAAAGACAGACTCCCAGCCAGCCCCCAACCAACCCTGTGCGGCCATGTCCAGCCAGCAACACTCCGTCGCAGGGTTGACCAGCAAAGTCTAATGCTCCTGCCCTGGTCCCTGAGCAGCCGAGCCCAGACTCTAGGCCACGCGCAGTCGACCCTCGAGGCTCTCGGGAGACGGGGCTAGGACACTTGTTCAGGTTGACCCGGACATGCACAAACTCGGAGACGGCGGCGGACCCGAAGCCAAAGAGCCTCCTCGTCTACCCGCCAGAGGTCTAATGGCTAAGTCGAGTCCCAGCACACGTCGGGAGAAGACTGGCGTCCTTTTCTGTTTTTTGTTTCCTGGCACGCGGCAAGTAGATGCCGCCAATGGGTTGTCGCTTTGCCATATACAACAGCAAGTCTCTTGCTGATCAGCCCCTCGGCACCAACCATGACACGATGGTGTGGCTCTCAGAGCGAGCCAAAGCGCGAAGCAGCCGTTGTCTTCAACTTTGTGCAGCGTGTCTTGGCGCTTCAAGCTCGTGGTTGCGCCCTGGGGCCTTGATCGGCGCCAAGAGCCAGCAAGAGGCTGCTTTAAACTTCAATCAGAGCAAAACCACATGGTCGAGGTGACTCGACTTCTACAGCACATGATGTCAGTCGACCCACGAGGCGGGCGAGCCACCTGCAGGCTCGGGCATACTGGATGAGCCTGTCTTCGCTGGGCACCAGTGCAGAGACGCCGATGTTGGCGCCACTCACCTCCTTCCTCGCGGCCTTTGTTTCGGTTTTGTCTCCCCTCAAACATGTCTGGAGGTCTGGAGATGGATGACTGACCAAGGATCCAAGGGGGTGCTGGACGGGCGGTGGTAGGCTGTGGCGACCACGACCCTGGCCCGTCGCCTTCGTGGTGGGCCACAGGTGAAACCTCTTACGCGGCTTGTCTGCAAGTGGCAGCTCCAGCTCCGAACCTGTCTCCGGTTGCTCTCCAATCCTCCAAGTGCCGGGCCTACCCTGTATCCGCCGCCTACGACTCCGTACCATGGGTTGCCAATACCGACAGTGCCGGTAGGGCGGCAATGTACCGGTGCTGGGCCTTTCCCCTGGCCCGTTGGCAAAAAACCGAGAGCTCTACTCTTCCAAGGAGAGCAAGTGGTGCCTACCCATTCCAAGCTGTTAAAGGTTTCTTCTTCAACAATCGATTTGCCCACCGGTGGTTTTCAGCGATCCCTGGACCAGATGCTGTTGGCCACAATGACGCAGATAGAGACATCATCTCTTCCAAGTTGCTGCAATTTGGCGAAGGGCCTACCAGCTAAACTAGCTGGCATCACCACACATGACACTCCTCTTCTGATGTCTAATGGTAGCTTGACTGGAGTGGGACAGGTTGCAAGGCTCATATATGACATCCTCAACGCAGGAATACTACTAGTGCGCTCACGTGCATGTATCATCCCAGCAACTAATCTTTGTTGGACTTGTCAAGCACACACAATCACACAGCCTCCAAATGAACCAAGAACAGCACAAGACTTATCGCGACGGTCCTCAGATCTTCCAGAACAAAGCAGCGGCAAAGCATGCGGCCTAGGACGCGAACCACTTGGACCAACACCGCTACGCCTACAGTAGCAAGGCGCGTTGCTTGACTCAAGCGTCGATAGGCGGGAGGGATTTGGTCAAGTGCGCGAGTGAGGGTGGCATACATGCATGCACGGCGGCAGCAGCACTACCTGCCGCGACTCGACGAATCTCGGCGGCATGGTGAAGCAGGCTGTGAGCCGCTCTTCGAAGAATGGCCATTGGTCGATATACTCGCTGGCAGGGGGGGGTCCCGTGGGAGGTCTATGTGATGAGTTGGGTGGGTAAGTGCGTGCCCGTGTTCCTTTCCTAACTCGAACCGACTTACACGAGTGGCCTGGATGGTACTTCACTACAACCAAGTTGACCACGACTCGCACCAACCAGTATATTCCTAGGGTTCGTTTCCAAAGGTTCGCAATCACATTTATCACTCCAGGATTGGCATGGTCAGTGTCTCGCCCACCACGATCGACTGACACTGGCCGCTGCTGCCCGTGGTCACATGCATGCCGCCCGCCCTCATGCATGCACGCCGTACATGCATGCACAGCGCACAGCAGCCCTCTCTCTCAAATGCCAGTGGTCGGTTTCTTCCTCCCCCCTCTCTCCCTCTCGCTTACTCAGAGTCTCCCAGTCGATTGCATTCAGCCAGCCAGGTATTGGCATTCCACTTCCGCCCCCTCTTGCACACCAGTACAGGTACACACCCACACACTCGCGCGCGCGCGTTGGAGCATTCAATAGGGTATATCCTGTTGCACTTTATTCGTCGCCTCACGTCGGGTGGTATACCCGCAACCGCCACGCCCTCTGGCGAGTCCGGCTTACTTGTTTCTTATTCGCGGGGATTAGGCAGGCAGGCAAGCCGTCAGCGAGGCAACCACCAGACACCAGGCCTTCAGCTTTCCGCCTTGTCGGGAAACAACCATTGTATCGTGCCTGCTGACACACCGTGGCTTTTGCCGCCGCACCTGAATGAAGTAGCGGACAGTGTTTCTCCCCGCTTGAGCAGAGCCTCCTTCTTCTCTCGGAGCTGCTTACCACACGATACATATACCTAGGCTGTAGCTCCCCGCAGGAAAATGAAAGTTCCAACCTTGTTATACTACATGTCACTTCCTTGCTAGGTTAGGTCTGAGACATAACTACCATTCAAGCACAGGCTTATCTCTAAAACAACGTCGCTCAAAGTCTCAAAGTGCCATCGGCTCGGTGTATAGCCGTGGCTATCGTCATTCGCCCCTACCTATAAGCGCGCGGAGGTCAGACACGCGAAACATAACAAACACGCTACGCACCTGGGCCTTTCGTCGTATTGATATTTGTCATCGTCTTCGTCGACAGGAGCTCACCATTCACAGCATCAGCAGGAAAGCCACATCGAGGGGCCTCCGCGTGAGAGCAGACCTCAACTATGGCTCAGAGGATGCCGCCGCCGCACCCCAACATGCACTACGCACCGCCCGGGGTGGAGGACGACTCGTACTCGAGCGAGGACGACGACGATGGCGTTTCCACCTCTGGCTCCAGCAGTAGGTCGTCGTCGTCATCGTCGTCTTCCTCTTCCTCCTCTTCCTCCTCCTCGAGTGGCTACTTCCCCATGCGGGTGCGCTCCTTCCACTCGAGCCTAAGCGAGGCGAGCTACGTGAGCTCCGGGTCTGAGAGCTTCGTCTACTGCGACGACACGTCCGAGTTCTGGGGCTGGCACGGGTATATGGGCGCTGTGACGCGGGCCGTCGACGAGACGGACGACTCGAGAACGCAGTTTGCAGCGCACTTTATGGCTGGGCCGTTCGCGCAGACGGTCAGGAAGCAGCCTAAGAGACATAAGAAGAAAGGACAAGGGAGCAGCGGTGGCGGTGTCGCCATTGGTGGTGGTGGTGGTGGTGGTGGTGGTGGTGGTGGTGATTGCGGGCAGATGCCGATACCGCCACCGATGATGGCGCAGCCACAGTTCGGCTACGGCGGAGTAGGAGGAGTCGGGATGAGGCCCGGGATGGGGGTGCCGCCGATACCAACGACGGGGCTTGGTGGCGGCTACGGCCCCGGGATGGGCGGCATGCCGCCAGCTCGACCGCCAGCTCGACCCGTCGATCGGGCCTGGGGCCACGTCGCGCGGCGGCCGCCGCAGCCGCCGCCGCTACAGAGGCAGTACGCCGCCGACGTGAAGGTTGGCGGGCCGGTACGGTCGCGGGTCTCGGTCGTCGCTTGATGAGTTGGGGGTTTGCTTTGGAGAGTGATTCCCGCCTTTGCTATGTAACTGAGTATATCTGGGGCGTTTGCTGTTTATCGTTTTGAGCAGAGGAAGCCATGGGGTTGGATTCACGGTTGCATACGACTAGGGCGATTACCGTTTCCTTGTGTCGCTGAGTTCAAGCAGGCATGGTCTTTATTCGTCACCAGAGCTAAATTGAAATAATTTTTTGCTTTTGGAAATAGTTCGAAATTTCTGTGAGCTCTCCATCTTTCTGCAAGACTACATCTAGACTCGTCTCCTTGGAGAACGAGGCTCGGAACGGGTTGACCAGCTTCGGGCCACACACAAGAGCCGTTTTGGTCTTGCAACTCGTCTTGAAGGCACAGTCAAATTGTCCGGCTGCTATCTCGAAGTTGACCCATTCTTGATGGAACCCTCCACAGTGACAATGCTATGTGAAGAGCCCTCCGCTCCAGTATGGAGAATACACAAGGCTGACACGAAGAAAAAGCAGCTGTACAGTTGCGTCATTGCAGGCTTCGGGCATGGCCGACAGTGTGCTGGGATGCCTCCAGCTAAGCCACGCCTGCTGCAGTCCCCATGTCGTTTGATGACTGGGCACATCTGAACTGCATCTGCATTGATAACAACCGATCTGCACCTCGGCACCTCACCGCCCTAGAAAGAAAGCCTGGTCTAGAAGACGAACAGACGACTCTTTGGCTGGATACTTCAGGTACGGGATGTACCAAGTAAACGCGAGGGCCTCTTAGGAGAGAGGGTGCGTCGCACGGCGAAGTAGCGCCCAGCGACTAGTGAGGTCTGGTAAGAGCTACCCAGTCGTTTTGCCCGTTGCCCCATAATAGGAGCGGGGAGTTAGTCACTCGGAGACTGAACCGTCGGTGCTGTACTGCATCGCGATGATGAGAATGAAGTCATGGACTGAGGGATCCAAGTGTCTGATCGGAGCCGGACAGCAGCATAGCCTTACGACCCCTGCCTGCACATATGCACGAGCCCTAGCCGGCGAGACAACCTGGGAAACGGCACTGGCTGATGTCAGCCTGGGAAGGCACATCCCAGAGGACACGCGGGACGCCTTGTGATTGGCCGGAGCGCTCCTACCAGGCAGATCCCCCACTAGCCTCAAGATGCACGCCGGATCGGCTGAGCAACTATGATTCACTCGCCGTTAAGCGGCTCCCGGTGCAAGTGCCTTTCTGTTCCAATGCGCCGCGTCCTGGATGCAGGCCCGGCACATGCAGGTGCAGGCTCAAGTCCCAATATCCACTCTAATCGGCTGGTGCCTGCCTAGTCCTCGTCCTCGTCCAATCTTGCCGCACATGTCAGATGCGATGCCTAGAGCCAGACGCACGCCAGCCAGCGCATACTCTTCCAGGCACGGGGGTGGGCTGCCTCCTCCACCTGTAGATAGGTATATAACTGCTTCTGACCTCCCACCATCCTCCGCTGTTGTGTCGAGTTAGGACATCAGCCTTTGTCAACCAGCAGTCTTACCAACAGCTCTCTCTTTCTCCTCTCCTCTGCCTATCGACAACCGCAAACCACCGAGATAGGACGTCACCGAGGAACACGACCGTCCCTCGCTCGCCCGCCGGGCACTTTCTGTGCATGAACATATTGTATCAGTTGCTTCAAGCGCTCACAATCATGGCTTCTCCGCTCACAGCGGCCTTCCCGGGCTCGCTACCCCTCTCACACGCGGCCGCCATGCCCGAGCCCACACAGGCTCCTCAGCTGGCTCTCCTCGACTTCTTCTTTCCCGGATTCTCCGTCTTTGCCAGTGCCGTGCAGAAGTACCTCAAGATCGACCTTAACCTCTACATCCCGCTGGTCCTCATGGCCGGCGCACTCATGGCAGCCTGGAACTACATCAGCTCGTTCCTCTGGGACTCGCTCGAGGCCCACTTCATGTCCGTCGTCGACATCCGCACAGACGACGAGATCTACAATATCCTCATGGCCTGGGTCTCCAATCAACGCTTCGCCCAGAAGTCACGTCGCTTCGTCGTCAACACAGACCTCAGCTCGCGGTCTTGGTTCCTCTTCCGCTGGGACGATGACGAGGAGGAGGAGTATGAGCTCGACGGTCAGACCTCAGATCTCAAGAAGAAGAAGAAGGCCCTCAACTACACCCCCTCGTTCGGTAGCCACATGTTCTTCTACCGCCGAAACGTCCTCATCTTTCGCAGGACGGCCAACCGCGAGACTGGTGGACACATGATGGTCAGCGAAAAAGAGGAAATCTCCATCTCTTGCTTTGGCCGTAACCCTGCCGTTCTCAAGGAGCTACTTCTCGAGGCCCGCGAGCAATACATGCAGCGCGACGAGAAGAAGACGCTCATCTACCGAGGCGCCACCCGTGCTGGATCAACTGAGCCTTCTTGGCAGCGGTGCATGGCTCGTGCCAGCAGGCCCTTCTCGACCGTCATTCTAAAGGAGGAGACGAAACAGAACCTCATCGACGATGTGACAGACTATCTAAACCCAGCGACCCAGCGATGGTATGCCAACAGAGGCATTCCCTACCGTCGTGGTTATCTTCTCTGGGGACCCCCCGGCACGGGCAAGAGTTCCCTGAGTCTTGCCCTGGCCGGCTTCTTCAAGATGCGCATTTACATCGTTAGTCTAAGCTCAGTCTCTGCAACCGAGGAGAACCTCGCATCTCTTTTCGCGGAACTGCCTCGGCGTTGCGTTGTTCTACTCGAGGACATTGACTCTGCGGGCCTCACCCACACTCGTGAGCAAGCCGAGGCGGCCAAGCCTGTAGATGGCGACGGCGATTCCAAGGACGAAATGGTGCCAGGTCAGCTAACCACCGGCAACGGCAACACTAACAACTTCACCGGCCGGTTGTCTCTGTCGGGCCTGCTCAACATCTTGGACGGCGTAGCCTCTCAAGAGGGCCGCGTGCTCATCATGACGACAAATCACCTAGAGAAGCTCGACAAGGCTCTGATCCGCCCTGGTCGCGTGGACATGACTGTGGAATTCGGTCTGGCTGACAATGGCATGATTGCCGCCATATTCCGCGCCATCTTTGCGCCTCTCGAAGGTGACGACGGACCTCCCGGCCTCGGACACCTCGACCTGGACGCGGACGGTAAGATGGCCTACCTCGAGAAGAAGAAGATGGAGAGGGAGGAGCAGGAGCACCTTGTAGACGAGCTTGCCGAGGAGTTCTCGGCCAAGGTTCCAGCGTTCGAATTTAGCCCTGCTGAGCTCCAGGGTTACCTCATGCGACACAAGCGGGACGCGCGCGCCGCTGTGGCCAACGTCGAGGAGTATATCGAGGAGACGCGGAAGGACCGCAAGGCGAAGGAGCTGAAAGCTGCTGAGGACAAGAGAAAGGCCGAGGAGGCCGCGGCCAAGAAGAAGATGGATGACGAGGAGAAGAAGAAGAAGGAGGCCGAAGAGAAGGAGAAAAAGGAAAAGGAGGAAAAGGAGAAGAAGGAAAAAGAGGAAAAGGAAAAGAAGGATGACGAGAAAAGTGAGGCGCAGAAAGACGAGATCAAGAAGGATGAGGTCAAAAAGGAGGTCGACACCACCTCTGATGTTACCTCGAAGCCAGTCGAAGTGGCTGCTGACTTACTCAAGCCGGTGGTATCTTCTGGCCATAAGAAGGTTGACTCGGGATACGTCACTCCTGACAGCGAGTAAGGGGTGCGTGCTTTCAAATCATGCATCAATAAGCGGAGTTCATAGGGCATAGCATTTTCTTTCCACAGCTTGAGTACGTGTTAGGAAAACTACTTAGACACGTACTGGTCAATTAGTATCATCATGATTATTTGAGCTTAGGCGTCTCGTGATTTATTGCATCGAACAATGGTGTTACACAAGCACCCCAATATGGCATGCTCCCTTTGATCCAAGGACATGGTTACTCGCCCCTCAAGGATCTCCCTAGACACTAGGATCGTTGCGTTGCTCACACTTCCCTTGACGAGGCAGTGCAAATGATGGCAGTCTGGCGTGATGTTGCGCGTCCCCTTCCAAGCATCATACCATCCGAGGACTTTTTACTTCTTAGCGCAAGATACGAGACTAGGTAGAGCAAGCGAGTCCAGGGGACAGGAGGGAGAAGATGAAAGTGCAGCTAATCTATAGATATGACAAAGCAGATCTAAGGGAGGTGCGTGTAAGTCAGACAGTAAACAAGCAAGCAAGCCAGATACAGTTACACATTGAAGCCCGGTGGGGGTTTTTTTCCCTGGAAGAGGCACGCAGCATAGCACAGCACAGCACAGCCCCTAGTAGCCCGGGGCTCCGGGATCCATGTGTGATCCGGGTTTGAGCGCCGACGTTCTCGTAGCAGGTCTCACTTCATACCTGTCGACCTATGTCGCGAGACCTTCGCAAGCCTGCCTTGAGGTGTGTCTCGCCTAAGCCGCTAATAATTCCTGCTGCCTTGCTAGCCTGGGGTCACGGAGAGAGGACACAGCCACGCCGCGTCTGGGATGGACCGGTCTCGTCGGAGGAGGAGGGGATGGAGGGCGGAGCCATTAATTGTGCCTGATCGATTGACGTCTAGAAATTTGCACATTCCGGCACGCGCTAGCCCGAGCAGGACTAGCCTGGAGAACAGTTTCCAAGGTTGGGCCGAAGATAAGATGGGAATTTCGCGGGGGTCCCGGCCGCGTAGACCCGACATCGTCACCGGCGATAACCTCGGAGATGGCAATGGACGCAGCTGACGGGTGGTTGGCAAGGGATTTTATGCTCTGCGGGTGATGATGATGATGCTCAGCCACGATGTCTCAGGTGCAGACAAGCTCTGTTGCATGGCAGCCTGCACTCGTCTGGCGGTGCCGTCACCACGATCGTCGAGATGATGCAGGTACCCAGAGGCAGTTTTTTTCGGCCTTTTTGGCTGAATGGCACTAGCTCCAACAGAGAATGGTGGCGCGGCTCTGGTCCCTGGGGGGCCCCTTTTCTTCCCGGGGAGATCAGGAACGCCCGATTCCATACAGACACCTGGAGTAGGTGCCTAGATGGAGGCATATGGCATTGTGCCACGGGGGGATGTCAGCAGCACGAGGCAATGACGAACATCTCCTCGCATTGGCAGACAGGAGGAAATGCTTCAAGAACCCCGATGTATCCTGCCTCCTTCTCTCGGCGAATTGCCAGGATTCAACCGCTCAAAGTCGCCGACCTCGGAAGCCTTTGCAAAAGACCGCTAGAACCCGCCTGTTGGGAAGTCACCCTACCCACATCACCCACCTGCACCCAAGCCTGTCATTGCCCTCTGCCGCCCAGGCCCCCTTTTGCCCATCCACCGGCTCGCTCCCATCTAGATCCTCACAACCGCTCCGGCTTTGGTTCTTCGAGTCGCTCTGCACACAAGTCTCCCAGTCTGCGAACAACAAGTACGACGTAGAAGGTGAGTCTGCCCTCCCATGTGTTGTTTCCACCTCGGTACCCTGCCAAGACTATGCAGTAGAGGTACCTGACCCGCACATCACCGAGCTGCACAAGAAACGGAAAGGAGACCCTGCAACATTTCCACTGCACCCTTTTGCATGTCGGCACTACTGCTGCTGCGAGCATTCCCTAGTCTAGGAGGGTTGGAGCGTGTCCGCGTGCTGCTGCATAGTCTGGCAAGGGTCTACTAAACTGGAGGCGGTGAAAACGCATCTCCTGCCCCGTCCGCCTCCTAGCTAACAACGCCGTCTTCTCCTCTCGTCTTTCCAGTTCCTCCACTCCTTCCCATCCTCTCCTCCCGACTACATTCTCGTCATCCAACGCAAAATGGCTTCTCGTCCCCAGAACATCGGCATCAAAGCCATCAGCCTCTACTTCCCCAGCCAGGTATGTGACCGCATCGCCCTCCCTTCCATACCTCTCGTCCTCCGAAATCGCATACCCCTGCTTTTTTCTCAACCCCCCCGTATGGCACAACCCCGCCTCTTTGCTTCAGCAGCACAGAGCGCGCGGGCACGAGACACCACGGATTGTGTGCCACGGCCGGGGTAGGATGAGAAGGGGGAGACAGAAAACATGTTTCCACAAGGCAGACGCACTGACAAGGCTTTGCCCGTTCACAGTACATCACTCAGAGCGAGCTCGAGGTCCACGATGGCGTCTCTACCGGCAAGTACACCATTGGTCTTGGCCAGACCAAGATGACCTTCTGCGACGACCGCGAGGGTAAGTCATCCCATCTCACCCGGAGTCTGGCAATGTGATCCGCCTGTCAAAGAGGGCCCAGCCTGCGGCTTGCTACTTGT
Source organism: Microdochium nivale (assembly GCA_026745475.1). Taxonomy (NCBI): domain Eukaryota; kingdom Fungi; phylum Ascomycota; class Sordariomycetes; order Xylariales; family Microdochiaceae; genus Microdochium; species Microdochium nivale. The sequence continues at coordinate 1,953,498 of JANTFD010000006.1, read as the reverse complement.
TTGGTACTGTTGATGGTTGACTGACGGTGCCCTCTCGTGATTCAATAGACATCTACTCCTTCGCCCTGACCGCCGTTTCCAACCTCCTTAAGGAATACAAGATCGACACCAACTCGATCGGCCGCCTCGAGGTTGGTACCGAGACCATGCTCGACAAGTCCAAGTCCGTCAAGACTGTCCTCATGCAGCTGTTTGGCGAGAACACCAACATTGAGGGTGTCGACACCATCAACGCCTGCTACGGCGGCACCAACGCCCTGTTCAACTCCGTCAACTGGGTCGAGTCGTCTGCCTGGGACGGCCGTGACGCTATTGTCGTCGCTGGTGACATTGCACTCTATGCCAAGGGCAACGCCCGCCCCACGGGTGGTGCCGGTTGTGTTGCCATGCTTATCGGCCCCAACGCTCCCCTTGTTGTCGAGCCCGGCTTGCGCGGTACCTACATGGCCCACGTCTACGATTTCTACAAGCCCGACTTCACCAGCGAGTACCCATACGTTGATGGCCACTACTCGGTCAACTGCTACATGGAGGCTCTTGACGCCGCTTACCGCGACTACTGCCGCCGCGAGGCCCAGCGTTCTCAAAACGGCAGCGCCAACGGTTCCGACAGCACCAAAACCCCTCTGGACCGCTTCGACTACATGTGCTTCCACTCACCGACATGCAAGGTCGTCCAGAAGTCGTACGCTCGTCTCCTGTACCACGACTACCTCGCCAACCCTGAAAGCCCCGCCTTCGCCGAGGTCCCTGGTGACATTCGCGACATGGACTACAAGAAGTCCCTAACTGACAAAGTTGTGGAGAAGACCTTCATGAACCTGACCAAGAAGCGCTTCGCTGAGCGCGTTGGCCCCGCGATCCAGGTCGCCACAAACTGCGGCAACATGTACTGCGGCAGTGTGTACAGCGGCCTGGCTAGCTTGCTCTCCCACGTTGGCAGCGCAGGTCTCCAGGGCAAGCGCATCGGTCTCTTCAGCTACGGTTCTGGACTGGCTGCCAGTTTCATGTCGTTCCGCGTCGAGGGCAGCTTCGAGGAGATTGTCAAGAACCTCAACATCCCCGCCAGACTGGAGGCCAGACGCCAGGTCTCTCCCACTGTTTACGAGGAGGTAAGCACTTGATCCGAAAATCGAGATGCATTGTATGTAGAGAAAGCTAACAAAGCGGCGCCCCTCAGTTCTGCGCTCTCCGCCACGACGCACACCTCCAGAAGGACTTCGCCCCCAAGGGTGACATTTCGACCATTGCCCCTGGAACCTACTACCTCGAGAAGGTCGATGACAAGTTCCAGCGCCACTACTCCATCAAGGAATAGACGAACAACTGTGGACTACACTAGCTGGCGACGCGAGTGTGCCACGTAGCGCACATGTTGCGAGCCAGAACGGCCGTTTTGGCACCCGTGCTCCATTGTCCTCTGGCCAACGTGCGGGTCGTCGATCGGGATTATGATTGATCATTATATACTAATTAAGGCGTTGGGACGCCACTCTAGAGGGACGGAATTCAATGAAGCGAAGCACCCATTAATGAGAGCCGACTGGGGTTTAGAGGAGAAGCCTCTCTTGATCATTGGGGCATGGCTTCGACACCCAGCCGGCACTGTGGGATTTTGTATATATCAGGAGCTCCTCATTGCTTCAGTCTCAAAAAGGACCGCATACTGGGCCTGATACAGGAATTAGATTCTGTTTCCAAACAAAACCGTGCATGACTAAACGGAGCACGTGCATGCCAGTGATTTGGGTTTCAAAGACCAAGGCGCTTATGCCCAACTTTTGTTTCATCTTAACAACGATGAGGGCCGGTTCAGCTATACACACAGCGTTCTGGTCTCTATACTCAAGTCACAATCTAGTCTACACTATGCTTCTACACGCGTCGAGACGCTTTACTCCACATGGATCACAAAAATATCTGTGGCGATGACGAACTATGGTTCGCACTCCCTCCCCTGACCTCGAGATCACGTCTGTTTCGCCTTCTGCCCTCCGGCAGCCAGCTTGTCCTTCTGCTGCTGCTGCGCGACGACAATGTGCTCCCCGGCTTTGGGATCCCACTTCCAAACGGCGTTGCGGTGGAGCATGTAGTCGCGCGACTTGATGCCCTTCCAGATGCCCCAGACGCCGCCGACGGGCCACCGGGCCTTCAGCCAGGGCCTCCAGCCGGACTCGCTGCGCGGGTTGGCGCGGACCTTGACCTTGTCGTAGACGCTCGGCAGGGTGGCCGCCTTGTACTTGGAGCGCAGGGCGTCGTACCAGCCCCGCGGGCCATAGACCTGCCAGAACTCGCTCTCGCTGTAGTACGTGTGGGCGTAGAACCACTTGGTCCCGCCGAGCTCGGCGACCTTGTCCTCGATGCCGCGGTTCGCGAGGACGAACCTGTCCGGGTCCTCGGGGCCCCAGCCCCACAGGCCGACGTTGAGCATCTCGCCAGACTGGCCGGGGGCCGTGGCGCGCGCGCCGCGCAGGTGGGGGTGGAAGGTGCCCGGGCCGGAAGGGGTCTTGAGCGGGCACAGCCACAGGGGCCAGATGCCGAGCTTGTCGGCTGTGTAGTCGATGAACTCCTCGGCCGTGTCGTACGGGATGCCGAGGTCCTGAACGACGAAGCGGCCGCTCTCGCCAGAGGCGTGCAGCGCGCGGTAGAGCATGCGCGTGTGCAGGAAATCGTCGAGGAACCAGCGGAAGAAGCGCGTGAAGGGCACGGGGCGGAAGTACTTGAACGCCGCGGCGCCTACCCAGAAGCCGCCGCGGTCGTAACGGAAGAGGTATTCTGCTAGAGGCACGTACTCTGTTACGGAGCCCTGCGACGAGAGGAGCTGCTGCGAGGAGGACGAGGGCGAGGACGTCATGGACGAAGGGAGCGCCTTTGTCCGCTCCTCGACGTGCATGTAGTACCAGGGGTCCCAGGCTCCGCTAAAGGTCTGCACCTTTTCAGAAGGCGAGGGTAACTCGTCCGTCATCTGGCCCGTCACGACGACGCCGTGGTCCTTGGAGTAGAGGATCCCGTCGACGTAGTCATTATCCTTGTTGGCGCACTCTTCCTTAACAGCGGCAATGGCTTCCGCGACGCTGTTGGTCCTGCGGTACGTGGTACGGACGTAGCGCTTGGCCTTGATAAGTCGCAGCTGAAGCAAGGTCGTGACGCCTAGCGTGCCGACGGAGCCGGCGGCGCCTTTGAAGAGGTCACGATACGGGTGGCCTTCGTCCGGACGGGCCTCTATGACCTCGCCATCAGGCAGCACCATTTCGACCGAGACGACGTTGTCGTCAAAGTAGCCGTGGCGGAAACTGGAACTTTCGCCTGCGGTGCCGGCGTAGCCGCCACCAGCCGTGATGCCGGGGAACTCCATAACAACTGGGGGCACAAGGCCGTACTTGAGCGTGTGCTCGACGAGGCGGTCCATGGGGACATTGGGCTCGACAAAGGCTACGCGGCTGGCGGCGTTGACCTCGAGCACATTGGAGAGGGCGCTGATGTCGACAAAGCGGATGCCGGACTTTAGGTGCGATGGCCGAGTCGAGTTCGTGCTGCCATGGAAGATGCGGTAGGGCTCGGAGCGGTCAAAGAAGGACCGCACCGTCGAGGCAATGACCCGGACCGCCTGCTTGTGACGCTCCATGCTGGATGTGATCGTGCTCGTGAGCGTGGCTCGCAAGCACCTCGAGGTGATCGTGGACGATGCAAATGCTCAAGTGGAAAAGCACAGGTGAGTACCAGGTACATGCCTTGGCGCGGCCCCGCTTCTTGTTCGCGGGTCAGATCTCTTGTTGAGGTGCAGAGGTGAGATTGAATATACTCTGCCTCTCGGCAGCTCGCGATGTGGAGCAGAAAGTACACGGGACAGGATCGACCCTTTACTGGTAGATCCATCTCTAGTGTCGCGAAAGCATGGATGCACTGAAAATTCAGGGAAACACAATCTTGCACAGAAGTGGCAGGAGCAACATGAGTGGATATGACCATTACATCAGACTACAATTTTGCCAGTGCCTCCGAGACTGGCGGCGCATTCCTCCCCATACGCTCATGGGCAAGGTCCTGGACGTCCTTGTCCGAGTAGGGCGTCAGTTTCTCTACGTCAATGGCGACCTCCTCCAGTGTCTTGGCCTTGATGGTCGTGAAGCTGGATTGGATCTTGTCCGGCGCCGACGTCACATCGACAATGAACTTGGACCACCCGTCCATGCAACGCCTCGCCTCGCGCAGATGACCCAGCATTATCGCAAACACGTGGGGCATCGCTTCGTACTCCTCGAACACCACCGGGACACCGTCTCTCCGCAGTTTCGAGGCAAGATAGCGGTCCTCATCAGCCAGGCACTCCCAGCCTGTGCAGATGTAGACGGGAGGAGCCTCCTTCCATGTCGCATTCATCTGCAGGCTCACGAGCGGGTGCAGCATGTATGCGTCGTCCACGTACAGGTGGCGCCTCGGCGGGCTCGCAGGCCAGGCATCGTCCGGCGGTGGCTGTTGCGACTCGAGCATGCGTGCTGGCGGGAGGTAGTCCCACCGGGAGTTGCTGTCCCATGACGGCATGCTCTGGACGATACAGAGCCAGGGTGAGTTGACAGCTACTCCGCCTGGCAGGGGCACTTCTCGTTGCTCTCCGAACCAAGTAATATGTCGGTTCTGTCGCCGGAGTTCGAGGACAGCCTGCAGTAAAGCCAGACTGAGATTGCCTCCAGCACTAGTATCACCGAGACGGGTCAGTATTTGCACACAGCAGGCTTTCCCTGGCAATCCTTGCAGTCACTTACCTGTCTCCAGCAAAAACAATGTCGGACGATGATACGGGCTCGTGAATGGCGCCCGGTGGAGGGTACAACAACGTCAAATACGAGACCAGAGCATCCAGAACTGCAGCTGGGAAAGGATGCTGTGGCGCAAGACGATACCGGACCGAATAGACACGTCCACCTGTTAATTTGGCCAATTTCTTGTTGCTCCCTCGGTGCGTTGCTGGATCGCAGAGATAATACGCGCCGCCATGGAAATATAGTACTGTGCTTTTCCGCGTGCATTCCTTCATCATCTCGTGGTACTTTTCCGTCTCCGAGATCATGGGCAATTTGTCGTCCGATCCAGCAGCAGCGCGATAGCCCGTCCATTCTGCCTCGACGGGGTCAAGGCTGGGAGCTCGCAAGGCTTCGCCAGAAGACTTTGGGTCCTTCATAGCCTCCACGGCACCCATCAACGCGTCTCTGATATCGGTCTCTGGGGGTATGTCGGCCACAACTTTGCTGATCCAGATGCGGCCTTTTATCCCGGGGTCTTTCAGTGTCATTGCTTGCATTTTCCCGATTGGCCGGGGTGTCGAGCGCGTCATCATGGACCGTAGTACTGAGAGAATGGCATCGCTGCGGACATCGAGGTATTTTGATGACTCGGACAAGCCCAAGATATTGGCAAGAACGACCCGTAACAGCAAAGGCAGTTTCGGAACTAGCTGCAAGGCGACCTTTACGTTGCTCATCTCCATTTTGTCGAATATTGATACAGGATTTGCTGGGAGAACCTGACTGTGCAGGGCGAAAAGACTGGTAAGCCACAAATGCTTGACAACCACGAATAATCAAACGAACTTACAGCGATCTTGCTGAGCGAAAGGGCACACAATGTCATGATCTCCGGAGGACAACTCGAGTTTAGGGCGGTGATGAGAAAGTCCTGGTGAGCTCACAGATAGCCCGAAAGAGCATGGGTTAAGGCACACTTATGTTCTTATCACGAAGCGCGCCCGTCGCCGCCATGGCAGGTTGCAACGAGGAGCCCGCCGCCCGGAGCTCGAACCGGGTGGCCAGCGCGAGAAACAATGACAACTGCACCTGACATGCCTGACCCTGAAGTGGGACGAGTGATGGTGTGGGAGGGCGTGGGAGGGCGGCGCCACACCACCCTCAGGGGCGACAAATGTGGCAAGGCCAGCATCTCAAGCCTCGGCTTCGCTTCCGCATTGAAGCATGCGGGCCTCCGCCTCGCATTCTCGCCAAAGCAGGCAGCGCATGCCACCTTGGGTTGGCTGGCTGGCTAAGTGCCTCGGTTCTCTAAGCGTATTGGTCATCCCTAGCACATGCAAATGGCATTCCTCAAGTACCACTTCATACTTTAACAGCGGCCACAGCTCTTCCCAGCCAGCAAGACATGGATGACGTCTAGAAATTTCTGGGTTACCCAGATTCATGGCTCGCGAGTCGCGACAGAAGAGAGCTCATGCCAGCTGAATCTGCCTTCCATTACGTCTTCGCTAGCTCCATCTGGGGGTCAGGTATCGCAGAAGGCTGGCGCCGGGGTGGTCCCTGCCGAGCTTAATGCGAGACCAGCAGCCACCCACTCACTCCTTTACCAGCCCGTCGGCAAATCGCATCTTCTTGACGACAAACCCTCGGGCCTCTACTGCAGGAAACAGAACCCCACAGGCAACGAAATGCCTGCCGCGCCACACGATCACTGCAGCACGCAGTAGAGACATGGCTTTCTCTCTCTCTCTCTCCTAAATGCAAAACCGTCGTGGCAGCTCGACCGCCACTCACGGTTGTCGAGAAGATGATTCCCCGTGCCTCTGGAGAAGAAAAGAAAAAAAAGTCATCTGACACCGCCCTTTCTCTCGGGCAGCAAGAAAGGGCCAGACCTTAGCTAATTATCGACGTCCAGAAAGGCGATTCGCAAAGCTGGCTCGAATAGGCAAGACCCTCTCCAGGCCTGTGCGGTGCAAGGGTTTCGATAATGACCTGGAATGCTCGAGGGAAGCAAGCCCCTGGCTGATTTAAATCATCCGAGGTGTGCCACCTCTATTTCTTTTTTGCCCTGCTGCCTGCTCTCGTCGTCTTGCTACTGTTATGGCACAATCTGGTCGTTTTCAATGGCGTTCACGGCGGGAGTCTAACATCTGACCGATATGGAACGTAGTATTTCATTTGAGGGGGTATTTCCCATTATGCTATATTGCTCAAACAGACTTATAATTAAAAGCATCGTTGTTGGTGTTACAGCGCACCGCAGGAAATATATTCCCTCTCCAGCATGCACAAAGGAGACTGGCCACTGCTCAATGGAGAGGAACTAGGCCAGCTTCTACAGCTGTGATATTTTCGTGCTTCCATACACTTCAGTTGCAGCTTGACCCAGTGTTGACGTTCAATCATTTCTCGATTGTCTTCTACTGCTTGGCAAGTTTGTTGTCTCTTTTCTAGCTGGAGCTGCCGGCGGCGGCCTCGGTGGATGAAGCCTTGGATGCGGCGAGCTGCCACGCGGGGATCGAGGCCTTGCCGCCGGGCATGCCGCTGCCAAAGGGGCTGGAGCGGCCGCCAAGCGACGAGATATAATCGGCCTTGCTTGCCTGGTTGGCCGCGGGCGTGGCTGTCTCGCTGCTCTGTTCGGGCGCCGGGGTGGAGGATGCGGCGGCGGCCGAAATGGTGGGAGCGGAGGCTCCAATCGTCGTTGTCGTCGAGGCCGGGGTGGCAGCAGGAGGAGTAGCAACAGCAGCGGAGGGTGTGGGAGGAACCGGCGCGCTCATCCTCTGGCTGATGAGCGACTTCAGGCTCTTGACTTCGTCGCTGATCTCACGGAGACGGCGGTCGCTGTGCTCCTTCTGGGCCGTCATGGACTTGGGGATAAGCCCTTGGAGAGATTTCATCTCCTGGCGCAGGCGGTCCGTCTCGTCCTCCTGCCGCCGGCTCGCAGAGCGTGTGTCCTTGATGAACCCTTCCAGGTCCTCGAGAACCTTGTCGAGCTTCTCGGTCCGCTCCTGTTCCGACGCCTTGAGCGCCTCAGTGTCCTTGGACAGCTGCTCGATGGTTGCGAACGCCTTCTCGAACTGCTCGTCCACTGTAGCCTTATCCTGCTCGAGCTTTTCGGGGGTCGGCGGCGCGACTAGAGGGTATATGTATCGCTGTTGGAAGAAATGATATACACGAGTCAGCTTTTGTTGTGTGTTCAAGTTGGTATTCTGATTTTGCTTGGAAGACGCGTGTCACTCTTGCGTGTTCTGCGAGGCGCGTACGTACCTTTGTGATAGAATATAGGCCATATGAGACACCACCGACGACAGTCGCCATGATGAAAAGATCACGCCAGTCCCGCCTCGGAGGCTCCAGGGGCGGCGCTTGCGGCCATGACCCGTAAGGCTGCTGCTGCTGATACTGGGGCGGAGGATAGTATGGCTGTGCGACTGCGTGGGACGGGGCGGGAGCGCCGACGACCTGGCCGGAGCGGGCAAAGGCGGCGTCGATCTCGTCCTGCGTGAGATTCTTCGATCTCAGGAAGGAGATTTTGTTGTCGACCGAGGAGCCGGCGACGTTGGGATCTTGGAGGAAGCTGACGGCTGACGCCACAATGTCCTCGCGGATCGCCATGACGGCGAGTTGTGTGCGCGCTGGTCGCAAGCGGCGCGGGTCTTGGTGCTAGCAGATGCAGGCGGCACTGGATGTCAGATACTGGGATGCAAAAGACAATGTGGTGATGATTGTGGGATGCGTCGTGATGATTGTCGAGCAGCTTTGGTTGGAGTTGGCAGTGCTTTGCCAGCACGCGCGACCTGACAAACGCTCTCGGCAGGCGCCTCGGGGGCTGAAGACCCGCAAAAGCAGGAGGCCGGTGCTGTGCCGAGGCTCAAAGGCTGCAGCGGGTGTCGTCGTGCACGGGTGGGTGCCGCAGTGTGTACGCCGTGTATCTTACCCCAGACCGCCAACAGGACAGGGCACGAAAGTCGATAATTAAGACGCGTCTTCACCTTGGGCCAGAAACGCTCAGCTTGCTCAGACTCGTGCAACTGAAACACCTGGCCCGTCCCTAGCTACCGACGCGCCAGGCCTCAGACGTCACGTTGTCTTGCATTGCCTGCTTCCTTCTCATAATTCACGTCGATACGGGTCTTTATGCTCGAATCGTCAAGCATTTTTTTTTGGCGATAAGGCTCGCTCCAGGTTATCTAATGCTCGCTTCACACTTTCTACCATGCCATCCGGCCTCATGGGGAGAGTGTGGCTCAAATTCAGCTTGCACTACCTCGGAGGATGCGGCGATCGCCTCGGACATACCATGCAAAGCAGGATCTGCGACATGCAGATTGCGGATGGATTGACAATAGCCAAAAGCCCGTTGGCGGATCTTTTGTCAGCGTGCCAGGGCAGACCCTTGCTTCTTGCCAGAACGCCTTTGAGACTCTGGCCTTAGTCTTGCTTAAAGTATCTAGGTACAGAGTGGAAACCTAAGACGCTCGGCGAATCTCCTGACCTCGGATAATTCCACCGAGAACAGAACAAGGCCCTGTTAGTCAGCCATGATGCACTGGTACTTCGTGGCCAAGATAACCACAAGCTCGTCTACGCTTATAGCATTGAAACCGGACCGGCTGGGTCCCTTGTCGGCGATTACTTGCGCCGAGCTGCATATGAGCTGGGAAAGCTGAGCCGTGATGGGCGACCAAGCATCTTGCAAGGTTCCTGTGATATATTACTGTTTTGTCCCGCAACTCCGGCCCACACGGCGGCATCCGACTACCGGGCCTGATCACGGCCGGCCCCGCGGTCGTGGGCCTGGACGGTGCAGTGCGAGCATGTGAAAGTGGCTACCACGGGCTCAGCAACGCAGTATCGCATGGGTAGCAAAGGATCAGCAAGCCAAAGATTGTGATTAAAACGGCCCTCGGAATGCCAAGGCCACATCGGCATGCACCGACACTGTATCTGGCAAAAACCCCAGAGGCTTAGACACCGAGAAGGGGGTATTTCATCACTGCTCCAAGAACAAGTACACCTCGGCCGAACGGCCACTTGCGGCCGACATAGGAAGTGCCAATGCTATGGCTCGGGCTGGCATTCGTGGTCAGCCCTGAACACATGCCGTGCCGGTTGTTGGCGGAACCTTGGAAGGTCGTGTTAAGGACCCTTGGTCGCTGGAATCTTCGCGCCAGCTAAAGCGCACCATGGAGGCGACAACCCCGAACGGCTATTCGTCTGTGCTACCGCGGATTCTACCATATAACAACCAATGTAGAGCTAGCATCCGCTCCTCTCGGTTCTTCCGCCGCTGTCTTGTATGTCAACTGCAGCAAGTATCGGCCTCTACTGGACACATGCCGGGCCCTCGCAACAGCATAGAAAGGAGAGGAAACTTTGCGACCAACGTTGCACTGGGGGCCCTGTCATTTTGAGCGGCAGCATGCTGCGGCTGTGTCATGCCGTATGCGGCGGATTTCCATGTGCAGAATGGCCGGGGGCCTTGAGCAATAACACATGTCTGCCCCCCCAGTTCCGTGATTGTGGCAGCTTCGGCGGCTTGTGAGACCCACTCTAGGCCCCCCGTTGCACTCCTAGTTGTAATGCCCAGTCAGTCGCCTCCCGCTCTTAACCACAAGCTCTTCCAACCCGCTCTGCGACCACTAAACCCCTCCTCCCATTTCTCTCCCGACGACGGTCCCAACTCCTGCGTTCCTTCGTCTTTGGTATCAGTCATCAATTCGAGCAGCGACAAGCGCGAGCAGTCCTCTCTGTTCCGACATCTTCTACCGCCAGACATTGCGCCTGTAGACATCGCTACCCCTCGCACCCCACCAGCTCGCTTGACAACATCTCTAAGTCCCCACCACCCGGGCAGAGCTTCTTGGGCCGGACGGCTTCGAGAGACTGCCGGCCATGGCGGACGCTTCAAGCAATGGCAAGCAAGTGCCCGAGGTCTCCGACGAGGCCAAAAAGGTTGCCAAAGAGCTCTACCCAATGTCAAACTGGAAATACGATGCCTTTCTCCACACTTTTTCCGTCCTCGTCGACCTCTTTTTTCGCGAGGTGCACCCTCGCGGCGCCTGGCAAGTCCCAAAGACTGGTCCAATCTTATTCGTTGCCGCGCCGCATGCCAACCAGGTGAGTGCGCACCGATGTGCATGCTGATGTCCAAGGTCATATGCTTACCAAATATCCATGGAGTCATAGTTCGTCGATGGCCTTGTTCTCCAAAGAACCTTGAAAAACGAAGCAGAGCGACGAGTCAGCCTGCTTATAGCTCAGAAGTCCGTCCATGGCTTTATCGGATGGGGCTCCCGCCTCATGGGCTCAGTCCCTGTCGGTCGAGCTCAAGACAAGGCAAAGCCCGCTAAGGGCTTGATCTACCTGCCCGACCCTGTCAACGACCCAACATTGATCCGCGGCGTCGGCACAGACTTTGAGAAAGAGGCCGAAGTGGGCGGCATGATATTCCTTCCATCGGCCAAGGGCCAGTCTGGCACTTCGGTTGACATCGCCAAGATCCTCGGCCCCGAAGAGATCCGCATCAAGCGCGCCCCCCAAGGCAAGCTTGCCATGGTTCAGCTCACTGGGCGGGACGATATCGATGCTGAAGGCAAGCTCATGAACCCGCAGCGTATGGGAACCGGAGATGGCTACGGGGGCACCAAGTACAAAGTCGCACCCCACATCGACCAGACTGAGGTGTACCAAGCAATTTTTGACAGACTGCAGAACGGCGGTTGCGTCGGCATCTTCCCAGAGGGTGGCTCCCACGATCGCACAGAGCTGCTTCCCCTCAAGGCTGGAGTCGCCATCATGGCACTTGGCACCCTCGCACAAGATCCCGACTGCGGCCTCAAGATCGTGCCAGTAGGCATGAACTATTTCCACGCACACAAGTTCCGGTCTCGGGCCGTAGTCGAGTTCGGAGCGCCTTTCGAGGTCCCGCCCGAGGTGCTGGACATGTACATGAACAATCAGCGCCGAGATGCCATCGGACAACTGCTTGACATGTGCTGGCAGTCGCTTAGTGCCGTGACCGTATCGACCTCGGACTACGACACCCTGATGCTCATTCAAGCTTGCCGGCGGCTCTATGTTACGGGAAAGAAGGTACCATTACCAACGGTAGTGGAACTCAACAGACGACTTGCTGTTGGGTTCTCCAAACTCAAAGACGACCCGCGTATCATCAAGGTCATGGCCGATGTCCGTCAGTATGACAAGCAACTCAGATACCTAAATGTCAGAGATCATCAGCTTGCTGTGGCTAGGATGTGGGTGCCGACTGTCATCTTCACTTTACTCTACCGAGTGGCCAAGATCATGGTTCTGTCCATTGGTGTGGTGCCAGGGCTGATTCTGTTTACCCCCGTCTTCATCACCACCAAGGTCATTTCTGTGAGGAAAGCTCGGGAGGCACTCGCTGGGTCGGCGGTCAAGATCCAAGGCAGAGACGTCATGGCGACCTGGAAGCTCCTAGTTGCAATGGCTTTCGCCCCCATCGTATACAACTTCTACTGCGTTTTACTCGCCTACATGGTGCACACAAACCGACTCTATGGGTACGTGCCTCAGTGGGTTTCCATCTGGATGATTTTCCTTGCCGGCTGGATCGTCTTCCCAGCCATCACATATGCTTCTTTGCGGTTTGGAGAAGTGGGCATGGACATCCTCAAGTCACTGCGACCTCTGGTGCTGTGCATCAACCCTGCATCCAGCTACAGTTTGCAAAAGCTCCGAGAGAGGCGAGCGGTACTTGTCGAGGAAGTCGTGGCAGTCATCAACCAGCTCGGACCTGAGCTCCATTCGGATTTCGAGCGCACGCGGCTCATTACCGACCCAGAGCGCGATGACGGCATGCTCAGCACCAAGCCAGAGGACGAGGACCTTGGTGACTACGATGAGGGCATCGATGCAGCGGATGCTGACTCTCCAGAATCGCCTCAGGGCCTGAAGCGCGGAGAGACAACACAGTCCAGCCGGGCCCTCCCGAGAACTGAGTCTTTCAGCAACATCGGTACGATTGGTATCTTTGCCTCTCGGCCTCCGTCGCGGTCTCGCAGCCGGAGTAGACAGAACAGCAGCGGTGGCGGATTCGGCATGGGAGGTTTCCCCATCTCAGGCTTCACCAGCCTGGACTCGCGAGAGGGCTTCGAAAAGGCGAATAGTAAGATCCGCGAGGCTATGTACGAGAGGGGCCAGATGCGGAGACGCAAGAGCGGATTCTCGACAGACGGTAGCACGGCTGGCGAGGGAAGCGAGGAGGGCTGGGAAGAGGCGAAGAAGTCTGCGTAAAGGCAGGAAACAGGCGCATTGGGGGTTCCACGTTGGACAGACATTTTGGGGGAGGATTATTGCCATGTTTTAGATTTTACATGCTCTGCTGACCCAGTCGACTCTTTCGTCCTGGGCTTTCTTAACATTATACCAACAGCGATCACCACATATATAGCCACGGTAATACACTCATGAGCGAACAAGAAACAAGACGAATTTGCCGTCTCGGAGGTAAAGTCGCTTTGAATGGTGGAGCGTCCATCGGAGCTCATCAAAAGCTCCGCGCTGTGAATGAATTCGGGGCCGAGCCGAGCTAGGGTCCGTACCTATACCCCAACGATATCTCCGTATGTGTGAACGGGGTTTTGTTTTAAACCCGAAGCCGATGCTCATCGGCGCAAAGGGAGTCGGGAGGAGAACGGACACCTGCTTCTTCGACGATAAAGATGGGGGCGTGTTCCTCTGTGCCTTTCCACGATACAAGGCAAGGCAATATTGCACAAATCTCCCGAGGGCATTGCATGCTCCCGTCTCACCGCGACCAAGGCAGCAGCTCAGTAGGGTACTTGCTCCGCACCTGGGGAAACAATTCCCCTTAGACCCCCCTCTCCACCTCGGATCTGATAAGTAGCGACCCCGGTCTATTTCGTCATCGGGGCTACATTTGCGGAGGGGCCGTCTTTCCTTTTAATCGACTAGAGGAGAGTGCGTGCCACCAGTCTGACACATGGCCATCCCGCAACAAAGAGTGGAGGGAAACGGTGTGGTGGGTGCTCCCGGATCTTCTTCACCTTTTGTCCACAACTCCGGTAACGACAAGACCCCGGCGACGATCCGGCGACAGCGGCCTCTCAAACAAAAAATGGCACTCAGCTTCAAGTCGCTCGTCTCGTCGGCGCAGAAACTCGTCCTCGGCGACAACATCAGCACACAAGATGGCAACGGCAGCAACCACACGACCCCTGCGGATCCGGCAAACCTGTTCCCAGCGACCAACACCGCCGTTGACGGCGATGACTGCGACCACGACTGCGAGAGCTGCCACATCAAGTACCCGCGGGACTTCAAGATTGACGAGGCCGACGAGCTGTACGGGCATGTCAAGGGGTGGAGCACGCACGTCCTCGTGGCCACGAGCAAGTCGGACTGGGTGCGCGACGTGGCCGACGAGAAGGGCAGCGTCATGGAGGCTCTCGACCGCGAGACATCGGCCGCGAATCGCCTCCAGAACGGCCGCATGATGCTTTCAGCGTCAAACATGCCCACGCCGCACGGCACGACAGACTACTCGGAGCCCACGACCGTCCTGCTCCTCCCGGCCTTTGCCCTCGTGCACAACGTCAGCCCCGCCAACGTCCCGAGCCTGGTTGACGACTTCATCTCCCGCGGTCCGACGTCAACGACACCGCTCGCCACGCCCATGCGGCCATCCATCCCGCGATCCGTGCCATCGGCGTCGACACAAAATCCCGAAGTCAACATCCTCACGGCGACCCCGTCCCCACACAACGTCGTCATCCTGCTCTGCAGCCAGAAGACGCGCGACGCCCGCTGCGGCCAAAGCGCACCGCTGCTTAAGCGCGAGCTCGAGCGGCACCTCCGTCCGCTGGGCCTGTACCGCGACGCCGACGACCAGCGCCCGGGCGGCGTGGGCATCTACTTCATCAGCCATGTCGGTGGGCACAAGTACAGCGCCAACATGATGGTCTACCGCAGGCCGGACGCGTTCGGGGTGGACGACGTCGACAGGGCAGGTGCGGCGGCGGCAGGCGCGGCGTTCAAAATCGACCCGCTTGCGAGGTTCAAGGCGCAGAAGAAACCGGCCGTTGCCAGCAATGGCAATGAAGACGACAAGGTAGAGCAGCAGCATAACGAGACCGCTAACGGCCATGCCACACAAGCAACATCAACGACTACGCCACCAGCCAGCACATCACCACCAGGCGAAGAAACGCCAAAGCAAACCGGCGGCCAGGGCGGCGACCACGATGATGACCTTGTCATCGCGGACGAGGGCGCGTCGCAGTGTATATGGCTCGCGCGCATCAAGCCCGAGGACTGCGAGAACATTGTGCGGTACACGGTGCTCCAGGGCCGCGTCGTCAAGCCCGGCACGCAGCTGCGAGGCGGGTTCGACAGGGGGCGGAGCGTCGTCAGCTGGTGATTTGAAGAAACAAAAACATTTCCTAGGGTACCGACGCCGCTTCGTTTGCGGGCACGATGACGGGAAAAGCTTGGACGATTTAGACGATGGGTAGGAGAAACTAACAGACGATGGGTGAGCCTTGGAAAGAGCATATACGGACCATGGAAGCACAGTATGTCAAGACCAATTAGATACGGCTACTGGCTAGATTCCATCTTGAGTAGAATATACCACAATTACACAAGAGCAAAGTGACTCGAGCAGCACGTCCTCCTTGCACGAGGCTTTGCATATTATATTGATCCTGTGGTAGCAAGGAGTACTATGCACGTGAACGCATTGTGCCTTTTGGCAGCATCCTGACACATTCTCGCGATGTACAAAGGAGGGGAGGGCATGTGTACTGGGATTACGAGTATCAAGGGGCGATGCAAAACAATGCGTGCTGTTCTATTCCAAATAAAGGCTACTACCCACGTCCGCCATCACTTTCCCTTGCCCTTTCCCTTCCTGCGCTGCCTCCTGACATCCTCGGGCACACTCGCACTCCCCTCCTGCACCTCGCCTTCCTCCAGCCCTCCCTCCGCCTCGAGCTGACGCAGCTTCTCCTGGCCTGAGATGAACATGGTCAGGTCGTGGTTCTGGTCCTTCAGGTCCGCATTCTCGGCCGCCAAGCCGGCAACCTTGACACCCAGTGCCTCGACTTCCTTGTTGATATGCTCGATTCGCTTCATCAGGCCCTCCGAGACCTTCTTCTCTTCCTGCAGCGTCTTGCTGAGCGCCCGCGAGAGGTCCGTCGCCTTGGCCGAGCGCATGCGCTCGCGCTCAATGTCCTTTTCGAGCAGCGGCAGCGTCTCGATGCGTAGTGTCTGGTTCTCCGCTCGGAGTATACGGAGCTCCTTGGTGGCCTCGGAGGCTTGCTCGGCTGCTGCCTCCGCGGCGGCGGCGGCTTTGGCGGCCTTGTCCGCTGCCTTGTTCAGCATCTCCTCAAAATAAACGCGCTGGCTCTCGAGCTGGCTCGTTAAGAGATGGGTATACTCCAGGCCAATGTTCTCTAGCTTCGAACGTGGTACGACCTCTTCAGCCTCTGCTGTATTCGCTTGCTGGTGATTGGCGGCCTCGCTGTTCGGTGGTGGGTGGCGTCCTGGCAGCTCGACCACCTTGCCATCGCCCTTGTCCCGGATCAAGCGGTGCACCCACATGTCACCAGCATAGTCCCAAACGTGCTGGGTCATCAGTTCTAGCGCAAATGTGTGTGCCGTGTCCTTCCAGTGCTCTTTTGCATGCCCGCCCTTGTACCGCCCACAACCCACGCTGCCACATATTAGACAGATCCAGAGGTCGTCGGGAGAGTCGCAGGTGGAGCATAGATTCGATACGTGCGAGCCAAACGGCTGTATTTTAGAGTCGGACGCATCTTGAGTGCTTGCTGGCTGCGATCCAGTGGCCAGGCCTCGTTGCGTGCGGCTATCCGAGGGATTGGTGTGGCGACAGACAGGGCAGCCGGATCCTTTCCATTTCTGAAGACAGGAACAGTGGAAAACATGTTGACAGGGAATTGTCAACAGCCCGGTCGTGTCATCCATACGTTCAAGACATACCGGGCAGGTCGGCAGTTCCATCAAGTCTGATGTGGGCGGCGGAAAAGGCTTGAGTGAGTCCGAGGGCGTAAAGGGATCCTGACTTAAGTCAGGGAAACTGCCGTTTGGCATCGCAGGAGTCTCAAACGTGACGGATCTGATAAAAGCGACATTGCACGTTTCGGGTTCGATATCGGTGAAAACCCTTCCGTCAAAGTGATTCTTGAACTGCTGGGCACGTTTGCTGCTTCGGAACTTCAGTAGGACGAGGTACCTGTTCATCCGCCCTGTCATTACCATACGGTAGTGACTGACTTGATCTCTCCACTTGTCCCCAATGAAGCCCAAAAAGTCGCTTGGAGAAAGATAACTGGGTACTGCCGGTATACACAGCGTTGTGCAATCATCAATCAGCGCGTCTAGACTCTGCTCCTGGCCATCGCCGTCCTCGGCGTGGATGGCAAGATTTGCCAACTCGGGGTTTTCGTGGCTCTCGCGGTAAAGATGTACAATGCCCCAGCCGACGTTTGTGTTCTTGCTTAACGACGGGACAAACTTCGCTTTTGTTGCTCTTCCAGTCACCCCCGTGCTGGTACTAAAAGCAGTGGCAGACACAGAGGGCGAAGTCGCCGTATTTGTCATGCTTGTTTTGCCGTTGGCTTCGGTCGAGTCGATGCTGGTGATCCTTACTGGGCCAAACCGCCAGTCGTTGGCAGCGGTTTGAGGCTTAATAGCAGCGTCCGAAGGAGGCGGTGGAAAGCTCAGAGTCCTCTCTCGCAGTCCAAGCCTTGTGATGTTGATGCTGCTGTGGGACTGTGATGGCCTTGGAGATCCACAGTCGATCACGGTGTCATGTTCCGTTCCAAGTGCCGCACCGACGCTGGGCAGAACAGCCCGAGCACTCGCTCGTAGTGTCGGCTTCGCGGGCGGGCTTCGAGCGAGCTGAGTCACTGATTGTTGTGGATGAAGTGGCAAGTCACTGAAGATATTGGCGGTGCGGCCAGGCAGCCAGATGTTGGAACGGTAAGAGCCGCTCGATAATGGGTGGCTTTGTTCAGGCGCTGTAGGATCCTGGGATGAATAGAGCTCGAATTTAATGTGATAGAAGTACAGAGGCATATTCGATAGCCGCGGGAAGGAGAGCGCAGGCTTGAGATCAGAGTCGGTGGTCGGGCGACCTTCAAGGAGGTAGAAGAAACACTTCGAATTCAGCTCTTCTCGCACAGCATTTGGGTAGGACAGCTGTCATGGTCGCTACCTAGGTAAACAGTTGGGAGAGCGACGGAGCTGGTTGACGGGCGTCAACAAAGCACGCCCACAGTCCTTTCGAAGTTCGTAGTAGGGCGATGGACAAGGGTCGCAGCTTATGATCACAATCATCGCGTCTTCACGTTTTTGCTCCCCGCCAGGGATGACCAGCAGCCCCACTCTGCGTCATTCATCGCTACCTTCCAGCCCAGGCAGGCGAAGAGGCGTATGATGCAGATGATTATTTCTCACACGGTCGTGTTAAAGATGGCCAGAATTGGCCGAGGCTTTTGCATGCATTCATCACGAGGTTATGATAGGAGTTTGAAGTGCATGATAATTATGTTTATTCAATGCAAAGCATCATGTCCGATGCGCAGACCCGCATCGGGAGGCTTATAAGTTGTGTCAACGACACATCCTTATTGAAAACAATAACGCCTGATTCATCACGTGGGTATCGTCGTACCCTCCCATTCGTCAACCAGGAGGAGTTGTGTCATTAGAGTAGTCGTTTACTGACCACCACGCAGACGGAGGACCAGGTGCAGGGTTGACTCCTTCTGAATGTTGTAGTCGCTCAGAGTGCGGCCATCCTCCAGCTGCTTACCAGCAAAGATGAGGCGCTGCTGATCCGGGGGAATACCCTCCTTGTCCTGGATTTTGGACTTGACGTTGTCAATGGTATCCGATGATTCCACCTCCAGCGTGATGGTCTTGCCAGTCAAAGTCTTGACAAAGATCTGCATACCACCACGCAGGCGCAGCACCAAGTGCAGGGTCGACTCCTTCTGGATGTTGTAGTCGCTCAGAGTGCGGCCATCCTCCAACTGCTTGCCCGCGAAGATGAGGCGCTGCTGGTCCGGAGGGATGCCTTCCTTGTCTTGAATCTTGGACTTGACATTGTCGATGGTGTCAGACGACTCTACCTCCAGGGTGATGGTCTTTCCGGTGAGGGTCTTGACGAAGATCTGCATACCACCGCGAAGACGGAGGACCAGGTGGAGAGTAGACTCCTTCTGAATGTTGTAGTCAGACAAGGTGCGGCCGTCCTCGAGCTGCTTGCCGGCAAAGATGAGGCGCTGCTGATCCGGAGGGATACCCTCCTTGTCCTGGATCTTGCTCTTGACATTGTCGATGGTGTCGGAAGACTCAACCTCAAGAGTGATGGTCTTGCCGGTCAGGGTTTTGACGAAGATCTGCATACCACCACGGAGACGGAGGACAAGGTGGAGGGTCGACTCCTTCTGAATGTTGTAGTCGGAGAGGGTTCTGCCGTCCTCGAGCTGCTTGCCAGCGAAGATGAGACGCTGCTGATCCGGAGGGATGCCCTCCTTGTCCTGGATCTTGCTCTTGACGTTGTCGATTGTGTCCGAGGATTCGACCTCGAGAGTGATGGTCTTGCCCGTCAGGGTCTTGACGAAGATCTGCATGATGGCTTGGGTTGGATGATTTGGTGTTGTGGTGTTGTTGATGGGGAGAGCGGCAGCGGATGACCAGAGTGCGTGTCGAAATGACAATGATGGGATAGAGGGTGTGCTGGAAGCGGGTGGGGAAGGAAGGAGGGAAAGGTTGGGAGAGGGCGGGTTCATATACGATGCAGGTGCCTGGAGGGCGAGTGAGGCAAGGCAAGCGCGCGCGGGGGCGACAGGGTGGAACGCACTGGAACCAGGCGAGTCCAGGTGGGCTGGCCGCGAGCGGGAAGAGATGAACAAAGCGCCAGGCCGCTGCGAGTTGCCTCAGGTTGCCAGGAAGTGCATGATTCATCAGCAGCTCAGGCCTGGTCTCACCAGACAGCACTGACTCCTGTCTACTCCAAGCCCGGCTGCGCCACCAAGTCCGCGGCTGCCAGTCTCGCCAGCCTCCAGCTTGCGCCCGCTTGCCCTGGTACGTCTTCCGAACACGATCCATCTCTCACGCTACATCGTCTCCGTACAGTCTGCCTCCGACACGACATGCCAGCAAACTGAGCTCGTGAAACTGAGCCCGTGAACTGATGAGCCCCAGCGACCTCGGCCGTGGCACCGCAAGGAGGTGGAGCCTGAGTCAAGCTGCTTGCGGGGGAGGGCCTGGCTCCTTGATCCGCTGGGGTGCAGCATTCCATCCCGCCTGTCCGCCTTCTCGGCGTGGGCCACTGCTCACCGTATGTACGGATGGGCCGTATGACGGCCAGAATTGCCTCCTCTCGGGCTCTCTCCGACTTGGGGACACTCACGGTACGTTCACGACGGCCTCACGCTTCGCACCCGGTGCTTTCTGATCGCGCAAGTGAAGCGTTCTCCACTCGCCGGGCCAGGGCTTGTCATGTGGTGTTGCTATGACGCTGCGATTGGACTGTCGCGTCTTGCTGATAAGAAGAATGAGCGGGGTTCGACGTTAGCCGCGCCGGCGCAATGATTGCGGCGGATTGCGTTGGTTGGCACCACACTCCTCAGTGCTTGCACCTTGCTGTCCCTCGCCGTCTCTATCATCGTGTGGCTGACGGCCGGTGGTTGCCACTTTGCCTGCCGAGCCGTCTCGGCCTCGCCCTCCAGTGGCGAAATGCTCAGATGGCGTTGTCATGGGCAAACGTACATAGATCTGCCATCGGTTTGCCCATATGGCCGGCCGCCCGCGCGCCAGCCTTCTTCGCCCCTGACTATCTTCCAGGCACCAAATCGCGTCCGTCATGCATGATTTTGTGTTTGATGAAGAGTGCTTCTCACACTCAGTACTCTCGCACATTCTGCCGCAAGGAAAGGCCGGGCCATGAGGCAGGATTATGATAGCATGGCACCACTGACGTCATTTTAGACAGGGTCGTCACCGCCTGATCTTTCAGGGATTAGATTATCCGCCTTCATCAATCCAGCAATCCAGCCTATCCAGCCTCTGCTATATCCTGCCCGGATTCAGCATTCAAGTTAAACACATCAGCGCTCCTGTGGATCGCACGCTGCACTTGTGTATTGCTTCTCTCAGAAGCATCACTGCTCACGACTTTGACAGTCCTACATGCTCGAGCCTGAGAGAAGAACACAGTAGCTCTAGCCTCTATCCAGATCGGTCTGGGTCTGCCATCTTCTCGTCGGCAATGACTAACGCTGGAGCTTCGAAGATGGGGCAGGCCAAAGTTCAGTGCGCGTGTCCCACTTCTTCAGTTACCCGTAGTCGTAAAATCGAAGATGACAAACAAGATAAAATGTCCCAGCCGTCACCAATGCTACAGCTCAAGACGCGCCATCTAGTGTTTCACCAAAGGAAACAAGCCGAAGCGTCTTGTCTTACTTCTCGCACGTGGGAGCAGCCACACTGCTGAGACATGACCTGTGAAACGAGTAGCTTGCCGAGAGAAACAGAATGACCCCGGGGACACGCGGCCTCTTCGAGATCAAGGCAACGAGTCCAAGTGTTGACAAGGCATGTCTCTGGAAGACAGCAATGGAGCGAGGCAAGCTGCTGCTGCTGCTGCCCCGGATCCCGGCCGGCATGTACGCATGGCGTCACTATCTATCTCATGCACTGCCAGCGAAGCACCGCATGGCGGTCGCGAATGTCGGTCGGGGTGCAAGATATCATGCGAGTAACCTGGTATCAAGTACACACGCTGACCCATGTTTGCTCGGTGCGGCGAAGGCGATTATAGCTCTATTTTGTTTGCTTGTTTGGTATCTAGCCACACCCAAGGCAGGATCAGCAAGTCACCGCCTTTCCACGCATCCCCAAGCTGGATATCTGGGTCATGTGGATTAGGGTATCCGGCGAGTCTGGGCAAGCCGACTCCTCGTACAACTCCGTAACGATGCGTGCTGGCACTGCTCATTTCATCACGAAACTCGAAGGGCAGTCGTACATACCTGAATCCATCAGGCCGGCGGAAATGGCAGGCGAGGTAGGCAAACACAGACCAGACCGCCACTGTTAGATACTTCAGTCGGACGTTCCCATAATAAAAGGCGTACCCCTAGAACTCTGCAGGATCTGCTGAACTCTCTGCACAGCAGCGACGAGTAAGCACACTTTGCGTGTTTTCTTGCACAAGATTTTGCGTCGCCCAGATTTCGGGGGCGTCTCCACCAGACAGAAACGGGTTCTCATCCGTCTGGGCAATATCCTCGTTCGTTTGAACACCACGTCGTCGTATCGTCGTCAGGTTCAGACACACCGCCTCGTCGAGGGGTGGGGAGTGGAGGGGCGTCGGCCGGGCACCTTGTCTAGTCTGTGCTGTTTTGAGGGTCGTCTCTTTTCTTTCCAAACATGGGATCAAGCCTGAGGTACCCTTGGGGAAAGGGTATCGTGGGAAACCCACTACCACCCCTTGCCGAGTCTCTATACTCCTGGCCTCGCTCGGCCAAAATCGTGCGGTTGGGTGGATGTCTCCACGCACAAGAATGGGGATGCGTGCCAAATGGGGTCACCTTTCGGGCCAAGCCATAGCAGAGCCGTTACACGGGAGAAACACACGCGTCCTTGCCCAAATCAACCTCCTACACAACGCATTGAAAAACACCCTGGTAACAAGTGCAATTCGTCGCAGCCGGCTAGCTGCGCTACTTATGGGGCCACGAAGTTAGACATTTTTCGCAAACGTGAAGAACTTTGGGCCCAAGTGATCGTGAGGACATCATTCATGTATATTAGATTACTTAGATCTCATGAAATGCTTCAATGCTGGCAGTGTGTCTTGTTTCGTCGTAAGTACCGTTGATGGTCTTCGTTCTTGATCCTCCTTCTCCACGTGGCCTAGCCACAGCTGTTGCTCGCACGCAAGCAGCTTTCCAACCTGTTCCACATTCTGACTATGTTTAAACCCCTTCCATGGCTCGAAATGGCAATTTCTTCGCTAAAAGTCAAAACTTGGACCGCGACATGCGCGGTATCCACAAACAAAGAGGGCAAAAGCAAAATGACGTTTTCCAAAAGCAGCTCGTGATACCTATGCAGCGCTTCTCCGCTTTGATGAATAAAAAGATCAAGGCAGCAAATAAAGGACAAAAATTCAAGTTCATACAGTCGTTGGAGAATAGAACCGTTAGATGGGTCGTAACTTTGGAGCAAGATGAGCAAGTCGTATCATGCGTCAGGCGTTTAATGCGTGTCGGTGACCAGCCGAAGGTTTGGAGAAGAGCAAATAAAGTTATAGGCGGATCGAACGTGTCGGAAGGATAAGGTATACCGATCCGCGTTGTAACGCCGTCGCTTGGTGTGTCTTGTAGACAGTGTGACAAAGAAAAAAGTGTTTGACCTCGCGACATGAGTCAAGTATCTTGAATGTTTCATCTCAATCGCTTGGGCAGACATCCTGTCAAGTGAACCCCTCAAGCCCAGTCCTAGCTGGACTTGATGACCAGCTTCGACAGGAACTTGTTCGACAGCGAATCGAAGTCGTACCTGTCGAATTTGGCCTGGCTGCGAGTCCGCAGGTACGATTCTATCAAGAACGTTAGCAAGTGATCTCAATTGCAGGGTGATCAGAAAATATTAAGCTTACCATGCTTGACAACGTGCTGTCTCACTTCAGTAAGGGCCTCGCAGACGGCCTGGTTGTTGTTGAGGAGGTGTCCGTGGCGGTCGCTATCCCAGTCGGTAAGGGCGGGAAGCTTCTGGGAGATGGCGTGGAAGAGGCCAGTGATGACGCCCACTGGGGTTGTCTCCATGTCGGTACAGAACTTCTCTACGGCGACCTGATCGGGGACACGGTAGTGGCAGTCAAACTGCATCTCTTCCCAAACCGCCAGCAGGATGGAGGCCAGCATGAAAATCGTAGGCCAGTTCTTGAGGCGGTCTCCGCTGTAGACGCTCGAGTAAAGGGCTGAAAGTTCCTCGAGGATGTCCTTCTGCAGCTCACGCCACATCTCTGCCATGGCACACTTGATCTGGAAGTTAATCATGACAGGTGCGACGTACTTGCCGTAGTACTTGGAGTCCTCATCGTCAATTTGGCCGTTCATGAGATGCTCCTCGCCCTGTTGCTCTACGAGAGTGATGTGCATGGTGAGGTTGTACGCAAGGACGAGCTTGAGCGCTTTGCGGATGACTGGCAACTTTTCCTTTGTGTAGAAGCGGTGTGCCGTCTTGAGAATCTCCGTGATGAAAGGAGTGCCCTCAAAGTGGTCGTCAATGAAGTTCTCGAAGCCGCTGTCAACGTGCTTGTCAAGGTATTCAGCGAGAGCCTCCATGTTGATGCCGACCTCTCCAATGTCAAGCTTTTCGGTCCTGGTCTCGAACTCGATCGGCTCCTGAGCAGGCTGGTAGGACTCGACCCAATCAACCTGGAAGCAGTTGGGGTCTGTGACGAAAACCTCGCGCACCATGACGGGCAGGCAGAAACCATAACCATGAGTGACCCACATCAGTGTCTCCTTTGTGGCGAAGCCCTTGACATTGTAGACGGACACGCCGGTACTGAGGTGTCGCTCGTAGTCGGCCTTCCAGTCTTTCATGAAGTAACCAATATCCTTGATATCGATACGTGTGCAGGGCACCTGCCAGAGTCTCGCATGCGAAGGCTGGCAGCCACCGCATGGCTCGCCCTTGTCGCACGTCTTCTTGAGGAACTTGCAACGCAGGCATGCCCTGAGCTTCCGAATCTCGCTAGCTTGCTTGCGCTGCTCGGGAAGAAGTGGACCCTTTCTCCGGCCAACTTTCTTCTCACCAGTACCGTCCTTCTTGCCGTTCGATATCCGGCGAACGACAGTCTTGGTAGTGGCCTTGGTCACGCCGGTAGGGCTCTTCTTAGGCCCGGAGTTCCTGCGGTTGCTGCTGGTGGATGGTGAAGACATGCCTGAGCCGCTTGAAGGGCTGGTGCGGGCAGCAGGGGAGGAAGGCGCCTGAGACTTGATTGGCATGGGCGCAATCGCGGCGTTGGGGCTGACAATCTCGTGAGAGTGGCGGCTCTCGCTGTGGTGGCAGTTCCGGTGGTCAGAGTAAGTATCGGAGCCGGGAGAGAATGGCGAGTACTGGAACGGCGAGACCTCTTCCCAGCTGCTGCTCAGGTCGAAGTGCTGAGCGTTGCCATCTGATTGGGACGCATCCGAGCTTGTGCGGAGATGCAGGGTCTGGCTCGGGTTGAAGATTGCGGGGGCATTCTGGGCCTGGCTCGAAGCCTGAGCCTGCTGATAGGCCTCGTAGTTGTGAAACATGTTGACATGGGTCCATTGGTGATCACTGTTGTTGTCTGAACTAGGTATCGACAGTACTTCGAGATATGTGCCAGTAGGGGACTGGCTTCCCAGGCTGCTGAAGCGGGGGAGCCCGTCCTGGGGGAACTGTAACGAGGCCCCGAAGTCCTGCCAGTTGGCCATGCTTATGCCCTCCCACTGATTCTGCATTGCTTGTGTCGTGTCGTCCATAGGGGCCATGGCATTGTTGAAAGCCTGCTCCAACTGAAGGCCATGGGGACCCGCGGGCATGTAGTCGAGGGCCGTAGGAAAGCCGGCCGTGGTGAAGGGGTTGTACGCAACTAGCGAGCTGTCCTGGATGTACTGGGAGAGATCTTGGATCGGCGGGTGCTGCTGCTGGTGCTGGAGGAGACTCCAGTCCGTCAAGAGTGGGGGCGACTGTGCATGTGTGCTCGCGGGCGCGGACTGGTAGGGTGAGTGCTGAAACTGCTGCAGCGGACTCGAGTGCGCCGAGGGCGAGTGCACTGGTGAGTGTGTCTGGTGTGACTCATTGGGAGAGGAGGCGGTGGTCGAGCTGCTGTGCTGCGAGTTGCTGGGGCCCGCCATATCGAGGGGAAGCGGCCATGCGGCGGCGGCAGCGGCAGCAGCAGCTGCGGCGGCAGCGGCATCCTGCTGGTGGCCCGGGGCAGCCATGATGATTGCTGCAGCGAGTGGGTTGTGGTTGCTGGGCGCGGCGGTCGAAGCGTAGGGATAGCGGTCCCGTTGGTCGTAAGAGGTCAGGTCCAACAGGGCGTCTCCTCCAAGGTGGTGGTGGTTGAAGTCGGCGGTCATTGTCGGCTAAGCCAAACAGAGAGGAGAGGAGGAGAGACGGGGAGGTCGAAGGGGCCCGGAGTGGTAGGACTGATATTGTGCGAGGCGGCAGTCACCGCTCTTTCGTGAATAGTCCTCGGAGCAAAGCCAGGGAGGATCGTGGTGGTGAGGATGGTGAAGAAGGGCACAGGAGGCACTGCCGGGCGGTATCTGGAGGCCATTCAAGCCATGGATAGCGTCGAAGCCGCAGCCTGCGCCTCGAAGGAGAACCCTGGAGAGATGCTGAACTGGCGGTGAAGGGGCCTCGCTGGCGGCACCGCCCCGCCTGCAGCCATGCCCCGCATGCCGCCAATCAAGACGCTGCCGGGCTTCGCAGGTGGGGCGGCTACCGCGATCCACCCGACAGGGGGCTCCGAGTTCAACCACCTCCTCTTGCTGCTCCTCCAACCACTCGGCCTCGTCGACAGCACGGTACGGAGCCGTCACCTCGTCGCGCGCGCCAGTCGGCTACTCTGTCCCGCCGGCCTGGCTGGGTCGCCGGCCAGGTCAACGCCGTCGACACTGTGGACAGGCCTTCGTGTACCGAGTCCGGCAGGGCATCATGTCGCCTCCAGACGACCAGACCCTTCCGCGGGCGGCAGCACGACACCGCATGCATTACTGGACGGGGATCAAAGACGAGGTGCAAAGATACGATGTGCTTTTGGTTTTGGCAGCGCCCCCGCACCCCTCTTGGCCCTCCTCGGCCGTCCCCCGAGCTGACCACTCTACTCGGTACTCCGTGTGTGTTGGCCAGGATCTTGTGCCGCCGACACACTAGTTGACGGCTTAGTTCCCGACCATGTCCGAATGGCAGTCGACGGCGTGATCGACGGACAAGTTCGACAAGATCGAAGCGCGACACGCCTGTCCATGGCAATGAGCTTTGCCCACATCATGACCTTCTTAGAAGATTGGTGATTCCAGCAACCGGAGGCAACGACGCTGTCAATCAATGGAGAAGCCGAAAACCCCACTCCCTCAGCCGGCTGCCGCCTTGGTTGCAACGCTGTCCGCGCATGTTTGTGTTGCAGAGAGGCGATCGGCACGGGCTGCCGCAGCATGCTGACCTCAAGGTACTCAATACATCCGACACGGCACGCCCGTGAACGTCCCAGTCGAGCGCAGTCGATAGCTGTCCGACGTTCAGCTGCGTGCAGGGTCTTGGGAAGATGACATGGCGACATTCCGCGGGGCAAAGCATTGACTCTGAACACGTCTCTAGAGATCCGTGGATGCCTTCTTTGGCTCCGGAGTCGAGCAAGCGAGTCGGGTGCAATGATGCAAATGCAACGATGCAAGTACGATAGCATATGCAAAGATGCCGTGATTCGGCACCGACAGTCATCCGTCCACCAACCAGGCGAGGCCAAGTCACATCAGAGACAACCCGTTTGTGTCTGGGGCTTCAGGCCGGGGCAGCCACGTCTGATTGGCCAGCCCGCAGCTCGTTCCGCTCGTTCGCATGACTTTGCCTGGCGCTGTCGGATTCGTGCATTTTACATAGTAGCTCAGCCAACAGTCTTGTCTCAGGCTATGCAGTAGGCGTCGCCAAGTTTGCCCGAGATCAAGGCACAAGTGGGCTGGCTCGTCGAGGCCGGTGCAGCGCATCAGTATACGACGAGAATGACAACTTGCTCCAAACACTAGTTTCGCTTGCTTGCAAGCATGGACAGACCCAATGTATGGAGTATACTCCCTGCCAATCGGCCACTGCTTCGGAACCACGACTGTTAAAGGGTGTGTTGGGGCATTCGCCACATGTAAATGCAGGCAATTCCTCCTCTGCTGCTCTGACCGGACGCAGACCTCGACAACCGAGACCAGTCCAGGCCTGGGGGCCCATACCAGACGCTTGCAGGGGCTTATCTTTATCTCAATGCGAGGTCGTACGGAGCGCGTTAGCATCCTCATATGGCGAGCTTGCCAGTTGCGGTGCCCCGGAGCAGCCGAAAACACTGCACGCCGAACAGGAACCTAGAAACCTGCCGAACTCCCACCGAAGCTGCCAAAGGCAACTCAGATCCCATCGTACAGTACTCGCCGTCCTTGGGCGTCCCGGAGAAGCGGCATCGCTCAGGGCACGGGGTCTCTCTGCATGCGGATCGCACCATGGCATAGACACTGGAGATCTAAATGGTCCCATGTATGCTATGATCGCCCCTTTCCGTTGGCCAGGCAGGGTGGCTGTCAAGACGGAGTCATGGAGCACATATGTACCGTACACCCTACATACTGCCGACGGTCTCTTTTTAAGCTCCAGAGGCCGAGCCACAAACCCCTGCAGCCGATCGCCAGTGACCACAAGGTTTTTGCGATGGAGCCTCCTGTCTGCCTCGTCCGTGTGCCAAGTGGCCCCGGTAAAAAGGTAGCGCCTACCAGCTTATAGTCAACCTGCTTGATAACCCCTATCGTGAGCCATTTATTAGTTTAGGCCCCTTCCATAAGCCAGCCAGCCCGCCAGCCTCGATCTTGCTAGCGTTCAAGTGAGGTTTTCCAGCTGCCTGTAGCTCGTCTCCTGGTCGTCTTCCGCAATGGCCAGCGGAAAGTACGGCACTTTTAGCAACGATGGATATTGCGGCGGGGCTGTAGGCACCGCCTTCTCGTATGCCACGATGCAACGGCTGCGGGATCCTGCAGAGCTCCACGAGAGGGAATGGGGGCTTTGGAGAACAGCTGGGTGAGCACAGGCGTTGGCCGGCAAGAGGTGGTTTTCTTTTTCTCAACGGCTGGAAGTGGGCGGGTGGATTACTGGTTTCTGCTCGGGACCTCAGGTGGTGCAAGAAACGCACGGCTCACTACAAATTGACATGCTGCGCACAGGCTTCGGGCAGCCTACCTTGGCCATTGGCAATAGTCCAGCCCCGCGGTCCCGACGACTGTTCTTGACGGGCTCAATGTCGCTCACGAGATTGTTTGCAGAGCCTCTTCGTACGGCGTCCGTGTACTCCGTAAACGACTCCTCTTGTCTGCTCATGGCCCGGACAAGCGCTCGCGCAGGGAGATCTCCAGGTTATCGTAAGCCCCTGCCGTCGTGGAGCTTGCAAAAGATCCTTATCTGCAAGACCGCAGCAGCTGGACCCACGATATACATAGTACATGACCCAATCAATCCCAGTGTGGCAAAGGCTGGGCATTCACCTGACTACAAGAAGGATAATTGACTTTTATCCGTCCATTGGTCAATTCGTACTAACCAGTCCTCGGCATCAGAAAGATCATCGCTTTCCATAGTCAGCAAACAAGTGAGGCAACACAACTCTCTCATCGTGATTGCTCGAGGAGGCTGTCGCGGGGTTGGGGAGAAAGCACAGACCCCGTGTCATCGCGGCGATTTGCACCAAGGAGGCCTTGTCGATATTCGAGTACGCGTGCCAGCGCACTGTCCATAGTGCCATGCATGTCTAGTGCCATGACAGGGACTTCGCCGCAAACTTCGCAGCTAATAGCCCCTGCCTGGCAGGCCTCTGGTGCCACTAAGGCCGTGCCAGTGGGCTGACGTCTCCAGCCGCCCCTCGGCACGATCCGCAGTGGTCGTGGCGATTGTCCACGCAGGCAGTTCAGTTCAAACCTTTCTCCGTGAACTGACCGGGCGAACAATACGAAACACCGAAGACCTTGAAGCTCGTAAGAACCTCTACCCAACGCGAGGCGTGTTTACATGACTCGCAGCGATTAAAGACTAAACATTGAGAAGTAATCCGTAGTGTGAATTCATATGCGAAGAAAGGGATAGTGTATATTAGAGATGAGCCACTGCTCAAGGATGGGAATTGCTCCAAGTCCCCCTACGGCCAGGCTATCAGAACGTGGATATGAGATCTTGCTGCAGTCATGACTGAGTTGGGCATAGCTTATCACGGAGTTGTGAGTGCCGACAGCGTGAGATAGTGGCGCAACGGCCACTGGATTGGCGAGGGAGTGAGACAATCCAGTGGCAAGCTATGAGCATCTGGAGTTGATTGCAAGTCGGCAACCCATGAATGCCTGTATACTTGACAGTCTTCTAACAGTCTGGTCGTTCGGTGAGACATATCGTGAAGTCGAGGCAAGGACCAATGAGGGCGTTGGCACCCGCCGGCGTCCATGGAGACGTCTGACTGGGCGAGCATGGTCAGATGATCGTTTTGTCTCAGCGTGAAGCAGCGAGTAGATAGACAGTAGTTCCCTTGCATAAACAAAATACCAATCGCCAGTCAAGTTATTGCTGTGCCCGCAGCTTGGCGAGCCGCGGGGTTAGGCCTAATCTGGTGAACTGCTCACAAATCATGGTGGCATTTAGTTTCCGATTTACGTGCATGAGACAGATCCGGAGGTTGGCCCTTCAAAGGATGTCGTGATGTTTGTGGCCGCTGAAGAGGGAGAATAGTTTAGTGGATCCGATGATGTTGACGTCGCAACCACGCAAGGCAGGCGCAGTCGACCGCGGGGCACTCGCAGGCACAGACAACGCAACAATCTGGGAGCCGGGAAATTGCACGCGACGACCAGACTCGACCAGAAGCGACGTTGCAACAGCACTCTGCGATTCTTGGCTGTCTCATGCCCATTCGGACCAGTCTTGCCCGCGCGCGGCTTCGTACCCGCCCTAAAAACAGAGCACAGCAGAGGCCGCTGTCGCCGTCCGGCCCGGCGATATCGCGCGGCATGGCGTCAGTCGCTCCGGCTGCCGGCATCTCCAGCCTCTACACAGCAGACCCTCCCATCTGGGACCTCCTCGAGACCCCAACCTCAAATGTCCAGGACAAGACGGTCGACGAGTGTCGGCCATTCCTCTCCGCAGACATCCCCGAGGTACAGTACAATGTCCATGGCGTTGCCCACCTCGACAAATCCCGGCACGCTGCCTTCCTCCGCAAGCACCTCGAAAAGCTCCCGGGTGCCTACATGACGGCTGATGCCAGCCGCCCCTGGATCTTTTACTGGTGCCTTAATGGTCTTCGACTACTCGACCAGGATGTCTCGCCTTTTCGAGACAAGCTTGTCGACACAGCAAGGGCAATGCAGAACGAGTCTGGCGGCTTCGGTGGCGGCTTTGGTCAGAGGTCACATCTTGCAACGACGTATGCCCTCATCTTAGCACTGGCGCTCGTCGGCGGCGATGATGCGCGTGAGCTCATCGACAGACAAGCCATGTGGAAGTGGCTTTCCTCCTTAAAACAAGCCGATGGCGCTTTCCAAATGTCTTTGGGTGGCGAGGTCGATGTCCGGTATGACTCCAGCAGTGCCCCAAGCAGATAAATATTTTAGGTGATGTCGGAACACTAATCTTGGCCTATGGTGTGATAGAGGGGCATATTGTGCAGCGGTCATAATTACGCTGCTAGACTTGCCAATGGAAGTGTGGCATGAGTCTCCAGCAGCGCAAGCCGGGTTGCCAAATCTTTTCACGGGCCTTGCAGACTATGTGCGGAGGTGTAAGTATACAGTTCATGTCTTTGCAAATAGACTTTAGCCAAATGAATGCTAACGCGTGGCTTACACAGGTCAAACCTATGAGGGTGGAATTTCAGGAAAACCAGACGCTGAGGCTCACGGAGCGTACGCTTTCTGCGCGCTGGGATGCCTTGCCATTCTTGATTCACCGAGTCGTAGTTTTCCAAGGTATGTTTGTGTGCACAGCCGACGTTGCGCAAATGTTTGGAAATCGCTATGGCAGGTTTTGATCCAAGCAAACACTGACTAATTTACCCTTCAGATATCTCGATATCCCAAGACTTATGTCTTGGCTTTCCTCACGCCAGTATGCACCTGAAGGTGGCTTCAGCGGTCGGACAAACAAGCTCGTCGATGGCTGCTATAGTCACTGGGTCGGTGCCTGCTGGCCACTGATTGAGTCGAGCTTGCAGAGCAGTCCAGTTGAGGTGGGCTCGTCGGAAACAGCAACAAACCTCTCTATTTACGACCGAGAAGGCTTGATTCGTTATATTCTCTGTTGCGGACAAGATCAGAGCAGACGTGGTGGCATGAGAGATAAGCCTAGCCGGTAAGCACACTTAATCCGCGTATCATGGCTCGAAAGCTAGTTTCGTTGTTGCTGTCATTTTCCAAGACTAACACACCCGATCGTCTGTCCACATCATTACAGGTCGTCGGATGCTTATCATACCTGTTATGTTCTCAGTGGCCTATCCACGGCTCAGCATATCACGGTCTTCACACCAATGGAGACGAACGGGCCCAATGAGGATGTGCAAGAGGCCGATACTACTGGCCAGGAGGCCGCCGCGAACGCAGGAGCAGTCGGCTGGGAAGTGTACCCGGACTATCCCGAAGTTCAGGTTTTCGACGAGCAAGATCGAGTCTCGCCCATCGACCCTGTATACACTATTCCACTCGAGGAAAGAGCCAACTTCATCAGTTATTTCAAAGCCCAGAAACAATTTCTAAGGAAATGAAATGCGAACACGCATTCACACACAAAAATCTGGAATTACGTAGCCTGATTTTTCATTAATTAGTAGTATAACCCCCTGGCCTTTGGGCGTTAAGCTCTTGGCCTTTGAAACTTGGATTTTCGAGCTTACGAACATCATAATTGTGGATATTTGAACCTTCAGATCGTAATCAATCGGTTTGACTCTACCGTTCTGAACACCCTCAGACCGGATGTCACAGTATGAGAATAAAATAACTGAGCCAGAGTGTGCTAGCTGTGTTGTACCAGGCCATGGGCTCCCCATGATACAACGCTGTACATGATTAATGGCAAGTGACAAAGAAAAGATCTGGCAATCCGTCATGTATTCTCTTATTGACCGGAAAGTTAATCTAAGGTGGTGAAACCTTTCATCTGCGAATGTAAGTCGGGAGGGAACAATCTATTCCGTGCTCGATACCACGGCTTGGGGCTTGTAGTAAATCGTCGATAGAGCTCTAGTCACATCTAGATCGAAATATGTAAGTGCTTCTAGGCACATTAAGCGGGAGCTTTTAGGGCAGTTCTTCTGGGGTTTAAAAACATTGATAGAAGAGTTAAATAACATTGCTTTGATTGGTTGAACGAGGACGGCGTGGTCAAAAGAGGTGGGATTGCCGCCTATATCATCGCTCAGATTGCATTCTTTTTGGCGCAACAAGGACACATGTGCGCGCATGTAACTTAATTTCCTTAACCACGTACCTGCTTCCGCGTCTTAGTCGACGCATGCGACGAAGGCGACTGGTGCGACGCCGCACCGGGACCAAGAGGCCCGGCCAGGGGAGCCTCGCCCGCGGAGCGCGGGAGAGTCTCCGCCTAACCGACCTCCTGACCACCCGGGAGGGTCGCACTAGCGCCATCGTCGGCGAGGGCGGCGCTGGCGGCGGCGGCGGCAGCGGCGGCGTTGATAGGTACGAAGCTAGCAGGAAGGTCGACATCGCTAGAGGCGGCGGTGATGGTGGTGGTAGTGGTGGTGTCGGCGGCGGCGGCACCGGCAGCCGGAGCTACGCTCTCGGAGCGCGGACGCTTCGCGGCCTTACCGGCTAGAGGCGACGTCTATCTCTTAAGCACTACGAGGGTTAGTACGGAACTAACGGGTGAAATAGACCTAACTTACTCGTGGTTGTTGTTATTGTTGTTGCTACTACTGCTACTACTATTACTACCGCTATTAGCTATAGACATCGCTCCGACGCTAACGCGTACCCGCACCGATAGCGACGACGACGACGACGACGATAACGACGAAGGGCTACTTACCGATATAGGTGATGCTTGTAGAAGGAAGGAATCGCTAGTTAACCTACGGTCGAAGTCGCAATAACTTAAAGGCGAATTCGGCGGCTACGTACTATAGTTACCCCGGTTACCACGAACGACTTACACATCCTGCGGCGTCACGACACTTAGCGCCGGCCTAGAAGGCACGTAACGAAGGCGCAGCGACTACATTGCGCTCGCCCGCTCGTTCTCTCTCTCTCTCTCTTTCTCTCTCTTTAGTAAGGTTGGTCGGTGAGGACCAACTTTTGACGCGACGATTTCTTAACGAAGGCGCTACTAAGGCGTAGCTCGAACGTAGCGTGTAGAGTTTTAGTCCAGCCCTTAAGGCACGGTTTTTACTACACGAGTAATACGTAGATTCGCTTAACCTTAGACTAGGTATAGCGTACTATTAATAAATAATAATAATTTCCTTAATGTTTTGCTACGTGTTGATGCACGTTTTCTTTTTCCTCGGACGACCAGGACCCCGGTTTGTTGAAGAAACGGATGAAGCAGTCTAGCCAATCGGCTTTCCCCGTTTATAACCCCCTAGCTCGCTTCTTGAGCTTTGCAAGTCTCTCTCGACTGCAATGACGATGGAACAGGAGCTTCTATGTCTAATAACCCCGCCTACGGCAGAACATTACGCAGGTGTTTGCGACCTCTTTGATGCTGCTGTAAATAATACCTGAAATAACGATCGGCTTTTCTGGCAGATATCTGCAGGTCTGCCGCGGACGTGGAACACATGTACCGTGATGTGGCAGTAGACGTTGAACACACGAGCGTTGTATTGTCCACTTGACGTATGGCACAAATTTGATGTGTGGGTGCCGTTAATGACTGGCAACATATAATCCCGCGTGACCAAATAGCAGGCGTTTGAGAGTCTAGGGTTTCCAGGCCATGGGGGGTTTTTTTTTTCATTTTTCATTCATTTGAAAGTTGCCGTTGGTATATTGAATGCTGTAGGCATGCGCTCGTCAAAATATCAGACAGCGAGAGAGAGAGAGCAGCCCCATGCTTCTATCCATCATGCGCCGGGGCGAGTAGTTGAAAAGACAGCACGGTAACCGCCCGTCTACTTTTTCTTGGACTCGATGGCGGTGAGCTTTAGGATCTGTTATTGGCAAAGGTGGCACAGCTCAGGGCTTCGGACCTCTGAATCCCTCTTATGCGGAGTGAGGTTGGATGCAACCTGCAACGATCAAAGAATGGGCGCCCCCCTCCGGCGTGGCGGGCCTGTGGTCCTTGGACAGGCTGTGCGGGAAGGCGGGGATAAGCGAGGCATGTCGGGCAGGGAGGCAGGGTGGTATCGCAATGCGGGTGTGGGTAAAAGTAAGCGTATCCTTGCCATCGGCACGCGGGGCAGATCCTGGCCTGTGGAGGAAGGATACTGACAACAGAGGCTGGGAGGTTTCAACAACGTGTCATGGAAAGGACGTGCGAGTGTATTTTCTATAGCAACGCGACCTGTGTCCCCTGCTATGCAGACCGGACGAGTGTCTGGGGAGCAGACGTTGCAGTGGGCGACGATAGCCTCGTCCACGACATGGGGGCTCGGCAGTTTTTGTTGGAGCAGTGGCGGAGAGATGGTGACGAGGGCTAGGCAGGAGTGCAGCGGTTTTTCTGGGTTTTAGCATGTGTAGATACACCATAGTTGTGAGGGTCCAGCAACACTCGTCTATACCCAGGATCTGCGTTGCACGCGAGTTTGTTTTCTTGCAAGCCCGTTCACATTGAGCCCTGGACAATGGGGATTTGACAAGGAAGCTGCCATGCATGCCACGAAACACGGGGACCGCATGGGGGACCGGGAGAAAACATGGGCGGCGGGAGCAGCTGCTTTGTGGACTGACTCTGAGGCATCCTGGCCAGTAGCAACTGTCGTTGTCTATTGATGCGTGTCCTGACTCATCGGATGCAGTGTCGTAGGTTGGGGACTGACAATTGTTTGGGGTATTTTTGGGGCCGTTTTAGGAAAGTCGAGCGCTGGAGAGAGTGCCCCCGAACGGCCGGACACACAATCTACTCGGCCAAGCCAAGCACGCCAAGCGGCAGAAGAGTAGTCCGATTCGGGAGTGTTGCCGCGGCGGCGGAGCGAGGCGTTGCGCGTGGCGAGAGGACGAGGGCGCACAACAGCGGCAGCTGGTTCGTCGCTGGCTCGTCGCAGGACGCCGGATGGGGAGTGAAGCTTGACGTTAGTGCAGGCCGCTGTAGCGCAGGTCGACAGCCTCGATCCCGACCTGCAACCTTGAGTGACTAGCTCTAGTGTACGCAGTAATGCCTCCAGCGATGGCGATAAAGACAGGCAGCCCCCGGGCAGCGCAACTGGTCGGGGCGGGGGCCTGGATCAATGCGGCAGGCCAAACGTTGCACGCATTAACCGGCCCTGTCGGGCTGCACTGCCTCCGCCCCCGCCCGTCCTATCACACGCCGGCCTCGCCCAGAACTGCCGAGCCACGAGACCTCGCGAGCTGCCAACCTGGGCTCCGTGGGCCGCCTTCCCCAGCATGCCGCTTTCGGCTTCTCTTGCTCGACGGGGCTGCCCATGGCCGGGTCTTATTTTTGTTTACCACGCGCCCACGTCGCAACCCGCAAGCGAGTCGACATGTCTCTCTCTTCCATACCTACACTCCCCTCCGTCCGGACGCTCACACAAGCCAACAAACAACCTTTGGGTCCAGACCAATCTTGTTTCTGAAAACAGCACCTCGCCAAAAGCTTAGGTACCATATCCAACCTGGTGGTACGAGGGCAGTCTGGCCATGAGCTGCACGACAGGGCCGGCTCTGGTATTCTTGTAGCTGCCACAATCACAACTTTACACAACACGAGAAAACGAGACACGGTAACGACTCCTGCATCTCCCTACAAGACAAGTCCCACGAAATATACACTACAAACATGTACGCCATTGCGCCTATGAGCAGTCTCGGTGCGCCGCTGGCGCCCATCCGATCCGTGAGCAAGCACAAACGCCCTCAATCGCAGCCAAGGCCTGCCTCGCGTGCTGTCGCCATCGACGACCAGCAAATGCTTGCGCTGGGCTACCACGAGACACAACAGGGCGCGCCACCGGTGCCGTTGATCCCAGCCCGTTCTCCGCTGCGCTCCCGAGCAAACTCGGCGTCGGCAACACTAGGAGTCGAGATGATGGTGGTCACCGCGCCGCCTCCTGTGCCGCCCATGCCAGCAACGCTAAAGAAGAAGCATATTCGTACTCTAAAAACCACTGCAGCAAGGCCAGTACAAGCAGCACCATCGGGTTCGTCAATGCCTCTTACAGCACCCCCGAGGCCGCCCAGGCCGGACGACATCGACTGTCTGCTCGACTCATCCCCGCCAGCTGACTACCCTCCTCCCATGCCACCCATCCCCGTGGATTTGTTGGCCAATGTGCCAAGGGCGAGGCAGACCCGTGGCCACGGTCACAGTAACAGCTTTGGTAGCAGCAGCAATACCAGCGGTTCTGGTTCTGCGAGCATCAGCACTCCGCGCGTGAGCCAAGATTCGCTCGAGTTCCGACATGTCCCGCTGAGCAGTCACTCGTCGACCTCGACTCATGCAAGGTCCAACTCTCAGAAAAGCATCAGCTCCAACCCGCATCCGGGTGAGATGCCGTCCATGTCCGTCTTTGAGGAGTCCTCGGACGAGGACGAGTTGGCTTACGCACTTGATCGCGGCTCCTCGCGCAAATTCCGCAAAGGCGGCTTGTCTCTCATTACCCGGAGCAGCAACAAGCAACCAAGCAGCAAAGATACCACATTCAATGCGCCCCCCAGAATAACGCCAGGCAAAAAAACACCCACGGCATCGGGCCATCATGCACCCAATCCGAAGCTCGGCCCGTCGCACGGGAGCGAGACTTTGAGCTCAACGTCTACAGGAGAGCGGACGCTGCCCGATGATCCGTCCAACAAGCGCTTCGGCCGGGCTTTGTCGGGCAGGAACGGGCCGCCGAAGATGGACCACCCAGACGACGAGCTGATTGCGCTCATGCAGGGTCTCAAGAAGCCCAAGAGGCGGGAGAATTCAACCCGGACACGGCCGTCGCACGAAAGAGACGTCACCGAGAGTAAGTCTTTATCGATGGAGTGTCCATCACCTACAGTCCCAAAGATTCCCTCATTTGCGCCAATCACGCTGGGTGGCATCATGATCCAGTAGTGGATCGAGGCATCACGCTCTCAACTCTACTGTATCAGGCAATCGATTTATTTTGTTGTACACAGAGCACAGCTAAAGCAATTTGACACTTAGTCGTAAATGCTTACTGTTAAGGGATACCCACTGGCATGCAAGAGTGCGGAGACACCCCTAGCTAGGCCCAGCTAGGGTGATTTAGTATTGTACGGTTGGCAAAGGGCCTCCGAGGTTTGCGTGGCGTTTTGGTTTAGTTTTTGATTATGGCGTAGTGTGTTAGGAATGCGGAATCAGCTGTGGGCGAGGCATAAAGCCCGGCCGCTAACCACTCATGTGTCTACGTCCTGCTTTCCTGCTTCGTTTTGCGTCTACTACAAGAGTGCACATGCTGACTGCTTCATTCGGCGTGCAGGCCAGATGAAGCTTGAGGTGGCAGCGCGAGCAGGGGTATCTGGGGCAGGGGTTGTGGTCTCCGAGGATGCCACCAATGCTGTAAGTGCGAGCGCAAGGGCAGCCCGTGGCACCCCTCTGATCGCGACTCCTATCCCCGGACATCGCCTTGACCTCGACCTCGCCTTCGCCCAACCCAACCACTGTCGCCACCAGTACCAGCACCACCGCCAGCACAATCACGAGCGCAAGCCATCGCAGCCAGCTCTGCTGCAGCCCTCGCGTCCGCGACGAAACAACGCGCCTGCGAACATGGCAGGCCGCCTGCCTGGTCGCCAGGCCCCGCGCAGCTTTCCCCTCGTCGCGGCCACACAACTCGCCAGACGCGACGTCGCGTTAGAGCCTGTCTCCTTGGCTACTACTCCTCCCGGCTCTGCTCCGGTCGAGTCCGAGTTGCTGCGGTCGAGCTCCTCTCGGCGCCGTCTCGGAAACCACGCGAGAGGTGCATCCGACGAGACGAGTACAAAGGCAGAGCCGTTCAACGTGGCTCAGCAGGTAGAAGCAGTGCCTGCGGCCGTTCCCCGTCCGAACCCACCCGCCATCCGACTCATATCCGCGGAGGCCGAGAAGGAATCTCAAAAGGTGAGATCGCTCTATACTTCTGGGGAGGATCTCAATTGGGAAGATGAGGGCGAGCCACCGCCGCATAGAAGCGACACTGCTACCCAGCTCGCAGCCGACTCCCCATCTGACGCCGAGCACGAACCCAATGACGCGTATGATTTCCTTGTCTACCATGGCTTCGGCTCGGACCCAAAAAGCTAACCGCTCTTCGCAACCTCCCCACAGACCAGACACAGAGCTCCCCAGTACTCGTGGTTCCCAAGCAGCAAATAGTGTCGCTCTCACCGACGGGGAAGACCCCGATCTGCCTACGCCATGGGTCGACGAGAGCACCGACACAATTGAAGACTGGGATGGGGTCAATGTTGAAGATGTAGATCGTTACGGCTTCATCCAACAAGCCAAGCCGCCGCAGACAGCTGTGGCCGACTACATAGACACGATGCCTGACTCGCCACGCAAGCCCCGCTCCATCCTGCTAAGGAAGAGCTATGCCAGCAATTCGCTCTCAGTGAAGACTGGTCCCAGCAGGAAGTCATCAAATCGCTCGCTGTACTCTCATGCCTCGGACTTCTCTACAGCTACCCATCGGTCTTCCCGCTCGCCAATCCGCAGCGCCATGAACTTGCTGCCCCATAACAGGGACAGGAGGCTGGTCGACGAGGCTGGTGAAGTGCTTGCTATGCAACCAGGGCTTACGAACATTGCCGAGGACGAGTCGGCCGAGGTGCTAGCCGATGAGGCGAAGCGCAAAGAAGTCTCGAGAACCGGCAAGTGGCGGAGAATGGCCACAGTTGTCAAACAGGGTGAGGACGGCCAGGGCATGGTCTTTGAGTTTGATCTGAAACACCCGAAGCTCCTTAAGAGGGTGTGGAAGGGCATCCCCGACTGCTGGCGGTCAGCTGCGTGGTTCTCCTTCCTGGCGTCCAGCGCAAGAGCCAGCGGGGATTCCTATGCCACAGATGAACAACTGAAGAGCGACTTCCTACGGCTTCTCGACGTCCCCTCGCCAGACGATGGTCAGATCGATCTCGACGTGCCGCGCACTATTAACCAGCACATTATGTTTCGGCGGAGGTATCGTGGCGGGCAACGGCTGCTGTTCCGCGTCTTGCATTGCGTGTCATTATACTTTCCCGACATAGGATACGTTCAAGGCATGGCGCCCCTCGCAGCCACGCTGCTGAGCTACTATGACGAAGAGCGCTGCTTCATAATGCTGGTCCGACTTTGGAAGTACCGCGGGCTAGACTGGCTCTATACTGCAGAC
This sequence comes from Microdochium nivale, assembly GCA_026745475.1. Lineage (NCBI taxonomy): Eukaryota > Fungi > Ascomycota > Sordariomycetes > Xylariales > Microdochiaceae > Microdochium > Microdochium nivale. The sequence continues at coordinate 1,913,457 of JANTFD010000006.1, read as the reverse complement.
TTCCCAAAGCTTATGGAAACTCTGCAGGACTTTGAGACGTTGTGGCTTGCAGATAGAGAAGTAGCCAAGACATTGGTAAGTTAGGTGATGCCTGGTATGTGATTTTGGTCCGACACAACAATGCTAACCTGATCTTAAGGCGGACTTGTCGGTGCTACCAATGGCATATGCCACTCGGTGGTACTTGACACTATTCAACTTGGCAATTCCATTTGCAGCTCAATTACGCATATGGGATGCGTTCATGTTGCTGGGCGCTACTCCGCAGGATGCCTTGCCGAGTGCAAGCCCTGGCAAGCCCGCTTCCCAAGGCTTGGAGGTACTGCATGCGGCCAGTGCTGCCATTATCGATGTGTACAACGACTGCCTTCTTGACTCCGACTTTGAGAACGCCATGAAGATCCTCACCTCATGGGTGCCCATCAAAGACGTCGAGCATTTCATCGGGGTCGTCCATGCCGAGTGGAAACGTCATACTAACCAGAACAAGGCCTTTTGAGCTGGAAAGCAACCGGCCCTGACCTACTCCTCTTTATAAATCGCGGTTCCCTTCGTGATGGGCAATTTGGTCCTTTTTGCCATGCCTCACACGTTCGCCGTCTTGCGTGCACTCACATTCAGAATCCTGGCCATAGGAGGCATATTGCTGTATTTTCCGTCCTTTCGCCTGTATACCTACGAACTAATATCTTATACCCCACAACACGAAGTTTGCTGCGACATGCATTGTTTCTGTTCTTTGCTATTCAACTTTCGGGCCGACCCAATCACTACACAATGCAATAGCGGATAGAAACTGCAGCCAGAATATATAAATGTGAGAATGAAGAATCAGCAATGACATTCAGTCCTCTAAAACCTTGTATCCCCAGTGAGGATGCGTTTCTGCTTGACAAGGGAATCGCCGCCCAGTCATGGATCGGTGAGGACGTGAGACACGTCAATAGAACCTTGATGAAGCAGGAATTATACGCTTAGCGCCATCTATCCCTCTTAGTCAAAGTCAAAGAACATCACGCTTGGACACGACTTTGCCCACGCCCAATTCGCCTCGCACGAGCCAGACTCGCACGGTCTCGGTCTAAACTTAAACAACTCCTTGACTCGATCGAAACTGGGAGGGTTTTTTTCTTTTTTCTTTCTCTCCCCTTTCCAAATAACTACAGAGTAAACTCGAGCCGGTTCCCCGCATAGTCGCGCGCGAAAAACCGCGTCGCGTACTCGACCCCCTTTGCCCCCGAGTTCTCCTCGCCGGGCCTGTCGGCCGCCAGGGGCGCGCCGGCTCCTCCCCGTTCTAGGTGCGCGCGCACGCGCCGCTGGAGCTCGAGCAGGGCTTCCGGGGAGCCGACGCGGAAGCACGGGTGCCGCGTGGACTCGAGGTGGTCAAAGTCCTGAGGCTTGCCGAAGGCGATGTGGACCTGCTGAGGCGACGGCTGCTGGGAGGAGGATTGAGAAGATCCGGGGATGATGTCGTACCAGGCAAGCCGGCCGGCCTGGGCGGCCGGGACTGGCCGTGGGGTGAGGCCGAGAGTGGCGGCGTAGAAGGCTTCTGCCTGGTCTAGGGTCCCCTCGGGCACGGTGAGGTTGATGTGGTGCAGGCCGGTGATCATTTTGAATTATTGTTTATCTTCGTTGCGATTTGTTCCCTGTGTTGGACAAGGGATCCTTGGTAGTTTGGCAACCAAGAGAAGGGGGATCTGGTGTAGGGAAGCAGAGTCCAATAGAAGGCCAGGCTGGGTTTCTGATTCGCCAACGAGATGGGAACTTGGTGTCTTTGCTGGGAGATGAGACTGCTGATTGGAGCTGGAGTGGCGAAGTCGGCAATGAGGAAGGAGAATGACCCCGCCCCGTCGGCAATGGCGATGGTCAGTCGCCGCCCGGCGGCTCCGACATGCGGAGAAGCTCTTTGCCGGAATGCGGGGCCGCGGGCATGTTTTCCGGGCAGGAGGCGTCATTCTTTTGTGCGTTGCAGCGCCGGCTGCCGTTCACTGTGTCTTTTCTAAGTTGTTTTTCTGCGTGTCAGCCGGATTATACACGCTGCAAACTGCCGATTCCGCCGCATTTCTCACGGAATGCCATGTAATATTCTGGCCATCAGTACTTTAGCATGCTGGCCCGGTGTGACATCACATGTCTGCTGCAAGAGATGTGATTCAAAATCGGCATGACAGCGCTGGAGAGAACTCTAGCGCGCGTTGGAAATGGAAGAATTCGTCTTTGCACCCGACAAACAATGTATGTAACCCCCCCTACGGTCATAAGCACTTGAATGGCAGCAAATATTGGTGTGAAGTCGAGTTATTGAGCAGCGTTTTGCCCAGCACATTTTTTTGCTGGAAAGTACGCCACGCGAGTCTACGTTGACCTTCACGATAACCTCAAAGTACGCGTGGCAAACTTCGGCACCGCGTAAATACAGTCATGACTATCAAAATTTGTGAGCTTTATCCTGTTTTCTCCAGAAGCTCGTTTGGCCATCCAGTAGAAGTCATAAGTCCTCTCCGCCTGTGGTAAACCGGACAGCTACGGCTCTGATTTCAAGGCAAGCACGCAATAAGTGGGCACTAGAAGAGACAAATCGATGGAAGCTATGAACTATAAGTCCTTGCTCCAATTTCCCTCGTGGAGAGTCCCCATACATTAAAAGTAAGAAACAAAATTATATTTCGGTCTGCTATTGCTCATACACTCCTGCAGTGACGGAGTTTGTAAAGCTGTGACTGGTGGACACATATCTGGCGAGCGACTTTGACTGGGTGAAACTGAGAAGATTCACACCACGTCCAAAGAGTGCAAGACCGGTGCATGAAGTGGCTATTGCTTGAACATAGACCAAACTCTGAGGCTAAGACAATGACTAGTCAGCGCGCAAGCTCTTCGTGCAGGAAGCAGGTATAGAATGGATCAAAAGAGCATAGAGTTGCTACAGCATTGTAGCTGTTGTGTATCAACATGTGACACGGCGCATACGCGCACACTCGAACTTCACGGGGCGTGATCCGTTTTGCGTTAACAAAAAACCTTGTCTTCGTCCGAAAGTCTGAAGGTGAACATTCACGAATGACAAGTCTTGTGTAGGATTATAGTCAATTGTGAATGACTAGTGAGTACTACAAGCTTCCTTGTTGAACAGCCCCGTTTCAACTATATGTGGACACACAGTATTCCCGATCCCCTGGGTTTCTCTCGCCGGATTTGACTATTCCTTTTGTTTAGGTGGTGTAGACAAAGTCGGGGCGGTTGTCGCCGCGGACCAGTAGCTGCTCGTCGGAGAGGCCATCGTTCATGTTGTCCCGCGCGCCCGAGCGACGCTTCCTGTTCTCAGCCTTGAGAGCAAAGTGCATGAACACGGTGCCGCCGAGCAGGAAAATGACCTGGTACGCGAGGACGACGCCATGGCCAGTATAGTAGCGCGGCTTCTGGGTCGAAATGTAAATGTTGGACGAGACGACGCCGTTGAGGTTGCCCCAGCCGACGATCATGCCGATGGCGACGGCACGCTTCAGGGAACCCTCGATGTTGTCTGGAAGTAAAACAAGTGTTAAAAAGGATGGGACGAGACATGGCGGTGTAGCAGTGGGATGACTTACTGGAAGCCCACGAGAGGGAGTTGGAGATTGTAGGGTAGATGCCGAAAGCGCCTAGGAAGGTTCCAATGTATTGCACGGTGGGATTGCCGGAGGCAATGAGCATGGTAAACCCAGCAATGCCGACGATAACGACGAACATGTTGCAGTATCCGCGCCAGCGAGTACGGTCGGCGATGATGCCAACAGTAACTGTCGCGAGAGCCGCGACGGCGTACGGGGGCACAGTGAGTAGCTGGGCGTACGTTCCCGAGTGACCCATGGCCGCGATGATGGTGGGCAGGAACAGGCTGAAAGCGTACAAGGGGCACAAGCAGCCCATATAAATGACCACTGTTGAGATAGTGCACGAGTTAGTTGAGTATCCAAACACGGAAGGTAGGTATTGATCCTGCAGAAGAGGGGCAGAACTCACTGTAGCCGTAAGTCTTCCAGTCCTTCAGCGCCTCGTAGATGTACTTCTTGTCGAAGTTCTCGGCCGCGTGTCCCTGGCGATCTTTGATGAGGCGGCGCTGGAGACGGACCTTGTCGTCCTCGGAAAGGAAACGGGCAGTTTCGGGCCAGTCGAAAACCATCCACCAGCAGAAGCAGCCCACAAACACAGTAGCGAGACCCTCGATAATGAAGATCCACGCCCAGCCTGGCCTGCCACCGATCAAGTGCATCTTGGAGATGACAGCGGCAAGAAGGCCACCAAAGGAGCCGGCCAAAGCTGCGGCAGAAAAGAAGATGGCACTGCGGGCACCAAGCTCAGATCTGTATCAAGGAGTTAGTGTCTGGGGCAAGCTTCAGATCGAACAGAGAGGAATGTGCTTACCCTTTGTACCAGCAGGAGAGGTAGTAGTTGACACCCGGAAACAGGCCAGCTTCGGCGATACCGAGGAAGAAGCGAGCGGCCAGAAGACCCGGGAAGTTGTGGCAGAGACCCATAAGGGTCATAATGGCACCCCAAGTGACAATGATGCCCGTGAAGAAGATTCTCGGGGTGAGCCACTTGAGGAGAGTGTTGGTCAAGGGCTCGAAGAGGGCGTACGAGATGAAGAAGATTGTAAGAGAGAGATTGTAGTCTGTGCCGAACATGTCGAGATCAAACTCCATGCCGGCGAGGCGGGCGTTGCCAATGTTGGTGCGGTCTAGGAAGGAGAGCAGGTAGAGCAGCGAAAGCCAGGGGATGAGCCACTTGTCAACCTTCCACATGAGCTTGCGGTCCTGCGGAGCGGCAAAGGCAACGGTGTTAGTATTTTGAGCGGGTGAGATGGGTGGAAGTGCAGACGTACGATCTCGGCCCTCTCCTCGTCCGACTTGCCGGCATCGGGATCTGGGAGGCGGGCAAGCTGCTCGGCGCGCTCGCGCTCGAGAGCGCTGGACTTCATGGCATGACCATCAGAGGCGGTGGTACGGGCCTGGGTGATGTCGTCGTGGCCCGAAGACGTCTCGACGTCGGCCTTCTCGTAGCCGGCCATGGTGGGAAGGCGGGTTGTGGGAGGAGGCGGGACAGAAGGTGCACAGTTGAGGAGCGAGCTGATCAAGAAGTGAGAAATCCGGAGTGCCGTGGGAGAGGGGAAACGGGAGAGGGCGCTTTATAGAGACATGGGCGTGGCAGTGGGGGTGAGGCAGGGCGGTGGGGAAGCAGGGCAGCAGCAGGGCAACAGCATGGCAGCAGCATGGCAGTCGAGGTTCCATCTGGCCGAGCAGCAGCGTGAGTGGACGATAGCGAGGACGGCAGCAGCGGGATGGGGAGAGTCTGGGGCGTGAACAAGCTTAGAACAAGGTAGGCCAAGCCTTGCAGGGGGTGGGCGACTAGCCAGTCCCGTGAAAGTGGGCGGGCTCCGTTCCGCGACGACAAGACCGGGACCTGGCTGGCTGCTGGCTGGGTCCGTCTTCTCCGCACCCCCGCAGCGCCCCACAGCCAGCAAGCTGGGGTGCGGAGTACTCGTACGGAGGCGGGACGGGAGCAGTCGGGCATCAGTCATTTGCCTCGACCCTTTTTCTTCCCTCCTGCCAGTTTGCCCGTCTAGCAGTGCACAGCAACCCCGCCTAGCACGCAGCCTCCGAAACGCCTATCACTTCGCTGCTAGCCCCAAAGTCATGATGCAACCCGGTCGCGTGGCTCACAGGTGTACCTCATTAAAAGGCTTGTATGTGCCTCCCCGGCATGCCGTGCGTGCCAAGGCACCAGCTACTCCGTAGTGCTCGTCTCGGTACCTTCCCGAGGTTGCTGCTCGTAGAGCCTCGCCAGCCCACTGCAAGCAAAGGCCTAGGCCCGTCGCCGACACCAAGCTTCGTTGGCAGCAGCACTTTGCTTCGGCATCCTACTGCGTCGAATCCATAGACAACAGTCGCATTCCCAAGATCGGCACTCCGCCAGAGATGGTGTCGTCGTTCCAAGCTTTCCCCCCATCATCGTCGGGCCTGGCGTTAGCATCATCATGGAATCACCGATCCTCCAGCCATGTTAGGTCCGCCTGGCGCCGCCCCACGCAAGCCACGCCGCCAGTAATGCCTAGCCCTTGCACACGCACATACACACACACATACACCAACGCCGTGTCTTTTCGCCTCTCTCGAGGTGTGGGTGCTAGACGGGAGAAGGGGGTCTGGCTGAATGCGGATGGCTTGTTTCTGCCGCGGTCTAGATTTGCTCCGGAGCACCGGAAGGCTTGCCCAGCCCCAGATTCCCAGAGGTGCATTTTTATTTTCATCCTCAGCCTCCGACGCTAGGTCCAGTCTAGACCCTCCGCATCCAATCTCTTCTGCCCATGCGACGGGTCGCGCTGATTCAGACCACTCAGCCCAGAGACAAGGATGTCAGATCCTGTCACCGAACAGCCCAGCAACGTACCAGGCGAGGCGGTGGCCACAAAAAACGAGACAGCTAAAGTTGACTGTCGTTGGTGAGCTGTCTCGTTTTTTGTGGCCACCGCCTCGCTAGGGTCCAGGGGAAAGACGGAAATGTGCAAGATATTTGCTGCCCACGCGTGCAAGGTATGGACTGGACGGCTTTTTTTTTCTCCTTTTCTTTAGTGGTCTTCTCGGCGAATTTGCCGTCGTGGCCACCTTTTCCCCAGATCCTCGTCCCTCCCGCTCCCCCCCACGCCTTCACTAAAACCTGGAGTTGGTGGACATGGCCCACAACGATGGGTCTGCGATCCGTGTGCTCAGCTGGTTACGATGTGATGTTGATGGGACTTAGTTGCGGCTATGCATGTTGTCCGAGATGGCTCGCAGAGTGTTTGACTTTGCACGCCTTATCTACTTTTCTCATGGTGGTACTTCACCTCTGACCTTCGCTTTACTTGAGCGCCGCAGCACATCTCACCGCGACCCTCCCAGTTAGGTATCGTCGTGACGATGTCTCGTGCTTCCGATGTGTCCCACATCTCGGAAAAATGGTTTAGGTTAGCCCTGAGTTGTTTGGACTCTGAAAAGAAGCCTATATCTGCTTTAGCATGAGATTTCACCAAAGATATCTTCTGCTTCCATACCTCCGGCCGGCCCGCTTGCCCACACCAAGTGATCACCATGCCCGAAAACCAACGCTACCACAGGTGGATCCTACCCTCCATCCCTTGGAAAACCCTATCGAGCCCGTCGAAATATATGACTTTTGCAATCATATGGAAGGGATCCGCATGCAAACTAGACCACGGTCAGTCTGGACGCCAATAGAACAATTTGCCAGCGCGTAGCCTTTTCATGACGCGTCAAAGCTTGCAAGACTTGAGAAGAGGCGGATCTGCCGGCATGCTATCCAGCTGGGGAAATTGTAGATCACAGATGGTCGTAGAGACTACAGATCTGCGCCACTAATCCTGCTTCGATTGAAATAGCTTTCAGTCGCGTCCGTGTCCATACAATGGCTCTCTGAATTGGACATGCAAGACAGTCTCTGCAACGGAAGACGAAAAGATGTGCTGCCACTCGCTTCTCACCCCTGCGGCTTGACTTGAATCAATGATACCACACCCGCAACCAAAGAAAGCCACCAACCATGGCAATTTTACACGAACGTGGCTTAAATAAGCCACAATTGCTTTCAACCATAATAGTCCGTGGGTGAATAACCACAATGCATAAGAACTGTGTTTTCTCAACTCTTCTATTCGCACACGGCATCTTTATAGACACGAGTCAGTAGGATTTCCAAATGGTGCGAGGCGATCCGCCACGGTTCAAATCAAAGCTCGACAATGAAAGACCCGCACGAATGGGTGGCTGTTTGCGCTGCAGGAGACCAACGCCGCTGTCAAAATGCCACCATGGGTTGCGTGTGTGTGCCGCTTAGGCTAGACTTGTTGCTCTTATGGCTTGCACGTTCGTGTAGATCTCGCCCACGTGGCAGCTTTGTAAAGAAGGTCCCCATGCTCTCGGCTCCTCGTATGGTTCAGGTCTCTTCCGCACTAGAAATCTATGTCCTAGAATTGAATGGATATGTCCGACGCATGCGGAGACAGCAATCAACCTAACGAAGAACAATAACGACAATGTTTACTAAGTAGCCACATATATATTGTTTCCTCGTGTGGGCGTGGTGCGATAATTGCCTGTACGTTTGATTCGCCTCGACGTGGAAACTTAGCACTAAAGCCCGAAGCCTTCAAGGCGATAGGATAGACTGAGAAAAAGAGTTGCGTTGGTTGATCATCGCTAGGTTGTGTTATCCTGAAGCGTGCACTCCCGGTTGTAGGCATGGGTAGCTACTTCTCGATTAAGCACTGATGCCGACATCCTTCTCAATCTCCTCCTTGCTGGGACACCACTTATCCTGTAGCGCGTTGTCGAGGCTCAACTCGTACACATCCTTCGGCCACCACTCTCCCCAGCTTGTCAGGAAGATCTGCTCGGGGTCCTGTGGGATGTCGTCCCGGACAAACGCCTCGTAGATGCTCTGTGCGCCTGCAAACAACCGATAAACCGTTCCGATCAGCTATACTGGTCTAATAAAGAGGAAAAAAATAACTTATTGGCCGGACTGTACGCACCTTCAGGGACGGTCTTGGCATCGGGCAGGTTTTGGCTCAGCTGCAACATCTTGTGTCGGTCAATGCGGGTGCCAGGAACCAGGCCTGGCGACACTGCCACCACGACGGCTTTGTCGCCGAGCTGTCGCCTCCACCAATGCGCACCAAGGAGCTGGATGAACTTGGAAGCACTATAGCGGTTGTGTGTTGTCTGCCCAGCCCCACTGAGCATGTCTCCCTCAAGAGCACCTAGATTACCTCAAGGGTTGTAAGCGTGAGTAGCTTCTGAGAAAGGTGCGCAGAACTAGATTTGTGAGAAACAATGGAGTTATTAGGACCCATCCAATTACTTACTCGGCTCCTTGATGCCACGGATCGCGCCAGAGGAAACGACGACTACACGGGAATGAGATTGCTCCAGCTTGGCGCGTAGGAGATGCGTCAGGTAGTGTTGAGCTACACATTGTAGAGTAAGAGTCAAGGCCTTAAGAGTCTCTGACCAGTATTACTAAAAGACATACAGAGATGGTTGACAACAAAGGAGTCCGACCACTTGGAGCCCTCTGAACTTTTGGTCCCCGGTGGTTCTGTCATACCAGCATTTAGCATGAGGTAGTCGAGCTTGTCGTTGCCGAGCTTATTTAGTGCCTGCTCAGCAAAAGATTTGACTGTCTTGTGGCTGGACAGCTCAGCCGGAAGGATTGTCAGCTTATGCATGCTGCCGTCGTAGTCGAGGGCATCGTAGGCGGCTTGAGCTTCTGTGGTGTTCCTAGCCGCTAGGATCAGCTTATAAGGCTGGCTCTGTTTGAGCAACTGCTTCACTAGTTCAAAGCCCTGCAGTAAAAACCACCATTAACATAATTCATCTTAGATGGCTAGTGTAGAAACATCATACCAGGCCCGATGACGCCCCAGTTGCGATGAGAGTCTTGGTGATGGTCGTCATAATCGTTGACGTAATCGAATCTCTGGCAGAACGCCGCTTTGCGTTAAGCTCTTGGAGTGAGCCCTTCCTTCGTTGAACTTGTTGATTTAGAGGGATAGCTCTCGAATTTGAGGTGCTCCGTTTGCCTCTGTTCCAGTCACCTAAGAAATGCAACTGCACAAGTTGTAAGAACGTGATTGGTGATTGTGGTGCAACCTAGACAGACTTAAAGACACAAATGCGGGAGATAGGAGAGAGCAAGTCCTGCAGCCACAATCATCCAGTACGATGCACTTTCCAAAACTACACTACGTAGTCGAGGCTAACCAAGGTTTAAACGGCGCACTTGTTCAATCGACCAGGTGCAGCCGCGCCATTTAAAAATAGGGAAGCCCCGGCAGTACAGCCCAAGCTATGCAAGTAGGAATAGCGAACTCATCATGGTACCCACTTCTTGGTCAGACTCATTTCAAAATCTCAGTACCGTATCGTATTCAAAGACCGACCATTTGAAGAATTGTGCCGACATACTCCGATTTCACGTGTTGACTTAAAGTCACGGTGTACTCTCCGGCGGCCACACTGTGATGGGGAAGAATGTGGGGTTGGACGCTCACAAAGCTGGAGACATCGGCTTTCTATGGTTTTCCATGGACGGCTTTGCACGGTATGCACTAGTGCTTAAAGAAGCTAGACCCGTGCCGCGGCACGACGCAAGCCAATTGGCAACCTTCAATTTTTCTGAGCGACCGTGGGCCACGATCCAAATTTTTATGAGCCTCACCTAGTCCGCTGCAGACTACTTCCCCACGGATCTCTTGGTTTCCACGTCGTCGTCGTACCCGTATCACAATTCTTCCTTCTCGTCGTCGCGGAGGGAAATTTCGGCAAGTCATCATTTCCAACTGTACCAGCACGTCTCGCCTCATATCAACCACACATCATGCAGCGTGCTCTCTCTTCCCGCGCGCGGGCGTCCGTCCTCTCCTCAGCAACTGCCAACAAGTACCGTACCGGCGCCGGTTTGTCTCAGCAGCTTAGATTTGCCCACAAGGTAAGGAATCCTTCTCCGTGCACCGTCTCACGATCTCGAGAACATGTGCGTATCACAAGACTGACAAAGTCTTCTTCGCTATAAAGGAGCTCCGCTTCGGTGTCGAGGCTCGTGCTGCGCTTCTGAAGGGTGTCGAGACTCTTGCCAAGGCTGTCGCCACAACTCTTGGCCCCAAGGGACGCAATGTCCTAATCGAGTCGAGCTACGGCTCCCCCAAGATCACAAAGGGTACGTGTCGAACCCCCGCGGAATTTGGTCCTGGGGTGGGCCTCCGACATGTCGCATAGATCTATAAGCTAACGACTCCCTCGCATTTAGATGGTGTTACCGTAGCTAAGGCCATCAGCCTTCAGGACAAGTTCGAAAACCTCGGCGCAAGACTTCTCCAAGATGTTGCCTCAAAAACCAACGAGTCCGCTGGTGACGGAACCACTTCTGCCACCGTACTCGCCCGCGCCATCTTCTCTGAGACCGTCAAGAATGTTGCTGCTGGCTGCAACCCTATGGATCTGCGCCGCGGTACCCAGGCTGCCGTCGACGCTGTTGTCGAGTATCTTCAGGCCAACAAGAGGGATATCACCACCAGCGAAGAGATTGCTCAGGTTGCCACCATCAGTGCCAATGGCGACACCCACATTGGTGCTCTTATTGCCAACGCCATGGAGAAGGTTGGCAAGGAGGGTGTCATCACCGTCAAAGAGGGTAAGACCGTCGCTGATGAGCTCGAGGTCACCGAGGGCATGCGCTTTGACCGCGGTTTCGTTTCGCCCTACTTCATCACCGACACCAAGTCCCAGAAGGTTGAATTTGAGAAGCCCTTGATCCTTCTCTCGGAGAAGAAGATCTCGGCTGTTCAGGACATTATTCCCGCCCTCGAGGCCTCGACCCAGCAACGCCGCCCCTTGGTCATTATTGCCGAAGATATTGATGGCGAGGCTTTGGCTGTCTGCATTCTCAACAAGCTCCGTGGCCAGCTTCAGGTTGCTGCCGTCAAGGCCCCCGGCTTCGGCGACAACCGCAAGTCCATCCTTGGCGACATTGCCGTCCTGACCAACGGCACCGTCTTCACCGACGAGCTCGATATCAAGCTCGAGAAGGCTACCCCCGATCTGCTTGGAAGCACTGGTTCCATCATCATCACCAAGGAGGATACTATCATTCTTAATGGTGAGGGCAGCAAGGACATGATCACCCAACGCTGCGAGCAGATTCGCGGTGTCATGGCTGACCCCACCACCTCGGATTACGAGAAGGAGAAGCTCCAAGAGCGTCTTGCTAAGCTTTCTGGCGGTGTTGCCGTCATCAAGGTTGGTGGTTCTTCCGAGGTCGAGGTCGGCGAGAAGAAGGACCGCTTCGTCGACGCCCTCAACGCCACGCGCGCTGCCGTCGAGGAGGGCATCCTGCCTGGTGGCGGCACTGCCCTGATCAAAGCTTCCGTCCACGCCCTGAAGAACGTCAAGACTGCCAACTTCGACCAGCAGCTTGGTGTCACCATTGTCAAGAACGCCATCCTTCGCCCTGCCAAGACCATCGTCGAGAACGCTGGACTCGAGGGATCCGTCGTTGTCGGCAAGCTCCAGGATGAGTATGCCGACGACTTCAACAAGGGCTTCGACAGCTCCAAGGGCGAGTATGTCGACATGATCGAGGCTGGTATCCTCGATCCCCTTAAGGTTGTACGGACTGGTCTCCGTGATGCCAGCGGTGTCGCCTCCCTGCTCGGTACCACCGAGGTCGCCATCGTCGAGGCTGCTGACGATAAGCCTGCCGGTGGCATGGGCGGCATGGGAGGCATGGGCGGAATGGGTGGCATGGGCGGCATGATGTAATGACATTTGAACAAACTCTGTAAAACATGAAAGTCGCCGAAGAGCATGAGCCCTGGATCTCGGATCTCCGCTCTCAAGCACTGACTAACGACCACACACCACTACCTTGTACACCACATTTGTAGCTATGAACCTGATATTCCAGCGGCATTGTAAAGACTTGTATAATAGAACAGCCCCATCAACACTACTAAATTGTCTTGCCGTGTCCTTGAGAAAGCCTTGCGAATAGGTCAATGCGTGGCACGCCTATTCCGAGCCGCATGACTACAATACAACCTCCAGGCAACAGAACTGGTTCTCAGACCAGTAGTCTCTGCGATGCCGCGTTGCTCTAAAATGATCGTACTCTAGGAACTCGGTCCCTAGTTGGATAAAAGGCAGCCGCCGGGTAAAGCTGAGCTAAAAGCGTACCTTGCCGATCTACGCGTGGGATTGAAGCGCCACGTAACGGTAGAATCGTCAGGAGGAATAATCCAGGGATAACTTGCGATGCAGGAACATGCGTCCTGTCTGGTTCCAGGCAACCTCGATTGCGATGTTGATTGGCTGCAAGCCGGGGTTATTCCTTTGGCGAGCAGGGAAGGCTGCCCGCGCCGAGCATGTGGGACTGTCGCGAAAGGTCGGTGGACATTGTGTTGTTTGTGCTGTGCCCCGGTTGTTAGCACAGTCGTCAGCCCCCCCGGCCTGGGACTGGGACCGGGACTTGCCCCTCCTCAGAGCTGGTGGCTCCCACCCCTCCCACCTCCTGAGGTCCCTCTTTCTCGACTGTCCAAGCAGTTGGATGCACTAGCGACACAGCTTGCTCTCCTGTCCTCTTCAAACACTCTACTTCAGCGGTCAACCCGACGTCGCAACCCCCTTCCTGTCAGTCTGCCTGTCTCCCTTCCGGCATCGTCCAAGCTCATGTAGCTTCTACCTGCCAATCTGACCCTCCGATCCATCACACCAGCCGCCCAGAGCATAGCCAGCCTTGTCGCAGGGCACCACCTCACTGATATCTTTCGCCTTAGCCTTACTCTTTCCTGCACCTAGTTGTTCTCCTCGGCCCATACAGCATACAAGATGGTAAGCAGGCCGATCCTTCAAGCTATGCTGGTTCCAAAAGCTAACCATCTGTCGTACCAGTCTCAATCTGGGTTCGTGCCATCCTGTTCATCTCCCGACACGCTCCGATCTCGTTCTGCCCGGCTTCGTCCTGAATTTTTTTTCCAACACTTCCCCTTGCGGATCACGAGCTCCGTCCTTGTATACGCAACATCCGGTCGAGCGGCCTTGCTCACGCATCCCTCTAAGACCTTTTTCAGCTGACCCGTCCACCTCGATGCGCTCAACAGCGCGACCGTTTCGCAGGATTGCGTAACTGCTTTCAACGAACTCAAGCTTGCCAAGAAGTACAAGTACATCATCTTCAAGCTCTCCGACAACAACCGCGAGGTCGTCGTCGAAGAGGCTTCAAACGACCCGGAGTGGGACAACTTCAGGGAGAAGCTCATCAGCGCCACCACCAAGAGCAAGAGTGTACGTTCTGCCACAAAGCTGTCCGGCCCTATCCTGCCGTGCCGCTCAGGCCTGCGTCGCATTCCTCAAAGCTAACGATGCAATCGTGTAGGGCGCTGTCGGCAAGGGACCCAGATACGCCGTGTACGATTTCGAGTATAACCTTGCCAGTGGCGAGGGCACCCGGTATGTGCTAATTCTCATATCTCTTGTAGTGGTCCGCGTGGCTAACAACACAACAGAAACAAGATCACCTTCATTGCATGGTCCCCCGATGATGCTAACGTCATGGTCAGTCCCTTCAAGAACTAAACCCACGCAGCCTTTCATAACAAACAACTAACTCCCAAAACAGGCCAAGATGGTGTACGCTTCTTCTAAGGAGGCCCTAAAGCGTTCTCTAAACGGCGTTGCGGTTGAGCTCCAGGCCAATGACCAAGACGACATTGAGCACGACACGGTACTGAAGTTTGTCAGCAAGGGCCTTGCCTAAGTGCCGCGTCGGCGCAGACCCGGACTTTGGAGAGCATCCGTCCACTCAGCCATAGACGAATCAAAACAGCAGAATAGTTGTAGTGCTTATGCGCTCCTCGTATCCACTGAGCGAAGAACGACATTTGCCAAACAAAACGAATGGTAAATCGAGTCCAGATGCGACAATACCACCCCAACGCTCATTTTGTTGTGTGTGTGTAAGCCAGAGTTGACGATTGTTCTCTCCCAGCCTGGCATGCTCATCTTTGCAATCATACTGTGGTTGATGGTGGTAATGCGCGACTGCCAGAGATAATCCTAACTGTGCACATTGTGAAGATTGCGTGCGTGCGAAGAGTCGCAATGAAATATTTGGTCATGGTCAGCTCTGAATACGAATTAAGGTGTGCGACTACAATCACTACTTGAATAACTACTTTCTTGCTCTCCAAGCTGCCTGGAATGTGTCCGCAAGATTACCGGCTGCCGTTTCGTCCCGAACCCGCTGGAGCAGGAATCCTCTTAGGTCGTCCCAGAACTCCGCAGTTTCAAGCACCTCATCACCACTGGGTCCCTGAGCTACCTCAGCCCCTCCAGTAGCAGCAGTGGAAGCGGCGCTCTTCGCTGCTTCAGCGGCAGCCAGCGCGGCCGCGCCACCCATGACCATGATGCCAAATTCCACCTTCATTGCTGTCTCAGCCGCCTCGACGCCGAGAATATCCTTGAGAATCTTGCTGTCCGCGACTGGCTTCTTGTTGTAGAGCAGCTTGATCTTGTCGAGGCCCAGGCTGGTCTTTTCGGCGATTGCTATCTTCAGATCGAGAACGGACGTGTTGAGAGACTGCGCCGGCAGTATGACCTCAAGCGGTGGGTTGCGTGCCGAGGTTAACTGCACAGTGTAGGAGCGCTCGCTACCCGGTGCCAGTTGTGATGAGGGCGATGAGTTGTCGCCAGGTTGTGAGAATGTCGGCTTGCTCATGGACCGAGGCATCTTAGGCAGAGTATACTAGGTATGAGAGAATGTTGTGTCAGAATTCTGATCTTCTTACTTTCCAAATTAAATGCACTGAGGACGAAACAGGCTTACAGCGCCTCTGGCCGGGTAGGTCTTGGGGTCTTCGACATGGTCGGCAGATATCTTTATCGGCCTAGCATCGAGGGCCGAGAGGAAAGACCTAGCAAACGAGACCTCCGTCATGTTGGCGGGCTTGACTGCACGTGGCGGTCTGTGGTATTGATTGGGATTGCGCCCGAAGGTTGTACCGCGTTGGCTATTGCGTAGCTTGGAAAAGCCCAAGCTATGGTGGTGGTGTCGCCTTGCAAGCGGAGCGCTGGACGCGAAAAAGATCTTGTATGGGACGGGAAGCTGAACCCTGTCGAGGCAGAACGTCTATAATATGCGACAATGGCGTTGGCGGTATTGAACACTGGAAGAGTGCGACGTATGATGCAAGCAAGCTGGTTGAAGCCCCGTGCTTGCTCGTCGATGATGGTCAGGGACGACCCCACCTTCCCAGTTGAGGTCACTTCTGGATCAGCATCCAGCACCACCCGACATGTCTTTAGAGCTTGCAGGTGGGCCTAATGCCGGCCAGTCTTTCTACAGTGAATGTGGCTGGAGTCGAGTGTCGAGCCACGTGTTAGAGAAAAAACAGGGCACAGCATTTGAGCAAGCATGGAATTTCCAGTACAAAGTCAGAAGTATGGAGAGAAGACTGATAATGTGAGCCAAGTTCAGATGGCTCATGGGTTTCGGTCGATCCAAGCGGAAGTGGCCGCATTTCTGGCGGCATCTCGCCTCCCGCCGGCCGCCATTCAATCACTTGATTAGGTGGTTGCAGACTTGACGTCTCACTGAGCAGCTTGCGACTGCAGACTCGGATCACCCTGGCGGGTCTTCATGGGAAAGCGCTGGTGGATCCTCGGTCGCAGACTCGCAATGCAGACCGAGTCTGAGTCGCCTGTTTGCGCCGTCTGCTTATCGGGCTCGGGCTTTCTTATCGCAGAGAAAAAAGTTCTAGGACCCTCCGACTAGCTGCTGTTCGCAAACACCCAAAATCTGGAGAAAGCCGCTGCGATAACCCTGTCAAAGTCGCCGAGCACTTGACAGCAATCACAAACAGCCGTTCTGCGCCTCTCTACCAATTCAATTCCCTTTATCCTCGGAACTTGACTACACAGCAAGATCCGCAACCATGGGTGTCGGCCGGCGCATGCAGAAGCAAGGGCCTCCAGAGCCCTTGTCCGAAGCTCATTATGCCAAACTCAAGCGCAAGGCTGGGCTGCCCGTCGATGATGTCCCCGCAGAGACCCGCGACAACAAGAAGCGCCGGACTGGCAAGGGCTCTAAGCCAAACGGTGCTGCTCAAAATAAGATCTCCACGGCAAACGGCAAGTCCAACGGCGCCAAAGCCACCACGCAGAAGAATAGCGGCGGTCGATCAATCCCGAAGACCAAGAAGGGTGCCCCTCCACCCGTCGAGTATGACGATATGAGCGACGGCTTGGGAGACGGACTCGAGGATTCGGACATGGGCGACTCCAACATCGGGAGCGATGACGATATGGAGGGCGGCCTAGGAGACGATTTCCTCGGCTCTGACGACTCTGTATATGACTCCGACAACGAGGTGCGGAACAAGGCCATGTTCTCCGAAGACGAGGATGAGTCGGACGCGGAGGAGAAGCTTACGGCAGCCAACATTGCGGGCTTGACAAGGAAACTCGACGACCAACTTGCACAGGAAGAGGCGGAGAACGAGGCAGAGTTGCGCGACAGCGCCATGCAGACCAACATCGACGTCGACCGCCCCCATGTCTTGGAAGATGAGGACGATGAGCAGCTCGCTCTCAAGACCAAGGCTCTGCTGGCGCCCGACTTGCAGCTACTGCGGAGCAGAATCAACGAGACGATAAGAGTGCTAGAAGACTTTGCGAAGTTGGCAGAGGAGGGTAGATCCCGCGCCGAGTACACGGCACAGCTGCTGAAAGACATCTGTGCCTACTACGGCTACTCAGAGTACCTTGCTGAAAAGCTCTTCAACCTTTTCACTCCACGGGAGGCTTTCGAGTTTTTCGAAGCCAACGAGTCGGCGAGACCAGTTGTGATCCGTACAAACACCCTAAGGACCCATCGCAGAGATCTCGCACAGGCTCTCATCAACCGTGGCGTCACCCTGGAGCCTGTCGGTAAGTGGTCCAAGGTTGGTCTGCAGATCTTTGAGAGCACAGTACCGCTCGGTGCTACTCCTGAATACCTGGCTGGCCACTACATCCTCCAAGCTGCTTCATCTTTTCTCCCCGTCATGGCTCTGGCCCCCCAGGAGAATGAGCGCTGCTTGGATATGGCTGCTGCCCCTGGTGGTAAAACGACACATATGGCTGCCATGATGAAGAATACTGGCTGTATCTTTGCAAATGATCCCAGCAAGCAGCGTGCCAAGGGTCTTATCGGTAATGTCCATCGTCTGGGAGCGAGGAACGTCGTGGTCTGCAACTACGATGCTCGTGAGTTCCCTAGGGTGATCGGTGGCTTCGATAGAGTCCTGCTCGACGCCCCGTGCTCTGGTAAGCCCCCCTCTCAACGTATTTCTCGTCCAACACCTGGATCTTCACTGACACGTGGCGCGTGTAGGTACTGGTGTCATTGCGAAGGATGCTTCCGTCAAGACGAACAAGACTGAAAAGGATTTCATGATGCTACCCCATATCCAGAAGCAGCTGCTCCTGGCTGCGATCGACTCTGTCAACCATGCCAGCAAGACCGGTGGCTTCCTTGTCTACTCAACATGTTCCGTAACCGTCGAGGAGAACGAAGAAGTTGTCAACTACGCCCTCCGAAAACGCCCCAACGTGCGCCTAGTCTCCACCGACCTCACTTTCGGTCGAGAGGGCTTCACCAGCTTCCGCGGCAAGAACTTCGATACCAGCCTCAAGCTCACAAGGAGATACTACCCACACGCGTACAACGTGGACGGTTTCTACGTCGCAAAGTTCAAAAAGGTCGGCCCGACCCCACCCAATCTGGTCCAGGACTTTGGCAGGAGCCAAGACTCTTCGAACAAGGCCACCCAATCGTCGGGTGGCGAGACCGAGGAGGAGGTCATCGACAAGACCCCAATTGCTGCAGATGACGAGCAGGAGGACGGCTTTGGCGGTTTCGACGAAGACGAGGACAAGGAGTACATGGAAAAGGCCAAGCGCAACGCAATGCGCCGGCGCGGTCTCGACCCCAAGGCCTTGGACAAGGGCAAGGCAAAGCCTTCCAAAGCTCAGGAGAGCGGTGATAATGACGGCGCCGTGCCGAAAGAGACCGAGACCAAGGCGAAGCCTGTAAAGACCAAGGAGAGTGGCGGCAAGGACGGCGCTGTGTCGAAGGAGAAGAAGGGCAAGGCGGATGGAGCCAAGACGAAGAGTAAGAAGAAGGAGAAGACCAAGGCTTGAGAATAGCGAAGAGGTATATACCTGCACATGAGAGCGCGCTGTTTCGGCGTCTAATAAGTAGACATGAAAAAATAGGGTTGATAACTTCTAGATTATGCGAGGGCGTATTTGTGAAGAGTTAATGGTGGTGCGTGTTGTACGTGAACCCGGAAAGCAAGAGGTCGATTGAGTCTTTCCGTGCGTGGCTAAGTAACAAAATAAACAAAACATGCATGTGCTGAACTTAGTGGTCAAGAACACAACTGTTTCATAGTTTTTATTTATTGACTTCCGTTTGTTGCGCACATAACTTCTAGTGTCTGACGTTACATCTCGCCGTAGACGACTGATAAAGGAAGCTTTCCAGTTTCGTGATGGTGCTTACGCAGCCTCAAGTCTCTTGGCAACGGTCTTCCAGTTGACAACGTTCCAGATGGCATCAAAGTACTCAGCCTTGCGATTCTGGTACTGAAGGTAGTAAGCGTGCTCCCACGCATCGATGCCGAGCAAGGGCACATAGTTGCCTGTCACGGGGTCCTGGTTGGCGCGGGTAATGACCTGGAGGGTGCCCGCAGACTTGTCCTTTGCGAGCCATGCCCAGCCGCTGCCCTGAATGCCTGCGAGGGCCGTGTTGACCTGCTTACGGAGGTTGTCAACTGAGCCAAAGTCCTTGTCGATGGCGGTCTTGAGAGCACCTGCGGGGTCGCCGCCGCCGGAACCTTGGCTGGCCGGGGCAAGATTCTCCCAGAAGAGGGAGTGGTTCACGTGGCCGCCGCCGTGGAAGTTGAGGAGAGGCGCGGCGGCAGCAGCGGCCTTGTCGTTGCTTGAAGCCTTGGCCTCTGTAATGGTGTCCAGAGCGCCGTTAAAGCCGTTGACATAGGTCTGGTGGTGGTTCTTGTGGTGCAGCTCCATGATTTTGCCGCTGATGTATGGCTCAAGAGCGGCGTAGTCGTCTGCGGGCGAACAAGGACGTCGTCAGCCAATCAGAGAGCAAAAGGATTAATTGGAATGAGAGAACAGCACAATGGCATGGAGAAGGGACATACAAGGCAGGTCGGGCAGGGTTGCTTTGCCACGGACGAACGAGGTCCCGGCGATACCGGCCATGGCGGGCTTGACAGCCGCCGAGGCACGGAGAGCAGCCCGGGCTGCGGGCACGGAGCGGAAGAGGGAAGTGGCCATGATGTTGGTTGTGGAGTGAAGAGCCGACAAGATCAATCAATGGAAGTAGTGTCTTTGCAATTGTCTTTGTTGCTGCACTCTGGAGTGACTGGTTGCGGGGAGGGGCAGTGGGAGGAGGTTTTTAAAGCTGTGTCAATCGGCAGTTGCTTACAGCACCCATGCAGCTGCAACGAGCAGTGATGTCAACTTTCCTGGGGCTTCCCGTGGCGTCTCGGCGAAGCGTTCCTCGGCCTCGGAGCTCCAAGCAAGTTGGTACAGTGTGAACTGCTGATATTCTCACGGTGAGAAGTCACGTCGAGCGCGTCTCACATGTAAACTGCTCGCTCAACACAGTGCACTCGACCCCACCACCATCACCATCTTTTGGACAAGTAGGAGGACAGTCTCGCTCTCCAACGGGTGTAGGCCTTGCCTCGAAATGTCCTACTACGATCTTGACGCCATTCTGACCGATGCAGAGGTGAGTGTCTCGCCCTTGCCACCACATCGACTTTCCAACCTCGTGGCACGCTCTTCGACTTCATGTGCTGACTTGCCCCGAGAAAATACCATGTACCTTTGAACTCGAAGTTGCCGAGTTGGGTTATCTCGATAACAACCCATCGCACGCCCTCAAAGCCGGCACTGCAGTAAGCCTGCCGCTATGGCTCGCAGAGTTGCTCGCCCTTGCCACGCGGCAGTCGGCCTCACGATCCCCAGATGATCCCAGCTCTTTCGTAACGCTCAACCTTCCCACGGCGCTCTCCGATAATGTCATGGCAGCACTCAAGGCAGATCCCCGCGCGGTTCCTCTGCGCGACCAGGCGCACAACTTCTACGGTCTCGGCACTCGTATGCTCGACCTCTTTGACGAGCCTGAGATTTGTGCCATTTTACGCAAGACGTTTGTCACTCGCGCCGCCGATGTTGCACTACATGGCCGCAAGGCAGGAACTACCGACGACATGGGCTCTGCTGCTGGCGCTGAGTTTCTGCGCGGTCTCGACGAGTGGGAACGGAGGCTATTTCGCAGGGCTCACGAAGGCGCGAAAGGTTCCAAGGAGTGGATGGACACCGTGAAGAAATGAGAAGCCTCCTAAGAAAAGCCGACATTGATGGCTGGAGCACAAGGCGCACCAGCGAAGACATGGTCTTGTCAGGGGCCGGGCATAGTTGTGGTGTGCCATACACAACATCGTTATGGTAAATTTGGTCAAACTACGGCGCGGAAAAGGGCGCAAGGCTTTTATAATGCTTTTACGAATGAATGACGAACGGAGCGTTTACTATCAGTTATTCTCACTCTCATTCACGACCGAGCATGAAAACCAATGTACAGTGTAGATAGGCCAAAATACGCACTATACGTTGGACGCGTGGTGGGTTTTCTGGCTAGGACCTGGCCAAACTTGACCATGCGACAGCCTAAAGCCATCAATGATTTTATTTCCCCCCAAACGCGCACTCGCCACGGCTCGCTAACTCTTCCACCCGCTACTTCCGAATTATATCTTTTCAGAGTACTACCACAAAGAACCCCGGGCTCGATGAACTGCGCGTACCGCATAACCGTCGCCTCCCCGCCGTAGTCGAGGCAGCCGACCCAACGATTCGCGACTATGTCGTTCGATCCAGGATCAATCTCAAAAATAGATGCGGCAGCCTACTCCTCCTCCGAGGGCGACGAAGACAGCGGTGCCGACGACTATGTACAGCCCTCTGCCGATCCACGAGACGACGATTTCCAGGACTACCACCCCCGCAAACGTCGGCGGACCGGCAGGAGCGCGAAGGAAAGCGCCGCGTTGGGCATCTTTGGTTCTGATAGCGAGGATGACAGCAAAAAGCCCGGCAAGAGGTGGAAGGGCAAGCAGGACCTTCGTCACAAGAATGTCTCATTCATTTCAGCTGGGAAGAAAGACATGCGTCCGGATACCGACGATTACGATGGCGACAGCCAGGACACGGATCACGAGGAGGAGGTGGTGCCGCCAAAACTAGGCCTCGGCGCCTCGACTACCACTCAGACTCGCGCAAACCAGGATCTTAGCAATGACGAAAGTGAGGAGGATGAGGACATGGGCGGCGTCGGCTTGGGCTTTCGAACTACCGCGCCAGGGCTTGGCTTTTCTGAAAGGAACGGAACTCCAAGCAAACCGCCAACAATACCCAAGGCCCGGTACGATGAAAAGACCCCGCTTGGGCGCGGATTCGTCCCCTCATCAGCTGCAGAACCTGTGCTCAAGGAGGAGTACAGGAACGAAGCTCCGAAAGTCAGTGTAGCCTCAAAACCCAGCGCGTTTAGTAATCGTGGGGGGGCGGCTGGAAAAAAGATGACGTTTGCGCAGAAGATGATGGCGAAGATGGGCTGGCAAGAAGGGCAAGGTCTTGGAGCGGAAGGTCAAGGCCGCAACCTCATCATCGAACAGAAGCTCCGCCCCCAGGGAGCAGGTCTGGGCGCCGTGAAAGAGAAGTCAGCGAGCGAGCGCAAGGAGGAGAAGAGGCAGAGGAAAATGCGCGGGGAGGATGTCAGCGACTCAGAGGAGGAAAAGAGGAAGCGAAAAGATCAGCAACGAGGACAGAGGACACATGGTCTCTCAGGCAGCGGCGCGACCAGTGGTGCAAGCACCCCTCGCCGACCTCCGAAACCGAAGTTCTTGACTGTCAATGACATTCAAAAAGCGGCGCCGGGCCTGCATATTCCAGACGCATTCGCGCCCATTCTGGATCTTACAGGCAGGGATCACAAGCTCTTGACGACTAGCTCAGGCCTCCTGACACCAACTGCCGGTACTGAAGTTGCGGAACAGACCGAGGCGCGCAAACTCGCGCGTCGAGCACAGGGCGATCTCAGCGCCTTTGTAGAGGAGTGGAAGAGCCTGGAGGAGCGAAAAGCATGGCTTGATATGGAAATACATCAGCGTCAGCAGGAACTCGACGAGCTCGAGAGTGACTTCAGCGGCTTGCACGTATTCTCGTCGGTTCTGAACAACATTTCCCAGGCCGCAGCTGAAAAGGAGTGGGATCCTATCATTGCAGCCTTGAAGGAGGTGGAAGCGACGTCCTCGGCCTCGGCAAAGGACGAGGACTTGGCCGCGATTGCTGTTGCTGCTATTCATCCTTTCCTTAGAGATGCAGTGCAAGGCTGGCAGCCGCTTGAAGATCCCAAGCTCGGCAATTTCGCTGAGAACCTGATTGACGTACGAGGGATTCTTGGCCTGAAGAAGACAGCCGATGTCAGAAACGCAGTGTCTCGTTGGGAAAACGGTGTTGTCGACGGCACCCATCGCCACCACCAAAGATCTACCACGCCTTACGAAAGTATGATCTACAAACTCGTCTTCCCGAAACTGGTAACAACCATCTCGCAAACGTGGGATGTTTTCGAGCCCACCCCCCTCCTGGCTGTTCTCGAACGTTGGCAGCTCCTGTTTCCAGGTTTTGTTCATGCTCAGATCATCGAGCAAGTCATCCGACGGCTCAACGATGCCATCGCAAGCTGGAAACCACGGAAGAAGCAGCACAGTCTTCTACACCTTTGGCTATTCCCTTGGCTGGAGCACTTGCCATCCCATCATCTAGACCCTAAAGGCACTGGCATTGTGGCAGATGTTCGGCGCAAATTCCGGCAGCTGATCGACGTCTGGGAGTTCGATCGTGGGGTTGTGCCCGGCCTTCGGCAGTGGAAAGACGTATTTCGCCCCAGCAAGGAGCAGGACCAGTGGCGGCCACTCGTCATGCACCACATATTACCCAGCATGGCTCGATACATGCGCAGAAATTTCCGTGTCGATCCGAGCGATCAGGAGCCATATCTTGCCATGATGCAAGGTGTTTTAAAGTGGAGTGATGTTATTTCGACATCAATGGTCGCAGAAGTCATTGCTGCTGAGGTGTTTCCCATGTGGCACAACTTGCTACACGCGTGGATCACAAGCCCCGAAGTCAACTATGTGGAGCTGGGTGGTTGGTATATGTGGTGGCAGGACGAGGCTTTACCCTCCGAGTTTGCTGCGCATCCTACCATATCTGCAGAGTTTGAAAAGGGAATTGATCTAATTGAGGCTGCTCTCGACCTCGGCGATGAAGCTCTTGCAGCTGGCAAGCTTCCCTTGCCCAATGGGGAACCAGCACGCGGTGCGAGCAAGGCGCAGAACGGTAGCCATCAGCACAATCATGCATCCTCGTCATCACGTAGAGACAGGCACGAGGGGAGCAGGTCGACACATCATCGGCAGGGGCATGAGAGCTCGCAGTCACGGCGGCGGCAACCGGAACAGACGCTGCAGGCTCCTGCTAGCACTGCTACCGCTGCCGATGCGCCCAAGACGTTTCGCATGCTCGTCGAGAACTGGTGTCAGGACAACGACCTGCAGTTCGTCCCTGTGCGCAAGGCCAATGAGCAGGGCCGGCATTACTTCCGCATTACGGCGCGTATGGACGGCAAAGGTGGCGTGCTGGTTCACTTTTCCGAAGGCACAAAGGGTCAGGGCAGTGGAGTATCTGGTAGTGCTCAGGTTGGCGGCGGTAGTGGTGGTGGTGGTGGTGGTGATGGGGGTGTTCTAGTCGTCGAGTCGCGCAAGTCCAACTTGCAGCTCAGTCGCTCGAAGCTCGAAGACCCAGGGATGAACAGCGGGGGCAATGCCGCCGACTGGGCGTCGCTACTGGATTTATTGTATGCAGAGGCTTGAGCTGCGGGCGAGATGCAGAACATGCAGGGTATGCAAGTAGTCTACGACCATCAGAGCTGGATGACAAACTTTGACATGTTGGATGGAAACAGATTCGAGGGTTCGAAAGTGGGGCCCGTGGCTCTAGCACATGCATGCAGGGTTTTTTTTTCTTTGCGATGGTGAGTGAACCACACCTGCAATACTGTGCTGTACTGTACGGTACTGTACTGTACGGTACTGTACTTGTACGTAACCGCGCCATTGCGCACCCTAGCGGCATGGACAAAGGGTCTTGGCCAAGGGTCGGCGCGGCATGGATAGCCGGCGCCGCGGCGGGCACGATGCTTAACCTGGCGACTGACAGTCGAGCAGCGGCAGTGACAGGACTGGCCTCGGCCGTCTGGGCTTGGCCATGGGTCGCGTGGCGTGGCATGACGTGGTCGGCAGAGGCAGAGGCAGGACACGCCAGGACCGGCAGGACTGCCAGGACGGAAGACCGGCACGGCACAAGGGCGTGCTGGTGGTGGATGGCGCCCTGGCCCCTCTGCGGCAGCGCGCGCACGCGGCAGCTCACGGCAACGTCGAGCCGAGCGCTGCTGAGCCTACCCGGCACCGCCACGCGGACCGGGCTCTCGGTCCCTGAGGCACTGGGGCACAGTAGCTGCACTACTCCGTACATGCGGCGCGGCGCACACTTGAGCCTCGAGGACCACTACTTCATCCATCGGGATCGAGCATTCGCTGCAGCACGACCACAACCTGCCCTTCATCCCTCCATTGCGCCTCGCCCGGCCCTCCTCTGCCGCCCTCCTCTGCCGCCCTGCCCAGCCCAGCCCAGCCTCGCCGGCACGACGCTGCCATTGCATCGCGCAATTCCCCAGTGGCCGGCTTCCTTTCCCTCCGCTTCGCACCTGTGGCGCAGGCCCCTGCCTACCCGCAAGCCCGTCCTCGTCCTCGTCGTCTCGCCTTCTCGCCGTCTCGCCGTCTCGCCGTCTCGTCCCTTGCCGGTTGCCGTGCCTTTGTATATATCTACCGCGAGGGCTTCACGTCACCGCATCCCGTTGATGCTGCCTCCTCGGCGCCCACGCCTCCTGCCTTGCGTCTTGCCCTGCGTCGTCTCGCCTAGCTGACCCTGTGCCTACCGCCACCATGGCCGAGCCCACCCTGGCCATCAAGCCCGCCCCGGCCATCGACGTCGCCTCGGGCAAGGAAAAGGGTCCTGCCCTGGCAGATGCTCTCGGCACAAACCCGCATGGCATCCTCGGCAGCGACATTGACATCCCTCTCGATGCCCAGGTAGAGGCGTATGTCCCTTCCCTACCGCCCATCACCTCAGCCAGAGCCTGCGCCAGAACCTGCACCAGAACCCATCACTGACTCTGATATGCAGCGATCTCAACGTCACAGAGGAGGACCTCATCGAGGCAAAGGAGGTCGCCGACACCCTCACCCTCGACGAAGTTCGCTCCATGATGCAGAAGGCTCTCGCCATCCACGAGCATGACCCAAACTTTCCATACAGCATCATCGATCGCATCCAGTTGTTTCTAGGTTTGTAACCACTCCCTCTGCACCACTGCAGGCTGGCTGGCCGCTTACTGTAGCCTCCCCCCCCCCCTCTCACAGGCAACGACGACATCTTCAAGGATCCGGAGAAGCACTCTGTCCTTATTGAGGAAATGAAACTCGAGGCAGCTCTCATCACCACCAATAGCCCCTACTCTGAAGTGCGCGCCGTCGTAGACAATCACGACGACGACACTCTACCCTGCGGCACCCTCCGTGCCTGGGCCATCGGCATGTGCTTTGCCGTCGTTCTCGCCTTCATCAATCAGTTCTTCTCCATCCGCCAGCCTGCAATCACCGTGCAGGCCAACGTCGCCCAGCTGCTCGCTTATCCTGTGGGCAAGTTGTGTGAGAAACTACTGCCTGATTCCGGCTTCACCTTATTCGGCACGCGTCATTCTCTCAACCCTGGGCCCTTTTCCAAAAAGGAGCACATGCTCATCACCATCATGGCCAACGCATCGTGGAACACCCCGTACACCGCCAACATCATCTGGGTGCAGTATTTGCCAATGTATTTCAATCAGCCCTACGCAGGGCAGTTTGGGTACCAAATTGTCATCGCTCTGTCTACCAACTTCATCGGCTACGGTCTGGCGGGCATCCTCCGAAGATTTCTCGTCTACCCATCCTACTGCGTCTGGCCTGCCTCTCTGGTCACCATCGCTATGAACGGTGCGTTCCACTCAGACAAGAACGCGCCAGCCCCGAGTCCCTTTGGCCGGATCTTCACCATTTCTCGCCTCAGGTTCTTCGCTGTCACGTTTGCTGCCATGTTCTTCTACTTCTGGTTTCCCAACTACATTTTCCAGGCGCTCAGTGTCTTCAGCTGGATGACCTGGATTGCGCCTGACAACCTTATCCTCACTGCCGTGACCGGCTTCAACAATGGCCTTGGCATCAACCCATTCCCGACATGGGACTGGAATACTATGCTCTTCGATGCAACGGACCCACTGATGATTCCTTTCTTCTCTACGCTCAACAAATTTGTTGGGGCCTGCCTAGCCTGTGTAGCCGTGGCAGCCTTCTGGTTCACCAACACTTACTACACCGGCTATCTACCCATCAACTCTAACCGCACGTATGACAATAGAGGGAATCTCTACAACGTGTCCAGAGCAATCGACTCCGAAGGCCTCTTCGATCCAGTCGCGTACGAAGCTTACTCGTTCCCTTTTCTCACGGCAGCGAACTTGGTCGTCTACGTCTTCTTCTTTGCCATCTACCCAGCAACGCTGGTATACGCCTATCTCTACCACCGCCACGAAATTTTTATGGGTCTAAAAAATCTATGGAGCAGCTCCAGCAATCGGAGAGAGGCTCGCCCGGGCAGATATCAGGATGTTCACAGCCGACTCATGGCGAAGTACCAAGAGGTGCCCGACTGGTGGTATGCTGTGGTTCTGATCTGCTCAGTGGCGCTCGGATGCGCCGGTATCGCCGGATGGGACACGGACACTACCCCAGGGGTTGTCTTCTTCGGACTTGCGCTCTGCGTCGTGTTCGTTGTGCCTACCGGAATCATCAAAGCCATGACGGGAGTTGAAGTCATGCTGAACGTGCTTGCGGAATTCATTGGTGGCTGCTGGGTCGAAGGCAATGCCCTGGCCATGAACTTCTTCAAGACGTATGGTTATGTTACTTGCACGCACGCGCTATGGTTTTCAAACGACCTCAAGCTTGGTCATTACGCAAAGATCCCTCCGCGGCAAACGTTTGTGGCACAGATGCTCGGTACTCTCATCTCAACTTTTGTTTGCATCGGGGTACTCAACTTCCAAATGCGCGAAATCGAGAACGTCTGCACACCCGAGGCCTCTAATCGAATGTTTTGCCCAGGCATCAACACATTTTTCACCTCCTCAATCGTCTGGGGTACTGTTGGGCCCGTCAAGGTCTTCGGATCCGGTGGCATGTACACATGGCTCCTTATTGGCTTCCCGATTGGCGTAATCACCCCCATCATCATGTATTACGTCAGCAAAAAGGTCAAGAAGCCTTGGATGCGTCAGATGCATCCTGTGGCCATGTTTTATGGAGCCCTCATGTGGGCTCCGTATAACCTCAGCTACATCTGGCCTGCGGTTCCCATTGCCTGGATCTCTTGGATTTACCTCAAGAGACGTTACTTGACCTTTTGGTCAAAGTACAACTTCGTGCTGTCAGCATCCTTCAGCAGCGCCATTGCGCTCAGCGCCGTCATCATCTTCTTTGCTCTTCAATGGCCGGGAATCGAAATATCCTGGTGGGGCAACAACGTCGTTGACCAGGGCTGTGAAGACGTCAATTGTGTCTACTACCAACTAGCTGAGGGCGAGTACTTTGGGCCGAGAATTGGCGAGTTCGAATGAGCGTCACAGACAACGCTCGACCGACATTTTGGGAAAATATCATTGGATGGCGTTTGGGGAGCATATTGAGCGATTGTTTAGATTCAACCGCAACAACGCGGGCTTCGGCGCTCACTTGAGCCTATCAAGAGAGGGCATCATTTACGCAATATTACCAGTACAGCCCACACTATATCATCTATTTCAACTTGACTTGTCGTTCATAGCCAGGGAAAAGCAAGCAGATCTTCAAGCCGACCGCGAATATCCGAAGAGCTCTAACCTCGTAGACACTGTTAGCGGGCATGCTAGGGGGCATTCTATGTAGAGAGCTCGGTCTAAAGAGGATGATAGCTCACAAGCGTGCTATGTTGCGAAAGTTCCAGACACCACTCTATGGTCGGCCTCTAAATAGCGACGCAAGCGCATTCGACATCAGCAGCTTGGCGGACTGGGTCTAACATCATAAACCAAGGAGCGCCCGTAACGGGCCAATAACCGGCATTGGCAGTTCGGGAACAAGTAGACTCACGCGTCTGTGACGCTGTCGTTGAAGTGCCGCAAGTTGCGAATTGTGCTGCATGTCATTACTAAAGAAAAAAAGCGGTATAGGGCATTCGAAGCCATTGTGTTTTGCCGTGGACTTGACGAGATTGGCACATTCGGGCAGGAACAGTGTTCGGCACTATCACCAATATATACATAATTACCAGCGACTGAGTAGTATTTGGCCGCGTGCACAAACTTTGAAGTTAGCTATGATGTCAGGATATAAACTGTGGTGCCTCAGTAGGTACATTATCTCCCCCGGCATTCCAGCAGGCATTGTAGGATAAAGAGAGACCTGCTTGTACGTGCTTCCAGTCTGCGCACGGCAAGGTGTCGTCGATTTGTAAGCATAGCGTGCGCTTGTAGCCGACCACAGTTCCTGAGTTGGCGTCAAACGTCGGCGCACTTTCCGTTATTCTACTACACAAGCCTAGTGCATGTTTCTGGTGCCATCCGACATACTCCTCATATGCTATCGTGCCTTCAAGTTACGGGTATTGAATTTGGTCCTGTGGTATTGAGCTCTGACCATGGTGAAGCACGCCCAACAGTGTGAGACAGGCTTGAGCCTCCATTTCATTCAAGCCCAGAGCTCGAGCAGTCCTGCGACGCTGCAGAAGGTGTCAAGAAGAAGTCGCTCTCATGCAATCCGCACTGGCCTCCGAAAGAAGAGGAGGCTCGAACAGGAGAGTGGGCAGAACTTTCGGGCCGCCAAGATAATTCAAACTCTTGCTACTACCGTGTCGTTGCCGGAGAGGGCGCCTGGACCAGCGAGATGGTCTCCTGTCACACCTGCGGTTCCGCTATGGGGTGTAGAACCGTCCCACGGTCTCGACTTGCTTGCTGGGGATGCTTCCAAGCTACGCGGCTGGCTGCAGTCCAGTAGGTCCCTTCTCTCTTCACAGAACCCAGACACGTCCCATTTGCTAAATAGCCTTATGCTCACACAGAAATATCGCCTCGTCAGACAGAGGCGGCCGCGCTGAGCCCGCATTTACCGTTGTGGACGAGCTCGTGCTGAGAAATCTCGACATGCTGCTGCGGGACAGCCATGACGACGATGCGCTGCGTAGTGCGGCGCTGCTGACCGTGTCTTTTGCAGCCACCGGCTTCCTGGACCGGGTTAGTCTCGAACACCAGAGCCAGACGTTGCAAGCCTTATGTGCCAGAGTCCAATCGGCGGATGCGGCGGTTTCGGAGCCGACTCTCGCGGCGATGCTTCTGCTTGCCGGCGTGGAAGTAAGAGATAATCTCAATTATTCTTATGGCTCCGGAGCAGAGCTGAGATATTATGGTACATAGCTAACCAGTTCTACAAAAACACTAATAGGCTCGTCTCGCAGTGAAGAGTCATGTCCAGCTTCACATGAATGCGGTCAAGCACCTGCTCTTTAGAGACGGGAGCTTCAAGTTGTCCCTAACTCCCGAGTTGAAGCGGGCAATCTTCTGGTGGGCTCTTCATTCCAGAACACCCGTCAATAAATATTGGCCGTGACTAATACATATGACCGGGCAGGCAAGACCTCAATGCGTCTACCATGACTGGCTCTACCCGGATAGTCGATCACGACACATTCAAAGAGCTTCGCTGGGGCCGCGACTCCACCAACCCCCCCGGCGTCTTCTTCCTACCGAGGGGCTTCGAAGAGATCTCGCACCTCCTTTCCAAAGGATTCATAGAGACGTTGGAAGACATCAACGCCTTCCGGCACATCAGGGACTCGGACCTGTTTCCGGTGGCGACGGTGTTGTCTCCCACGCAGATTGATAACCAGCAGGCGTCGATCCAGTCTCGGCTGTCTGGCCCTACAAATCTTGCGCCGGGCAGTCCGCTCCAGGAGAGCTGTCGCCTCGCGGCATACTTGTGCTGTGCGATGCTCCGATGTCGTGTCTGGCGGACGTCCGGTGCCCCGGTAAGTTCCGAGCGATATGACCTGCTGTGCTAACTCTGGCCATCCACCGGCGTTGTGGGTAACAGAGACCGTCCTTCGAGGTCTCTCGCTGACACGCATGTGCACAGGCGTACTTGTCATCACGGCTACTCGACTGCCTTCACAGCTGTCGGTCCGACCCTGTATGGGATCAGTACCCAGAGATACACGTGTGGCTACATTACGTCGGAGGTGCTTTCTCTCCAGACGGCTCTGTCTTGCGTGCGGGCTTTTTAGAAGTTCTGAGCCAGCTGGAGACTGCTCCTGGCAGAACCGGCAAGGAAGGTGAGGCATTGGGCGCTAGCTGGCCGAGAACGCTTAGGCTGCTGAGGAGATATATATGGTCAGAGAAGGCCTACATGGATTACTGTGAGCGATTTTGGCGTGATTTAGAGAGCTCCGGCAGGAATAAAAGCGTGGTAACATGACATACGCGTGCTCGGGGGTGCAATTCCGAGACCTGAGGCTTTGTATATTATTCATCACGAGATTCTGGGTGGTGAGATAAGTTTATTTAGCTTCAGCTCAGTCTATCTTTGCGTATCCCTGTGCTGCCACTTGTTGGTAACAAAGTCCACATTCTTTTGTTAAGGTTGCCGAACTGTGTTGTCAGGAAACACGACTACTTTCTCCTCTAGTTTTCTGACCTAAAGCCCATTTCAAAAATCGCAAAGGCATGAATGGGTAGTGGGGAGTCGAAATTTGCAATCAGATCTCTCTTCTTTTCGTAGTAGGGTAGTGCATGAATCAGAATGATGGCAGAAACGTCAGAGCACAAACAGGTGTTTTCCCATGGTTCATTTATTTCGTAGTAAGTAAGCTAAGAATAGGACTAGGCCCAATGCTGATATGTAGCACATCTATCTATACTAACTTGTTGTTTTCGGGTCTTCATCGAATTTCATATTTACGTATGCCCTTGCCTTGAAAACATAGGAAAAATAGCTGCGGCAGACTGGTACAACTCGCATTGAGGGTATCAAACGTGAGACTTGAAAACTTACGACACAATAAGATGTCATTACGACAACCACGCTACAAATCGATTGGCAAATGGTGTTGTTGAACCTGACTGGTTACCATTAAAGATCGTGGCTTTTCCCAAAGTGGAAACAAGTTGATGCCGAAAGCGGAAACGAGTTGTTACCGAATCAAGTCAGCCGTGCTTTGATCGAGAACTCCACTCTCCACCTTCACTTACACTAGCACGTTCCAAGTCTTCGTTCTTGGAACTGCCCCAGCCATGAAGACTTGTTTTGTAATCAAGAGCTACAGTGGTTTTGAACAAGACGGGATCAGATTGCTGTAGGATGATTTGTAATGCAGAGCCAGCAAGCACGTGCGATATCGTTGCGATGTAAGATGTCCTATAAAGCTCACCAGCTCTTCGTACAGAAGACTCTCTGTCTTCAAAAACCTGGTCTCAAACTTCCTTGCAAGTGATTACACAACCCCTACACTCGAGCAACGCACGCCAGAACATCCAAACCCAAAGACGCCCCTTGCAATGGCACAAGCAGGACGCCTCTTTGAGCCCGTCACAATTGGCAAGCTTCGGATCCAACACCGGATCGCCATGGCACCGCTCACTCGCCTAAGGGCCACATCTGACCGCATACCAACGAAGCTCATGAAGAAGTACTACGGCCAGCGAGCCTGCGTTCCTGGCACCTTGATCATCACCGAAGGCACCTTCATCTCTGCCATCTGCGGAGGGTTCCCCTACGGCCCAGGCATCTGGAATGAAGAGCAGATCGAGGCCTGGCGGGAGGTCACGGATGAGGTACACCGTAAGGGCAGCTTTATCTTCTGCCAGCTCTTCGCCATGGGTCGCGCCGCGGACGCCCACACGGCTGCCAAGGAGGGCAACCCCGTTGTCGCACCGAGTGCCATCCCTCTCAGGGGCCGGGAAGACGTACCGCAGGCCATGACTGCCGAAGAAGTTAGGCAGACGGTCCAAGATTTCGCGGCGGCCGCTAGGAACGCCGTGCGGGCGGGTTTTGACGGTGTCGAATGCCACGCGGCCAATGGGTACCTGATCGACCAGTTCCTCCAGGACGTGAGCAACCAGCGCACCGATGAGTACGGCGGAAGCATCGAAAATCGCTCCCGTTTTGCGGTCGACGTGCTCGAGGCCCTCGTCGATGCCGTCGGCCCGGACCGCGTGGGGCTCCGGCTCAGCCCCTGGAGCACATTCCAGGACATGCGCATGGCTGATCCAATTCCACAATTTTCCGACGTCATGAAGAAGGCGAGGGAGTGGCCGCTCGCGTACCTGCACCTCGTCGAGTCGCGCATCTCGGGAGCGGAAGACGCTCCCGGTGGCCCTCACGCCACCTCTGAGCAGCTTGATTTCGCTTACAACCTCTGGCCGGGCCCGATCCTAGTGGCTGGTGCATACAGGCTAGAGACTGCGAGATATCTCGTGGCGGAGAAGCACCCGGACAAGGAGATTGTCGTGGTTTTCGGTAGGCACTTTATTGCCAACCCAGACCTTGTCTTCCGTTTCAAGCAAGGTCTCGAACTCAATACGTACGATCGGAATACCTTCTACACCCCCAGATCGCCACAGGGATATATAGATTATCCTTTCAGCGACAGATATGCTTAAGTGAGTATAATACTCTTTAGACACAGGTCGCTATCACAGATGGTAGCAACCAGTGACGAGAAGGTACATCAGGCTACTCACTATTGTATCTAGCATAGTGTCAATGATGGTTTGAGGGGCTGTTTGTGGAGTAAAGTGAGTAGAGGGCAAGTGGTATTTTACTTGACTCACTCATGTATCAACGCACGTGTCAATCGGGCCAGGATATTACGGGACAGGATGACGGAAACTGTGGCTGTCTGGACGTACCAGCTTTATAGGAGA
Organism: Microdochium nivale; assembly: GCA_026745475.1. Taxonomy (NCBI): domain Eukaryota; kingdom Fungi; phylum Ascomycota; class Sordariomycetes; order Xylariales; family Microdochiaceae; genus Microdochium; species Microdochium nivale. The sequence goes on along the minus strand of JANTFD010000006.1, from coordinate 1,879,617 downwards.
ATTTACAGAATCTGCAGTTGTTGCAGCGAGCCTCTATCCTATTTGTAGCAAAGTGGTATAAAAGTAAGAGAAGAAGCTTACGGAAAGCTCACACAACGATTTGCCAACAGTTCATGTGCCGTGGACGCGATATGATGTGGAAACCTCTGTCCGTCTTGTCCCTCCAAGCGCCGACCAGTGCGCAGAGAACTCTGCGTGAGTTTGCCAATACGTGAAGTAGCTTAAAAGAGATGGTGCACGATGCGACGCCATTTGGGCATGGCGGCAACATGAGCGCGGTAGTCGGCAATGAGCTGAAGGTCCAACTGGCGGCGACCAGTGTCGACGTCAATCTGGGAGAGCTTGAGCCAGCCTGTACGCTTCCAGAGGTAGCCAATGATCCAAAAGGCAAGAACAACGAAGATGGCGAGATAGTCAGCGAAAAAGCCCTCGACAGTATTAAGGGGGGCGCCGATGGGAGAGATGGCGGTGTAGCACGAAGCAGCCAGAACCATAAAGATAAGGAAAAGACCTAGCCAGGATCCGTAAACTCCACCAACGGCCTGGAAAGGAATCTCGTCAAGAGTGTGGCCGTGGTAGGCCCAAGCCTGTCGGAAACGAATGTGGGCGTAGCAGATGGAACCCCAGGTGAAGAGGGCGGCAAGGCCGGAGAGTGAAAGAAACCAGTTGAAGACAGTCAAACCACCAGCGCTGAGTGTCATGTAGGCGAGGGCACCGAAAATGAGGTGAACGCCAACAGATGGGAGAGGACGGCCGCTCTTATCAACATAAGTGAATATCTTAGGAGCATAACCTTGCTGAGCGAGACCGGTGAGGGTGCGGGAGCCACCGTAGACACCAGAGACACCAATAGAAATGACCGACACAAGAATAATGATGTTCATGAAGTGATCAAACCCCTTGAGCCCAGCGTATTTTCCGATGAGGACGAAGGGAGAGGCAGCCGGGTCGTTGCTGGCGGCACCAAGCAGGGCCGGGTCGTCGTAGGCAACGAGAAGGCCGACGAAGAAGAGTCCGAGGATGTAGAAACTGTGGGAGAGAAGAGTCGATTATCAGAAGAGCTGTATGATTATTTTGCTCGGCAGCCTTGCGGGGCATTTGCTGGGACTTACAGAGTGATACGCCAGAAGACCTGACGAATAGCGCTTGGAAGAGACTTGGCAGGGTTGGCAGTCTCGGCTGCGGCCAGGCCGACAAGCTCAGTGCCGCTGAAACTGAAGGCAGCGGTGACGAACACGGAGCAGAAACCCTTGAACCCGTTGTGGAACGCGCCCGGCTCGTACCAGAGGCGAGCGCCCCAGTACTCACTATAACGGCCGTCGGCAGGGCCACCACCAAGGACGAGGACGAAGCAGATGATCATGAATATGACAATGGCGCATAACTTGAGGAGTGATGCCCAGAACTCTTCCTCGGCATAGCCCAAAGTGCCAAAGATGTTGATTATGATGAGAAAGGCCCAGAAGACAGAGATCCAGACGGCAGGGCTTACTTCCTGGTTCCAGTAGTTAATCGAAATGGCGCATACAGTAAGTTCCAGGGGCACGACGATGAGCCATTCTATGTTGATAGTCAGTACAATTCGGGGTAAGAGGCGAAAACTAGACACGGTCAAACTCACGAAAGACCTATAGGTTTTTATTCTAGTATCAGTAAATGTGTCTGGTCATCACGGCACGTCGGTTTTGCTGCTTGCTTACATAGTTCCAGCCCATGGCGAAACCCCAGCTAGGGTCGATAAAGCGAGCAGAGTACGTATAGAAGCCACCAGTGACGGGGTACATGACAGCTATTTTTGGTAGCTTGGTCAGCAAGTAGGAACCACGTAGAGCAGGGCTATGCAGAGGCGGGTGTGGACGAACCGAGTTCACCGAGAGCAAAGGCGACATTGAAGATCATGATGCCCATGATCATGAAATCTATGAGGAGGAAGCCGGGGCCACCCTTTCGGAGGGCGTTGCCGGAACCGACGAAAAAGCCGGCGCCAATGGAGCCACCGATGGCAATCATGTGCAGGTGGCGGGCCTTCATGGTGCGGTCGAGCTCGACGATGCCATGGCCGTAGGAGCGCTTCTGGAAGGAGCGTAGGCTGAGACCGTTGCGGGTTGCCCAGTCTTCATCGCGTTTGGGGCCCTCGATGTCGGCGTAGTCCGGAGAGCCGTGGTTCTGGCCGACATGGCTGGCAGGGACGCCGATATTCTTCTCCTCGGTGCCCCCGTTAGGAGGCTTTTCAGCGATACCCATAGCTGATGGATAGGAGGGGGGTTCTTGCTGCATGCTTGAGGTCATGATGAGAGCTGAAGCTGGGAGCTGGGTGGCTGTGTGGGTGAGGCTGCTTGTGACAGTAGCGGAAGATGGCGGGCGCGGGCGCGTCAAGGCGGAGGGGGAAGGGCATTATATGTGACACGAGTGCGCCGACTGGCCAGCGGGTGACTGAGTGAATGCCCTGATGGTTGCAAGTGCGACAAGTCTGGAATGGAGAGAGCGGCAGGCGCCAAGGACGGCCAAGCCGCTCCGGGCAGACGCTTGGGTTATGTGCCCCGCCCTGAGCAGTGCTGGGCAGAGCTTCGTGGTGCTTGGTGTGCGGGGTGTGCACGGTGGGGCGCCTCCACCAGCTCAGCCCTCCCCGGCCCCGGCTGGCGCCATTGGCTGAAGCCCCTCACACTCGACGATTGTCTCCAAAACCCGAAGTCTCCAAGGGCTCCTCCGGGAGCTCACAATCCGCCACCGACCACCATTGTCGTCAGTGGCTGTAACCACCCAAGTCGTCCTCTGTTTCCATACGCCTGCAACAACGCTGTCCGAGCTGAACAGGTAAGATACTGTCGCGTAATGGTCGGCCAGGCGAGCAGGAAGGCTGTCGAGAACAGTATTGACGGTGCTTGGCCTGCAACCGCAGTCGGTTGTCTGGCACCTAGGATGGTACCTAGGATGGCACGACTGCTGTGCTGCTGTTGAATTGAGCAATCCAGATGATGGTATAGTCTGGTCCGAGCCTGGACCTCCGCAAGAGGCAGGATTGCCCCAGGTGGGAACACATCCGGTCGAAGCTGTGAGAACCCACCTGCAGCCCCGCCCGCAGCAACAGGGGCTCCCTGACGGCACCCGCCGAGAAGGCTTGTTGGAAATGCTTGGATCTAAATTGCAGTGTGTGCCTCCGCCATCCCTGCCGTCGTCGGACAAGGGCCTGACCTGCCCCGCCAATCATGCATCCGTCACACTTACTCCGTATCCTGCATGCTGCAGGTTGGGACTTTAGACGAATGGGACCGATGGCATCCTTTTCATTGGCCATATCGTTTAGCTGATTGCTGATCAGTCCTGCTTTCCACATAAATGTCATCATGTGCTCGACGCCCTAGTCTGCATCTGCATCCACGGCTGTATCCGGCTGTTGCTTGCCTACTGTAGCACCCACCATCCCCAGATTCCTGCAGACGCCTTCCAGCTCTCCCGAGCAGTTTGAGCCTTCAGGGCCTCCTCCGAGACGCCTCGCCCACCCCCTCTAGCCAGTAGTCTCCCCTTCCGCGAGATAAACGACAGGGCAAACAAATCAGTCCACAGGTTGTGGCAGATGGGTATCGATTAGGTACAGCTTGGAAGGGACTAAAGAATAATAAACGAAAAGAGCAACACGCTTGTATATGGGAATCAACGGGGCATCTCTACCCATGATTATAAATAGCGCAAATATGACCACTAGCCATCAAATAGTAGGTAATTTGAGCTTGCCCAACGTGAGAGGAGGCTTTTTCGCGTGCCTGGTCGCTGGCCGCGATGGCGATGTCGCAGAGGAGGATGATCCTAGCGCACCATCTCTAAGCTCGTCGCGATCGCTTTGACTACTGCCAGTCGTCATTGACTCCATGGAACCGCCACTTGCAACACCCAGGTGCGAAATGACGGGTGTGCCGCCACGACCGCCACCCGAGCTGTAGTGCAAGGTCCCACTGCGTTCTGGTCCTAGTCGCCGAATATGTGCGCCCCAGTTGCCCGCTCGGCTACTTGGGTTTAGGCTAGAGTTCCGTCGGACTTGTGGTGGTCCGGCTTGTCTTGAAATGATAAGCTCATACTGCTGCATCATGGTAGGATTGTCGACCATGTCCTCCATGGTGAATGTGGCCCGCTCGAGCGCGACAATGCCCAGGTTCGCAACTTGTTTTGAGTAGTACTTTGCAAGCTCAGCTGCGGGTATCAGCGAACCCCAGACCTTGTAAAATGGCACAGCTCGAATGTCCGCCACACAGTGTGCCTGAGCATCCAGCACTGCATCCCATGCATTCGAAATGAGTAAATTGATCGCTCGGGCATGTTCGGGTGTCACATTCTGGACGGATCCCGGCTGCTTAGTACCTTCGTGGCGTGGAACATGAAGAGGAATTTTTGGGGATGCGTTGTGACTGTTGTGGAGCCCCTTGAAGAAGAGTGATTCTGTTACGAAGGCTGAAGTGAGCAGTGTGATGGTAGTGCAGAGTGTCTTGAGGACATCATCTGCAAAGAAAGCAGGAATGCGCTTCTCGTCGAAAGCAAGGGATATTTCGACAGCATCGGCACTGGAGATCGATGACCTCACAAGAATATCTGTGTGCTGATGGTTGGATTCAAGCAGGTCCAGCTTGCATACCGCATCGCCAATCGTGATTTTATCTATCACGGCATCACGATTAGGCTCGTGCTGGTGTTGGACGACAGAACTGAATATTGCCCACGGAGCCCAATCTGTGCATCGCTGAATTATGTCGGAAAACTGCATGTCCTCGTGCGGTGTGCTGGCAATGTGTTGGCTCTGCACGCATCGAAAGAACTCATATGGAGTGATACCGATGTCTGGCAATCGGATTCGCACAGGGATGATGTTGCTCCGAGGCCCAACGACATCAGCACGGCCTTCAGACGTTGCGATGCGGCTGCTTTCTACAAGATGACCAAAGACTACATCGTCACTGCACGCCAAGTTGGACAAGACAACAGACCAGGATCCCTTGAGAATGGTCTCGAAAGGGACCCCAAGATTCTGCAGAGGACCAATTGGCATTCGCTGCACGATGGTTTTCGATGTTGCACTTTGTATCGTGGGGCTTGTCCGCGAGACAATCTGAGTCATCGATGCGCCGTCGAGTAGGAGCCGCCAGTATTCCTCGGTCCCGCGCGAGTATGTAGCATGTGATACGCGAACAGCTTCGCAGAAGCTGGGTCTTCGCAGAGTTCGATCTCCTCTGCCATAAAGGAGGCTAATATCCTTAAACAGGGTAGACACCGACTTCTCATCGTACTGGGCGCTTGAAAGTCGTAGGATGAGGATCGAGTTCTTCCCGGCGTCCACGAAGATGAATTTGGTCATTGGCTTATCGAAATCTGCGGGTAGAGCCTGATCTTTCTTAATCATCTTTGTGGCAAGGTTACTGAGCCTCCAGTTTGGACATTGATGTCGCTCAAAATCCACCTGGTGTGACTTCGAGACTACTTGGTAGAGCTTGCGATCGTGTGTCTTGAAACCTGTTCGGAGAACTGGATGTGCCTGAGTGAGCCTAGAACAGGCACTTTCAAGCTTAGCCCAGTCGAGAGAGCCACTAATAGAGAGCACAAGATAATTTACGTTGCCGCGAGTGGTCAAGCTGCCAGCCTCGACCGACAGAGCCTGGAGCGAGGTAGCTTCAGCCACATCTTCAAATCTGGTTCGGTCGAGCCCTATCGTCTGACCAATGTCTAACACTTCGGCCAATCGGTCAGTCGGGCTGAATGCACTGGTCTGGGTCGATCCGTTGAGATTGTGAACGAATTTGTCTCCGGAGACACTTCGACATAGTTGAGCCAATGTGAGGTCTCTAAGGACATCAACGACAGCTAGAGGAAACCCCTCTTGTCCGCAATGAAAAACGAGATCTCGGGCCAGGACTATATCCCCACCGAGGCTCATGAAGCCGTGATTGGCCGTGATCGAGGCCTCTGGTATATCCAGTATAGATGCCCATATGCCTCGAACAAACATCTCCGTGTCTGTCATGGGCAATGGCTTGAGCCCATCAGCTTCCACTTCTCTGTGGTTGGGCACCTCTGAAAGCTCTAATAGCTGATGACGCGACAATTCAGCCACCATCTTTCGAAGCTTGGTTCTGTTGACCTTCAATGACGGTGTGAGAGGCATCTGTTTGATCGGTATGTAGGCTGTTGGGATCATGTGGCTTGGAAGCGTCTCCCGCAAAACTGTTTCTGCCATCTTCTTGGCAAGGTACAGTCTCTCTTTGGTGGTTGGACTGAGATTAAATAGGTCGTCTTTTCCATGGAAGAGGTTCTCGCCAAGCTCGACAAAGGCGGCAAGAACAGGGCGACAATCCTGATCTGGGAGCTTTATGACCTCGACAACCACATCAACACCACGACCAAGGCTCCTTCGCAGCTTTGGCTCAATGTCAGAGAAGCGAAAGATGTTTCCATCGGTGTCTGCAGCCTCAAAGTCACGCGCGACAAACTCAATTTGGCCGTGATCACTGTATCGCACGCATCGTCCAGTATGTAGCAACCGCATGTCTGGATCCTCGAGATCAAGCCAAGAACCACTGCGACAGCTGATCTTCTCAATCCAGGATGCGACGTCTTGCTCAGCAAGATCGAACTCGCACCCTAGCGTTGGGGAACCAATGACGAGCTGGCCCACAGCGCCGACTGGCATCAGTCGGGTGGTATCCTCGGCACTGACAATCCAAAAGTTTCCACAGAAAGGACTTCCGATGCACTGGGTTGTGCTTGAGCCAGTGATCTCTGAGGCGGAAAGACCTAGCGGACAGGCACCTGCTGAGCCATAAACAAGCAAAATCTTCGCTTTCCCGGCCCACAGAGCGTAGGTGTCGTCGTCAATTTCGTGAGTCCGAAAACACACGACTGCAATGTCCGGAAGGTTCTCCGGGTTGAGCTTACGCGATAATATGGGGGTGAGATAAGTCCAATTGACATTCATTCGCCGTGCAGCACTCGTAAAGTCGGTGATTCTCTCAGTCGCGGATGGCACGCACACACAACCTCCGTGAACCAGCGTCGTGAAAACTTCCGATAAAGCAATGTCGACACTGAATGAGGATAGCTGCATGACACGGCTCGATGGGTTCAGGCGCAGGGTCGGGCCTTGTCCCAGACAAGCTGTAGCTAAAGCACCATGGCTGTAAGAAATACACTTGTTCGACTTAGCGCAGCCATGCTCGAAAAGAAGGCATGCGGCATGGTGAGATCGTGTCTCAGCCTGGCCAAGCGTTGCAGACTGCACAGACATGGCCGGCACTGTAAACTCGTTGATCAAGATGATCTCAGATACGGATTTGCTGATGCTTTGGCCAGCATTGTCCGATGCGAGTATGAATTGAGGATTCACCACCTGAAGAACATATTGGATAATACCCTTCGCCTCGGCGTCAACCGGAACCAGTACAGCACCAGCACTATTGTCCCCGAGTGTCAGAATTGATACAACGTGTGGAAGATCAAGTTAAAGAAACGCTACCTGGGAAGAAAGGTCACTTACTGTAGTACGGCAAGCATAGCAACAATCGACCACCGACTTTTTTCCATGATAACTACGACAGGCGAATGGGATTTGAGTCCGGATAGTAGCAGGTGTCCAGCTAACGCCTTGGACAGCTGTACGAGCTCATGGTATGAGAAGTCGCCATCCCAAGAAGTCACAGCCTGGATGTCGGGATTCGCAGTGGCTCTTCTAGCGATCAGATTGTGTATATGCTCAACGGAAATATCGAGCCCAGGTTTGCTGTTCCATGATAGTATTTGCTGGTGGTCTAACTCTGTAAACAGATCAGTGTCGCGAATAGTGCTATCTGGATGGTCAAGCAGCATCGCGACTGCACGTCCAAAAACGTGTGCAACATGTATTGCTTGATCGGAATTGAGTATGCGATTGCCCAAGTCGAGGCAGAGCGATCCCTCCGCGAAGCCTATGTTAGCATCAATAGCCAGATATGAAGACCGTTGGGATGCAATAAATGTCATATCGCTGCTAAGCAGGTATGACCTTGAAACATCCTCATACCCAAACGAGATACACGTGTTGAATAGATCCCGGCCTCGGACCTTCAGTGCATGCTGAATGTGACCAATGTCAACATGCTGATGTTTCAAGGCTGCTTCACTGCTATCCTCGGCATCGAGAAGGATTTGTGCGATGATTTGTTGATTCGGTACGGCAAGTCGGCAGATAAGGACGTTGGAGAAGCATCCCACTGCATCTTGAAGTATCGCAGATCCTTGTTCTCTGCCACTCTTACGGTAGCCAAAGCACACATCATTTGAGCTGATGTAGGTACGGAGTAGCATGGCCCACGCAGCTTGAAAGATGGTTGCCATGTTGATCCTGTAGGTTCGAGCGAATGCCTCGAGACGCTCTCGACGAATGGGTAGGGTCACAGTTGGATTGGACCATTCCTTCTTCTTGCTGGCCAAGTGTGGAAAGATACTGGAACTAAAGCCGCTCATTCGGTCTTTCCAGAACTCAATACTATTCCTGCTCAACCTAATGTGCTGGAGATAATCGGCAACGGGTAGCTGAGGTGACTGGGGGATCTGACGCCCAAGGTACGCCTGTTCGAGCTCCTCAAACAAAATCGCTAGGCTGGCGCCATCACATAAAGCTTGGTCGGCTTCGATCTTGACAAGAACTCTGGTGGAAGCTTGACAAACTACAAGGCGATGCCAAGGAATGCCTTCCGTCAATGGAAGCGGAGGGTGGTCTCCAATCGCCCGGAGGGCATCATGGTCCTCTTCGGCCTCCAGAAAAAGCATATTGGGCGAGTGATGGCGAATGATAATTTGGCTGTACAAGCCTGCCTTAGACACGCTAGGGGCAAAGACGGTCCGTAGTGCTGGTTGCTTGTCACAAACCTTCTGCCATGCAGTACAGATGCGGCCAACATCAATATATTCCTCGTCAACCTCGAAGTCGAAGATCATGCTACAATCTGAGCTACCCGGGACTAGTTGCCGCTTGATCAGGATGTCTTCTTGGGTTATTGTGACGGGATATATGTCTTCTATTTCTGGAGGGGTGAGGTGTAGACCGGGTAAGATGGATTTATTGAGGCGCCTCAGCCCTTCGTAGTCGGCGTCAACGTGTGGTATGTCTGTCAATGCGAAGTCGGTAAACTTGAGTTGATGCCTTTTGATGCCTTCCACGAGCAACTTTTCGCACCGACGAATCCACGTTTTGATCAGGTCCTGGTGATATGAGTTGTTGTGATACACGAACTTGAACCGCACTTCACCATTGTTGATACACGCTGACACATCAAATATGGAGATACGTCCGACATCAGTACCTATGTCTGAGGTATTCGAGGACAAAGTCTGGCCCGGCAGACGTAGCTGTTCCAGTAAAGACCCTTGCCCGTCTGTGTCATCGTCGGTTGCGTCCGCAACCGTGAAGAGTATTTCCAGAGGACAGTGTCGTGCGAGAAACACCTTTGAAGTGTGCTCATCCTTCAGGTTTGCCATGAAGTCTGGAACATTCCCAGAAGCCATGTGTGTCCGTGAGTCCCTGATACGACCGACCGCTGATGATAAATCGTCTTCAATCGTAATGTCGGCTTTCAGCGGGCACAAATAGGTGAAACACCCAACCACTTCGGATAGATCGTGTTGGCTGCTCACGGTTGCACGATTGTGCTCCTGGTTCCAAGAAACAGGCGCAGCTCTGTCTTTGAAAGACTGGACGAAAGAAAGGATGGTCGCTGCCATGAAGATGTCGGTGCAGTCGGTTCTGATGGCTTGAATGTTATCGCCAAGCATAGCTATAGTCTCTTTCCCGATCGTGAAGCCCGTCGTGGTCGAGTTTCCATATGTGTTCAAGTTTTCGCTGATGCCCCAGTAATCCCAGTCGGCGGGAGGCGCATCACAGTCCAAGCTCTGAGCATCCCGGGCCATAGTCCTTTGTTGGTCTATCCACTCCTTGAAAGACTGTACTCGGCCAGACGAGAGAACGCCTCGAGTCATAAGAGCCTCTAGATCATCCATGATGATCTTCCACGACTTGGAATCGATTACCAAGTGATGTGCAATCAGATACAGCATTTGATAGCCATCTTGAGTACGAAGGTGGTAAGCCGCAAAGACCGGACCGTGCTCCACGTCAATCGTAGTTTGAGCCTCTAGGATAATTTCCTCAACTTCGTCATCAGTACTAATTGTGTGGTCACCAAAGTGGAAAGATCCCAGAAAGTTCTGTTCCGTGGATTGCCGCCATGTGTTGCCGACCCGGTGGAACCGACATCTCAACATGGCATGTTGCTTAACAACTGTCTCGACTGCTATACGAATACTCTCGATGGCGGTGGCTTTCTTCAGACGGAATAGCATGCTCTGGTTGAAGCGGTATCGTTCACGCCCCAAAGTGAAGTCGCCGCTGTACTCTCCCATGGACGTGGTGAAGTACAAGTGCTGCATGGGAGACAGCTCAAAGGTCTCAGCGTCGACAGCACGCGATTTATCGCTCTCGTCCCAAAGTTTGGCTAGTGAGACCAAATGGGCAAGCGAGGCTGATCTGAGAATGTCGCGGGTGTCGAGGATAAGGCCGAACGATCGGCAGCGAGCCTTAAGTTGCTTGGCCGATTTCATGTCGCCTCCAAGCCTGATGAATGGCAGATTCATGCCAACAGTGGACTGCTCTATCATTAGAACTTGGCTCACAGACCTCTGAATTAGCCGCTCGCTATCTGTTGTGGGCTGGGTGAGCTGTTCCCGCACGTTCGCAGGCCGAATGTGCTGGTACATGTCCTCATTCACATTCTGCGCCCATGTCTGTAATTCTCTTCGGTCTGGGTTGCCCATTTGATCAAGTGGCATTCTCTCGAGCACAACCCATATGGAAGGAACCAGTGCCGTGTTAACCTTAGACTCGACATCAGCGCGTATAGCTGGAAGCTGGCTGGCATAGGAGGAAGCGTTGAGAACCTTGATCTGGCGTTCGTCGGGCCCTTCAAAGACTCGGCTAGAGAGGGTTAAGAAGGCGACCTGTTGGCCTTCAAGAAGTCCAACTTTTGGCTTCATGATAGCTGCTCTAGCGACCTCTCCGTTCAGAGACAGAACATGCTCGACATGGTTGTGAAACTTGCGGGGCGCGTTCTTATGGATTTGGTTGATGCTGCTCGACCGGCTAAGTGGTGTAGGCCTCGAACTATCTCGAGCTTGGGCGGTGGCTAGGGCCTCTGTAGGCAACGTGGCCGGAACCCCAGGACCAAGGAGTTTGTGGGCTTTTGTAGAGGTCAAGCCCAGCTGGAAAGGGCTGACAATCAATGGGGAGCCAGGAGTGCGCTGGTGCAGCTGCGAGGCACTCAGGGGGGTGACAAAGTTTTGCAGATCTGCGACGGTGTTGCACTTGAGGATATCCGAAGTCTCGATGGCCAGCCCGGCGTTGAGGCAGCTGATGCGAAGCTCGGCGGCGGTGTGCAAGTCGCCGCCGAGCTCGAGAACAGAGTCGGTGTCATTGACGTCTGCCGTGTCAACACCGAGGACATCGGCAACGACAGCAATCAAGCGCTCATTGACGTGAGCGGGATCGGAGCCAACGAGTGCGATCTGCTCGGGGTGGGGTAGTAAGAGACGGGACCAAAGCGGCTGGGGATCTGGGGAACCGGGGAGGGGCACCGGGTGTGCTGTGCAGAGAGTGCTGGGAATAGGCCGAGCTGGACCGTGCCGGGTGGCCGGGACGGTGGTCGTTGGGCTGAGGGTGGTCGGCACGGTTGGCGAGCGGGCCGGTTGCGACGGCGGCAGAGGCGGCTTCAAGCACAAGGGACTGAGTCTGGGACTTGCGGCCGTCTGCGGCCGAGGCCGAGACCGGGCTGCGAGGACAGGCGGGCTCAAAGGAGTCGGCCAAGGGTAGCGTGACGAAGCCGGCCATTGCCACGGCTGGCTGGGTCAAGAATGGCGGCGGCGATGTGGCAGGTGGTCAAAGGAGGCGTGGCGCCGACATAGCGTAGCGCCGCGAGGGAGGTGAAGTTGTTGCAGATCGCGAACGTACCGAGGATGAGCAGGGAGGGAAGAATGCTATGCCGTCGCAGGTATGGAGAACAGATGGTTGCTGAGTACGCTGACCTGGGGTCCGGCAGCTGGGAGACTTGGACGATATGCGGACGACCTAGATAGAGAGGGAGGGTTAGCCCAGACTGGGAAGGTGCCAAGGCTGCACGTCTTTCGACAGTGTAGGTCGAGCTGGAGCTCGCGGGTGTGGTGGCTGTGAGCGGGAGCGGGAGCCGCGTGGAGCAGCACAACGGGCAGGCTCTAATTTAGGAAACATGCAACGTTATGGGACTCAAGCAAGGCACACAAAGTAGCGTACCTGTACTGCGTCTGTAGTGGCGGCAGACTGGTCAGCTCACTAGCCAGCTCCATGTAACACATAGAAAAAGTCGTGTAATTGCACAGGCTGTGAGCCTCGCGTTCCTTTCAGTGTCAGGATGTCTGCCAATGCTCTCCTTCACACATCGTAACCTCCAGCAGCAGACTCGGCCAACACGGCTGCAGCTTCGGCCCCCACAAGCCCTGACATCATTACCGCCGGGGTGTGTGAGATGGGGTGGCACTGTTGCCTTGTTCGACTGGGGACCCCGTCGAAGTGCCGGTGCGAGCCGGGGTGCCGTGTTGAATGATGTAACTGGGCCGTGAAGTCCTATATTTTTATCATGGCCGACCCCGCGCTTCCAGCATCAGTCAGCATCACAATGTTACATCGATCCTCCAGGTCATCCACCACATGGCCCAGACAGGGAAGAGGACTTTTGTGCCACCCGCTCTACGTAAGCAGGTAAGATGACTAATGTTCCGTAGACTGCGCTTGGTACCTCTTTACTCCAAACGGTATCTGCTTGCTTGCTCGAGGCAAGATTTTCAAGGGTAACACATCGACTTGGCCCATTCAATAGAGTCTACGTACCTCGCCTACCTAATTTCATTATATGCGGAATTCTCCTTGCGTCAAAATCCATATAAACACACGGAGTAGCCCGAAAAGATCTACCAGTTATTCGAGGAGCTCTTGCCGTGATGCCGTATCCACCGGTAGTTTCGACCACCGACTATCCCATACTCTGCCATCCTTGATGACAGCCAAGAGATACTTCTGCGGCTCGGCCAAAATCCCCACGTCTTCCAGTGGGTTCTGCCCAAGCACAAGCAGGTCTGCAGCATAGCCCTCTCGGATTTGTCCCAATGTCCCTTCTTGTCCGATCATCTCGGCCGCATTGACAGTGGCGGCTCGAAGGACGTCTAGGGAGCTCAAGACACGCTTACGGATGGCGAACTCGCGGCTCTGCTCTGTCCATAAAGGTCCGAGAAGATCCGACCCGAAGCACATCCGCACCCCGGCCTCGTGGGCGAGTTGTATCGACCGAAGACCAGCCTCAAGCACTGCGCGGTTTTTGACTGCGTTCTCTGGAGGCAAGAACCCAGGGTACCGCTCCTGATCTGCCATGGTATCGTACGTCACAAGAGTCGGGGTAAGCCAGACTCCTTTCAAAGCCATGTACCGAGCAGTGTCCGCGTCAATGAGATTGCCATGCTCGATTCCGCGGACTCCATTCTCGACGGCATGCCGAACCGCGGCGGGCGTGTATGCATGCGCTGTAACATATGTTCCGTAGCTACGAGCTACTTCGCAGATGGCCTGGACTTCTGACGCCGTGAATTGAGTATTGGCTAGCTTGTCTGTAGGCGATGCCACCCCGCCAGAAGCCATGATCTTGATAAAGTCGGCTCCCTTACGGAGCTGCTCGCGTGCCGCTCGAATGCAATCAGGCACGCCGTCACAGACAACCGAGAGGCCCTCATGTGTCCCACTACAGCACGAGCCCGAAGAGTGATTGTGTGATCCCCGTGTATCACCGTGGCCGCCGGTCTGGGACAGTGCTTGATTCGAGATGAAGAGCCGCGGGCCAGGGAAGACGCCATCGGTGATAGCCTCCTTGAGAGCTAGAGTGGCGCCGCCCGTATCGCGAAGTGTTGTGAAGCCTCGTCTTAAGGCCTGTTCGCACATGTAGGGTTGCCGAAGTAGTGACTCTGCGGCTTCACGTGGCATCGCACTGCCGAGGTCGCCAGCGCCAATACCAGGGACGGAGCTCAGATGCACATGACAGTCAATCAGGCCTGGACAAATGTACCTGCCACCTATATCGAGGATTACCGTCTCCTCGCCGGGCAAGCTCCGCAATCCGGCATGGCCTTGCACAGTGGAAATCGATGTGATGATACCATGCTGGAGTGTGATGGTCCGTCCAGCGCAGACGGTGCCCCGAACCGGATCAACAAGCTGGGCGTTGGTCAGGACGTACCGCTTTCGAGGAGGCAGCTCCCACGGCTTGAAGCTAGGGTCAACCTCCTCGTCTCGCGTGCGGGTGGATGTTGTTTTCGCAGATGATATGGGGTTGAGGCCAGGACAAATCCGAGTCATTGCCACAGGAATCGGCCGTGCGCGCAGCAACGGAAAAATACCCGGTGCACCTGCCTTGTAATTCGAGGAAACTGTGGTCGGTTGTCCAGATGTACTGGCTGAAAGGTTCTAGTTGTATACCAAGCCTGGAGCGTGAGTTTGCCAGTGGGACTTTTGGCTTGAAGTTTTGGACTTGCAAGATCACCCACCTCGCTCGCGAGAAGACCCACCCCACCTTCGGGTTCTTTGGAGTCCAGTGTTGTCAGGGCCACCGGTGCTTGCGCAGGGACTACATTACAATTTTCACTTTGTGATATCGCCTGAGATGTTGCACAATCAACATCAATCTTCATGCGTCCAGCACTGAAAGCCCATGACAAAATGCATGCTGAATCAAAATGGGTATCTGAATTCCAACGCCTAGCAAATGCACCTCAAGACAGTGGAACGTTTCCTGCCTACCGCCGCAAACCCTCCCTGCGGCATTTCCCCCTTAGGCTAAGGTCGATTGAATCCTTGCTTGGCCTGAAACGCAGAACTGTTAGCACTTATAGACACCCGTTGGAGGGTCAAGCCCGGCGTTTGTCACGTACCTTCATCTGCTCGATCCGAGCCTTGAGCTGGCTTGTCACCTCCGCGGCACGCTTCCAACTCTCGACGCCATTGCCATTGCCATTGCCATTAGCCCCACCGCCGCCAGTTGTAGTGCGAGATGGAGGTCTGTCGTCGTCCAGAGATGCAATTTGCCTCGAGCTGCGAGCTGGGCTTCCTCGGCCGCTCGACCCGCTACCATATCGCAGATCCGGGCTTAGGGCTTTACTGCGGCGGTAGCTGTGCGCAACATCTCCAACCTCCTTCTCTTCAGACATGGTGCTTGTGTAGCTAGTGCGGCTAACACCAGAACCACCATGATTGCTGTTGTCTCGATAAATAGCAATTTCCTCTGGAGTTGGGCTTGCGATTCCTGGACTGGCCATACCGCTCGAAATGCCAAGACCCTCGGCCTTACTGAGAGCACGTTTGAGGCGTTCCAGTTCTCTTCGTAGTCTCTCGTTGACTTGCTCCGCCGCTTCCGCATCGCTTCTCGCCCGCACCAGCTGTGTCTCCTTGGCCTTGATGCTTAAGATGTCCCGAGTATGATCTTCGATGAGCGACGCGTTCTGGTTTTTGAGCTCCTGAATTTCAGAATTCAATCTGCTCTTGTCCTGACGCAGTTCTTCAAGTTGTGCCAGAAGACGATCTTGAGCAGCCCCTCGCAGTTCTTCCAACTCACTACGCTCCATAGCATTTAACCCGCTTACAGTAGGAGGTGAGGGCTCCGAAATAGGTGCTACAGCTGGGGACACAGGCTTTGCTAATGAACGACCAGCAAGCCCGCCCCGGCCGAGACCAAGGCGAGGCTTCGGCGGTGGCGACGCAACGAAGGGCTCATCGTCCTCGACTGGTGCTCGACGGGGAGAGGCACTGCCTGGGGCTGCGATGCGACGTTGCGGCGCTTTCAGGCTAGACCCGCCGGCTGACTTGGGCGCACCAGGTTTGGTACTAATGCCCGGTCGAGCAACTGGCTGAGAAGCCGCGGGCTCAGGCTCAGCCGCAAGTGGCGCTGTCCGCGCTACCGGCTTCTTGACTCCTGCCGGGGCGGTTTTTTTCACTCCACCACCAATTTTCTTTGGTCCTACTGCGGGAGGTGCTCGGGCAGCAGGTGGCGGGGGAGCCTTTGGTTTCTCCTTTGCCTTCACCTCTGCCTTGTCGTAATATTCCTTGACCTTGTTTTTGCGAATTTCGTCCAGGCCTTCCATGTGAGGATTCATGGCGCGCTCGCCTATGATTTTCATGATGGTTCCGAGAACCTCAGCACCGCCGGATCGTAGACTTTCACTAGATTCTGACAGCAACTTCTTGCCAGCTTCCACAATCGTAATAATCTCCTGTTTGCTGGGAACATCTCGCGTGGTTCGCAAGCATCGGACGAGGAACTTCATGGTGCTCTCCTTGACTTGAGGGTTCTTGTGGACGAGGAATGCACCGATATCCTCGAGACAATCCGACAGATTTGTGGCGAGGAAGACTTGGTCGAGCGCTGCACTTAGCGCGTCTGACACGGACGCCTTCTTCTCCTTCAAGCGTTCCATGATTGGCGACATGACAGTTCCACGGTATTTTCCGTAGGCCTTGCGCAGGCCTTGTGCGAGGACTTCGATACACTGTGCTGCTTGTGTTACAACAGCAATGTTGGCATCCTTCATGCACTTAGCGAGGCCACGGTTGATCTCGCCGAAATCGGCGTCCTTGATCCGAGGTACATTGAGCAAGGCATAGAGTCCCTCCAGGGCTTCTTTCCTGTCTTTCCACTTGGACGAGGCCAGGTTATCGTGGAAACTGGAGGAGACTTTGGACAGGACATCTTGAGGTTCTGCAAGGTCGAACACGTCCACCTCTACAGGCTCCTCTGTATCCTCCTGATCGTCGTAACCTTCCTCCTCGCCTCCGCCGACTGGTGCCCGCGCCATAGCTTCTTTTTGAGACCGGAGGAGCCGTTCTTGTTTTGGTGGTGGTTCTGCCTTGATCTTATCGAACTGGGCCTCCAAGTCTGTTTGTTGTGTAGGTTTTAGATCACCCCAGAACATGGGCTTCATGGCTTCACGCAGCCACCGGTAAAACTCGACTGCCAAGTTGGTGGCTTCGGCACGCACATTTTTGTCCGCGTGGCCAAAAGCCTTGGGGAGGATCTTGAGCACGGGCTTCGGATCACAGAGCTTGCAACCGTAGCTATGGAATATGGTGGTCAGTGCTGCGAGGGCTGCCGCGACAACCTTGGGCTGTTTAGCCGATACAGCTGTGAGGATATCCTCGATGACGGGCGCCGAAGTATCCACCTCAACGAGAAGTAGAAGTGCCTCGATGGAGGAGGCTTTGGTGGTCGCTCTCGTGGAGACAAGGCCCTTTTCGACTAGTGGTGCAATGACTTGATTTCTAGAACGCGTGGTGTTCTCCTTTCCGCCAAATTTGAGAAATGCGCAATAGGCGGCGATGCCGTCGGATTGGGCGGCAACATTGGAGTCGGCCACGGCACCTTTCCACAGACCCGGATCTTGGTTGAAAGGCCGGAAAGCCGGATCGTACTCGTCGGGGGTAATCTCGAATTGTTTCGCAGCCTCCTCGTACGCGCTCTTACGAACCTTCCACACCTAAAGCCAAGAGCTCGAGTTAGCTAAAAAAAAATAAGGCGCGACCCCCACAGGGCTACAGGAGAAAATACCTTGTGCGTCCACCGCTCTGTGAGCGGCAATGAGCTGTAGTCTGGCTCCGCGTCGGCCATGTCTGTGGTAGCACCGTCGAGCTGTGCGTAGGGCTGCGCAATGGGGGCGGAATTTCCTGTGTCTTGGCGAGCTCGAAGTGCGGTTGACTCAGTGTCGTTGAGCGGTGAGGTGAAGGCACGGGAGCGTCGGGATGTGCGTCTTGGGCTACAATACGTGAATAGTCTAGCAGTCAACTTCATCGTCAGTCTTGTCCAGAAGAGCCTATGCTTCAGTCGGTCGCGCATGATGGGCGCACATCGCGACCGTTTGGCTGTAGTGTCTTGGGTTTATGCATCGCAGTAGCAGACGAAAATTGGTGCGGTGAGCAGTGAAGTCTGCTGCGGGTGATGGCTGGGCAAACCGAGCCTCGACTGCTGCCACAGCGCCAGAGCATGAGCGCGCGGGGCGAATACGACGGTGCGACTCGGCAGGCGCGACCTGCAGTCGCGATGGACCTCAGGAGGTAATGGACTGACAAGCTCTGACCCCGTCGGTTGTTTTCTGGTTTCATTGCGATGGGACAGCGAACATGAGGAAACTCATACCTGAGACTGTGGTGTGGCAATGTGTTTGGCAGCAAATGGCGCAGGCGTCGTGAAGGTGAGCGGCTTTGCTTTGAGATGCGACAGTTCACAGTCAAAAGACTACAAGTGGGTAAAAGTGAGGTATGTTTCCCCGAAGACTGTTTAGATTGAGGAGGGCAGGCAGCTGTGGTTGGCACGACCCTGAACGGGGACGCACGCGGCCCAATGGTGGCATGTGCTGTTAGTGGATACGCGCGATTGTACCCCAGTAGGCCTGGAGCCCGACCTTCAGCAATGTACCCTGTAGGAGCTTCCTTAACTGTCAATGTTTTCAGGGTCAACGGTTGGCAGGGTTGGGCATATGCAGGCGGAGCGACGTCCCATGGGACGGCATTTGATTGTTTATTGGATCAAGGGTCGGGGGGCAACCGGGGTCCGGGCACATATTGCAGCAACTGCATCATGGTCAACTTCACCATTTTGACGGCCTTGTAAGCTCGCTGAGTCGAAAAGACCCCCAGACTAGATCTGGTGATGCTGAGCACTCCAATCTAGTCTACTTGAGGTAGACGCGCCGCCACTTGGGCAGGCATAGGTATATCGTGCTCACCATGTTACATTCAGTCGCATCAATTGCCTCAGTCTCATGTTGCATCATGGCTCCGAAGTCGTAGTCCAGTATGGCAGATCCCCACCGATCCCAGATTCGACCCTGGCCACGACAACAGCCTTCAGAGTGGCGCGGCCCTGCCTCGTCAGGACAGATTACTGTCTCGGATCTGGACGGTCTTCTAGGTACATCACGGTAGTCGGAGTCCTCTTTGTGTACATGAGTTTTTCAAAGTGGCATTCTGTCCCATGCCTCCAGGTCTGACCTCTTCCCGACTGTCAACCCATCTCCCGACGCATGCTTTCCAACGCACACACAATGTTTTCATTCATGCTTGCGCATGTCGCGTCGATTGCAGGTACACAACTACTCCCACCAACCTGCACAGCTCCTTCGGACCTCCCCGTTCTCACAAATGCTCCCGATGTAAGCTCTCCGGCTGCCTCTGAACTCTAGCCATGGACTATGTGGATGACCGACGCCCTCGTCTCTGCCAGGGACGCGTGTGGCTTGACCCTAAACCGCCCTCCCGCCGAGAAGTTGCTCAAACCTTTGTCGACGATCTCGAGAGCGTTACGAGGAATGTATAGGTATTACACATGTTAACTAAACCTACATCTACACGCACCACGGGTTTCATCCTATACCTACACATGCCTGCGTCATTAGACGCTTGGAGACTCACCTATGAGAACGGCGACCTGAAGGACGAAGGCTATCTACTCAACACCGGGCGCAAGTAGTACGCCCTGGGCTCCTCCAAAGACGTGTATGCTTATGTCTCATTTTTAAGATATTCGATTTCCACGACCACAGCAGCGACAACAATTCACTGAAGAGGAGTCAAAGCGAGACATAGCAAAATATATATGCTCTGTTCTTACTACGCTCCGGAAAGAGTATTGAATTGCTCCAAGGCCCTGTACGGACGAGGAAACGATTCATTAGGCGGAGCAAACTTCGAATGTGTATAGAGACACTGCGCAAGAAGGGGAATCACCGTCATCCGCGAGATTGAAGCGCGTGGACACTGTCCCCACCAAAAGATAATTTTTGAATCTTACACATCCAGAAAGTGTGCCAACCGTCAAAGGAATCTGGCAGGAATTTCTGCAGTGGTTCCAGACAACGGACCTGATCATATCCAGCAGTATTACAGTGCAAATTAGCAATACGGATAGTCAGGTCCTGTCCAGCTGACCCAGAAAGGCTGTCAAGTGATCACTCCGAGGATTTGTGGACGCATGTGACGATGAAAAACGACCGCACGCCCATCTTGCCTGCGTCCTCGGTACAGCTCCTCAGCGAGACCAAAATCTACAACTTTACTTGGTTGCTTCACAGGCCTGGAGCGGCGCGCAAGGACCTTTAGTAAACTATAAGAAATGTTTTGAGTCTGTATATCTCTTTGCCAGCCGGGTGCCGTCGCAGGATCTAGACAGAAACATCAAGAGCACTAGCACGTGACGTCAGACATGCCAATGCCCGGTCAGGAGGAACTACGGATCGAAAGCCGCTCTTACCCTTGGTAGCAAGGGGTTGAACTATACTGACACTGCTGGTGACAAGGCCTTTCAACTTGTCATCAACTAATGCGTCTCTCGGTCGAAAGTAGTCTTGAGTTTACTAATGACGGAACGCCGCACCCCCTACGACGGCGGGCTTCGAAGTAGGCCACCCGGTAGGATCTGGAGCAACGATACTACCTCTACTCATGACGTGGTCTGCCTGCCCATGACACCAGGTGCATATCGAAGTGACCATAGCAGGAGACTACATTGGTGGCAAACGAGCGTGGATTGATGGAGAATTTGCTGGGAGATTCGAGGTGTTTATCTGTGGAGGCCGAAACACAATGTTTTCGTGGACCCAGACGACTTTCGTTGTGCTTCTGAATACTGTTGACGTCGGCATCGACTCGATCAGGGTCGAGGAGGACGTTTGTCTTCCAAGCTTGTGAGACTTGCAGTGAACACCGGGTACGACTATGAGACCAGATCGAATTATAATCGCTCTTTTAAAATTGTACGTAGAGGTTCTGTTTTCTGTTCTATGATAGGTTTGCGTTGACCGCAAGTCTTTGTTGGTGAACGTGACGCCATCACGTTGCGATGCGATCCCCGGAGCCAGGGTAGTGGGACAACCACGTGCGCGCCATCCGAAAGAAGACGAAAAAGTCACCACAACGAGCCACGCTGGATGGCCAAGAGCGCAACGCCGTTTCGGTCGAGGGACCCTGCTCAAGCGCCCTCCAACGTTGATGTCAGGACCCCATGTAAAGTTGCAGGTGGTAAGCAGGCAAGCGACAAACCCGAGTGCCAAGCACGGCTCCACTAGGCCCTCATGCTGCTGTCCAACCCCTCGCCCAGCAGACCACCACAACTGGTGGACCACAACCTTGGAAGTTGGGCTGGCCCAGCCAGCGGCGCTGGCTTTGACATGTTCCAGTCTAGGTACCTCCACCTCGATTAACCCTCTTCTCCATCAACAACCACCACTGCTCCCGCCACAATCACAACCGCCGCTCGCTCCCGCTGCTGTGCTCGTAACCGCCCAGGTCTTCAGCCGTCCCCTCCTCGCATGTCGGACGCTGCCGTCACTTAATCCTGCAAGGGCCGCTGGCGCCCCCTCCACTCCGCCGCCATGTTTTGGCGTTTTGGCGGCTACGCCAACATCTCCACCATTGACACTATTCTCGACAAGCCCGACTTTCGTCTCGAAGACCTTCTCGACGAGAGCGATCTCGTTCAGGAGCTCAAACAGCACAACACAAAGCTTATCGAGTACCTCCGCGAGGACCACGTCCTCGCCCGCCTCCTCGACTATGTCATCGCTCCCAAGCTCGAGCCTGCCCTCGCCGAGCCCGCCGACCCCACCTCTACGACCGCTTCGGCCGACAACGACGAGAAGCCTCCAGCCGAGATTCTCGAAAAGAAGCACAAGGGCATAGGTCTCTCGTTCCCTAGGCCACGGGCCTCGTCTCGCGCCTCGGCCTCCACCACCAACGACGAGACAGACGAGGATGAGGCTGAGAAGAAACGCAACCGCTATGCCTTTGTGGCTGCCGAGGTCCTCTCCTCGGACAATTGGTCTATCTACGAGGCTTTAATGGAGAGCCAGGCTCTTCTACGTGCCTTTTGGAGCTTTCTTGAGCGCCCAGCACCTCTTGACCCTCTCCAGGCAAGCTACTTCACAAAGGTCAACGAGTCGCTCTTTGACAAAAAGACGGATGAAATGCTCGACTTACTCAAATCCATCGAAACTGCTGTTCCTAATATGCTCCGTCACGTGGACTGCCCCATGGTCATGGATCTGCTCCTGAAGATTATCAGCTTGGAGCGTACCGAAAGCGGCCAAGGCATAGTTGAGGTTTGTCCCGTCAATAGCGTAGTCATTCCTCTACATAGCTCCGCTAATCACACACTGACGAATGAGTTTTCAAACAGTGGCTCTACACTAAGGACGTCATGCCGACTCTACTGTCGTTCCTTGGTCCCGAGCACAGCTGGGCTACCCAAACGTCAGCCGGTGATTTTATCAAAGCCATCATCACGGTGTCTGCAAATGCATCCCAGAACGAGCAGGCCTGTATCGGGCCCAACGAACTTACCCGTCAACTCGTGTCCACAACATGCGTGAATCAGTTGATTGGCTGCATGCTCGGTGGTGGCAACCCGTTGACCGTAGGAGTAGGCATCGTGATCGAAGTGATCCGAAAGAACAATTCCGATTACGACCCGGATGTCGGACAAGACAACAATGCGCAGCCATCCAGCCGCGACCCAATCTACCTTGGTACTCTCCTACGACTATTTGCTGACCGGGTACCCGACTTCATGAGCCTTATCCTAAAGGCTCCAGCACAAACACGACACCTGAAGTCGACCTTTGGTGACAAAATCGAACCCCTTGGCTTTGACCGCTTTAAGACATGTGAGCTCATGGCTGAGCTTCTGCATTGCAGCAACATGGCCTTGCTCAACGAAGTCGGCTCAGAACAAATGATCAATTCTCGCGATTTGGAACGCCGAAGACTCCGGGCAGAGGGCCACCTGGGTCCCAGCCGTGGTGAAGATGCCCCACCTGCAGAAGATCTAACCATGCGGACAAGGCATCCATCACCCGAGGATAGCCGGCGACTTGAGGTCACCAACGCTTCAGACGATGATGGATTCGAAGAGGTGGCGCCTTCAGGTGACATGACTGAAGATACTTCAAATGAATTTGTCAAAGCTGAAGCCGAGGTCCCAGCTGGCCAAGCGGACACCTTCGTCTACAAAGATCACGATAATTTTGTCGACCAACCTCTCGGCTCCCCAAAATTGTCGCTCCAGGATCCGAAGAAAGTCATCCCGCAACAATTTGAGAACCCAGAGCTTGTCGTTGCACCTCTATCGCCAAAGAAAGTCAGCACCGAGCCCAATACTCAAGCTCCTGAAAACGCGCCAAAACAAGCAGATGGCGATACACTGGCAGCTTCCATCACTCCGAACACTGAGACGCAGGAAAGGAACATTCAGGACGTCGTGTCTGCCGTCAACTCGGAAGTTGACGCTACTGCTTCAAGCGCGGTCAGAACACCACAACACTCACCGGGCCCTGACATCGCCGAAACACAGGGCGTCTCTGTTTCTCAGGATAAGCGGTCCGCGCTTGCCGTTGAAGATGTAGATCACGTCGATGATGTCAAGTCGGTGGATATATCGACGCTGGTGGGCAGTGATGAGTCCGTCTCCATCAGGAAACAAAGCCTAGAAGGCGCACAGGACGCTAAAGCACCTGATCAGGCTGCTGGCACACGGCAAACAGTAGACCCAGTGGTTGGAGACTACTTAAAGATGCAGTTCGTTGAGCACCGTGTTGTGCCCACCATTCTAGTAAGCGACCTACTCATAACTTGTTGGGTCCTGGTTGCCACTTGCTGATGTTTACAGTCCTTTTTCTTCTCGTACCCATGGAATAACTTTCTCCACAATGTCGTATACGATATTGTGCAGCAGGTCTTCAATGGACCAATGGACCGGGGCTACAACCCGAGTTTGGCGATCTCTCTTTTCGAAGCTGCAAATATCACGAATGCCATCATCAATGGCCAAGCCGCGAGCGAAAAGTCGCAAACCGAAGCAAAAACCCGCATGGGCTACATGGGTCATCTCACCCTGATTGCCGAAGAGGTGGTCAAGTTCACGGAAAGGAACCCTCCCGAGCTTTTGTCCGAGCTTATTGTCGACCGCGTCATGAGCCCAGAGTGGATCAACTATGTTGAGGGTGCTCTGGCCGAGACCCGAGAAAGGGACAATGCTATTTTGGGTGGCGTTAGGCCCGAGGTGGCTATGAGCAACCGAGCTGCAATGGCTGGTAATGGGCTTGGAAGCATGGGACTGTCCAGCTTAGGTCTTGCCGGGTCGCAGGGGGGTTCGACTGCACTTGCTGAAGCTGGCCTGGGAGGATCTGGAGGTGGTGCTGAGCAAGACGCAGGGAGTGGCAGTAGCCTAGGTCCCTTCAGCATTAGTTCCGGGCTGCTCAACGGATCAGGCTTCGGCAGTTCCAGTGACGAGGAAGACGAGGAAGAGCAGGATAACGACGAAGACGTCAACAGTGAGGTAAGTATCGTAACGACCACATGACAACCTGGGTGAAACTCATAGCTGATGGTGGGAATATTCAGTTTCGTGCCTACACGGATCCTCAAAATTCGACAGACGCCTCAATGAGACCTCCATCCGTTCTTCCACCGCCTCCACCTCCGCCCCCTTTGAACATACCGCCTTCTCGTGCCCGACTGCAGCTCGCTGCTCGCCTAGCAATGCATCAAAAGACCGCGGCAGCCTCTTCGGCGCAATCTGCAGAGATTGAGGACTTCAAGGAGGGCGAAGAGGACTCTCTTGCAAAGGATGCAATTACTGAAGATGCTGAACCACGAGACCCATTCGGAGACGATGCAGCAGAGGACGATGACGATAGTGACGATGGCCTTGGTGCTGGGGATAACGAAGCATGGAATTCAGCCGCGCGTGGCAGCTGGTGGCGAGGTGCCTTAGGTCGAGGCAGTGGGGAGAAGTTTGGGGATGGAAGAGACGACTCTGACTCCGACAAGGAGCGAGCCGGAGCTGGTGATGCAGACGAGGATGATGAAGAGTTTGGCGATTTCGCCATGCCCGAGATTGACAAGGAAAGCGAGACAGGGGTCATTGTCAAGCCACTTCCCGTCCACCCACCATCACAAGGGGCCAAAGGTTCTTCTGCATTCACTAGCCTTTGGCCCTTTGGTTCCAAAGAAAAAGACAAGCAAAGGGCTAAGGAAGGTGAAGAGAGTAGCCCACCAGACGGTGCGACAGAGATGACGGGAGACGACGGAGAGAGAATCAAGAGTACACATGAGGCAAAGCGGAGAACGAGTATCGAGGATCCTGACGACGAGGAAGTTGTGGTCTAGACTGCTATGTCTGTTACGGTTGGCTCACCGCACCCAAACGTGTCTATGCGTTCGCGCAGGTTGTCTTTCTGATAGCTAACCTGGTGAGAGGGAAGGCCTTGACTGAAATGAATTTGTGAAGACTTTGCGCACGGAGTACCAATAGTGCATGGGGCTCGCCTGAGTTTGTTTTACGAGATTTGTTGGGGTCAGCACGAGCTTCTTACCTGCGAATGCCGTGGTGGATTGTATGATAGCCAGATGTATCAAGGGACTGATGGAGTTTTGTTGCGAGTGAGTCTAGTTCACGCCTGTGGCAGTGCATACAACCCATTTGGGTTTGATCCTCTCTGAATCGCGATCTATGCGTGCTAGTTCACGTGTCACTGGGTAGTGAATAATTCAACATGGATGAGCAATCATTTGTAATTGCAAGTCATGGAATTTAACTTGATGGGTATCTGGTTACGCTTGTTTACTGAGCGATCTTGACGACGGCCTTGCCGAAGTTCTCGCCCTTGAAAATACCGGCGAGACCCTCAGCGGCCTTGTCGATGCCGTCAGTGACATGCATTTTGGGCTTGAAGGAACCGTCCGCGATCCAAGCCTGAACGGTCTCTTGGTGCTCCTTGTAGTAGGCTGGGCCGAATTCGGGCTGGCCAACAATGAAACCCTGCATGGTGATGAGCTTGACAGTGAGGAGAAAGAGGTTCTTGATGCCATAGCGCTCCTCAGGTGCGGAGTTGTAACCTGAGATCATGCCGCAGACGGGGATGCGTCCGCCGCTGTTCATCGAGGTGAGGGCGGCTTCGAGGTGCTCGCCGCCGACATTCTCGAAGTAGATGTCGATGCCCTTTTCGCCAGCAAGGCGGGGCAACGCGACTGTGGGGGACTCCTTCTTGTAGTTGAAGCCGGCGTCGAACCCGAGTTCGTTAATGATGAAATCGAGCTTCTCGTCAGAGCCGACGGAGCCGATGACGCGGAGGCCAAGATGCTTGGCGAGCTGGCCGACGACCTGGCCGACGGCACCAGCAGCGGAGCTGACAAAGACAGTCTCACCGGCCTTGGGCTTGCCGATGCGGTGGAGGGCCGAGTACGCTGTGAGGCCGGGCATGCCGAGAGGTCCGGTGAACAAGGCGAGGTCGAGGTTATGGGGGTTGTGGATGGGGCGGACGCCAGCGAGGGCGTCAGCACTAATGGTGGCGTACTGGGCAATGGGGAGGTAGGCAACGACAATGTCGCCCTCGCTGAAGTTGTCCGCGCCGGAGCGCAGGACACGGGCGACAGTGCCGTTTACTATGGGGGCGTCAATGTCGAAGGCAGGCGTGTATGACTTTGTGCCAGCCTCGCGCATCTTGCCGCGCAAATAAGGATCGAAGCTGGCGTAGAGAATCTCAACAAGTAGGCCGCCGGCAGGCTGGGCCGTGTCGAGATCAATGGGGCGGTCCTCGACGACCAGGTGCTCGCCAGGCACGGGGTAGCCCTCGGGCACCTTCTTGAATACGAGAGTCTTGTTGGCAACCATATTTAACCTTGGGCTGGAGTGGTGGTGGAAGTGGTGGTGGAAAGAGGTTTATTGCTGAGAAGAGCGAATTAGGAATTAAATGTCATGGACAGCAACTATAGCAAAACTAGCCTATATATACCACCAGCTACCTTGAGAGCCCTTGTTCTTGAGACGCCACTAGAACTGTTTGCCGCCCGCCGCCAGTGACCAACCGAGGCCGAAGAGGCGGACAGCGACATGGCCGCATCGCGACACGAACGGCGACCCCGCTGGACATGGCTTATGAGGGGCATATGCGGAGACGAAAGAAGACTGAAGAAAAGATCGAAGCTCGAGTCCCCGCCACTAGTCAGAGCAGCGCAGGTAGAGAGAGTCCTCACTCATTGCCCTCCTGCAAACTCTGGCTGGAAGACCTGGAGAGCCAGTCAGATATCGTCGCAGTGACGTAAAGTGCACCGCGGCCCCCGCGACTTCGTCGGCCATGCCCGAGCGCACGTGCATGCGCGGGGCTTTCTCGAAGCGGCGAAACGCCGGCAGGACGCTTGACTCAAAACAGCATTATGTCGCCTGTTGACGGCACGGGCCTCTCTTAGAAATCAAGTTCTGCTTATGAAATCATAACGCATTGGTTTGCTCCCACTAGTGAGATGGCGCGTGATCCTTCTTTAGCTAGTGATACATTTCGCTGTTCCTGGGCAGGTGGGTGCCAAAAAGGGGCCACCCTACGTTAAAGAGCACGCTATATGAGATAAAATAGCACTCCGTGAAACTACAGTTGAAAGTTGAGAAGCGCTTACGCAGTCAGCTATCAATAGCTACGTCGATTCAATGTCACAGAGGTGTCGCGACGTGCTTCATACAAACGGAAAAATCACAAGCTACTAGAATATACTGATTTTTACTGTCTTCCTAGTGAATTAAGCGTGCAGTGGTGTTGTGAGGTATGGGGTGGTGGTGGCCCTTTTTTTGGCACCCACCTGCTGGGCTCAATCATAGTCGGGTATGGCCATAATGGCGGGTGCTCATTAACTTCCCAATCCCACCACATAGACTCGGCCAGGCCGAAGTCATACAGAGGTCTTTAAAATGAAGAAATCAGCCCCCCAATCCCACTCTAGGCTTCCAACTGGTTGCTGGTCTCTCTCCGTTGTCCTTTTGCATGTGTTATCGACCTCCATTTTTATATCCCTCTCAATCCTAATGATCGGTTTACCCACTAGCGTAATCTGCCTTGAAAAGGTGTCAGTAATAGGGAAGTTTCTAAGTTAATAGCTCTTAAAATAAGAGAGTTATAGAGGTATCAAAAAGCATGCTTAATGCGGCGACAAGCAAGTGATTCACTTGCTTATTCGATTCACTCGCTTATGGATTACGTTAGGCTATGTGCTATTTGCTAGATAGAACGAACGCGTTAGATACAGTTGGAAATCGTAGCATTAAAGTGCGCTAATTTCGCAAGTATAATAACATGATATATATTGTACGATAATATCGACGGCGCGTGTGTGATTACGTATCGGAAGCAAGGCCCCGGAGGTTAAGACAGCCAGATAAGTAATACTCCTCTCTGCTTTGAGAGCAAATAGTATTACTGCCTGTAATACAAACAATTATAATGAATTGTGCTCGAACACATACCATGTAGCATACAGAAAAGCGTAGTTCTCGCGACTAGTGATCAAGGGTTATATACTACAATATGAACCAGGAAAGCGTTTAATTCGCTAATGTGTAACTTAGTAGGAGAAACACTCACATTACATAATATGCTTCTTAATGCAAATAGCAGAACTGTACTAAATAAATATGAGACTAAAGAAACAAAGGAAAAGAGCAGCAATGAAGAACGGAGCGAATAAGTATATAACAAGATTTTAAGCTGCTGAAGACACACCACTCACAATGAGTTATCGAATCATTGCCCGTTCCATCCCTCAATGATCCGGTCCTGCTATATTGTACCTGTAGTTGGCAGGTCGAAACAAGAAGCTCGCTTCGCAGTAGAGATGCTTGTGCTTTCGAAGGAGCTCTATGGTTCCAAATAGGCTGCCTGGGTAAAGAAGAACAACCGGATCTGTTGGGTTTTCCCTTACTAATTAGGGAACCTGCACATTTCTTCTTAGCACTATGTGTTAGCATTACTGAATACGGAAACAAATTTTCCGTCACGTTTTCTCTGGCTTAGATCCGAGAACATCAAGTAGTCAAAATGTTTGAGAAACATTGGTAGTTAGACTAAAACTAAAAACACAACTTATTCTGGTGTGAATGTGATAATTAGGAATCGTAATTCCGGGATTTGATTTTTATGGGCCGCTCATTAGGATTCTATTTTGCAAGTGTTTCATGTACTCTTTATATAGTTAATCTACTTTCAGAATGAAAGTATTAGTACGCTCTTGTTAGTGTACACGAAACGAACGTTTATAGAAACCCTACGAAGAATAGTCTTATACTCAAAATCTGGTGGAGACCTGGAGCTAACGAGCTTTAATTTATTATTGTTATTAGTACGCTATACCTAGTCTAAGGTTAAGTGAATCTACGTGTTAATCGTGTAGTAAAAACCGTGCCTTAAGGGCTAGACTGAAACTATACACGCTGCGTTCGAGCTGCGCCCTATTAGCGTCTCCGTTGAGATTTCGTCGCGTCAAAAGCCAGTCCTCACCGACCAACCTTGCCAAAGAGAGAGAGAGAGAGAGAGAGAGCTAGGGGGTGAACCGGGCGAGCGCAGCGTAGTCGCTACGCTTCGTTACGTGTCTTGCCGGCCAGCGCTAAGTATCGTGAATGCCGCAGGATATGTAAGTCGTTCGTAGTAACCGGGGTAACTACGGTACGCTACCATCGAATTCACCTTCAGGTTATCTGCGACTTCGACTGCAGGCCGACTAGCGATTCCTTCCTTCTATATACATCACCCACATCGGTAAGCAGCCCTTCGTCGTCGTCGCCGTCGTCGTCGCCGTCGGTGCGGGTACGCGTCGGCATCGGAGCGAGGTCAACGGCTAACAGCGACAGCAGTAACAACAATAACAACAATAACAACAATAACAACAATAACAACAATAACAACAATAACAACAATAACAACAATAACAACAATAACAACAATAACAACAATAACAACAATAACAACAATAACAACAACAACTACGAGTGAGTCGGGTCCGTTTCACCTGTTGGTTTCGTGCTGACCTTCGCACTTCGAGATATAAATTACCACCTTAGCTATAGTTAGTATACTAAAATAAAATAGTTACAGAATACAGGGTTTTTACGATTAAATAAGTAAAGTATTTAAAGGCTTAATTAACGTAATCCATAAGCAAGCGGGCCACTTCCTTATCGCCGCATTAAGCCTGTAATTTGACCCCCAGTGAACTCTTTCATTTTAAGAGCTATTAACTTCAAAACGTCTCTATTCCTAAACGATAAGAATAGTATACCTATAAACAGAGTATTATACTATACTAGCAGCTCCTTACTACGAAACTAGTAACTTTAGTAATTAAGGAGCTATATTTCCTACTTCTTCTACCGCGCTATAAGTATATATTATTAATGTAGGTCTCATACTAGACTAGTATTTTATTCTTATTGTTTAAGAATAGTGAAGTTTTGAAGTTAATTAGTCTTAAATTAAGAGAGTTACAGGGGTGTGGAAAAGTATGCTTAATGCGGCGATAAGGAAGTGGCCTTCTTGCTTGGGTGGCCCGCTTGCTTGTGGATTACGTTAGACGTAGTAGTAAAATTAGGAGTAGAAATGACTTAGAGTAGTAATCGTACGAGGAGGCTAGAATACGTACCTACCGTCATGGTATCTACGGCGAGGCTAGTTATAATATCCGTACGTATTAGAAGGTTATATCTATATCTAAAGAAGAGGATTATAAATAGCTTTGATTCATTTAAGTCGTTATGGTTATTACTTTTATATGTCATTATACACTATTTAGCTGGCTTTTCTCAGTGCAAATCCTAATTTTACCAATTAGATAGCTATATCTTTCGCATTGCCAACCATGCGTTATATAAGAGTTACCTCCGCTACTAGTACCACCTATCTTTTACAAACACCTTATTATGAGTATGAACTATAACTCCCATTGTGCTCCCTCAGGTTCTATGAGGCTAACCCCTTGAACCTGTGGCCTCATGTAGAGAATATCAAGCCAAGAATAACGTAGTCCATGGGCAAGCGGGTCACCTTCTAGCAATTTCATTGAGGTTCACTTCTTTCTCCTTTTTCTTTACTTTTAATTATAGGATGATAATTAACTAAAGGTAATTTAGTTCTAGCGCTAAATGCGCTCTAATCCGACCTAAAATTAAGCGTACGAAAGGCTATATTACTCTAGAATATATCTCGTATAATACTCTAGTAACGATACTACCGCCGACCTATGAAACGCGATCTCCGACTATATAATTAAAAATTAACCTCGTACGAAGAGGATAGCGTCGTATAATATATAATGGACCTAGATTTGCGAGTATTTCCACCGCGACTCGGTAGTATTCGAGAAATAGTAGATCGACTCCTTACCGAACGCGACGCGCTACGCGTTAGAGCGAACTAGGCTATAACCTTTATACGACGACGACTTAAGCTCTAAACGCGTATAAATCGAATAATCGACTATTAGGGAGTTATCTACGAAGATCCCGATACGTATCGCGTGTAGTTTTCCCTCGTATAAAACGTAATCGCGAAATACGGAATCTACGATAATAATATCTATAACTTTAATAAAACTAGCTTCGTAATAGGTAAAATCT
Organism: Microdochium nivale; assembly: GCA_026745475.1. Taxonomy (NCBI): domain Eukaryota; kingdom Fungi; phylum Ascomycota; class Sordariomycetes; order Xylariales; family Microdochiaceae; genus Microdochium; species Microdochium nivale. The sequence continues at coordinate 1,848,067 of JANTFD010000006.1, read as the reverse complement.
CTACTAAAACTATCATTATAACCTCTAATCGACGCGGGAGGCCTAGAGCTATATAATAAGGTAATTAAGAATAGGTAATAGCTATCTAGTATATAAGGTTATTAGGTAATTTAATCCCGCCGTATATTAATTATCTACGTAGGTAAGGTCTACGGAGGTGCCTTGAAAAACAAACCGGTGCTAAGCAAATCAGCAAATGTCTATGCACGAGGAGCTCAGCCGGTATCAGCTAGCAGTGAGGATTACCACCGTCGGCTGCATGGTTATAAGGCAGAGGATCGCACGGTCTTAGATAACACCGCCGCAGATAATACTAAATGGGTATACGACGTTGTTAACGATGCCGACGACGTTAGCGGTGCCTTATCGCGCATATCGCTGGCGTACCGGCTTGGTGGTTGATTGTGACGATGGATAATTATTATATAGGTAATAATGCATACAAATATGAGCTAGACATTACAGCTAGCGACGACGAGGTGCGTAACAGGGGTTGCGGCTTAGCACCGGTTTGTTTTTCAAGGCACCTCCGTACCTCGACTCTTAGACCTCCGATAGTACCTTACCGCCCGACTAGGTAATCGCACTCTCTAAGAATAAGTAGACGTCGAACGAGCGAGGTCTAGAATAGGCGAAGTACTTCGACTTCTATATAAAGGGTCGTATAATAGGTACTTTCCGGCTCCTAATCCTCGACGGCTACGAGAGCTACTATTCGACCGATTTCGAGCTCTATTATAAGGGATAGAATATTATAACGCTTTATATACCTACTTACTCGTTATATAAGCTCTAGCCTCTTAATATTAAGTACTTTAAACCTCTAGAACGGGCGTATATTACGTATATCGTAAAGGAAGACTTCCTCCTAGTCTTTAATAAGGCGTATAATACTAGAATAACTAAGTTAAACGTCTAAGTAGGCTTTTAAGTAGCTAGCCTAGTACTATATAACCCGAATTATATAATCTTATAGCTAGATATAAAGCTTTATACGTTAATACCTACTAGGTCCTCTACTAGTGTACTACTACCCTAGGTCTCGAAGATACTAAATAGTCCGATTAAGGCTAAATCGTAAACGGAATATATTAAGAATCGTATCGTACGATATTAAGGTAGCTCTCCTTCGTTAATTATTATAAGCTTACGGTAGCTAAATAAAGGAATCTCGATAATAATATATAAGTAGATACTTATACGCTACGACCTAATCGAACTTCGAGATATAGATTACCGCCTTAGCTGCCGTCGTCGTACGAAAAGAAAACATTTATAGAAAGGAGGGTCCCTTATAATTAATTAGGTAAATAATTTAAAGGATTACGACGTAGTAGTTATAGGTAGAAACGAGTTAAAATAGTAGTCGTACGAGGAGGATAGAGACGCGCGCACGACGCTATAGATACTATAGCGAGCCCGGCTATAATACCCGTACGTACTAGAAAGTTATATCTACCACTAAAGAAGAGGATTCCTCATAGTTTTAATTAATTTAAGGCGTTATAGTTGAATTCGCTTACATATTATCGTACGAATTACTAGAATCTGACCCGCTTACCCGTGTGACCCGCTTGCCCGTGGACTACATTATAGTTAGATACTACACTACTAAGTAGTTATTGCCAGTATTTATAGTACGATATGCCTAATCTATAGCTAGGTCCAGTTGTAAACCTTACAGGTAAAACAATACCTAAGGGCTAGACTCAATATTCATAACCTACGCTTAAGTTGTGTCTTGATGGCACCGACGAGAATATTCCTCGCCACTAATAGACGATCTACTCAAACACTATTACTGTAATGTTCTGTAGCTAATACAAGTCTAAGTCTCTGACAGGACTGCTTCCCCTTTAGTAGTAATAATCAGGGAAAGCACATTGAAAAAGTCTTGTACAGAAATGGTAATCTACCTCTCTACGAAGTATTATTGGGACTTATCATTGTGGGTGGTAATATAGGTAGATATAAGTGTCGTGCACAGTGGTCGTTCAGTCGAGCTTTAAGAGTCGGAAACTAAAATGTGTCAAAATAGAGGTGTTCCGACTCAAGAAGAGACAGTATTAGCCTAACAACGATACTATTATTCATAGCACGCGATATCTGTTGTACCAGTGGTCGACCATATATAGAACAACCCGAAAACCCCTGATGGAAAGGGCTACTAACTATGACACTCTATTTTACTGTACAGCTAAGCATTAAGTGCTCATACGTAAGTATAAATTTCTTAAAAGCTAGTTAAATTCTAGGTTCAGTCGTACTCAAGGGTCACTTATAGCTATAAATACCAGAAGAAACTAATACAAGTGTCATAGTAAATGATTAAATGCGAAAAACTCTTATATGACCTCTGTGTACATAAGATATAAGATATTAAACAACTAACTCCATTAGTTGTTTAATACATAGCAGAAAAATACTTCACATTCAACATACTAAGCTCTATGTATAAGGCTCAAAGTACACACGGATCCTACAACTGAATCAATAATTAAACCAATGCAACATTAATAACGTCTCAAGTGCCTCCAATAGCTAGGCTTCTCCGTCCTTGGAGGTTTAAATACACGTCATTTCAAGGTTAATAATAATAACAATAATAAGTTATCATAGCATAAATAGTACACTACACCTAGTCCATAGTTATAAAATCTATTTATAAACGGTATAGTAAAAGCCTTAGTCGAGGATCAGACTAAAGTCTCAGACGCTACTTTGTTTAATTTACGTCCCAGCGATACGTCGCTAATAGCTCGCGCGTCTAACTATCAGTTCTTATCGGTTGATCTCAAAAAGGAAGGATTGATAGAGAGATGAGCTAAGTGATGAAGCAGAATTTCTAGAGGATAGCGCTGCATATTCGCTACACCAGTATAGCACAGAGTGAGTGCCATGTAATCAACAGTTTATCTACCTTATAGGAAATTGGGTTATCAAAGGGAGTCGTCGTTAGCCTCATTGCTATGTTACTTATAGATTCATTTACTGGTTATTTGATGATTTCACCTCTAAGCGCACTTATTTGAATGAAAGCTACTACTTAGTAGCTCTTTAACTCAATTAACACATACATATCAAGTTGATTAAAGGTCCACGCGTTTGACGTACGTTATGGAAGGAAAAAGTACGTTAACTATTATTAACTTCTCTATTAAAGTATTGTGCTTGACAGACTATTATTGCATCAGTCTTCAGGTCTGTGAGACAGATTATTATAGTTCTAGTAGTGTATAATTTAGGGGAAGTATTAGAAGTGAAGATTCTATAGAGCAGTATGCCAGTATGATAAGTCACGGGATTTACACCTACTGTTAGCTAGCCCTCGACTTGTTGAGCTTGGTACTGCGATCTTGACGCCTCTTGTCCAGTTTTAATGGCTGGAGTCTTGACATGTAGCTCACTTTGCTGCAAGTTTCTAAGAACGTACGATGTTGGACAACTACACGAGTGAATTTATAGTTGAGCTTCGTATCTCGTGTTATAAGTATTTCGAAATCTACCTAAGCGTTCTATCAAAGTGAAAAATTAATAACCGAGTGAGACTCAAGTGTTTTAAGGACATGCTCTAGATGGAAACATTAGTTAGACTCTCTTAAATAATGTGGTAAAAATGTAATGAAACGCCGAGACGTAGATTGCCCTAATTAGTAAATATTTTTACGTTGAGCTCATATAATTCATCAAGCAAATAATTCTTACGTGTAACAATCAAGGTTAAAAAGAGATATAGTCGAACAGCTTCAATGAGAAAATGGAAAACTGCTATCTCACCGTATTAAAAATCACAGACACGTCAGAAAATTTAATTCATTATCGAGCGCAAGGACCATAAAGAATCACATTTAACATGTACTCTAAACTACGCCCGTCTTTTTCCGAACTACCAGAAATGTATAATGATGTCACGACATTACTGTTGTTCTTACATATAATAGACTCCAATCAATGTAGGGACATTGCGACTGCCAAAAGCGATACTTACGGGTTTAATAATGAGGCCGCAGAGAGGACGGAACAGGTATCGAGGTCGCCGATGAGTCCGACGTATAGCTACTACCGCATTACATTGCACTAGTTGCCCCGGATACGAAGGTGCTATGGCCTCAGGTAGAGTTCATAGCGCTGAAGGTATATCTACGTATCTACCGCGTAGCGAGTACGATACGCCTTACGAAACAGAGGCGGGCATTCTCTCCTTTAATTTCAAGTAAGGTTTAGCTAGTAAAGAACCTTTTTACATATAACGATAACCCTAAGCGTTGGCGCTACATTGGCACGGAGAAGACATAGCGTGTTCTTCTAGTCTAGTCTTATAGTACAGTGTACATTACGATAGATTCATAGTACCACTAAAGCCCTGTTAACTAGCAGCTGCAGTGTACCATACGTAGTAAAATAAATAAAAATCTGACATGTACGAAGCATGAAAGCATTTATTTGACTTGCTAGGGTGGGTCCTTGAGGAGGGACGCTTTGAAACTTGCTAGGTTTTAGCGAAAGATGCTTCTCTATGCCACACGAGTTATAATAAATAGTTTAGTACCATAATTATAGTTACTGTTATCCTTAATATAATACATCATTCGGTAGTATATCATGCTCCTTCGTATAACAATTTAAAAAGTACACTTGTACTTAGCGCTAAACATAAAGCTCCTACGATGTAAACTAGTGGTTAGGCATTTGCTATATGGCATAGAAAATCATGCTGAGGCGAGTTTTTTGTTGTACGCTATGCTATATAAAGTAGAGTAGTTAGTGGATGTAGAATACCTCTCTGTACCTGATGACTCAATCGATAAAGTAAAGAAGAGTACTCGCATGCAAAACATCTGATTATACTCTCGCTTTATGAAGTGTCTAGTCAATCGATGGACTACGCTACATGCTTAGACCTTGATCTTGTGCTCGATCTGGGTTATTGCATGATCCGCATGTCGAAAACAGCATTCCTCAATATATCAACAGGGAACCTGTTCTTAGCCTAGTTTGGTTTATGAACGACTCAATATGTGCGAGAACATCATCATTGAGCCCAAGGTGGAAGTGAAAGCTATAAGTGTAAGAGAAAGCTTATGGATGCTATTCTTCATCTAGCTAGCATGAGTCTTTCTGTTGGGTATACTAGAGCTAAAATGATACGGTTAGTAGTGATTTCAAAATACTGCGAGAGCAGTAGCCTTCATGCTCAACTTCAGCTAGTCATTTATTTGAAAATGATTAGTCTCTTGTCTCTGATGCTTCTATGATACTTACGCCTCTCAAATAGGCACCTAAGAATAGACTTGAACTTAGATAACGCTGATGGTTATACATACCCTATAGATACCTACGAAAAGACATATTAGAAATGGTAGTACGAATCATTATAACGAATACTACATGTGTTCATTGCTTGAGTAGTGAAGCCTCCTTCGAGTATTTACTTATTCTAGTTAGTAGTTACAACGTAATCCACAAGCGACCCGGCCACCTCCCACCAATTCCACATCCCCCCTTTGCTTTCCTCCTTTTCTCTACGAATAATCATACTACGACATTCGAATGAAGGCGACCTTTATTTAGCGCTAAGTGCGCTTCAATCTAACCTAGAATTAAGCTTACGAAATACTACGCGGATCTATAATGTGCCTCGTACGACCCTCTAAGACCGACGACGTACTATATAGTAGAAGTAAAATATCCGTCCGCCCTACTAGAAATTAACCTCGTACGAAGAGTAGAGCGTAGTATAATATATAATCGACCTAGATTCGCGTTCATTTCCGCCGCGACTTAGCGGTATACGAGAAATAGCGGATTAACTACTCTACGAACGCAGCGCGCTGCGCGTCGGGACTAACTAGGCTGCGAACTTCGTACGACGACGATCTAAGCTCACTCCTACCGGTGATATTTCCCCAAACCCAGCAGGGAAAGGTTCAGTCCGTTCTAAACTATAGAGCAACAAACTACACTAAGAATGCAGTTACTAGCTGATACAATAAATAGATATATAAGTTTCATAGTGTACTATATCTACTATGACTTACATAATCATACTAGTTCCGCCTAGTTTAAAGTGGAAGACTATGGTTGTTAGCACACTATTTTCTCCAAGGGATTTTCTTGGCTATTACGCGTACTACGAGTCATTCAGTTTAATGGATTAATCAAAGAAAGGGGTTTTCACGCGTGACAAACATAGTACGTGTTAAAATAAAAAGATTGTTGGCTGCAAAAGAGTTTCCCTGCTATTATTCTGTGCCCTATACAAATGGTACTGAGACCACTGTTATAGGTACATCGATCTATCTTGTTTTACTTCGAAAGATACGCAGCTCTGATTGCTGTAGACCCTAATAATCAAACCTTTTTCAAAGCATGGAGTTCAATATAGCAGGTGGCGGGCAAACTCACCGCTCTTAATAAAGCTAGTAGTTAGTTAACTATGTATCAAATGCTACATAAACCAAGGTTAAATAATCGTTATAAATAGTAAATGCTAATCCCATCGATATATGTCCAATATATCATTGACTAAACCGAACCTACTCATATGGCATTAGCACTTTATTTAGTCCTCTCCGCCAAGTGTGGGCTCCCGCAATATTAAGCACAACAGATTTATTGACTGAGCCTATATATCATGTATGTGTTGGTTCAGATAGACTCAATACTCTACTTTGCGACATGGTGACACACATGGTCTAATTCTAATATTGGGCACAACTCGATTTTGATCGTAAATAACGTTAGTTACACAGAGTAAAGAATTTACGTCTCCCAGTATGATAAGCTCCAACAAATCTGAAGAGTACTATAAGGGTATATTTGCTTATTCATACGGGCTCTATAAAGTTAAAGCTAACTATTCTTTCATCGAATGCTCTAGAAGAACAATGTAGGAAACGTGTGTACTTTTAGCATAATTAACCTAATACGATACGTAGTAATGCTAATTACATATAGTACTCATGTAGCTTATTCCGCAGCTACAAGCAAAATGAATTCATCTAGTACCCATTATTACATTATTTGCGCTTTGAAATCATGCTCCTAGTATGTTTCAAAGCGAATTGCTTTAATAAGTGTGTCCACACATTTTCTTTCTTAGGCGAACTGGAGAAAATCTAAAAATTGCTTCAGCGCATGGAATAGTTATAAAAACTCCCCAGAAAGTGCGTCTTGTCTTTTTTATATTCACACTTACCTTATCTCAAGCCTTCTATGCTATTTATATCTCAAAAATAGGCTCTGAACGTAGCGTTACTTTGATTTGACGCTCATGACGTACCATTACTGCATCAAGGGATGGAGTCTCTAATGATATGCTACTAAATATACACTAAGAGCTTTGTCTCATAGCTTAGCAAATGATACCACTTTCTCTAGTCTATGTGTCTGTATTGTTATGCTCATCTCGACACCCTATGGGCACACTAATAGAACTTAACGTAGTCCATTTTGGCCAGTCAACCGCACAATGCACTATGAAAAAAAACTAACATAGTGTGATTTATATTTTGTTATATTAGAACTTACCTGAGTAAGATTGGTTCATTTATTATCCGGTGAGGTTATACATTTTAGCGCTTGCTTGTGAAGTAAGGGGAGGTGTGGGTAAGGTATTATTATTATTTGTAGTCTGCTATACATGCTAGTTAAATAGAATCTAGTTGTACTACGAATCTATCCTGTAATAAATAGTGCCGTAAGGTTAGACTAAAAATATACGCTATATCTCCTCCACGCTAAAGTAGAGCGTACGCCTAGGGTTATCGTTACATATAAAAGGATAGCTCTTCACTAGCCAAACCTTACTTAAAATAAAAATAGAATTAATGCCCGCCTTATTCCTTGGGGTATATCGTGCTCGCTACACGGCAGATGCGTAGATACGACTTTAGCGCCGCGAGCTCTACCTCAGGCTGTGGTGCCTTCGTATCCGGGGCAACCAGTGCAGTGTAATGCGGTGGTAGCTAGAAGTCGGGCACATCGTCGACCTCGCTTCCCATTCCTCCCCGGTGGTAAAAGAACTCACATGAAGCACTACATAACTTCCATTAAAGACGTGTATCACTTGTTCGTTTCTTGTTGCGGTATATTTTTTTGTGGCGCTTAGGAGTGCGTTGAAGGATGGGTATTGTGCTACCGGAGCCGTATCAAAGCAAAATGGTAGTCGCCTCCTTAACGAGTAAGTCAAGGACATAGCTAACTATAAAGCAGCATATGCCTTTGTCGTCCGCTTGTAGACATGAACAAGATGAATGCTGACTTAATAGCGAAAAGTATGCTCTAATTTGTTGGTATTACCTCGCCTCGAAAATTGGTATATACTAATGGTAATTAGGTGTCCCATAAGTAAATGACCTACAAGCGTACGAGAGCTGTTAGGATTTATGGCACGTCTCTAGTATCTGCGAACGTGCCAATGTATGTGTTTTTGTAGCCTACAATCTACATATCGATAATTCGTTTGGCTTCATTAGCACGATATCCCAGTGTATGGTAGTAGTGACACGATGCATCTGATAGAGCAGTTAGCCTGCGCAGTATGTATTTTTTGTAAGGTACAAGAATGCGAGTTATCTCTTATCGTTTTGAAGATTATTTTTACTTTAGGGACGAAGCTTGTGTTAGCCTTTTTCTAGCTCTGTCTTTATCGAATTAGCTATTATTCTACGCCGATTAGAAACGAGGGCCTTAGCTCGGAAGAGCACCTTACTATATATGTGTTTTGAGTACACTGGCTGGTAGAATCTTCCTCTTTGAATAGAGGTATCAAATGCGTTTGTTGTTTCATAACGTCACGGACACCTAGTCACTGCATCCGTAGTTAATAAAGCACCAATGGCAGCAGTAGCTACATATCTCAATAGATTGAGATGCTGAGCCTATAGTTCTATCCAGTCATAGTAGACTCATGATGTCATTGTTTGCTCGCTTCATTAGTAATTCCGCAAATATATGAAGCCTAGATTGGTAGCACTCTTTTTCTAAGTCGATTTATAATGCATCTATTATTAAGTATGAGACAAAGTATGATTTCTTTCAGAATAATTGTAGTGGGCCTACTGCAACGCTACTCATCACTATAGTATCGACGATTGGCTCTTATCTGTATGGTCTCCAAGTCCCGACAAGTTCCTACCACTCACAACCACAATCCACATAGAAGTTCAATTTATTATCCTCTAATTCTGTGCTCCGTATGATAATCGGTATCGTTTATTAATAACATACAGTACACACTGGCTAACATGTCATCATAGTCGAAAGCGACCTAGGAAAGGAAGCTATGTAACAAAGTAGTTTTATGCCTTAACGTCGGCCGGCCACTTGTTGACGATTATAAGCTCGTGAAATATCCGAGTGGCAGTAGTAGTATAGGGTGTATTGACTTAAGTGGCACAGCCATTTGAGTTTTGGTGACTACGTTAGTCTTATTTAAAGAAACTAAACGGTAAGGGGCTGCCATTCCTAGCTTTGTGAATTTACTATTCTTTCTGTACCATTATTGCTGAAGGATTACTCTCGGGTATTAGGGACAACAAGTTGAGTCAATTTGTCGCTTCTAAATGTGCTGTACCATTCCTCAGGTATGTAGGCTTGCCATGCCACTAGCTGCGGCCATGGTGCTTTAAACACCACAGTTTCCCAGTCTAAAAACCTTTTATTATACCGTTTTTAGCAAGGGAAAAAGCTTTCTACTTTTCGAGCTACTAAAATCGTATAATGTAGAGATCTCAACATAGTTAGATGACTTAAACTACGCTTATCTACTCTAGCATATACATATGCAGTTACATTACATTACATATTGCTAATTTTCACCAACTCGGGCTGGAATTCTGGAGAAAAAAATTGTAATCACGTGTGTAAGACGATGTAACCGAGTCTCAATTCTAGATACAAAATAGTCAATTGTATCTCTCATTATCCACCATTAAACTCTTTTTGCCTAATTTTCTTCCCAATTAGGGCTTATATCGTCTACAAAAAGCATTTACAATAAACGAAGTGCTTTAGAAAGTAGTTGGTAGAACACGGAAATGGCAATAGTTATCTCTCTAAACCGGCTTCGTCACAGCGAAGTTATGTCTCAACTAGGAGCGATCTAGTCTTCGTTCATGATTAAGCACACATAGTACTTGGTGTGACATACACTTTGGTACGTACTGACAAAGTAATATTCTTCGAAGCTCTACTAAGCTTTGTTCTGGGAGAAAATTTTCTGACTATACACTTACTACACCAGCTACTATGGACAGTAAAAGCTTATGAAAGATATACTGTAGATTGATCGATCTATTAACAGGGGTGGTATAGACGTAAACACTTTTCCAATCACTTTTCAATACTCTACGTGCTTAAACGCCTGTGAGTTGTATTTAACTTTACTCCTCGTCGAGTCCTATCTCGCCATTACTTTGTGGGGCATAACGGGTCCTTCGAAAAACCATCCGACCTCTTTCATCGAAATAATGAGCACTCATGAGCATCTGCTTAGTACCAGTATTGAATTATTTCGAACCATATTACCCTAGCTAGACAACACGACTACACAGTAGTACTCATTACCTTGTAAACTAGGATGTTATATATGATAAATGAACAACTATTGCGATTCTCTATTGTTTTCTCGCTCATGTGTCTTATCCGTTTCTGTGTTACTATAAAGAATGTGCCGGTGATGATATCCTTGTTTTTGGTATCACGAATGGTCGAAAACAGGACTTGACACACATATACATGGACTCTCCAACTCATGTGTATCTGTCGTGCAGTGAAAAGTCTCACAGACAGAGTGCTGCTTCTGTAGGTAGGCTGACATATTGGAAAATATTCTCGAGCTGAGGCATGACCCAGCCAATGAAGTGCTGGAAAAACCGACGCTCTTGCCTGAGTGAGTCCTGACACTCAAAATGACAATGTGTAATGATCGACAGACACCATGGTACACCATGGCTACTGTTGAGGTCAACGACAATGAACCCCAAAGCAGCGGAGACGAAAGCGTCTGCAGTGGAGTTAATCCAGCATCCTTGCTTACTCAGCCTCCCACTGTTCAACCTGCATCTATTCGTAGAAAGGAGACGACAGTAGCGAGCCTGCAGCAACAGCGGAAATAGTGGAAACGGTGTGTATTCAGAGAATTTCTGTCAGTGTCATTCTTGAGGCATAAAGTCTCACAACGTGAAGGTATTGCCGCAGGATCAAGCGTGAGCCCCAGGGCACGCTTTTGTCCCTCGACCTGTCTTGTTACGAGGCCTACTTTGAGTGGTTGATCCTCAGGTCCGGAGCGCGTATACAGAGAGTCGGAATGCTGCAAACATACTGGAAACAATTGAGTACATTGTATGCTGAAACAAGCCGTGACTTGATCCCTTCGGGCGTACTGAACTAGATGAATAATGTGAGTCGTATTCTATTTGCTCATACACCAACCAGTAACAAAGACTCATCACGTCCGCATCCCACAACAAAAGTATGGCTTGAGAGAGGCTAAAGACGAGAAGTCGCCACTCTTTGTCGACGATATGGATAATCTCTTGTATCACCACTAGGTACACGACACCAGGATCTTTCCGAACGAGCGACAGCGCGTAGTGGTAACCATGGTCTTCATCGTCATGGGGCTCGTGGCATCCCGCCCATATGCTGTCCTCGCACTTCGATACCGCGCGATCTTCGTGTGTAGCTGTTCAGCTCGGGCGATGTATAACGCCAAAGCCGCCCAGATATTGTCGTTCAGCTCAAATTGATAGACACCAAATCTGGCAAGCTAAACCACGTCGGCTTGCGAGAGGAGCTAAACTTGGTCCAATGTGTCCAATTTGGGATCCTGGCAATGGCTATCGCGAACGGGACGTCCCCTCAAGGCCGAGAACATTCGGGAGTTTTTAGCTCCAGATCTGTGTCCTATTATAACTCCTTTTATTAGGGAGTAAATTTAACCTCTTCCGGCTAGACAGCCTTGTTAAGACCCCGACCTTAGCATCGCCCTAGCAGGGAATGTAGACATCGGAGGCACTACTTTTAAGATTAACGAGATCTTATTATAGCTAAGAAAAAACGTATATCTATTTAACTTAGTAGACTCAGGCGACAGAGAGGACTGGGTAGACTCTTACGGTCGATTTGATTTAACTACTCTATAGGGGTAACGCTTTTTAAGATCTTACGGGTTCACGAGGACCTATACCTTGTCTAACTATGGTAGCGGCACTCTCTACACTACGGCGTCTCGCTTTAAAGCTCCTATCTTATACCCCTCGTTTAACTACACCTATAATAAAGAGCTACTAGCTTTATTTATTAAAACCCTAAATATAACCGGAACTAGAGTATTCTAAGTAGCCCTTAAGGACCTAGTAGTCTCTTCTCCCGATATGTTACCCCTTCGAGAGCTCGCGGAAGAGATTATGTCCTTTCCCCTCTAATGGGACCTACGTACTCCGTGTGCGAAACGTTAACCTCGTTCGGAGAGTTCTTTACCCGAGTAGAGAAGTATCTAGGGAGTCTTTATCGCCTTTACGTCCTAATAAATAAGTAGGTATACGACTAGGACCGATCCTAAGATACGTACTTTATCGCCCCGAGAGGATAGGTTCCTATCGTAGACTTTAACCTCACGGTACTATTCGCTAAGGTATTCGGTAGAACTTTCCTAGGTTCTTTAAAATCTAAGTCTATCGCTATACTAATCTCTTATTTAGACGGTAAAACTCTAGTTCCTATGAACTACGAGATACTCCTCCTAATTCGATACCTCTATAGGTCTATTTTTATCTATCACTTATAGTTAACTCCTTTAGGAGCTATCAATTCCGCTAGCTCGACCGTCCTATAGCGACCGAGGTAGACACCCGCTAAGACATCTATTAGACCTAGAGAGCCCTTATATTAGGACTACATCTAACCCGTCTATACGCTCTCCTATCCTCCTCTAAGGAGTCTAAAGATGACTCTACGGTTACCTCTTTATCTGAGCCCTAGGCTACGGAAGTGTCTCTAGCTGCTTTCCATGAATTGGGAGAGCTGGGACCTCTTTAGATTCGTTATACCGTTGATGCAGGAGACAAGGCCTCACCGTCAGATGGGGGTTACAAGCTAGATATTGAGGGACAGCATTACATCTAACGAAAAAAAAAAAAAAAAAAAGGGTGTGCAACAGACATGAGGTCTACTCAGGAAGAGGGCTTAGAGATGCTTTCTTTTGTCGGCGTGGGCGCCTTTTTGTGCCTGGAAAGTTGATAGGTATAGAAGGTGGAACCCACCTAGGGAGGGGCTGTTGCCTAGGAGGGGCCATGTACCTAGATCTCGTCTGCTTGAGGCACACCCTGGAGGTACTTCTCCCCTTTGACACACACAACCAATCCAACCACTTCTACCCCCTTGTCCTCTTCACGGTGCCTCCCATCTTCTGGTGCGATGAAAGTGGAGACAATATAGATTGTCTACAAGATATCTACAAGCTTAGCGTGCCATCAAACATGGATATTCTAAAACTCCACTGAAAAGCGGAATACGCCGACAAGTTCATTTTCAGGCAGAGCCTAAATGCCAGCGACCATATTACATATGGGAGCAGTGTCGGGCACTTAGTCGTACATGTAGATACGAAGAAAAATTGCGATTTTACCAACCTCGGCGAGGGTAAGGGAAGAAGTTGATAGAGGAGCAGCTCACTACAGAAGAGAGAAACCAAATCATGGATCATATCAAGGTCACCTCAGCTGTGTATCGCCGGTACTACATAACCGGTTTCATCGACAAGGACATACAGTCTATAACTTTCGGGAGCCCTCGTAAGGCCAAGATATTACGGGAGGCAGGCCGCATATCGCGAGATACCGAGGCGCCAACCGTGCTGACAACGGAGCAATCGAATTCGGTCAACATGCGCTCGGACATTATCTCCCTTTTGGAATCTCAGTCGGAGATTCGTGACCATATTTGCACAACATACGGAACCATCACGCAAGCAAAAAGCTGCGACCCCGCCGATTTCAAAGCCCTGATGAGAAAGTACGACAAGCTTGGCCTTCGGATTAAGAGTCGGAAGAAAAGCGTGCGGTTCGACCTACGTGAGACAGATTAGAGCGCATAGTGTCATCAGCATAAACCCGGAGAACCGTGTCTTTCGTAAGCCACATGGTCTGCCCTGATATCGCTTAGTTTCTTGAATTGAGCTTATCTACACTGTGTACGTGGCTTCGCCGAACGTATGCTAAGTAAAAACAGGGCAAGTGTACCTTAAGGTAGGCAACCTTAAGGTAGGCAAGGTGAAGGTAAGTAGATGTGCGGTTGTTCAGCAGGTTGTTTAGTGGGTGGTTCAGTACAAAGTGGGGCTCTCTTCTTACCCAAGGCACCAGTTGGGATCCACCATCCACCGGTAGCAGTTGTTCTCGATGATGCCGCCCTGAAGATACGGGTTGGGCGGCGGCGGCTGCGTAGTGGGCGACTCTGTCTGCAGCATGCCAGCGTAGATGTTGGTAGCGCCGTGCAAGTTGTACTGGTAGAAGACAGCGTGCTCAGACGCTGTGCCGTGGAGCCTGTCATGCGCAGCGTGGGATTTGGGTCAGCGATGACAATCGCGATTGAAAAGTGCAACGGAGAGATGTACCATGTAGGCTTGACGCTCTCGATCAGGAAGCCTCAGGCAATGTAGATTGAGGCCTGCACCATGGGGTTGATCTCGCTCTTGAGGTCGGGATCGCCGGGTTGGCCGCAGATGTCAGCTCGCTTCGGCGTAGAGAACGTGATACTTGGCCCGTAACATGCCCACTTACTCAATCATGTGGTCGGCTTCCCACAGCCACATGTTCTCAAAATAGCCCGAGCCCGACGGCGTCAAATGCATCATGAGACCCGCCGCCGAGCAGCCCGAGTTGTACGCATCGCGGTGCTCCGGGGACACAGTTGACACCGGCAGAGTGCCCCCCAGTCACGAGCGGGATCGTGACAATCCCAGAGGCCTGCTGCGCCCTGGTATGCGGCTTCGAGATTCCACTCAATCAGTATGGCACCCGCCATGGCGCCGCGGGTGGTGAAGATTAGATCCTGCATCTCCACACTGCCTATCACGCCAGCGCGCCAACCCTGATCAAGACCTTGGGGTTGCTGCAAGAATATCGCGGGTAGCACCAAAAGTACGAGTCGCATTTTGGAGGGTGACAGTTATGTATTTATCTGCTTACCTCGCGTCGGAGAAATAGGATCCAGAAGCGACCAACTGTGATCACGTCTCGCCCACAGTCTTGGCGCCAAACGGGATCGTAATAGTCGAGGTAAAGAGGTACGTGCCGGCATCCACGAAGAGGATCTTGCCAACGCTTGTATAGAGTGCAACCTAGAAGGCGGCAGTATCGTCTGTCGAGCCATCGCCTTTGCATCCCAAGTCCTTAGTGTGAATGAAGACCGACGCGTCCTGGTCCTCGTACTGGGGCCTGGCGCACTCAAAGTAATTTCCCTTGACATCCAGTAAGGAGGCATGCCTACGGAAGTTACCGACCTTGCCTCCATAGGAGAAACTGCGTGCGTCGGGGAAATCTTGGTAGACTGGTCCGACAATCCATTGGTCGATAGTCGAGGACGAAGGCAGCAAGGCCTTGCCACTAGTGTGGACAACAGCGCTACCAACACTAGAGAGGGCAATGTTCTCGAGGCTGAGACCGTTACTGCCTTTGCCTGGTATTGCGGTAATTGGGTTCATAATAACTATAGTCTTGACATTAGAGAAATATGAGTTCATGATGGAAGCCGAGCCAACTGTTGAAAGTAGCAAAATCGAAGTCAGCATTGACAGAATTGCCCATGGAAAGCAGCATCAAGGAAGACGATAAGGGCAGTAGATCGGAACCATAACTCACTGTTGCCAGCTCCGCCTTCGCTAACTAGTTTAAAGCCCGTGCCGACATTATTCGTTGTGATGGGCTTCTACAGCTAACTACTGTCCTAGATGACTCGGACGCCGATGATACACCCATTGAATGTAAGGCGTTGGGCCGTAAACTGCTGCTCGCCACCTTTGAGGCCAATGCCGCCGCGAATAAACGTCACATCGGAGATATCGCCGCCACTACCGTTCTCCGCAAACATGCCGATCTGGTCCAAGCCAGGGCTCACAATGAGCTTGAGATTCTGTACACTCGTAGCTTGAGCAACTTGGTAATATATACACGTGACTGTCGCTCAGGCACTGATCTTCCGAATGTCGACAATGATGTTGCGTATATGCCGATAGAAGTTGGCCGTATTGACGTAATACCTAGACAGCGCTCACTAGTTAGCACTGTACTGCACTGCACAGACGGACCAGTGAACTACAAAGAACAATCCCGCCTGGCCACAAGTCGGCGGCCGACTTGCTCCGAATCTCTACCATCCGTTCCTTTTCCCTCTGTGCCAGTGCATTCGTCCGTGGAAAGGAACCCCGTCCTGACGACCTCCTCGACGCATTCCTCGGCTCCTGGTCCGGCCTCGTCTCGTACGATCGCCAGTTCTTCTCCCACCTCGACTTCGAGCTTCGCCGCGACACGGTCGACTACCTCATCTTTTTCATCAGCGCCAACAACAACCAGCAAGAGTACGACCCCATCGACTACGCCAGCCGTCACGTCGACCAGCACGTCCATCGAGGCTTCGACTCCCTGCCTGCCTGCGGCAAGACGTGCTTCAACAACATGGTGGCACAATACTCTGCGCTTGGCTGTGCGCAGCCTGCGGTCTTGTGTTTGTGCAAGAATGTCAACTTTGGAAACGAACTCATAGATTCCTCCAATGGATTGCGGCACCGCTGCCGCCAGCCCTGTCATTACCTTGGAAGCTCGTATTGCGCTTCTGCCACCAAGGCACCTTAGTTTGATGAACAATCTCTATCACATCCCTGATGACTGCATTTATGGCCCATTGTAACCCAAACTGATTCATATCCATAGTAGCAAGGAGGACGCGTCGTGGAAACCCCAGATGACGCTGCAAGTTTAGCGATGAAGTGGACTTTCGTTTCGTCTCAGGTGGTATCTGTCAGCCTGAGGGGCAGGAGGTAGAGGGGTACAAACTGCCATAGACCAGGCTCAGAGATAATAGCCTTGATTGCGAGTATGGATGAAGCCTGTCCGAACTAGTATAGGTCCTTTTCTTAGTCCACGCAGGCAAAATACAGATAGCCGCATGTTTCTCTAAACCAGCTAGTTCTACCGCCGCCTTGCTTTCGTGCAGTCAAACTTGCTTCACCAATATTGAGAGGTACACCTAGCCGCTGCCTTGCTTCGTTGACAAGATATACCACCTCGGGGTTCGACCTGGGGGACTGTGCAATCGGGGTGTGGGGGACGGTTGTGGCTTCTTTTGCTGCCGCTCAACAGGATCTCGTGCTGATGCTGCTGTTAATGTTTTCAAAGTCCACTGAGCCGGAGGCAAACAATACCCAGAAGTATGCGAGAGCAAAACCGATACCGTGTATAGGCTCGTCCAAATGTAGTCGGCAGTTGGGACGAGGCGAGTGGTAGCTAGACCGCCTAGACGTCGATTCTAGTCTACACATGACGAGGCGCTGCCCTCCGGGCTGCACTGAACGACGCCGCCTCGGCCATCGACAGGTACAACAACAGCTGTCTTCCCATCCCCTTTGGGTCTTTTGACATACCACTGCTTCCGTATAGTCTTTTGTCGCGGGCCGGAGTCGATTATCCACTCTACAGACTCGGGTTGAGACTCCCAGCCCTCCTGGTCGACTATTTTCGCCTTTATAATGTCGCTGCGCTTGCTCATAAGCCAGGGATGCACCACTTCCAGTGGTTCAATATGGTGTTAGTCGGAAATTTATGACGAGGAGCGAGGCGGGGAATATGTTTCGTATTTACCGCCGATGTAGTCCTTGACTGTCACAAAGTCGTGGCCAGGCGAGGTGTCACGGTCAGCTTCTGACCCGTCTTGCGGACCGGTCGGTCCTCTCTACAGCATCGGACAATTCACTTTGTTTCATTCCTGGCAGTCCAATCAGGGGCTTCCGTCTCCCTGACGATCGGTTCCAGGTCGGTGCGGCCAAACTCCCCGTAATTGACCCATTCGCCTTCATGCCCACAACCTTCCTGGTGCGTCCAGACCCAGTCGCTTTCTAGCTGTTCGAGATCGCGGCTGGAGGCGTCGATTGAGAAACCTTGGGCTCCATCAGGGGCAGGTTTGCAATCTCGTGCCACGTGCCACGTGCCGTCGCCAGCGACGGCATCCCCGGCAGTTCTAAAGAATGGCTCAGCTCCCTCTTCGACTCGCTTGGCGAGCGCGACGAAAACACATCCCGGAAACTCGCCGCGAAAGTACCACAAGAGGCGGCGAGTGTATTCGGCAAACCGAGGCAGAGGAGATTTAGCCATGACCTCTTCCATGGTGAAATCAGGAGCGTTCTCGGATCGATCCCAGAGCTCCTCCCATGAAGTTTACGGTGGCTGGTCTGCTTGTTGATTTGCCATGGGCGTTTTTTTCTTCCCCTTCCTCTCTTAATCTCGACCTCGGAACGTTGGGAAGGAGAGAAGACACGGAAGGAATAATGACAGTGGATGGGGCACGCCAAGGGGAGGGGGCATTGGGGACAGCGAATGCTTTCTGTACTCGGGATGCGCCCTACGGAGTTGTTTAATAGGGGCGAACCAACAATCATACGAACACACCCTGGGACAAGGAACCGATGGACCCACGGAGCTATGCGCATCCTAACAGAGAATCCCCTACCTATATTACTTTAAAAACACTTTAACTACCGTAATCCACAAGTAAGTAAAGCACCTTGAAGGTACTTGTGATACTTGCCCAGGCTGATGTTTGTCTCTTTGCTGTCAGAGTGAATTAGCTTGAGCTGGCTGGTTCACGGTCCTCCATGTTGGTTAACGACATAGTGTCATGAAGAACCAGGATCGTGTAAACCGATTCGCTCAGTTAGATGGCACTGCATACTAGTCGATGAGAGACGGCGAACGAGCCATGGTTTGTTATCCCAACCAAGGCAGCTTAGTTCGCCGGACGAATGAGATTTGAGAGATCAGGCCGAATAGCTCACATGGCTATAGTATGTGACCTTGGCTGACCACAATATGGTACAGGTATTCGCAGTCTAGGTGTCACTCCCGTGTAGAACGAGAAATGAAGGGGTTTCCCACGTTCCCCTTGGTCTACCGTGACCACATGCGCTAGTGCAATGGCAGATTAATATATATATATATATATATTTGCAGCACATCGTCTCCCCCCCTTAAGACCTGATAATGATGCATGTGCAACTCGAAAGGCCCAAGAGACACCCGAAGATCATCGGTTTAGACGATGGCGTAAGCGGAAGCGTAGCTGACACTGGAATCGTTGACATGTGTGACGTCCTTGCTGCGGGCATAGCAGACGAATTTGAACCGGTAGCGGTCTTCCTGAGCTGGAGTGACCGCATGCGAGAGTTGTTGTAGGGCCGCGAGTGCCACACCAATGGGATGGCGCCCGCAGACGGTGTTCTGGGTCTCAGCGAGGTTAGCGACAAAGCCGGCATGGTCACCGGCCTCGATAAAACCCATTGCCTGCTTATCGATGTAGGCAATGCTCTCGTGGATGGCCGGATTGGATGGTGGAGCGTCGCGATGGCCGAGCTGGCGAATGCTCCCGCAGCTGGCGCTCTGGGTGTACGGCTTGTAGTCAAAGTGGCTGCCCCAGTGGCAGAAGTCGGAGCTGACGATAAAGACGCTGTCTGGCTGGGCGAGGTAGGGGGCAAGCAGGCGGCCAAAGAGCTGCTCGTCGGCAAGGCCGTTACTGCCGACAAGAATAGGGACAAGGGTCGGGTAGCTCTCGGGAGAGTCGAAGGTGGCGGCGATCTGCTTGTAGAGGTAGGGCAGGTGCATCTCGAGCGAGTGCTCGCGGACGTCGTTGGCACGGGGAATGTCGGTGAAGTTGCCCGTGGCGCGTAGATCGGCGACGGTGTGCTGGTCGACGACGAGGTGGCCTAGGGGTGTGGCATAGCGGGTAAAGGTTGTGAGGGCGGCGCCACGGAAGCCGTAGGTATGCGAAGGGCCGAGGACAAAGACGCGGCGTGCGTGCGATAGATCGAGGGCCTTGTACGCCCACGCTGCCCACTTGCCCGAGTAGTTGTAGCCAGCGTGAGGGGCTATGATGATGCGAGCGCCCGGGATGGGGAGCGTGCCGTCAGCGAAGGACCCCGGGACGCCGGTGAAGGGCCCGCCGACATCGTCGAGGAAGCCGTCGAGCATCTCGTCCAGCCCGGCCGGGTCGGCCATGTACCAGTCATCACGGCCGCCAGCATGGCTAGCCTTGCGCGTGTCCTTGTCCGACATTGTAGAGATGCAGGTGCAGGTGTTGTTTGTTGTAGAGCAAGACCAAGCAAGCCAAAAGCAAGCCCGTGCTCCAGCATCTTCCCGCACCTAGGTTCTTCGTCCGTTGGGGGTTGAAGATTGGCCCAAGATGCCCTTCCGACCAGTTTTCAACAGGTCAAGTTTGCACTTTCCTCGGTTCGGCTATGCATGTGCCCCGGACTGTCTCCGGCCGCCTGACCGACCGCATAGTCACGACAATCGAGTTATATTCGGCAGATGACAATGTGGTCTGCTCCAGCACCACTCGCCGCGCCCAACCCGCTCCGCTCCGCTCTCCGCTCCGCCCCGCTCCACTCCACCCTAGGCTAAAAAGGCTCCTTCGCCCAAAACTTGGACCATGCCAGTGGCCACTTGACATCGTTCAGCTCCTTCAACCATGCTTCAAAAGCCACTTCCTCGGCGCCGATTCGGATCACTCCGCCCTTCACGCCTCCCCATCCTTCTACAGGCGCCTTGACATAGCGGTGACCTTCGTGACACACCCTTGCTTCGAGCCCTGTCACCCCCCCTCCTCCCTGCTCCTTGCGCACCTTCTCCTCGTAGCAATCCGCACACAAGTCTCGATTCACGCAGTACACACATAGGTATAGGCTCGAAACCGTCCACTTGTCAACCCTCTTGAAGCATCGGTCACACCAAGGCCCCCCGGAGACGGTGTTGAGGTCCCCATCGCTTTCGTCGCCCCCAAAGCTAGTCCTCACATCAGCCTTGTCGGCGGCCTCTCTAGGCGAAGACGATGATTTCTCGTAATCCTTCGCTTCATGCCCATCTCTTAGACTTGGTGAGCCTTGGATAGAACTCGTCTCCGCCCCTTCAGAATCGCTTGTCTGTTCAGGTAAGAGCTTCATAACGGCTTGCCCGTCGGCCAAGGCGGTAGTGGGTGACGACAACGCTCCGCCCTGTTCTGTGCTTAGTTCCTCGCAATTGCTCACCTGGCTCTGGGCAGGTTCAACACCTCCCTGTGTTTCTTTCAAATGTACTCCCATGTCCAACACATAGAGCTGGCACGACGCTGCTATCTGGGCCTCGTGCTCGAGGCCGTCGATGCAGGACAAAACCTTGGCTAGCGTTCGGAGACTGGACGAGTCGTTCCACCCGGTCGTGTCGCTCAGATCAGCGATGCAACCATCGAATGTGGTTTTTAGGATCTTCTCAAACTCGGTCGTGGGGCCTAGCTTGCGCGTCATGAGTGCCAACGGCACCGTCGCCTGACTTAAATCCTCATTATACTCGTCGCCCAGGGTCTCCTTGAGCCGTAGCAAAATCGTCTTGAGCTCGTCTAGTGCTTGGGTTTTTGCTGTGGGGCTTGATGTTCGCCTGAACTCCTCAATCAGGATGTCCACAATGCCCCAGACACATTCTCCAACATGCAACGTCGTCACAGAGCCATTGCCTGCGGCGTTAGTCAGATTCAACCCTTCCGAGTACAGGTCTTTGGCCTGGGCCGGTTCATTTAAGAACCGCCAATGGAGCTTTGCCCACATGATGCGCACATGGATGCCGACATCACTGCCGCCCTGATCAAGCAGTCGCACAGTCTCTGCGTACAAGTCTATGAGCGCCTTAGCTTCACCCTTCTTCACGGCGACTTTTTGGAGCTCCGCGTGGATGTCTTGATGAGCAGAATACCCAAGGTACCAAGCACGGGCACCCCGGCCAATGGTACTGAGCGTCTCCAATAGTAGTCCGTATTCTTTGGCTGTTTCAAGCTCTTCGAGTATTTCATAATACCAGGCAGCGGCCTTGGGGACGCTGTTGGCCTGTCTGATGAGCTTTTGCATTTTTGCCACATCGCCCCTCCTAAACTCAGCCAAGGCGTAGGCAACATAGACATTGGCAGCGTCGTCTCTAACCTTGACATCGTCTGTCTCTGTAATGGGTTTTGCGGTTTGTATGGCCACGGCTTTCTCGAGCGCCTCACAGGCTTCTTGCAAGAAAGTTTTTGCGGCCTCTTTGTCTAGACCGGGCTGCTGTTCAAGCTGCATGAGCGTGTCTGCCATGCTGTCGTAGTACACCAATGCCTCTCGATCAGTATTGGCCATGTCCAAAGCACGTTTGGTTTCACGCAGAGCAGCCTCATACTAGTCTAACCGTTAGTATTATTCCGAAAGCAGGATGACTTGAGTTATCTGGTAGACTCACGTGACTGAGCCGTTTCAATGCCATAGCGACCGTCCAGTAAGCTCGCGACGACTTAGGCACATCCCAGAATGCATTTGACACGACCATGACAGCTTCTTCCGTGGTAAAGCCTTCCTCGTCGTCGCCAACTTTCTCAAAGTGCTTGCGCAGCTTTTCGTTCTGCTGCAACTCGGGTAGTCCTTTGTGATACGCTCTTCGAAGCGCTTCGAATGCGTGCCTGAAAGCATAATAAGCAGGATCCACCCAGTCTGATGTTTGGAACCAGTTGCTGATGTGATGTCTCGCGTTGCCGATGTAGATGCGGGCTGGGTTCTGCACGAGTGGCCGGAACCATTCCTGTATGGCAGAAAATTGGCTCGTACTTGGAAGATTGATTGCTCTCTCTGCCCATCGCTGGACGACGCAAAGTGTCTCGTCCGCTTCGGATAGAGTGTCGCCAAATACCGAAGGCCATGCGTCTAACATATTTCCTAGACCCTGTTGAATTTTTTGGAGTGCATTGCTCTTGTTGTCAAGCACACTGTGCAAATACTCGACGGCCTCTCTAGCATCTTGGTCTCCCAATGCTCCGATATCGACCTGTGCAAGATGGTATCGCCAGTAGCGTGCTCCATATGCGAGAATATCAGACTCGGCCTGAGATGTCGACTCGTTGCCTAACACCATGAATGCACGAGCAACTGTTTCAAATATCATCATGTGCGCCTCGGACGCCGAGGACCGTAGGCCATTCTTGCCCACATCACTCTTCTTGAAGTAGGCACGCAAAGATCGCTCCTGGAATCCGAGGAGGACGGTGAGGTCTTCCTGCGCCTCATTCTGGTCACCATCTCTTTCCTCATCATGGTCTTCGAAATCCAGGTCGCTATAATCTGAGTCCTGGCCCTCATATGCTGCAGCATTGGCAAGCCGCAAGAGCCTACATAGAAGTCAAGTCAGGATATGGGCTTAGATCAAAACGTTTTTGTGTCTGGCATGCAACGACTTACCTTGCTGACTTGCCATCTAGTTCCTCATCGACACTTATCCCACTCTCCGAGGCAATGACCTGCAACAGTTTGTTGGCAGCACCAAGGCTGACGTTCTCTTTCGAGAACGCAAGCCACCCGAAGAAGATTCGCAGAGCCGCAAGCTCCTCTGGCGTGCGATGACGCTGACACTCTTCTATGAGGAGATCATAGAGCTGTTCAGTACTGTCTGGGAGACGATCAAGCTCTCTCAGGATGAGGCCCTCGCGGGCCCCCAAGGCGTTCAACCTTCGCGTCATGTGGTCGATGTAGCGCATGTCTATGAAAAAGTGATTAGCCTCACACGGGGAGAGTCGGCGGTGATGATAATAGTCATGTCATACTATCTGCTTTGTGGCGGAGCCGAGTGGCAATCTTTTTTCGAACCTCTGGACGCAGTTTGCGCAGGCGGGAGAGTGTCTTCGTCCGAGCAACCGCCACTTTCCACATGTCTTTGCGCATTTTGTCCTTAGTGAGCTCCAATTTTTTCACCTTAAGTAGTGTCTCTTCTTCAGGCGATAGGAAATCTGCGCCGCTACTGAAAACGATCTGTACCTGTGCCTTGGAGTTTGCTACGGCTCTCAGAATCTCCCTAACATCGTCAAACTGACTGGCTTCAAGCTCGTCAAGACCATCAAGCACTATAATAGCTCTCCGACCCGTATCTTGCCTAAACCGGGCCAGGAAGAGCCGTTCCAGGATCTGCTCGATATCGGATTGGGGCAGGCTTCCCTGACGGTGAATGTCCCCAAGGACAAGATCTCGATAACGAGTGTCTTTCTGCGCTGCCTGCTGGGCACACGTGCGCAGGATTGCACCGACATTCTTGAGCTGGGTGTAATCTTCGCGTATGCAGAAGTGGCAGATAGAGACCAGTGGGTCTCCTAGGAAGGCTTGCGAGAGCCTGTCCACAACGGACATGGAAAGAGTGGTCTTCCCCATGCCAGTCGCTCCTGTTATCCACATAAGCCGCGCCGTGCCATCCATGATACCTTCGAAGTTTTTGTCGTTGTCTATCCAGTCAAAGGTGGCCTTGACATAGGAAATTAGGAAATCAGCATACTGGTCTATGCTGGCTGTGACATATGTGTTACAGCTGAGTTCTGATTTGAGCTTGACCATATGGGCAGCCTTTGTGGCGCCAGAGTCATGCACGTGCAGGCCTTTGCGGTCGTTTGCCTCAATAAGTGAAGATGGATTGTGCATGATGGTCCTGTTGATCTTCCTCAATTCAGCCATGTTTTCCTCCTGTTGTGCCTTGAGGAAAGCGAGAGTCTCCGCGCCCAGTGCCGTGCCAACCTGTGCATGGAGGGCAGCTTGCTCTGCTAGGGTCCTCGTCTCCATACCGATAACGAGGCCCTCTGCGGTTAGGGTTATGCCCTGCTCGGTGAGGGCAATTCCCTTCTCGGTGAGGACAATATTGTGATCCACCCTAGACCCAACAACCTGCACAGCGTTGCCGAGTGTAGAGACTTCCTTGGCGATGATCAGGGTCTGCTTGAACGTAGCCATGAGGGTCATGGACTCGAGGCGGGAGAGGTGCTTCTGGAGCATCTCGTACGCGCCCTTGAGCTTGGGGTCCTGTTGATCGATAAGGTTCTTTGCCCACTTCGAGAAACGACCAGACTTGCGGTAGCTGCGAGCTATGGCTGAGAGATGGAGGATGGCCGAGAAGCAGCGAATGAGCATGGTCTGGTAGACCTTTGCGGGGGGGAGCCTGGTCTCGAGGAGAGAGAGACGCTCTAGGAAGCCGTTCATGATATCAAAGAAGGACTCAATCATGTCATAGTCGTCCGAGACGCCCTTTGCTGCCGTCATGATGTAGGTGAATGCCGTGAGAAGCGCAGCAGCTGGGGGGAAGGCGGCACTTGCGGCGTTCGCGACATTGGCGGCGATGTTTTGGATGATCTCTGCGTTCTTTGTGAAGGTCGAGCGAATCTTGTCGACCTTGCCCTTGTTATGGCGAAAGGAAGAGAAGGTAGACAGCTGCTGGGACTGCTCGGTCATAATGGTGCTCATCTTCCACTGCATCTGGGGAGCGGCACGTAGGTCAATCTGGGCCTCGCGGGCATAGTCTTCGAGTGCCTCATGCCACAGGCTGCCAAGGTCGGACTCGTCGTCATTGATGAAAGCCATATCGGCGACTGGCTAGCTCTTGGAGAGGTGAGGGAGTAGCTGACGAGAGGAGGCCTCTGCAGAGGGGAGGGGGCCGGCGCAGGCATTGGCGATATATAGCTATGTGATGCAGAGCTAATGACAAAGGGCTTAGCAGGAGCCCCTGCTAAGGCTGACGACAGCCGTGCAAGGTATTATACATAAGTGCTGATAATGGACGCATTGGTTGTGAGGGCTAGGACATGTGGCGGCTGACGCCATGTTCTTAGTGTGCGTAATCCCCTACTCGTGACTTGGCCCAAAATCCGGGCAGGCCTCGATACACGTTAGTCGTGACCGAGGCGCATACCTGGTCGACGGGCCATAGGCTGGTTGTCTCTAGTCGGATGACCTGCCATCTCACTAGGGTCCCAGAAGAGGTGTGTTAGAGAAGGTTAGGTGCTTGTGATGAGTCCAAATTGTTCTGGCACTGCGGGAGGGGCTCCGGCCCGGGCCTGGGCGGCGAGGCCCACCCTTCTCCGGGTCTCGTGGAGCGTGCCTGCGCTAGCACCTTCGGTACCTGTCGCCGGAGGCCCCGCTCAGAAGGTACCTTCCATAGTTGTACTCCGTGCCTGTCCTGAAAGACCCGCAATCAATGACGCGACATCGTGACGCGAATCCATGGCAGCCACTTAACGCGTCTTCCTCGAGCCTCGCTCGCGACTTGCTCTCTCACCCAAGTAGTGTTAAAGACCTGGAACTATGCCTGCCCCGCTCAATGTCGCGCTGGTGTCCTTCAGCCTATCTATCATCGACTCGACAGCTCGTCATCATCGATAACTCTACAGACGTCTCCGTTATTCCCAACATTAACACCGCCCTCCACTATAACTATGGTTCTCAAGCGCAAGCGATCTGAGTCCGGCTTCTCGTGCTCCTCCACCAGCACCCTAAGCTCGCCACAGAAGCTCAATGTCTTCTTCCACACATCACCAGCACTTCTCCATAGCCGCACAATGAAGCGTTACCGAGATAATCGTCCGTCCGAAGACGAGGTGCATCGTACGTCTTCGTATAACGAGTCACCAGTTGTCTGTGCCAGACTGACCTTCTTTCCCTTGCTTAGAACACACTCTCCATCTTCTTTACTTAGCACAACAGCCTCAGGCTCGCCCATTCAGTCTACAGCACCATGCCGATCATTTGCTACACACTTCAGCGCAATCTTTTTCGAGCACTGCGCAACCATCTCTGCACAACTTCTGGAGACTCCCCGGAAGTAGCAGCACCAGACCGCAAACGCCGTCGCCAACAGTAAACATCATGGCTCAGACGCTGGTTTGCGACCCACCAACAAGCTGTGGCGAGTGTGGACAGCGCCTGGCTCTTAGTGGCATGAGCACGTGCGATGACATGGAGATTGATGGATCTGCTTTGCTGGGCGACGATCTCTCCCCTGGCAGCGGATCATGTCTTGATTGTAGTAAGGTCATCTGCCGGGACTGCTCTGTAACGAATCTCGACGAGCAGCGGAGGTGCCTAGCATGTGTGGACATGCAACGCAAAGACGCACGGCAGACTTTCCATAACAGACCATCCTTCTTCCATCCTTGATCAAGGGTTGCTTGGGCTCGGTTCAGCTCAATTTCTTTGCCGGTTTCTTGTCATATTTCGAGCATGAGGTGTTCCGGCGCGGGCGTTTCCTCGGGTTTGGCCATTTGTTGTGCACCTGTTTAGGCACGAAGACCTTGGAGGTCACTCGATTTCGAACAATTGATTCTCAGGTACAATTCACTGCTAATCCGGCACCACTATCTTTCGATAATTATTGAGCCGCAGGTCTGAGAGGTGTGTATATGTTCGACAGAAAGTACATGGTTCTATGTACTGACGTGAGGCAGCATGTATCGAAATGGGCATTTTGTCTGTGACATAAGATCACTTGGCGCGTAATTCACTTGCCAAGTCTTGTTCTTAAACGTCGAGGTACTATGATAGCTGCTGAGGTGAATACTATATTGTTACCATGACACTGGCATTTTTGTACCACGTGAGCAGCGGATTCTCCCCACTTCGTGTCTCTGTGTCATCCAGGTACGCCCAGTCGCGGAAGTATTCCTCGTGCGTCATGACCCTTGTCAGCTTGCCCGTAATAGCCCGATACACAGACTCCATGACCCGGAAGTCTGTCGGGAACAAGATGTCAAAGTAGCCTTGGTGGACCTGGGGTAAAAACAGTTAGCGATTTCGTGATATCAAACGGTAGTCGACCGCAGATAACTTACTAGTGGCGTGGACACAGGCACCATGCGCCGCTGATATCTCGTTTGGACAACAGGGCTATTCATGCCCTTGACCGCGTCGGGTAAGGTATGAAAGTCACTTGTCAGGAGCCGATGGGCGGGAAAGTATCGCTCCAAGATGTCAAAGAACTGCATCAGCCTGGTGGGAATATACTCAGGGTCGCTAAGGTTGGGCGCAAAGGGGCGAGCCTGCTTGAGCTGCCGCATCAACCGGGACGCACTATACGGCACAGGATAACGCCCGTCTGTGGCGGCATTGCGCACGCGTAAGTAGCGTGCGGCTACAGGGTCGAGCACACGTTCGTAGAACTCATGGAAATCGCCCTTGTCATCGATGAGAACAATGCCTTGTAGGGGCTGTTCCGTATTGAGGTCGTAGCGGATAGCATCGTGAGCAAAGTTGTCAAAGACCTCCATGCCCAGAAAGAAGCAGGGCGAGGGTACACGGACATCCCAGTCGAATATGGACTTGTTGATGATTTCGACCTTGGAGGCATGGCCTTTGCTCGCCGCCGAGCTCAGCAGCTGATTGGCTTGCATGTGCGCCAGCTGTGGAGAAATCTCGATTATACGATACTGTGTACGATCGTAGATATCGGGCTCCATGTCGCGAATGTAGTCAAGGATGTTAAGCATGAGAGTGCCGCGCCCGGCGCCCATTTCGTAGATAATGAGGTCATGGTACGGATAGCCAGACATGATGTAATTTGACATGAGGTAGCGTGCAATGGCCTCACCGTAATAGGGACGGAAGAGCTCTGTTGGTGTGTGCCACAGCTGCCGCGTGTCGTCGTGAGTCGTGGCATCAAGTTTGTCCTCGAACTCTGTGTAGCGCTGGCCGACCTGGGCGTGGAAGGAGGGCTCGTTGGGCAGAGAATTGAAGTCGAAGGGCTCTCCGGGCGAGAATATGACAACCTGTTTGGAGAAGTAGCCATAATGGGGGTTGTAGAGGCTGTCCTCGATGAAGTCGCGCATGAGCATCTTCACCTGTCGAGGCCGGGAGCGAGTGCGCCGCAGCTCGTCGGCAGTCACCATGGGATAATCGCGATATTGGTCGGCCATATCGAGGGTAAAGAGCTCTGTCCGTTGCTGCCAATCGCTTTCGTTGGGTTTAGGTTTGGGCTTTGCGCCGCGGGTGACGGTCTGGCGAGGGCTCGAGGCCATGTGACGGCGGGGCTGGCGTCGGCCATGCTGAATGCAGGAGGAGAGAGCGGCGAGGTTCTGGTGCGCGCGACAGGACGGATGGTGGCGGAAGAGCTGGCGGAAGACGCGCGCCAGCACGGGGAAGTCCATTGGGGTCGTCGTGGCTCGGAGACAGGCGCCTGGAGGCGATTTTCCTGGAGAGACGGGGATGCAAGTGTGATATCGACATTGGCCGGCAAGGGTCCGCCTGCTGCGTGGGCTCGCGTGCGCAGTGGCCCAAGCTCGGGGCGACTCCGGCCGGCCGGTCGGTGCTTCCATGCTGCCGCCGATGACAACCCACCACCCCCACCACCAGTTGTCCCGGCCCCGGCCGCCTTCAAATCTGCGCCTCGTTGGCCTCTCCTCCAGGCAGCATGTCGCTCAGTGACCACCCCCGGGCATACGGCACCGCCGCCATCGCCGCCGCCTTTGTTGCCGGCATCGTCGTCACACTCGGTTTCAAAGACCTCTATCCGGACCTCGAGCGCCGCTATCAGGCCCCCCGCCGCCGCTCTCCTCGCGGTGTGTCCTCCTGGGCCGATCTCCGCCGCCGCTCCAGCCTCTTCTGGGGTCCTGTCCAGCTCAAGGACCATGACTCAGGATCAGATGAGGATGGCTCGTCTTACACCTCTTCGGCTACACCTGGCACCGCACCACGGCTTGTCCGCGGCATAGAGGGCGCCATCGGCAACACTCCTCTAATCGAGATACAGAGCCTCTCCCAGGCCACTGGGCGCGT
Organism: Microdochium nivale; assembly: GCA_026745475.1. Classification (NCBI taxonomy): domain Eukaryota; kingdom Fungi; phylum Ascomycota; class Sordariomycetes; order Xylariales; family Microdochiaceae; genus Microdochium; species Microdochium nivale. The sequence continues at coordinate 1,818,240 of JANTFD010000006.1, read as the reverse complement.
CATTCTCGCCAAAGCCGAGCTGCTCAACGCTGCTGGCAACAGCCCCAAGGATAGGGTCGCCCTCAACATGATTTGCGAGGCAGAGGCTGCTGGTTTCCTAGTGCCAAACCGTGGTGACACCATCTATGAAGGCACAGTCGGTAGTACGGGCATCTCCTTGGCTGCCCTTGCGCGTGCCAAAGGCTATCGCGCCCATATATGTATGCCCGATGACCAGAGCATGGAAAAGTCGGACCTGCTGCATCACCTCGGCGCTGTTGTTGAGCGTGTTCCTGTCGCCCCAATCACCAGCCCGGACCATTTCGTCAACCTCGCTCGCCGGCGCGCTGCGGAGCACACTGCCTCTCAGGAGAACGGCAGCGTCGGCTTCTTTGCAGACCAGTTCGAGTCACCCGCCAATTTTGCCGCCCACTTCAAGACGACAGGGCCAGAAATCCTAGCCCAGACGTCGGGCAACATTGACGCTTTCGTAGCTGGCGCTGGCACAGGAGGCACCATCTCTGGTGTGGCCAAGTATCTCAAGGAGTCGGCCAAGCTGACAAATCTCAAGGTCGTTCTGGCAGACCCACAGGGCAGCGGTCTTTACAACAAGATCCGCTACGGCGTCATGTACAGCAATACAGAGAAAGAGGGCACCCGCCGCCGAACTCAGGTTGACAGCATCGTGGAAGGCGTAGGCATCAACCGCATCACTCATAATTTTGAATCTGGTCGCGACCTGATTGACGATGCCGTCAAGGTCACAGACGCGCAGGCGTGCGCCATGGCGCGCTGGCTAGTCGAGCACGACGGCATCTTCGTTGGCAGCAGCTCCTCGGTCAACTGCGTAGCCGCAGTCTGCACAGCACTCTCTTTGCCAGAGGGTAGCAGGGTGGTGACAATCTTGTGCGACTCAGGCACGCGCCATTTAAGCAAGTTCTGGAAAAGAGTGGGCGAGCTAGGACTTGAGAACCAGGAGGAAGACGAAGCACAGTTGGGTAGCAGACAGAGTCCGAGGAAGGAGGACCTCACCAGACAACTAGGCATTCAGCCTCTATGATGATTTGAGTACAGTTGACACTCGGTGGTGACAAGCCCGCTTTTGATCTACGCTGGCTGGTCAGCGATACGCAACACTGCGCCCGGTGGGTGGGCCCCGGTATTAGCGATTTGTGCCTGCTGTGTCACGCTTACGTTCTACCACCTCTTGAAGCTATGCCAATGGCAAAATTCCCCGTCGCAAATGGTACACATCCAGACATGCTTGTGCGCGGAAAGCGCGCTATGAAAATTAACCATCAGACGCAGTTATGTCTGTGTAGCCAAGAGAGCATCATATACGCAGCCCCTGGGGTACATGTACATTCAGACAAAACTTCGCATTGCGGCGGCAAACGCACCTGTAGGCGGTTTTACAACTGTCCTCAAACAGCTGTAAGTTAGGATAAGGCTAGAGTTTGCTCGATAAGTGTCTGTCTAGCATCCAGACACTTGCCAAGCTGTACGCAAGTCTAGCTTCCACTATCAAGAATGAGTTGCTGTGACGATGCGTGTTGAAGAATACAACAACTCAATGTACGCCCGCCAGCGATCTAATGACCTGAAACTCCACTGCGGAAAAAACACCACCAACACCAACTCCTTCTTCTTGAGAAACTGTCGATCTTGTATTCGTGCGGTACTTATCGACAACATCACTGCTGTAACCCTCATATGGATCGCCCTGTATCGAAACCTCCCGGAAAGCCCGCCCTGATCCATTTCAAGAAAACTATGTAGTCGAGTCAGCACGTCACAGCATGCTCTGGGGATGCCAGTGCGAGGATAACGTACCTTCCATCGTTTCCCGCAATTCATGCACTCGCAAAACGTCGTCATCGGCTCATCGGCAGAGCGTGTTTGAGCCTGCGTATAAGCGACCTTCTTCTGTTTGCAGCTGCCGCATTCAAGCGAGTCGCTGATGCTCTTTTCAGGCATGCCAGCTTGAGCTGTGCGCATGTTCTCTTTCTCAAGCACAGCGTCGGCTTTGCGCTGCTCCTCCGACAGAAGTTCCTTGGAACTCATGGTGACAAAGCGCTCGGCGGAGATGGTTCCCGTTAGAACGTTGAGGCGCAGTTTCTCGTTGGCCCTGACCTTAAGGTTCTGGAACAGTGAACGCATCTTCTCCTTGTAGTCTTTGCTCTCACCTTGGAAGTGCTTATAGGCAGCATGTTCTACCTCGATAGCGCGCTGAAGGACATTGTCTTCAGCCTCACGTGACCTGTAAGCGAGACCGTTGTAAAGGAGACCAATAATGTTGTCGCGGGTCTGCGAGCCAGTTCGGTTGATGTCGATCTTGTCGGTCTTGTAGTGTCTTTTTTCCATATCGCCGGTATAGGACTTCTTGCTGGTGGCCGGGACCTTAGGCACTGGAGAGCCAGACTTGATGCTGGCAGGTGAGGCCGAGCCCTGGAGCTTGGCAACCTGGGAGACACCCTTTATCTTTTTCTCAGCCTCAACAGCCTTTTTCCACGCCTGGACAACTTCGGCGGCAGCGCGCGCGATGTCCTTGTTGCTGTCGGTTCTCAGCTTGCCAATGAACATGCCGGCTTTTGTGTTCTGTGTCATAGTTCTAATCAGCAAGCGGGTTATGGAGATGAACACAAGAAGAGAGCGCGCGAACCCTGATCATTTCCTCCGTGGGATTGCCCTCCTTTCGCAATGATTCGAGGGCAGTAATAATGACGGATGCGGGCTCGTTCGCATCCTTGGCCTTGCGGATGGACGAAATGCGCGAAGCGAGCTCCCTCTGGTCAAGCATGATGACGATGGCGGTAAAATGTATCGGATTACGAGGTGGACGCTGGGTGTGGAGAGTGTGCCAGCTGGCGACGTAGAGCGCCCGCAATGCGACTTGGTCGTGTGAGATCTCTACCGGTAGCAGGTACAAGCACAGCGCTTGTCGTCACCGGAATGATCGGACGGAGGATTAAGATTTGAGATTCGGCAACTCGGCGAGGCGCTCAAGATCTAGGCAGCGTGGCGCAACAGTAGTTGTCAAGTGAATGAGACTACCAGATGCTCAGGTCGTCAAGAGAGGTGGTCGGGGGCGCAGAAGTGAACGTGACTGCTGGCTGGGAAGCTGCGGTTGGAACTGTGCGCGATGGGCTCGATGTCAGAAAAAGGGCCAGTCGCAAAGACACAGCCTCGAGCCAGGAGTTAAGTGGATCCCAACGGTAATGAAGCTTCCAGGTTACGACACGGACAGAACAGACAATTCAAGGTTGCTCTTGAGAAGTTTTGCCAGCTGTCATCCACGAAGAAATGGAGGCCCGGCAGCTGGTCGACTGTCACCACTTGGCGTAGCCTGCTTATGTCATCCACACCCTGGATGCCAGCTCTGGGGATGGGCGAATGACGCAGCACCTGTACCTCCTGCGGGTCGACCCGACCCCGCGTTCTCAACTGTTACCCCGGGGGCTTGAGGCGGGGGCACCTCGAGCTTCAGGCTTCACACTCACCCGACTGCATCAACTCCATACCTTGCCCGATTTTAATCCTTGATTCTCATCACCTGGCTCTGCTCTACCCTGAACCATATTCTCTGAATTCACTGCTATTGCCATCTACCACTTACGGCATAGCCCTTCGTCGAAACGCAAACATGACTGTAGTCGACAACGCTCCCGTTTCTTCCGTTGAGCGCAAGAACTCGCTCGAGACCCACCTCAAGCACCGTCCGGAGCGTGCTGAGTTGATTGAGAGTAAGACTTTGCTATAACCGTTCCCACCCCCCACGGGGCGAGTTTCAGTTGACAATGCTCTCCAGAAAATATATTGCCAGATTCCACGGCCGCGGCCGGCCTACAGGAGAAACAGAAAGAAGTATGTAACCCACACACATCATATACTCGTCGTGCGCCCCACTAGTCTTACTTTGATGCTAACTCACAGCCGCTCTTTTAAAAGCTTGCCAGGCACATGCGCGCTGACTCGCTTAACGACAAGATCTCGCACCGCCCATCCCCCGAGAAGCTCGTCAAGGAGGGCGTCCTCCACGAAGACCCGCGGTCGGCCGACGAGAAGTACGCCGAGGCTATCGACGATGAGTACGCGAAACGCGAGGGTGGTGCCTAAGTTCGAATTTAGGCGGACAAAGCACTGGGAAAATATGCTCACCTGGATGCGGTCTGGATTACCGAGCGGGTGGTGAGTAGCGTGGTAGCAGACAATGCTGACCGAATGGTAGCCTAGCCCATTATGTTATGACCAACTGAAGCTCGGCGTGCCGCCGACATTATTCTAATCCATCCAGGCATATTCGAGCAATAGCTGTGTCGGTATGTGCATGATCTGGAGTGTCTCAGTCATTCATCCATAGGCAAGAGCGGCCAAGACCCGGAAAAGAAGCGAGAGCGACCCGAACCAGTTGTGAAGGCTCCTGTAGCTCAAAACCTGCTTTCAGTATGCCGCCGCGTACCAAAACTGGGCAAATCGAAGGCACGCTTGCATGTAAGCGTGGACTGTTTGTTGTACCTAGATTCCATGGCAGCCAAGTTGGAATTAGTGGCAACGCAACCGTTCTCCGCACTCTGCCATGCAGGGGTTGCCAGATCCGACTGTCGCGCAGCCTGTGATTGGCAGCCTCGACAGCAGCAGAGCGCAATTACCCCGGATCAGCGTGCCTACGTGTGTGCGATAGCAGCACATGCCAAGTGTCAGGTGGTGAGCGAAATAAACCGGACAGGTTTGGTGGAGCAATGGTGGTGAGATGTCCGGTTTATTTTGCTCGCCGCCTCGGTGTATCGTACATGTATGCAAGGATGAATGAGGCGCTTGGGTTACGCCATCTAATAATAAAAGAGAGTTTCGCGTCCCCATATTCCACCCCCAGACTTTCTCGCGTCATTGGGAAGCCCTCATTCTTCTGATTCTAACCGTCATATTCTTATAATTCTACGATACGTAGGTGTGCTAGAATTACGCGTTAAAGTTACCGTTAGACGCGTTTTTGGTGTGTATTCTATCCTCCCTCGAGATAGATCTAGTTTCGTAGCTAACTCCCTCTCTTTCTCTTACCCCTACTATCTCCTATCTACTTACTTTATTACTAGTCTATGCTTTCCGGTTAACCGAGTATGTAATCGTTAGCGTCGTTATTTATCTAGTTCTCCCTAGTCTAGTTATCCCTAGCCCCCCTCCTATCCTCTCCCGGCGTATCCTTAAGCTCTCGCTCGGCGCCCGGCATCCTTCGTCCGGGTACGTACGGTTTTCTAACGGATCCGGTCCTTCTAGTTCTTACTTTTATAACTTCTACTATTAGCGATAGGTTATGTTTACTATATAGATAACCGGTTATCGTTTCGGACCCTTAACGCCTCTTACGTACCCTTACTTTTTAAGTCCTAGATCGCCGATACCCCTAGCTAGTAGTGTTTACTTTATCTACTCCTCCTATCTTAGCGTATAGTCTATTTAGTTACTTACTTCTTCCGTACTTCGTACTATTTACTCCTATTTTCTATTCCTATATCGTTATATCGTTACTATGCTACTTTATTATTATTACTCTCTTAGTAGCTCTCTAGTAACTCGGTTATTACTATGTTCTATCGGCTTCTACGTTACTAGTTTAGTTATTTCTATAAATATAGCTTCGTTTTATCTATTACTATCTATAGTTCTTATTATTCGCTACCTTACTTATTATGTCTTACCCTCTCTATCTTCTAGTCTATATCTATCTTCTCTACCCTCTAGTACTTTCTAATAGTATCTCCTCTCGAGTAGCTTCCCTCGGACGTCGTCCCGACCGTTACCTATACGCTATATAGGGTAGTAACTCTAGTTAACCGTTTCCTCTTATATATAGACCGCCTCGAGTATACTATCTATATCCCTTTTCGTCTATAGGCGGAGCGCTTTTACTATACCTATATCTTCTAGTTACGTATTAATAAGTTACGCGACTAGAACCGGACCTCTAGGGTAGGTGCCTTTAAGCTTACGCGGCGGAGCGACTTTCCGTACGATAGCTTAGGAGTATATAGTAAAGGTAGTAAGGGTAGTTACGGTGAAACACGGATAGTAGAGTTCTTTCCTTTCCTTTAGCGTTAGTAGTAGCGCCGTCTTTATTCTTTCTATTATACTAATTACGAGAGTCTTAACGTAGATAAGTATTAGACCGAGTAGTAGTAGCGTAAATTCTTTAATATTAACATCCCTCTTTATATAGTATTCGAAGTGTTTATATCTAACTATATACCGTCGTAGTATACGCTTCCTTCTCTATAGAGGTAGATACCTCTAGAGCTACTAATCCTAAAGCCTTTCGAACCGGTGTCTACCGTAGCGAGGTCGACTTTACTACGAGCCTAGTAGCTACGGGTTACTAAGAGCCTATCCGTCCTATCTCGCTTAGTCGGTATAGCCGCGTCTTAGCCCCGTCTTCCGACTAGCTCTCCTCTACCGGCGCCGGTAACTCCGAAACGCCCGCGGGAGTAAGATTTAGTTACTCCGCTAGCGTCGAAGCGGGTAAGGCCTAATAGCGTAATAGTTATATCGCCCTTATCCGCTACTATAGCTAGCCGAAGTATATAATATTCCGCCTTTAATCCTTTATCTCCTATTAGCTAACATTTATATCTAGTCTATTCCTATCCCTAAAGATTTCTTCGACTCTAATAATAATCTCTTAGAGCCTATATAGTATTCGGTAAGTAAGTACGTCGTTACCCCTACCCCTATCTCCCCTACGTCGTCTACGTCCGACGAGACCCTTAGCTAGCTATCACCTACCCTACCCTCCTCTCTAACCCTAGCTAGCCGGGCTAGACTTATCTATCCCGGGCCTCCGCCTTCGTCGTTAGAGGAGTCGTCTAACGGGTTATCTAGAGCGTTTTCTAATAAGTCGTCTAGAGCGTCTTCTAATAAGTCGTCTAGAGCGTCTTCTAATAAGTCGTCTAGAGCGTCTTCGGATAAATACTCTAATGAATCTTCTACGGAGGCTTCTATCCCTACTAAGGCCGACCCCGTAACGATTAATAGTGATATTTCGACCGGTACTAATAGCTCGAGCGAGGACGAGAGCTCTAAGGAAGAGTGCCTATTTATAAAGTAGCCCCCTATAGCTACGGCCCCTACTACGATTACCCCTATCGTCCCCCCGGTCCCTACTCTCTATAGCTTATAGGGAGCCGCGGCGTAAGTAAACGACGCCTCTATAAGGGCCCGCCCGAAGAAGTCGCCCCTTAGTTAACCCTTTATTCTAGATTCGTCTAATAAGTCTAGTAATAACTCTACCCCTTAAGCTAGTTACTTACTTTCTATACTAGTACTAAGTACGTCTATACCTAAGAGGAAGGCTACCGTACGGAGGCCGCGTAGGAAGAAGTAAACGTAGTTTATTCTATATTATATATATAAGCGTCTCTTTCGTTACTCCGTCTAACGTATTATTATTTTATATATTAACTTAATTCTACGCTATATCCGATCATATTAGTTATAGTACCTACCTAGGTACTTTCCCGCCTTCGTCTTTTATTAGTTAGTATAATAAGGCTACTAAGAAATACGAGGACTACTATACTTAGCGGAGAGATAAGCGTAATCGGGCGTAATAGTCGACTCCCGCCCTAGCTATCCCTACCCCTACCTTCGTCCTACCCCTAGAATCGTTTCTCATTAATAAAACGTATAGACGTTATAAGTAGGTTAGACCTACCTCGGAATTCTTTAAGGCCCGGTTAACGCCTAAGGTACCCCTAGTTACTATAACGTATAGCCCTTACCGGGCTTAGATTACCGAGGCTAAGGCCGCTAGGGCTACTATAGGTTCGTCTTTACGATACCTTAGTAATCACGTCCTATTCTAATAGTTCTAGCTCTATTAACTCCTCCGGCGACTACTACCCCTCCGACGGCTATTACACCTCTACCGGCTACTAATCTACTACCTATACCGGGCTACGATCTCCCGGACGATTCCTTCATTCCGGTTAAGGCTAAAATATTAATACTTTCGATCCTTAACGTCCTTAACGTTACCCCTAAATTAGACCCTATAGACCGCTACGTAGCCTAGGTGTTAAGCTCTAGCGTCGTTACCGTTAAGTACTATAACTAAGGGCGCCTAGGGGATACTAATTATATCTACTATAGCGCGCTTCTTTAGTAGGTAAAGCTAATTAAGTACCGTGTCGACGGTATAAGGCTAGTAACTAGCTCCTATTATATAAAGGGCGTAGTTAACCTTCCCGTACTAGACCCCTTACCTAAGTTCCTATAGGCGCTACTCTAGGACACTAGCGCTATAGGGCGGCATTTCCACTAGTATATACGCTCTTATAATACGGCTTTCTCTTTCGCGTCCTATAGCTATAACTAGGTATAGCCTCTACCTAGCGGTAGCTCTCCGGTATTCTAGATCTATAGTACCCTTTACTACGTTACTACCTTAGTAGAGACGGTTCTAGGGGTAGCGCTAAAGTTCGTATAACTCTACATTATCGATCTAGACTAGGCGTTAGATCATCGTATTATAGGGTTTAACGCCGAGCTAAACCCTATTATCCTACGCTAGCTAAACGACTTCCTAAGGGAGAATAACTCCTTTACTCGTAAGTTCTACTTTAGCTACTAGCTATTTAAGTAGGAGATCGATAAGCTCGAGGCTTAGAATCGTTCTTCTACGATGATCCGCTTATCGCTAAATCCGAAGATAGAGATCGTCCTCGAGGATAATAAGGATAAGCGGCGTTATAATCTCCCTACTATATCTAAAGTAGCTACGGTTATTCTAGATAGCTATACGTAGGCTCCTAGGGATATCGTTCTTACGGAGAGGAGATTCGACGCGATAGGGGCCCCTATTATAGGGAGTAAGCTCTTTAGCCGGATCTAGTCTTATAATACGGTATATCTACCGCTAGCGTACCCCTTACTTTATCTTATAGGACGTAGTAGGTTTTCTCGCGGTCTACGGTATAACGACCCTAGCGATAGGCGGGCTAAAAAGATCTTAAGCCTTACCGAGTAGTATAAATTTTACCTATACCCTAAGTCTTACGAGGACTAGAACCCGTTCGGTTTCGGTAAGCTATTCTAGTAGTTAGTTATAGACTTCTTCGTAACCGTTAATTAGAATCGGGCCGAGTTCTATACTAATATCTCCTTTAAGTATAGGTCCTATATATATAAGGAACTTAAGGAGGTATTACGTTACGGCGAGCTAGATATTAGCGAGTATAATAAACGTGTTATCCTCCCGGCTACCTTCTTAGTAGGACCCCGGGCTATAGCTAAGTACTACTAGGATTCGATAACGATCGTTTACTCCCTCGGCCGTCTAGCTTTATTTATTACCTTTACTATAAATAGCTCCTAGCTAGAGATTATATAACTTATCCCTCCTAGCCGTATAGCTACTAACCGGCCGGATATCGTTACTAGGGTCTTTAATATAAAGGTTAAGTAGCTCCTCTATAACGTAACGAAGAAGAACTTCTTCGGGGTTTATACTAGCTATATATAGACGATCGAGTACTAAAAGAGGGGGCTACCTTATCTCTATCTACTTCTATTCCTTACGCCGGTAGACCGTAAGCAGCTTCTAAACCCGGTAAATATCGACCGCGTAGTATAAGCGGAGCTACTAACTAGATTAGCTAATCCTACGGGCCGGCTCCGGGCGCTAGTTAAGGCGATAATAGTATACGGGCTATACGGCATTTACGGGCCTTATCTCGCTTATATAGCTAAGAGACCGGAGCTTACGGTAGCGTCTACGAAAGTCGTTACGGAATCTAGATAAAGCGCCGGGCGCTAACGAGGCCCGTTATACGGAAAACACTTTCCGAAAACCTTCTCTAATAAGACCGTAGTCCCCGATAATAGGTACCCCCTATACCGCCGCCGGGATACGGGATAATAAGCCTTAAAGTACGTAAAGGTAAACGGAAAGCGGTAATAGGTCGGGTTCGATAACCGCTAGGTTATACCGTATAACCCCACCTTAACGATACGGTACGAAGCTTACGTGAACGTCGAGATTTATGCTTCTATAAAGGCTATTAAGTACATTTATAAGTACATCTTTAAAGGGAATAACCGGGTAACGATTAAGGTGGTCCGACCTAGTAGGGGTTCGGGCGATCCGGATGTTAAGGTTAATAAGGTTACGGAGTACCTTAATAGCCGCTACATTAGCCTAGTCGAAGTATACTAGAATATTTTTAGTTACTCCTACTAGGCCTAATCCCCGTCGGTTCTAGTACTACCGGTGTATCTCCCTAGGGAGGCGTAGGTTATCTATTACGAGGACGATATAGTAGAGGATATTACGCGTAAGTTAGATAAGAAGAAGACGTATCTCGAGGCGTAGTTTACCTATAACTAGCGGTATTCTAAGTTTCGTAATATACTATATTATAACTTCCTATCCGTCTATAAGTAGATAACGACTAACGGCGACTACCGGTAGGTCCGGCGTATATATAAGTTAACGGCGATCGGCCGTATATAGTTCGTTCACCCGTCCCGTAGGGAGCGATTTTTCGTCCGGCTACTCCTTATAAGTATCCCTAGGGCTACCTCCTTCGAAGAGCTAAGGACTATTAGTAGTATAACGTATAGGTCCTTTAAGGAGGCCTATCTCGCCCTTAGTCTTATCGTAGACGATTCCTACTAGTTATATCTCCTAGAAGAGTAGTATTACTCGGCCCTTAGTAGTTAGTTACGCGAGCTATTTATATTTAACCTCTATAAAGGTAGAATTTTTAATACTCTATCGCTCTAGGAGACGTATAGGTCGTTCCTCTATAAGGACCTAGAACATTAGATCTCGCTACTTAGCTCCCGTCCGTCGCTTATAGACGTACACCTAGATTATAGGCTCTACCTAATAGAGTAGGGGATAATAGTCCGGGGCTATTCCTTCCGCGATACGGGGCTTCCCCGGTACGTTAGTGACACGTGAGGAGGTGGGACCCACATGTATTCTTATCGATAGCTTAGTCCAGGGATGGCCCGTGCACTGGTGCATCCCACTAGGGCACATCTGGGCCAGCCTACTACTCCGCCTTCGGCGGCATCCTTTAATTCTACATCTCACGTTACCTTATATATCTTATACTTGCACCCTAGGCTGTCCGCCTCAAAATGGTAGCACTTCGTAAGATCGAGGACCCGGGATCACGCTAATGCCATTCGCGAAGGCCTCATCGCTATATTCGACAGAGAGCCTGCCGCGACTTAGCACCCCGCGCCAGTCTGCTATATTCAGACTTAGGCCGGTTACACTAACGCTAACGACGACCACTTCATTGCGCCAGTCGTTACGTCAATAACGCCCTCATCGACCTCCGCTAGCATCGCCGCCAGTAACGCAGATCCGCGCCCAGTAGCATCGCCGCTAGCATCGCCGCCAGCAACGCAGATCCGTGCCTAGTAGCATCGCCGCTAGCATCTCTGCCAATACCTGCCATATATAGGAAATGCAGATCCGTGCCTAGTAGCATCGCCGCTAGCATCTCTGCCAGTACCTGCCATATACAGGAAACGCAGATCCGTACCTAGCAGTAGCGTCGACCTCCGCTGGCATCGCCGCTGGCACCGCCGCTGGCACCTCCGCTGGTATCGCCGCTGGCACCGCCGCTGGCACCTCCGCTGGCATCGCCGCTGGCATCGCCGCTGGCACCTCCGCTGGCACCTCCGCTGGCATCGCCGCTGGCATCGCCGCTGGCACCTCCGCTGGCACCTCCGCTGGCATCGCCGCTAGTATCGCCGCTAAGCACCACCACCTGTTATATATAGGATCGTTGAGACCGAGGGCTATAGCGACCTCACATAACCCGGCTAGGTACCCTTCACCTTCACTAGCGCCGTTAAGGCACTCACTTCACCTATTAACGAGAGTACCTCCGTCGACCTCCGTTAATAACGACCGCGCCTATGAGAAATGCGGCGACACCTTCCCCTCGAAGCGACAGCTCTTCAAGCATATCTATGCTAATACCTGCCATATACAGGGAACGCAGATCCGTACCTAGCAGTAGCGTCGACCTCCGCTAGCATCGCCGCTAGCATCGCCGCTAGCATCGCCGCTAGTACCGCCGCCTACATAGCAAGCTAATAGCGCTACATTTAAGTACCTTAGCGATATAGTCGACCGCCTTACTTACCTTCACTAAGAGACCATCGCTTCTTACTATAACTTAAGCGCTAAGGTCGACACCCTCGTCATCGCCGTTGACGACATCAGAACCGCCCTATAGAGCCTAGAACGCTACCTTAAGTCCTCCGGCGTGAAGTACTCTAAGGAGCCTTAGCTCTTTTAGGTAGATAGTGGGTCTGGTTGAGGCTAACCAGGTTTTTATTAGCCGCGGCATTCTAACACGTGAGGAGGTGGGACCCACATGTATTCTTATCGATAGCTTAGTCCAGGGATGGCCCGTGCACTAGTGCATCCCACTAGGGCACATCTGGGCCAGCCCACCACTCCGCCTTCGGCGGCATCCTTTAATTCTACATCTCACGTTACCTTATATATCTTATACTTGCACCCTAGGCTGTCCGCTTTAGTTAGCGACTAGTCGCGGGGCCGCGTTAACCCTTTCCTAGAACGGGAGAAGTCGTACGACTTAGAAAGTAAGTAGGGATCTTTTAACGAGTATTTTAGGTAGCTAAACGGCGGTTAACGAGAGGCGTTCGAGACCGTAACGACGAGGGTAGAGTAAGCCCCTAAGAGGGCTTATTTCTTCCTATAGGGGCTAGCGGGTACGGGTAAGACCTTCCTATACTGAAGCATCACATATAGGGTGGGCACATGAGGCTGGTGATGATGGTAGAAGTGGTCCAAATAAAAGGATGCCGCCGAAGGCGGAGTGGTGGGCTGGCCTAGATGTGCCCTAGTGGGATGTACTAGTGTACGGGCCATCCCTAGACTAAGCTATCGATAAGAATATATGTGGGTCCCACCTCCTTACGTATTAGAATACCGCGGCTAATAAAACCTAGTTAGCCTTAACTAGACCTACTATCTACCTAAAAGAGTAGATAATGGCCTTAAGGCACCTTATGATTTCCTTGCTAGAGAACTCCTTAGATTTAGCCGAATTAGAGCTCCCTAGCGAAGGCGAGCGAGATAGCCAATTCGGAGCTCTCTATAGTGCTTCAAATACCTCCTTGGCGGAGGCGAGCTAGGCGGCGGTGAGAGGCTTTAGCGGCGACTGGAGGGCGACCTCCATGCCTGGCCTAGTACTCAGCGAGAGTCTCCTAAGTAGTGCTCCGGAGCTCCTCCTCAGAGATCCACGAGTTATTACTATTACTATAGCCTAGCTACTTCACGAGGTAATCGTAGCTAGACTTAGCTCGATTTAGCCTATGCTTCACGATAGCTTCGACCTCGAAATGATCGTCCGCATTAGGGTCGTAATCTACTTATACTAGCCCCGGCGGTAGCACGTAGCGGTAGAAGGGATCGTTACCCTTAGTAGTAGCGGCTAGGTGTATAATAGAGATTACGGGGTAGATGCTAAAGGTCTTAGGAAGGTTAAGCTTATAGGCTAGTCGGCTAACGCGGCGGAGGATCTTAAATAGGCCGGAACGCTACTATAATAGCTTCTTAGAGGGCTTACCGGGTAGGTAGTAACCGTGATAGAGTCGTAATAGGACTTCGTTACTAATAGCGAATTCGATAGGCTTATACTTACGGTCGTAAAGCTCTTTGTTCTTAGCGGCGGCGAAGTCTATTACTAACTAAGCGTTAGTACGAAGGTGTTCTCGGAGAGCCTTAACGTTATTAAAGGCTAGAGTAGTTACTAGGGATAGAGGTCCTTAGTTAAGCTTAAAGCTAAATAGCTACTTATTCGGAGTCGATTACGTAGCTTTAGAGTACGCGTTATTTAGGTTCTATTATAAGCTAGGAATAACTTTAACCTAGCTATCCTTTAGGTTACTAAAGGTATAGAATCGTAGTGCGATGTTAACCGTCTAATTCTTTCGTTTAGAGAGTCTATCGCCTTAGGGGTAATAGGCGGTCGTTATTAATAGTTAGGTGCCGAGGTTCTTCTAGAGTGTACGCTAGAAGGTAGAGGTAAACTTACGATCCCGGTCGGAGATAATATACTTAGGCACTCCCTAGTCGTTTAGGAGGAGTTGCCGTATTAAGACATTTACCTAGTCCTCTACGGTGTAACGGTTATTACCTAGTAGAAGTAGGGTCCTCTTAGAGATAGCGTAGGTAACTATAAGTAGGTAATTATAATAGTCGAAGTACGGCTTACTAGCTATCTACTAGGGCGTGCCGGTAGTACCGTAATGTATAGGTAAGCCGACGATGAAGTCCATAGCGATAGTGGATATAGGTAAGCCTACTAGCCTAATAGGTTAGTAATCTCCTAAAGGCTTATCGCGGCTAGTCTAGTTAAGCTCATAGGTAGGGCAGTGTACTATATAGCTCTTAACGTAATTAGTTTTACTAGTAAACAACAACTCCGAGAGGTCTTAGAGCATACGATTAACACCCTAGTAGTGCTTATTATCGTAATACATAGCGAGCACTTATTAAACTAGGTTATACGGGATATAGAGACGACGGTGGTAGACGCGGTCGATGTAGTATAGTAGGCCGTCGTAGTTAACTTCGAAGGGATAGCTAGGTCGCGAGAAGTTAATAACAGCCTCGTTATCTACTACGTCGTTAAAGCTACGGATAGCTACTATAATTTTAGAATACTTAACGTTATTACGGTAACCTTAAACGAAGTCGCGGAGGAGACGGGGATCTATAACAGCCTTAGATACGGTAAACTAAACCTTATCGAGGATAGCGGGCTCGTTAGATCTCTTAAGGGTACCGGTAGCGACGTCCTCCTCATCCTAAGTTACGCGTAAGCGGCTTAGGGCATCGGGCACGTAGTTAAGTCGACCGGGTACGTAATAGACTTTAAATCCGTACTACGAGAGGTAGATAGATACGTTCGTAAGCCTACGATTACCTCGATCTATAGAGGTAGTGCGGAGGTTAGTTTAGTCGATAATACCCTTAGTAGCGTTATAATCTATAAAGATAATAGTTAGTAGAAATAACGACTATATAACTATACGGAGTCGACGGGTAGCCTATACGAGGTAGGTAACTTCGACCTCCGAAGGGCTATAACGTATCTCGGCCTACGAGAGGCATTAGCTTAGATACATAATAGGTAGGATCTACGTAGATAGCATAATAGTACCGGGAGTCTATATGAAGTTATCCTTAACGTAGTATAGTATAACTCCGAAGCTACGTTTAAGGGAGCCGTTAATCTATAGAAATAGCTATTTATTAGGATCATAGTAATATAGCGTGGTTTAGTTATAAATAGTATTCTACACTACTTCGAAGCTTTATAGCTTAGTAGCGGTAGGCTCGTAGTAAGTCGATCGGTAATAGGCCTAGCGTTTTTAGGGATACCTAGTGTTAAAACGACCCTCTTTACGACCTACGGCGAGTAGTATAGTCTTACGCTTTTAAAGAGGCTTAACGAGCTATATATAGTACGGTAGTAATATACGTAGGAAGCTAGAAGCACTAAGGTACTACTTAAGGGCTTTAAGTTACCTAGGGAATATAAGGTTACGGAATACTACGAGCCTCTCCTCCGTAGTGCTTATACTAAAAGCGTCGATATTAAAGCCTAGGAGCTCCACCGAGGGGTAGCTAAGGAATAACTTCTTCGGGGAGATGGAGATACCGCGTTCGGTGAAGACCTTAAACACCTACTCGAGGTCGGTAAGGTGCTACTTAGTAGTATCGGAGAAGATTACGATATCGTCGATAAAGGCACGGTAGAATACTAAGAATAGCTTTAGTAGGCGATCTATAAAGCGCTAGACGTAGGCGGGTGAATTACGGTAACCTATAAGTGCTATAGTAGAGCGTTTAAGGCTACGGTACGTTACTAACGTAAACCTATCGCGATAGTCGGGATAGACGAGGAATTAGTAGAAGAAGGCGGTAGCGTCGATAATAGTTATATAGCCTTTACCTCGTAAGGAGGTAATAACGTTAGCTTATAAAGGGAGAGGGTAATTATCTAGTACGGCGACGCGATTAAGAGCCCTTAAGTCGATAACTATACGGCCCTTTTCTTTACCGTAGACGGTACGCTAAACGACGAAGACGGGGTACGTAAATAGAGTAGCTTCGTTAACCTATTCTATACGACCTTAAGTGTAAAGGCCGTTAAGGGCGGAGTCGAGATGTACCTTATCTTTACGACTAACTAGGTAACGGCGTGAATTAAGCTTATAGTTATACTAGCCGTTAACGAGTAGGATCTTTATCTATTAGTCGATAGGGACTTTAATAGTACCTTAGTCGATCTATAGCTTCGGGTAACGGGTTATAAGGTTAGCGAGGTTATTTACGAAGGAGGCTACCTCGGTATACACGTAGATACCGCTATCGAGAACTCGCTCTATCATATTAACTAGCTTCTTAATGCCTAGGGCGGAGCCTAGCTTAACGAAGCGAGGAGGCTTATCCTCCTTAATACTAGTAATTAATACGTTAGTAAGCGCGAAAACGGCGTTAGTAAGAGGGGTAGCTAAATTAGTGTCGAAGGTATTAGCTAGCACTCTAACTAGGGGGGTATCTCCGGTGAGAATAGCGGTAACGTTAGGTGTTATATCGAATTCCGAGCCTAGGGTAACTACTTTAGTACTCGGAGGATTCGAAGTAGCTAAAGAGGGTACTAATACTAGGGTAGCAGCTATAGTAGCGGTAGCTATAACTCTAATAGCCTTAGTTACCTTACCCTATAACGTAGTGAAGAAGCCGCTATCTATATTCTCGCGGATACTTCCTAAGCGGGTGCGGCGCTTAATCGTTAATAACTACGAAGTCGTATTAGTAATAGGTACGATATACGGGGTTTTAGCGTTAACGACGGCGTAAAGGGCGGCCGGGTACTTAGCGTCGAAGTAGAAGTAACGGTCGGTAGGTAGTAACTTATATTCGGCGATAATGTAGGCTAACTAGCTAGGGGGCACAGTAACGGTTTCGCGACTAGTAACCTTACGAAGGCAGGCCTATAATCGGCGGTTAACGTCGAATTCGACTATAAAGTCGTTAAGGGTAGTGAAGGTTATACGGTCGATGTCGTAATTAATATTAGTACTATAGGGCTTAAGCAAGTCGTTACCGATAAGGATAGCGGGTCCGAAGTCTTCGTCGACGACCTAACCCTCCTTAGTGAACTTTATTAGCGTAGGTACTCTATACTTATCGATACTACGTATAAAGAAGCTAAACTTAGCTTACTAGGTATACTTAACTTTAGTATTACTTATCCTAGTAGAATAGCTATTACGGTTACTTACCGTGTGCTCTAACTACTATAGGAAGGAGCGGCTAATAACGGTGCGACCTACTCTTAGATTAAGGTAGATATCGACCTCCTAGCCGTTAGGTGAGGGTCGAGCCTTAACACGGAGGTAGGTATAATTACCCACGGGAGTATACTTATCGTTAGTAAGGTTAGGGGTAGAGATAACGGGCAGGGCCTATAGCACTAATAGCATAGGTCGAGGGGTGTCATTCTCGAGTACCGTATAGGTAGCTATATAACTAGTGGCCTCGTAGGTACTAATATATATAAAGAGCTTATTACGTGATTCGAAGATAACGTTATAGAATCTACAAGTACGCTAGTTAACTTCGAGAGGCGATAGCTTCGTAGTCGGTACGACGTTATAGGTACGAGGTACTATACATTTCTTCTAGTATAATTACCTCTCGGCCTTAGTCTCGAAGGTAGTCTAGTAATACGTATAGGTAGCCTAGCGAGACATCGTAAAAAGGTAAGGGTTAAGAGGGCTTAGAGATCTACTTCGGTCGATGATACTATCGGTGAAGTATATACGGTCTACCTTATCCTATACGCTATAGGAGCTATTACGTTAGCTACTAAGCGTAGCATCACGTCGAGAGTCCCTAGAGCGATCACGGTACGAGTCATAAGAGCGATTACGCGGGTAATCGCGGCGGTAATCTCGCTAGCTATCACGTCGGGAATCGCGGGAGCGATTACGCGACTAATCACGAGACTAGCTAAACCGTACGTCGCGACGGTTACGGGATAAGTTACGTATAAGCTAATCGTTACGTTAGTTATTACAACGGTTAGAGTATCTACTTATAGAATATCTACCTAAAGACCTACTATACTCCTATAACTACTATCGAGTAATACCTACGATTAGAACGCGCTCCTTAGAGAGATAGGTTATAAAGGTATTTAGGGTCTAGAAGTTATCGGGTTAACGGATGTATAGCTTAATAGCTAGAGGGATCTTCATCTATGCTAGAGTGTAGGTACGTTTCTATACGGTTTTATCGTTACCTTCGTAGCCGATAAGCTTAGAGTAACGTAGGCTCTTCTAAAAGAATACTAGTAGCGTAGAGTCGTTATTAACGATATCCTAGTTACGGATGTAAAGCTTATTAAGCTTAAGGTTAGCTAAGGTAGTATCTATAGTAAATCGCTTAGTGAGGGTAGCGAGCATAAAGTAAAGGCTAGTAGCTTTAAGCTCCTTACGGCGGTATCTACTTAGCTCTTACATCTACTATTAGTAGGCTAAGCCGGTAATAAGGACGGAGAAATTACTAATAAGTAAGTTCTCCTATAAAGCTAATAAATCGGGGTTATTAAGGAACTCCTTAAGGCGCTCGCTAAAGGTATATAGGTTAGTGAAGGTAATTAGGCGGCTATCGGATATAGTATTATATCTAAGGTCCTTAGGGTTAGTAGTAGTTAGGTCGAAGACGCTAATATTATCTTTACGGAAGCGTAGGTAATTACCGTTAGAGGTACTATTATACGATGTAACACCTAGGGTGTTATAGCGGCTACGTCCTCGACTAGGGTTTCCTAAAGGTCGGAAGCGACGGTTATCGTAGTCGTCGTTACTATCGTTATCGTCGGAGTCGTCGGGATTAGGTACTCCGTCCGAGGCTAGGTGAAGCTAGAATCCCGTCGCGGACGAGAGGGGGTTTAGTAGCTAGCGATAGGCTAAGCTAGGCTAATTAGTAGCGTTACCTCTAGGCTAAGTTATAATGTCGGAGGACTTAAGGAAGCGATTTATACTTTCCACGGAGGCTTTAATGTTAGTAACGGCGGTAACGAGGGTATCGACCTTAGCGCTTAAGTTATTATAAGTAGTAACGATATCTTAGTGATTTAGGTTTAGGCTATCTAAGCGGTCGACGAGAGTGTTATATACCTCGATAGTTTCTTAGCCGCTTTCGGCGAGTTATACGATCCCGGTTAAATACTCGCTCGTCTTCTTCTCGAGGCGGTCGACTATATTACTAAGGTACTCGACGGTAGCGATGTTAGCTTACTATTTCGGAGGCTTATTAGGTACGTAATCCTTAGCTTAGGCATTTACGGTACAGGTCACGTTACGGAGATCGTCGATAGTAACTCGGCGGCTAGTACTATAGCGAGATTTCGTAGTCGCTTTAGTAGTAGCTACGCGGGTCTTACCTTTTCCCTTTTAGCTAGGAGTATAACTAAAGTTACCAAATCTAGAGGAGGGAATTAGGGTGTTATTTAACGGGCCGGCTTAAGGATAGGTATCGAAGTTATCGTTATCCTGAAATAGTAAGCCGTTAGGGTAGGGCACTAAGGTTTTCGGGGTACCGGGGTTATTAAGCGGGGGGTTCTCGTATACTATAATAACTAGCGTCACGGTAGTAAACGCGGTTATTATAACTAGCTTCGTAGAGGTAGTCGTAGTAATACTTAAATAGGGAGATAAAGGAGAGTCGTTAAGTAAGGGTACCTACCTAACGTTCGGTACGATTAATTAACGGGAGAGAGGGGGTTTACTATACGATTATAGTTAATAACCTACCTAACGTTCGGTTACTAATAGAGTTACTAGCGTCGAGCTATCGTCCTACCTAACGTTCGGGCGATAGAAGGACTAGGTTAAGTAGTAATAATTAGCCTTAGTATTATCCTACCTAACGTTCGGATAGATACTTTAGGTTAATTAGCTTCGTAAGGCGACTTACTAGGACTTGTTAGCTAACTACGTAGTTTAGCTTAAGCATTCACCCGCGGGTGGTGAGAGAGCTATAGAGTACGGCTAACTATAGGCCCGGATAAGGTCGTCGTCGGGGTCGATCTATAGGTAAGTAACTAGTAAGATCGTGAAGTAAAGAAGTAAAAGTTTATTAAATTAAGTCGCGCGAAGGCGAGGAATTAAGGCTAGTACTTATAATAAGGAACGTAAGACCTACTACCATTCTAAAGCATCACATATAGGGTGGGCACATAAGGCTAGTGATAATAGTAGAAGTAGTCCAAATAAAAGGATACCGCCGAAGGCGGAGTGGTGGGCTGGCCCAGATGTGCCCTAGTAGGATGCACTAGTGCACGGGCCATCCCTGGACTAAGCTATCGATAAGAATACATGTGGGTCCTACCTCCTCACGTGTCATATACCGTACCCTATACTACTTCTTTCGGAAATAGGGTAAGATCGTTATCTACTACGCCTCCTCTAGAATCGCGGCTTTACTCTTACCGGGTAGCCGGACGGTACATAGTACCTTTCGGATCCCGATCGAGATAGGCGACGAGGTGACCTACTCGATAGCTAAGGGAATATAAGAGGTAGAACTCCTATAGCGGGCGTCACTAGTAATCTAGGACGAAGTAACTCTATAGCACCGGAACTACTTCGAGGTGGTTAACCGTCTACTACGGGATCTCCGTGACCCGGGGAAGCTGTTCGGGGGGCTGCCGGTGCTCCTTAGCGGCGACTTCGCGTAGATCTTACCTGTCGTATAGCGAGGATCCCGTACGATAACGGTAGGGTCCTACTTAAAGTAATCTCCGCTCTAGCCGCACCTAATAACACTCCGGCTTACGTAGAATATACGGTTATAGAACTATACGAGTAGCGTCGATCGAGAGTTCGCACTATAGCTTACATCGGTGTTAAGGGACTATAGCGGGTAGGGGGTTATCCCGTAGTATATGAGCTACACTACTAACATAGAGAGTTTTATTAAGCGTGTTTACCCTCTAGGTTACTTCACTAGCGATTAAGATAAGCAGGCTAGTTTTATCTAATTAATAGCTATTTTAACTATAATAAATATAGCGATATACGACTTAAACTTATAGCTCCTCCCGCTATTCCTAGGTGAGGCTATTAAGTATCTATCGACTAATCGTATAGAAGAGATAGAGGACTTTAAGAACCCTTCTACGGAGATCCCCCTTATTAAGTACCTATAGGGCCTATCCCCTAATGGGATTCCGCTCTCCCGGCTACTACTTAAGGTTAGGTGCCTAATTCTATTACTACGGAACCTAAATCCTACGATCGGCCTTTATAACGGAACGAGGCTAGTTATCCGCGCCCTAAGCTACTATAGTATTATAGGGGCTATAATTAGGGGCTAGTTCGACGGAGAGCCTAGGGTAATTCCCAAGGTGAAGCTATTCCCGCCGAAGGAAGGCTTAAACTAGTAGTTAAGGATTCAGTTCCCCGTTTACCTATACTTTACGATAATAATTAATAAAGTATAGGGCTAGTCGTTCTAGCGAGTCGGGGTAGATCTCCGGTAACTAGTCTTTAACTATAGGTAGTTCTACGTAGTAGTATTAAGGGTAACTAGTACTCGGGGACTATTTATACTATAGTATAAAGACTACGTAGAGCGGGAGGTAGTAAATATTATCTAGGGTGAGGTTATATAGGGAATTTGATTTCGTATATGTAGCTATCTAAATACGACGCTAGGGAGAACTCTATATACTCTACTTTCTAAGCTTAACTCTCCTCCTTAGCGATAGGTTATACCTAGTCGGTATATCTCTAAGTATCTTATAGCTAGAAGAACTAGTATCCCCTAGCTATCGACGGACGTAAGATGAGCTACGAGTCCTCTAAAGTCTATACTAGTTAAGGACCGACCGCTATATAGAGGTCTATTTGTGAGGGCCTCTATTAAGCGGGAGCGTAGTCGTAGGAAAGGTTATTAGTACTCTATTCGGGTCTAAGAGTCGTTACTAAACCTGTTACTACCGCTTAATCCCTTTATTAACTATCCTTAATAGTACTTACCTATCCTTCCCCTTATCGATCTACTTACGGTATAATAGCTTAATTATATAGTTAAAGATGAACTATATAGATCTAGTAAACCGAACGCGTATATTTTATTCTCTAGCTTCACCCGCGCTAGTTATATACTCCTCCGTAGTCCCTTTCTATAATAATTAGGTATAGGGGAAGCTACGGATCTTAGCGACGTTAGTAAACATCGTTAGATCCGGGACTAGGAGCTACTCTAGTATTAGCTAGAAGAATCTTCGTTTATCGTAGGTAGATGCCTAGAATAATCCCCGGATAGCGAGGTCCCCCGCTGTAGGGCTAAAGCTAGCGGCGGAATCGATCCGGTAAACGTAGTCCTATAGACTAAGGAATAGGAAGATAGGATCGAGAGTTAGGAGCGCTACGTTATCGTCGGTATCTAAGCTTTAGATAGCGATACTTTCCTCTAGTAGTAGAAGGAGGATTAGTAGCTTAGTAGCTATATCGTTACGGATAAGGTTAACGGGTTCCTTAGAGCTATTAGGCTACTCGGACTAAGATAGGTTAGGTATAATAAGGACTAGCTAGGAAAAGAGATGTTTAATTAGAGGCTATAGTAGCTAAAGGGGAAGAATAGCGGATAGCTAAGGGAGGAGCTACCTATTATATACTTCCTTAGGATAGGGACTTACCCTTCTATAGACTAACTATACCCGTGTAGGTCTATGATTATACTACGGGGCCTACTACTTAACTATACGAACCGACTAACGAAGTTAAGCTAGTACTTCTAGAAGTATCGTCGTCGGAGTCCGCTAGGTAAGCTATATATTTATTACACCTACGCTATTAATTCCGGACCGTAAATATCTCTAATCTTTAATTAGCTTATTACATAGTAGGCTACGAATATATATACTAACTAAATACCTTCTATTATACTAGTGTAAGCGTATTTAGTACCTACCGGTAATTTCTCTTTAAGACCTCCCTTAGCTTAAGGATCCGGAATCGGTCGTATTTAGAATTTCCCTTCGACTTAGGCTTAGATGTCGTCTACCGGAGGCTACATTTAGATCCTAATAAACTATATTCGTAGCTAATATAGGTGTTCTACCCCTAGAGTAAAGGATATACTTTTTAACGTTAGTATAAGTAGTAGCTATAATAGGATTCGTACTTAACTTACTAATACATCTCTCAAATGGCCTATTCCCCTTCTAGTACGACTAATAGCGCTAATTACCCTATAGTTCACTTCCGAACATAAATAAGAAGTATACTTTTAGAGACTATTACTTAGAAATATCTAAAGGTCGAAAGAGGCTATATCCCTAGAACTAGCGTTTCCGGACTAGTAGGTATCGTAATAGTAGACTATTCTAAAGCTCCTAGAATATAATAGTAACTATGTTATACTAACTCTCGCGCGCGTAGGTAAATATCTATTCTACTTAGGCTTTTAGCGTATCTAGTATAGTAAGTACCGCGGGAGTATCACGTACGATTAGAGTACCCTCTAGGCTATAATTATAAGTATCGGGGGTATCGTAGTAGTTTTCGTTATCGGTAGTAAGTACTCTAGGTAATAAATGTAGCCCGTAGAGAGTCGAGATCCTACTTAGAAGCGATAGTTCTTAGACGAGGGGCGTAAATAAGGTGCGATTCTACTAGTCCGAAGGTACTTCTAAGCGCTAAGCTAGTAGTATTAGTTAAGTACGGTTACGCGTAGGACGTATAGTGTCGTTAGATAGTAAGTTAAGGGCTATTAGCGTCGGTAGTAGATGAGGGAGAAACGAGTCACGTCGGGGGGGCATCGGTGAGAAACGGTACGCGTTATGTTTACTGTTATCTATTAAGGCTACCCTATACTAATAATGCTACATAATTTATCAACGGAAGTGTAGCCGGGCTTACCCGGTAGTGGTCCCGGCAACCCAGAGTAAAGGAGGGCGCCAACGGCGCCCTCCGCCTGTCTCGTCGTAGTAGTAGTAGTTCTTGTACATAACCGGCTGCGCAGGGCATCACAGGCTAAACGCAACCATCCGGGGCTCCCTAAGCCAGGCCAAGCCAGGCCAGGGTCTCTGCCGAGATGAGATCCCACAGAGTTAATCATGGCAGAGAGCCGGTACTGGCTGCCGACTGGCTGGCAAATGGGCTTCGGTGAGCAGGGAGGGTTCTTCTGATGTCACTAGTCGCGTCGATCACGGCTCTTGACAACTGCCGGACCAGTCGACGTTGCAGTCGGCCATGGGGTTTCTGTACCGGCCCCGCCGCGAGTCCCAGACAAGCAGGTCCCGCCCTCTCCCGCCTTTCACGATAGGTGCGCATCGCCTCACGTCAGGCTGCATCGACAACACCAAGGCCCGGCGGGCGTGCAACTTCACGGTCCGTCTTGGCTTCTTGTCCGGCCCACTCCATGTCCCCCTTCTGGGACCCCTTCTGGGGTTGAGTCACGTACCGGCGGCTAATGTCGTGCATCGACGAGGCGAATTGCCGGAGTAATGGGTTTTCATTTGTTGCGTGTTTTCATAAAGTACAAATACTAGCCTCGACGCCATCGTCGCCGAGCACGAGCCTCTCTTGCCTTTACAGCTGCAGCGTCATATAGGCTATCCCTAGTTCACCATGCACGCCCCAAACACCGCCTGGCTGGGCACTTGCCTGGCATTAGCCCATGCCGTCTCTGCCATAGACGTGGCCGTCAAGGCTGACGGAGGCAACGCCACCAACGGTCATCAGTACGGATTTCTTCACGAAGTGAGTCTCGTTGCCGCTTGCGAGCCCTAGTCAACCCTCCGCACTTCATGCTCCAAACTGGCAGTCGTGCTCACCAAGGGTTCTTGCTTGTCTAGGATATCAACAACTCTGGCGATGGTGGTCTCTACGCCGAGCTCGTGCGCAATAGGGCCTTTCAGGCCAGCTACGGATTCCAGCCTAACCTCGACGCCTGGTTCAGCATCGGGGGCGCGAATCTGTCACTCAAGAAGCTGGACGATCCACTGTCTCAGGCTCTGTCCACTTCCCTAAACGTTGCTGCAGGGCTTAGCGGGTATCCCGCCGAAGTCGGCTTCTTCAACGATGGATACTGGGGCATGGACGTCAAGAAGGCCAACAAGTACTCTGGGTCTTTCTGGGTCAAGGGAAAGTACGACGGCCACTTCACCGCATCCTTCAGGTCCAACATCACGGGCGACATCTTTGGCTCGACAAAAATCCAGTCCCAGTCCACTCCTGAAGAATGGATCGAGCACACATACGAGCTTCGTCCTGAACAAGATGCACCAAACTCGAACAACACACTGGCTATTACCTTCGACTCTTCGGTATGCATCATTCTGTGCCCAGGCGCACGGCTCATTCCGCACTGCCAGCTAACACAGAATGCGACAGGCTATTAATGGCTCGTTAGATTTCAACCTCATCAGCTTGTTCCCGCCTACCTACAAGGGTCGCAAGAATGGCATGAGGATCGACATCGTCGAGGCTCTGGAGCAGCTGCACCCAGTAAGTAATCGACTGATCCGACCATGTCCATGGCGCAGCGTTCTAGCCCAGACCTTCCCTGACCTCCTACAATAGACCCTTTTCCGTATCCCTGGCGGCAACATGCTCGAAGGTCAGACAAATACGTCCTGGTGGGACTGGAAGGATTCGCTTGGCCCATTGAAGAACCGTCCTGGTTTCGGCGGCGTGTGGAGATATCCACAGACACACGGACTGGGTTTGATGGAATATCTTGAGTTTTCAGAAGACCTCAATATGGAACTTGGTTAGTACCTTTCCCCTCTGTGTCCACAAATTCACGGCCCTTGAGTCTCGGCGCGCTAAATACTGTGCGTGCCGTAGTCGTTGGTGTCTACTCTGGTCTCAGTCTGAATGGAGACATTACGCCCAAAGACAAGCTCCAGCCGTTCATCGACGACGCTCTTGATCAAATTGAATTTATCCGAGGTCCGATCGACTCGAAGTGGGGTGCTCGCCGCGCTGAGCTTGGCCACCCGAAGCCGTTTAAGCTTCGATATGTCGAGATTGGCAACGAGGACTGGCTGGCTGGCCGACCTACCGGCTGGGAGACGTACAAAGAATACCGCTTCCCCATGTTCCTCGAGGCCATTAATGCTGCGCATCCCGACATTCAGGTTATCGCGTCAGGCTCAACCTTTGACGATCATGACATTCCTAAACCCGCCGCTGGTGACTACCACCTGTACGCTGAACCAGATACACTGATCAAGGAATTCGACCGCTTTGACAATGTAAGTCATTCTCGCGGCCAACCCTTGATACCGGCAGCTTTTGACACCGCGATAGCTCGAGACTCCCCATATGATTGGCGAGATGGCTGCCACACATCCTAATGGGGGTGCCAGTTGGGATGGTCCCATGCGGCCGTGGCCGTGGTGGTCCGGTGCTGTTGCCGAGGCTGTTGGTCTCATCAGCTACGAACGTAACCATGACCGCATCATTGGAGCAGCCTACGTAAGTTATCTATTCAGCCCGTATTGGGCCGGCGGTGTAACAAGAGATGCCCTTCGTGCCACCCTTTGGCTCTGCATCCATGCTGATGATTGACGATTTCTCTCACGACGCAGGCACCAGTTCTGAGGTCCCTTGACAGGTGGCAGTGGCCTATTACCATCATCCACCACGCTGCCGATCCAGCTTTGACGACCAGGTCTACAAGCTGGTTCATTTGGGAGGTAAGTTGAATCCTGTGGGCTGTTGCTTGCCATCGATGACGGAAACTGACATCGTCGAAACACAGCTCTTTGCGGGCCACGTCTTCACAGAGACCCTGCCTGCGACCTCTAAGGATGCTTTCGGCCCGCTCTACTACGTCACTGGGCGGAACGAGGTCACTGGCGGGCACATATTCAAGGGTGCAGTTTTCAACTCGACCGATAGCGCCGACGTGCCCGTCCGCATCACATTTGAAGGTGTCAACGCTGGCACACAGGCCGAGCTGACCTTGCTGACGGGACCAGAGGACCCGTATGGATACAATGATCCGTGGACGGGCGTCAATGTTGTTGAGACGTCCAAGACCATGGTGACAGCGGACGCGGATGGCATGTTTAGCTTTGAAATGCCGGACCTTAGCGTTGCGCTCCTTGACACAGCTCCCAAGTCTGGGGGATACCCAGTATCCTAGCGGGTCGTGGGCTCATTTCGTCATGTTTCGAAGTAATATCTAGTTACCCATCCTAGCATAAGTACACTTCATCATGGGACAATTAAGCAATCGATAGCTTAAGCTTCGACTTAATCGAAGTAGGGTTACGTGAGCGCTGGGGATAGTGGGCTCGCCCTGGCTTAACGCGAATCGTTTTTTGTATAGGTTTCGTGAGGACATGATGATAATCCAACTTCGCGAGTTGTGCATTGACGAAGATGCTGACTCGTGACCCGGAAGCGCCTTGTCTGCTGTGGGGACTTGACCAGATCACGTGATATCGCGATTTATCGTGTTGGCCTTCCCCATGTTGCAGCCCATGGATGCCTGCTGAACGCGCCATCACAACACGCGATCAGGACACTTGTACCCCGCTAATCCGCTACCACATTCAGGGTCATCGCGTTTTTCTATCTATGATTGCAACGACTTAGCCGAGGCGTTGCAACGATTCGCCAAATGCGATACTGATCAAGCAAAGTCTAGAACCTTAGGTTTCGAGAACCTTCGCCATGAACGCTACTACCCCAACAGCACAGCCTCTGGAAGCTGTCGCACCAGAAGCCGATCAACCCGCTCACAAGGGTCATGAGAGTCTAAAGTACCACCTATTAGGGCCTTCCCTCACAAAAGCTGGCCAGGACTCCGTCGATCAATCCAAGGTATGACGCATGTGATGCTCACTATGTATTTAAGAGACAAGCTAACCCGGGGTTGGAAGTAAAGGTGTCAGATGTGATCTACAACGCCTCGAAGGGCTCAAAGTTTTTCACCCGTGAGGAGGAGAAGGATAAGGTCCTCACACAGAGGATCAGGAACATTCAGCAAAAGAAGCGCCAGCTCGAGAAGCTTGACCTTTCCCGCGAGGCTCGTGCTGCCGATCAACTCATCACCCAGCTCGAACTCAGTCGCGATCTGTCACAGCACATTGTGCATGTCGACTGTGATGCATTCTATGCCGCTGTAGAGCAGCTTGACCGTCCAGAGCTCAAAGACGTGCCATTTGCTGTTGGGGCTGGTGTTCTGACTACTTGTAACTATGTTGCACGGACATTTGGATGCCGAAGTGGTATGGCTGGTTTCGTTGCCAAGAAGCTGTGCCCGGCTCTCGAACTTATACGCCCAAACTTCGAGAAGTATACGGCCAAGGCTCGTGAGGTCCGCGAGATTCTTGCCGACTATGATCCGCGGTTCGAGAGTGCGAGTATAGATGAGGCATATCTCAACATCACCGAGTACTGTGTGAAACACCAGATGAGTCCGGAAGCAGTAGTGCAACAAATGCGAGACGAAGTCTGTCAGAAGACCAAGATTACAGTATCGGCTGGGATCGCCTCCAATGCCAAACTCGCAAAGATTTGTTCGAACATGAACAAACCAAATGGGCAGTATATTCTCCCAAGTGACCGGAACGCAATCATGTCCTTCATGCGAGATCTTCCAACGAGGAAAGTCAATGGTATTGGGCGGGTGCTGGAGAGAGAACTCCAGGAAATCGGCATCAAGTCCTGTGGCGATATCTGGCCACAGCGACATGTCTTGCGTCTACTGTTTGGCGAAAAGACTTACGAATTCCTGCTTGCGGTGCATCTCGGTCTGGGGCGCACAAACATCCAGCCTGCCGAAGATTACGAGCGCAAAAGCGTGGGAACTGAAAGTACATTTCGCGATCTGTCGGACCCCGTGCAGCTCCGCGAAAAGCTCCGGTGGACAGCTGACGAGTTGGAGAAAGACATGCGGCGAGCAGAGGTCAAGGGCCGTACACTTGTGCTCAAGGTCAAACTTCACACATACGAGGTCTTCACGCGGCAAGTTGTCACGCCCAAGGCCATCTTTCTCGCAGACGACCTATATAACTATTCCTTGCCCATACTGGCTAAGCTCGAGCAGGAAATGCCCGCTCTCAAGCTGAGGCTGATGGGGCTCCGATGTACACATCTAGTCGGCTTGAAAAAGCCCGATGCTCGTGCATTTTTCGGCTTCAGGCCACAGCGGCCTGCGTCGACTGGCGACAACGACGACGGCACTGTGGGCGCCACAAATCAAACCCAGCTAAAGACGGATGACACCGTAGAAGGTGATTGGGAAGCATGGCCTGAGGAAGACTTAACATTTCTCGACCGCAGCCTGGACCAATCTGACTACACCTTTGAGTTAGAATCTACTGGTCGGGAAGAGGATCCGGGATACAGACATCACGGCAAAGAACTTAACCTAAATCCCAAAAGAAAGGCTGCGGTCATTGAAGAAGAGCCCTTCTGGGATTGTCCCATTTGCGGACGACCGCAATCTACGAACGAAAGACTCTTCAATGAACATATCGATTTGTGCCTGTCTAGACAGGCGATCCGGGATACAGTCCAGGTCGAGTCGACTCGCAGCCCCACGCCCGGAAGTGACGTCCCAGATGCCAAACGGTCAAAGTTGGCGGACAGAAAGAAACGTGGCCGAACACAGTCAGCTGAAGATCCTAAGCAAAGAAAGCTTTTCTTTGGATGACGAGAGCATGGCAAGGATAGTTTTTAACCGGTAATCACCATTGTACGGCATCTGCACTGTACACACAATGAAATCACGAGCGTCCTGATCCACCATTCTGGAGCACCGGCGTTGTGATTGGGTTCAGCGTGGGACTTCATCCTTGATAGACGAATATATTTTGATATATGATCTGCGCAACCCCTGCGTGTGTGATAGCATGTGCATATTTTGTGTTGCCGGCGTGATTGGAACATTCCGTTGCCGTGCATTGTGCGTTGAGAGAAACCAGCTTATGCCTCAAAATGCTATAGACACTACAGCAGTCTAAAGGAACCACCTGAACTCTGGCACTTTTGGTCCATCCCGCAACTTGATCGTCGGCACATCTCTCGCCGTCAAGTTCACCCCCTGGCTGCTGTTACGCTTCTTGTTGTCCCATGCCATGTATACGCCCAGAACGGCAGTCATCAGGCAGCCACAGGCACCAAACGTGGCGATGGTGATCAGGGCGGGCTCGTACTTGGGCTTATCCTGATCGCGGAAGACGTTGCTGGCTACTATGCCCATCAGGTTCGCAAGAGGCACACCGACAGACGTCAGTGTGATACGTTCGCCTTCGTGTGCGACATTGTTGTTGTACCACGTGCTCAGCAAGACCGAGGGTGCCGCTGTACCCCAGCACATCATGAACGTGGCAAAGTAGGCGACCTGGGCCTGCGCATTGACATCGGTGACGGATTGGAAGATGATGAAACCGATAAAGGTGAAGGCAAAGCCGAGGCAGATCAAGGGGAAGCGGATGCGAAGGAAATCCGAAGAAAAGGCGAGGACCAGTAGCATAACCGCGCCCTATGACGGTGTTAGTTAGGCGTTGGTAATCATCTCTGGTTAACTGGTATGGAAATACTCACCGTCACGTTAGGCGCAACAGTGTAGAGATTAGTCTTGATGGTGTCATAGCCCAGTCTCTGAACAATTTGTGGCAGGAAGAGCTGGACGCCTTGAAGAGGCACTCCTAGGCAGATCTCAATGGCCAAGAAGCCATAAGTGGTCGGGCGCCGGAAGATCTTGAGTGAGTCCCGCAGGCTGAATTCTTCGTTGACCACGGAGGAGCTGTCGACCTGTATCCGGTGGAAAGCCAGGGCCTTCTCAGTCTCGTCGAGGAAGCTAGCCTCGGCTGCACTCTTGGGAAGGTACCAATATGCAAATACGGCAAAGACAACTGTGAGGCATCCCTCGATGATGAAGAGCCAGCGCCATTCAAAGTCGACGAGGTGAGATTGGATCTGGAACACGCCGTATGAGAGCAGGCCACTAAAGGCCGACGCTATACTTGAGGCGGCATAAAAGATGGCAAGCCTGCGGGCTAGCTCTCCCCTTCGGTAGAATGTCGTCTGATAGTAGATGACCAGGGGAAAGAAGGCACTTTCCGAGATGCCGAGGAGGAAACGCAAAGCGAATACGCCGCCAAAGTTCTTGGTAGCTGCCATGAGCAATGTGCACGAGCCAAAGCAAATCATGAGGACTAGTTCGTCATAGCATCCTGGTCAGCAATGGAATGCTTACAATTTCTTGTCGTAGAGCAAGAAGGCGGAGGTCTTGTATGTAGTGATTGACTTACTAGGCAGGACACGGGCCGGGCCATACTTTTTGCCCAACATAGCCACCGGTGGCGCGAAGAGAACATACGGGACGAAGAATATGCTTAGGATAAGGTTGTATTGGCCGTTCGCGAATCCGAGATCTATAGGTTGCGGGGTGTGTAAGTCGGCCATAATTTTGTGCGGTAGGTGAGATGCACAACAGATCAGGGCGCTCGGCAGACACTTACCATCTGGGAGGCCAGCCGTCTTCGCATTTCCGAGGTTGCTCTTGTCGAGCGAGTTAAACAGGTACTAATGCCATCGCGAGGAGTGTAAGTATCGAATTGTGAACTCGGCGGTACTGGGCACTCATACGCAGGGGGAGTTGGCTGTGAGAGTTGGTTGGCTGACGTACCATGATGGCCAAGACGGGCAACAAGCGGACGTCGAACTTGCGACAGAGAGCCCTCTCAGCAGCAGGGTCGACGACGTGTGCCGTGTGCTCAAGCGCGACATCTTTCTGGCTCTCGACATCGGCCTGGTGAGTGGTTGAGGCCGGGTGTGAAGCTTTTGGCTCCGCAACCGAAGCGGCGGCCTTGATATCCGACATGCTGTACGACCAGTTCTGGACAACGACTGCGACCTCGGACGAGTAGTAGCACGATGAAGGGAGGGCTGTAGCAGCCTGCAGCCGACCTAGAGGAGCGGCGATCCGGGGTTAATGTATGTGCCTCAGGCGCTCGAGTTGGCCAGACAGCCGACAATGTGGCATGCGTGACATCCAGTCGGGTGAGGCCATGTTATCTTGAGAGGCTGGAGACTGGAGACTGGAGACTGGAGACTGGAGAGGCCGAATGCCGGCCCTCGTTGACCCCGGCTGCGATCTGCGCGAGTTGGGGTTCGGTGAAGATGCTGATAAGGACCCGCGGCGACACTGGAGCATCCACGGAGTCAGAGCCGGAGACTCGGTCAGCGTGGGAGGAGAAGAGCTGGCACACCCCTGGCGCACCAGCAACTCTAATGGACGCCGGTCGCAGTGCCTCAGCTCAGATATGGATTTCAACCGTCGGCAAGTTGTCATGTAATTATCTACATACTGTAATAGGGCAGTGGCTTGGTGGGACGGGACGGTGTTGTGGACCCCCGCCCGCCTTGGCACAAACCTGTTGTCATTGCCATTATACATCCTGCAAGGCGCGGCGTCGCCGCGGCATCAGCATGCTTCCCCATCTCCCGGCCGCAAGAGATAACGGCGCTGCAGTGCTGCACCGTAGCCGGCATGCACGACTTGCCAATGTCTTCGCCAGCACCAGTCCCGAGATCCACCGCCATGGCCCGCAAATCGTGCCAGCATCTGTCCACCTGCACCCAAATGCATGACTTGCACGAGTCCAACTGCCAGCCATTTCTCTAGCTTGGTCGTGCACACCATCGCTCGGTACAAGCTAGCGCCAGCACATTCGTTACTGTCTCGATACACCGCTCGGCGGCAGCCTGTAAATCTTCTCAACTTCCACAATTGCCATATATGCTTGCCATATATGCTCCGGGCTTTCCCATGCATATCCCATCGCTTCGGCCCACACAAGTACAGTGTCTCGCGCAAGTCTCTTGCCAGAGGAGCGATCCCAATTCAAAATGCAGGTTCACGCACTTCCGGGTACGTGTCTACATTGCGAAGACGACGTCTAGAGCTCGTTGTGCTCTTGACCATCGTCAGTGTCAGCCACAATCGTGCCAATTATCTCAGCCGCCTCGCTTGCAGCGCTAGCAACCTTGTCGGCGATCTTGGTCTCAGCCGCTTCGGCAGCCTCCGCGGCAGCCTCGGTGGCCTCGGCGACGGCCTCGGTGGCCTTGGTGATGATCTTCTCGGGCTTGGGGACACCGTCGATACCCATGAGCTCCGTCTCAAAGATCAAGGTCGAGCCGGCCGGGATTGGTCCCACGGCGCGCTGGCCGTAGCCGTACTCGGGGGGGATGGTAAGAAGTCTGTTGAAGAGCGATACGAGTCAGTTCCGACGAGTTATGCGCGGCTGGGAACTCTCGGGGTTCCACCCTGAGCTAAAGACCATCACTGACCTCTTCTCGCCAATGCACATATCCAAGAGACCCTCGTCCCAGCCCTTGATGACGCGACCAGCGCCAAGCTTGAAGGGAAGCGGGGATCCACGATCGTAGCCTAGGGAGCGTCAGTACCGGGAATGATGCGAAGGGCGTAGCTACTAAAGGGAAGAATACTTACTGGCATCAAACTGGGAGCCGTCGGCAGCCAGTGTGCCGCGGTAGTGGACCTGGATGCCGTCTCCAGACTTGGTTTTCCTTTCACACTCCACGGGGAGGGTGACCTTGATCTTGAGGTCGTCGGCGGCGGCAACAGCGCCAATGGCCACTGAGGCAAGGAGAGAGAAAAAGAGGCCCTTCATGATGAGTGCGCTTGTGGTGATGATGGGGTTGGTATCTGTGGAAGAGTGGTTGTTACTGTTGAGCTGAACTATCCGAGAGCTGCGGAGCACGTGGTATCTAGAAGAACACCTGGCGGGAACTTTGAACCGGGGCGTCGAGCCATCAGAGGCGGGGGTGGGGGCGGACCAGAGATCCGGTGCATGACATAACCAAGCTGCCGAGCACGGGCCAGCCTTATATGGTGGACGTCTTGGACAAACCAGTGGGAGTGCGGTGTTCTGTACCGAGTATATCCTGCATCTCGGCAATGCCATTGACCCTGCATATCTTCGCACAACCTTTATCTTCGAGGTCGTTCGTCAAAGAGGGCTTCTGACCTTGACAAAAGAGTAGGCAGTTGTACCGCCTTCCAAGTTCTCCGATAAAACTCGCCCTCCCCACGAACGGGCCACCTTGACTGCTCTTGCCGGGGGAGCAATTGAAGCCACGTGTAGCGGCCAGGACCCGACATGATAAAAAAAAATTGAGTCAGAAGGCAATTCAGAGAAGCCTTGACTCGGGGCCGACAAAATACCTGACAGCGGTGCTCGTTGAAAAGTGGGGCCGGGGCTGGTTGCTGGGTTGAACAAGACGCGAGTGTGCCGCGCTTGGCAGTAACCTCTTAACGCGCTTGTGACGCGCCAAATTGGGCTCACTTCTGCATCCCCTTCCACCTGCAGCCTCGACAAAATCGTGTTGGCGCGGCCGTGAGCTCGATGCCCACCTATTATTGGCTTGAGCCTGTCTCGGACGCTGGACCCCTGGCCAGCACGACCTTGCGCAGCCACTCGGCAACTTTATCTTTCCCATGCAGCAGCACAGCTGTATCTACGGACTGCGCAATCTAGTCCTGCACCTCTGCTCTTCGTCCACAACCATTCGGCTCGATTGCACTCTTTCTGCCCGTGCAGCGCCGTCACTGCCTGCGGTCATCGCACAGCAACTACCCCCGAAAATCACTCTCTGAAAGCGCATGCGCGACCTCGATCGTCAAGCTCCGAAGCTATAGGCTCGGACGTCTCGTCTGTGGCCGTTGTCCAGTGGCAGTCATGGTCCTGCCGCCCGCTCCTGCGACCGGCGGCCTCGAATCACTGCCTGCCCGGCCACCAACACCACCCCGCGAGACGCAGCAGAGAATACAGACTCAGCCTCGACCGCTGCATCCGCTCCTGAACCTCCAAACTCCGCCGAGCCACTCGCCGCTGTCCTTGTCTGATTCCTCGCTTCCAACCTCACAGTGCCACCGCAAGAGAGTTGGCTTTAGTGGCCAGGCTGACTACCGCGAGCCGCCCGTATATTCAGACAAGAAGAATGCCAGCATCACCAAACAGCCTACACCTTTGTCCTTTCCATCATCTACAGCCTTGGTCGGACCTCTGAAATCGATCCTCAAACCATCCCCAGCGCGCAATCTACTCGATCCGGCGGCGAGTGATAATCAAGACGCCACCCGGGTCAACCTAGCCACGATGCTCGAATCCACCATCAAGCAGCTTGCCGGAGCTGATCGTGACTGCAAGGTGGACGCTTATACGATGCTCGTTCGGGCTCTAAAGTCTTCCAACAATCTCCCGGATCGTATCGCGCTCCAGGACAAGATGGGCCTCTTTGCTCAATTTATTCAACGCGACATCACGACGAAAAGCACTATCGGTGGCGTACTCGACTCTTCCCTTGTCAACCATGCCTTAACCTTGCTCGTCACTTTTCAGCACTTTCCCGCAATCGCCTCGACCTTGACGAACGACTTTGGCGTCTTCATAATCGACCACTGCATTCGGTCCTTTGAGGATGCCTCAATGCCGAAAGATGTGGTGCGCCACCTCATGCAAGTCGTTGCCTCGCAAGAGTTTTCCCCGAAAGTGATGACGGCTGATCGGGTCGGCCGTCTGGTTGCTGCGCTTCACAACATCGAAAACCACCTCAAAGGCAAGAGTATAGTAATGTCTCGCATCATCATCTTCCGGAAGCTTGTAAAGCAATCGAGGCTGCACATGCTTGCGCACTCCGACTGGCTGCTGGACCTCTTCACCGACATGCTTAGTAACTTGAAGGAGATTCGAGCCGCTGCAATTGCTCTGGGTTTTGACACTTGTCTTATCCTTGGCAAAGAAAAGCAATTGTCCAAGCGGGTTCTGGAGATTCTGCAAGTGGCGGTCGATGACACGAAGTACATCGAGTACTATATCGAGAAGCTGAAAACCATGACGAAGGACAAGGCAGATTCGGCAGTTGTGCCTCAAATTTGGAGTATCGTCGTACTTCAGCTGCGGTATCCTATCGACCGCTGGGAATACTTCGTGCCGTGGCTCGACATCATACAGAAATGTTTCAACTCTGGCGATTGGCAGACCAAGCACGAAGCCAATCTTGCGTGGAATCGACTTGTATATACCCTGCAGCAGAACGAATCGTCATTCTTCAAGACACTCGGAACGGTCTGCCAGCCATTCATCAGCCAACTGAGGCGGAAGATTACTGGCGCAAAACAGGAAGAACTTCGACGAACAGTTATCGGGAGCATCTGCAATCTTTACTACTACGCTTTCAAGCCCAACACAAATTCCGTACATCTCGACACACTTTGGAAGACTTGCATTGCCCCGATCATGAGTCAACTTATCTCTCAGGATACCGAGGTGAAGATAACAGAAAAGCAGGCTCTCTCGTTCAAGGAGAATCTTACGCAGGCCACAACCTTGTTGACGGGCCTGTTTGATTCATCAACACCGCGTGTGTGGAGAGATGACCGGGTTTTTGAAAAGTCGCTAGTCAAGCCGGAAGACCTTCCAGCCATAGATCCCAAATGGATTCGACGGAATGCCGCCAAGGTATTCCAAGTTACGGCGCCTATCCTGGAGGCCAACTTCTTGGATTTGTCTGATGCAAGCTCCAACACATCTAAATTGTGGCGCACAATTGTAAATGCCGTGGTGGCAGCCTCCTCCAAAGAAGTGAAGGTCTCAACCGACACAGCTTTGTTCATAGGAAGTGCTTTAAGCTTTCTTCTGCGGACCTGGTCTTCTGGCTTGGACGATTCAGATGTGGCTTTGCATCGACGATTCCTGAACGCAACGCAACAATTTATCTCGACAATGCTTAGCTCTCTGGGACTTCTGCCCTTCACAGAGAAACAGCTATCTGTAAGCAAACTCAACACTTTCGTTCCCGCTACGACTCCTTCACACCGGGAATCGAAAGTGCACGGGGCTTCAAAATCGTCCCTTTATCACATTTTCTGGATACTATCGACAGAGCCGCCAAACGTCCCGGATGATGAGCACATGTACTCCTTGCTCCAGGCAGTTCTCTCACCATTCTTTGCATCTCGACCTGTACTCGTGCGTCGAGATCTGGCCAGCGAACTCATGCAATCACTTCCTTCGGATTCGCGTACGTCGTCGGCGTCCTGGCAATTTGTGTCCGAGATGCTCGTGACCGCTCTCGGTGATAATCAGGCAAGCCATTTGAGTACATCTTCTTCTAGCGGTCAAACTGTTGGGCATGAATACCGGAGTATTGTCAAACATTTGGAGCGCGGCTTGCTAGCCACATCTAACCCCCAATGGTCTTGCTGGCACTCCCTCTTCTCAGCTGTTGCAGATCGTGCCGAGGAAGAGGCGGGAGTTGCTGCCTGCGCCATGGCAGCTATAGAGCCATTGGCCAAGGTCGCCGCTGAGGGCGTTTCCGACAGTGGCGAGACGCTTTCCAACCTGCTGACGAACGTTGGCTGCGAGCTCATCAGGCGCTCAACGCAGCCTCGTGATCGCCAGTCACTAGACGCTGCACGCCGGCGACTCTGGGGCACTTTAGCAGCTGGCACCCGTTCATCCTCATTTGACCCATTTGATAATCTTTATCGTCTCATCAACAGCCTCTTGCTTTGCCTTTACGATAAGTCTGGCAACGCTGACACGGAGAATGCTGCAGCCCGGGTTCTCAGCGAGGTTGCAAGATTCCTCGCGCGTGCTAATGCTCAACTTGCTCCGAGTACTCTTGTTGCACTGCAACCCGGCATCTCGCGGTGGCTACAGGATGCAGACAACCGGTATGACAGCAAACAAGCGACGCCGTTGTCTGATGCCGTACAAACTCTTTGGGAGCGAGTGTGTAGCATCCTCGCCGGCCCTGAAGGCTTCAGAAAAGTTGCTTTGCATTCCATCGAAACAATGCTTTGCGCAGTTCTTGAGAGCAAACACCAGAATCTCGTCCGATCTGCAGTTGCGATGTGGAATCAAGCTTTCAAAAATGCTGACACCATAGAGTATCCGGAAAAGCTAGAAGCCGTCCTGCGAGGTGTTCAGCCATACGTCGACATCTATGTGCCGGGACTTCAATCTTCTGATCAACCAATCCCAATGCAAGAACCAAGATTTCTCGACTCCCAGCATGGCGTGGACCTCGTTGACATCATCGCGGCCGATGTCTTACTTTCGCCAAAAAAGGCCTCTGGCGATATGCTTACACACGAAAAGCCATCCTCACCGCGACCGTCCTCGCCTGCAGAACCGGTCAAGCTGTCATTTCCAACGACTGTTGCTAGTACTGTAACACCTCGTCGCACGTTACGGAACAGGTCAGGAAAGCGCGACAGCACTGCGCGGCTCCGGCATGATGATTCGCAAATACGGTTCGCAGCGATTGAGTCATCCTCGCCGAGTCATACTGTCGAGCTACAGCATCTCACTGAGCGGCAGCGAGAAGTTCGTGAGCGGCAAAGGGATGCTTCGGCTTTATTTCCTGATCTACGTTCAAGCGCGAGCGAGGATATCATGTCGCAAGATATAGAGCCGTGCCTACCAAATCCACACGTCCGACACCCGGATCCCCAGCAAGCTACAACGCCCGAAGGAAACCAAGGTTTCGAGGATTATGTATCTTCCACACCCACTCCTCGTCGTGGGCAAGCAGCTCTGATGATTAGCGACCATTACGAACTAGAAGAGGTCCCTTCTTCACCCCCTGAGCCTCGGCGCAACCTACTGCCTGAAATGCGCACTCGATCTCGGAGCAGCAGTTGCATCATGGACGATTTCCAGTTCTCCTCGTCTCCTGTGTCAGAATCGCCTACCAGACATCGCCCAGATCCTCCGATAGAGGGTACCATCTTCGGAAATCAGGTTATCTTTCCCAGCGCTACTACCCCTTCAGCATTGTCACTCGCCCAACTAGCACCAGCTATCCCCATACCTATGGAGAACGCGTCACCGTCCAAGCGAGCTTCCATACGACCATCAACTCCTCCTAGTCGACGACGAACGAGGTCGCAAAAGGAATCGCCGAAGTCTGATAATGACAATGAAATCTTCGTCGACGCTCTAAGTAGTCCTCAGCGCAAGTCACCCCGCGTTCTCCGTGCTGCGTCGACGGATCAGAGGAGCGTGGTCGCAGGCGCTTTTGTAGCCCGCTCCTTCGAACTGAGTGAAGGCGAGGAGCGCAGTATGGCACGATTGATAGTGGAGCTTGACTTGAAAAAATGCGATCCAACCCATCGGCTAGGTAGTGCATCGCCTGCAAAGCTAGAGGGCGCAAGGACGGGTTCAGCGATAAGTCGCATCACTTTGAAAGGGAAACCTGACGAGGAGGCCAGCACGCCACGTCGGAGCCCACGCCATGCTCAGGGCCCAGCTGCAACGATCCCTTCCACTCCTGTGGATCTTGAGAGTTCACAGAATTCCGCCAGGCGATCGAGGAGGAAGAGGAAGCGGACGACAGAAGTGGCTGATTCAACGCAGAAAAAGCAGAAGCATCAAACCACCAGCTTGGCATCGGCGGACACTGTTCTGGATCGTGAAGTGCGTACCGAAGTCTCCTCATCGATCGGGTCTGAGGATGCCTCACCTTCAGCAAACATATCCGACGATAGGGCAGAACGACAGGAAAGCCAAGAACTCGGAATGCCACCGAGCTCCTCTCCACTTTCGTTCCGCGACGACGACGATGATGGCATGGCTCACCTCAGTCCGGATGCGGACTTTGCTGCGGGTGTTGAGTCTTCTGACATTAGCGAGACAGAAGCTGTGAACTCACAGTTGCTTGCTGAAGCTTCTCAGGATAGCCACAGCAATCAGAACGACAAGTACCATGCTCGTGAAGACCAAATCAGGATCAAGGACGAACGGAGCGCGAACAAGATGGAGGTGGCAACCACAGGTGAGGCTATGGAAGACGCAGACATGGTGGATGCCGCAGATGCGGATCTGGTCTTTGGTGTAGCAGAAGAGCAGGCCCCAGCTGCGGCAATTATGGCATCGCTGCGAGCCGGACTCTCTGTCTTGCAAGCAGCGCAGCTGAGTCGGGTGGAGGTGTACGAAATTGAGGACATGTTCATGGATATCAAGAAGGCGCTGTACGCGGCCGAAGAGCGGAGCAGAAGCAATCGCTGATCCTGCCGAGACAATTAGGTCTCTGCAGGCAGAAGCTTGAGTTTGTCACTTTCTTTGTATTGGTCATTGGATTGCATTGGTTGCAGGCGAGGCGTTCCCGGATTGGTGCATCGTTTGGCAGTTTCGGCGCGACTAAAAGGAACATATCATCGTGACAATCGAACAATTTTTGGTTCGGTCCTCAGTTTGGATTTTGTTTGGTCTTAGCTGCAGATTATGGCATCCTCCTACTCGGCCATGGTGACTGCTGGTAGCCTGAGGCACTTGGCTGCCCGCGTCTCATGTGCGAAAACTGAGGAAGGCCGTACATGGCAAGGGGTCAATGCCCCGCATGGCAACGGCGTCTCAAGTCAGGGTCCAAACAGGTGCAAGTATAGCACCATGGAGCTTCCCCTCTCCCTCCTAGACGCATCAGACTTTCGTCTTCAACATCGCAGCTGCCACGAATAATCTACTACCTACACCTGTCTCGAGGGCAACTTTTTGTTCTCGCCGCAGTCCATCCTCACATTCGATCCAGCTGACCCCCACTGTCGTCTCCCATATCCTTGCCAACCATCCCGCGCTGCAGCTCCCTGCATCCCCACACGATCACAGCAGCTTCACCCAGTTTCGCGACCATGGTAGACCGCCCCAATAAGCCGATGGCATTGGCTACGACGCCAGGTCTTCCTCCTCAGCCCCAGGTCAATATCAGTCACGACAACGGCCGCGTCTCAGCCTCGCTGCCCACCGGTGAGAGCGTCGAGATCCTCCTCTACGGCGCCACCGTCATTAGCTGGAAGGACCGGGCCAGCAATGAGAAGCTTTGGCTCAGCGATGCCGCAAAGCTTGACGGCTCAAAGGCCGTCAGGGGTGGCATTCCCCTCGTCTTCCCGGTATGTGACATCTTTGCTCTTGCAATCGTGTGTTTTGCGCCAACTAACAATATCTCCCCACTTTAGGTATTCGGCCAAGCACCAGACCATGCCGCGACTTCGAAGCTGCCCCAGCATGGCCTGGCCCGAACCTCACGCTGGGAGCTCCTCGGCAAGTCGACGTCCGAGTCGACCGGTATGTCCGACTCGTCCATCAAGCTCGACTTTGGCCTGAGTTCCGCCAGCCTCAGCGACGAAGCCAGACAGCTCTGGCCATACACCTTCTCGATGATCTACAGTGTTACCCTCAGCCAGGAGGGACTTGCCACAAGCATCGTCATCACAAATGATGGCGATGAGGCTTTCGATAGCCAGGTGCTCCTCCATACATATCTTCGCATCAAGGTAACGCTTCTAGGATAAGGCCTGTTCCGGGCTCACGGACTTTCAGAAGTCGCTTATTTGCTAATCACATCCGCACGCCAGGATATCACTGCGATCTCCATTACTGGACTCGAGGACTCGGAGTACCTTGACAAGGTGGATGGCGCAAAGACCAAGACGCAAACCTCCGCCATCAGCATCAACCAGGAGACTGACCGTGTTTACATGCCGTCCACGAACCCCTCGCAACCTGTCGTCATCAGCGCCAGCGGCGAACAAGTCTTTACTGTTGTGCGAGATGGGCTCCGCGACGTCGTCGTCTGGAACCCCTGGGTCGACAAGGCCAACAGCATGGGCGATTTCGAGCCCAAGGACGGCTACAAGAGCATGCTCTGTATCGAGGCTGGCTCTGTGCGTGGCTGGACCAAGCTCGAGCCGGGCGAGGCTTTCGAGGGTGGTCAAATGATCTCTTATTGACTGGATAGGGCCAAGTTGATGAAGCTATGAGATGTGGAGATTCCGGTCAGCCGCACAGTTGGTATGGACGTGGTCCGTTTGGGGCGTGGATACAAAACAAGAAAGACGACGGATGACCCTCAAGTCAGTATCAAATACGAAAGTTGTCGCACTACAGTAGCCACATTTGGCCAGCAAGGAT
Organism: Microdochium nivale; assembly: GCA_026745475.1. Taxonomy (NCBI): domain Eukaryota; kingdom Fungi; phylum Ascomycota; class Sordariomycetes; order Xylariales; family Microdochiaceae; genus Microdochium; species Microdochium nivale. Next base: position 1,776,211 of record JANTFD010000006.1, on the reverse strand, counting down.
TCTAAGTTCGACCGTCTTATCTGGGACCCAGCGTTAGAATAAGCTGAATATGACATAAAACAAAGAGCAATGAAAAGTCCCGCGTGTCTTGTGAACCAGGTGTGAACTAAATGTCAAGTCATCACTTAGCTCCTGAATATTAGCCTCTGGAAACTCTAACACTCTGTGGATTATTTCAAGTGGCAGACGATTCATCATCTGTCTGGAGGATGACACATGCGTAAGCACTGGCATTGGTTGATTGACTAATATACATCCTTGTTGACAAGCATATATCCATCATATAGCCCTATTTATGCCTAGAGCATCCGGATATCCCCACCTCGCTACTCTGCCAAATATTAACTTATGTGCAATGCAAAGCACGCTCAAGGTCCCCCCTGTTCCGCGAGAAGTAGACTAAATTGCAGTCGTTTGTGGGTATTGTGTGAGCACTTTATCCGTGACCATTGCTAAGTACAAACAGAGCAGCTCAAGCCACCGAGAGCATGCTCGCTCTATAAACTTGCATCCCAGAACGCCATGATCATGATCCATATCATCAGTGATCTGAGTATCAATCGTTACCATGCCTGGCACCTTGCCCGAAGCAGAATTTTGACGTGCTCTGACATTTAACCATAGCGAGGCTCTTGCGGATACCGACGCCCGTGTACTCCGGTCGTGATGGGAGGAGGACTATCGTCTCTGCTGGGCGACACACGGTCTTTGTAACGTCTCCGGTCGCGCTCTTGTTGGGCCCGCTCATCTGACGTCAGAATTCGCCGACTTGGATATTCACGATCGGCATTGCGACCTCTATCACGCGGATCCCAGCCAGCATCCCGTGGAGTACGACGATCAATATCGTTGTGGCTGCTGGGTCTTCGATCCATGTTTGGACGTAGATGAAAACTGTCCTTTTGAGTTCGGTATTCGCGTTCGTCGTGCCGCTCTCTCGGTCTTTCCCCATCTCGCTTCCGCTCCCTCTCCCTTTCTCTCTCCCTGTCTCGCTCGCGGTCTCGGTCTCTTTGGCGGTCGCGCTCACGGTCTCTGTCTTTATGATCCTTGCTTCTCTCTCTTTCTGCTGCTCTACGACGCCTTAACACGGAGCTTGCCTGGGAATCAGTAGAAGATGAGTCATCTGACGCGCTGCGGCCGCGTCTTGAGGTTGGAGAGGGTTTGCCGCTGCGAGGATGGGGTGGTACAATGACAGGGGCAGGATGTTTGTCTCGCGAACTACTTCGGAAACGGTCTGCTGAGCCCGGTAGGAATGAGGCAAACTTGTTGCCGATTTCAGACCGCAGACTGCGCCGCTGTGTGTCATCGGCTGACCGCGCTTCAGAGCGACGCTGGCGCATAGGTACAACCTGGGGTGGGACAGGACCATGTGGCACACGACGAACAGTTGCTGGGGGTGGAATAGGATGAGTTGGACCGTAAGTCCGAGCCTGTGGACCATGGCGAGGCATGACCAACTCCTCCTCTGAGTCCGAATCAGGGGTAACATGTTGGCGAGACGCGTTCTGATGTTTGGGTGGGGGAGGACGTCGCGGCGTTGGGCGATCTGGAACACTAGGATATGGACGCGTCTCGCCCTTGCTAGGCTCGGTCGGCGATTGCAGATCTGAATAGCTTCGCCGTCGCTGAACATCCTCTGGGGCTTGATTTGTGGTACGACGTTCATCAACCGATCGCCGCGCGTGGTAATCTTGAGAAGGATATCGGGCGGCCGGTGGCACATGCGTGTAAGCCGAAGTTCTCTCGCGGTTGAAGTACTCGTGCTCTGGCCGATGTGCGCTTGGGCTCGGCCTATCACCGCCGCGAACGTGAGAGTACGCAGAATTAATTCTGGGATCACGGGGAATTGGCCGCTTAGGCTCTTGGTGCAAATCCTCGTCGCTGGAATGGGCTTGCTGTCGAAGTTTCGTGGCGCATTCGCGATGCCACTTGTCGATCTCGGGGTCGCATACGGAGGGGAAGATATTTGCTGGCAGCTCGGGAGGGAAAAGAGCTCCAGTGCTTGGGTGCTTGAGCGCCCAGTTACGCACAGCAAACTGCATAAACGGAACGTGTTCCTCTGGCCCAAGCAAGATCTGTAAAGACTCCCAACGCACGAAGCCTCGTATTGTCAATGCCGGGACGGTCGGAGGCTGAAACTCATCGGGCTGGACTAGTATGTGCTGGACACCAAGGGCTTGCCAGATGTACGAAATTGACTTGTCTGGCGCATGGACGAACAGAGAGTCATAGTCGCCGCCAGCAGCATGATAGAACGCCGCAAGCTTTTTGGGTGTCAAGTCGGTGACACTTTTACTGCCAATGTTTTCTATCTGCGAGACGAGTAACAGGGTCAGAATCCCGACTCAAGAAGTGGGACAACACAATGGTAGAGATACTGACAATGTATATGGCTATCGCCTCTAGGAGTGCGGTCAGCTGCGCAGACGGAGTCTTATTGACCTCGAACATGGGCCCGTACTGGAACGCGGTGTGATCAGAATTGGTCGTGGCACCCATGGGATGCGACGGTTGTTGTTTTAGCGGTGATGCTTGGGGTGGTTGCTTGGGCGTAGTGGAGGGGGGCGCGCCGCTGTCATCCTGGCTCGCCGTGCTCGGAGTTGTAGGCGTGGTGGCTTCATTGTCAGAAGTGTCTGCGACTGCCATGTTGGGCGAAGCGACGCCGCAGTTATGGCGACTATGGACTGGGAAGTCTCATGAAACGGCGAGAGCCTCGGGGCTCTGGGGTCCTCTCAAGGAGAGATACGGACAAGCCTGCCTGCGGAACAGTACAGATATCATGCTCGGGGGGTGGCAGCGTGACTTAGAGGACGGCAGACGGAAAGATGGGCGCATAGGTGTCGCAGGTTGAGGGGATCGCAGCAGGCAGGATGACGAGCGAGCTGCAGAGTTGGTTGCGCAGATCATATGGTGTTACACGGCCGATGGTGGCGCACGATGACGAGGACGCAGATGGTTGCTATTCCGGTGGCGGAGGGGGTTGTGGTGGCAGGCAGCTGTCGCCGCCTAGACGGACTGGTGATGAGTCTTTGTTGTCGCGACTGAGGGCGGGCGCAGGCGCAGGAGAGGGATTCGGGGGCCAGGCAGACAGCACGACCAGCGGGCATGCTGCGACGGGAGAGCGAGGCTGGGCTGGATCGCCTGCGCCCACCCGGCGTGCTTGGGGCATGGGTTGGACGACAACCTTGGAAGGCGCGCAACGGGCAACGGTCGATGGTGGGGTCAGCCCCGGCCCCCCGAGCGGTTTAATGTCGTCAGTCAGCAGGAGTGCATGCCAAGGTGCAAGCAAGCAGGCAAGCAGGGATATCCTCACATGGTTGGGCTCAATCATAATTAATTAGTCTCTCTGGTGTTCGCACGCCTTGCCTGCGCATGCCGTCCACGTCCACATTCCCTCTACCCAAGCCCGGTAACCAATAATGAAGTTAAACTCCGTGCTCTGGACCAATTGCCACGAACCCTACCAAGGCGGCCTCGGCTCCCTGGAGCCCTGTTCGATCGTCTGGCTCACTCCACGTCGTCGCCTGGCGGAACCCGCACTTCTCTAACACTCGCCGACTTGAGCTGTTGTACGCCTCAATCACCGCCACCACCCGGTCATTGCCCACCTCCCGCACCCCGTCTGTTCCGACCGGCACGTCCTCGACCGTGCTTAGAGGCACCTCTATCTCAATCTCTGACCGCGGCAGCCGCCACCACGCCTGAGTCCACGCCCGCAGGAACTCGGTCGCGTACCCTTTGCCCCAGTGCTCTTTCTTAAATATGTACCCGACCTCGGCCCACGCCATGGTCTCGCTGAATGCGCAGAACCCGCCACACCCCACAAGATCCCCGGTGGCCGCTTCGTAGATGACCCAGTTGTATGTCGTCGCGTCGTTAGGCGGAAGCACCGGGTTGATGCGCTCCTGTGTCTCTGCCACGTCCTTGTCCGGTACACCTCGCCGCGTAAAGACCATGACTTCGGGCTGTATCCGCAGCGAGTGCACATCCAGCAGCACCTCCTGCGTGAAAGGCCGCAATATCAGACGGTCCGTCTTGATCTCCTCCCGGTCCTTCGCCACAAGTGGGAACGGCACCGTCGGCAGGCGTGTGCGCACTTTGACCGTGTCCATCTGGTCGCCGGGGCCGTGTTGCCTTCGTAGTAGTCTAGGCAGGGTAGTTTTCTGGTAGTTTGCGACAATTCGAGATGGGTTCCCTGCTGGCGTGACCGAATGAAGAAGCCAGTTCGAAGTCACTGGTCGTAAAATCGCAGTGTGTGCTTGTAGTTCCGGATTATTCCGTGCTGAGGTGGCCGCAAGCTCGACTATTTATCAGCAGCTAAGAATATAGGAGTGTGCTGGCTGATTGACCCCGACAACACGGCCTAGACGTCAAGCCGAAGCCGAGATATCCACTTGAGTCAGAGCACGAACGGTCCCTGGGCTACGGCGTCAGCTCGACTGGACGTTTCTCATATGGAGTCCGGTCGTGGCAGAAAGAAGTCTGGGGCTGGTGCGTTGCCATACACCCGCCCAGGCGAAGTGGTATGTTCCGGTGACTCAACGACCACTAGAGCTAGGCTTGGGGTTTTAAGGTTCCTCGAAGGACTCCGAAGGCGGCTTTTCAGCTTGCCGCACAACACGGACCATCACATGTCGCCCTGCCACTTTCGGCTTGTCAGCTTGGGGCGGGGTTTAAAAAAGTCTCGGCCTAGACGACCGTCAGACACTCGAGTAGTTGGCAAAATGTATTAACACTTCGTGTATATTGAAGGAAGCGAAAACAACCAATAAGCAATACGGCACGAATGCATGTACACAGAGGCTCGTGTTGTCACAATTGTTCTTTGATTCGAATACAAAAACGCCGTCATGTCACATGCTCATTGTTGGGTATGGGAAGGTCTCGACTCTTGGTCATCAAGCGGCCAGAGTTGCTGCGCCTTCTGTTGACATGAAAAAGAACCCCCAATTTTGAAAACCGTTATGCCTTTATGAACACCGAGCAAACCCTGGGCGCAATTTTCCCAGCTCCAGACCAACCAGTACCGCACAATGCCTAAAGAGCAGAGCCCATTTAAGCAAAGGTGGAGGGCCGGTTGGCACTGAAGACCTTGCTGTTGCTGATCTTGGGGATGCGGTGGGGCATGGGGAAGGTAAGGCCCTTGCTGATGACCTGCTTGATGTAAGGGCGCTTGACATCCTCAGCCTTCTCGATCTCAACAACGCGGAGGATCTAGAAGACGGGTCAGTATTCAGACAATTCTTAGTCCACAGAGATTATGGCGGGACGTACGTGGATCGACCGGAAGCGGGAACGGTGGCGAGCAGCCATATCGGAGTAGAGAGACTCGACGGCAGCGGTGCGGGACATCTCGCGGTACTCCTTGTACATGTTGTGGGTGCCGGAGCGCGAGTCGTAACGGATCCAGATACCGAAGTTCTTGACCTTGAGGGGGTGCTTCTCAAGGATCTGTGATACAGGCAATTAGTAGATGTCCTTGACAGCCGCACAAAATTAGCAGCACATACCTGGGTCATGTTGACGATCTCGCCATTGGCCTTCTTGACCTTCTTGAGCTTCATCAAGAAGTACCAGAAGCGGGACTTGGCAACAACCTCATTGGGAGCGAAGATGCGCATGCGGTACAACTTCGGCGCGGGGTTGGCCTCAGAAGGCAGGTGGCGGCCAATGACCTGGTACTCGTTGAGACGACCTGATAATTCCACCACAGTCAGCACGATTTGTTCCAGCTGCCGGCTACAGCTATGGCCACGGACTCCGGGCGGATATCGACGATCTTGAGGTTCGTTTGCGGTTCGGAAGACGGCAGGCCACGCGCTTATTGGATGGCGGACACCTCGAAAGCCATTCGAGGCTTGCTAACTCCATGCTTCACAGCGAAGGAATCCTTGTCGCAAAGCGCTCTCGGGATCGTTCCACACTCCGCCACAAGCAAAAGCTATCGCAAATGGTCGAGCATGTACCAGAATCCGAGAAGTCGGTCCATGTCGTCGCAGCTCGTCTCCGGCAAACTTCGCATGTTGATCTCCTCAAGTCGTCGAATCTGGCCCGAAATTCAGCGTGACGTGCAAGACAAACTTACCCATCTGCGCAGATTATGTTAGAATATGGCTCTGCGAGGCTTTGAGTGAATGGGTGACTTACTTTGACTTGACGGCTATTTTTGTTAGTGAACTCGTGGTGCGTGATGGTTAGAGGAGGAGTCGGGCTTGATCGGCGGTGCAAGATGTCCAACTGGGGGATTTAGCACATCAAAAAATTCTTGTCGATTTGTGCGAGCGGGGCTAGCGATTTTTCTCTTGAAGCATGGCTGAGCTCAAGGTTTTGTGGCTGAGATCTTGCCCAGCCACATGCCTGTGGGCCCAGCTGGGTGGACGTGAGGAACGACCAATCAAGAAAACATGCATGGGATGGAGGCTCCACACCCTCTTTCTTTCGCTTGGAACGTCTAGTTCGAGCAGCAACGTTCGGTCCGACCTCAGTGGCTGTCTCCAGCATGCATGCCTGACATCTGATTTCACTTATTCACAGCAGACCATAACCATTTCCAAGTGACGCCCAACTGGCTTCGCAGGTGCTCAGTCGTCTACCAGTAGCAACTGCACCGCAAAACCCAGTGAATCGTCATGGATAGTCTCATCAAAGAGTTCCGGGTTGCGTACTCGTCGATGAAAGGCGACCAGATCGCGGAAACTATACATCCGAACATTCAGCGTTACAGTTCCAGGCTTCAAGCCGTGTGGGGCCGCGGAAATCTTCGAGAGACTCAAGGCGATCTTGATTTTCTCTTCCGACAAGACAAGTCTCGGCCAAAGATCCCAAAGGAAGAAGCCAATGGCTGGTATGAGATTTTCCTGGCATACTGGAAGGCTGTTGGCGAGATCCTTGCTGCCGAAGGGCTTCGAAGTGACGCGAAGGTCCGTGACATTATGATTATGTGCCAGTGGGAGCCACTCACCCCTCCGTCTTCGTGCGCTCGGTGAAGCTGACACGCAACAGTCTTCCTGGACGACAGTGTACGAGAGATGGAAGGACTTCACACTACTAGTCGTACGCGGCTACACGCATCATGATTTTGAGAACTGGACGATACCTTGCCTCTACGTGGCAGGTCGATACCTACGCCTCTACGCCATTCGTGCTGATGAGGAGCGACGGCGGTCCGGCGATGACACGGAAATCACCTTTTCAGACGACATTGAGCCCGAGGCTGAGGGAAATCGATATCTCGTTGAGTGTTCAAGACATCTGAACAGAATCTTCCAGATCTGTCTCAGTGACAGGTAAGGCGAGCTGTCATCATCGTAAACCACGACTTCTCGTGCTAACCTAAGTATAAGGGCACCCCTCGAGGAATCTCGCAAATGGGGAATATACTATGCCATCAACCTCCTCTTCAAGACCTTCTTCCGGCTGAACAATGCCTCGCTGTGCAAGGGTGTGCTGAAAGCACTCTCGGCTACTAGCCGGGACATGCCTTCCATTGAGAAGTTTCCAAAGTCGCAACAGGTTACATTCAAATACTACGAAGGCGTTCTCGCATTCCTGGAGGAAAATTATGTCAAGGTTAGTCTGCTTCTATCATGCCTAGAGCTCTTCATGAGCGCTGACACCCACTCGTTTTCTTCAGGCGGAGGAGCACTTGACCCAAGCATGGCAAATGTGCCACAAGGATGCAACTTCTAATCTCGAGTAAGCCGTGACTATTCGCATTTGACTATCTCCGAATCGGACGGACCTAATTCTATCGGCAGGTTGATTCTGAGCTATCTCGTGCCTTGTCATCTCCTCACAACACACACGTTGCCGAGTGCGAAACTTCTTGCACCGTATCCGAAACTTCAGAAACTGTTCCTGCCACTTGGGGACGCGATCAAGAAGGCCGACTTACGTGCGTTTGATGTGGCGTTACAAGAAGGCGAGGACGAGTTCATCAGACGCCGCATCTACCTTACCCTCGAACGTGGTCGGGATATTGCGCTGCGCAACCTTCTGCGAAAGGTCTTTGTCGCTGGCGGGTTCGAGGAGGCGAAAGACGGCGCTGCTCCTACAAGACGTACGCGAATCCCGGTGGCCGAGTTCGCCGCGGCGATGAACTTGAGTAGCCAGGAGAAGATTGATACGGACGAAGTCGAATGTCTACTGGCCAACATGATCTACAAGGTATGCCCTATTCTTGTCTTGCGTTTCGTCCCAAAACACCTCGATTTTGTTATGTCGGATGTCATCTTTCCACTGGCCAATTTGCTGACCGACTACTCAAAGAATCTGATGAAAGGCTACATTGCACATGAGCGCGGCATCGTTGTATTAAGCAAGAACGGCGCCTTTCCGGGAACAGGAGTTTAGGCCGCACATGGTTGCGCGTCACCCAGCACTTGCAATTACTCTAGAGTAGGTTGATATGCATCATGCCATATACATGCCAAGGAAAGAAAAAAGTCAAGCAATCTAGAAATTGCTTCACAACCGATTTGCCGAGAGAAAGAACGCCGATTAGAAGACAACATGACTTTATGGTGGCCACCGTAGTTGGGTTGCTCTCGCGCAACGCCAGAGAACATTTGAATCAAATAACTAACAATGAGATAACGATGACGACCCTTGGAGCGATAACCGACCCCTGGACTAGCCTCGCGCCTCACCAGTCTACGCAGGAAGTGAGGGGCTGTGGCTGGCAAGGATTCACAGCAGAGCAATGTCGCGGGAGTGCATGCCTGTGAAATAAATCACGGACATTGTATGTGTGGTGTGAACTTCGGCTCAAATGGATTATGGCTGTGGTTGAACTGGACCGGACTGGCACTACCAAATCCCTGCGCATTGGTATGGGTGTTTGGGGAGCATGGATATGGGGAGACGCATGGTTTGGTAAAAGCGTCGCAGCGTAATCGCTACCCTCGCTCCACACAAACCAGAGTAGCACGACAAAGGAACACGGAACACTGTTAGTAAGATGCTGAGGCATCTGAGTCTCACCAAGTCTTCCAAGTGCACTTAGACCCCTGCCTCGGTGACAGGTCAATCACAGCCCCGCCCGTGACTGTTTGTCCCAGATTGACCCGTGCCCGCAAATCACAGACCCGCTCAATGAAGGCTGGACGACATGCTGACATGGAACAAGTCTGGAACGGCCCAAGCAAGCCAAGGTTGTGTACCGACTGTTTTGCTACTTTCCGCATCGCGCACGGGTGTCTCTCTGGTGAAAAACACCCGGGCCCCGGGCGCCACTCATGCGAGTCCTTTAGCAGCAACAACCAGCTTAATTAGTGCGAGCAGGGGTTTTAATTACTTCCTCTTTCGGCTTCCCCGGGTGGTGCCAGGAAACTTGACCCTATCAAGGTCAGACACTGTGAAATCGTGAATCGCCTGCGGATGCAAACTTGCAAAGTCCACTACAGTGCGTGCGCGGGCACAATCCCTCGAGTCAACAAGGGAGGGAGAGTCTGGAGACTGGTCCCAAACTTTGTTTTTCGTTCCACGCCAGTCCAGGATTAGTTCCCCCGTCCGTCTCGTGCATGCGCCTCCCGTCGCTTTCTGCTGGGCATGGACATTTGTGAATTACGGCGAGCGTGCACCACAGCTACAGCCTGCAACAGCATTGATAACCATTCACGCCCGCGATTGGGCATCGGTCCATCGAAATGCTTCGGAATCTTTCCTAGCACGCCACGCACCCAATTTACCGTGGCAGAAATCTCGAGCGTGCAGTTCCGAGTCTTGCCAGATGCAACATGAAGGAAAGCTCACATTGTCATTCGCAGGCCACATGGATAGTGGATAATATCATGTTCTTTTTCATTCAACTTCTTCATTATTTTGCACTACGCTGTTGCTGTTGCACGGTACTCCGCACAGCATCTTCACGGAAAATTGCTAGCACGGCGTCGCGCTCATCTGCTGCGAGGTCTATATTAAAAGGATCACACAAAGACCTGACCAATATTTGTACAGTGGGAATCGTGAAAAAACAAACAAAAGAAAAAGAATGCAAAACAAGCCGGCCCTGATTGAGTACGCCGTGAACGCCACAACGGTGATGCAGTCTCGATGTAAGGGGGCCCAGCCCAGGATGGAAACGCGAGCCAACTTGAAAGGAACCGTTGAGAGACGTTGATCATGATAAAAATAAGGGTGATCTTCATTATCATCAAGGATGATGAGATCGAAGCGGGAAGGAGGGTTATCCCCTAGAAGAAGTGGCGGTTGCTGCGAGGCGTGTTTCTGGTCACTCATGTCAGCATACTGTACTGTGAGCCTTGAAGTCGATGAGGAATAGCTTACTGTGCGCTGACATCATCAAGATGATTGCACATGGCCACAAAGACATCGAAGAACAGTTGAGTCCCGCCGTTGAACATTTCAAGTTGCATGGTGCCGCTTCGCTTGAAGGTTGACCTGCTTCTGATAATCAAGGCCAGATAGTGGGCGCGCAGCTTGGAGTCGGTGTCAGGGGTGTTTGCATATGCGTAGCGTGCGGAAGCCAGGATGGTGCTACACTGGATGCCGGATTCTACAGAGAGCGGCCTTGGTCAGCAATGTGTCCGATGGGGCCTCTACAACACGCAATCGTGGTGGGCGGTACTCACGAAGTCCTTGTTTGCGCAACGAAACCTTCTTCAGTTCCTCCAGGCCGTATCTCTCGGCCGCGCAATAGATGACGGTGTCTTTGAGGATGTCACCGTCAACGCCGTGATGGTAGATAGTGCTCTCAGATGCACCACGTCCCTCGTCCTCGAGCTGTTCGATTTCCCAAGAGTTGCGCTTCTTGTTGTGAACGAGTCGTGGGTAGTAGTCACCTTTGTATAGATACTCGAGCACTGACGAGAAAATCTCTGGCTCGTCGTCAGGGAGGTAGATGCGCTTGGTGTTCTGCGAATCCATGTATTGGTCGGACAGTGCTCGCTGGAACCAGGGAGAAGCATTGAGGACGTCTTGGTGCGCCGCAAAGATCCTCTGCTCCTTGCCCACAATCAGGGTGATGATAGATGGCGTAAGCGTGCTGTTTTGACCACCAACAATTAGTATTGATCGCACCGCGTGTTGAGACTGGGACAATGAGCAGACTGGGTTATTTACCTAGTAGGCGACATGCTCACATCGTGAGACTGAGACGTCGATTCCGTAGTAGGACGCCGACGGGACTCGTGGCGGTTCTTGCTCACGCCGCTGGTCTTGCTGAATGACGCGCTGGATTTTGTGGTTTTGTGGCCCTTTGAGAAACTCTGCTTGGAGGTCGTGGGGGGTTCGAAGCGGCGACTAAACATTGTGGAGAGTCGTCTCGGATAAAGTTTTTTTCTTCTCTGAGAGATGTTCTGGAATGTGATTCACACCTGGGCTGGGTTGTGAAGATTGTAGGGTGCTGTAGCGAGCGACTTTTGTGGTAATATAACAGTTCCAAGATCGCACAGTGTTGGTGGAAAACCACGGAAATGGTACTGATAGATGGAGGTGGAAACTTTATGAAATAAGGACAACTGTCGAATCCTACCTGATGGATGCAGAGGGTGTCGATGGCGACGGAGAGATGAGCAAGGGCGAAAGAGAGCAAGCGGCAGGCAGCTTTATAGCAGTTGCACTACGGCCCCCGTGCCGAGGGCGCAAATGGGATAAGTGGAATGTCTGCATGCATGGTGCACACCAGGCTGCGCTGCCTGGCGGCGTGCAGGGAGGGCAGATGCGCAGTTGGAGGCGGCGTGCGTGGAGCTGGGGCGTGCAGTGTCGAGCATGGCCGAAACGAGCCCAAAAGTGAGGCATTGCTGCCGGCGCGCTGGATAATTGCCTGACGCGCCAGGGAACAACCCGATATTGACACGAAGTCACATGAGCTGCGGGCTGCCCATTAAGCTGCAGAGTGGGGCCCGAGGTGGCCGTGGAGGCGGACTGTGTAGCACGCCAAGCACCCTTGGGTACGCTTGCGAGGGATGCAGCCTGCAGCCCTGTCGCTCCTTCCCACCCAGAGGGCCAGGGCCTGAGGCTGCAGGCCCACCCACCCACTCGCCTCTGATCCAACAACTTGTCCTGCGTCGCACGGTTTGCTTGCCAATCTCCGCCCGCCGCTTCGCACAGGCATTGATGACTCTCCAGCATGTTCAATAGGCCTCGCCACCTTGCCTCGCGATTGTGCTCTCGAGCCAACTGCGATGTGCCCATACCTAGGCAGCTGTCCGCACTCGAGCTGAGCCGCTTTCGATACACTGTAAAATCCACCACTGCGACAGGGCTCGAGTCATCGTGCGTGAACTGGCCTGGCTAGCGTCAGGGGCTGATCCCGGCTGGCCGGGACCTCTTCCCCCCAATCCCATCATCATGCCTGCTTTCGTCACACTGGTCTTGGACAATGGGTTGCTGAATTCGCCTCTCCGCGGTCTCTTTGGAAACTTCCGCCACTCACGCCATGAGAGGGGCTAGCCACCCGAGCCACCCAAGACGGAAGCCGCAATCAGAAAGTTGGCCAAAGCTCTCGGCTTCGAGGCTCGAGCACCGTCCTCTTGCACCGTCGACATTCCTGCGGCCTCCTGTTCCGCGCTGCCGGTGCGTTCTGATGCACATGTACTGCGGGGCATATGCACAGCCTCGAGGTTTGCAATTAATCGGTGCAGGACACCAAATCAAGGCACTTTGCTGAGCCTTCGTTTCTCCCTGCAGTCGGGCGAGACACTCGCGAGATGGACCATTCATTCGCAGCTTGATTCTCTTAAGAGCGGCCAAGGAACCTATGCTTGTAGGAGAGGGGCAACATCATTTGCCGGGTGTCCTAGCTACTCACTGGAGCAGCCATTCATCACCGAGCTTGATTTGTCGTATTTGACTTATCTTCATTTGTGGCCCCCATGTCAAGTGAAACCCCAACTCGGGTCTCTGTCGAACCCTTGACGTCGCGAGCCAGCAGCGTCTACTCCGCAGATCACATGTATCCGTACTCGGTTTGCATATCTTACGACCGCAATATTCAATGGCGGAGTAGTGAAATCTCCGCTTGTAAGACTTCCGCCTGGGTTAGACTTGGAGCAGCGAGGTTTTGATCTCATCTCAGCGTTCCTAATATTCGCGGGCATGTATCCGAGTTTTTATCATCCCGATCAGCCTTCAAACTTCACCGACCACCAGCACTTTTGCACACAGAAGCAACAATTTTTGGTCAGTATTTCTATAACATAAGCTTCCCCTGAGTTTGTAGAGAATGCGTGATTTATCGCTAGTCTTGCGCCCCGAGATTAAAAGAGAAGAAAAGGTGCAAAGCTTCCGCGCCCGGAATAAATAATCGTCTGACGACACTCGAGATCATGATTATGTATTAATCGGAGCACTATTGAAACGAGAAAGGTACGGAAAATATCAGTAGCTAGGGGTATCAATCAACAGTACAACGAGCTCATCGTAGCCGAAACGGTCTCGTATAGATCGACCCAGTGCCCAATGTGACCGGATGGTCCTACACCCTCAAGTGCAAATAGATTAGGTATGTTAATGGCGCAAAACAGCCAAGAGAGTAGGGAGCCGATGGCGATGATATGCTGAGGAAGTCGTTGTGATGGTCCCGTGGCAGAGGCGTAGGTACTTCATGTACCTCACACATGCTCGGGTGGCACTAATGTCTTAGAAGATGAGGCTATTATTCTATTAAAACTGAGGTGGCATAATGGAGACGGGTCCAATGACTACATATTCAAACACTTCAGCCAATTCTAAATTCTGGGCACTAGCATGTGGGCTGAAATCACGGGTTGATACTTGGGGCACATAAACACAGAACCTGATGGTGAAGTGATAATTCCTTGTGAGCCGTTGCCAGAGCAGCGTTCTACACGACCACATGCAAGCCCACACCCATTGCCAGGAGAAATGCAACGCCATGAATACAACCAACGTCAATAGGTGACCAGTTGAAGACTGCTGCGTCCTTATCCGCCTTAACACCCAGCCGTCGGCACAGATTGCCAGACAGACTTCCGACACTCTCGCAGATCACACGCCACTCCGGCGACACCTATCTCCAGCTTACTTTCAAAACAGTCACCTGCGCAGTTCAATTGTTGTTACCACCTTGATCGCGCCACTTGCAAGATCCTCGAGAGCACAACAGCGGTCATGTACAGCTTTCAAATGACGACAAAACTCCCATCTTGACATCGATTACCTACCTCCTCGGGGCAACTTTCACAAAGAGTTCTCAGACTACGAGGCCCAATTCATCACTGGCGCCTCACCACTGCTAAGGTTCTGCAAAATGGTTCGCATAAACAGAACGCCACGGGTAAATGCAACAGCGGAATACCGCGGCAAGAGCGAGTCACCCTCAAAGAGGATGCTTCTCGAGAGCTCGCCTGCGGACTGGAAGTAAGCCAAGCAAAATATCCGTCGAAATTCGCTGACAGCCTAGAGCGAGCTCTATAGCACGTTCCAGGAAGCTGACCCGTGGGACAACAGGGCGAGTGTCAAGGCTCAGCTCGAGAAAGCAAGCGATGGTGATGACGACAAAAGCAGCAATGACGACGATGGCGACGACGAGCCCGAGTTCAGCAACAAGGGAGAGACAGCCGTCAAGGCTGAGACTGGAAAACGAAGCCATTCAGCAACAGCTGCTACCCTACCCCTCTATCCCCAGGACTTGCCTACCATAGCCGAGCGCGCTGTCGCAGCAGCCCAGGAGGCCGCAGCAGCGATTTTATCGCCATCACATGCAGGGACCGCTCTTGAAGCTCTGCGCTTCAGCAGAAGCAGTGACGAAAACGCCGATTTGCGAGGAGATCGACCTCGGGTCCAGCTAGACAGGGGCAAAAAAGAGTCGCTAGACGAGACAGACGGTGAGGTGCCACTCAAGAAGAGAAAGAAGCGCAAGACCATCAAGTTTGAACTTGAACCTATCGAGGTCAAGCGGCGAAGGTCGGACCGCGTTCGCAGCGCAATTCCGGAGCAGAAGCCTCAGAATTCTAAGCAATCAACCAGAAGCAGGGCACAGACTCTGATTCTGACAAGTCCTCGGCGCAGCAACCGGGCCGCAGCAGAAGAAGCCACAAGGAAGCTTGCCACAAGCGTAGTAAGTTCATGGAAATAGCTCACTCCGATGCTTTCTGTTTGCAGAAGTTCACAAATTCACACAGGCAAGAAAGTCAAAGCCTGCTCGAAAGATAGAAGCTGAGCTGGGAAGCAATTCAAAGAAAAGCTCCCAGACAGCAAAGAGAGTATACACGAAGAGGACCCCCTTGAAAGCAAATCCAAGCGAGTTCGAGGTCGAGGAAATCCTGGACTCTCGCTTACACAAGGCAACCGGCACGATTGAATATTTAGTCAAGTGGAAAGGCTACAAGGAAGCGGACAGTACATGGGAGCCAAAGAACAACCTAAGACATTGTGGTCGGATGCTGACGACATACTACAAGACCCTAACGTCTCATCAAGGCACCACTTAGCAAGAAGCGGTCAGCACAATTAGTACTTCGGAGGCGTTCATCTAAGTGCCACATTGAGCACGGCGAGACGATTTTTCGTTAGATTTGATGGCATTTGATATGTACTTGACCCTTAGGACCCCTTTACATCTCGTTTCAGATTCTTGTGACACACTTTAAGTTGCGTGAAAAGGTGTGTGGTTTTTATGATGCGGGCGCCTCCACCTTTTAAGATAATTTCCATCCCAATGGTCGTCACTTTGCAGCTGTCAGTAATAATGCCAGCTCAAAGAAAGAAAACCTGTGAATTCTTATAACTAGACTACACGTGGAGTACGTTGTGAGGGAGGACTGAAAGCCAACCAAAAAAATATCCAAAAACTTGATGGACAAAAACTTCAAAACGTACAACACCGGGGATTCGCTGGTCGTCACCGACCCAACTACTGATCCGGCGGTATCGAGCTTGTGTACAGGGGAGCGGACGGGACCCTCAATTTTCTCGATCCTATGGTCGTACGTGGAAGAAACTGCTGCTAAAGTGATTTATGACGCCGAAACATAGTGATTCCCGTCGTTGAACACGCGAACGTGAGAGACACATTGACGACAAATGGCCAGTTTTCCAGTTGCACCCTTTCACAGATTATGACAGAGGAACTACTAGGCGTAGTGTGGAGATAGCCGTGTGAAGAGTTCTGCACCATTATTGTTGAGGCATCGACGTGATCTAAATTGTTGTGCCGTGTTCAAGGTCCAATGAAGCTGTGGAGACGCCGCTCGGCATGCAAGTGGCTTGCACAGATAAATTAGGTCATTTGCGACCAGGGGCCTTGACACGTTGCGACAAAGCTTCCAAGGTTCTAGAATTCCGATAACCTGCACTCACGACACGACCCTGATCTAGACACGTCCGGGGAGCCTCCTTTACAGCACTGCAGACAGCCCCGACAACACCACAGTCTCCCAACCCAAGACACAACATTTGCAATGGAAGCCCTTCACAGCGCGCTGCAGCCACTGCGGCCCATCACCGCGAACCTCCCCGGCCCGATCCGCGACCTGGGCGTCTCCCTGCTTGGCGATGTCTGCTACCAGACGCTCATCCTCGAGCTCGACCCGACCGACTCCAACTGCCTCAAGCTTGCCATTTCCAAGGGCCTCGGCATTGGCATCATCGGCGCATCCTCGATTGTCAAGGTGCCCCAGATCATCAAGCTGCTTAACTCGAAATCGTCTGCAGGCATCAGCTTCTTGGCTTACGTTCTCGAGACGTCTTCGTACCTCATCTCGCTCGCCTACAACGTCCGCAACGGCTTCCCCTTCAGCACCTTTGGTGAGACGGCTCTCATCCTCGGTCAGAACGTCATCATCACGGTCCTGGTCCTCAACTACAGCGGTCGCGCCAGCGTCGCCGCGCTGTTCGTTGCAGTCCTCGCCGTCAGCGCTGCTACACTCTTCAGCAGCAGCATCCTCGACATGAAGGCCCTTGGCTATCTGCAGGCATGCGCTGGCGTCCTCGGTGTCGCAAGTAAGGTGCCCCAAATTGCTGCTATCGCGCAGCAGGGAGGTACTGGCCAGCTCAGCGCATTTACCGTAAGTTTCGTTACTAGCATTATTCCTGAAAAATGCATTCTATGTCCCATCTGTATATGTATCTGGGAGTGCACGACTTCTATAAGTTATTGGCCTTCATCACGCAATGGGACTAACTGTCGAGCCTACAGGTCTTCAACTACCTCGCCGGGTCCCTCTCCCGCATCTTCACGACGCTGCAAGAAGTCGACGACAAGCTCATCCTCTACGGATTCATTGCTGGCTTCGCGCTCAACCTGGTGCTCGCTGTACAGATGGTGTACTACTGGAACGCACCCTCCCCCAAGGTTCGTGGCAAGATGCGGGAAGCTCCCACCGCCGCGGCTGCCTCGGCCACAGCTACGGGCTCGTCAGCCGCGACCTCGGGAACACCTAAGAGCAAGAGCCCCACAACCCGCCGGCGCGGCTAGCGAATCGATAATATCGTAGAGGTCCGGGGTTCGGATCTGAAAGATTCCCAGGAGGGAATCAGGGGTTTTATAATAGAGAAGATAGTTGTCATGGACCGGACCTAGCGAGACCAGCCGATCCGAAGAGCTATGTAGTAATGTCGAGATACTTTCAACAGTCCGTCTATCCATGCTGACCATGCTCATAAGCTCGATGGTGCTGCTTCCGAGGTCCGAGGATCTTCTACGCTCTCCTTTTCAAATCATGTTTATCTGGGCGATCGAGATCAAACAGCCCGCACGGAAAATGAATACCGCAATTGTCCTTCGTTCTTTGAGAAGTCATAGGCATGCATGAGTCAGATTTGCGATTGTGCAATCGCACGCTTGTATGTCGAGTTCGGGTGTACCTGGAACTCTCTGGGGTTTTCGATGCGGGGTGCAGCTGCGCACTGTGGGGGGCTTGGAGCTTCCCTCCATGCCTAAACACGACTGTCGAGTCTCAAGGCCGATCGGCGGTATGAGGAGAGCTGACGGCAGGTCATCTTTGGTGGTGTGAGGTGTCATCTAACGCGGAACTTTGGAGGACCCGGAGAGATGGTGCAAGAGAGTTCCCCGCTGTCGCCATCCGTGGATTGCGTCTAAAAAGGTGCTGGTGGGGGCCGCCATTGGTTGAGCCGCGATCTGGACTCCACTTGGGGTTCTCTCGAGGCGTGTCAAGTCAACTTTTGCACCCCCAGAACAGCAGAACGAGAGATGGCGAGGTTTTCACATAGTCGGACAGACATTTGCCGGCTGCAGTATTTGCTCAACAAAAGAGCGCGCTGCACTCTGGGTGCTGGACAATGCGTCATGACCAATGGCGTGCTCTGCTCTCACGGTGTACGCACGGAAGCCGATCGCTCCCACCGCCCACGAGGATCCACCAACCCCAGACAGACAGACGCACGTCAGAGAACCACGGCGGATCAACATCTGATCACGTCTATGCCTGATAAAAGCGGTATTGAGGCTGGCGGGCCGTGCTGCAATCCCAACACCTGCCAGACGAGTTCTGACTCCTTTGTCAACGATCGGCCAACTTTGTGTTCAGTCTAGCTCTCCGAATGGCTTATCGCCCTGCCCAACTCACCGCCTCGCCATGGCAGCCCTTATCGGGACAGTGGCATGTGACTGTAGAGTATCGAACACACAGTAGTGTGACTTGACGGTCATGTCAATAGCCTCGACACAAGCGGAATATCAAGGGTCCGTGACTCTGTGGATCTGGTCGTGGGCGCGGCAGGGGTTCCCCCAATCGGAGCCGCAAAGGCAGGCGAATAGAGAGGCAGCAAGACGAGCCAGGGACCCCAACACGGCAAGCCGAGAAGATAGGCTCACATAAGGGGAGGGGAAGGGGGCGCTGTTCTGGAATGGTGAGGGGCCGCTGGGTTCCAAGAAATAAAATCACAGTCTGGCCACCTGGGATCACAGTCCGCTTAATCCGTAATCTGACCATGCTCAACTGTCAACCAGCGGTGTCGTTGTGCCGTGCTCGCCAATAACTGAGACACTGATCTCGTCATCGGGACCGTCTCGCACGCGAGCACATGCCCAATACTCTGATAACAGTGACACACAAGGCAGTCACCTGCCCAAGGAATCCAACTTCCGCCCCTCCCACGACATGGACCATCCTGTTATGTCTTTGTAATTGCCAGCTGGCAACTACGTAAGTTGAGTGGTGCAAGTGTCTTGCCTGCCAAAGATTTGACAGCGTCCTCCGGTCCGCTCGGCCCAGTGTGCGTGCCTGCCCGCCATTCATGACCCTTGCCATCGTCGACCTTCAAGCCAGTCTAGCGTGGAAGCTCAACTTGCTCGAGCTGTCACGCAATCGCCCCTTCGCGCCCGTGATTCAAATACCTTCTTCCGCCCACCATCCGTTGCCTCGCTTCTTTCCTCCCCGGACGTATCATTGCCCTCCCACACCCACGAAGCACCACATCCCGCACAGCTCTTCCTCAAGCACGGGAGCACTTTGAGGCGCACACAAGACAGCCTCGGACTTACACCAGATCAGGAACTCATCATCCTCGTGGCTACCTTGACCACCATCACCGCCATGGCTCCCGATATTAATTCGATTCCGCACCTCTCGGCCGGCGACTCTGGAGGCCGCGCCCATCCCTCGGCATCCAAGCCTGTCCCCACGCCCAATGCCAACGCAAACGCAGATGGCAATCCCCGCCAGCCCAACATTCTCTTCATCATGGCCGACCAGCTTGCTGCGCCCCTGCTCAAGATGTACAACCCGGACTCGCGCATCAAGACGCCTAACCTCGATGCGCTTGCCGCTCGCTCGGTGCAATTTGACTCGGCCTACTGTCCCTCGCCCCTTTGTGCGCCTTCTCGCATGAGTCTGATCACGGGCCAGCTGCCCATGAAGATCGGCGCCTTTGACAACGCCTCGCAGATTTCCAGCGATGTGCCTACCTATGCCCACTACCTGCGTCTCAAGAACTACCACACCGTTCTCGCCGGCAAGATGCACTTCATTGGAGACCAGCTCCACGGCTACGAGACTCGCCTTACCAGTGACATCTATCCCGGAGACTACGGCTGGGCCGTCAACTGGGACGAGCCCGACCGCCGCCTAGAGTGGTACCACAACGCCAGCTCGATTCTACAGGCCGGCACCTGCGTGCGGAGCAATCAGCTGGATTACGATGAAGAGGTCATGTACCGCTCTACACAGTTCCTATACGACCAGGTCCGCGAGGGCACCACCCGGCCATTCGCCTTGACGGTAAGCTTGTGTCTGACAACTGCCGTAAACAACCGCTGACTCGTGACAGGTATCTCTGACTCACCCTCACGATCCCTACACCATCGAGGAGAAGTACTGGGATATGTACGAAGACGTCGAAATCGATCTCCCCAAGGTCAGAATCCCCAAGGACCAGCAGGACCCTCATAGCAAGCGCCTCATGAAGGTCACCGACGTGTGGGACGAGGAGTTCTCAGACGAGCAGATCAAGAAGGCGCGGCGCGCATACTACGGTGCTGTCAGTTACGTGGACGACTGCATTGGCAAGCTTCTCGAGACTCTCAAAAAGTGCCGCCTTGACGAGAACACCATTGTCATCTTCAGCGGCGACCATGGCGACATGCTGGGCGAGCGGGGCTTGTGGTACAAGATGAGCTACTTTGAGTCATCTGTCCGCGTGCCTCTGCTCATCTCGCACCCCAAGCGTTTTGATGCTCACCGCGTCACGCAGAACGTTTCGACTCTGGATATCCTCCCGACTTTGTGCGACCTTGTGGGCACCAAACCAGTGCCTGGGCTTCCCATGGACGGCATCAGCATGTTGCCCCACCTTGAGGGCCGCGAGGGCCATGACACGGTTATCGCCGAGTACACGGGTGAGGGCA
Source organism: Microdochium nivale (assembly GCA_026745475.1). NCBI lineage: Eukaryota > Fungi > Ascomycota > Sordariomycetes > Xylariales > Microdochiaceae > Microdochium > Microdochium nivale. The sequence goes on along the minus strand of JANTFD010000006.1, from coordinate 1,755,420 downwards.
CCATCAGCCCGCTCATGATGATCCGCCGCGGGCCATGGAAATACGTCACCTGCCCAACAGATCCGCCTCAGCTCTTCAACTTGGAGCGCGACCCGCACGAGCTCATCAACCTCGCGCAGTTGGTGCGCAAGAAGCAGCATCTGACGCCCGAAGAGGACGAGGCTCGTGTAGTTTTCGGCAACTTTGAGGCAGAGGCTGCCGAGCGTTGGGACTTTGACGCCATTACGCAACAAGTGTTCCAGTCACAACGGACTCGTCGCCTGGTATGGGCAGCGCTCAATGTGGGCAAGTTTACTCCCTGGGATTACAACCCGGATGATAACGGCGTCAACAAGTATATTCGTTCCTTCATGCCACTGGACGACCTGGAGCGCCGTGCACGATACCCTGCCGTGGATGCACACGGGCGGGAAACCTCAAACATCATCACTCACCAGGCTGGCGCTGATGGGCAGTAGTGGCAGGCGAGCCTCGAAAGCCACTGGTTCTCCGGCAGAGACGTAAATCGCTTCTCTCTCTTCAACATTTTCACTATGGGACCTCTCACCGGCGTTACCCGAGTTCTTACCACCTGATCCTGGCGTTATATGATTTCCACCTGATGATACACAGGTTTGCATTTTGGCCATGCATGAATCACAGCATGAGCGAGCGCGCGGGGCCTCGACCCAAACAATGCCGTTCCTGCTAAATTTGGTTTCAGCTACGATTGAACTTTTTTCAACTTGCACTCTTTGTACTAGCTCAAGCGAGTCTGGACGCCCGCTTCGAGAAAAAAGTTTTCCGTAGACAGCTCCCGTTATGCGAAGATAGATAGTTGAAAAACGTGGCCTGTTTCTCCAAAAAAAAATAGGAAGAAAAAAACAGCCCGAGTCTTGTGATCCGGAGACGGCAACCTGTCAGTCTGGTACTGGTACGCCACCCTACCGTACTAACACATGACCCAGCTGTGTGACTGGTTTGACGTCGAAGGAAAGCCGTTGAGCCGCATGCAACCCTGCCGGATGAACTCCAAGTAGTCAGGGAAATGGTCTGACGGGGCGCGGAGTAACTCGAGCCTGTCAGACCATTGTCAATTTTGGGGTCAACGCGGGGAAGAGTCGTAGCTGCGTGAATGGAAGCAGCTCAAAAGGTGTGGTGTGGGTAGAACGGTGGGGTGCTTCTGTCTGGTGTACGCGTACTCAGCCCGATATAGAAGACATGACACGTGAGCCGAACCATCCCAAGCAAATACGTTGCGGCTGATGCAAGGCAGAAAGAGTATACAGCATCGCCATTGTGTTGTAATGTAGGCATCGTAAGTCAAGTCCGCCCAGCTATGGCGAAGTTGACGATATGCTTGGCTTAGTCAGCCACGCCTACAAGGTGGTCGCGGGCTTCGTCGCCAACCGCCAAGCTTTAATGTCCACACTACAGTGCTGGTCGGGTCATGACGATCACTTCCTGCCCACCATTGATTGTTACAAACTACAGACCGCTCGAGCAGCTCGGCTCTAGCTCATCGACAACCTCACCGCCGTTCTGAACCTTACTCCCATCGAGACGCCCGCCGCACGCGCACAATGGCGTCGTTGAATCTTAGTCAGGACGAGCTCAAGGCTGTCGAGCAGACACGGCAGCGGCTCTCGCAGCTCTCTAACAGCATCGGCAGTCTGAAAAACGATGTCATGCACCAATATCCTCTTCCGCCTCTGTATGTATCACGATTTCCTAAGCCCGCTACCAACCATTGCGTATCATCATTGCGCCATCCGCTTTCGCACGTCGCTAATGTGTGCTCCGGTGTTTGCGCTTTCCCTTTAGAGAGTCGCTCCAGGCATCGGCCGACATCCTCCAGCATAATCTCCGCACGCTCGTTGACACCGTCACGCAGCATAACGACCTTTTCACCCGCGTCGCCGTGCACCCATCGACAAATTACCCTGGCCGCACGCAGGAGAGCATTCTGTTCCAGCTGCTGCGCAAAAAGGCCGATCCGGACGTAGCCAACTCTATGGACGAGGGCCGCAAGACGCTCGCTAGCCTCGCACATGTTGGCACCGGCACCTCTGGAGCACCCCCGGGCGGTGGTGGTGGCGGCAAAACCACCGGCAGTGGCCACCACGGCAACAGCAATACGATGCAGCTCTCCGTGGACCCGAACGCGGAGCAGGACGCGGCCGTCATGGCGCGCATCGAGGCGCAGGAGACCGAGCTCGAGGGCATCTGGGGCCGCGCGCAGCAGGCGTGCCACGAGCGCGTCATGCAGTACGCACAGTTTGAGGACAACGACCCGTACACTGCCGAGGAACGCGAGGCTGGCGTCGAGAGCGTGCGGACGGGCTTACGGAGGCCCCTCGAGTCGGACGATGAGGACGAGGGTGACGAGGATGAGGATGATGAGGACGACAATGAGGGAGGTGGCGGCGGGGACGACGATGACGACGACTTGATGATTATCGACAGGCCTCCTCCGCCGCCGGCACCGACTATCAAGGCACACGATGTCGAGGGCGCAGCACTTGAGAGCATCTTGCGATTCGGAGTTAGGGGGGAATTCTCCGCTGTCTGATGTTTTGCTCGACGCCATCTCGAAACCATTGAGCTCAGTAGAGTGTGTACCAGTAGGACGTTCATGAGCCTCCTTGGCCCGCTGCCACGTGCAGCACTGTCTGCCCGATCCCTGGTTGCACGAAGAAGGCAGCTCGCGGAGGCCTACGAGTCGAAATAGCAGACTCGGCTAACTACCGACCGAGGTCGTCCGAATCCAGCCCTTCCGTTCAGCTTACACCTACTAGACTGCATTTAAGGTTGATGTGCCACACTCGGCGTGAAGCCAACTTGTTTCTGCATCTGGGCACGCCATATACACTTTGTGGGGCTGACGCCCGCACACTGAGAATTATGAGCTTAATCAGTTCCGAGACGGTTTGCCGCCGCATCGAGACGGGTTGGCCATCTGGAAATTCAGCCGCCGCTGTAAAACGGCATTGCGAGACGTTGGTTCAGCTAGGATGTCGAAGTAGCGAAAGCAATAATACTTTGGGCTACGAGATCGCCGGGATGGTATCTTTGCGCACACGATTGTTTTGCGTGACCCGCATGCGATGATTACTTCGCATTCCGTCCCTGCTGTCATGGGATTGCTTGATTTACTTCCGTGCACAATTCAACATCACCGAGAGCGTCATTCGCGGACACGCGAACAACGAGTGTGTGGCTTGACGAGACCAGCTCGAGTTTGTGTATCCGCTCAAGTCTAGGTTTTACGGTATAGTGGCACATACAGCTCAGCTCCCGAACCGAGCCCTAACCAATATCGAGTGTCAAACATACATACGCGAAAACTAGTGTTTACTTTTAGCGGTGGGTGAAGTGTCTCTTTCAAACATTTGTCTGTCCTCGTAATTTATCGTTTGCGATATACTATCTAGTTTTCTATCCAATACAGTTAACATCAGTACGTTCGTAAACTGCGGCTCTCTGAGATATCTCTATACATTGCCTCAACCTCTTTCCAAACCGCCGATCACCCTCGATAGTATGGTTTCGATGCCGGCGAAACTCCGGGTTCGACTCAATGTCTTGGCGTTCTATTGTTTCATTCTGAGAACAGTGCGAGACCAACATGGGATATCATCTTGGTGGACCGGGGATCTCGGCAAAGGTGGACGCAGTCAGGCGTCCTTCTGAAGTCCTGGGGGACTCGAACACCATCAGCAGCCTCACTATAGAGCTGCGAGTTTGCAGTCTGCACGTCGACGACACCGACGACAAGCCGCTGTCGGTGACCGCAACGCAGAGTTCAGAGGCAGACAGCGACATTTCGTCATCGACGTCGTCCACGCCCTCGTCCTGCTCTTGTCTACCACTCGGCTCCAGACGGAATCCCCCTCCCCGCGGCGCCCAACATCACATGCACCTTCCCAGTGGCTGTCCGTTTGCGCGACTCTTCCCTCACGATCTGCCGTGCGCAAAGTTCCCGTTGCCCGTGGTTCGTCTCGGGCCTCGTGTCAGCGACAGTGCTCTCGGGCAGGCTGGTCGGGTGGCAGAACGGCGCCGTCCGGCGGGCCCAGGGTCGAGCTTCTCGAGATAGAGCTGGAGGCGGCGTGTCTGGCTCGCGATCACAGTCGTCGACACTACACTGCTCTTGCTACTGCTGCTGTTGATGATGATGTTGGTGCGGGGAGCGCGTGCATTACAGACCGGACTCGGCGGTGCGCGGCCTATGCGGTCTGCTTGCGCGGGCAGCGCCTCAAGATCATCGCCGTGTAGCGGGTGTGGTTTTGCGCAGCTTGGGAAACAGAGTTAGGGTTCGGCGACGCCGGTCTCGGTGGAACAGAAGCAGAGACACCAATGCAGGCACAAGGACAGCAGCAGCAAGCAGCAGCTAGGTATAGTTAGCGTACCAAGCGCGAGTGGCGGCAGTGGTGATAGGGAGGCCGGAAAACTAGGAGAAGGCGCAGGTGACGACGACGACAACGGCAGACTGAGGGAGTATCCTCCTCGTCCTCCTCGCGGTCTCATTAGGGTAGCAGACTATGAGGGCAATGCGATGCCGTGGATCACTCACGGGCTGGCCAAGATCTGGGGTTTCCGTCAGCTCGCGATCGAGCTGCGCCCCTCGACACCCGCCGTCACGGTTTCTGCCGCTGCTACTGAGATAACACTAGTCGATGGCGCTGTAGAGGTCGAGACCCAGCCGACGCCGAGGACGTGCTGAACAGGGACAGGCACTCTGGCGAGGATCGCTACCGCGTCATGTACCACCAGGGACCTTAAGACGCCCTGAGTCTACACTGCTAAGGTAACACTAAAGTCTAGCATCTTGGTACATGCATGCTCGTCTGCTTGTCGTGGCTCTGCCTGCTCAGCCCAGTACACATTGCTTTCTGTGGAAGCCCTCATCTCATGTGTACACGTTTGCTGTGTTTTATAAGTAGGCTATCCTGACTGTCAAAAAGTGCGGTGGTCACTTGCGTTTTTGTGATAAATGGTATGGGATACCACTATGCCTGGATGAATTGCCTTGGAATCCATGACTTCGAAAATATGATGCAAAATTTTGGTAGGATGATCCTCAATAGGCCCCATATACATTGATTCTTCCCGACATAAATAGATTGCAGCTTTGCGAGCGGGTTGCATATTTGAGATTGCTGTATGTCTGCTGTATTCGTTATCTCATAATCCATAATATTAAACCCAACTCCTCGCCATAGCGACTAATAGTACCAAAAACCATGACCGTACTACGAAAAAACATACACAAAACAAAACAAAAAAAGATCGCCTCCCATGTATGTACTGTTGATTTGTTCGTGTGCGTCCGCACTGCACTATTTTCCATTTGTGACAGGTAGAGGTCGTCCCTCGTTGTGAGAGCAACACCTCATACAGCTGTCGCTACGCAGATATGCCGTACTTGATCGGCGAGCCGCTTCCGGCCAGTGTGCGGAAATGCGGTTGTGGACCTGGAGCCCCGAATCGTGATATCAGGGCTAGTACCGAGAGGACCGGCTGGCTCTTCGGGAATCTCTGGCATTGGCCTCAGGCCGTACCTGGTAGACGGCGGGAGGGGCGCGGGGGCTCCGGCCGCGCGATGCGACTCGCTGTGTTTCGCGGGTGACGTAGACATCGCGCATCTCGACAGACCTCCTGGGGCTGTGGTGTGAGCGGTGTGAGCGGTGGGAGTGACGAGATCGGGAGCGAGGGACATGAGTCTCGTGGACATAGCGGTGGTCATGGCTGCGGCGGCGGCGGGCAGGCTTCTCGTAGTCAGGTTCGAAGGTGGTGCCCCAGTCACCTGGACGACCCCAGTTGACACAGGCGCGGATGATCCAGCAGATGAGCAGGAAGCCGACAATGGATCCAATGACGATGCCAGCAATCTCGCCGCCGGACAGGCTGTTTCCATTGTCGACAACGACGGGCTGTGTGACGACGGTGGTGGTGGCCTGGCGGGCGACGATGGACCTTGAGGCAGCCTCGAGGGTCGACGAGGTCGATTCGAGATGTTGTAGCGGAGCCATGATTGATTGTTGTACTTTGAGGTCCACGGGTACTGTGAAGATAAACGGAGAATGCGAACGGAGGGTGCGCAGAGGAGGAGAGCCGTGTCAGGAGCGCCGGGCCAACTCTATTTCCATGACATGCTGTCTGTCGTGTGCAGATGCCAACCACCTCGGTCAGAGGCGCTCGTGTGGTAAGGATGACGACATTGGCTGGGTGCGGCCATGTGCTGCTCACAGGGGGGACGCTTGCTGGGCGGGGGCAAACCGGGCAGCTCTGAGCTTGATTGAGTGCGGGAATAGACTCGATTAGAGTTGCAGCTGGCAAGGGTAGCCCGGCCTTGGAGGGCAGGACAGGGCAGGACAGGGCAAGCCTCGTCGAGGCAAGCGAGCACTGGAAACCGAGCAGCTGCAAGCCACGATAGTGTCCTGCATGACGCAAAGGTGAGGGCATCTCTTTTGTGAGGCGCTTGTGCAGACCCTGACCTTTTTTGTGCAGCCGCGTGCAAGCATGTGCAAGCATGTGCAAGCATGTGCAAGCATGTGCAAGCATGTGCAAGCAACCTGCATGCACAAACACACAGGGCTCCTCGATGGAAATTACTCCGTACCCAGTTGAGCACGGTCAGTTGATCTTGGAGCGAGGCGGCTCTTTGCCGTGCCGTGTCCTCCCACTTACCGAGTGGGTGACTGAACCCAGGAGGCCGGATGCGCCCCGAGCAAGTCCACCTCGGGCACCACATGCCGCTCGCTGATGAACTAACTCTGAAGATGAATTACTCGCTCGGAAGCAGGGCAGCCTGGGCAACCTGGGCAGGCCAAGCATCATCCATATCCATGCCCCCGAGGCAGACTCGGGCACCAAAGACGATACCCCCACGGAGGGCCGGCCATGACTCGAGGTGCATCAAGATGGGTGCAGGATGGTCGACGGACGCAGCAGGTGGGCTCGGATTGAGGGCCTGCTCGACCTCAGAGTGCTCTTGATCGACGACCCCCCTGGAGGTACTTCTTGTGCCAAAATTAGTATGTGGAGAGAGTTATTCAAGTTATGCAGAGGGGCGATGTAGATCGCGATGTATCTTCGTGTCGTTAGTCGTGCACGTGCAAGTGCACCAAAGGTGTGCTACAACGGATGTTGCAGTTAGGCACATCCGTTATAGCACACCTTTAGGTGCACTTAGTTGCCTTCTTCGACTAAGATCTTCATACATAAGTGAACGTAGGGATAGAGATAAGGGAGTTACAAAGGCTTCGCTGATCACTTTAGATGTCGAGTTATGTACCGAAGTACCTGTTTATGAAGCTGACGATCCCTTCTGCTAACAGCATGGTGTAGTGGATTCTACAGTTTATGTATGCCAAGAGTACAAACCCACGGACCATCAGTCAAGAGCACTCTGAGGTCGAGCAGGCCCTGAGTTCGCGCTGCGCTGTGCACCTCGGACGACAAACCTGGAACCAGTCAAGGCCAGTCGACGACACCTCGGAGCACCTGCAGATGGGCAATCCATTTCCCGAGCATGCTCGCCGCGGGAAGGGCCGCTGCAGGTGTGGACGGACCCTCGCCGCCCCTCTCTTCGAGGCACTCGGCAGATGGCGCTTCAAGGTTGTGGAAAGGACGGAGCACTGGGCTCTGATGTGATGTCCCGTCTGATGTCCCGCACCAGGAGCTACGCGGTACGCGGTACGGTAGCCCTGGAGGCAAGGATATAAGAAATCACAATCTGGGCCAGGGACCCTCTCAGCTCTTGGGGTCGTCCAGGATTAAATGTTCCTGGGCAGGGCCGGGGCAGGGCCGGGGCAGGGCCGGGGCAGGCACGGATGGCATGATTGGCACGATGCCGGACAACAACAGCACAGCAGCACATCGGGGTGCCCAGGTGAGGCATGCCGAATGGGCCCGTCGGAGCATTCCCAGGCAGTCCCGATGATGGCCATGGCCTGGACGCCCGGCTCCAACCATCCACTGCCCCTGACACGACGTGCGGCAGACCTGAAATGCAATGCATCCCAGGAACGACAAGAAACAAAGGGCCCAGCAGCCCGGGTGCTCTTGCAGAGTGGCTGGCGCCTCGGTGACTACGCTTGTACTCCGTACTGTACTCCGTAGATAGAGAGGTCTGGTGCAAGCGCATGCAGGCGCCGGATTGGATCGGCCCAGCCAGCGTCCTGTCCCATTCCTGCGACGATCCCCTCAAAGTCGAAGCTGTTCCACATCCCCACGACCCAATCTCGCACGCCGCCGCTCCAGCCCAGTCCAGCCCGGGCTAGTTGCAATAACAACACCACCCGAGCCACCATCTCGTCCCATCCCTGCCCTGCCGCCCGCCGCCTGCTTGCTCCTCTGCTCGGATGCGACCTTCGCTGCTCCCTGCATCCCTTCTTGAGCGCTCCGTTCCGCCACGCGTGCTGCCAGCAAAGTAGGTGTGCAGAGGGTGGACCCGACCTACTTTCTGCTGCTGCTTAAATCCCCACGCCCTCCATCTCCAGTCCCGGTATTGCGCCTGTACTGCGTACTCTGTACTCTGTACACCGTACCTTGCCTGCCGCGTATACCCCGTACCTGCCCTGGCTGTCCCGTCTATAGACCTGCTTGCTTGCCCATCTCCAAGTTGTTCAGTCTCGATCCTAGCCCAACGTAGCTTGCCATCGCCGCCATCTGCACACTGCCCTCTGTACCTGCTCGGAGCAGTCATGGCGCCTGCCAAGCCGCACGTCCTGATCATCGGCGCCGGCGTCGGGGGCCTTTTTTTTGCCCAGATCCTTCGCAAGAAGAATGTCTCCTTTGAGATCTTCGACGAGGCCTCGTCCGAGAAGTCAGACGCCGGCTTCTGGCCCAAGATCTTGATGCTGCATAGGTATGTCAGCCCATCACCACCCACCCCCTCTGCCCATCATTATCCTGTCTGCCCGCATGTATGGCATTGCTAACAACCAGTCTAGTGTCGTTCAGTCATTTGATGCTCTCCTGCCAGACGACCTGCCACCATACCAACAGCTGGAAATTTGCTCCCCTCTGGGCCTCACGCCACAGATAGGTATATATCTGGGCGAAAACCCACGCATGGGCGTAGGACATACTACCAAGACGCCTTTTCTCCACGTCCGCCATCTGGAACTGCAACAGTGGCTCTCCACGCATCTGGCAATTCAAAGGGGTAAGAAGGCCACCAAGCTCGACGAGGTCGGCGATGTTGTAGTCGTCACGTTCGAGGACGGCACCTCGGCTACGGGTGATGTGGTGGTCGGCGCCGATGGGGTCGACAGCTTTGGTAAGAACAATGACCTCAAAGTCCGTTTTACCTCGCACAAAAACTAATGCCATCGTAGTGCGTCAGAGCCTGCTAGGAGAAGACAAGTCGCAGTGGCTCGAGGGCATGGGCATTGCCGGATCAGCCATCCTGTCTGGGGACGACTTGGTGCAACAGCTGGAGCTGGGATCTGCAGCTAGCATCATGCCAACAAGGCCAGACCCAACATTTGACGTCATGTGGTCTGCCATCACAGAAGTCCTCCCAGATGGCAAGTCGGCGCTGTATACTTGGCAGCTCGGCGGATATGAGGCGGGACCCCAGCGCAAGGAAGCTGACATGGCTCCTGATGCACTTCGAGAGAAAGCACTCGAGCTGACGAAGCTCATTGATCCGCGGGGCCGACGCATAATCGAGCTGACGCCGGCGGACAAAATCGAGGGCTGCTTCTACTACAAAGATGCCAATATCGAAGAGATACCAGCCGGGCGCATCACCCTGATTGGAGACGCCGCGCACACGTGCGCGCCTTTCAAGGGCGACGGCGCCGTGCAGGCCTTCCGCGACGGCATCCGGCTTGGCAATTCCATCGCGCTGCTTGAATCGACGGACAAGGACGCTCTTATCCATATGACGAGCGAGTACCACAACGAGATGATACCGAGGGGAGTTGCGGCGGTGCGAGCAGGTAAGGGTGGTCTGAGCGAGTATACAAACATGCTCTCGCGGCCTCGGGTCTTTGGATCCCGGCTCGTATTAATGCCGGAGGAGAAGCTTGCGCTCGACCCAGCGGGTGGTGTCAGGGTCCTGTAGGATGTCATAGTGTAACGTCGTAATTAGGCAGCAAGTCATCTCGGGGATATACATCACACCCACAACAATCGGCGTTGAAAATCATCAATAAGCCTGTCCTCGAGACACAAGAGGCATCCGATTTTTGTGATAGGATCGTCCTTTCCAAAACGGGTGAGATTCTTCTAGCCTACTTTCATATGCAGGCACAGAGGTCAGCATCCGAGGGCGTTGCTCTAGACAGAGACTGTGCCTATATTCGCGGGCAGCATGCACTCCCAGGGTTAGGTAACTAACGTACGTGCTGCGATATCGGCCACCAATTTTGACGGATCTGATTCATCCCACCTTGACGGAATTATCGATAAGCCACTTACACCTGGGTACCTTATTGGCACCCCTCCGCATCTCTTGTTGTTAACAGCTCAATGCAATCAATGCAATACACCTTCTCGCGGAATCACCTCATTTGCGTGCTTTGAGAGTAGTCAACTTACACCCAATTTCAACCATTGTGATTGAGCCACTCCAGCTCGACTTCTCCGTAGCCATGGCTCCTACCATCCTCCACCTCCGCTCAGAGGACAAGCACCTCGAGCACCGCTCAGCCCTCACCCCGACCACCGCCAAAGCCCTGATCGATGCCGGCTACACTGTCAATGTCGAGAAGAGCCCTGTCCGGATATTCGATGACGACGAGTTCACCAAGATTGGCGCCACTCTCGTCCCCACCAATAGCTGGCGCGAGGCCCCGGCTGACCACATCATTGTCGGGCTCAAGGAGCTTCCGGAGGAGACATGTGCGTCTACACCAACCGCATTCTCTATGAACTGGATCTTATCAGTGATGCTGACTTGATATTCTGTTGGGGTCAAAATAGTCCCTTTGAAGCACGTTCACGTCCAGTTCGCCCACTGCTACAAGGGCCAGGGCGGCTGGGACACGGTCCTCGCTCGCTTCCCCCGTGGCGGCGGCACCCTCCTCGACCTCGAGTTCCTCCAAGACCCTGCGAGCGGCCGCCGCGTCGCCGCCTTTGGATACTCTGCGGGCTTCAGCGGCGCCGCGCTTGCGCTCAAGACGTGGGCCTGGCAGCTGACGAACCCGGGTAAAGCCCTGCCTGGCGTCGAGAGCTACCCAAACGAGGCCGCGCTCGTGTCGGACGTCAAGGCCGACATCGCCGCCGGCCAGGCCAAGACCGGTCGTCCCCCGCGCGTCATCGTCATCGGCGCCCTCGGGCGCTGCGGCCGCGGCGCCGTCGACATGGTCGTCAAGGCTGGCGTGCCGGAGGACAACATTGTCAAGTGGGACATGGCTGAGACGGCCAAGGGTGGGCCCTTCAAGGAGATTACCGACAGCGACATTTTTGTCAACTGCATCTACCTGACCTCGCAGATCCCGCACTTTGTGAACCGCGAGAGCCTCAAACACGCCGGCCGCAAGCTCAGCGTTGTCTGCGACGTATCCGCCGACACCACCAACCCCTTCAACCCAGGTAAGTCTTCCTCTTTCTGACCCCGGATGCCGAGAGCAACAACCACAGCGGCGCGTGCGGTGCTAATCGTCTACCTCCCCGAGTAGTGCCCATCTACACCGTCGCCACGACGTTCGATAGTCCGACGGTCGCCGTGGACGGCGTCGAGAACCCGCCCGTCAGCGTCATCAGCATCGACCACCTGCCCAGCCTGCTGCCGCGCGAGTCCTCCGAGGCTTTCAGCGGTGACCTGCTGCCGTACTTGCTCAAGCTCAACGACTGGCAGAACGACCCCGTCTGGGCCGGCGCCAAGAAGCTCTTTGACGAAAAGGTTGCGACCCTGCCGGCAAGCGCTCTGAAGGAATAAACTACTGGGTGCGGGGTTCCTTACAAGGTGACTTACAAAAATGTATAGAGGAGTTAATTGGTTGGTCAAAGATGCTTGTGATAAAACGTGCATGTTATGTCTTGGGCGCAGAATCATATGCCACAGCTGGCTTGTGCAATCTATGCGGAAAGCTATTTGTTCAGTGCAACAACAACAGAGGTTGACCATTAACGTACACGCTTGGTGTTGGTGACATCATTCAAGAATCCAAAGCATAGTCTTGGTCTAACGTGTATGCTTGACTCCTCCAGATGTTCGAATACACTCGGCCTGCACAGCTAGACCCCGTCTGCTTCTCGACGGCAACAAAACGAGTTGCGCCTCGAACCGGCGCAATCTGACCGCTGAATGTACAATGATATATGACTCTATCAAAAGGCGAACGCAAAACGCTCTATACACTTTCTCGTACAAGAGGGATGGCGGCGCATACCCATTCCCTTCGTCCATACAACATCCGCCAACCTGGAGATCCTCGTGCAGTCTAACCGTCTTTCCCCCCTAATCTGCCAAACGACCCGGCCAGCCAGCTGAGCTACCTTTCTGACGAACCGTCGGCCGCCGTCTTGCGCGCCGGCGCCGGCGCTGTCACCACCACCCGCCCGCCGATCCTCTCCGGCCTCTCGAGCTTCTCGAGCTGCGCCTTGAGCTTCTCCGGGTCCTGGTCCGGCAGGCCCCACCACTCGCGGTGGAACTTTTCCTGCTCAATCTTGCGGCGCTCCTTCATCTCGCGCTCGCGCGCGCGCGCCGTGCGCTGCGCGAACCACTCCTCGCGCGCCAGGTCGTGCTCCGCGGGCGTCGCGTGCAGCGCCATGCACGAGTTCATCCGGTTCGACATGTCCCGGCAGGCAAAGGGGATGGTAAAGGTGCGGCCTCGGGCGCAGTCGGCGAATGCTGAAGTTTGGAAAGAGAGAGGTTTTTTTTTTTTTTTTAGCTTTTGGTATTCTGGCAGAAAGGGTGAACAGACAGAGTGATTCACACAGGAGCACCACGGCGCCGACGCAGATTGGTGCAAATGGAGAAGATAGATCCTAAGGAGACGACGAAGAAGAAAAGAAAAAAAGAGCGAGGGAGACAAACCTTTGATCTCATCCGCGCACTGGTCCCGCACCCTTTTGTTGAACACCTCGCGCACCGAGGCCTCCTGGCTCGCCGAAAGCGGCAGCGGGTTCCGCGAGGGCATGCTGTTGCTTGACGGCGGGGGTGATGATGACGATGATAATGTTTTGGATGTCGAACTCTTGGCATTGCCGTTACTACTCCTGCTCTCGTCGCCGTTGCCGCCTGTGGTGGTGGGTGTGTCAGCGGCCATTGTGGCCATCCGCTCTTCTCAACACCTTCTGGGATGTCCTCCTCTTCTTCCCTTCTTCTCCTCCTTCTTATTCGGGGGTTGTGCCTGTTGAAGCCGGGGGAAAGATGGAGCTTTTCGGTTCTCCGCGCCGGTGCCGCGTGATTTGAACGGGAGAGTCGCAACTCTCGTTCCTGCAGTCTAGAGCCCGCTAGTATGATATCGTCGGCCTGGTAGTTGAAGTCGTCGTTTTCGTTTTCGGAGTGTCTGTGGGTATAGCGAGTGTCCGAGGCGATCCGGAGCTCGAGGATGGGCGCAGTCTACCGATCGTTACTTCCGGGGCCGCAGAATTTTGAATGATTTGGGGCAGTTTGTTCTCGGATCCCTAGGACGCAGTGATGAGCTGCTGTCACTGCTAGGCGGGATAGGTTGTCGACGAGAGGTCGTTATCGTGACGAGAAGTGGTGCTTTCAAGGGTCGAGGTCTGACCACCGGCTGCTCCAGTTCGAGCACGTTGCTGACCCGCAATACGCCGGGCCTTGCAAGCCGTCCGCCAGGGATCTCTCTTCGTTACTCCGTACTGCCACTGCTCCCCGCCATGATCTAAAGCCAGTTCCCTCAAACAGCACAATGCACGTCACTTTGTATACGCAATATGGTGGAAAGCAATATTTCAGCACTGCTAGCTAGATATAGACTGGTAACGTTTTTTTGTGGCATCATCCGCTTGGTAGGCATATTAGGTATCCTACGCCGTGTTCATCCTGTGGCATCAATCGGCAACCCTCACTTGTCCTCACTGCCGGGCGAGATAGGAGCCGAGTCAGTCCGGTCTAGATCCAGACTCTCCTTCTCCTTGCCTGGCTTCTTCTTGATTGTGAACCGCGCGCCCCAGCCTCCGCCCTTATCCTTTTTGGCCGCTGCGCTCGGTCCGCCAATCAGCGGGCTGCTGTTCAGACTCTCATAGCCTCGTCCAAGGACGCCCAGCTCCTCCGTGTTTTCATCAAAGCTCATGCGCTCCAAGGGGGTGTTCTTCTCCGAGTTGCTGACGCTGCCAGGGCCTTTTTTGCTGCTGAAATTTCGTCCAACAGATGATAGGCTGAACTTTCCTGAGCTCCCTTTCCGGAGCAGCTTCTTGAATGTGTTATCCTGTTCTCTGAGAGCGTCTGACGGGGGGTTGGAGAATGAATGGTCAAGGCTGAGTGATTCACGGGATTCAGAGACCGATGGCGTGGTGACGGACAGCGTGTCACGGGAGAGGCGGGAATCTGAAGGAGACTCATCCACGGAGAGCCTGAAAGCATCCGAAGTGGATGCGAAGGACTCCCACAGCTTCTTGTCCCTGGCTGCGTCCCTTTCTTTGACCTTGAGTTTGCTCTTGTCCTTCGAGTCCTTAGCATCCTTGCCGCTCTCAGACCTGTCACCCCGAGGTCTGAAGAATGCACCCATGAAGCTTGGTGCTGCCGGATTTAAACGTTGACTAAGGCTTTTCGCCGATGGTCTGGAACCAATCACTCCAACTTGACTTGGTGAAGCGTGAAGGATTTCAGCATCGAGCAAGATCTCGTCATCTGCATCAGCCAGAGTTGTCTTCAGGGCCGAAGGGGAGCCATGGATAGAGGGACGTCGCGAGGGATTCCTAGACGACCAGAAACTGTCTTCCTGCGGCCAGATACGACTTGGCAGAGGTCGACCCCAGATCGATCCGCTCTCTGTGGAAGGTCGGACAAGCTCTTGCGAGGCAATGGAAACAGGCCTAGGACTGCTGGGGTCACGATCTGCAAAGATGCCACTATTTGTGTTTGATCCTAGACCGAGGCGGCTCGCCTGCAATAACCCGCGAGGGCTGGAGTCTAGCATGTCCGGCCCAACAGAGTTACGGTTGAACATGCTCCAGCTGGTTGAGAAGCTTATTCGTCGCTTGTTGGCTGGTAGATCTCCTTCTCCCTGGCGGGGGAAGGATTGACTCTGACCAGCTTTCAATGAGCCCAGAGCCGGGGGCTCATTCGTTCCCGACTTCGGTGCACGATTTAACCACGTTAAGTTGAAGGGCCGCCGGCCATTTAGCGGCGCCGCCGGAGGACCTGGCGAGGAATGATTTGCAAGATCGCCTCGTAGACCCTTGAACGAATGGTGGTCGCTGCTATCGGCCCCGAATTGTGGGAAAGGCAGGTGGTGAGAAGACCCATGTGGGCTTGACACCAGGCTTGCAGCTTGCGGTGATGATGATGGGGAGTAGGCATCGTTGTCTGGAGAGATGCTCTGCGGCCAAGCCGGTGCCTGCGGAGGGCTGTAAGAGGCATCCTCGAACACGTCGTTTTCGTCGTCATCGAGGAGATCATCCAACATGCCAGCCGGTAATAGAGAATGCGCAGTAGGACTGAGTGGAGCTCCAGCTGTGAGAGCGCGAAATCCTTCCTCGTCCAGTGAGTTAGAGAAGTCAAACGCCGCATCTAGCAAGGGTCCTTGCACGAAGCCCGGCGGTAGTGCCCGCGATCCTCCCCCAAAGCTAGCAGTGGAATGGTGGTAGGGAGCATCAGCATGCGCGTAATTTGCTGTAGGTGATGGTACCACAGTGTTCGCAGTGGTACCGTGGCTATTATGCATCGGATGGCTGGTTGGGTCACCATGGCCCGGCATGGCACCATTCGAATCATAGTCGGGAACGCCGGGGCGGTCGTACATCATGGTCAGACCAGAGTTTTGGGCTGTGGCAAGCTGCTGCTTCAGAACGTTGCCATAGTCCATGCCCATGCGAGATTTCTTGTTGCTGGCAAACAATCTGCGTTGCAAGTCGCGAGCTCGCATCTCCCAAGCGCGCCTGATTTGGCGATCGCTTTCGCGGAACTCCTCGCTCTCCTCACCACCAGGTAGCTTCTTGCGCTGTTCTTCTGCGTCCTTGAGTTCTTTGCCCCTCTCCCTCAATTCCTGCTCTTCCTGGGCGAGACTGGCTTGCAGTGCTGTGATCTCCGCACGCAACTCTTCGGAACGAGAGTCGCCCTTTTCCTGTAAAGCAATCTTCTCTTTGTCAAAAGTAGCCTGGCGCTTAGCCATCGATGCCATATCCTTTTCCCACTTTGCGATGTCATCGTCCAGCTTCTTTCGGTCGGTCTGGCGCTCTCGCAGCACTTTCTCCTTTTGGGTCTTGCGTTGTTGTGCGCTTCGCATTGCTCTATCGGTAGAGCCGACTTCCCTCTTTAATTTCTCGGTCGTATCGTCTTTGTCCTTGAGCTCGCGCTTCTTTTCTTTCTTTTCCTCTGTGAGCTCGTCCATCAGCTCTTTATTCTCCTTCTCATCTTTGGTGATTTGAAGTTGCGTTTCTTCGATTTCTCTCCGGATGGCTTGGAATTTTTCGCCCAGCTCCTGGAGAGATGTAGTAGAACCGTTTTCGAGTGCATCACGGACGAACTGCTCCATGCTCGCAGTTGATGGGGAATGCTTTCGCGTTAGAGTGTTGCGGCGACCGATCGCGCCAGAGGCATTGGCGGTGATATCACGAGGCGGCAGGGCTGGACTTTCGGGGATGACGGCAGTCTCGACACCTGCAGCAGGATTCCTTGCCACACCATCATCGTCCACCGTATCTACCGTGATGGCGTGCTGTTGTTCTTCGGGGACAAAGTTTGATGGTAAGCGGCCATTGCCAAGCTCGGGCCGCCCATCTCGCGTAAAAGTGCGCAGACGAATCACGCGGCTTCCGGCTTGAAAGTTGTTGTATCCCACAGCAATTACTCGAACGTTGTAAAAGTGATTAGGCTTGAGGCCTGTCACGGTAATTGCGGTCTCGAGATTCGCAGACTCGCCCACTAGATGCAGTGTTAGATTGCTAGGCACTGTGCAAAGGCTCCTGCGATCCTCCCCATTGTTGCTTCTTACCATTAACTCCATTGACCTGGATGAGGAATTTGGACACCGGTCTATTGACTCTCGGCCGTGTCCAGTTTAATGTCGCAGCATCAGCGCGGATGCCAGCCAGAGACACGTCGGGCGCATCTGGAACGTCAACCCCGAGAACGCCAATGAGCTCCGGTACAGGCTTCCAAAGTGTCTGCCAGGCTCGATGAGCCAACCTAGAAGGAAATTTATTATTGGTCAGAGACGCGTCATTACGATATGGCTCGCAGCAGGCGGGGATTCGAGCTCTTTGCTAGCAAGACAGGGCCATACCACACAAAGGCCGCACCCGTTATGAGCATGTTGGCATGATATTCGAGCAGGAAATCGAGACGGAGAAAGATGGCGGCAGCAAGGCAGTGGCGGTAGAGGGTGATGGGTGTCTGCGCGGCAAGTTCTGGGTTGAGGGTCCAGAAGAGGACGAAGGAAGCGAAGGCAGCGAGGAAGTTGAGGTAGAGCGATTTGGACCTATCGACGTAGGACCAGGCGAGTATGGCACAAACGACGAGGATTGTGGAGGCGGCAGACGTCGGGAGCCACGAAGTCGTCCATAACATGTCGACACGTGGACGGCGCCCAAGGAGAGACTCGGGAGCCAGAAAACGAGCGGTCTCGTGGCGTCGTGGAAGGTCGGGATGGGTGATGAGGGAATGAGGGCGTCGACGTTGGAGACTGGCAGGGCGGTGGTGCTGGATAGGATGGGGGGAAACAAGTGCCGGGCCGGGATCGAAAAGGAAATACTACAGGCAAAAGAGGCCAGCCAGTCTGCGTGGAGGGCGGCGGATGGTGTGGGGAAGGGGGTTCCCAACGAAGACGGAGATGCTGACTCAATTGCGTCAAAGGTCGGCCGGGTCAATCAAACGCAACCCTGTCCTTCAAGACAAATATGTGCATGCATGCATTGAAAATAGTAGATGCGTAATCGATTGACGAACTAGCTGTCTCGTAGGGCCAAAGGTATAGATTCGAGGTGCTTTTACCCGTGACTGAGAGGTGATGACGAGCCACCTGGAAACACCCCAACTTGTAGCTCTTCGCGCCGTTCGCGATTTAAGCTCCAGCCAGCATCCTAGGATTGCAGCATTCCAGCACGACCCCAGTACGTAGAAAGTATGTCCAGCCGAAAATATGCTGCGGGCAGCTACTGACTCAGACAAGCTCGAGCGATCTCTTGCACTGCATCGCGGTGGAAGGCATTATGCGGCCAAGAGGGCGATATGGATGCTGCCATCTTGGAATAGGTAGCGTAATTATCCCAAGACTTGATGGTTGTCTGTACCTCCATGCCCGCCAGCTTCATGAGCATACTAACTCGATCGTTGCATGCCTGAGTCAATGTCACCGCCGAGATTCCAGAAAAGCCCCGGGTTTTGTGCAATATGCATTGCCTGATGGCCGAGGACCCTGACCCCGCCAGCGGTCTGCGGGTGTGTGGAAGAAGTGTATGTACGGTAGTACTCCGTACCAGGACGGACCCACGGGACCAGTGATTCTGAGTTCCAAGGCTGTCTCTGGCAGTGGCAGCTGTGGCTGTCACATGCCTCTAATGCTGCCTTGTGCTGATGGGCCACCCACGCACGATGATGGGTTTCCAACCGTGCTCTGGTGGAGAATTCCACGTTTTGCATGCGCCGAGAGCCACCCGTTCGGCATCAGCCGAGCTTGGAACGCCTCGACTGCACCGAGTGTCGAGATTTTCTCCCGACGTCCGGCTGCCGGTGTCGCAGTTCGACACATGTGACAGTTCCGTGTGCCAAGGGTCGCTGCCGAGCCATCCATGGATTGCGCTGCCGCCTTGCCGGCTGGCTTGTGCAGGTATTGGGTTTCTGGATAGCCCCGAAGGCTGCCCCCCTCGGTGATGGCTGCATCTCGGCGCCCCAGCAATACGGCTTTGTTGAGCCACATGTTGTGGCATCCAGAGGCGAGTGGTGCAGGCACCAGCATGGATGCTGTGGTGTGGTGCAGGTGCAGGTGCAGGTGCTGCGCTGCGCTGCTCACGAATTCTGCTTCCTGGTCCGACTGAACAAGAGCCTGTGACTGTGACTGACATTTGATTATCCAGCTGCTCAGTGCCCAGCTGCCCCGAGCACTCGCCGTGGCCGCCTCCTATCTGCGAGCAAAGTGCATGAAGTGCATGTGCGACATGCACAACTAGAGCACGGCAATGTAGCTGCGCCCTCTGCCCTCTGCCCTCTGCCAGGCTTGCCAAGCTGCCAATTGCCAGGCACCGGCAGCGCTGACCAGAGCTGCTTCTTTTAGAAGCCCTGAAAGACAAATGGGTAGGGGCAGGAACAGCAGCAGGAACAGCAGCAGCAGGAGCAGCCGGGGGGGCCCCTGGCATGCAGCCGCAATGATCAATCCCTCATCACAATTCTCCACGCTCGCCTTTCGGCCGCCCCAACATCGCCGCTGCTGACCACATCCATGCACCTGCAACCCTAGTGCTGCTCTGTACTTCTGTACTTCTTTACTCCCACTACCACTCCCACTCACAAACATCTTTTGCCCTCTTCCCTGCCCTCCTCCCACTGTCGCACTTTGTTCCTATCCCCATCGGCTCTCCTACCTGGCGAGGATGCAGTACGTCAGGAACATCAGCGACTCCGTGTCGACGGCATGGAACTCGATCAACCCTGCCACGCTTAGCGGTGCCATCGACGTCATTGTCGTCGAACACGACGATGGCTCCCTCTCCTGTTCCCCCTTTCACGTTCGCTTCGGCAAATTCTCCCTGCTGCGCCCCTACGAGAAAAAGGTCGAGTTTCGCGTCAATGGCGACAAGCAGGAGTATGCCATGAAGCTCGGCGAGGGCGGCGAGGCTTTCTTCGTCTTTGAGACCACAGAAACCATCCCCCAAAGCCTTCAGACCTCGCCCCTCGCCTCCCCGAGAGCAGTCCTCCTTTGGATCCTGCCCGCCCGCCCGAGGACATCGAGTTCTCGGAGCCCGACTTCTTGCGACTCGACAGCGAGCCCGCGAGCAAACCCAGGTCTGCCACTGTTACCGTCGTCCCCCCAGGACTGAGCGAACTCGGTCTCGAGAACCAGATTGCCAACATCGCCCAACAACAAGCAAACCCCGATTTCGCTGGCGGAAGACCACCGTCTCGGGCGCTCGGAACTCGTCCAGACCAGACCTACTATAGCGACAACATCCTACCTGCGTCAGCACGAGCTCATTTCGACCTAGATAGAGCAAATAGCGTGCCCCTTGACGACCATCTCAAAGAGCCGAGCAGTTCAGGCAGGTCGCAAACAACCAAAATCCCCCCGCCACTGGATGACCAGCAGGCTCTGGCCCGAGCCGAATCTCTGGCAGAAGAACTGTCTGCCGTCAATATCCCCAGCCATGTCACGAGCACCGGCGACCTGATGCTTGACATGACCGGCTACAAAAGCAGCGAAG
Organism: Microdochium nivale; assembly: GCA_026745475.1. Lineage (NCBI taxonomy): Eukaryota > Fungi > Ascomycota > Sordariomycetes > Xylariales > Microdochiaceae > Microdochium > Microdochium nivale. Next base: position 1,734,939 of record JANTFD010000006.1, on the reverse strand, counting down.
AGGATGCCATTCGTGCCGAGATTCTGGCACGGAACATTCTATCCGAAAAACTCGAGGGCGACTACGATATTGGTGCTCTGTTCGGAATGGACGAAGAGGGCAATCTGTGGATCTACCGTAGTGAAGATGCAAAGGATGCAGCCATGAAGAAGACCATGGCCAGACTCCGGCCGGCGGCTACCATCGCGGCGGATGCTGCGTCCGACCCCGGTTACCAAAGCGACGACTCGTTGTCGTCCTCCCGTGGCCCATCTCACCGCAGATCGGAATCCGATGCCGGCCACAATAGCGACACAACTCCACCTACCACACCGGGTACTGCGCCAACTGCTGGCAATCCAAACAAGAACTATGCCAAGACTCTGCGCTTGACTAGCGATCAATTGCGGAACTTGAATCTGAGGCCAGGCGAGAACACCATGAGCTTCACCGTCAATCGGGCGACCTGTCAGGCCAATATGTACCTTTGGAGATACGACACCCCTGTCGTTATTTCCGACATTGATGGCACTATCACCAAATCTGATGCCCTCGGGCACGTCCTATATAGAATCGGACGTGACTGGACGCATGCCGGAGTGGCCAAGCTTTATAGCGACATTGTGGCCAATGGATATAACATCATGTATCTCACCAGTCGCTCGGTCGGCCAAGCCGATACAACAAGGACCTATCTGGCGGGCATCGTGCAAGACGGCTACCGCTTGCCCAGGGGTCCTACTATCCTCTCTCCGGACCGGACCGTAGCTGCATTGCGGCGCGAGCTGTACCTGAGAATGCCCCACGTTTTCAAGATGGCAACTCTGCGGGACATCAAGAGTCTGTATGGACCAGTGAACCATTGTTTCTATGCGGGCTTCGGAAACCGTTTGACAGATCAGATATCGTACCGGACCGTCGACGTACCCCGGAACCGCATCTTCACAATCAACTCCAACGCTGAAGTCTCATTGGACCTCCTCAGTCTCAACAAGATGAGGCTCAGTTACGTCAGCGTCACAGAAGTTGTGGACCACTACTTTCCTCCAGTGAGTACACTTGTCAAGGGCGGAGGCGAGGACTACACGGACTTCAAGTACTGGCGAGACACACCACTGGAGCTTGATGATTTCTCCGCGAGTGACAGTGGAGCGACCACTGAAGCCGAAGACGAGGAAGACGGAGACGCAGAGGACGAAGATATTGGCGAGATGGGCGATAGCTATATCTCGAGAGGCTCCGAACGCGACATGGGCGACAGCATGCTCGCAGGAGATTATGATGAGGAAGACGAAGACGATGCGGACGACGAGGAAGAAGACTTGGGCCCAGATGAGGAAGACATTGATGACGGACAAAGCAATGTTACAAGCCAGCTTGACCTTCGCAATACTTCGATACAGCCGCCTGCCAAACCTCAGTCTCCCAAAATCACGACGCCCGGCCCCGATCTCAACGCGGAGCTCATCACGGGTATTAAGAACCTCGAAATCACGAAGGATGCTTAGTGGCACAGGCCGTTCTGCAAGTCGAACTAGTGGAGCGGACAGAGGAAGACTAGGGGCACCTGGGAGTCCCTTGTCAACTACGGGCTCTAATCATCATTGTTACACTCCTCAAGCGTATATGACGGGTATTCTCAACGGTTCAAACTAGCGATGGCATTTCAACGGCGCCTTGTATTTCTGTTTTGGGGGATTTCTTGTTTATCTGGGTCTTGCTTCTTACACATCATTCATTAGATCAGCATTACCTCTATGGGGCGACTATAATGGGATTTACTCGGGCTTTTGAAATCATCATGCTTCTACTTCCCACACTGATAGCTAAATTGGTGACGGTAAACAATGCCTCTGTATAGTAGGTAGGACATGGGTTCCCCAGTGTGGCAATTTCTCAAGTAGGAACACACGTGTACCCAAGGGCATTTTCAGCATCAAAGCCTGCATAGATCGGCACAAGAAAAAATACAGGCAGTCGATGGCAGAAAGAGTGTATGTTTATTATTTGCTTAATTTCATCAATCCCGGAAATGCAGTTTCACCGAGAGCGAGAGGAGAATCGCCACCAGAGAAGGGCACTTCTTACTCGCATCAGATCGGCCAATGCTTGGAAGACGTGCATGCGTGCTATAGTTGTCTAAAGCTAGGCCAGTGATGACACGCGGATACGTAAACTCATTCCATGCCTTCCATGTCCTCGTCCTCGTCGACGTCCAATTCGTCGTTAAGCATGTCCCCAAGACCCTCTTCGGTCTTACCGCCATCAGCCTTGCCCGCCTCAACACCTTCCATGGCATCGTCTGCCCTCCTCGGCCTCCCGCCCTCGTCGTCGTCGTCGCCGTCGTTGGAGCTATCGTCGTCATCGTCGTCGTCGTCACCAGCGGCGGCATCCTCCCACTTGTCTCTCAGCTGCCACCCCATCCCTGTGAGCACGAACCGCTCGTGCGGCAGCCGGATACCCCACTCGTTGGCCGGTATCCTCTGGAGCGCGACCTTGTTGCGCTCCTTTGCGAGCTCGGCTAACCACTCCTTACTTGCAGCACCGCCCGCACTGCCGCCCGCCCCGCTGCCGCCGCGGAACTGGTACGCCTGCCGCGACGCAATGGCGACGTTGATCGCGTTGGTCGAGACCACGGCGTCCCCAGCCGCTGGCGCGCTGGGCGCCGCGCCGTGAGAGGCCGACGGCTTGGCCCCGGCGTGCGAGATGTACGGGTCGCCCGACAGGTGCAGGGCGTCGTTGAGGATGCCGCTCGTGTGCCGGTACGCAAAGTCGAGCAGGAGTAAGGGGACGCGGCTGTCGAAGCTCGTCACGCCCTGCGACGTGAGCAGGAGCTCGACGGTGCGGGCGTCGCGCGGCCGCGGCGCCTGCGCCGACGACGGGTTTGCGGTCTGGCCGCCTGTGGTGGGCTGTTGGCCCTGTCCTGCTGTCCCCGCGACCGCCGCGGCGGTCGATGATTGTGTATTTGGTACCGTCGTGGAGCCGGCGCTCACTGATGTGTTCTGTGTCGCGTTTTGTGATTGTGATGGTGCCGAGCCTGACGAGGGCGGGACACCGTTCGGCTGTGATTGCGAGCTTGTCGTTGCCATCTTGGGGTGCCAGCGCCGGCGAAGGCTGCGGATAAGAGCAGCGGTGGGCTATCTCTGTGTAAGGTCGATGGTTCAGTTTCGCGTCACGTCGGATAAGGCAATCCCAGTCGTGGAGCAAGGACGGGGCGCGGCTCCTGCTCTTGGGGTGAACCGCAAAGGCGCAGTTGCAATGACTGATGATCTCGGTCTGCGTTCCGGCCGAGTATCTGATTATGGTGGTCTGGTCTTGCGAAAGGCTGGGCGTCGTCTTGATAGATCGAGAAGTGGTTGGGCGAATGAAGCGCTGATGGACACTTCAAGCTGCGGCTCAGCGTTCGAAGTTGCAGGCAGGCGCGTGGCTGCAGGGTTGCGCTAATTGACCAATCGGCAAGTCTTGGAGACAGTTTTGTGGAACCCGTTGTTGGAGGGCGGATGCAGGTGGGTTGAAGATGACAAGAGCTTGTGCCTGAGAAGGGTTGCTTCTGCTTGGCACAGAGGCATTCGACACGGACACGAATTATATGAAGTCATACCTGCAGTCGCATGGTTGAAGCGCCGAGGTACACAGTACTGGAGCCTCGCATGATCAGACCCGGGTGTATGTGGCACACCCACACTCATTTGCAGGGCAAGCGTGGTAACATACGGCAAGTTGTTCCGAAGGCAGCGGGTTCCTGCCATGGAAAAGATGCAATGAGGCCGGGTGGCAAGGTTCAACAGCCACGAGCAACCACGGAAATGATGATGGTACTTTGCAATGACGCGTGCGAGCAGCCGAATTACTCAGCCGGCATCGAGGCCCGCCTACAGGCCGGGTTAGTGGCTAGTGAGGGGTGAAAGATTTAATCGAGTTTCCAGGGTCGTGAGCAAGTGGAGGGGCAGCACGATCGGACGGGCGGGCCCCACTGCGCAATCGGCGCTGGTGTTGCTGCTGTATGACACACGCTGGTGTAGGAGCATTCATTTGTTTCTACATGGTCTGCGATCGCCAGCAGTCCGGGTCCCTCCGATTTCTCTTCCGTACAGCAAGATTCTCTCGGTGCGAAGACCAGACCAGCAACGCAGCATCGATACCATGGAGACGACACTACCTCTCCCATTCCTCATCTCGGTGGCTGTGCCACCCGGCCTCGCAAGCGTTGAAGGGCTTTCGCGCGACGAAGTCGCTTGCCTTGGAGTTGTCTTCTTTGATGCGACAAGCCAGAACCTGCCAAAGCTTGAGAACCTGCTCCGACAGCACAATGCCTCGTTCCACGCCTTCTTCGACGCCACTGCCCTCGCCACGAGGGACGAAGTCGTTTCTCTTCTCGACCACGGCGCGCGGAAAGTCTTTGTTCAGTCCGAGCAGCTGTCCAGCTTTACAGAGTTTGGCTCCCGAGTAGCCCCGGTAGTGACAGACCTTAAGCAGCTACCCGCCGGTGCCGAGTCCGGAGTGCTCATTAAAGACTTCAACCCCAAGACCGCCGATATTGCTAGTCTCTCAGAGGCCCGCAAGGCCGCCAAGATCTCGACTCTTTTCGTCCGGGCAGTCCAAGAGGCTTCGTACGCCGAACTCGTCGAGGCGAGCTCCACGATCGCCGCGGTTCCAATCATCCCGTCGACGACCCTAACTGTCAAGAAGGAGGAATCGGACTCCAAGATCTACGTACCCAGCCTCTTCTCCAAGAACTGGAAGTCCGACCGCGCTGATGGCCTAATTCCCACCATCGTCTGCGATGAGAGAGGGATTGCCCTTGGTCTCGTATACAGCAGTGAGGAGAGCGTAGGCGAGGCGATCAAGACCCAGACTGGTGTGTACCAAAGTAGGAAGCGCGGTTTGTGGTACAAGGGTGCCAGCTCTGGTGACACTCAGGAACTGGTGCGCATCAGCATGGACTGTGACAATGACGCGCTCAAGTTTATCGTCAAGCAGAAGGGCAGATTCTGCCACCTCGAACAGTCTGGCTGCTTCGGCGACCTGAAGGGCATTTCCAAACTGGAGCAAACTCTGATCTCGCGGAAGAACGAGCCGGCCCCGGAGAAGTCCTACACGAAGCGACTGTTCTCGGATGAAAAGCTCCTTAGAGCCAAGATTATGGAGGAAGCCGAGGAATTGTGCGATGCGAAGTCTCCCGAGGACATCGCGTTCGAGGCTGCTGATCTCATCTACTTTGCCCTTACAAAAGCTGTCGGTGCAGGTGTCAGCCTCGCTGATATCGAGAGTAATCTAGATGCGAAGAGCCTCAAAGTCAAGAGAAGGCCGGGTAATGCCAAGGGCCAATGGGCTGCGAAGGAGGGCATCACCAATGGCCCTGCAGAGGAGGCTAAGAAGGCCGCCGAAGCATCAAGTGTGCCTCTTACATCAGCCCCTGCGTCTGAGAAGCACACAGCGCTAGAGACTGACAGGATTGTGATGAAGAGAATTGATGTGTCTCAGTCCAGCGAGGCAGATGTCTCTGCGGCTCTCAAGCGTCCATCCCAAAAATCTGCTGATGCTATCCTGAGCATCGTGACTCCCATCATCAACGACATCCGCCAGAATGGAGACAAGGCCCTCCTTTCGTACACTCACAAGTTTGAAAAGGCCACATCATTAACATCGCCAGTACTCAGGGCTCCGTTTCCCAAGGAGATGATGGAACTCCCTGCCGAGACGATCAAGGCCATTGACATTTCTTTTGAGAACATTCGCAAGTTCCACGCAGCGCAGAAGGACGAGAAGCCTCTTCAAGTAGAAACAATGCCAGGCGTTGTCTGCAGCAGGTTCTCACGGCCCATTGAGCGTGTTGGTCTGTACGTGCCGGGTGGCACCGCCGTCCTTCCCAGCACAGCACTCATGCTCGGCGTACCTGCGATGGTTGCCGGATGCCAGAGGATCGTCTTGGCCTCGCCGCCGCGGTCAGACGGTAGTATTACACCGGAGATTGTCTACGTAGCGCACAAGGTCGGTGCTGAGAGTATCGTTCTGGCTGGCGGCGCCCAGGCTATTGCTGCCATGGCTTATGGCACTGAGAGCGTTCCCAAAGTCGACAAGATCCTGGGCCCTGGTAATCAGTTCGTGACAGCCGCCAAGATGTTTGTGAGCAACGACACCAATGCTGGAGTCAGCATCGACATGCCAGCGGGCCCATCAGAGGTCCTCGTCATTGCAGACAAGGATGCCAATCCTGCGTTCGTCGCCTCCGACCTGCTTTCGCAAGCTGAGCACGGCGTTGACAGCCAGGTCATCTGTATCGCGGTCGGCATGGACGAGCAGCACCTAAAGGCCCTCGACGACGAGCTGCACAGCCAGGCCGTGGCCCTTCCCCGTGTCGACATTGTCAAGGGTGCCATCAGCCACTCGGTGACCATCATGGTCAAGGACATTGACGAGGCAATGCGGATCAGCAATGACTACGCACCCGAGCATCTGATTCTGCAGATCAATGACGCCGAGTCTGTCGTCGACCAGGTTATGAACGCCGGCAGTGTGTTTATCGGCCAGTGGACGCCCGAGAGTGTTGGCGACTACTCTGCCGGTGTCAACCACTCTTTGCGTGAGTACTTTTATTTTCACTTTTTCCCTTGTGGACTTTCTCCGTTGTCAGTGATTCGCACCTAACTTGGAGTTTTCTCTTCATGATTTCTCCAGCAAGCAACATATGCTAACTACGTTGTCCCTATCCCACAGCTACATACGGTTTCGCCAAACAGTATTCTGGCGTCAATCTAGCGTCCTTTGTCAAGCACATTACCAGCTCCAACCTGACAGCCGAGGGTCTGCGGAACGTGGGCGGGGCCGTCATGCAGCTGGCCAAGGTGGAGGAGCTCGAGGCACACAGGAGGGCGGTCAGCATCCGGCTCGCGACTCTGGACAAGTAGAGACTTGCAAAGAATGCCATGCGGAAAAGTTTGTATCCTTTCAATTTCCTTGTTTGCTAGAACTGGTATTTTGGCCATGCGGCGGAATAATAGTATAGATATGGGTATCTAGGAGAGCGCATGAAAGTATCGGGCCCAGGCCGCCGATTATACGTCAGATCATCTGGCATAGTAGCCACGGGAAGCGAGAAAATGAATTATTAGATATCAACAGCCCCAGACTTGCGATGCCAATTCGGCAAGCCAAGTGCAGGCGAAGAGCAAGCAACGACAGTGGGTTTACATCATCATGACTACCCGGCCATGGTTCTCCGAGGGTGTCCATTATTATGTTTGCAGCTGGGCGCGACCGAGAGATGGCGCTGCGCCACGGGCAGAAACTGCTTGTCCACCTTGCAGGTGGGCTGAGGAGTGGTGGTGTCGGGAATAGACCTATTGGGCAACGCGCGAGGCTCCCCAGTCAGGACTCTGTGCTGTCAGCTCTGAGCTTGCTTTGGTTGCATAGCCAAGCTGCAACTCTGAGCTAAATATAGGAAGTGTAGGTGCAAGGCTTGAACTGAGGCTGTGGTTTGCTTAGTTTAACTAAGATTGTGCTCGGAAACAGCCGGGAATGTACTCCATTACACAAGTGCAATCTGGATGTTAGCGACCAAGAACAAGACTGTGACGGCCTCCAACATTGTCGATGCCACCTTTGTCGATCGTTCCGGGAAGAGATCAGATCCCAGATGTAAACGTGCATGCTGTCGCTGACGAGGCCCGACGTATGCACCACCTGGCCCAAGGCCAGCCATACAGGATGGTGTCAGCCGGAGTATCAAATGAGCTACTAATTGGTAGAGCCCAGATGGATGGATTACCTTGCGCTGTCTGTGCCACCACCACAAGCACGCCGCTTGACTGCATACAGCCTCTCCCTCGATCTCTGCGTCCTGCTGCTATCCGATCCCCCCACACAGCACTGGCAGACACATGCCATGCCTCTCATGGTGGCACTTTGACTCGTCTAGGACAGCCTCCCCCGCCTTGCCTTGGCTGCCTTGCGAGGCCTCACTCGCTTCTTCCCGCCTTACACCTTCTGCTATCCTCTCTCCTTCCTATCACTCCTCCCGCCCATCCTTGCATAATATACAGCCGCCTGCTCACCCTTGTCACGAGACTTCTGCCGCACACTTCAAACACAGCCTCGCCTTCGACTGAGCAACATGGTCAGCATATCCAGACGTTTACTGCTTCTTGCGGCCGCAGCCACCGCCGCCGTGACAGGCGCCACTGTTCAGTCAACAACCGCGTTCTCCTCAGGCGCGGCCACGACGACATTGTCAACCGCCACAAAGACCTCATCGCAGCTTCCAGCCACCTTTACTGTCCGTGTCGGTCTCCAGCATGACTTCCAGCCCAGCAAAATCATGGCCAAAAAGGGCGACGTGATACGTGCGTTTGCTCCCTCTGTGACCTCCTCTGCACCTACGCTGTACCCAGCCTGGGACTAATAGACTCTCGAGCTGACAAGGCAATTTGCAGACTTTGACTTTTTCCCAAAAAACCACTCTGTCGTCAGGGCAGAGTTCAAAAACCCGTGCATCCCATACGATGTCGTCAACCCAAGCGGCGCCATGTTCTTCAGTGGCATGAAGCAGTCGCAGCCGGGCGACGAGCCTCCGAGCTGGGAGCTTACCGTCAACGATACCGCGCCCGCTTTCTTCTACTGGTGAGTTCGCACTGCTTCCCACGGATGTCCCATGGCAGCGAGGCCGATACTGATTGACCTCGATCGCCAGCTCCGCCCCAGGTTCCTGCATCAACTGGGCCATGATTGGCGTCATCAACCCTGTGAGCAAAAACAACAACAACCCCGGGCCATCTGTTGTCGTCCGTATATCAGCCACTAACTCCCCCGCAGAATAGCACTCACAACCTCGACATCCAAAAGCAGTACCAGGAGCTTGCAACTTTCCAACTCAGCCCCGGCGAGCCTTTCCCAGACGAGCATCCGCCCTCAATCACTCCTACCAACCCAGCGATCGCGCCGACACTAACACCAACGTCCACAACACCGCAAGCGTCTAGTGGCGCACAAAGCTCGGGTTCAGGCTCTGGCCTTTCGACAGGCACCATCGCAGGGATCGCTATTGGCGGTGCCGCGGTCCTGCTCATTGCCATTGCCCTCATCTACTTTTGCGGTCGCAAGGGCGGCATCGAGAAGGGGTACAGGCAGAGCGTGATCCCACCGACGACGGCGTCCCCCATGACCGAACACGGCTACCGCGATAGCTACAAGCCATCCACGAGCCCCATCCCGCCGACTTCTCCCTATGGGGCACAGAGCGATACCTGGCGATCCTCGCTCGCGCCTAGTAATGCGCCGAGTCAGTTCAGCCCGAATATGGCAAGCCCTCACGACTCGTTCATGGCCCAGCCGGGGTACGGACAGCAGGTATATGGCTTCCCAGCACAGGGTACTGGCCACTCTGCCGAGCTGAATGCGTCATAGTAGGTCGAAGACTCTCCCCTGCCCTCAATGAAGCGCTTACCAAATCTAGACTGCTAACACCAGCAAGTAGTGACCCTCCCCGTCCGGCACCACTGCCAGAAGCACCCGCAGAGCTACCTGGTACTGCCCACATGGGCCCCAGATACGCGAGCTACAGATGAGGTGTTAATCCGGTCATGAGCGGAATTGGCTAGGACGAAATAGTGGTTGCTGGGCCGAGTCTAAACATAATGTTCTAGTAGTTGTGCTGCATTTGCATGGAGTTGAAGATACACATTCCTGGGTTTTGATTTCCTGTGGGCGGGGGGATATACGAAGGACACAGCAATTGGTTTCAAACAATAAACGAGTTTGAGTCTGCCGCCTAAAGCCGGAGACCATTGCAAGATGATAAATCCTCAATTGTATTTGAAGGCGTGACTGTGACATCACCTTTAATGCCGGGCACAAATATTTTAGTGCTACTTTAAACGACCCACGCCATGTCCACGACGTCGCCTCTTACCTTTTTCTTGAACCCATACGCGATGCTTACCTCCCTTGCGCGTCTAAAAGTGCGAACTAGGACACCGTCTGCCGTTTCAAAATAGGTGCCGATCTCTCGAGAGAGAGAAAAAGAGAGAGGCCGCGTTGGAACCCGGCCACACGCCCGAAACTAAGATGAGAGGCGGGCCCAACCAACCAGCGTCGCGACACGGGTGGTCCACATGTCCCAATCGGGAAAGCACTTGCTCTCACAGCCGTAATGTCGCAGCTCATATCTTTACTTGTCTCTCCCCTCCCCTCTCTTCTCTTCATCTGTTCCTCTCGCTCACACGCACAAGATGATAGTCGCATAAAAGAAAATCCATATTGGATAAGAACACGTCGTTGGCTTCATTATAAAATGACAGCAGGAGGGTTCTAACAAGTAACAGAATACACAAGGCACTTTGTACTGAAACATGTTGTACAAACCCTCCCACACATGCAGACCGTCAGTCGCGGCATGTGTAATTACCCAATCCTCTGCCACATTAGAACAAGGCAGGAAGGGAGAAAGGAAGGGAGCGAGTGCGTCAACAGATCAAGAGCTGCGCCTAGTACAAACGATTGCCGTCATCTAACCCCATCTCCATACAGATGATGATGAAATCAGCTCGAGTCACAGCGAACGCCTGGCCCTGTCTTTGTTTTTTTTTTTGTTTTTTAGGGCTCTTTAGCTCTTCGGGACAAGCAGCGCCTGCATGCGGAATCCCTAGAACCACAACCATGTTAGCAACACAACCCAGAAGAAAAAAAGAGAAGAGGGAAACGAAAAGAACGAGACAGCCCGGCGGAAAGTTCCACGCGAAAGGGACAAGACGCGGCAGCCGCGAAAATGCACGAGGAAAGAAAGAGAGAGAGAGAAAGGAGAGAGAGATAGAAGGGGAAGGGGAGGAACTCACATCAAATACGGCACTGACCGTCCGCAACCCGCCGCCGCCGCGATTGGCCTTTATGGGATACGACCCCAGCCTCCGGACTCGCCCGCCCAGCAGAGGTATTCAGAGTCCATTATCACCGGCCCCAGCCCCACACCTGCCGCCGCCGCGCCCGCGGAGGCGGCGGCAGTGGTGATGAGCGCCAGGCCGCGGAAGCCGCACTCATCGACAGCCACGTGGAACCCCTGCAGCAGCCGTTGTTGCTGGTGCTTATGCTGCTGATGCTCTTGCTGCTGCACTGGTAGTATGACGCGGTCGGCCGACCTCGTGGCTATATAGCCCAGGTCGAGGACCTTTACGACATCATTGTCGTCGTCAGTATCGTCAGCATCGTTGGCGTCGCCACAGTTGCCGCTGGTGGCGTTGACTGTTCCCTCCCCCATTTCCTTCCGCCGCCGCGGCCCAAGGACAAAGCTCAGCCCCGTAATGTACCGCACGTCAAAGAAGTTGACCATGGACACGACGACGCTCTCGACGAGGCGGCCGTCGCCGCTGTCCGGCAGACCGACCTCGGCGCGCGTCACGCGCCGGCCCATGTCCCCCCAGGACTCCGGGTTGAGCTGCTTATCTGTCGTCACGGTGCGCCAGGCGTCGCTGCCCGACGGCGGTGCTGCTTCCGCTGCTACGCTTCCTATTCTACGTCCACCCTCCCCTTCCTCTTCCTCCCCATCGCCACTTCCAACACCGCTGCCGTCATCGCCGCCGCTGCTTTGCCACACCTGCCAGAACCCAGGCCCGCTCCACATGACCTTTCCCCGCACGACGCCGTCGAGCCTGTGCCTGCCGACGCTCTCGACTGCCCTGGCCAGCGGCGCCACCGTCTGCTGCCATATCCTCAGTCGGTTCTTCTCGCCCAAGCATGCCTGATTCAGTCGAAGGCGGCGCCGCATGAAGACGTACAAGCCCCGCCAGTCCAGCCCGGACCTCTTGCCGGCGGGCAGGAGAAACCCGTCAAAAATGGCCTCGAGCTCTCGGCCCGGCCAGAACCGGCTTGAGAAGAAGTGCTGCGTCAGTGGTGTCGCAAGGGAGATGGCCCGTGAGGCCAGCCGCAAGCTGCGCACGTCTGGCGACGCTAGGGTAGTGAGGATCATCTCTCGTATCTCAAAGGGCAGGGCAGCAAAGGGGTCGCCGTCGTCTCCGTTGCCCTTGTGACTGTTGCTGGTAGTGGTCCGTGTTGTCTTGCCCTGGCCGAGTTGTGTGGCTGCGGCAGCGGCAGCGGTAGCGCTGCTTACATGCTCGTCCGTAAGTGTCGCGAATGTCGAAGTTCGAGCAGATACTGCGCTAAATGCAGGAGCAGTAGTGCTACTCGTATTCGAGTTGTCTAGCACATGTTGAGCCTCATTTCTGCTACGGCTACTGCCATTGCGACAATTCGAGCCTGGTGGCGCCTCGCTGATGCGCAGACGTGCCAGTATATCACGCAGCTCCGGTACACGTAAGGGATCCGAGTAAGTGCTAGGGATGATGAGGCTAGACGTCGCGCTCAGCAGGACAAAGTGCTCGCCGCGGGCCTGGTCTTTTGCGACACCCAGGTACAACCCGCCGTAGTTGTGGCCCCAGTTGGGTAGGTCGTGCGCGCAGGGTACCGACTGGAGGATCCGCCAGAGGGCGCGGATGTCGACGGATGTGGAGCTGCTACGGTTACTCCCACTGCTGGTGGCACTTGCTGGGACGCTGCCTACAGTAGCTTGCTCAAGAAGCTGCCAGCAGGCATCGTGGAAGACGAAGCCCCAGCTGTACTCGGCCCTCTCGGCGGCGGGCAGGTCCTCAGCGGGCGGCCTGATGCCCCGGATATGAACGACGGCCGAGAGCGGACTCAGGCCCGGGTCGTCGAAGCGCATATGAGCCTCGCGAGGTACGGGCGTGGCGAGCTGCGCTGCATCGTCGTGGCGGTGGAAGCCGACGCCCGAGAGGCGTGGTGCTGGCGTCGAGGACAAGCCCTCTGTGCCATCATCTCGGCCATCGTTGCCGTCGTCGTCGCCGGGTCCTGTGCAGTAGACGGCCCGGCAGAATGAGGTCCATGCTGTGTCGGTGGCGCCGCCAAAGCGTGGCCGGATGTAGCCGCACAGCCCACACGTCAGCTTGCTTGCTGCCTCCATGCGGATGCTCAGCTACGTGCTCGCGAGCTCGCAGGCTGCTGCAAGCTTGGCTGGCCTGGATGATCGCCGTGGCTCCGGAAACGCTGTATGCTCTGTCCTGGCCGTCTGTCTGTCTTGGCTTGTCGGGTGTGCCTATCGGCCCTTGTGCCAGTGCAGTGGTTTGACGAAGTCAGGACGGTGTCTCCGGCTGCGCCCGGAGAGTGAGGGGGCCCAGTTGCCTGACAGGCACTATATGAAAGAAGTGCTCCGCTGGCTGATGGAGCACGGGATTGCGCTTGGGTGGTGGTTTGCCGATTCCGGGGTTTCGAGGCTTCCGGGGGTGGTGGAGGATTCGGGCAGGACTCTTGCAAGTGACGTAGGTAGGTCAGGGCCACACTTTGTTGTCAGGGTCAGGGTCCTGCGAGCTCGTCACAATGCGAGGGAACCACCACCAAGCGGAGCCCCTGTGGGAGCGCATAAATTGGGGAAGGGGAAGGGGAGAAAGGGAGGGGCAGCTCCAGGCTGCCGAGACTGCCGCCAACTCTGAGACAGTGGGAACGGTCGGCTTCTTGCACTACCAGTAATGCGTGAGTAGCTCAGCCAGACACAGACGGGGACCATCACTTCACGAGCAGTCTTAACACCCTTTGCCATATGTCGTCGCAATCGACCTGCATTGTCTGCTGTCTAAAGTCATTCCGGGTCGCGGCCACACCCTGCACCCCTCCAAACTGCGCCTACACCATGTAATCTCTCTTATATGTATAGAAACCCACAAAATACAACACAAGACCCTCTTTCCGAGGTTGTCCAACGGATGCGCTTGAGAATGGAAAATATGCCTAGAAGTGCTCCTTCCAGAAGCGGAAGTTGACCTCCTTCGTCGAAGCCTGCTTGGTGGCCTTTTTGATGTCACGAGCTAGAAAGAAGAGATAACAAATGTTAGCAATGATGCGGGAACAAACACAAACACATTAGACATTACTTACCAGCTGCCGAGGGACCACAGAAGTAAACACCGACAGTCGTCGTCATGCTGCCCTCGAGTCCGTTGATATATGTCCGGTCCAGGATGCCGTCACGCATCCCCTCAAATATGCGGCCAAAGTTGGGGCGGCCAAAGTTGGTCCGCGACTTGAGTTCCGTCAGGGGGTCGTGGTCGGCGCCTACGCTGTTGAGCACAATATTTTGTTGCGTGTCCATGTCGAGCTTCTGCGTGAGGAAGGTGTGGATCTTGAGGAACTCGACGCCGTTGCTGCCAGGCAGGCGGGCAGCCTCAGTACTCTGCGACTCGAGAGACGAGAGGAGCGTTTGGAACCACTCAAAGGAGCCAGTGTCCTTGCAGACCCAGATGAACTCGATACGGCGCAGGCGCTTAGGAGGGTTGGGGCTCTGGCGCAAGTGCCAGATGTTCTTGAGAATAGCGGCCCATGGGGTTACACCAATACCGGTTCCAATAACGACAGCAATCTCGTTCTCGAACACGTCCTCGGCCGGTGCACCATACGGTCCATCGATACGTAGTACCGGCATTTGCTGGCCGTTCTGCAACGCAACTTCGTACATGCCCATGGGGTCGACGCCGTCGTACAGCTTGGCCTGGGCAGCACCAGCACCAACCGCGTCACCGAGGGCGCGGGTGAAGTCACCGACCTGGCGGATATGGACTGAGACATAGGGATCGAACGGGCACGAGGTAATGGTAAAAGGATGCCACTGGTACTTGGAGACACCGGGCACTTGGAGGAACAGCCACTGTCCAGCCTTGTACTTGAAGGACGGCTTCTCAAACTGGATCTCGACAACATCTAATCGTGGATGTTAGCATTTATACCAAGGAAAATAAGGCAAGGGCAATCGAAGCTTACCGTATGGGTGACGGACGACACGCGTGATCTTGGTTGTCTTGGCAGCGCGGATCTCGCGGTACAACCGCTCACATAGATAGAGACCACCGAACCACAGCTCCCAACGCCATCCTTGGTAACCAATGCAATGCTTCCAGAACAGCTCACCGGCAAAGGGAGAGAATGGTAAGGCCGTGTCGCGGACGAAGCAGCCGACGGCGTGGGTGTAGAGGCCAAGGAGAAACGGGATGAACAGATGGTGGGTGTACCAAAACGTCTCGAATGACTGTTGACGGATGCGGTGGTGGGCGGTTGTGTACATCATCAACATGCAGAACAGCATGATGTGACCCGTGATACCACCAGGCTGGGCGTAGTGAATCTGGATTGCGGTTTCTGGTCGGATTTGAGTCTTCTCGACGTTGAAAAAGCTGTAAACACGTTTAGTCTCACAATCGGAGCGGGAGGAGGGGATATCAATTTGGCGTACTTGACGTAATGAGCAGCGACGTGGACCATCGTGAAGACCAACATAGCGTAGGCGACCTGGCGATGGAACCACAAGTTCTCGTCTAGAGGCAAGAACTTGACCTTGGGCCGGAGCCAGCGGACGAGAGTTCGGCACACTGGCAGCAGGATGAGCGATCCATCGACGGCGAGCACCAGACCGGCACCTCGAGAGAGCCAGACGGAGTACTGGAGCGTGTTTAGACCAGCCAATCGGTCATCGGAAAGTTGTTTCCACCTAGAAGCGGCCGAAGTCAGTAAGTCGGGTCATGTCAAGCGTGTTGTGCCAGGTTAGGAAGCCTACCATCCATAGCCGAAGATGAAAAAGTGAAAGCCCCAGAACAAGATATGGAAAAATATCTTGCTCGGGGTGAACTGCTTCTTGACGAGGGAGAGTACTGGAGCCGCCATTGTGTTGTTGGAGGTATTAGGAGTCGACCGGCGACAAAGGTTGGGTATCGGTAGGGACTGAAGTTTCGTGATGAGAAGCTTCACGCGAAAGCACTCCCGATACTAGCTGGACTTGTCTGGTTTGATTATTAGGTGGCGGGCCACGATGCGAACATGACAAACAATATTTGGGGCGTCAAAAAGAGTGACCGAGGCCAGCAGTCGTGGAAGTGAAGTCGGGACAGCCCGAGAGGGAATGAGGAGGAAAAGAGAGAGAGACGGTGGGATGAAGCGTCTCGATCGCCCAGCAATGAGATAAAGAAGGGAGGAGAAGGCGGACTGGGGCGGGTGGTACCGTATGATAAAAGAAGCCGGCCGCAGCCTGCAGTCTGCAAGCAGTCGACCTCCCCTGGCCAGGGTTGCTGGTGGAAAGAGGCAATGCCGGGCGGGGCGCCACTTCACGGAGCCGTTCAGATGGAGAGCCCCGTGGCACGGTGGCCCACCACTAACCAGCAAGCACAGCAGGGCTGTTTGCCGGCAGGTATGGGTGAGGGCTCGTTGTGAAACTGTTGCTACACTCGGCCGGGGACAGCTTGTGCCCAGGATGCCCAGAATGCCCAGGATGCCCAGCAGCAAGTGTTTGGTGACTCCGATCGAGGGCAACCCTTGCACCGGCAGAGCAGCGACCGAGGCTAGAGATTGCTGGAGAAGGACAAGGCGAGCAGCAACAAAGTGCGTCCAGCTTGGGACGAATGGTCGAATGCACCGGACCCTGGTACGATACTTCGCAGCACCATCCAAGCACGGTTGCTGAGCCGAATAGGCGATTGAGATTTCGGATCGAGGTTGCTGGGGTTGGAGGGGCTCAGACAGGGACAGTTTTGTCGCGTGTTTCGGCAGGGGCCTGGTGGTGGAAATATAGGTGGCCACTGGTATAGCACAATCTTGTTCGTCCGGGCAGGCTGGCACTCGCAGACTTTGCGCGCAGAACTCGATGCGCTGATGGTAGACACGCGGGGGAGGAATACCGAAGCGGCAGCATGGACCTGGTCTTCTTTTTGAAAAGCTGATGGAGATGAGGAGACGCAGCCCGGCACCAAAGAGAAGAGTCTCGCGCCGTGATGGCAACGGGCGTCGTTGAAACTGCGGCCAATCAGACACAAGGCCTGGCCGAGACTCTGGGCGCACAACGAGCACAAAACGGGCGCCTATGCCCCTGTCGGCGGCTCCTGAATAACGGGGATTCGCCGACCTATGCATGTGGGCCAGGTAGCACGGCGAATCAGCCCGCACGCTGCCGGAGCAGGAGTCCTGGTCGGCAAGGGGGCTGGGCCTCGGGCCTTGGCTGGGGCTATCCTGAAGCACGGCGCCGGGAGCCTGGCACAAAGGGGCTTTCGGCCCATGTCCGCTGGTCCAGGTGTGCTAGAGATGCTCAGGAGCTTGAGGCTCTGAGCAGGCACTGCGGCCGCTCAGGGGACGTGCAGCTCAGCTGTCCGATGTTCATCGTATGTTGTGCAGAGGGTATGGGACGACCGGTCGTGAGGAACACCCACCCATGTTCTTTCCCTCCTTTCCCCAAACAATCTGGGGTCCATCCAAGGAAAAGTCGTACGATCGGGCTGTCAAGTTACTAGACTTCATTGCTTTGTTTCTTGAAGAGCTCCGCCAGAGCAGAGTATATATTCGTCGTGTTGCCGCCATCCGAGTGAGACCTCGTTGTGTCCTACGATGCGAATCAACATCTCGATGCCCGCCATCTAACAACGACCTGATCCCACCGCTGTAGCCCTGTGGTTGAGATCCTGTAGTCGCAACGGTTTCGACAAGCGCCACTGCCAAGACTGAGCACATTTTGCACAAGTTTCCCGACCATGACCGACCGAGCAACGCAAGCATCAACATTCAGACCCATCAGAGACGATCAGGTCCAGCCAGCCTCCGTGATCACCCCGGACACGGCGCAGCCTCGCAATCTGAGTAGTGGAGGCGGGCAAAGTCCATCGGCCCTGGTTGCTTCTGGCAAGGGGAGTTCTTGGTGTCAGGTAGGTCGGTATGGCGACATTCTTGTCTCGCCCCAGTGTGAGGTTGGCAAATGACCCTCAATTGGAGTGAAACCATATCCACGGCGTGACCCTTTCAGGCTTCATGAGACGAGACTAGACGAGTGACAGTTGACACTCGCCCCCCCTCATGTGGAGACTGGCGCGGCACCGTGGGCATCTGCACTTTTGCCTATCATCGACGAGCCACGGAATCGGTCATGAATCTCGAGACATATTCAACCTCTGCAAGGTCCTGAGATCTTGTCTGCAACGGCTGGCTGCCTGGAGTGCTGACCATTGGCATAGTCTTGTTTTTGCGCATGCACTGCTAAGTTCGGTGTTGATGATATGCACTGGCTAGGGCGAGGTGATGATTCTGATTTTGTTGCTGGGTGCAAAAATACTGCATTTCGTCAGACACAAGTACTCTAGTGTAAATAGCAAATCTACGTGATGGCTTAGGAAACAGAACAAATAGTTCCACAATCAAGTCGAGTCGTTATTCCGAGCTGAAGCCGATCATAGCAGGTTGCGTGGCAGAGTCCAGTTCGTACTGAGCTATATCAAATTAATTGCACATAGAGTCGGGATGTTTTTAGAGGCGCAGCTGATAGTAGATTACGTCGGATGGACTAATGCGTTATTAATTCTCCCGATATTGGTCCTCTCGGAAGCTCGTAGAACGTGCAGGCGCTAGATCAATAGAAGGGGGGATTCACTTGTCGGTAACAGGAAGCAGGCCTCTGTTGAACAGCGTAGTTGTGCCGTAGGAGTTGGATAAATGGCGGCCACGCGAGTCTCTGACCAAGCATTCAAGACTTGCCGCCCCAGGTGGTGCCTCTTGAGCTGTGCCAAGCAGGAACGACCTGGCTGAGCCACATGAAGTGGGTTCGACATTCTAGGCAGGCGCGAAGCTGGCTGTGGCGCACCGTAGTCGCCGCCTGGAGCAGCTCAGCCACCAGGTAATACGTCAGCTTGCCGCCCAAGCTATCACGTTGCGTCAGGGCACCAGGGCGTGCCGTGCGGAAGGGGCTCCAGTGAGTGGGCCTGGCCTGGCCTGGCTCAGGTGCTCCAACAAGGCGACTCTTAACGCAGCGCATGTCTTCAACCTCGGAAACCCCCCCTAAACCCCTCCACGCCATTGATCTCGGAACGTTCCACGGCTGCGGCCTCGTCAATCTCAGTCGCAGGTCCTTCAACACTGCTGCCTCAAAGCTTGTAACGGGAGTGCACAGCTTCGCGACCGATTCAGATCGCAACACCTACGCCAGTCAGGCACCTTCATCACAGCTGTAGCTACGACTCGGTTTCGCTGCCCAGCATGGTAAGCCGCGCTCCCCCGTCGCAGCCTCGAGTGGCCCCTTAAGGTACCAGCACGCCGATCGACTCACTCCTAATCGTGATACGCAATAGGGAATCAGTCGGCGGCCCAAGGACAAATCTGGTGGAGGCCGAGCAGGAGGCGCAGCTGCTCAAGCTGGCGCGGGCGCAAGACCACAGAAGGCAACCTTCGAGACGACAAAGAAGAAGGAGATAGGCGTGTCCGACTTGACGTTGCTCAGCAAAGTTTCCAACGAAGCCATCAACGAGAACCTCAAGAAGCGCTTCGAGGGACGCGAGATCTACACATACATCGGCCATGTCCTCGTCTCTGTCAACCCCTTCCGCGACCTCGGCATCTACACCGACGATGTCCTCGAGTCTTACAAGGGCAAGAACCGGCTCGAGATGCCCCCACACGTCTTCGCCATCGCCGAGGCATCATATTACAACATGAAGGCATACAAGGAGAATCAGTGTGTCATCATTTCAGGCGAGTCAGGCGCTGGCAAGACCGAGGCTGCGAAGCGCATAATGCAATACATTGCCAACGTGTCTGGAGGCGAAAGCGGAGAGATCAAGCAGATCAAGGACATGGTGCTGGCCACCAACCCTCTCCTTGAGTCCTTCGGAAACGCAAAGACATTACGCAACAACAACTCGTCTCGATTCGGCAAGTACCTGCAGCTCCATTTTAACGCCAATGGTGAGCCCGTCGGAGCCGACATCACAAACTATCTGCTAGAGAAGACCCGAGTTGTCGGCCAGATCATGCACGAGAGAAACTTCCATATCTTCTACCAGTTCGCAAAGGCGGCGCCGGAGAACTACCGAACCACCTTTGGCATCCAGCAGCCCGAAACATACGCTTTTCTTAGCAAATCCAAGTGCTTTGATGTTGACGGCATCGACGACGTGGCTGAATTCCGCGACACGTTGAACGCAATGAAAGTCATTGGTTTGTCGCAAGCTGAGCAGGACGACGTCTTTCGGATGCTTGCCGCCATTCTATGGGCGGGTAATATCCATTTCGTGGAAGGTGACGACGGATATGCTAAAGCTGCTGATCAGTCAGTCGTTGACTTCCTGGCCTACCTTCTCGAAGTCACTCCCACAGAAGTCATTAAAGCCATCACAATTCGCATATTGACTCCACGGAGCGGCGAAGTCATCGAGTCGACAACCAACGTCGCTCAAGCTACTGCCACACGGGACGCACTCGCAATGGCGATCTACAACAACTTGTTCGACTGGATTGTCCAAAGAGTCAACCAGTCACTCAAGGCACGCCAGCCTACTGCTAACAACATTGGTATCCTGGACATTTACGGCTTTGAGATTTTTGAGAAGAACAGTTTCGAGCAGTTGTGCATCAACTATGTCAACGAGAAGCTCCAGCAGATCTTCATCCAGCTGACGCTCAAGGCTGAACAGGAGGAGTACGCCCGCGAACAGATCCAGTGGACACCCATCAAGTACTTCGACAACAAGATTGTCTGTGATCTCATTGAGCAAGTGCGACCTGTCGGCGTTTTCTCCGCCCTTAAGGATGCCACCAAGACCGCGCACGCGGACCCTGCGGCTTGCGACCGCACCTTCATGCAGACGGTAAGCGGCATGTCAAATGCTCACCTGACACCCCGCCAGGGCAGCTTTATTATCAAGCACTACGCCGGTGAAGTGAGCTACTCAGTAGAGGGTATTACCGACAAGAATAAGGATGCCCTCCTCAAGGGTGTGCAAAATCTCTTCCAGCAGAGTCAAAACCAATTCGTGCACAGTATCTTCCCGCATCAGGTGGACCAGGACAACCGCAAACTGCCGCCAACTGCAGGCGACCGGATCAAAGCTTCTGCAAACGCTCTTGTTGAAACGTTGATGAAGTGCCAGCCATCCTACATCAGAACGGTCAAGCCAAACGAGAACAAGTCGCCCACAGAGTACAATGTTCCCAATGTGCTTCACCAGGTCAAGTACCTTGGTCTGCAGGAAAACGTACGTATCCGCCGGGCTGGATTCGCCTATCGTCAAACTTTCGAGAAGTTCGTGGAGCGATTCTTCCTTTTGTCTCCAGAAACGTCATACGCGGGCGAGTATACTTGGACTGGATCAGAAGAAGCCGCCGTGAAGCAGATCCTGAAGGACAGCAGCATCCCAAAGGAGGAGTGGCAGCTGGGCACAACCAAAGCTTTTATCAAGTCCCCTGAGACCCTCTTCGCCCTCGAGACCATGCGCGACCGATACTGGCACAACATGGCTATCCGCATTCAGAGAATGTGGCGTGCGTATCTGGCGTATAGAGCCGAATCCGCCACGCGGATTCAGCGGTTCTGGCGCAAGAAGCGCGTTGGTGCTGAGTACCTTCAGCTTCGTGACCAAGGTCATCAGGTTTTGGGAGGTCGCAAGGAGAGGCGGCGCATGAGTCTGCTGGGCTCTCGCCGTTTCCTTGGTGACTATATCGGTCTCAACGCGAGCACAGGTCCCGGCTCGATAATTCGCGAAGCAATGCAGATGTCCAACAACGAGAAAGTGTTGTTCTCCTGCCGTGGTGAGATCTTGGAAGCCAAGTTTGGACGTTCCAGCAAGCTTAGCCCACGCATCCTGGTGGTCACCAACAGCAAGTTCTACGTTGTAGCACAAGCTTTGGCTGGCGGACAAGCACAAATTGTGGTTGAAAAGTCCGTCCCGCTAGGAGCCATCAAGTTCATTGGGACATCATCATGTCGGGACGACTGGTTTTCTCTGGGCATTGGCTCGCCGCAAGAGCCCGACCCACTCTTGTCGTGTGTGTTCAAGACTGAGCTCTTCACCCAAATGCAGAGAGTCATGCCCGGCGGATTCAGCCTCAAGATCAGTGAGAGTATCGAATATGCCAAGAAGCCTGGCAAGATGCAGCTTGTCAAGGTTCTCAAGGACTCTCCGCAGGCCGCGGACTTTTACAAGAGCGGTGCCATTCATACTCAGCCTGGCGAGCCGCCTTCTTCTACTTCCAAGCCGACGCCGAAGGGTAAGCCCGTGCCGCCACGACCAATTACTCGTGGCAAGCTCATCAAGCCCGGCGGCCCGAACGGACGGCCGTCAAGACTTACGGGCAATCGGAGCGCCGCCAAGCGGGCGGCTCCTGCCGCGCAGACGTCTCGTCCTGTGCCCACTCCTGCAGCAATGAGCCAACCTGCAGCTGCAACCACTCTTCCATCTCATACTCGCAACCAAAGCTCAGGCTCTTCCGCAAGAGCACCTCCACCCCCTCCCCCTCCTGCTGCACCTCCTGCTGTGGCTGCGAAACCTAGTGCAAAGGTTCTTTACGACTTTGCAGGCCAACGAGAGAACGAGCTCACCGTCAGGGCGGGCGATATCGTAGAGATTGTGCAGAAGGAAAACAATGGTACGTTGATTGTCTTTCCTTTCCAGACGCGAGTTTCGGCTGTGCTCTCACTAACAATCATGTTTCCCCCACAGGATGGTGGCTAGCTAGGAACAGTGCTGGCCAGGCTTGGGTGCCCGCTGCCTACGTTCAGGAGCAAGCACCGCCACCAGCACCAGCGGCCACTGCGCGTGCACCACCACCACCACCCAACGGTGCTCGAGCGAAACCTGCGGCGCCGCAGCCGCCTGCGAAGCGGCCGGTTCCGGGCAACAAGCGCCCAGTCGCAGCGCCGCAGCCTCGCGACTCTGGGTATAGCCTCGCTGCCAACGGCTCAGACAGCAGTCGGAGCAACACTCCGACGCCTAGCTTGGCCGGATCGCTGGCCGATGCGCTCAAGGCGCGGCAGAGCGCCATGTCCGCCAAGAAGGAAGACGAAGATGACTGGTAGACATGACTGAAACGTGTGTCCAGTTCAAGTGTTTCGCGACAATGTGGAAGCGCCGATGGACATGCTATACGGCGGCTCCAATTTGGCAGATGGTACTCTACGAAAGATCTAGACTCAAAGATATTGTTTCTTCGTGTGTGTGTGTGTGTGTGTGTGTGTTTGTTTGTTTTGTTTTTTTGTTTTTTTGTCTTCGTGCTTGGCGTCTCCTTTTCAAAGCGCAGCTATATTGGTTCCTGTTACATGCGTGAATCACGGATCAAGCGAGGTCCAAAGCAGCATGGGTGACAACGACGACAACGGGGCAGTTTGAGAAGTGTAATATAAGCGCGTAGACATATCATGTTCTCATCTATACACGTATTCGTCCTTGTTTCACAATTCTATAGCCGGACGTCACTGCCGCTTCGCTGTTCTCCGCCGCCGAATCAGCTCCGCGATCGGGACATCCTCGTCCTCGTAATCGCCCTCTACCTCGGCCGCGCTGGGCACGAGGACCGCATCTTGCTCGTAATCAGCAGAGTCGTAGTCAGCTTCTTCTTCTTCTTCCTCTTCGTCATCAAACTCGGCATCCTCGTCGACTCCATAATCCCCGAGGTGCTGACCGTCGGCATTGACCCAGCCGGACTTGCCCTCATCAACCACGACGCGCCGGGCGGCCCCAGGTCCTTCGCGACCTGCAGCGGCATATCGGACGCCCCCGCCGTGACGGCCTGTGGGGAGTTCCTCGAGCTCGCCGAGTATGCTGGATCGCGTGAGCCTGTCGGCCCCATCTGCCGCCGCTACTACTGTTGCTGTTGGTGCTGGTGCTCTGCCAGCCCAGCGCTCGTAGTCGCGCTCCTGACGCAGCCGGAATGCCTCTTTGCGCTGCTCGGGCGTCATGCCCGCGACCTCGTCGTCGTAGAGCTTCTGCTCGGCGAGCTCCTGCCCGAGGTCCCTGCGCTTCCAGACCCTTGCGTGGCGAACGCGCTCCGGGTCTGGGGGCGGCCACATCCCGCGGGCGTCATTGAGGTCGTTTTCCTCATAGTCCCAGCCCGTGGTGTCCGCTGCCACTGGTACTGGAGCGTCCTTGGTGCCTCGCTCTTTGCCAACTCCTGTTTCGGGGTACGGCGCGATCCTGGGCCCGCCCGCAAGCGGGAAGAACCAGAGCACGAAGTTGCGCGTGCCCATGGCCTGCGCCATGTTGGCGAATATGCCAATGTCATAAGGGAACTCGATGGGGTCGACAGAGAGATGGGCCGCGCCCGCGTCTCCGCCGGGAGCCCTCTCGCCGCTGCGCCACCAGCCGTCTTCACCACCGCCTCCGCCTCCACCGGCGCGGCTGCTGCCCGCATGGCGCCGCTCGAGGACCGCCTCGTGCCGCTCGATCTCCCAGCCCTCGATCATTGTCGTGTTGAAGAGCCAGCCCTTGACGGTCGTGATGAGCAGGATGCCCAGCGCGAGGCTGGTCATGCCGCCGAGGAAGGCGTGGACGGTGAGAAAGGCCATCTGCGGCAGCGAAGGGCCGAGGTACGAGGGCATGTCACGCAGCTCATAGAGGCCGTAGAAGCGCCGCCACACGAAGCATAGGTGCATCCACAGGCTGATGTTTGTGAAGACGAGGAAGCGCAGGAAATGCGGGAAGGTCTGGAGGGAGACGCAGTTGCCGGTCCAAGGGCAGTGGTGGTCCATCCGCGGGACGCAGCGCTTGCAGGTCTTGCAGTGATGGGCGCGAGGGGGCTTTGGGGCGGCACATTTCTTGCAGTATCGCTTGGGGCCGCTCGAGGCAGTCTGGGTCGGGAGTGTGGCGGGGGCGTCGGTCTTCTTGGCCGAGGGGAAGACATATCGACCCGGGTCGACGGTGCAGGCGCGGAAGTATGTGAGCCAGAGGCAGGCGAGCAGGGCGTTGAAGACATAGGTCTCGCGGGTGGTCAGCGGCCCCGGGGAGAGCTGGGGCGAGGTGGCATAGAGCCACTGCGAGGTGTAGGCGAGAAAGGCGATGAGCAGGCAGACGGCGGGGATGGCGAGGCGCTGCACACCCGGCAGGTTGCTGCCGACAAGGACGGCCATGCTTCAGATCAGGCCGTGTGCTGCCACTTGCCATGAAGTTTGGAGGTGTGAAGGTTGCGGTTCCATCACTTGCAGTTGGGGAGGCGGACCCTGAAAAGCGACCCGCCCCACCTGCCTGCATGCCCCTTGTTCCGGGGCCGATCAGGCGGCTGTTGGCTTTCCTCCGTGCTCCGTATTGCACGCTGTGAGAAATCGACGTCACCAGAGTCGGCTATGTTTGGAGCCATGAGGCGGTCTAAGACTCAGAGTGCTGCACAAGTAGTCATTCCCGTGTCGCCCAATTACTCTGCCCGCAGACGGGACGCTTTGGATACTGATTTGTATTGATCGGGTCTCATCTTGGTTGAGTGACACAAGCGCCCAAGAGGCAATCTCACTTTGCTACGGTGAGCATCAAGACTGCCCGAGAGGCTACCCTTTTGATGTCACAGCCGACAAGGACCCCAGCGCCCGAGAACTCTCTGCCCAGAACAAAGCCGCCGCCAGCAGTCAAAGCACAACGAAATGAGTGTGCCGTGCTCTGGGACGTCCGCGTGGTATTCGGCCACTGAGCAAACGACCCGGCACGAGCGATACGCAGCGTCAAATCTTGCAAACGACTTTCTTTCACGTCAGACACACGTTTGCCGAGGCGTGAATCCGAGTTCAGAATCACCACTTGTACTTGTACATGCACGTTCTGTAGTTCGACTAGTTAGCTTAGGATGTTGTGATTGGGATCGGTAGCCTGGGGAGGCGTGCTTACCGAAGCAGATCAAGTCTGTTACGCCGACATGTCTGGATTATTTCTTGCGACACGTCGGCCAAAGCTATGTCGCGCTCACAGCTCCATCTATCCCGGCTGCTTCATAAAGAGCAGCTTCAGATATCTCGGCGCCCCGTGGCCTGCCCATTATCGTTTTGCCTGGCTGTCGCTCATCTTTTTCCTATGGCCAGCTCACCTCTCGCTGACAGAGACATTTTCTTCGCATCGCGTTGCTTAGTTACCTGCCTGCCATCACGCCTCCTCGTCCCGGTCTTTGCTCGCGTCCGGGCTCCGACTGCGACTCCTCCCGTTTCTGCCGCCGCGCAGCGACTGCCGGCCACCTCCTCCGGCGCCCTTGCTGTTATTGTTGTTCCCACTGTTCCCACCCTTGCCGGGAGGCGGCCGCACAAACGCAAAGTCGACGTTGATGGTCTGCTCGAGCAGCTTCGTCTGGTTCGCCCCGTCAATAGCCGCCCGCGCCTCTTGTAGCGTCGGGTACTCGATCAACGCGTAGCCCTACAGACAAAACAAAACACACAAGGTGCGCAAAAGGTCAGTAAAGCTGGAAAGAAAACCTCTTTCTCCCGAATGCACTTTGCGTCTTAAAATGGGCACCGAGAGTTATTATATCGCCCCCAATCCTCGTCCTCATCCTTACCTTGACGTAGCCGCTCCGCCGGTCCAGATTGAGGTGCAGGTTCTTGATCTCGCCAAAGTCGGCAAACAGGTCGTGCACCGCCTCCTCGTCCGCCTCTTCGTGCACGTTGGTCACCATGATGATCCAGCCCTCAATAGACCGCACCGCCGTCGCCTTGGCGCGCGTCTGCATGTCGCCGACCTTGGCCGCCTCGGCCGTGTCCTCTCCTCCCTGCGACTGCTGCCGCGCCTGCTCGGCTGCTGGCGCCTGCGCCTGTGCCGTGGGCGAGCCTGGCTCGTCAATCTCCATGGTGTTGTCGTCGGCCATGGTGATTCGCGCGTTGTCGTGTACCTCTAGTCTTCAGGGATTTGCGTCGTACTCGGAAACCGTGGCGGGAGGATGTGTTCTGGCGAACTCGAGGAAACTGTTTTGTCCAGGTATTGCGGATGCTGAGAGCTGGGCCACAGAGTGCTTTCTTGTTTTCGAAAGTCTCCAGGCCAGCCAATGGCCGCCCGTTTGCCCCACCTCAACGACAGCTCCCGAGCTGCCACCAATTTGTGTGAAGTACTACCTGAGCTTGAAATCCGACTCTGTGACCGCCATTGGGATTTTACATTTTGTGCACAGAAGGAGTGTAATGCAATGACTTGTATTTGCAGTTTCGCATAGAAAACGAACCGCGGTCCGTTCTTCCTGGTCCTAGCTCATTAGGACCCCATTTGTCCAACCAGTTGTCCCATACCAGTTAACGCCATGCTAACCTTCAAACCGCAAAACCCAGAGTCGTGATGTGAAGCTCCTCCTATCCAATCTCCATGGCCAATGCTCCCTTCCGTATCCCCTTTCCAAAGCCTTGAACGCCAACAAACAAAAGCTACAAAACAAACAAAGCTACAAAAACAAAGCAATGGCTAAATACAAAAACTGCCATGTGTGCTCGCAGTGTATCCTTCGATCCTGGTCCTGTCATAATCCCCTGCCCAGACCTCACGCCTGGATTCCATCCCAAGTCTCATCGGCTCCCATGATGCTCTGAATCGTATACTCAGCGTAATCCGCCGTCATCTCCTCCCCGCTGGCCTTCTGCCCTTCGAGAACATCATGCAGCATGTAAATCTGATCCCGCTTCACGTCGAGCTCGCGGTGCAAACGCTGGACCTCCTCCTTGAGGGCCTTGCGATGTCTCCGGCTGTGTGATGCGTCAAGCGACTTCAGTTCCTTCTCAGCTTTGCTCAGAACTGCGATGATGTGCTGCTCTTCGTCCTTCAGACCCTTCATGACAGCAGCCAGCGCAACAGCTGGATTAGACGCAGGGCGTACGGTGTGGTCGTCCTCGTGCTGTGCCGCCAAGGTGGCGGTGGAATTGGGAATGCGGTCCGTGACGGCGATTGGCCTGCTGACGCGTATTTTTTGCTTTGGCTCCTGCTCTGATACGTTCTTGTGGGAGTGAGAGTTGATCCGCATGCAGACATTGCAGTTGCCGCAGTCGTGCTCGTCACACAAGCTAGCCAGGACACGCTGGGCTGTCTTGGACAACACCGGCACCGCAGAGACCTTCCTAGTCCTCTGGGACTTCTTACGTGTGTCAATTGTGATATCATCAACAAACAGAGCAGAGGTCATGTTGTCTTCGTGGGCGTCGACATCCGAACGCCCGCTTGTCGAAGCAGGCCGTTGGAACATGTTTGTGACAGAAGCATTGCTGAAGAGGCTCATACCACTCACGCCAGATTTGACGCTAAAACGACCAGTGTCTTGATCATTACTCAGGTCAAATTGCGCCGACTTGTTCTTCAGGATGCCAACCGGCTGCGCCTTGGTGATGTTGCGCGCCGGCCGGCCTGGCTCTGTACTCTTGGCCACACCATTTGCCCGAGGCTGATCGGCGAAGAACAGAGGTGGGAGACTCTGGCTGGGCTCTCCTGTCATGCCGTCATCAGATTCCACATAGACCTCGTGGAATGCAGTTGCCTTGTGCTGTTGAGAAGCGCGTTGGGTGGGAGCCATTCTTGAGGCGGAAGGTGACGGCTGCTCGAGATCAATCTCACGAGTGTAGTCATCTTGGAGAGGGAGCCCAGTCGTCGATGTGAGACTTCTGCCAGTAGTCTCGGCGGTGTAAGGTTTGGTAACGTCCGCTGCTGGCGAAACAACACGAGTGACCTTAGCAGGCTTCGCCTTGCCCTGCGCTGCGTAGCCCTTGAGCATCTTACAGACGACATCCGTCCTCAATTCCCGGATCTTCGTCAATGTCACCGTGTCTTGCTGGGCTTCTTCTGGTGAAGTGCTTGGGCGGCTCTCGCCCTCTTTTGGCTTGCGGGTCAACCTGGCCTCGCTCTTAATCAGCGACAGAAATTGCTCCGCCAGCGGTGCTTCTTGCTTGTCAAGCACCTTCGTGTGCTTTCCCGAGAACTGACGCATGCCGTCTTGAAGACCATCAACCACGGCATCGATTTGGTCGTCCAGAGGAAGTTCAGGCACAAAGTCGAGCTCAGCTTGGGCAACAGACAGTCTCTGCTGCATGTCTGCATTCTCAGCCATGAGCTTGCGGTTGAGCGCCTCGAGCTGAGACTCCTGTTTTCTGACATCTTCAAACAGGGCCTCGCTATTGGCGGCATTAGCACGCGAGCGACGAACAGCAGATTCGAGAGATGTGATCTTCTGCTCAAGGATGCGCTTCTGACTCTCCATGCGACCGCGGACATCAGTAGCGTCCTCGGTCATGTTATTCGCCTCGTCCAGCAGTGTTTGCAGAGTCGAGATGTCTTCGTGGAGGGCTTGAATCTCCTGTTCCTGCTCGGTAGTCGTTTTTTGCAGAGCAGCAACTTGCTTCTTCAAGATCTTGATATCCTCAACAAGGGTTTCTTTGTCACCCTCGAGCTTGGTGTTGGTCCGCTCAAAATACTGCCTGACGTGCTCAAGCTGGCGTACATCATTCTCCAGCTGCGCTTTGTCATCGGCTGTCTTCTCGAGCTGAAGCTGGATGGTGTGGGAAGACTGGCACTTGTCGTTGTGCTTCGTCTTCTCAGTGATCAATTCATCACTCATGATCTGGTTGGCGACCTTGAGTTTTTCCAGATCATTTGATCGCTTCTCCGCTTTGTGCTCCAGGCTATGGACCTCAGCACGCAGGCTTTCGTTGTCTTGCTTGAGACGAAGATTTTCAGACTCCAGCTGGCCAAGACCATGGGTGTTCTCGTCCTGGACATCCTTGAGTGCTCGCTTTGCGGAAGCGAGCTGGTCTTCAGCCTGCTCGCAGCGGCGAGCATCCTGCGCTGCGTTCTGCAGAGCACGATCGCGGTCTCGCACCGCTGCGTCGCACTCGCGCTCCGCGGCCTCCTTTGCCGCGCTGCTATCCTCCGCGCGCAGCTCGACAATCTTAATTTTGCGGTTGGCTTTATCAAGCTGCTCTTGCAAGTCTGTAGAGTATTGTCAGCTTCAACCTTTACGCACGAACAGACATTGGGTCGAGACTTACTGTTCTTGTCTTGCTTGAGCTGCTTAATTAGAGCTTGGTCGGCTTCCGTGCTGCCCTTTCCGTTTTGGCGGGGTGCACCCTGAGCATGAAGAGAGATCCAGAGCTCATCAACCTCTTCTTGAAGCTTTTGTGCCTGTTCAGAGACCATTGCATCGTGTTCTTGCAAAGCCCCGATCTCTTCCCGAATCTTATCGAGAGAGACAAAGATTTCTTCTTCGTCTTGAGGCACCTCGACAGCCTCAACTGCATGGTGCTTGGCCGGAGTGGGCGCAGCCTCTCTGTCGTGGACTTTGCCATTCTTGACGAAGATGGGCACGCCATTACGCAGAGTTGAGAGTCTAAGAGTTCCAGAGACGAAGTCATTCATGATAGACAGGTCGGGGACCAGGAATGACCGTGCAGCATTGGAGGTCTTGTTGTAGGGTGAAGGCTGCGTGGCATTGGCAGCCGGCTCTGGCGTGGTCTCCTTCGATGACTGACTGAGGCCATATTTCTCCTGGGCTGTGCGGAGATTGTCGAGCAGAGTGGTTACGTTTGCTCCTCGTGACTTTGTGGTAGTCTTGGGAGCAGCCGAGACAGCCGGGGCCGGAGTTTCTGATGTTGCCTTGAGGCTTTCTCTTCGCTCTCTGACATCCCGCGTCTTCGAGTGTAGGAACCGCTTCGTGCTGGTTAGCTGCTGTGGCTGAAATTGTGGGTTGACCTTTTGAAACTGGTCGGATCGCGTCTGACGAGGTCGAAGGCGGGGAACTTTGATCTCTGTGCCGGTGAAAGACAATGGCCTGATAGTCAAGGTTGACTCCGAGCGCTGTCGCCGCCGTGATGCCTCGATGGATTGATCCCATCGACGTCTGACATCTTCACAGGTAGCCTCCTATGGCAGTTCCCGGGGAAGCCAGAATTCGTTCTCGCATAAACGGTTCTCCGATGGAGTTGTCTCGCAAACTGGGGTTAAAACAGAGCCAATGGAAACTTGATTGTGGTTGGGTTGCGAAGTGACAGTAGAGGGAGTGGCTAATGACGATGATCGACGAATGTTGGAACGGAGGTGGGAGGCAGTACGGTGGTGGGGGGAGAATCGAGGGCTGGCCGGACGATCCGCCGCTTCGCGAGTGGGAGATGCAGCGAAGCAGATAGATGTCTTGCGCGGGTAAGTGGAGTGTTTGCGAGAGGAGGGATGGAAAGGGGACAAGCCAAGAATCTCGTCATTGTCCAAAGGAGTCACATGTGCAGCACTGGGCAAGCTTTCACGTACCTGTTGGTCGTCGACGATTTGAGAGGGGGAGGCGATGGTCGAGGAAGAAGCAGGAGGGATGTTCTCCTTGGTCTCATCGCGGGGGAAGTCTGCCGTAGCATCGTAGAGATCTTCTGTAAGATCGTGCACAGGGGCAGTGTGCTTGTAGTTTGCCCACTCCGGGAATGTCCGGCCAAGGACAGAGGTGTTGATGTTGAAGGCCATGGCCCGGTCGTCCGTGTCATCGGTTGCGCGTTTCGCACCTTCGAAGCGCGGCATGGTGTCCATGCCGGGACCGAGTGAAATGTCCGATGTGAGAGTGACAGTGCCGTGCGAGCCGGTAGATGAAGGAGGGGAGTTGAAGGGATTCTTGGTATTCTGATGCATCTCCCTAAGGATGCGCGAACGATAGCGGTTTGTGTTGGTCTCCATGGCGAGCCGTCATCAATGATCAACGCGCTGCGCGACGGAGAAGGATCACGACAGATGGGTAGACCCAGTGCTGCTCAGTAAAGCTGATGAGTGCTTGGGCAGGTCCGATGTGCAGATGGCAGTGAGAATGGAAAAGCTTTGGATTGTGATGGAATGAGCTTGGGTGGCAACTGCCTTGTAATGTGAAGGAAGTTGGTGTGGGAGAAAGTGTCGAAAGTGCAAGCAGTCGCGTCGGGTTGTTGTTGACTTGGGGAGCTGGCAGGTGGGGTACCTGCGCACAGAACGCGCACTGTATGTCTGACACGTGATGGGCCGCAGCACAGCTCTCGGTGACTAATCCGATTGGCTCACAGTCTCATGAATTTAAACAATCTACCGTGCCTACCAGCCTGGTCAAGACGCGTCTACACTGTCCGTGATCGTGGAAGACATGGTTCGGTTCATGGGTGTCGTCAAGAGGTGTTCAAGTGCATGCCCTCTTGCACAATGTCACGCGTCTCTGCACCTTCACGTACTAATGAATTCTGCAATCGTGGTAATTCCAGGGCCATCCCGAATCATGTCAACTGGGATGTACTTAGTTGGACTGTCCCAATAACGTGGGTTTGCATTCAAGCCATGAGTATGCCGCTACCGCTATCGGTACATGGGTTTCTCAACGCCCTCTTGCTTATGCGGCAGCACGGTATAGCACGGTGTTGACTACAATCAGATTGGATGTGCGATGAGATGAAAAATACAGTGACCGAATATTGGTTCCTACGTCATTCTTTCGGGTCTTTTGGTAGTTTATCATGTTTATTTATTGTCTCGAGACGAATGCGATTAAAAGTCGTCGAGTTACAAAGCACGACTGCCCCAGATACACTCGCAATTCCATCTACTAGTCGCGATGATTCTGAGAGGCGAGAGGCTATCGATATGGTACAGCAGTGCATTAAACTCATGAAGCAAGTGTCCGAGGTTTTGTAAGAAGATGTGTTGCGAATTCCAAGCCCATAAGCGTGAGTGATCTGACCTTGCTGATTGAGCGTTTTTTTTTTTTTTTTTTTTTTAATAAATGATCCGGGGTTGCCTCTCACAGAAAACTTGTCGGGCTATATCAGGAGAGACACATCGAAGACGAAAATAGACGTCGCATTTTAAATAAGCCGAGGGGATTTCCATGTTCATTCCTTGGCGTGTCTGCCTACGTCATGGGTGGATTGACTGGGCATAAAATCAGCGTCAAAAGAACTCTAGGATCGTGCTTTTGTCTTCAAAGCTGATCTGGAGAAGAGACTTTGCGCCAAGGAAGATGACAATGTGCGGTCTTGGTCTGAGGGTTCTTATTTATTTCGCGAGCTGGATACCAGCCGACAACTGCCCGGGCCAAGGCAGCACTTCGCAGATTAGACAAGGCACCCTGCAGGCTGGCAGACTGGAGTCATCGGACAGGGCGCCGTGGATCGTTGATCAATGCTCGAGTTGGTCGGCTGGCCCCACCTCTGGCCTGGCGGTGTCGCGTTCTTTGCTGCTTGAATCGAGTCTGACTGATTCGAGACTCTGGTCGAGTGCCTGAAGTGCGGTCTGGTCTGGCATTGCAATTTGGCTATCCCATTGCTAGATGTGAGAACCCGCGCTGCACCGCCCCCACCACGCCCGAGATGAGAAAGTCACAGCCAGCATCCCCATTTCTGAAATCCCATCACGGGCCTCCAGCATCGCTCGAGGTCGCTGTACCTGCACCGCTTCACCCCACAACCTTCTCACCTTCACCACAAACATCCGGATATCCATCCTCGACCACTCCCGCACCACCGACGACAGCTTCCGCCAGCTTCCACACTCGCCCGTTCTATCTAGCGTCGCCCTGCGCCGCTTCCCACGTGCACCGTCCGGCCGCCTCGGCCTTCGTCGCGCAGCGCTGTAGGCGCCTCATTTCCGTAGGCCTTCAATCAGTCCGCCCGTCTAGATTGTCACGACGCATGCCGCACGACTCGGACCTCGCACCACCTATCCAGTTGTCCATAGGACCACCACTGTTGCGCCCCCACTAGGCCCATCGACGTCACCGGCCCAACACAACCCACGAACCTTGCTGCCAGCCGCCAGCCTCGTCGCAGCTCCCAGCTGCAATATTTCTTTTTGTGCCTGGAGAACACTGACAATTCCGGCTTGCAAGACGTCACATGGACCCTGCCGAAAGGGTGAAATTCGGTTCGGAACAGAAGGGATAAGGCTGCAAAGGCCACAACCATCGCTCTGTCCTTTCACCGCACACCATGGACGGACTCCCATCGAGTGCCAATATTCCCGGCATGGTCTACGCCCGAGCCGATAATGTCAACCCCGTATGTTCTCCTTATCTCTACTGGGCGAGACAAGACTGGTTGGTGCACTATAGCATATCAGCCAACCTGCATTCCCCGGTCTTGATGCTCCGTACCGGACGAAGGACTGACATGCACTGCAGACGGGGGGCGATAGCCAGAACGACATGATGATGTTTGATGGAGCTATGTTTCCCAATTTCGATAACGGCATGCAAATGAATCTCGATGGCCTCGATGAAATGCCCGGATTGCAGCATTCACAACCACAACAGCAGCAGATGCCACCTAGCTCGGGATCGGGCATGGTCGACGCTCAGTCGTCACTAATGTCGCAGGATCAGTCAAACCTGAATTCACCTCGCGAAAACACTCCTGTTGGAGCTGCCTCGCAAGGCTTTGGCAGCAGTGCCAACCAAGGCAATGCGCCAAACGGTAGCACGCTGACCGAGTTTACGAAGAGGAGAAACTGGCCCGCCAAAGTAGTAGAGGAATTGAAGGACTTTCTGCACATCCTCGACTCGCACGGCAGGATAAAATACGTGTCGCCAAGTGTCACATCTTTGACCGGATACGAATCTGAAGATCTCGTCGATTACTTTCTCCGCGACATGATACACCCCGACGATGTCGGTACTTTTACATCTGAGATGAATGAATCCATTGCCACGGGCAACCCGTTACGCATATTCTTTCGACTGAAGAAAAAAAACGGCGAGTATGCTATATTCGAGTCCGTTGGCCACGCGCATATTGCGGCGTCGAAATTTGCACCCAACCCGGACAACCAGTCGCCGTTTTGCCAGGCGGTTTTCATGATGTCTCGCCCTTATCCGACAAAGAATGCCACGCTTCTGGACACATTCCTAGAACACAAAATCGAGAATGAGAGACTCAAGCGACGAATAGCTGAGCTGCGGAGAGAGGAGGAGGAAGACGAGGCATCCACAAGGAGCTGGTACACAGGGCAGGACGGCCAGTCCGACGTGACGGCTTCAGAAGATGTCATGAGCTCCCATCATGGCGGCCCCGCTTTGTACTCGCAACAGTCGACGAACTCGGACTCTCATTCCATGCCGCCACCTGAACGGCCAGTGCCTATGGCGAGCCCGTCATTGACAAGAGAGAACCTTGAAGGATCCGTGGCTGCCAACAAGATGGACTCGATAAAGGACAAGATGGCCCGCTTCGAGGGTCCTTCGCACACAGACACAATCGAGATGCTCACGGGGCTGCGATACGTCGAGGGTGAGCGGAGTAAAGGCATCACCACCGGCAATCATAGCCCAACCCTGATCAAAGGCGATGCTGGCATCGCCATTCCAATGGATAGAGACCCGCGCACAGGCGACAAGAAGAAGAAGCTGAAAGTCGCCGAGGAATACGTTTGTACGGATTGTGGTATGTTTCAAAGATACGGCTCCTACTTGACGACATTTTATTAACACAGCCTAGGTACGCTGGATTCTCCAGAATGGCGCAAAGGCCCGAGTGGTCCAAAGACATTATGTAATGCTTGTGGACTACGATGGGCGAAGAAGGAGAAAAAGAGATCGAGTGGGGGAGGAGGATCCATGAGCATGACGCCCCAAGATCAAACCTGACGCTGTACACAGCCCGAATTGGCATCGACCGGGAGCCGACACCTACAATAGTGCGATGAGCTGTGACGAAACAAGAAGCTGAGACCTGGCCGGCAAGGGATTTCATGGTAGGTGGATGGAGTGCAGAACTTCCTACGGCGCGTGCACATCACCACATGCTATCATCGTCTTTTGAATATGTACACGTGATAAACCAAGGATGATGAATCAGGGCGGCGCATTCACTGGGAAGGCCGAAAGGGGGGACTGCGGCATATCTATATACACAACTATGAGTGAGAATACACGCTCAAAATGTCCTCTGCTACTAGACACGCATGGTGCGCACGCCGTCTGGTTGTCGCAAATGGTTTGTCTGATGTGAGCCCGTGTGAACCCTTCTGTCTTTACGTTGGAGATGTTTTGCGACTTGTGCGTCCTGGTCAAGCAGTGCAGGTCTTTTAAAACCGGGAGGCACGTGTATTATATGGCACGCTTTTTTTTTTTTTTTTCGTTCACTGTAGTCCCACAAACTCTCAACGCCAATGTATTCATTTTCGTCATAATAACATACCGGGGGAAAAAAATCCCCATAACTCGTACACCAAAACTCAGAGCTTGCTGTTCAGCTTCTGGGCGTCCCACCAGGGCCACGCGGTGGGCTTGTCGGTGTCCCACTGGCCCTTGAAGTCGGGCTCGCGCTTCTGCATGAAGCTGTCGATGCCCTCTCGGCTGTCGGCGGCGTGGTTGAAGAGGTCGTAGAAGACGCGGCTCTCGAGCAGGTACGCCTCCTCTGGGCTCGCGGGGCCCCGGAAAATCATGTCCCTCATGACCCTGCTGGCCACGATGCTCGTCTTGGCGGCAATCTCTTCGGCGAGCTCGACGGCCCGGGCCACGACCTTGTCCGCGGGCAGGACCTCGCTGAACAGGTCCCGGACGTACGGGTCCGTCGACTGGTACACGGCACCCGTGGTGCAGACGGCCAGCGCCTTGCCCATACCCAGCAGCCGCGGCAGGAAGAAGGAGCTGCAGGCCTCCATGTTGAAGGCGCGGCGGGAGAAGACGAAGCCGACCTTGGCCTGGTCCGACACGATCCGGATGTTGCAGGCCAGCGTCATGGTGATGCCAACGCCCACGGCGTGCCCGTTGATGGCGGCGATGACGGGCTTCTTGCAGTTGTAGATCGCCAGACTGACCTGGGCGCCGCCATCGCGGTGCGCATCCCGCGCGGCGGCGACCTCGCCCGGGGATGTAGGGTTGGTGGCCTTGTTGTTGCTGGTCGGCTCGTGCGCCCGGCCGCCCGCCGTCAGGCCAGCGGCCTGCTGCGCGGTGGCGCCGTTGAGGTCCATGCCCGGGCAGAAGATCTTGTTGCGGGGGTCGGCCGAGGTGAAGACGATGGCGCGGACGCGGGGGTCCGAGGAGAGCAGGGAGAAGGCGTCGACGAGGGTGCCGACTACGGTGTCGGTGAAGGCATTGTTGGCCTCGGGCCTGTCGAGGCGAAGCACGATTGTGCGCGTCGCCTCTGGGCTGCCGGCGGGGACGTGCCTGAAGCTGATCTCGGGGATGGAGAGCGCCTCGTAGGACTTTGGGTGCTGCTGCTGCTGGGGCGCCGCCATGGTTAAGATTGAGGCCTCGACTCGGTTGGGGGTGGGGGCGTATAGGTATGTGCAGTGCTACGTGGTGCTGTGTTGGTGAAGCCTTGGTCAAGCGTGTCGTGTAGTAATGTCTTGCAAAGAGACAACATGCAGGAAGCTGCGTTTGAAGCCACAGGCTCCCATCCAGGCCCTCGGCGTCCAACAGCAGCCGTGGCTCTCCGAAAATGAGGAGTCCCGAGCTCCAGGTTGGGGTAAACAGCCTCTCCAAAGAATCCAGCCGAGGTCCGGCGCAGATGCAGGTTCCTGTTGCTCACGATAGTCGCTGTGCCTGTACGGCACGTAATTTTGGCAGTACGAGCAGACCTAAGTGTTTCAAGTTTGTACTGTAATTCGAAGCCATTCGTATGCTCTCGCCATTACACATCTCCTTGCCCACCCCGAAGCATCGAGCCTCGGCCCCAGAATTACCCCGGAAATCCAGCAGGCTGGCGCAGGTGCGGAACCACTCAGTTAGCTCTAGAGCTAGTTGGTGCTCGAAGCTCCACCCAGTGACTGTGACTTGACAAAAAGCTTTCACAATTGAGCTGAGCCCGATACTGCTTCGAGTGACAGGTCGCGCAGTACACAACCAACAGCCGTAAGATTCATGATGCCAGACGCAAACGCCCCTGGCTGCCTCTGCTCTTCCTGGGAAGCTTTCTGGTCAAAGAGCTGACACACACGTTAACTGACAAGGTCAGTACTGGCTGGCACTCGGGGCGTGTTTGAGGCAACCAGAAACAACCGCTTGAATATCTCACCTGACTGGCTTCAGCCATGGCAAGAGCCACATAGCTATTCTGCGTGCTACTGGTCCTCGGTCATGTTCGCGTCAGCAGACGTGTGCAGACGTGTGGGTGTGAATTGTCATTGCAGGACCAACGATATGAGGCCTCTTTACAGCAGTCTGGGAAAAGGAAGGACGGCAAAAGTGCACGAGACGTCTTTGCCAATGTCCTCACTGACCAATGGATGCCTCTCGTTGCCGATGACGTTCAAGATGACAGGACGAATACCGTTATCGCCTGGAATCATGGGCGTGCTTGCTGGCCTGCTCGGCGGTGCCGTGATGATCATCGTCGTCGTCGTGAGAGTGCACTCTAGGTAGCGCCCATTGACACACTCTTGACGCTGGCGGATTGGCCCACAGCTTGTGTAGCAGCAGTGGAGCTTCCTGCAGATGTTGTTGCGCGACACCGTATCAGCTGAGAGGTCTGAGCTAAGGCCTCGGGGGTTGAGCCGATCCTGCACAGTAGCTCCACCAGTATTCGGCAAATCACGATTGGCAAGGGTGCAGGCGGAAGAATCC
Organism: Microdochium nivale; assembly: GCA_026745475.1. Lineage (NCBI taxonomy): Eukaryota > Fungi > Ascomycota > Sordariomycetes > Xylariales > Microdochiaceae > Microdochium > Microdochium nivale. Next base: position 1,696,692 of record JANTFD010000006.1, on the reverse strand, counting down.
GTATCTTCCGTGGCACGTGTCGTCGGCCTTGCCGGTATAAGGGAGCTGGTTGCTGTTCCAGCACAATGTGTCTGCAAGTCTGTTCATGGTCAAGATCGGCCTGGAGGCGTGTCCAACGCAGCATTATCTGCAAAGCATCCCAACTACAAGGTACGCTATGGATGACACAGCCGGCAGAGCGCTGCTAGTGATTCATGAGAGCTGCGGGGTGGCCGTTGCCTAGAACCACTGGCTCTGGCCTAGGTCGGTGTGGCGACCTCTCTAGCTTCACTCACGTTACTTCAGTGCTTCACCGAGGATCGAAACCCGGCTCGAGCCCAGCCCGGCCCGGCTGCGGTTGCCATCAAAGAGGTTCCCACGAGGCTGGTAGGGACAGATGTCGGGATTGCACGCAGATCTCTGGAGCTGTGCCAAGTACAATATACCTAGAGCCGGGCCCGCTGACACGCTAGACTCTCACTATTGGCATTGTTCTTCAGGCAGAGCAAGATTCCTTGCAGCTCTGACGCCTCGTCGAGGGAGCGAGTACTGCTGGGAAGATGCTGCAACGACAGGTCTTCTGGAGACGAACAACGGGAGAACTGCAACGAACAGCCACAAACGGCATGAGATGAAGATGCGCAGAACCAGCGAAGCGACCATCGGCAAGGTGATTTATGGCTGTTCGCCGATCGGCCCGGCGCGCGCGAGTCAAACACCCGCAGCGGCATGTGGCTGGTGGTACGGAGCAGTTCAGTTCATCAGTGCTGGCCTGTCACAATGTAATGTGTTTTTTTTGTTTTATTGCTGGCACATGTACTCCTCCGTATCCCAGCTCGCGAGGCAGTCGCGCAATAGTTTCCGGGGCGTTTTTGCGGCCCATGACTGGCTCCGTAGGCCCGCCAAAAAGGACGGTGCTTCGGGGGTCGATCGTCCCCGCCCGAGTAGGTGGCTGGGTTCGGACTGAGTCCCGGCCAATGAGAAGCATTGCCAGGCACCCAACGGTACGTAGTGCTGGACGGAGCACGCTCCTGCCTGCAGGCCGCCTGCAGGGAGGTCTTGTGCGGTGCCGTGTCGTCACTGGGATTAGTCTCATCTCATCTCATCTCTCCCTGCATCACGTCAAAGTCTGCTGTACTCGACCCGAGATTTGTCATTCTGCTCCGCCCGCCCTGCCCTACTCACGAGCACCCGACTCGTCAGACCGGCCGGCCCCTGAGGCCCTCTCCCCTCGGCTCCACGAACCCACGGAGCCCGTTTCAATGAGCCAGTGCTGGCTCTAGCCAGGTTTTCTTCTTCGAGGCGCATCTGCCGACATGCAGCAGCCTCTTCCGGCCGAAACAGCTGCCTCGTCGACTCGCGCCTGCAGATGGCTACCGGTGTGTCGACTCGTCAGCGAACCGCGAGACGCGAGACCGTCAAGGCACCCCGACAGTCATAACCGACTGAGACCACGGGTCAACCCAGTCCGACATTCTGGTTGACTATGGAGTCTGCCGCGTCCACCCTGGTCTCGGTCTCAGCTCGCGAATTGGGGCTGAGCCATAATCCCCTTTGGGACCTCGTCGGCATTGCTGCGCGCTGCCTTCCAGTCGGCCACGCTTCATCTTCATCTTCATCTTGGAGCATGCACAGCACTCGACCAATGAATCGTCTGCATCGGCCAGCGCAGACAAGTATCCACCATGTCGTGTCCGCACCGTCCCTAATGCCGACCAGGCCCGACCTTGTACCATGGCTCTTCCCACATCGTTTCTACCAGCGACTAGTTATCGATGCCCAGATCTGCTCCAATCAAGCACGAATGCTCGACGTGGGTAGTCGTAACAGAGGCTCTGGCGGTCACAAAAGATCGTCACTTGGGCTGGGCTGGTCCACCTTGCAGCAAATTGCGGACAAGAGGTGGCTGAAGCCTAGGAAACAGCAAGTGGTAAACACAACCCAGTAGCTTGCTACAGCATGCCAGTCTCGATCTCGAGACATCCAACCCACCAGTCCAGGAGTTCGGGACCCATTGGTTGATGTCGAAAGATTGGGAGACCGAGGAGGCCGGCATGCCTTCCCCATATTTACATGCCGTGGTCTCAACCCCATTTGAAGTAGATATTCGAGCAAAGAGGGCGGCAATAATCATTAATGGGTCTCCGTTGTGGCTGACATCCCTGTCTATCCTGGCACGCTCTCCTGCATATGCCGTCCATGGAGCCGCCGGCACACCGCGGACCGCTCATTAGCTCAACAATAATCTAGTTAACGACACCGAGTCAAGTGGACTATGCCAGAGGTTCAACTGATGTCTAAAGCAGAGAGGCACGCCAGGTCGGCTCGGTAGTCGATTATGCGGCAATGCCATGTCACAGGTACCTGGTCTCGACCGTCTTGCTCCAGAACACACGCCAACATCACACAAACAATATCAGCTGAGCAGTCATCATGCAGTCATCACTTGACAAGCATAAAAGATATCGGCAATCTGGAACACAACAGCAATATCATTTCTTCAGGTTAAACGGAAGTGCAGCACCACCAGTCATGACGGTCTCATCTCCCTCTAGAGCCACGGCCCCCCTACTTCAGCAGGTTTGTACTGTGGGACTCTATAGCAAGCGGCTCGGGACGGTATGCGCTGTGGTACCCAGCGCACGTCAACTGGTACAATACAGGATTCTCAAGCGACCAGCCAGACAGCAAACCCGGAAGACGTGCGTCTTGAACATCACCCGGCCGGCTGGGACAATTATGACATATCCGGGAGCAGACCTCTCGGCTCTGTGAATGGATCAATTATCTCGACCCCTGTAAAGGGCGGGTAGTTTTAAACTTTCTTTTTGATCGTGCAAGGTCCCCGGCCCCCTGCTCGGCACATGCCCTGAAGGGCTGAAAATGCACGTACCGATTGGCCGCCTGTCTAGATTATTATTGTCCTGGAGCTAACACTAAGGCACTGTATGCATATTCCCAAAAGAGACACGCCAAGCGGCGATCCTGCTCCCTCTGGGAGGCAGCGTATAGCCAAATCGCAGGCTAAGTATGCTGCCACTGGCCTTCTTGCTAACTGAATTCTTCGAGAAGAGCACAGGGCTTATGTGGTATGCATGCACCATTTCTGAGCTCGGCAGATCTACCTTAGTCTAACTCCCCTGCAACGCCGCCATGAATTCCCGCTCCCCAACCCCCGACCTTACCTTTGTCGTTGGCAACAGCTTGGAAGAGCTTCGCGACAGTGCCAGTAGAACAGTCCGATCCCATGTTGCTCGTGTTTCCTGGAGCAACCAGCAAAAAGGAGACCCCAAATCGAGGCGGCGTCGCCGCCCTCCACACGAGCTCACGATCTACGAAGGCGCCCAGCACAGCGATAACTGCCATGGCGCGGGCTCATATACAACATCCCCAGTCCAGCTTGCCCTACCCCTGGTCAACACCCAGCTAGAAGCTGCGCGTCAACTAGACTTCTTCAAGGCGTATCCGGTACACTGGCAGACGTTCTTCCCACGACTTGTTGACCATTGTAAGTCTGATGAGAGGATGAATAGAAGCGTGTATCGAGCCTAGCGAGTTGCAGACACTAACACTTTCTCAAAGATATACAACATCTAGCTGCCGACATTTGCGAGCTCGATTCGCCGAGGCAGCAGGAACTTCTCCGGCAGCAATGGTGGCCACTTGTAACGGCCGAACCTGCGGCACTGCTCACGGTACTGTTGTCCTCTGCGTCCAACTACTGTCGTATGCACGGCCAGACGGGCCTTGAACCAGAGCTTTTACGACTGAAGGGTGATGCGTTACGCGCTATCAATGAGGCGTTCAATGAAGAGGAGAAGAGGCTGAGCGACGGCTTAATCCTGGCGGCCGCAGAGATGGCGAGCTTCGAAGCTATACATGGCAGCAGGGAATCATTCTTGACGCACATGAATGGACTCGGCCAAATGGTATCCTTGCGCCAGGGTCTTGGTGCTCTCGGTCTACATGGCCTTCTGCGGCGAATCATTATCTGGATTGACATCAACTCGTCGAACTTGCTTCAGACCACGCGCTTTTTCCCTGGGGAGACCCTTTCGGCCGAGCAATCCCCCACAAGCGAGTATCCGACCACTCGACAATAACAGCAATGCTGACATGACGTTGCATGGAAGTGGCCCGAATTCCGAGGTCTGCGGACATTAGCTTGCATGCAACGTTCCACAAGGCACCCGACAATACGGAGTATGGTTGCTTTCCGGCACCTCCAGATGCGGATCAGGGTTCGGCTTGGCGCAGGAGGATCGGCACAGCGGTACCTGGGACAGATCATCCCGACAGGGGCCTGACAAATCAACAAGCTCGCACCCAGTCAGTCGTCACCACGGGTTAGGTCTCCACTGAGGCTCACGACTTGTGCACGTGAGGTCTTCGCCGCACAGAGCTCATGTCCCAGGATATTTTCGCCGCCATTGTTGGAGTGTACACTATGATTCAATCATTTTCTTGATAGACGTCGGCATTCTGCACGCACAAGGCCATGCACTCTGCCCCTCCACCCCCAATGCCCGAACATCGACGTCGGCCGACCAGTCGTGGACTTTGCTTCGAGGTCCGTCCGGTTGTACAACATCGGCATGGCACTCTCAATATGCTCGAGGCAAGCACATCTCCTGCTGCGGCTGGATATACCGGCTCAAAGGTCACAGCATGGGGCCCCCCGTGCTCTAAGCACTTTCACTCTTCCACTACCCACATACATCGCGATGGCCAACCACATCCGCATTGCTTGGTGATCTTTATTACAGCCGCTGATTCGATTGCAAGACGATTCCACGATTTCACTGTCACAGCCATGTCGTTATGGGGGATGCAAAACTTTCTCCATTTTTTTTTCCTTTTTGCTATCTTCATCACGAGCATTTGTGCATCGAGGGAATACGTCGTAACACGGCAGGCGCTGCCCATAGTTGGGTGGGCTCCATTTTCCATCTTCGCACTGTAATATCTGCTGGGGGATCCCTGGCATCCATCGTCAGGGAGGGGGCAACACTCATATATTTGAAAAAGATCATCATATAAATCATGTAGACAGACAACAAGCGCGCTGGCCGTGTGCCCTGTCATAATAGAGAACCGGGAAGTGAGCTTGTTCACCTTGTAATAAATAAACACAAATGCAGCGCGGGAGGACCTTCCGACGTCACCTAGAGAAAAAAAAAACTCGACCACTGTGAATGCCATTTTGTTTGACAGCGAGAAGGGCATTTGTGAGAAATACAGCGTTCATGTAGTCACGGGGCCATGTCTCATTTTTTTCGTAGTCGGGTCCTTTCCACAGTTCGTGGACAGCCGCTTGGGGAACATGGAGTCAATACACAAAATTCACGAGCACCATTCCGTGCACGCAATTGCACACCGGAAGATTCGTGGGTGCTGAGTTCCGTCTCAGACGTGTCTCTTACTCTCTCCTGCTTTCCATCTGTGTCGTGTAGTGCACGACTCACATGCGCGCGTTCTTCGAACCGACTAAATTTCATCTGTGCCTGGGATCCTACTGATAGAGGACGGCACAGCACCAGTGCGCTCGGAAGTCACAAAGCCCGGCCGAAAGCCAGGTTAGCTTTGCGTTATTCTACTTGGCGTCAAAGCCATGTGTGCGCGCTCCTGCATGCCTAGTACTGCTTGAGCATCTCCTTGGTAACTCTCTACCTCCCGTTGGTCGTATGGCTAACATTGCTTGCATGCGCAATCAGGAATTTGCAGCACGTCAGCGCAAACTTGCACGCCTTGGTCCAGCCCTCATCATTGGTAATGCCGAGCTTGATACTGTAATGCCCGATGCGGTCGTCGCCAATCTTGTCGCCGTCGATCTTGTATGGCAACGTCAGGGGGGTCACGGTAGTTGCGTAACCATCGTCCTGCTCTGCGAGCTCTTTCGTCTGCTGGTGGACAAAGTTGCCGAGCTGGCGCACGAGCTCAAGAAAGGCAACCATGCCTTTGTCGAACTTGCGGCTCCATACCTGGGACAGGAGGTCGCCGGAGAAGTACAGATCCCAGACGTCGCGTTTGGGTGCGGGCGGCGGGCCGATACGTTCCCTCGTGCCCAGCCGGCTAGATGATGGTGACGGGTGCTTGAGTTCTACAATTTTTGATGTTGAGCCCATTGGGATCGGCTCGTAGCCTTCGAACTTGTAGCCGAGCTTATCTGCCACGGTCACCACGAGCAGGAGTGCCTGGCCCCAGGCGGCATTAATCTCGGGCCAGTCCACGGGCTTGGTTGAAAGCCTGCCCAATCGCAGCCCGTTTATGGTCGCAAAGTTGCCGTCGTGATGTATAGAAAATGTATCGTTATACACGTTTGCTCGCTGTAGCTTGGTAAGGAGCTGAGAATCGTGGTCGAACTTGGAATTGATGCTGTCGCGCTCGTTCTGGAACTCTGAAAGCTTCGTTGAGAACTCATTGCGTTCCCTCCAGAACTGTTCCTCCTCGGCATCGATCTGTCGTGACTCGTCCTCCAGCGCCGCTATCTCCTCGTCTAGGCGAGCCTTTTCTTTTTCGAGTTCGAGCAATGCTTTTGCAGATTCCGCCTCATCCTTTTTTGCTGCAGCGAGGGCACGCTCCGCGTCAGCAATCTCCTCCTGGCTCGGCACATCAGCTTGCACCTGCTTGAGAAACCCAGCAAATGCATCCCGCTCCTTGGATGCTGCCTCGAGCCGCTTCTGTAGACCATCCACCAGCATCTCTGTACACTCGACGCATACTGGATGATCGATATCGGAACGTGCTGACAGGATCTCAAAGAGCTTGTTGACACGATCTGTCTCGTGCGGCAACGCTGGGGCAGGATCCTGCCCCTGACCGTATCCTGACGAGGTACGGCGCGACTTCAAGTTACGCTGTGCTGGCGAGGTGGGTGTCGTGAGTCTAGGTGGAGCAACTTGTGATTCGGTCAAGAGAACAAAGGACATAGACGAGCTGTCGCGACCGTGTCCGGTGCCGCTAGGCTTCTTGGGCGTGGCAGTGGGTGGGTGCTTCGATGCTTTCTCGTACAGGGCGCGTCGCTCGGCATCGTGAGGGTACGTGACGCGCGAAGACGATGGTCGCGTAAGATGCTGTTGCTGTGAAGCAGATGCTGCAGAGACGTTCACGTGTTAGCAGGGACAGCGGTATCGCCTTAGGACCTGGGAAGCGACTTACTGACGAGTAGGTCAAACGCAGCTGGATTGAGCTCGGCCAGCGAACCGTCTAGCTTGAGCGGAGTGCGGCATTTCTGGCAATACATGGCAAGAATGTATCGAGTGTAGGATTCGACAGGCCCATGCTGGAGTGTTGTCCTGTTGTGGTGCTCGGGCTCGATGCAGCCGAACCTGAGGGATCAGGAGAGCAGCAGTCGAGCGCATCCGCGATGACTTGTGTGGTCTAGGCCGGGTTACACACAGGCATGTTGCTTGGACACCTTGATACAGCGGTAGTGTGTGATGTATGAGCTCTTGCTGATGAATGCTGAAAGTTCGTGAGAGGCTGCCCCTCCAGCGTGACATGTACGTCACATGGCTCTGCGGCGCGGTGCGTTTGCGGAAGGAAGAGCCCTTGAGTGGGACAGTGTCGGCTTGTCGAAGCACACAGTACTCAGTTGATGCTTACCATCGGCTGAGCACCGTGCGCCCTGTCGATGTCCTAGACAGGGCACCTCGTTGATCGGTCAACTGCGCAGCATTAAAGTAAACTGCACAGTCATCCGCGCTCACACGCACACGCCCACAAAGCAGCGAGTTCAGGCGCCCACACGTGACAACGTCCACCACACGTCAGGCAGGCACGGCGACATTGGCTTTTCAAGGACCAAGGTCTGCAGAGGCAACGCCAAGTTGCCTCAGATGGAGCATCTCTTCCATGCGTCACTCCTAGTCCTCTATGGAGCCACCTCACAAGCGACCCAGGACGGGCCCTGCATCTCATGATGAGGCCGACGACTATGTCGCCGAGGACGAACTGTCCATGAACCCCGTGCGGTTCGACATTGAGCAGGATCCCTTGTATGAGCTGGACAGAGGTCGCGCCAACGCAGCAAGCCGCCTTAAGTCGCGCTTTGAGGACATCTTCGCGAAGTACGAGAAGGACTTTACCGGTATTGGTGACGAGATCGATTTTCACACTGGGGAAGTCGTGGTCGACAATGGCCACATTGAAGCTCTCCTCAACCAGGACGATCTTGGCCTCGAGAGCGAAAGCGAAAGCGTCAGTGACGATGCCTCCGAGGACAGCGACAAAGATGTTACGTTCTTGCCACCCTCTGCCTCTGTACTCGGGAGTCTACCAGAGGAGCCAACAAGCACTGCTTCCTGTGCCAGAGACCGATGGGTTCTCCCAGAAGATTTGCCAGACCTGGATAGGCTCGGAGCGTTAGCCGGCCAGAACCATGGCAGCTTCACAATAGAGCTCACCAGCGGTGGACCACGCGACGGCGGCATCTCGCATGCACCGCCGCTGCTTGATCCCGCACTTCTGCAATATGACAGTTTCGGCCAGGCGCGCATGCGTCGTTCTCTGTCAGATATGCTAGGTCGATACAAGCGGTCTCGCCTCACCGATGCCAAGTCTTTCGTGCAAGCTCAAAAGTTGACGATGGCTGCAAGACAAGGCATTTCGGCTACGGCGGCAAGAAAGAACTCCGCTGCCCACTCCACGCGAACCCTCTCTGGATCGTCTGCTCCGACTTCACAGGGAAACCGAGGCGATCGCCATAATGATCAAGAACAAGCTGGCGGTAAAATCATCTACTTCCCACGATCGAAAAAGACCACGGCAAAGGTCGTTAAGAATGTTCAGGACTTGCGGAAAATTCACAGTGCTGCCAAGGTCAGGAAAGGTCAGGCGATAAGCGCGAGGAAGCTGATGCGAGGTTCCAAGACCGAGGCAGCCCAAGTCCCTATATCCGACGAACTCAATCCTGTAAAGCGGAAACGCGGCAGGCCTCGAAAGATTCGTCCTTCTGAGGATGCCGACCTCTCTTTGAACGGACCTTTGGGCATAGATAATGGCTTTCAAATAGAGCCTAACGAGGCCACAACCATTGGTCGGAAAGGGAGACAAGTCACCAAAGGCAAAAATCAAAGACTAGCGACTTTGGTGACCTCTGACATAGTCGCACTGAATGCCACAGATGGCCTGCCTCACAAAAGAGCTTACAAGAAAAGTCTCACTTCTCGCAGAAGAAAAACTGCTGGACCAGCAAAACAGTTGGCTACACATTCCAGTACCAAGAAGGGCAAAATCCGGACGATCACTGATGCGCAAAGGACATCAGGACGACATCGAAGGCAAACAGAATTCTACGGCGAGCTGATTTCAACACTCGACATTGAACAGAGGCTGCTGGAATCCGACGATGAGGATAGTGATGGCCCAATGCAGTCGCTTTTCGTGCTAGAGGGAATGCGAGCGCAACGTGCTGACAATCAAAGCCGTTATGGTCGGGTTTCATCCCCTGATCTCTGCTCTCAGAGGACGATACCGGACTCACAGGATCCTCCGTCCTCCCTACCTAGCACCAGAGTATTGCCTGGACCACCCTACACGACACGATCACCTCGAAGAGCAGATTTGAAGGTCATTCGAGATTCGCAAGACCCCAGCTCTTCTGTTCCAATTCCGGACTATGCCTCTCCAGAGAAAACAGCACAGCTATCCCGAGAGGCTTTCCAGAGAAACCTGATCGACACTTCCTACGGCTTTTCAGATGACGACGAGGACGAGGATATAGGCGTACAGAAGGGGTCGTTGCCTTCGCAATACCTCCATGTCTCGATTGTGGATGTAGCTTCACAGACTTCTCGTTCCGAGTTGTCTGTGGAAAGCGGTACCCCATCACGCCAACCATCGCCTGATGTTCCGCAAGTCTTTAGTGATGGCAATTTTACCTCTAGCACCTTTGTACCTTCGATAGAATCTCCCCAGTCTGTCCAGGGAGCGGCGCACACAAGACCAAACAGTGTGGACCACGGCAATATGAAGGAGGGTGGGCTGAGCATGCGGAAAGATCAAAAGAACGGAACATCGGAGCTGCCAATCAGCCCGACTGTACCCGTGAGTGCTGTCGCAGAGTCGAGCACAGAACTAGCGCACGAACCGAGCTTGCCACCCGTACATGTACGGACGACTACTTCTCCAGAATCCAGCATTTCTGACGGCGATACCGAAACACCAGTCATACAAATGAACAATCAAAGGGAGCTAACGGTCATGGCTCCCCGTCCCGGGCCTCCAACCAGCCACGACCAGGTTGGCAGTGCCAGAAGGTCGTCGCCTTTAACACAGACAGGGCTGGAGGATGAGCCCTTCACACCAAATGGACACAAGCGTAAGGACAGCAAGGTAAAAGTATCTTCGACATTTAAACGCCGAATACTCACTCTGTCCCACCTGGTTCCAGATCGAACCACCAGAGATGGAGAGGAAGACGAGTTGGGCACGACAGCACCCGCGAGATACGGCGCTTCCCCTTCGCTGTTGGGCGTTCTCTCGCGATCGAAAATCGTAGATCGTCGAAATTTGTCTACATCTGACGCCATTGCCCCGACCCCAAATCAGAATGATAGGGAACCAGCGAAGCGCAAGAACCTTCGCACGTCCACCACAAGTGCTGTGAGCGAGGGCGCCATAGCCGGAAGTGGTGCTGAATCCGATGGTGCAGCCCACCTGGCGATGCCCCGAAGGCGCAAGATTGGGTTCGGGTTCGAGAATGCTCGTGGCGCAGCACCTCGGGCATCTTCTGCTACGCCGAGAATACCACCACCATCTGCGTGGCCTGAGACTGCTCCTTCTCCGTTCTCACGATCCACCCTTGTCTCGAGGACAAGACCAGACCTTGAACCAGCACGAGGCAACAGCCCGCCCAAGACTGCGACAGTCTCGCCTTTAGCCCGAAAGACTCCGGCGACTGAGACGTCAGGTACGATCGCGACGCCAAAGAACCGCAAGAGAAAGTGGTCCGCAGGCGGACTCGTCGCCGTTGGTGACGATGTCATGAACGACGACACCGGAGACGAGTCTTCCTCTGCAGGCGAAGTCGTGCAGACACCTGGCGGCACGCTCCGACGCTGCGGCGCGGGCGGTTTCACTTGTGACCGAGACTTCTGTCTCGTGTGTTGCATATGACGGCAGCTGCACTTTCATCACAGTTTGTGATTTGGCGCTTGGCATGGCTCTTGTCGTGTGGGCTGTACAGTCTTGGAAAGGAATATTAGCCAGCTGAGGAGCGACATGCTCCTCGTCAACAATAATTATATAGGTAAACAATACGAACAATATCTACTCAAATAGTCTCCTGGCCTCGAACGACATTTGCTCGGCCTCGCGGCCTGAAGGTGCCAAGTAACATAATTGGTGTACTCAAAGAGAGGAATGACGAGAAATCGTACTACTTCGGACCGATGATTACAAGTTAGTTGTGATTCATCTCATCTCACCAGTCTGTATCGCGCTACTGCCGAGAAGCCAGCTCCGTAGCGAAAAGAAAAAGAAAAGGACGTTGGATGTGTTGGGGGTTCTATACATTGCTGCTCGATTTGTTATTTCGGAACCTATTGCTACTAGAGCGAGAGAAGTGTCACATGGCTTTGATTACTGCTACCCTCTATCTTCACCATGGCAAACTCGCACGCGATTGGCGATCGTCTCACAATATGTAGTCAACCAAATAAACCCCACTGTACTTGATTCTATGTCTACACGCCTCCCCGTTTTTGTCCGTGGAAACTGTGACCGCCCATGATAGCGAGATGTGTATATATACTAAGCTTTTGGACTACTGACTTGTGCATGCCGTAGCGGAGCCGAAGATCGGATCGAATAGCGCAGAGTTTGACATGCCATCGCAATGCCACTGCCAAGGGTATAATATGGTAGTGGCTTTAGACTTGCTGCTATGTCCCCCAGGCCGTGCCTCACCAACACGAGGTATGTATTGCCTCGCTGCAGTGCTTAGAACATCAACAGCTGGCCCCGGACTTACGGCCAGTCCTTCTGGTAGTTATCTGGCAATGTGTCGACGGGAGCGCTACAGTGGCCGAATTGAGCGGTTCAAGACAGGGGTTCTCATCAAGCCCTAGATTCAGAACTGACGGTTGCGCCGTTGAGGTACTGCTTCAGCGTCGCCTCGTCCCTGATTGGTGCGAAGTAGGCATGTGCCTGAGCTTCCTTGGCAGTTAGGCGTTCCTGAGTCGTCGATGTTAGTGCTTCGAGATTATAAAGTAGAAGCCTTAGTATTCTAGCTCACCTGGTGGTCGTATCTGAGAAGCTTGTCCAGGAAATCGATGGCCTCATTACTCACGAAGCGCTGGTTTTCGGAGTTGACAAAGCTGTGCCACGGCTTCTTCTGGAAGCGCCCGAGGATGTCGTCGTACTGCGGATCAAGCTCAATCTCGTACTTGTCCAGGTAGTCGAACAAATCGTCTGTGCCTAGGACTTTTGCGATCTTGACCAGTTGGTCAGAGTTGCTGTTGCCGTGGAAGAATGGTTCCTTCCGGAAGATCATCGATGCGAACATGGCCCCCAAACTCCACATATCGAGGCTATAGTCGTACTCTTGGAAATCCACCAACAACTCAGGACCCTTGAAGTAGCGGGAGGCAACCTGAATCGGAGCCAAGTTCTGTTAGTATGGCCGGCCAAGAGGAAATAATGTGACATAAGCTGGAGCAGAAAAATGACATACCCGTACATTGTACTCTGTGCCAGGGTGGTAGAACTCAGCCAGACCCCAATCAATGAGACGTAGCTATTAAAGACATTAGCCTGGGTTCAGAATTCATTTTCAGCCAGCAGTATATACCTTGCGATTCTCATGATCGATCATAACGTTATGAGGCTTGACATCTCTGTGCATGATGCCCTTGCTGTGGCAGAAGTCAAGAGCCTTCAAAAGCTCAAAGATATAGTATCGGACGTCAATATCGTTGAACTTCGGATACAAGCTCCGGAAGTCGGTGTTGTTGACGAACTCGAAGATGAGCGACGGTGTTTTTGACTGTGATTGATCATTTCGTTAGCAAACAAGGTCGTGCGTAATCAAATCGCCAGGTGGCCGAGGCTTTTAACAGAGGCATTTGCCACAGACAACCATTAAAGCCAACAGGATACCGGAAATGCTCTGCTTTAGGGCAGAGCCAATCGACTGACCTGGCTGTCGCGCACAACGTCCAGCAGGGCCACAATGTTGGGCCCGCCCGACAGATTCTGCAGGATCTTGATCTCTCGCTTAATCTTCTTCTTCTTAACAGGCTTGAGTACCTTGACGACGCATTTCTGGTAGTTGACGATGTTGATGCCCTCGAAAACCTCGCTGTACTTTCCGCGACCTGAATAGTAGTCAGCAAAGCGCACTTAGTCGAAGAGCTATCACCAAAAACGTACCAATCTTGCGTACAACCTCGTAGTTCTCAAGAACACCCCAGCCTGTTCAGAAAAGCTGGTCAGCCATTTATCTTGTCGTATTGGTAGGTAGTTGACGTCACTGCGTGCACGGAGTCCAGCGGCTGTTGTGGTCGGCAAGAGTGTAGGAAGCACGCGACAGCAGCGGCACTGAGCATCCGTACGTGTCTGCAGACCGCTTGTTGCTGGATTGACAGCCTACAGCTCCTTCTTGACTAGAGCCGCCGCCGCCGCGGCAATGCATGTGCAAGGTCGACCACGGCGAAAAGTAGCCTCCTCGAAGCAGACAGATTGCTGACAGCGTGCTTGTCGGGCGCTGGCATCCTAAGGCTGTGGCTGTTGCAGGAGAGATTTGCGGACGTGCGCGCCATATACCGAGTCATCACATCACGCAAGCAGACACTCACTGATATTGACGCTGTCGTAGTCCCAGTAGCTCCTAGGCAGGTTCTGGTTGACGTCGGCGTAGACACGCGCCATGATTGCGATCGCGCCTGGCTGTGAATCTTGATCGTTGTACAGTCGGATGCGATCCGATCCGAATGAACGCAGCGGCGCCGGAGGATGGATCTCTGAAAAGGCGGGGGTATAGGTGCGTTATGGGAGAGTGGCTGTCGTCGGGGCGGCGGGCGGGCGCACACGGGGCGGATGGCAGCGACGGTGTTGGGAGCCGGCGTGCGATGTCGAGGAGCGAAAGCGACGGGAGGGTGAAAGATGGAGGCGGCGAACACGTCCTCTGCTCCCCGAAAAGAATGCAGATCGTCGGGTTGGGGCGATGGGCGTGTGCGCTGGGTGGTGGTGGTGTTTTGGTGCAGCTGAATGCCACAGATGGATCCAGGCCTGGCCAAGATTTGGAGGGGGTCCGTCTGCGATTTCTGCTTGAGATGGGATTGGCAGGCAGCGCGCAAGCTGGGCACGGCCTGGTGCACAACAAGGCAGGCACGCAGCAGCGGAGCCGGGTTACAGTACCTGCAGGTCCTTACTGTACACACACAATCACAAGTACTTGCCGTCGGCACTCCGTAAGGCTCGAGGTTCACCTCACCCATGTCATCAAACCTTGACCTAGACTTCATCTCACAATGTCTATGCACATACATGCATGCGTCTATCCGTGCACTCAACGGGCCGATCGAGTTCAATTAAGCGCTCACAATATGTTTCTGTGTTACAATCCCTTGGTTGATCCTTTCAAGGTCTCGTCCGTATCGCCTCCAAGTCGGCTAAAAAAGCCAGGTAGATGAGACTTGGAGCATCGTGGAGAGCTTTGGTAGTAGTCCCCCGTTTCCGTTTTTCTGTCGATGCTGCCACGAGAGATTCGTTCGAGATGGACACATCAGCAGCATCGCCAAACTGCGCTGAGTATCTCCGCCCAGCGGACTTGATAATTTCTCGGTGCCTTGGCCTGCTCGAGAAAATTACGGCCTGGTAGTTTATTAAAATCGCCATCAGAGATTTACTACGCGGGTTAGATGACATTGCAGGAGCCGTCCAGTCGCCTGACAGAGCCAAAACAAAACTCGTCGCATATAGATACCACGCCCACACGTTTTGTAATGCGGATGCTAGTGCCTATCAAGCCGTCAGCATAACTTCCTTCGTAGATACTCAGAGACAACGAATTGTAAGATGAAATGCTCATGTTTCAGAGAGAAGATTATTAGACTCGACATGCGTCAGCTTGAGGACCAGATCCGACAGCAAAAGCTGGCTTCCTCCTGGACCCCTCGCCAGACTTCAGCCTAAGGATGACGATAGTATGTTCTCATCATTTGCGAGCAGTAACGGAATTAACCGAACAAAGGGATGTGACGTGTACTTACTTCTGCAGCTGTTGACTTACTCATGAAATCAGACATGCTTTCTCCTGGGTAGAGGCGTGATGATCATGCATGAAGTCCCGTATTTTGCATGAACAAGACACTGGGCTTCTCCTTCAATCATCGTACGAGATCTGCCGTCTCTTTGACGCAAGTCCAAAGCCAGGGACTTGGGCACCTTCAAGCTCGTCGTAATCGAGGCTGTCCATACCATCTTCGACCACGTCCCAGGTCCTCTTACGCAGATCCACTTTCGGTTCCGTTTGGAACTTCTTGTTCTTGGCCTGCTTTCGCTGGCGTGCGCGCTTCCGCTTGAGCCGTTTGGCTTCTGCCTCGGTCATCGGCGGGGAGGAGCTGTCGTCGTCCTCGAGCTCGCCATCCTCACTTCCAGATCGCTGCTTTGTAGGGACTATATCCACAAGCTCGCCAGTGTTTGCCAGTATTTCTCCGTCGTCAGGATCATCACGATCAACATCTGCGTTGCTGTAAGCAAGCTTGAGGAGCTCTACGGACTCGTTGCGAAGCTTGCCGGCCTTGTCCTTGGCGCGCCCGAGAGCCTCAAGCTCAGAATGCCGGAAGATCTCGATCTGCTCGTCCGTCAAGGTGCGCTTGACTCCGTCCGGGTAGTAGCCGAGGCCATCATCCTCTTCACAATGTTCCCCAGCCCACTCCTGGTCTTCTGCCCAGTGCTGGTCTCCCTGTTCTTGGGACTGTCCGTTGATGGCAGGATGCGGATGTTCTTTCAAAGCGACTGGGAAGAAGTTGGTCGTGAAATTAGCTATCGCGCTGGTGGAGAAGTGGGCGGCGTGGAAGGAACTGATGTCTGCCTACCGATAAATCAGTTCGGATCCGCGAGACGAGCTGCGGAAGAAAGAGCAGGCTGTATACAGACCTGTGAGACGCGTGGGGCTTGGAAAGCCATGGTGATGTTGGTCGCCACAGAGTTTCAGCCCGTTGCATCAAATGCGCGGCGCAGTTCCTCCATGAAAGGCAGTTTCGCTGAAATGGTGCTGCCTGGATGGAACTACGAAGCTGAAAGGAGAGTGTTGCAGGCAGGATCGCGGAAATGATATTACCTTGAACCTTTGCCGCGTTTGAGTAGGCCCCACTCCGAGCTCATCCAGGGGATTGAGGTCATGGACCACATGCTGACAGCTGAACATCATGTTGAAGGACGTGCATGTACATAAATTTTATGGAGAACGAAGTACCGGTATTCCATAGAAGCTCCGCTCGAGACGGTAATTCAAGGTCGTACCCCTTAGCTTCTGGTATTTCTAACATGAAGTATGGAAATCCTGGCACAAACCAGGGTGGTGGTATATCTCGGGAACGCTCCACGTGCGAGTAACATGAAAGGAATTGTCATGAGGAGCCCAGCAAAATACCGAATAAAAGTTTGCCCAGTCGGGCAGTTTACGAGGCGGCGAAAATAACATCCAGCAAGGAAAGGGGCGTGTCAATCACCTCACACTAAGAAGTGCAAGCGCGCTTTTGAAGGCTTCCACTACATCGGCCACTATACACACATGTCCATCTTCAGTATTGTTCTGGATCGCCCGCCGAGTGTCAAGCGTGGCAAACTTACAATGTTTCTTTTTCTGCTCGAGTGTCTGCTCTGACAATTGCACATGTCTGCTCCTGGTACGTAGCCTATACTTGTCGTTAGCAATCAGTCACGGCCGGGAATCTCTGTTGTATCAGCGCTACAAACCTCTTGATAGCTCGCTCATCATCGTGAGCCGAGGATGCTGCCGCCCATGCCGCAAAGAACTTGACGCCTATATTAGTCGTCATCTACCTTGTGAGTTTGCAAGAAAGGATCGCAACATACCTCGACCAGCTGATTGAACTCATCCATGATCTGCTGCTCCCTGCCATCCGCCTCTTCCAATGCTTCCAGATATCTTTGCTCAAAGTCCGCCCAGTCAAAGTCGGTTAATGCCGGGCCTGCTGTGCTTGGAGATGGTGAACGGCCTGGGCGCTGACCTTGACCAACCTGGGCTTCGTTTGTGGCGGTTTCCTGCCGGTGCTGGGGCTGCTTGGCTTTGGCTGCGGCGGAGACGGTCTTCATGTCGGCATCTTGATCGTGATTCGCATCCTCGATCATGGAGGCCTCGGCGATCATGGATTGCTCTGGTCGTGCCGCTGCGCGAGAGCCCAGAGATCCAGCCGGAGAGCCAGACCGTGGAGTAGTAGACATGTCCGGGTCAAAGTGGGCCAATGCCGACTATTCCAATGTTGTTGAATGCCAGACTCCAGGTGCGGTCGTTAGATAGTCTTGGAATGGGTGTTAGTGGTGGTGACTGTGGTGTTGAGAAAGAGCAGCGCAGGGGGGTCATGCATGGCGCTCAGCGCTGCACTAGGTATGAAGCAATCAGCCCTCGGGCGCATTCCACCTCGTCCACCTACCTACAACTACAAGTATCGACTGGAAGAGTTCGCGACAAAAACTTCGGAGCCTTCTGGGAATAGCCCTCAGATGACTCCAAGCATTGGCCACCTACCGAGAAAAGAATTTGTAGATCACTGGTCCATATTGCGAGCCCTGCTCAACGTAAGATTTCACAGGGCCTCGCATCGCCTTGAACTCCCTAAAGTACCTAAGATACATGCATGCACTTGAGTACCCTAGACTCTAGGGTGTTCAAAGCACCTTCCTTAAAGTGCCCACTGGCAGAGTCCCCCACAGTCATCTGATAAGGCCGCTCGCTGCACCCGCGACGTCACAGCCACCCACGCGCCCCGATCACGGGGCGCAGGGGGTTCCTCGCTGCCCTGAACTTCCCTCTCCTTCACGCCTCAACTCCGGTCGATGCGACTTCCACGGTAGCAGCCCACCGAGATGCCACCGCACACGCGACGACAATCAGTACATCAGGCTGCGCGTATGCCATCAACATCCAGGCTACGCGACAAAGCCACCACCACAGCAGCGATCCCTCAGCCATGAACTGCGACCTCTGCCAGCGCGGCCACCATCCAGCCAAGCTTCCCTTCCTCTGCGTGGTCGATGCTCGGAATGCCCTCTACCCCGGCCGCGTAAAGCATGCGCAGATTCTCATCGAGTCCGAGACCCTTGAGAACCGCATCAACAAGCTTCTGTCCGACGGCGACGGCGCCGCGTCCGGCACTTGCCCCGTCCAGCGAGAGTCTCGGCCGTACATCGACAACTGCGCGTCCGAGGAGGCCAAGACGCGCGAGAGGACAGAGCTCATTATCGCCTCCGCCGACAAGCTGCGCGATAAAATCGCGGCGGCGAACAAACTGATCCAAGAGCGCCGGGCCGGCCTCGCGCGGCAGAGGGCAGATCTCGCTGCCGCAAAGAGCGGGGTCGAAGGCCGGCGCAAGCGAGAGCTGGAGGAGACCAAAAAGACAATACGGATGACACGATACAGCTGGGATCGCGAGTACGAGGGCCTAACGCAGTACCGCGCCGCGCTGTGCCTAGAGGTTGCCAAGCTCTACCGGCTCCAGCGCGTGAGACGTGGTGGTCCGGCTCGATACGACTATAAAATAGGCGGCGTTGACGTCGTGGATCTACACCAGCTACACAGTATGTTTCCACATCAAACATAGTCATCGGAATCAGATTTAATGCTAACTTCTCAAAAAAGACGTACAGCCAGAGCTCATCTCTGCGTCTCTGGGCCACATCAGTCATCTGTTATGGCTCACTTCGCATTACTTGGCCATCCGCCTACCTGCCGAGATCACGCTTCCACATAATGACTACCCACGACCAACCATCTTTTCGCTCGCCTCGTCCTACCAACACGGAAACGTTGCCTTCCCAGGGTCCTCCCCACTTCCACCAGATCCTCTAGACAGACAGTTTCAGCACGTGCCACATCCACGACCACTGTACATTGAGCGGCCACTGTCGACGCTCGTGAAAGAGGACCCATCATCCTATAACTCGTTCATGGAAGCAGTATCCCTACTGGCCTACGACGTTGTGTGGCTATGTCGAACGCAGGGCATCCCGGTGGCCGATAGCCTGGACGATTTCGCCAGTATCGGGAGGAACATGTACAACCTCCTCATCAACTCATCGATGCAGCGCAACCAGCAGCAACGGCATCAACAACAATCTCAGCACTCCCTGGAGCCGTCCGACACCACCGTCGGCGGCAGCGGCAGTGACAACCCCGAGCAGCAGCAAGCGGCCGACCTCACCAGGACAGCACCGCGAATGGGCCTCTACTCGCACGGGACGCTGCATACCTCCCTCGCCACGGCGGCAGGCAACAAGCTCACGCGCTCGTTCGCCATGGTGAACCCCGTCAAGCTGGCAGACCAGCTCAAGGCCAAGCTCGCGCACGAAATGCACCCGACTGCCGAGTGGGAGCTCATCCACAACGAAGAGGACGGGGCTTCACTGGGCGAGGATGCGCTCGAGGACGCCGTCATGGTTGGCGGGTCACCGCCTCACTCGAGACAGTTGGCCTTAAGCAGAGGCGGCGACCGCGGCGGTGCGCGGTATGGTTTGGAGAGCTTCATGAGCGTGAACCCCGCGGGCGCATCCGTAGCTCCGCCTCGCGAGAAAAGCCACGGGTGGACCAAGATCAAGGCGCGGACACCTGGGTCATAGCTAGACTTCACAACATAGCGAATGGGGCTACGTCAGGAAAGATATAACTAGGCGCCTTAACAAGTCCCTCCACCGTAACCACTAGGATTGGTGTATACAAGGCGTGGACGGCAATGGATGCTCGCAGGCAGAAGAATGATTCACAAAACGCGTGCTAACTGGCTCGGACTTGATGGAAAGCTGGTCAGGCCTCCTGTACGACATTACACCTTCAAGCAGTACATTGTTTCTCGAGCGTAATTTTTCGTTGATCAGTACTTCCGTCCATTGTGGATAGGACAGCAACGTTTCTCATGCAAACTAGAATACTACCTATAACTTTAGAAATTTCAAGAATACGGTCGTCGCATGCTGTCAAAATTTATATCTCGCTACTCCATCCCATCCTACCCATTGCAGAATGCTCCATGGCTCCCAAATCAGGCTCCAAGGACTCCTTACATCCATTTACCAGGATAAAAAAGCCTCCATAACAAAGTCATAACACCGTTAATGTTTAAAATGCCGACACTGATTAGACCGTGTGCCCCGGGCTTGGTGTCGTCAAGAGAAAGAAAGCTCACTTGCGGCCCCTAGCCAGCAGCCTCTCATGAAGATCCACCACCACATTGCTCCACGGCGCACTCTGCTCCACGGCTTCCTGCTGCGAGAGCAGCTTCGTGCCCAGGTTCGTCGACAGGTAGTCCGAGACCTTGTCGATCTTGAAATGCTCGCCATATATGACACGTGCTGTCGGTACGATGGCGACGTCCAGCCCGTCTGCCGTGCCCCTGCCTCGGAGATCCAGAGAGATTTCGACCTTGGTCTGAAGGGGCGCGAGCAAGAGTACTGACCGAGCAAGGACAGACGAGTCTGACGTGCGGCTAGTGGTCGTCGGGAACGTCGAGTTCAGGAGTCGCAGGTTCTGCGACACCTCGATGGCCTTGTCCCATGATTGACTGACAATTGGGAGCATGTCGCTCATTCTGCTTCCGGCCTGCGTCGCGGAGCGAATATAGTCTCTGATGCACTGCAGGAAGAATTCCCTGTCTGGGGTCGAGGGTATCGGGTTGAGCTCCCGGCTCGCAGCAATGTACCAAAGGTCAACCTGCGCGGCTGGCTGCCTGCCTTCGAGTGCTGACACATCAAACACTAGCTCAATCTCTTTGAGGTAGGTCATAGACACGGTGCTTCCAGCCATGCCGGTGATCGCCCAGCCGTACGCTTTCTCGAGTCTGTCGACCTCGGCTACACAGTCTGTTAGCATACGTAGAAAAGCGATATAATGATTGACGGCATTCTTACCTTTAAGGTTGCTGACCTCGCTTGCGGCCCATCCTCTGCACTCTTCCCGAGTCTTCTCCGACGCTTCAATATCAGCGAGGCACTGGGCCCGCTGTTGGGTACAGTCAGATATCGAGGTTTCAGCCTCGGCGAGCTGAGCTTTCAATGCCTCAATTCTGGCTTTTTTCGTTTCGACGTCCTCACCTAGAGCCTCGAGCTCATCGCGTGCAGCCTGTAGATCTTCCGGGTCGCAGTCTGCAAGCTCATCTGCAGCAAGTCGCAGGTTTTTGTGCTCTGCATCAAGCGACTCGAGCTGTTTGTACAAGCCTGGCAGAACAGCATCGAAAAGTTTCTGCTCCTTATTTAACACTTTCTCATCGTTGTCCATGCCTTCACCGATACGGATTAGGCCTTCCTTTAGACCGTCCTGCAGCTGGCTACGCCACTCATACCACATAGCCTTGCTCAGCAGGCGAGCATGGGACTTGACGTTCTTGAATTGATTGTCCATGACAACCTTGAAGTCAGGCGTGGCATTCATATACTCTTGGAACAAGGGTGGATTTTCCTCGAGCGTCTCGGTCTCGATCTCACGGATAATCCTACGACCCTCAGAGATGTACTTCTTGAGCTCGCGGCATGACTTTAAGGTCGTCAGTATCCTTCAGATAGTGGAGTTGGAGCATGTGGCTACTCACGTGCTGGTATAGTTCTAGCATGGGTACGGTGCAGGCACCGGCCACTACACGTCGTTCCAGAGAGACGTCTTCTTTTTTTGGAACAAAGCTGTCGCGACTTGTCTGTGGCGCCTGCGTGTGTCGTCTTTTGGTCGTGGTCAGTTCCATGAAGCGGATGCTAGTCATGTTGAGGAAGTCTTGCAGATGGATTCGTGATCCATCTTCATCGTCGAATTCTTCGCCATTCCCCATGCGGAGCGTGTGCTCGAAGCTCAGAGTGCCAGTTGGTAGATCTGACTCGACAAAGTTCAAGTACTTCTTGGACTTGGGTGACGTCACAAGCGCAATTTTTTTTTTGGGTGAGAAAGACATGGTCGAGTTGACAGAGTTTGACCACGTTTCGGCTTTGGAAGGAGGTGCGTTCAGCCGAATATTCTTGACCGGGCTCCCCTGGTGGTTTTTGAGTCTTTTGACGCCATCCATGGGCTCAAAGTCTTCATCGTCGTCGTCGTCGTCGAGCTCGAAGGGTCGCTTCCCCAGAAGGCCAGCTGCACTGCCGACTGCAAGGCTCTTGCGTCCATTGAAGGGATTTTTCTTTGGTGTCATGCTCGCAATCATGTCCTTCAAAGTCGCTGTATTATTATCCTCACCAGAAAAGCGGTTCTGAATACTGTCCTGCTGGAGCTCTCTTTCGAATTCTTCAGCCATGAGCTGAGGGTCGGCGAACGAGACGCCCCTTTGTGGGCCTACGCTTTCACGAGGTACAAACACTTCAGCAGTCTGACCTAGCGATTCTCGTCGTTCGAGCATAGCGGCTATTCTTGGAGAACCAAGGCCAGCTCGATCAGCTCCAAGTCCTGATAGTCGTCTTTGTTGCGGGGTCAGGACAATCAGAGGGGACATGATTCGAGAAATTGCGGCGGACTTCTGAACTGACGCAGGACGACTCGTCTTTGAGACAGATGTGGGCGTTCGCCTCGGCGGTGCCGTCGCTTCTATTTTCCGACTTAGGGACGCCGACTGGACGGGTGTCTTTTGAGGCGAGGCGCCCATTGCAGGTGTCGACGGCTGTACGATCTTTTCAGGAGATATCCTCACCGGGGATCTTCTCATAGGAGATCTTTTGACTGGGCTGTTTGGCTGCTCCCGGAATGGAGAAGATTTGAACGGGCTAGAGGACGACGGGGCGCGTAGGCTTTGGCTGAAAGTACGAGGCGCCAGGCCGTTCGTGCCCAACGATTTTGACTTCGCGGCACTCGCGGGATGAGTCGCTTCTGACAATCGCTTTTTCGCAGAAGACTTGATGTCTGGTGTTACGAAGTCTGCCTCGTTGACCTCCTGCTCCATGATGTGCTTGGCATGGCTCCGAGAAGGTGCAGGTGATGGTTCCGATATAATCCGACCCACAGCCATTGTCATGTCCATTTCAGCCGTTGCGTCGTCAATAATCTCTTCTTCGTCCTCTGCGCCGGACAAGATGCGCCCAATGTCGTTTGTCATGTCCATGGTCATGTCCATGGTCATATCTTCCTGTCCAACAGCGCTTGCCCTGCGTGGTCCAGAGAGCGACTTCCGCATCGAAGGCAGGACATTGCCTAGGACCGTGGTGAGCTCCATCGACATTTCCTCGTTGTCATCGAATTGGAGCAGATCTCCTTCGGACAGCCGGGACTGGCGGTTAATCCCGCCAACGGCCATTGTAAGCTCCATTGTCGCATCTCCTTCTTCTTCTTCAGCCGGCCAATGTGGCTCAGGCGCCTTTGAATGATTGCCTGACGTGCTGCGCCCGGGTAGAATGCCACCCAATGCCTTTGTCACGTCCATGGACATTTCCATATCCGGATCGTCGTTGTTTGTGGAGTCGTCAGAGTTCAGAATACCGCCGATGGGTCGAGTCAACTCCATTTCGGAACCCAGGTCCATGGTTGCATCGATATTGTCAAGCGTCCTGTCGCTGTTCCGAGTGGAGGGGTTCGCATTCTGAGCAGAGGCAGATGCAGCTGTTTTGGGAAGAGGCTTCTTGACCCATCCGAAAGATGGGATGACTTCCTCGTCCTCATCAATGCTCTGAGTTACGGCCCTGTCGGTGGCAAGTCTCAGAGCACCCTCGAGCGTGTCCGTCGCATCCATAGTAAGATCCGAGTGCCTCGACATGGCCGATGCCAGAGACGCAACAGTCGTGCCAGTAACCTCATCCACATCAAGATCGACAGACACTTCATCAGCATCGGAATCGCTACCGGAGTCGGAGCCCATATCTTCACCCTCAATGACACCTTCAGTCGCCTCCGAGTCCGAGCTATACACTGTCGAAGCTACAGTGTCATCGTCGTTGTGAGAATATGTCAGGGGTCCGACTCCTGAACCTCTTCTGTTCTTCTTCTGGTGCGCATCGCGCTGGTCTTCTGGTGATCCCGGTACAACATCCTCTGTCTGATCCGGCGGCGTTGATGGGGGATCTTGCTCGTCTTGTTGAGCTTGCGAGCGCGACGCCGAAGATGACGCCTTACGTAACGAATTGTTAGCAGCACTCGCGTTCTGCATGTATTCAATTTCGTGGAAGGTATGGAGCGTGGCCTCCGCGGCGAAAGAGACTCTGCGGTTTGCTAGCGATTTCCTCCGTGCGTCGCGCCGGTCGCTTATCTCCTTCTCTTTCTCAACAGCCTTCTCGCGCTCTTCTCGCTCCCGAGCTGCGGCTTGCTGTTCCTCCTCTGTTCGCAAAGCAACTTTTGTCCCTGACGTGGTCGGAGTATCATGTTGGGATTTGTCGGAGCCCTTCGGCCGAGGCTTATGAGGCGGTATCTCGGGCAGCACCGGTATCGTCGGCTTGAGGATTGATCTGGGAGGTGGCCTTGAGGGCGCAGCCAGCGACTATTTGCGCAGAGTCAGCAGATGAACATGTTTTACGTGCAAGAACACTTACAACACGACGGTTGCCTGCACCTGCCTTGAGTCCGTCCAGCCCTCCTGGACCTATACTCTTGCTGCGTAGCTTCTTGCGGCCGGCATTACCAGCCAAGGAGCTCGCCATGTCGACCGTGATGTTTTCCTTCTCTATCCTCTTGCGCACAGGGGAATGACCTGTGGATTTGCGAGGGCGCCTGGTAGTAGGCAATGTTGTATCTGCCCGGCCAGCCATTGTGACAAGTGATCGTAGGCTGTATGGCGTTGTGCAGGGTGCCGAGCGTCTATCGCAAACAGGTGTTGGTGGATGGTGGCATCATTGCACTTTAATGGTGGAGGCACGCGACGCACATGCAAATGATGGCGGGGAGCGCGTCTCTGCCTTAACGCATGGGGTGCACTGTGGCATGGGCAGTAGCATGTTCTGTTGATTGGCTACCCAGTTGGAAGTCAACAACAATCATGGCAGTAGCCCCACCCCCTTACTTGCACCAGTGGGAGCCAGCATGTGCTCAAGGAAGCTTGAGGGGGTCGAATGGAATGCGTGCACAGTTATGCGATGAAGTGTAAGGTGACAGGTGGCCCAAACAAAAAGCGACGCATTTTCTCTACTCGTACTGTGGGCGAAGGTAAGAAAATGCGTCATTTATTGATTGGTCCGCCTCGGGCGACTGATCATAACGCGACTCAAGGTTACGTAAGCAAGAAAGATGTGTAAGTCCAACGAGCACAGGATCAGTGCCCAATAGCTGGGAAGGCGGAGAGTAAAATTGATGGCTCAAAGCAGACTTCGAGGCGGGTGCCCTCAATTGAGCACACACCAGCACAGCAACGAGAGCTTGCGGACAACAGGCGCATTCCGTCAATTGTAGAACAAGCAGCCTGATGTGAAATCGAAATTTGTCAGGCCAAGAACAGTGAGCTAGCTGAGGTGGGGCCCTTAGAGGTGGATCCGCACAGCCACATCGATGCGCACCTGCCATGAGGCGCAGGCACCTTCCTAGCCTGCAAGGCTGGAGGTGCACGGGGAAGCGACTGCCCACAAAGAAATCCAAAATTCAGGCGTTGCAAAATTGACCTGGTACCGGAATTTTGGAGGGCGGGCCTCGACCTTTGCACCCAACCACACATCCCCGAACGACAACCACCGATAACCCACCCCGTTGCGATCACGACAACCAACAAATCGCAAAAATGGCTACCGAGTTGACCGTCCAGTCTGAGCGTGCTTTCCTCAAGCAGCCGCACATTGGTCTCAAGCCCAAGACCAAGGTCAAGGCTGCCAAGCCCGGCCGCAAGGGCACCCGTTTCTACAAAGACGTCGGTCTCGGCTTCAGAACCCCCAAGACCGCCATCGATGGCTCCTACATCGGTACGTGACGCTGCATAGGCGCGTTGTTCTCTTTCGGAATCGGGAAGGAATGGCAGAGGATTGGGAGGATCATGCGACAACCAACCACGAAATCGAAGTTTCTCTCCAGGGCTCTCAGCACGGCGCATCCCCACGTCACAACGACACGGAAAATGCGCAAAAGCATCAACAGCATTGCGAGGACTGCGGATCTCGGGATCTTCTCGATGCGCATGGGAAAATATTGTTGTTGCAGAGGAACTGCGGGCTGACTAAGGACTGTTACTCTTCACAGACAAGAAGTGCCCCTTCACCGGCCTCGTCTCGATCCGTGGCCGTATCCTGACCGGCACCGTCGTCTCTACCAAGATGCACCGCACTATCATCATCCGTCGCGAGTACCTCCACTTCATTCCCAAGTACGCCCGTTACGAGAAGCGACACAAGAACCTGGCGGCGCACGTCTCGCCCGCTTTCCGTGTCCAGGAGGGTGACCAGGTTACTGTCGGCCAGTGCCGGCCTCTCAGCAAGACTGTACGTGCCTCCAGGACAATTTTTCACGACGACAAGACTTGTCAATAGAGGAGTTAGACCGCCCTACATGATATTCTGACACTAACATGCTATGCGCAGGTCCGTTTCAACGTTCTCCGCGTGCTTCCCAGAACCGGCAAGGGCGTGAAGAAGTTCAGCAAGTTTTAAATTTGGGGATATTTCTCGGGCATCACTGGCGTTGTCGTTCCATGAGGATTCTTCACCATTAGCAGATTCGGAACAGGCGGTTGAAAAGGTTCTGCCTCGACAAAAAAATCAATGTCGTGCCGGTAGAATTGAAAAATAAAAGGAATACCAAGCATCTATCTGCTTTTCACAAGTTCCAAGTTTTCAGCTCAGCCACGACGTCCGCAACAAGCGAAGCCTACCGGTCTTTATGGACAGCAACGAGAGCAACGACCTCGGACGGGGTGCCGAAGCGCCCCTCTCCAAAGCGCAAACCCCCAAAGCAGAAGATGTGGTTTGAGGGACAAAATATGTCGGATTTGACTGGCAGGGCTTCTGAACCACACGCACAAGCATCACCACGAGTCAAGTGCGAAGGCCAGCCAAAACAAAACAAGAAGTGTTATGAGTAATGTAACGTGAAATGAGAACAACATTCTGAAAACCTCCTAGATGCCGCAGCTTTGCACTCATTGATCAGTTGGCTGCCATCGGAGCATTGCTCTTTAATACCGATACGCAACGCAAACTTGATGCGGATCACATGCGACATTAGCTGATGTACCCCGCGATGGAAACACGTAGTGAGTGCACAGGGCACATCGTAGCAGGCCATTGGATCTGTAATCACGATGATGAAGTATGGATTATCAAGTCTCTGCCCCGATTTCCCCTATGGCCGACAAAAAACGACATTGCTTGGCTGGCGTGCCCTCATCTACAGCACGAGGCAACCTCTCGACGTGACGGCTGTGGGGCCCGCATGGAATTTATTTTTGAAATGGGGGGGCAGCTTGCGGAGCTCGATGGCAAGAAGGCGCAAATTGTACGACCGAGGAACCGTACAGGATTGCTTTGCTTTTGCGACACACTAGGAATCGAATCGAAACTACACAAAAACCTGCCAAGTACGGTGTATCAGGAGGATCGGCGAGTTTCCCCCACGCCCCGACGCGCGCGCGCACACGTACGCACACACACTGCAAGGGGCCATGGGCTGGTGGAACAGCCTCTGGTCGTCGTCCTCGAGCGACGACCCGCTTGCCAAGCTTGACCCGAAGCTGCGAGAGTATCTAGAGAAGGAGTCGCCCGTAAAGTACAGCAGTAGCAAAACGACCAGGATAGCAGCACCCAAGCCCACAGCTGCCGAAATCGAAGCCGCGCGGCGAGCCTTTACGGAATCCGACCAGACAGAACCGGCAGTTCCGGCAGAGAGCCTGTACCAGGATGGCCGCTATGCGCACCTGTGGAAGTCGTATAAGCCGCTTGGGCAGATTGAGAACGAGACCAAGAGTGACCACGAGAAGTTGATGGACGTGCTGGAAGGGTTCAAGGACCGCAAGGAGCAGATCGGCCGCGCAGCGCTCGAGAACTGTGCGCTTGAGCAGTCCGACTGGCGGTCGTGTATGGCAAACCCCAGCGTCACAGAGCGCCTGACGTTGTGCCGCACGCAGGTCAAGAAGTTTGAAAAGTGCTATACGCAGCAAACTGTAAGCCACACCCGTGTTCTGTCGGATCCCCCTGTCGAGAAGATGAAAGCCGTCCAGAAAACTAATGCTGAAACCCCGTCATGCTGCAGAGGTTATTAAAGGCCCTTGGCTACCTATCCACGGCCGACCGCTCCCCACAACTCGAGGAAGAGATTCAGATGCATGCCGATTCGCTATACCTAAAAATGCAGGCCCAGGAGGCCGAGATCGACGCCGCAAAGGCCGAGGGCCGGCCAATACCGACCTTCGAGCCTCTCATCCCCAAGCAGGCGGTCCGTAGCCTAGGTCCCGAGCGCGATCTGACGCCCGAGCAACAGACAGATCTTCGCGAGCGGTTGCTCAAGGTGCCCGAGGAGGAGCGGGCAGCTGAGGAGGCCGCTGTCAGAGCTGAGTTTCGATCCAAGGCCGAGATCTCGGCCAGAGTGCACGGGATCTGGGAGCAGCAAGATAGAGAACGAGCGGAGCGGAAGCAGAGAGGGGAGGAGACAGTCTGGGATCGCGTTTCAGGGGCGTTCCGCACAGGTGAGAAGGCCGCCGATAACAACAGCAATGCTGAGAAGAAGTAACGTGCAGTTGCTGTCTGTGAACACAATGATTTAGCCCGGCTCTCGAATTGTGTGTATACTAGGGAGAAGAAAATGAGCCTCGGCTGACGGAACTGGATGTATTTTTGTCTTGTAACACTTCTGTAGGACCACACGTAGATTATGATGGACTGAAATTGCCAGCCTCTAGTGGTGGCTGCATCGCGGATGACGGGAGCTTTGGGTTGCCGGTTTTCTACACTCACTTGACAACGAACGATTACCGAACGCAGAGACATCAAGGCCCATGGACGCCTTTTCATGGCAAAGTGTCACAAAAGTCTAGCTGGCATGGGTTCGTCAGCACAGCCTGCTTCCACAATCTACTTCCAGCACAGCTGACTGGAAGTATGCAAAACAAAAGCAACTTGACAATATCGTAACCATTAACAAAAAATGGCAAAACTGATCGATGCAGGGATCGAACCTGCGATCCTTCGCGATATTCTCTCTATTGCGAGATTGTAAAGCGAATGCCTTAACCACTGGGCCAATCGACCGTCACTTTGGATATGTCTGGCCGGCGGCTTATAGAGTAATCTATAGACGTTACGATTGGGTCGTGCAACAGAACAGTGCCCACTTGTGAAAGCTTCCCGAGCTTCCTCGACCAGCTCCGCTTGCGTGCGGGGACTTTGATCACAAACAACAACCTTCAAACAACCATGAATAACAGGGCGAGGACAGCCAGAACACTGCTGCAAGGCAGCCTTGTGCGCTACGAGCTCGCTAGATTGTGAGTGTGCCATTCCGATTGAGCTCGTTAGCAGTCCCTATCATTAAAGAATTTCTACTTGTACCGGCCATATCTCGAGGAGACTAACACGACTTTGTACCACAGACAGAATGCTCGAGCTTCATCACCGGCATTAAGAGCGACAGCGCCCTACAGCACAACCTTCTCCCAATTCACCGCCGCTCGCCCGCCTTCTGCGACGCAACATCAGCTACTTCAGCAACATGGAGCGCAATCCTATGGCAGTAGTGCGCGCCGGGCAATCCACAGCACATCCGCCTTCTCGAAGAAGTCGCGAGACAAGAACCAGGTAGAAGACACCAAAAGCGGCCGGGGTGGAAGTGGTGGCAAGGGCAAGCACGTGGCACCAGCCTCAGGAGCAGCAGCAGGAGAAGAAGACGACGGTCCCAAGGGTGCACCGGCCGCGAACCCAGAAGACCCGCTTAACTTTGCCGACGTCAAGGCTCGCTACGAGAAGCATTCAGAGCACTTTATCGAGAAGCTCAAGAAGTGTCGCGCGGGCGGGCGATTTAACCCGGACGTCATCAGCGCGCTGCAGGTCACGACGGACAAGGCAACGGGGGAGTCGTACCCGCTACGGGAGCTGGGCCAGGTCGTGCCCAAGGGCGGCCGGACCATCAGCGTCATCCTGCATGAGGCCGCGTACGTCAAGCCCGTCATGTCGGCGATCCAGGCGAGCGCCGACTTCAACCAGCAGCCGCAACGGGACCCGGACAATGAGCTCGAGCTGGTGCTCAAGATCGAGGCCGAGAAGCCGGATGACATGGCAAGGCGGATCAAGTCCATCTGTCATGACTGGCGCGCGCGCGTCAAGCTGATCCGCCAGAAGCGCGACAAGCAGCACACAACGTGGGCAAAGAACAAGCTCATCCTGGCGGATGACAAGAAGCTTGCTGACAAGGAGCTCGAGAAGGTCATCAAAGGCATGAATACCGAGATTGACAGCACGGAGAAGGAGACGATGAAGAATGCACAGGTGTCTTAAGCATAATTTTGTCACTGATTTACCACGCACCTGAATATGATTGCTAGGTATTATTGCACAGCCTAAAGCCGATATATGCTTGCGAAACTCTAGCGTTTATTTACTCACGGAAACAGTAAATTGTTTTATACAGATCCGCAAAATTCGCTTGCAAGCGGTGGTCAGACCTCATTATTGGAATGGAAGATCCAGCCATCTAAAACTTTTTTTTGCTCATACATGTACATTACAGGTGTTGCTGTTATTACAGTTCTTCATGTCCATCTCATTTAGCCCCAGGACATGCCAGAGCACATGTATTTTCGTAGCGATACGCCCTCCCTGCCGGCTTAATGAGTGTAGAGATAGATCTACCATATCCAGCTCTCGTAATCGACGTCTGTGTTTCTGTTGGACGGTGATCTGACCCGTGGAAAAGGTTTACGCCTTGTTATCTCGTATCTTTGACCCGTTGCCACTGGCCGTCGTGTCCTGACTCTTGGTAGCACCTGTGGTACCCGCCTTCTGCGGCAGCAGGCTTCTGATCTTTTCCTGGATCGTGCGCGCCGGCTGCCCAAACGCACGCGTGTCCTTCTTGGTGTAGTTTTCCACTAGCGCGAGCGTGTCGCCTAGCGCCACGGGCCGAGGGGAGTCGTACTTGCCCTGCAGCGCGGCCTCGAGTACGGCGGTCCTCGTCTCGCCGCTCGCACCCTTGCTGTAGTCTGGTGCTCCGGCACCAGAGAACTCCTGCGTCCAAGCGCGCGACTCCGCGCTCGGGAAGTAAACGCCTGTGCCCTTAGTCGCGCTCGCCAGCGCATCGTGGGGCAGGACATGGTTCTCGTGCTCGAAAGGTCGCCCGCCACCGAGCACGCGCGCGCTGGCGACCGCCGTCGCCGCATAGCCAAAGGGGCTCGACGTCGTGGCTACCGCGGGCGCATAGCCGTGCAGAGAGTCGAGATTGAATGTCGGATCGTATGTGTGCTCAACACCTTGCTCAAGGCGCGCCACATACGCAGCTTCTTCCTCGGTGACGAACAGCGGGTCGAGCCGGCGCGTATCCTGTCTTTCACCGTCTCGGCCTTCGCCGTCCCTACCCTCGCCACGCCCTCCACCGTCCCCGCCTCGTTTTCCGCGTCCGCTCTTGCCGAAACGGCCTGGGCGTCCGCCGCGGAACGTCATGCCGCCGCCACCACCACCTCCACCGCCTCCAAACTTTCGGAAAGAGTTCTGACCGTTGTCTCCCGATACATTTATGCCGACGTTGAGTGGTGTGTTTTGCGGGGGTCTTGATTGCCTGTCGTTGTAGTTGTAGTTGACTCCCGGCCGCTCAGTCACGCCGCTCGGCCCAGGGGGGTTTCTTGGACCGGAGGCAAAAGCACCGCCCATGCCGCGCCCCCGACCAGGCAAGCTGGTGACGCGGATCACATTTGGACTTCCCACTCTTCCGGGCACTGGCGATGATGGTATTTTCCGCAGGTTCAGCACGCTCTGCTCGGCCTTGTTGATCAGTCCATCGACTGCAGCGCTGGCCCTTGAGCGGTTATTTAACGTCGGCTTCGATGTCGCTGTTGAAACAGAGGAAGAAGTGGAAGCGCTGCTCCTGTTGTCATCGCTAGTGTTTGCGGCAAGTCGCTGGGCAGCGGAGAAGCTGCGGATCGTGGCAGGTGTGCCGTCAGCCACCCGGGCGAGGTCAGTCTTTGCTGCCCTTGTCGTTGTCGTCGTCGACCGCGCAAAGGCGGTTTGGAGCGGAGTCCGGATCATGGCTGAGAGGTGACTCTCGGAAGGGCCGCTTGTGTGTGATTGTGTACGCCAGGGTAGATTTCTAGAATGACTACCCCGTAATGTCGTCGTTCTCCTGGGGGAGTTGGTGGGACATAGGTTGAGAATCTGCTATAGTGGGGCATGTAATTCGAGTTATGCATCAATACACGATATGCATCTGGCGGGCCCAATGCTGCTACCTAAGGTGCGTATGCCTTGCTGCATAGCATCATCTTTGTCTTTTAATCCGCACATGTCGACATAACAGTTCGGCTCAAACAAGCCGCGAATCCCCCCAAAAACTGTGATGGCATGGCCGATGCTATTTGGTGGCGTTGAACCGGCAAAACAAGCAGTCACGCGGGAGACTCCCACGGCCCGGACCGGCAAGTCATCTAGATATCTCTCGCCCAGGAACGGAGAACCCCGCACAAAAAAAACACAGGAAGTGGACGAGAAAACAATGGCGCCACGGCTTGGGAGCCACAGGATATCAGCCCATCTGGTTCGTTCAGCAGAGCAGACGCCAGTGTGTGCAGGTGACAGAACTTCTGGGGTGGGAAAAGTGCAATCAGCGATTACCGGCGTCTGTGCAATCTGAACAATTTAGATCCTGACCATTGCTGGGGCGAATCCGGAACACGTGCAACAACTTGTCGTGTCCTCGATTGCGGTGTGTCGACGCATGTGTCTAGTTGAGTTTTGGACTTTTAGA
Organism: Microdochium nivale; assembly: GCA_026745475.1. Classification (NCBI taxonomy): domain Eukaryota; kingdom Fungi; phylum Ascomycota; class Sordariomycetes; order Xylariales; family Microdochiaceae; genus Microdochium; species Microdochium nivale. The sequence goes on along the minus strand of JANTFD010000006.1, from coordinate 1,663,721 downwards.
GTGTTGGCGCAATAAAGGGAGGCAACCCTCACGAGACTCAAGTTCAACATTGATGTCCAAACTACCTTGGAAGGTTCGAACATCTATCCTGGCCATGTTTCCGGCACTGGTACCATTCACGATGCAAGGACCGTCTTCCTGCAGGTCAAAGAGTGAATTTAGGGCAAATGCAATACAACAAGAACGGTTCGAAACAGCCGCCAGAAAAGAGTCGTGGGTCAGACTTGGCTGGTTAGTAGCGAGTCCCCAAGCCACGCTAAACTCTAGCTCGAGGCTCTTGTTATGCCTCGCTATGTTATATCGTCAGCTTGGAACTGGAGATCGTAGGGTGGCTCCTTCCCCAGACATGCAGACATGTGGTCCGAATGATTGGACGAGACCGGTCTGCATTGCCCCACCCGGAAGCAAGGGGCCCCCATGCCTCCGACGCCCATGCTTTGGACTCCACTTGTCGACGTTTGTCCCCTCAACACCACCTGCATGCTTGATATGACGTTCGGGAATTCCTCGATCTCCCGGGCTTCGGCAGAGCGGCCCTAGGAGGTCAACTGCCAGGCCTAACATTTTCGCAGACGCTCGGGACACTCCCCGGTTGCTGAGGGGCATCGCAGTCACGCTAGCGGGGTAGTATGTCGCATGCAGCCTACGCCTCAGGGTCTGCGTGGAGGGAGAGTGCCGCGTTCTCGGCATCGTATTGGACAATGCTGCCTTTTCCGCTCGCAACGCCGCGTGCTGTGGCCCCGAAACGATCGGCCTCGAGTACCCCTCGTTTCTCGGGAGCAGAAGTGGCTATTGTGCTGGCCTGCTCAAGGCTCGGACCCCTCGATTTGCTTGGTGGAAGCCGCAGGAACGAGCACCGGGTTGTCATGGCCGAAGAGGGAGGAGATAACGATGGACGCAATGCCACGCCCAGAGCGGTTTCATCCGAGGGCTTATAACAACGCTCTTGTTCACAAGACCAGGCCCAGCTGTCCCCTTGTTTCCTCTTCTTCTTTGTCACTGACTTGTCTCTTGTTCATTCAACAACCCCGACAATCGGTGGCAACATTCAACCGTTCCTCTTTCGCTGCAATCAAAGCAATGCGAGAGTACCATGGATTTTCCTGGTGGTAACATTCTGGCGGCAATGCCGCAAGCCAAAATCTACATCGCTGGTGCTGCCGTCGTCCTCTTTGTGGGCGTGTGCCTGACCAGCCACAAGTCCAAGCCCGAGAAGACTGCTGATAACCCCAGCTTGCTAAAGTCTCTCTGGCTCTTTGCATACTCCTGCTTCCTGAAGCCTCACAGCGGCGATGCCAAGCGCAACCAGCAAGATGCGCTCGAGAGCTTCTACAAGGGGCAGGCCGGAGCCTACGACACCACCCGCAGCGCCCTACTCAAGGGCCGTGAGCACATGCTCGCCCTAGCTGCTGCTCAGCTCAAAGTCAGAGCGCAGGAGAGCGGCTTGGGTTTCAAAAGACGCGTCTGGGTTGATGTAAGTCGAGTGCTTAATTCTACTTATACAATAAACGCAATGGCTGAATGCGTATGCTCCCCTAGGTTGGAGGCGGGACCGGTTTCAACATCGAGACGATGGCACAGTTTGTGGATGTGCCTTCCTTTTTCGATAGTGTCTACCTTGTAGACTTCTCGCCATCCCTCTGCGAAGTTGCCCGAAGGCGGTTCGAGCGCCTTGGTTGGAAGAACGTGCGAGTTGTCTGCGAAGACGCCCGGAAGTTTCGCCTTGAAGACCATGAACCAGCTTTTCAGGGGGAGCGCCCCCGCTCGCCTGGCTTGAGCTACTTCTCTCAGAAGCGGCCCACCCACGGCGGTGCTGATCTCATTACTATGTCCTATAGTTTGTCGATGATGGTATGTTATACCCAGCTCAACCATTTGCAGCCTGTTCTGACCAGAATGCCAGCCCGACTACTACTCAATCGTCGATTCGCTGCCTCCTCTCTTGTCCCCCAACGGTGTCGTCGGTGTCGTCGACTTTTACGTCCAGTCTCAAACCGATATCAGCTTCCGGAACTATACAGGTGGCAGTGTTAACCGCCACGTCAATTTCTTCGGTCGTACGTTCTGGCGAGCATGGTTTGACCTTGATCGCGTCGTCCTGGAGCCAGGTCGCCGAGACTATGTCGAGTACAGCTTCGGCACAATTCTCAACCTCAACAACCGCAATTACGCACTCGGTGCGATCCCTTACTATATCTGGATTGGCACCCACAAACAGCCTGTGTCGAGCAGTTTGCCTAACGAAATTGTGGAAAAGGTTGATGCACTTGTTACTGAGTCGCCTTACCTACATCCTGCCAACCACTCAAAAGCGCTATCTCGTGCCGTTGAAAAGGCGGCCCCGGAGCTCCGCTCTAAGGCATTTGATGCCGCGATCGTGAACCTGGCGGCAAACCTCCCCCTTCCATCATTCTTTTACCAAAACCACCACTACCGGATCTACTACGATGACCAACTCCAAAAGCACAAGCAGTTCAACGACGAGTATATCTATGCATTCACCTGGGAAGACACTCGCGTCGACGAGCGCATCTTGAACCTCAAGTCCGATGACGTGGTCCTTGCCATCTGCAGTGCTGGTGACAACATCCTATCATATGCACTACAAAGCCCTGCGAGAGTGCACGCTGTTGACCTCAACCCTACGCAGTGCCACCTGCTCGAACTCAAAGTCGCTGCATACCACTCACTGCCGTATGAGGATTTCTGGAAAATCTTCGGAGAGGGCAAGCACCCAGACTTCTGTTCCCTCCTGATTCAGAAGATGTCCCCCCACCTGTCCAGCCGCGCTTTCCAGTACTGGTACAACAACTCGCACATATTCACCAAACTCAAGGGGGGTCTCTATGATACCGGTGGCTCCAAGCACGCCATCCGTATCTTTAGCTGGATCACAACAGTGTTTGGCTGCCGCCGGGCTGTCAAAGAATTGCTCGCCGCCAAGACGCTAAACGAGCAGCGTGAGATCTGGCGGAACAAGATCCGTCCCGCGCTCCTATCACGCCTTGTGTCAAAGTTTGTCGTGAGCCAAGAGTCCTTCCTCTGGACCGCGCTGGGTGTACCCAAGAATCAGCTCGCCATTCTTGAGGCCGACCATGCTGTGTCTTCCGCCGTCCGCGGTGAGAACCCCAGGGCCAAGAACACGCGGTCCCACGCAATCTGGGAGTACATGGTGAACACCCTCGACCCCATGGTAGAGCAGACGCACATTGGCACAGACAACCCTTACTACTATGTCTGTGCCGAGGGCAAATTTTCGCCTCGCTGCCACCCAGACTACCTCTCGAAACAGGCACACACCAAGCTCTCGCAGTCTGGCGCGCTGGACGGCCTGCGCATCCATACCGACGAGATCGAGGAGGTCATTGCCCGCATCACACCCGGCACCCTGACCGTCGCCGTCGTCATGGACAGCATGGACTGGTTCGACCCTGGGTCCACCGCGGCCACGACGCAGATCTGCAAGCTGAACCGCGCCCTTAAGATGGGCGGCCGAGTCATGTGCCGGTCGTCTGGTCTCAAGCCGTGGTATCTCGAGGAGTTTGCTAAGCACGGCTTTGTCGCAAAGTGTCACGGGTCACGTGAGAACGGTGCGTGCATTGACCGTGTCAACATGTACGCCTCGTGTTGGATAATGACGAAGCGGGACAACTTGCCCCCAGCGACCCCAGCTGCCGACGGCATGGCTGGGCCAGAGATCACCTCGCTCGAGATCTAAGCATGTCGCAAACATGTGCGCTGCCACGCGCAAAGAGTGGAGTCCCACATTATTCAGACTGTCCAACACAGCCACTTTTGGGTAAGAGCTGCTCGTAACAGACGCTCTGGGGATCAAGATGCTGGCGTGGATGGGGTGGGCATTGCGAGATGAATACGAAGCTCAAGAGGCCGAGCGGCGTTTCGGAATTGTGTTAGGTAGTTGATGCAAGTTATGCAACACACAATTGACGCTGAGTGAGCGAAACCCTGTAGGATCAGTCTTGTCTTGGTGTGTATATGTTGCTGGGCCAGTGCCAAGCGGTCGTGTATGAATGACTACCTTGAGCTGTGTTGTGTATCTTGAGACTTCCGGAAATGCGGTCAATGGTCAGCGTCGATGAGACGTCTCGCCAGGCAGAGAGAGCCATACGAAGTGAGTCTGATGCACCGCCACATGGCCCATACACTTTTTACTGTACATAGTACTTACCTAGCGAAGGCAAGCGGCAAACTGCCTGCTGCCCCACCATGAAGAATGACCTGCACCTCCAGCCTCAGATTCGAGTTGCAACTGTGCCAGGGCAGCGGTTTCAGTGCTGCCATCATAAAACTCCTGCGCCATCCACTCCGGCCCTGCAAGCTTGCCCTGCTCAGCCCTGCCCTGCGAACTCAGATTCTTCAAGACACGGACCGGCTGAGCCAAAGACTCCCTCCTCTTGACTTCTGCCCGGCGCAAAGTCGAGTCGCATAATCAATCAATCCCAGCCAGCCCCTCCACCAACAAAAACACCACTCCGGCCCGCCCCGCGCCGACTTGTTCTTTCCCAAGGCCACACCCTCACTCGGCAACTTCCTTGACCCAGGAACATCCCATCTCAAGCTCTCCCCAGCGCGCAGTCACTCCCTTCGCGCCTGCCCGCTCGCCACCGCGCACCTCAACTCGAGCTGACCTCACAGCCCGGTCCGCACCAGCCTTTTCGCCCACACCCACACACCCACACACCACACCAACCATCGCCATGGCTGAACAGGTCGACCTCACCACCATCCCCATCGACAACCCCGACGGGGATAAGAACGACTCCGGCGCGTCCGCTGACGACAAGGTCGTAACAGTCTTCCACGACAAGGACAACTTCAACGTCAAGCACCCCCTCCAGAGCAAGTGGACTCTGTGGTTCACCAAGCCCTCCACGGGAAAGGTACGCTCCCTTCCGATTCGGGCCTTCTGGCGTCTAGCATAGGTTTCATGCTGACATTTACTCCGCCTCCCAGGGCGATAACTGGAATGACCTTCTCAAAGAAGTCATCACCTTCAACTCAGTCGAGGAGTTCTGGGGCATTTATGTAAGACTTCTTATCTCTAACCCCCCGAGTACGCTCCGCACACGTCTGTGAAACTGACCCTGCCGACCCGTAGAACAACATTGCCGGTGTCTCCGACCTTGCGCTCAAGTCAGATTACCACCTCTTCAAGGAAGGTGTCCGGCCAGAATGGGAGGACCCGCAGAACAAGCACGGCGGCAAATGGTCCTACAGCTTCAAGGAGAAGCGCAACGTCGACATCAATGAGATCTGGCTGCACACAATGCTTGGTGCCGTGGGCGAAACTCTAGAGGATGAGGAGGATGGCGAAGTCATGGGTGTTGTTGTCAACGTCCGCAAGGCTTTTTTCCGTGTCGGCGTATGGACACGCACCATTGGCAAGCCTATTCCGGGACGCGGCGACGGTGATGTTGCCGGTGGCAAGGGCCGGCCGCAGGCCAAGGGCCAGGAGATCCTGACGAACATTGGCGTTCGGTTCAAGGATATTCTCCAGCTGCCTCCCAGCGAGGTTGTCGAGTTCTCTGGCCACACAGACTCCGCGCACAGTGGCAGTACGAGAGCCAAGGCCAAGTTCACTGTTTGAGCGAATTCGGACAGACTTCTACAGTTTTCAAGATACACAATCACAGCATTCTACGGTTCTCGCTAAGGTTATGGCCCTGCGACTTCCTGAGCATTTGTATTTTTTGGTCCTGCGGCAGGTCGCGAGCCTGAATGTCATTTTTCTTTTTCGCCACCGGCAAGGGCTCGAGAATCCGACACTCGGTGGGAGGGAGTATGTCACTGCATGATTTATAATGATGAGGCCGAAATTGGAAGGTTCCATTGATCATTATAGACTCATCAGCCACGGGGACGTGATTGTCCTGGAGCATAGGGGTGAATCCAAGCCCGCAATAACTGTGCACACAAATCACAAAATACTCGGATTTTTAAACACAAAACGTGACACCGAAGTGTGAGCTGCGATGTGGTATTGACTAGCAAATTCGAAAGCAACGAGGCGCCAACATGAATAAATGTATATACAACGGGGACGGTTAAAGTCCCTTAATGCCTAGACAACCTCCACCACAAGGATGCGTTTCCGTCTTACATCTCGTCACCCGAGAACTCGTCGATGAAGACGGCTTTAACGAGCTCCTTCTTGTTGATCTTGCCCATTGCGTTGCGAGGGATGTGGTCGACGACGCGGAGCACTTGGGGGATCTTGTATGCGGCCATCCTGCCCTTGAGCGCGCGGCGCATGTCCATGGGCTTCCACGAGCCGCCGCCCTCGACAAACGCCTTGTCGAGGATGACGACGGCGCCGACCTTCTGGCCCCACTTGCCGCTCGGCACGGCGAGCACCGCGCACTCGCTGACCTCTGGCAGTGAGAGCATCTCGCGCTCGACCTCGAGCGCAGACACCTTTTCGCCGCCAGACTTGATAATGTCGGCTGACTGCCGGCCGAGAATAAAATACATTGTGTCGTGGCCCGGGCGCGCAGACGAGCCAACCCAGTCGCCGGACTCGGAGACCCCGCGTGCCGCGGCGGAGTCGGGCACCGGCCTGCGCACGGCGACGTCGCCCGTCTTGAACCAGCGCGCCTGGTTCGCATCTCCCGGATCCGCGGGCACAAACTCCTTGGCCGTGGCGGCCGGGTTGCGCCAGTACTCTTTGAAAACGTTGGCGCCGCGGAGCTGGATCTCGCCCTGTCGCTCCTTGCCGGTGGCCGGGTCCGTCTCCTCCCCAGGCAGGATGACCTTGCTTTTTCCGCTGCCGCTGCCGCTGACGTCGTCGTCCGTCTCGACGAGCCGCGCCTCCACGCCCGGCAGCGGCCATCCGACGCTGCCGTCGACGCGGTCGCCAAAGTCGAGCCCGCACGACAGCGCCATGCCGACCTCGGTCATGCCGTACCGCTCCAGCAGCACGTTGCCCAGCGAGAGCTCGCGCCACGCGCGCTTCACGGGCGTCGGGAGCGCCGCGGACCCGGAGATGCTAACGCGCATGTGCTCTGGGCTCACGGCCGTCCTGCAGGCCTCTGCGAGCGCCGACGACGGGTCCATGAGCTTGTGCGTCGAGATGAGCCGCGTGTAGACTGTGGGGACGACGGTGAAGAAGGTGATTTTTCCTTTGCGCGGGCGTCTCCTCGCCGTCGGCGGGGGCGGGGCGGGTAGGAAAGGGCTCGCGAGGCGGCGCCACACGGCGTCGGCGTTGAAGGGGAACAGGAACTCGACGGTGCTGCCCGCGAGCAGAGGGGTGATGACGGCGTTGACGGTGCCGTGGATGTGGTGCAGGGGAAGCACGTGCAGGAGCCTGTCGCGCGGGGTGTACCGCCACGCGCGCATCAGGGCGGCGCTCTGCGCCGTCAGCGCGCTCTCGGGGATCAGCACGCCCTTGGGCCGGTTCGTGGTGCCCGACGTGTAGAGCATCATGGCGGCGCCGCCTGCCGAGGAGCCCTCGGATAACTCGACGGGCTCGCGGTAGGCGGGCCTGGAGGAGGAGGAAGAGGATGACGACGAGGTGCCGGGGTGCTTGGGCATCTCGACGACCTTTGGGTTCGGGTTCGGCGAGGCCTCGGGCCATGGCGTTGAGAGGACCTCGGCGACCTTGGAGGCGAACTTTGGCGAGTGAACGAACAGAAGGGCCTCGGCGTGCGAGATGATGTACTGCAGCTCTGGTGCAGGGAATGGCGGGGACAGCGGCAGGGCTACGGCGCGGGCGGCCAGGATCGCGAGGAACGTCACTGTTTGGACACACGGAGAAGAAAAATGTCAGCGGGGCTCAATGGCTTTCTTTTTTCGGGGGTAGTTGAGACTGGGAAGGAACAGGGTTTTGTTTCAGGCGACCTACCGACATAGTCGTAGCTGTTCTCGACGAGAAAGGCAACGCGCTCGCCCTCAATGTCGGAGCGGCCGGCGGCGTTGTACAGTCGCTCGCGGGCCCGGCACACATCCGGGAGCAGCTCGCCGTAGGTAAAGGAACGGCCGGAGAGGCAGTGGACCACGGCTGTCGACGCCGGGTCGTGCTGTGAGATGGCCTCGAAGAGGGGCAGCCGGGGCAGGGCGAGGCTGGCGACGGTCGAGCCCATCCTGACGGGTTGCTGCTGTCGTCTCGACGCCGCGGACGCTACTGTGGTGGCGGGGAAGGAGGGCGATGTAACTGCTAGAGAGGCGGTTCGTGTCTGTTGCACTGCCCGAGCGGGTGAGGATGCAATGGAGCCTGGAGGAGTATGGATATGGCGAGAAGAGGAAGGGAAAAAGTATAGAGACCGAGACGATGAGGGGGGTTGTGGCAGAGGAGAGCCCGAGATGATCAAGGGCCGGGACCGGAGCCCGGACCCGCGGAGGGCAGCAGCCAGCAGCAGGACGCCCTGGCCGAGGCGGCCACCAAGCAGGGGCATGACGGGGGGCGTGGAAGGCCTTGACGCGGCAAGGGATGGGAGCAGGCAAGGCGGCGGGCCAGCCGAGTGTTGGGGATCGACTGGAGCTGCTCCGGGTGGAATTGGAAGCTCTGCCTCCCGATGGAACCCCTCGGGCTCAATGCTGCGCGGGGCCGGCACGTCCAGGTAAACATGAGCGCGGCGACTCCGCCATCAAAAGTAGTCCCGGCGCCGGCGCTCTTGCGTGGCACTCCTTATCTTATCGCAGCTTCCGGACGACCGAGCCTGAATGTCGCCTGCCGTGCCTGTCAGTTCTTTGCCCTGGCGTGCTCTGCAGAGTGCTAGACGGCCCTGTACTTCGGCCGTTGATTTATTCCCTCCTTCCAGCGGCCCGCCCCCACCCCTGCGCACACACATACGGGACAGTGACTCCCGTGGACCCAACATCACATACACACGCCCGCACGCGCCGCGACTCGCTGCCAATCCCGCAACCTCGGGGCTTGATCTACGATCGGGTTACCAGCCCATACTTTTTTTTCTGTTGGGAGAAACTAGCTGTGCATCAGGTAACATCCTAGACGGCCCCAGAACGCACATACACGGCCTGCCCGACTAGGCCCCCCAGAGCTCCGAGCAGAGAGAAAGAGAGAGAGAGAGAGTGACGTCTTGGCTACCACCACCACTACCGCCCTGCTCGCACGCCCGCCAGTCCACATCAACCACCGCTGCAACCGAGCGTTTAGAGGTTTCGAGTACGGGAGCTAGATGTTCCGCAGTACATCGGCCCTGCTGCCGCGAGCCTTGCGCACCACCCCTCTCCCTCGGCAGATCGACACTAGCCACCGCAGGCTCTTGTCCTCATCCGCCGTTATGGCATCCTCCCCCACCTCGCAGACTCCAATGGAGGACGCCATCCGGTCAAAGGTTAGTATTCAGTGGCCTTGCCTATCCGTTCATGCTTCTAGCTGTCAGGATGTCAGGGTTTCGCCCCTTCTTGGCATACATAGAGCAGATCTGCACTGTCTCTAGTGCAGCTATGCGGGATTCCCAATGTAACACTCATCACTCACTTACACGCACATTACTCCTCATGCAGATCACGGCCGCCCTCTCTCCCACGAAGCTCGAGATCTACAATGACTCGCACAAGCATGCGCACCACTCGGCTATGCGCGGCGTGACATCGCGCGAGACGCACTTCCGCCTCGTCATCGTCTCCCAAGACTTCAAAGGCAAGATGCAGCCCGCCCGGCACCGCGCTATCTACCAGCTCCTCAAGGATGAGATGGCCGTCGAGGGTGGCATCCACGCGCTCCAGCTCAGGACAAAGACTCCAGAGGAGGAGGCCAAGCTTGAGGATAAGCAGGGCGGCGAGGCCGAGTAGTCCGCCCTGCCGCGGAGCCGTAAGCGAGCACTAAGCTGTCACGACACATTGTATGATAGGGACGTCATCAGTAGTATGGATTTTTGGAGGAGGCCGCGAATGCTGTAATATAGGATTTGGGTCATCGCCTATCAGCATTCTTATGCCTCGGTCCGTCCCAAGCTTCTCCTTGCCTGGAATTACGACAACTCTTGCACATGCACGCTACCGTCGGCCATTACGGAAGTTCATGTAAGCCATTTATCATCCGTGTCTCTGTGCAGAGGTGGGCGCAGAGCTCATTATGCTCTCATTCGCTCCCGCTTTTCTTTTCTTAAGCAAGAACTTTTTGAAGTTCTCTGCTCGTTTGTCCGGATTGTCCGCAAAACGCCGCCTTTTCGCGTCTGTGGAAGTTGGGGTGCGGTAGTCGAGACTGAGTGTCGATCCTGCTGGGCTGGCTCGCGATGCTCGCGGCCGTATGCTCATCTGGCTTGGGGATGGTGGTGCCGGCTGCACCGGCGGCATCTTAGGTGTCGCGCGGCAGGTAGGCACCGACACCTTCTTCGGGCACTTCTCGGCAATTTCCACACTCGCCTTGCGCTTGTGTTTGCCTGCTTCCGAATGCGAGCGAGCTAGCAATTGTGCGGCCGGCCGCTTGGTTGGATGTCGTCTTAAGTCAATCTCGCTCATGGATTTCGAAAAGTCGAGCGGGGGAAGCTCGGCGGGAGAGTCTTCCAGAATAATGCATTCGGGTGATCTCATCCCTGGTGACGGTGGCTTTTCAAATTTGTTATGCTCTTCTTCGCCGTCGCTAATCAAAACCATGGTTTCGGGAGGAGGTAATGAGGGTGGCGCCGCTTCTTTCGGCGACTTGGGCACCAACGTAGGTCTCTCTTCTTGCTGCACTGGTGCCTGGTTGACTTCTAAGGCAATACCGAGGCTGCGTTGTGCATGTCTCACTTCGTCTGGATAGGCTTGCAGAACTAACTCGAGGTTTTGCTTTGTGACCACCCGCGAGGTATAAATCGGATCGTCATCCATTTCGTTATACCAGGCATAGGCGTGCATAGCCGCTACTGGAGGCACTGTACTGTCGCACTTCCTTACGTATGCATAGTAACCGACATGCCATGCTCTAATGAAATCGTCGTATAGAGAAGAGCGGATCTTTTTGTGCTGCAGCTGGATGTAGATACACGCCGTTACAAAAGACTGAGTATTGCCAGTGTAGGTCTTGTATGTGGCGCAGAAATGTGTAAATGGAGAACTCTCTTTCACTTGGTTAGACACACTGGTGTTTGGTGCCATTGCAGCCGGTTGGATTGGAGCCGGGCCGGCTGGTGGCAAAGGATCTGATGGTTTCGTTGTTTGAGTTTTGGCTCGCTTGTGAGCTGGCGGTTGTGGTGGGTGATCGTGAGGCCCTGTAGATTGAGCTGCGATGACAGACGACATTGGTTGTTCTGATACCCGCGGGGACAGGCCTCTTTCGGGCGCATTCTCCTCGTGGCTGGAAGCTTGGTGCGTAGAGGGGATTATAGAGGACGAGTCTGCGGGGAAGGTATCGGGAGGCTGATAATCATCAATGTCTTCCACGGATGACTTGGCAGCTGGTTGGGCATGTTCGGGGCCGAGCTCTACATTCCTAGCAGAACGATAGAGTGCGGCAACTGGTGCATATCTAATTTGTTTCGCTTCAGCTCTGCTCTTTGGCCTTGACGGCTCCTGTGCCCTTCTCTCCGCAGGCTCAAGGCTACAAGGGACTATTTGTGCCGAGGGAGGCGTCGCCATGACCGGCACGGCAGTACGATTCAGAGGTATCGACGGCACCTCTAGCCTTGTGGGGATTTCCATTTCCATTTCGTCGTCATCATCTTGTCCAATACTGCTAGGAAGATAGTCGAAACTTGGTCTTGTTGACTTTGAGCTCCCGAGAGCAGTTGGTTGGGGCAGCGAGTGATCCGGAAGCTGCGTGATGAAGTCATCTTGAAGAGTCTCGGTTGCCAGGCCAGGCGGGTGTAAGTGATGGAGAGGACTGCTAGACCATGGTAATGATTGAGTGTCCGGCGGCCTCTCGCTTTCTTTGTCGTGCTCACTGTCTTCTTCGGCAGACGACTCATCCGGCGGTTGGCTATCGAACCGCTCTGGCTCTAGAGGTTCCGAGGGGCTCTGGGTTAGACCAGGCGGGTCCTCTGCCTGCACTGGTGTATTGTCCCTCGCCGACTCAGTCGCCTTCTGGCGTTGAAGGTGTGCTCTGACATGCTCAAGCACAGTGCTTGGGATGTTGCTGGGAGAAACGGTCCATGCATCATCTTTGCACAAGAGCGACTGTTGCTCTGTGCTGATCTTGAAAAGCCGCGCCTGCAGGGCGTGGTCTGCTAGGAAGTCGAGGTCGTCCATCTGGAAACCCGCCGTAGCTCGGAGTAAACGTTGGTGCAACAGCTGATGCACGAACGACAGCCCTCGACTACCATACGAGCCAGACGCAGTGCTCTACGCAAGATTTTTTGTTGTCGAGGGCTTCAGTATCCAGACGACGGTGGCTCTACTTGCTAGTCGTTGTGAGCCGGCACGCGTCGAGTTGCAGTGCGACGCGTTTGGCAGACCAAAAATGAATGGGCTTTGCGGGGTTCTGCTGCGCTCTCACGTGGGGTGCCTGGACCCATCACGCGAGCTACAGCCACGCCCTTCAACTTCGGGCATTTCCTACATTTGACCTTCCACGATCGAATGCGATTCAAAAAGATTTCCCCGGGCGAGTGTCTATTGCAGCGCATGCATGTACCCTACCAAAGCCTTGTATGGCCATTGTTTTACAACATACTCAACCAGATAAGGAACCGCCACCTCACGCCCGAGGTTCGTCTTTCGTCGTTCACGAAGCTGCAGCGACCCCACCCGTGTGTGGAACCTGGGCTGCGTCACAGGTGCTGATCGCAGCTTCCAAGGCGAGCAAGGCTCTACGGAGTATGTCATGCTGGAAAAGCGCAGACCTGAGGAGCAGGTAAACAGCATTAACTTCAACAAAGTCATACCAGAAGTCGCTCCAAGACCATTTCACGAGCGAACCCTTAGCAGGCTCCATACAGGCCTTCTGCTTGACCAGAGCCGACGACAGCTGCGACCCCCGCTTGGCGACTAGCTCTCTCACCGGCCTCGCTCCCGACAACATGCTGCTTGGCTGGGACGGTGGATGGTGTCGCAACTACATGTCGCTACATGCTCAGGCCTAGAATCGACTATACACATCGCAGCGACACAACGTGAACCATGGCGAGCAAGCCGCCTGCGGCCTCGGTGCCTCTGTCGCCCGCGATGCTCGTCTCGCCCACTACCGTGGCTGAGTATTCTGACGGGTCGATCACGCCCTCGTCGCGGGCCTCGATCGCTGCTGACAAGGTCCAGCTGGCCCAAGCCTTGGACAAGATTCATCACTCGGCTGCGCAGAAGGACACACTTACCACGTTCAACGATATCGAGCCGCCGCCAGATACAGCTACAGTGGCTGACAGCAAAAGCATCGCAGGCGATCTTGTGCAAAATGGCCTCAGCGGTCTGTCTCGCTACTTTCGGTTCAAAGGGGAGTCGTCTAGCCAGATAGCCGCCAAGGATGCTCAAAAGGAGCGCGATCGAGACAAAGAAGTTTCGACCACAAAGATCAGCCACGATGCGGCAGACACGGACAGCCTAAGAGCGCCAAGCTCACGAGGCTCAATCGCCGCCTCTACCCGGGTGAATTCGCTCAAAGTCGGGTACAACCTCGGTCCGATGGCGTCTGACCCCTCCTTGGGGACAGATGGCTTTGCCAATATCGAAGATCTATCCGGCGCTTCACTAGCATCCAGATCTGCGTCTGCCGTTCATCAGGTTGGGAGCACGAGCTCCAAGAGTATTGCCACAAATCGGCAGAATCTTAGGGATTTCGGACCTAAGCCTACTGCTGCCCTGGCGCCAGTTACTGTTAGTGCATTCCGACACTCCGAGGATACCAGGGATGGCAGAGAAGATCGGCGAAAAAGCAACGTCAGGGTCGTAGAGGGACAGCCCCCAATGTCACCAACAGACGGGACCGCAGCCTACCGATCCTCGGAAACCATCGAAAAAGCATCTGTACCTTATGTCCTGAGCGCAGATGGGAGTGTAGACTCACTAGTGAACCCTCCTCAAGGTTCACCATATGGTGCCGTGTCTATTGCGCAACCCATGCATAATGCAGCAACTCTCGGTCATGCTGTTCGACTGTCAGCTAGAGATACGCGGAGGCCAGCTGTGATCGACAAAATCAGTCCTTCTACGTCTCGGACACGCGCTGCCCACTCGAGATCGTCTTCGATGTCCCACCAGACTACCGAGGCAAATCCAGTCAATACCATTGCCCACAGCAAGGTCCACCATAATTTTTATGGAAATGCAGGCAAGTCTCAACGCACGAGAGCCGGTACTCTAAAGATCCCGGGGACGACTACCGATGAGGGAGCGCCCGAGGCTGTAAGTGCCAAGCTCGAGTCTATGCGCAAGCAAGTACAGAGCAAGGACTTCTGGATGGCGGACGAAACGTGTAATGAGTGTTTTCAGTGTGCCACTCCGTTCTCGGCGTTTCGTCGCAAGCACCACTGCCGTACGTGTGGCTGTATCTTTGACAGCAAATGCACATCCATCATTTCCGGGCAGCGCTTCGGCGTCCCAGGCACCTTGCGCGTTTGCAAGCCTTGTTTGAACATCATCAGCCAGCGGCAGGACGGCAATATTTCCGACGAATCTGCGGATGATTCCTATCTTCCTGGGATATTTCGACCGAGCCACGCCAAGTCCGTTAGTCTAAGGCTACCCGAGAGCGAACGAGAGGATGAAGGTCAGCCTGGAAAATCACAAGACGAAGACTCAAGGACGATGACCACACCTATGATGGCCATTCCCGCCACACGCCGCATCGGAGAATCCTCAAATCGCAATTCGGCTATTCTCGAGATCGATGCACCTCAACTGGGTCGACCGAGCTCGTCGCGGTCCCTCAAGTCGATGACAACCGGTCGCCCTCAGTCGTCCGGTCATAGGAGACACCACTCTAAGCACAATCACTGGAGGCCTCCCAAAAGCAACTCGGACAATCGTGCGCCGTTCCGACACTCTGTCAATGATGACGCGACCAAACGATCTGGCTTGACGGCTTTCCACGATGACAATGTCATTGATCCGGATCTTGCACCATACCTGTCCGATGAGTCGAGCGGCGATGAACAAATGAGCATAATGGCGACTATGGCAGGCGACGAGACCCATCATCCCACAAGTTTCGACCATGACAAGCCAAGTTTTGGTCCGTATCTGGGCGCCGCAAGAAGAAATCGAGCCCGCACTCAAGGAGACAAGAGTATCAGTGGTCTCAGCTTCGTCAGCAGAGGTTATGAAGATGGCAACGGCATTTATAATTATGCTCGTGCCAGCCGTCGTCGAAACTTGAGCACAGCAAGCATCCATCATGGTCGATCCCCACGGCCCAAGTCGTCAAGTGTGAAAGGACCAACAGCGTCAGTAGAGACGCTGCAATATTTTGCAGATAGTCCGTCACATTCTACTTCTCGCATGACCAGGAGTTCATCCATGAGAGGCGACAAAGAACCACGACTAGAACTAAACCCTGCAAGCTTATCACACGTCCGCAAACTACTCCGCCAACTCCTAGAAGATGCCAAGGTGCCGCATGTTTCTTCCTGGGAGAAAGCACTGATGCCAATTCTGCTGAAGTGCACGTCATCTGTAGATCCGGATATTGACCGCGGCGATGATATGGACATCCGCCACTATGTGAAGCTCAAAAAAATCCCTGGCGGAAGGCCGAGCGACACGAGCTACGTCACTGGTGTGATATTTACGAAGAAGCTCGCGCTCAAAACGATGCCGCGACGCATAGCAAACCCTCGTGTAGTCATTGTCTCGTTCCCCATAGAATATCAACGCCATCAGCAGCACTTCATGAGCCTGCAGCCAGTCATGGAGCAAGAGAAGGAGTTCTTGAGAGTTGTTGTTCACAGAATCGTCAATCTGCGGCCGCATTTGCTGCTTGCGGAAAAGGGCATCTCGGGGCCAGCTCTGCAGATGCTCGAAGATGCCAACATTGCGGTTGCATACAATGTCAAGCCGTCCGTGCTATCGGCCGTCTCTCGTTGCCTCGAGACAGAGATCATCTCTTCGGTAGACATGCTGGCACTCCCTCCCCCAGATTTTGAGACTGGAAAGAGTGGTGGCTTCGAGGTGAAAACCTACGTCAATGAGGAGCTTCCTGGCAAAAAGAAGACATACATCTTCCTGACTGGCCTGCAAGAGGAGCTTGGTTGCACTATCGCGCTGAGAGGTGCGCCGACAGGGACTCTTGCCAAGCTGAAGCGGATCACCGAATTCATGGTATACGTCGTCTACAACCTCAAACTCGAATCATGTCTGATGCGGGACTCTTTTGTCCAGCTTCCAACGACTGACAGCATTCCCACTTCTCAATCAACGGACGATACTATTTCTTCCTGGAACACGAAACACTCGAATAACAGCTCGGAACGCCAACGGACACTATCGACCATGACTCTTGAGGACCTACCGCCTAGCCAGGATTCCACAACGTCGAACGCCAGCAACGTAGTACAACCTGAGGCAAATGACAACGTGACCCTGGAGACGCTGGACCCTACGGGGAGCCTCGTGTCCATGCACGAAACACATGCCCATGAGTCGCATGACAGCCAGGTTCCCGAGGACATCCCCATGCCACAGTACTACAGTGACGTTGTCGCCAAGTATGAGACCAGAGTCTTGTCTGCATCGCCTTTCGTTCGGTTTAACCAACCATATCTTCTCATGAAGGCGAGAGAGCAGGAGCGCCGACTCGTCCACTTGAAACGTCTGAGGGATCAGGATGTTATTGAGGAGCGCGGTGACAGCGAAAAGTCCAAGCCGCAGAAGTTTCAGCTGATTAAACCGCACATGGTACATCAGACAGGACAAAAGGCGCCGCGTCAAATCATGGAGATCCTACATGCCGTACACGACGCCGAGTATGATAAGGCGCTCTACAACTACCAAACCCAGACACGGCAGTGGGAGAACTATATTCAAGGGAATCTTGATTTGTTTGACCCGTTCTCTCACCAGAACATTGTCGTCCTCCACTCCGTAGTCTGCACCGAGACCAAGATCCCTTGTGTCGAGCCAGGTCTCGTTGCCATCGCCTTTTATGACGAACACACTGAGCAGAACGGCAGCATGGATCCTGATTGCACCCTTGGCCAGTATATCGAGGATATCAGCTTCGGCGCTGATACACTTTGCACTGCCAATAGCTGCGACCGCAGGATGCACGAACATCACCGCACTTACGTCCATGGCGAGGCTCGGATTACCGTATTTCTCGAAGAGGCACCCAAGGGCAGCCCGATTCGTCAGAATATCATGATGTGGAGTTATTGCAAAATCTGCAAACGAGACACAAGCGAGATGGAGATGTCGAGAGGTACTTGGAAATACTCTTTCGGCAAATATCTCGAGCTTTCCTTCTGGAGTAAGGGTACCCACCTAGTCAGGGATGAGGACGAAAGTAACTGGAACTGTCCGCACGACCACCATCGTGACCACATCCGGTATTTTGGACTCAGTAACAAGGTCGTGCGCATCCACCATGATCCAATTGATCTTTTGGAAATCATTGTCCCTCGCGCTCGGCTGACATGGAAGGTCGAGCACGATCTAAACATGAAGAATGAAATATTTACGCATACCCAGGAACGATGGACCAGATTTACTACCTCAGTCAAATCCAGGCTGAAGACGATAAAGCTCGACAACATCCTGCCTGAGAAAGCCGAGGCGTGCCGGGCAGAGGTCGAGCGCCTTAATAAGAAGATCGTCGACGATCATGCATCTCTAATTCGAAGTTTACAAGCAGCATATATGAACTCCAAATACTACGAAGTCATCCCACTGAACGCCGTGGTACGCGACATGTTGGAGCTGGTCACAGTGTGGGATGCTGCATTTGCAAAATTCGAGACAGACTTCCTCCCCTCCGAGAAGGATATCCGACGACTCAC
Source organism: Microdochium nivale (assembly GCA_026745475.1). Taxonomy (NCBI): domain Eukaryota; kingdom Fungi; phylum Ascomycota; class Sordariomycetes; order Xylariales; family Microdochiaceae; genus Microdochium; species Microdochium nivale. The sequence goes on along the minus strand of JANTFD010000006.1, from coordinate 1,645,890 downwards.
CATGCTGCAGCTACGGCAGATGTTTACAGAGTCGAAAGAATCGCTGGCAAGTAATGAGGCACCGTCGGAACCAATGGATGTCGCAGATCGGGCAACGCTTGCAGGTTCCACTACGGATGGAGAGAAGCTCAACACATATCTCCCGGATACACCGTTAGAAACGCCCGTGGAGACGCCGCTCGAGACTCCAATTGATGATTCGCAGCTCCCCGAATCCGAGCATCTATCACACGGCGTAGAATCCACCCCAGCGATGTCTACTGCAGCGCTTGAAACTTTGGGAAGAGTTGAGCCGCTTGACTTGGCAGCACCCCATGTTCCTGTTGCCCAGCAGTTTAACTCCATGGAAGCGGTTGAGGCAGACGGGTCTGATGATATGACTCCGATACCCGCTTCAGTTTTAGTTCCGCCTCCAGAGGGTCACACTGCTCTGGAAGTCCCATTGGCAAGCCGGGAGTTACTCAACTCAGCTACGCCGAAGTCAGTCACAGAGCAAATCGAGCAATTGCGCAAACAACAGCAAGATGTGGTGCTAGCCGAAGCACAGATTGCAAATAAGGCACAATTGGAGAGGGCTACGCTCGAACCAGAGTCGACGAACTCAACAACGGATCGTGCCCCAGTCCGTCGGCTGGGTTTGGCCGTATCTCCTCCTATGTTACGAGCAGTATCCACACCAGCAAGTGGCCTGTCAACCCTACCAAAGACACAATCGCAACTGGGCATCAGTGGTAAAATATTTGGTGCTGGAAAGAGCCGAGACCGAATGACACCAATGGAGACACCGTCGCCTGGGCTGGAGTTACGAAAAGCGCCGACGAATGACTCTTCCAAGGGCGAAAAGAAGCTGTTTAGCTTGCGAGGGTCACGTAAGGCGACTCAATCCTCGATCCCAAGATTCGTTGGAAAGAGAGAAACCCGTGTGTCCACAATTCGAAAACACTTTGAACAGTTAAGCCGCGAGTTTGAAAAGGAACGTGAGAAGGACAGGAGGAAGCGCGCCGCAAAGATGACGCAATCCCGACCAACTTTGCAGCATTCGACAACTCGTGCGATTGTCCAAGTCTACAAAAATGTCGACGAAGCGGTGGAAGAGCCCAACCAAATCGAGGATGATCAGAGGTCGCTAGACCGAGACGCAAGCGTTTCTGCAACTGAGCCCCTCGCGGATCCAATTGATTCACAGCCACAGGAGAATGAAGAAGACGCGGAGACTGAAATTACCCTCGCTGATGATGGCGAGAACCCTAAGGACCTTTCAACGGAAGCCGATCTGGCCGACGAGACTGCCACAGCTAGCCATGGGCCAACCGACGACGAACAAGGCGATAGTGATACAGAACAATCCATTCTTGACGGAACCACGCTGGAAGAGATTGCCGAGTCGCTTGACTCAGCTACGGAAATACCACTGGAACTGCCCAAACATGATAAGATGAACTTCATGAAGGTGCTGACCAACTTCTGGAACGAGCGGTCTTCAGCCGAATGGTTACCTCTCGACTATCCTCTAGGTCCCAAAGATCACATCTTCCTGGACTCAGACATAATTGTGCGCGAGGATGAGCCAAGCTCGCTCATCGCGTTCGCGCTGAGTTCTGAAGATTACCGAGGCAAGATGGCACGATCCAGGCGGGCACGGTTCGATACTCGACTTCGAGAGAAAAAATTGAACGATCAAATGGTGTGGGAAGAACAGCACAATGCGTCTGACGAGGGAACGGGCGACGACATGGACATGCAGACACCCACGCAGCACCTCCACGACGAGCCCAAGCTGTCCATTCCGAGCGCGGCCGAGCTAGAACATTCGCAACGATCTTCGGAGCTTAAAGCTTCCGCAAGACCCGAGATCACGATCACCGAGGAAGAGGTGCTGGAGGAGAGTCTTCGCTCCGAGTCCAGTAGTCACTACAAGTATCAATTCTCTGAAGGAGGCGCCAAGATGCTCGTCAAAATATTTTATGCAGAGCAGTTCGACGCACTCCGCCGAAAATGCGGCGCGTCAGACCGCATCGTCGAATCGCTTTCTCGCTGTCTGAAGTGGGACTCCAAAGGTGGAAAAACCAAGTCTGTCTTTCTCAAGACTCAAGACGACAGACTTGTGATGAAGGTTTGCGCTCCATCGCTACTGCCGGCCCATTGGTTATTTTCGTGCTAATCATGATCTAGTCCTTGTCTCCTGTGGAGGTGACTGCGTTTTTGAGGTTCGCTCCTGGCTATTTCCAAATCATGAATGAAGTCCTGTTCCATGACCTGCCGTCAGTCATTGCCAAGATGCTGGGTTTCTTTCAGGTCATAATCAAGAACCCAGTGACAAACACGGACATCAAGCTAGACCTGTTACTGATGGAGAACCTCTTCTACGACCGTGCACCCACACGTATATTCGATCTGAAGGGCTCCATGCGAAACCGCAAGATTGAGTCGACGGGTGAGCAGAATGAAGTGCTCTTGGATGAGAACATGGTTGAGTACATTTACGAATCGCCATTGTTTGCTCGTGAGCACTCCAAGAAGCTTCTGCGGGCATCGGTTTGGAACGACACGCTGTTTCTGGCGCGCCAAAATGTCATGGACTACTCCCTGATGATCGCAGTCGACGAAACCCGCAAGGAGCTTGTGGTTGGCATTATTGACTGCATCCGCACATACACTTGGGACAAGAAACTTGAGAGCTGGATCAAGGATCGTGGGTTCGCGGGTGGCGGTCGCAACCGACCGACCGTGACGAGTCCCAAGGAGTACAAGTCGCGCTTCCGAGAGGCAATGGCGAGGTAAGTTCTCGGTCACGAACACGAGTGTGAGGTGGTTTTCAAATACTAATTTGGCTTCTAGATACATCCTTCAAGCCCCCAACTGCTGGCATCAGTTCAATGTGCCATTACTCGCAGCCCGACCGCACTCTGACGTTCCTGCTGCCAGCGACGATAAGGTGGTCGTTGCGGAACAGACCTGAGCGGTGAAGGCTTTGTCCTCTTGGTGGGAAGCTGTTTGAGCCTTGGTCTTATGATATTTAGAAAGGGAGCGTGGTTCTTGTGAATTATCATGTTGCTAGTTTTGTCCCTTTATGCTTCAAGTGCGGCGAGCGGTCGATGAACAGCAGCATTCCCTGGGAAGGGCGGAATAACCAAGAGACAGCAGGTTTCTTCGAAGCACTTTGAAGCTTTTGTGGTAATTTACCTGAGCTGGTGAATTTAGACGTCGTGGCACGTCATGACAGGAATGACCAATTGTGGCCCACCAAGGACCATTTGGCGGGGGGCGTGTGACAGAGCCGCAGCAAGTCATGCTTCCTGGCTCAGGGACAAACTCTCCAAGATCTAAACAATAATTGACACATCAACACCCAATATCTTGTCCAGTAGCATCACATCGGCCAGATGTAACTGCAGCAGTTAAGGTCATAAGGGCTAGAGTTTGATCTCGGCAGCACGCAGAGCCCAGGACCCGCACCTCAGCCCACTGGCCAACGTCACCTCTTTCTCCTTCGATCCTTTCGACAGCTACACAGCCACTTGGATCGTCATGTCCATCGACCTGAACTGGGAAACCCTGACGGGCGGCCCCGAGGGTGAGGCGCTGGCTGCGAGCATCCGCGATTTTGTGCATACCAAATTCCAGGCCGTGCCCCTACCGCGCTTCATAAAGTCGGTCGCAGTGCACGACTTTGAGTTTGGGCAAGTCGCGCCGCAGATTGTGCTCAAGGACATCTGCGATCCGCTGCCCGACTTTTACGAGGAAGATCCCGACATCGACTATGGCGACGATGAGGACACGCAAGACGACGAAGCTGCTCCTTCAGAAGACGCGGGGAGCCACAGATCCCGCAGCTACAACGGGTTTAGTGACGAGGACGAGGGCGGGGATGAGCATATGAGTGCCAGCATAGAGACACTGGGCGCGTCGAGCAACAGAACCGGAGCCACGACGATGCCGCCCACCCCGGCAACTAAGCAGGACAGGCATCAGCACCACCACGGAGGAGCAAGGGATGTGCCGGACGCGATCAAGGCCGCCGAGCGCCGGCGACACGCAGAGCTAGATAGGAGGCGGTACGGCGCCGCTGCCGCCCGCGGTGGTGGCGGCGGGCACCAGCATCACCCGAGCACCGACAGCAGCAGCACGGCGAACCCATTCCTCAGGCAGGAGCTCCGGAGATTCAACAGCGACAGGGGCGAGTTCCCCTTCCCGTCGCACCACCTGCACCTCGCGGGTGCGGGCTTGCGCAGCGGCACGCCGGATCTCGGCACGCCGTTCCTAGGCCTGGGCGCCTCGACTCCCGGCATCGCGGGCGGCATGTCCAACATGCACTACTTCCAGTCTAAACTCGGCCCAGGCTGGTCCGGCACGCAGACGCCCCTTGCGGCCGTTGCCGGCGCGCAGCACCTTGGTGGCTGGCTGGACGCTGCCAACAATAAACGCCACAACAGCCCGGCACAGGCGGATGCAAGGCGGCGAGCCGCTCTCGGAGCATCGGCGGTAGCAGCGGCAGCAGCGGCAGCGGGAGGGGTCTCAAGCCGATCCGGGTCTGCCGTCGGCGCGGGGTTTGACGACGGTCTCCACGAGCCCGGGCACCACCGGACGATCTCTCAGAGCTCCATCTCCATCACGGACTTCCCCGCGCCGTTGGCGCCGCCTCTTCTAAGGGAGAAGCACAGCGTCTCTACCCTTGGCGCGACTTCGGCAGGCCACTCGAGGCCACCCACGAGAGACAGGGCCCCTGGCGGTCCTGGTCCCTCAGGCCTGGCAAGCGAGCCGAACTACGGCTACTCGGAGTCACCTAGTGGCCCCAGTGCCGGGGTCCAAAAAGACAACAGCCAAACGCCAGGAGCCCATGGCAAGGAGGACGACAATGACAGCGACAACGAATCCCAGCGCAAGTTCCGCGAGCCGCGGGTCGACGACATGCAGGCCGTATTCCGCATAAAATACTCTGGAGACGTGCGATTGCGGCTGACGGCTGAGATCCTGCTCGACTACCCAATGCCCAGCTTCGTCGGAATCCCGCTCAAGCTCAACATATCGGGCCTGACCTTTGACGGCGTCGGAGTGCTCGCCAACATACGCAAGCGGGTGCATTTCTGCTTCCTCAGCCCGGACGACGCGCTCGCGGCGATAGGGGCCGACGATGATGACGACGACAACGACAACGGCGAGCGTAGCAACGAGAACGGAGGCGGAAACAATAATGAAACCGGCGGTGGCGGTGATGGTCATCATCCTCGTCATAATCAACAGCATGAGGGCGTCAGTGCTAGCCATGCTGGAGATCAGCAGAGCCAGCAGCAACCAGTAGCACTTGCGACGACGGCGGGAGTCGGCCTACACCACACGGCGCCGGAGCAGCCCAGTAGACTCATGGAGAGCCTCACGCTCGATCCGACCTCGCCCCCCCGCCGCCGCGGGACCGTGACAAGCGGCGGAGTACATCCGCACCACCACCAGCAGTCTTTACAACCGCAGCAGCAGCAGCAGCAGCAGCAGCGAGGCAAGCTGGGCGGCTTGCTCCAGGAGATAAGAGTGGAGAGCGAGATCGGCCAGCGCGAGGGGACGAAGCAAAGCCTCAAGAACGTCAGCAAGGTCGAGCGGTTCGTTCTCGAGCAGGTACGGCGCATCTTCGAGGAGGAGCTCGTGTATCCCAGTTTCTGGACGTTCCTGGTATGATTTTCATCCTAGGAGCCGAGAGGGGGGGGGGGGCATGGAAACGGCGAGAATAGCCAGATATGATCATTATGTTTGCTGTAAAATTAATGAGAGTGAGCATGGTTTGAGGAAGGAAACCATGCTGGCCCTTCCATGTAAGATGACGAAATGGAAAGACTGTATTGTGGCCGAAGCAAGTACTCTTCCCTTTCCTTTCCAGAACTGGGAAGACGTGAACTTGCATGCGCCATCTTCCTGCGTGATTATGCATGGTCTGAAACGAACCGAGCATCCCATAATGTGGCATAATCAGCCTTTATATCGAAATTTAACCTGCCAACTTTCCAACAACTCAACCAAAATAAAGCGTATGCAGGCAAGGCATATAGTCGTCACCTCGTACATGAGCTGAAGGTCATTCGTCCAGACTTGCCACTAACCTGCTTATGACACACTCGCATCGCAGGTTGCTGACGTGTAAGAAAGGATATGCTGTTGTTACTGGCTTACGCAGTTGAAACTGTTTACCTATCAGCATGAAACAACCTCCATGATGCGAAGGCCAGGTCGTTTAGCCTTGGTATTCACAGTCGCCTAAATGTGGAAAGTGCTTATTACGAGACAAGAACCAATTTTTGATTCTCAACCTCTTTTTATCATACTCCGTCGTAAGTTTCTTCAAGTTCACCTGGATGACCGAAAAATCCCTGGCCAGGACCAAAATCAATGCGAAGCAAAAAAAAAAAAAAAAAAAAAAGGACATAAAGAACTAAAAAAGATCTGCAGGGAAAAGTGTTCATTTAATTTACATTATCACTTCACCTACGATGAGGACAGCGTCTCTGTCAGAAACACATTTGTGAGGGGAATCACGCCTGCAACAATCGAGACGGCACATCACGCATGGCGTTGACCACGACTGCCAATCCGGCCGTGTATGGTGCATGTCTGTACGTAACATGTACCATAATAAACCTCACGTTTCTCAACAATCGGTGAGATGGCCGAGTTGGTTATGGCGCCAGGTTAAGGCCTAACCTTAACAAGTTATTATCCTGGTGGGGCAACCCTCATGGGTTCAAATCCCATTCTCATCAATTTCATTTTTTTGTCCGCACGCCAGATCAGCCAGGTTGGGCATGGTTTGGATGAGTGATGGGTTTTTTTTTGTGGTTCGTGATGTTTCAGTGACCAGGGGAGGGGCAAGAAGGCTGCAGGCGACGACGCAAGCTTGACAGAGTTGCGCTATACTTGAATCCTTAGCCGTGTCACTCTACCTGTACACATTTGGATCTTATGATTGGCTTTTTTCCTTTTCTTTTTCTTCTTCCCTCTCGACCGATCGCTTATGAAATAGGCAAGATGGCAGAGGTTAACCCCCACTCAGGAAAAAAAAAAAACTTATGTAACGCGCGTGTAGAAAACACCGCGGTCTGTGCAGCGGATAGGAACACATAGGTCACGTGGTGGCATATGGTCCGTATATGTTGTCCTGTCCAACCACCATCCAGGACACGGAGTAATCACACACGTGTTTGGGTTTGAGATATAAACCTTGAGGTTGTTGCAGTGGCAAGTGCATATGATGTGGATGTGCTATGCTACAAATAGCTCCCGAGGAGGCCTGCAGCCGTCACGTCTCCACGATCTCGGCTAGATCTACATGGTAGGCATGAGCAGTCGGCAAGGAGTGTGATTCGAGCTCGAGGAACACAGCCAAAAGGCAGTCAAGGCGGTCTGGAAAAAAAAGTTGGCGCATGTGTACCAAGAATTTGCACTTAATGCGCGAGCTTTTTTGCAGGCCGCCTCAGCAGTGAAGCAGTGTCTTGCCTACCACACCCTAGCCCACCGGACTCGGGCAGCTCCCGGCTCCGTGCAATTGCATCATCGAATGCATAAGTAGGTACAATGCGCCGATGACGATTGACAGCTGCTGGACCTAGACAGAGCACAGCCTTGAACTGGACCCGACGGTGCTCAGTAACCAAAGGACACTAAGACGATGCAGGCGTGGCAGGGCCGGATCGAAGCAGGCGAGGCAGGCAGAAAGGGGTAACAAGCTAAGACCGGTGGTGAGTGTCGCCCTGGCGACGAGTGGTGATCGGCCGGTCGAACAGTCTGAAGGGGCGTAGATCGGGCTGCGAGGAGAGACGGGCACGTCACCATTTCGCGGGAGCCCTGACTTGGAGGACATCACGGCGGCGCGCCAGAGAGCGCTAGCGGTTTAGCGTGTGCGGGCGCGGACGCTCACTGACACGATGACGTAGCCTACCTCCGAAGGTATGGTCTGCACTCTGCACACTGCACTCTGCACTCTGCGCTGCCCGCGCATCCGGCCGCACCCCGCTGGCATGCGCTGAGCTGCAGCACAGTCAGATGCGAGTGCACTGCGCGACAGGCATAACATGTCGCCAGTATCCGCCTTCCAGCTGAACCTTGTCGTCCGGCCCTCCTCCTCCTCCTCCCAATACCCAACGCCCTCCATCCTCGTACCTTGGTCACCAGCATCGCCAGCGAGCAACCATAAATCCCCTGTCAATATCGTCACCAATCCCAGCAGCACCACACCTTCACCATGCACCGAACATACTCTATGCGCCAGAGCCGGGCGCCCACCGCCTCCCAGATCCAGGTGCGTTCCCCTCCTGTGCCCTGCTCCCGCGCCCCCAATGGCTCGGCGGTTATGTCGGTAATGTCGACGGCATTATACTGACATTGGCTCCAACCGGCAGAACCCCCCTCCGCCCCCGTCCACCACCAAGGCTGGCCGCCTCTTCGGCAAGGGCACCTTCGGTAAGCTTCACCCGCCGACATGGACGGCAACGCGCGCGCCAGGCCACAACAGCCGCAGTTGGTGTGCAGCGAGTATGTCAGTAGCAGCGCTAACAAACACCCACAGGCCATGCTCTGCGCAAGAACGCGGCGGGTGCCTTTGGGCCCGACCTCGCCAAGAAGCTTACTCAGCTCGTCAAGATGGAGAAGAACGTCATGCGCAGCCTCGAGCAGGTCGCAAAGGAGCGCATGGATGTAGCTGTAAGTGGTGTTGGCAACTCAGCCTTGTAGGTGGGACACGACACTAACAAGAGCCTCACAGCAACAACTCTCCATCTGGGGAGAAACCGGCGATGAGGATGTATCGGACATCACCGACAAGCTCGGCGTCCTGCTCTACGAGATTGGCGAGCTCGAGGACCAGTACGTCGATCGCTACGACCAGTACCGCGTGACCATCAAGAGCATCCGCAACATCGAGGCATCCGTCCAGCCCAGCAGAGACAGTAAGTCGGACTGCGTCCACATATACCCAAACATCAGAAACAATCTAACCCACCGAAACAGGGAAACAAAAAATCACGGATCAGATTGCCCAGCTCAAATACAAGGAGCCCAACTCTCAGAAGATTGTCGTTCTCGAGCAGGAGCTCGTCCGTGCCGAGGCCGAGTCGCTCGTCGCTGAGGCCCAACTATCCAACATTACGCGCGAGAAGATTAAGGCCGCCTACACATACCAGTTCGACGCCCTGCGCGAGCACTGCGAAAAGGTCGCCATCATTGCCGGCTTTGGCAAACACCTGCTTGAGCTAATTGACGACTCCCCGGTTACCCCGGGCGAGACCAGGCCTGCGTACGATGGTTATGAGGCTAGCAAGGCCATCATCCAGGACTGCGAGGATGCACTCACCAACTGGGTGACCACGAACGCCGCTGTCTCATCGAAGCTGTCTACCCGGGCGCGCACTCTTTCCACCAGACGTCGCAACAACATTAAGAACCGGTCAGAGGGTCTGGATCTGTCAAACCAGGATGCCCCCCTGAACGACCGCGACTCGTGGGTCGCCGCTGGTGACCATCGCGGCCATGAGTACGACGATGAGGATGACGAGGACGAGCGTGCTCACTCTGCCATCGACAGCGATGGTGGCATGAACGGCGGCCACCGCGGCAGGCAACCCGAGATTGCCGCGTAAGACGCTCGCCAGATTTTTTATGGTTGTAATGTCTAATTTTTGTGTTTGTACAATGTACAATGACTGCTTTACTGCTGCCGTTGGATAACTCACGAAGTGGGTGCTAGTCTTTGTGGTCATGATTTGGCAGCGCTGTGAGCTTGTACTTACAAGCACCAGCATTGAAGTAATTAGTATACACGCCGTGTTTTCAGCAAGTCATTTTCGTCTTTTGATTGTGCTTGGGGTGCCTCCTGGTTCTTCACGATTCCAACATGATCTAATCTCGGTACAATCTTGAACTCTAATAGCTAGATGAGAAATGAGTTGTTCTACTTCACCCGTTATCACATGCCGATTTGCACGACTCTCTTTCCTCGAGGCTCGACCGCTGACCCGGGGTCCTAAATACGCCTGTGATAGTCGAATAAAATCTCGAATTATGGTCTGCGCATGTCATTCTTTTAGTATTCAAGTTATCACGGAATAGAGTTATAAATGCTAGGGTGCTGCGGCGTTTTCTGCAATGTGTAAAGACGTGGCTTGTCTTTAGTACTTCAATGTCAAAGTTAGCTTCTGTGACGATGACGTCGTGTCCCAAATGGTGTGTGCTTGAGCTGGGTGAGGGAGGAACCATTGCGGACTGCGCTGGGGTCTGCGACTGTGCCCCACCATGACCCAACCTGCCCGCCCGCTCCGCATCCGATTGTCGCCTCGCGCTGGAACTACGCCACCCCCAACTGTAACACTCGGCGACGACTGCTGCCTCGACTCAAACCGAGCCTGCCCATGAACCAACTGCAACTGAACCATTCTGGTATGAGCGAATGACCACGACCGACCGCCGCCGCCTCTCCCACCTGCTCGCCTGCTCCATGCCAGCTGCCTCCTCCATTCGGCTCAGCTTGATCACAAAGTCCAGCCGCCACCTCTAGGCCCTCACCGAACGAGAGGTCCAGCGCAGCCGATAGCGCAACAACACACACATAGACACAAACGCATAGGCAACCATAGTCAAGGACGGCAGTAGAGGCAACATGGCCGTCGTTGACCAGGACAACTTCTCCAATATATCCTGGCATAGCGACCACCAGCGGCAGCAGCAAGCATTAGGGTTCCAGGACGATGACAGCCCGCCGCCGGCCCTCGATGTCGAGTCGCCGAGCGCCGAGGACCTGCAGCATGGCGAACAGCTGCTCGAGGAGGACCCGGGGATGAACGGCGACGTGCTCGAGTGCACCGTCTCGGAGCCGCGCAAGGAGAGCGACGGGACCAAAGACGCCTTTGTGTCGTACCTGGTGACGACGAATGTGAGTTGCCATCATCTCATCAACGGTATGGCTATAGGGTCATGTCACTGACTACGACTTTGCTCCCTCGGTTAAGTCTACATTTGCCGTGTTCCAGAAGTCCACATTCACCACGCGCCGCCGCTTCACAGACTTTGTCTACTTGTACAAGTCACTATCGCGAGAATACCCAGCCTGCGCAGTCCCGCCGTTGCCGGATAAGCAGCGCATGGAGTACGTCCGGGGCGACCGGTTCGGACAAGACTTTACCCTCCGCCGGGGTTACAGCCTGCAACGCTTCCTGAACCGCGTGGCGCTCCACCCGATCCTCCGCCGTGCCCCAATCCTACACACCTTTCTGGAGTCCCCTGAGTGGAACGCCACGATGAAGTCGAGGTCCGCGAGGGGCAGCACGGCGTCGGACTCTGGCAGCGGCGGGGTCTTTGACAACCTAACCGACACCTTTATCAACGCATTCACAAAGGTCCACAAGCACGACCGGCGGTTCATCGAGGTCCGCGAGAAGAGCGATAAACTGGACGACGACTTGGGCCACGTGGAAAAGGTCATTGCGCGCGTGGCCCGGCGTGAGACCGACATCGAGGCCGACCTGCGCGATCTCGCCGAGCAGTTCCAGAAGCTCATCACGCTTGAGCCCGGCATCGAGTCGACGGTGCACGGCTTCGCGGCGTCGATCGAGGACTCGGCCACGGGCCTCCGGAAGCTCCGCGAGCACACGGACCAGGACTACCTCGGCAGCCTGCGGGATATGCAGGCATACAGCCAGGCGCTCAAGAACCTGATGCGCGCGCGCGAGCAGAAGCAGCTTGACCACGAGCAGCTGACCGAGTACCTCAACAAGTCGACGCTCGACCGGGACGCGCTGGCATCGGGCTACAGCTCGTCGGGAGCGCTGGGCGGCGCGGGGGGTTTCATCCGGAGCAAGCTCGAGGACGTGCGCGGGGTGGACCACGAGGCGAGCCGCCGCGACCGGCAGCGCAAGCTCGAGATCCGCATCGACGAGCTCACGACCGAGGCCGAGCGCGCCAAGAAGACGAGTGAGATGTTTGACGAGGAGGTTGTCAAGGAGGTGGCCGACTTCGAGCGCATCAAGCGCGCCGAGCTCAAGCACCAGCTCTCCCTGCTCGCCGGCGCCCACACACAGTTTTACGACGCCACGATTGAGAACTGGGAGCGCTACGTAAAGGACATGGAGAAGGAAGGCCTCAGTGCTTCCGTATACGGGAGCTGATTTTCCTTCCCTTCTTCTTCTTCTTCTTCTTCTTCTTATTTTTCTCCACCTTATATCGTGCTTCAGGCCTTGTGGAAATGGCTTGATCTACTTTCTCGGCGGTGAGTAAATCGGTCAATGCTCTTCGAGAGCGAGAGGAATAATACAGAGAACGACACGACATGACACCAAAGACTTTGCTTGATTATCTAGCGTGACAACTCGTCGGCGACGTGAAAAGATACTGCGTGGCTTCTCACTCATTTCTTGTTCCGGGGGTGGTGCGTGTGCGTGTGTGTTTGTGTGTTGCGAGTCTACATGCTGGGGGGAGCTTTTCCTCATCTACCTACGTGACCGCCTTGTCATTATGGTGATCGCCAACCGAAACAAGTGCAGGTAAACTATGGCTTGACTTCGTGAACAACCGACATGCACATGCGCACACTAGCCTATCTGCAAGTGAACGTTCTGAAAACCATATTCGGATCAAGTAACGATGCTCTTTATTCTGATCATGCAAAAACGCCTTGAGCCCCGGAGAGAAAGACGCAAAAACGATTTCTGTTCTGCCTGGTGCCCAAGCATCTCCCCGGGGAAGTGAACTCTCAAGACCCCGTCAGAGTCGTCCTCCGAATCTACCTCCGCCCGCCGCCGCGTAGAGCGTGCTTTTCGTTTACGCTGTCGTTTTCGCTATCGTCATCTTCTTCGTCCTCGTCACTCTGGGTCGTACGCCGGACCTTGCTGCTCCCGCTCGCAGCACCAGCTGCTGCTGCCGTGGCGGACCCGGCGCTGCCAGAACCAGACGCGCCCCCGGTCCTGCGCTTGTTGTTTTCGTCGTCATCATCGCCATCCGAGAACATCTCCATCTCGTCGTCGCTGCCATCTGCAAAGGCGTCATACAGCTCTCCGCCCCGGCGCCGGCGGCCCTTCTCGCCCGCCGCACCCGCAGCGCCGCCGGACCGTCCGCCGGTTAACCCTTCGCCCTCTTCCTCATTAATGAGCTCGAACTCGTAGTTGTCCCGCGTATTGCTTAGGCGCTTGCGGCGCTGGAGGTACAGCCACGCGCCGAGGCCAGCGCAGAAGGCGACAATTAGACCAATGGCGCCGTAGATCCATGCCTGGGTGCGTGAGGAGACGCCAAAGCTCGGTAGAAACGAGGGCAGCCACGAGCTCTCGGCTGTGGTCGTCTCAGCGGCTGAGGAGGAGGAGGAGGAGGAGGAGGAGGAGGACGAATCAGAGCTGGAATCTGTCTCTGTAGGCTTGTCTTGTGATGTTCCGCTTTGGACGCCGTTACCAGGCTTGGTCGGACGTTCGGGGTGATCCGAAGGGACAGATGGGAGCTCGCCAGGTGTCTGTTCCGGTGTGGACGGCAGTGTTGTGGTGTGGGCGATCCCAGTGACCACTGGAATGTTTTGGTCGTGGTTGTCATCGTCCTCTTCGGTAGGCATGGGAAGTAGAGTAGCCTTGTCGGCGTCGATACTCTCACCCCAGAGCTTGAGGTGCCAGTCCACCCATTTGCCCGACTTGTCGTTGACCTGGCTGTCCTTGACTATGATCTTCCAGTCACCGACACCGTCCTCGCCCCTGAGTTTGTGTGTTAGCAGTGTAAACGTTTCTGGAATGCGGTTGAAATGACTCACCAATGCACGACGCTCATGAAAGTCCAGTCAGCATAGCCTTCTTCGCTGAGATCTAACTTGCGGGTCGTTGCGAGGTGACTGACGAGCCCCGAGGGGCTGATGAGGTCCACACTCAGATCGCCGCGCTTCTGGTGCTCCACGTTCATGCTGACCGTGACATGCTCCAAGCGAGCCAGGTTGGCCTCCTGCAGCATCTCTTTCGTAACAGTAAAGGTCGAGGTCAGGCCCTTATCTCCCTGAGGGATGTCGTGCTTGATGTGAATCCACGGGGAGAAGAGCCAGGCTTGCGGCTTGACGCTCTTCCACGTCTTTGCAAGTTCCACAAGACTCCAGGTATCGAGCTTGCCGTAACCAAAGGTGTGGCTAAATTTCCTGCCGATAGCAGTCGTCTGAAGCCCTTCCTCGGAGTCATCTATAACCACGGCAGTCTGGAGCGCGATGTACTGCATATCTCTCCAGGAGAGGTCCGGGCGGACCTCGAGAGCCAAAGCGAAGATGCCAGCGGCCAGAGGAGCAGCGGCCGAGGTGCCTCCGTGTGACCCAGAACACGCGTTCTCTCCTACGTCGGTAGTGTGCTGGTGCTTTGTTAGTCACCGAGGGAGTATCTGGGCGAACATATTATGGAAACATGGGGGACACTCACGATTGCATCGCCGCTTCCACTGCTGTATGTTACGACAAGTTGCGCAGAGCACCTCTCTGAATAGTATGGGTGCAGGCCCTTGCGATCAACAGCACCGACCGTGATGCTATAGATACTATTGGTGTAGCCGTCAAAGTTGCAGTTGTCTTCGTAGACGGCGCCATTGCCAGCGGCAAAGACAAACACCGAGCCTTTGCCCTTGCGACCGTTCTGAACGCCGTTGAGCATTGCTCGCTTGATCAGGATGCCTGGGGCCTCCATGGACTTTCCATCATCTGGTGGGCCCCAAGAGCACGAGTATATCTGGTTGTGCTGGAAGTCGTAGTTGAGCGAAAGAGCCTCGTCGGATTCGGTGATGAGTTTGCTGAGGATGCGAAGACCGGCAATCTTTGAGTCGTACGCAACACCGACGCCACATACATCGTTTTTAGCGGCACCAATCTCTCCGGCGCAGCGCGTACCGTGGCGGTCATCTGAAAGGGTGGGCTTTGGTTCTGGTCGATGGTCGTTGAAGTCGTAGCTGCCTGCAGCGTAGTAGTTGGGCTTGAGGTCGTTGCTGTACATGTCCAGGCCGTCGTCTACAATGGCCACAGTCGAGTTGTGGCCCGTGATGCCGGCGCGCCAAACGTCGGTGACGTTGACGTCGTGGCCGACCTCGATCGCATTGAAGAGATGCCACTGCTCAGTGAAGATGGGGTCTGAGATGCTGAGCTCTGACATGAGGCTCTTTTGCCGCGCGACGGCCTCTGCGCTGGCATCTTGCCGCTTCTCGACGGGGAATGCGCCGCGGGCAGGCTCGGGGACAGACCTCTTGGTCATGGGGGCGCGCAGGTGCTGCTTCTGCCAGAAGGGAACACGGTCGATCAGATCGGGTGCGTCAGACCTCCGCCGGCGGCGGTCGTGTACGGCACGGGAGACGACATCGTCGTGGCGCTTGGTGGTGGAGAACATGTGGTGGCCGGCGAGGTTGCCGAGGGGGCCCTCGTGTCGCATGTCTAGTCGGGCAGCGACATCGTCGGGGCTGACGCCGCGCTCGAGCTGCAGCACGTAGTAGTCATTGGCGTCGTAGTTGCGCGGCTGGACATTCGCAGAGCCTAGGCCAGCCAGGCCTCCAGCGGCGAGGCCGACGAGGGTTGCGAGTCTCATCTCGCCTTGCCAGGGGGGCGATTTGGGAGAATGGGAGAGAGGCAGACAAGCAGCTGGGTCGATGCGCAGTGTGCTGTGTTCTAGGTTGTTTGTCGGATGGCGGATCTCGGACGTGGAAATGCGGACGCTTGGACTTGGAAGAGCGGGAGATGAGCTAGAAGCCGCGAATGAAGGAATGCTGACACGAGGGAGGTTGCAGGTCTGGTGTCGATGAAGACACGAGAGCCTCGAAGCGACGGTTGAGCTGCCTGGCCCGGAACGAGAGGTGCCTATGCTTGACCCTGTGGCAGGTGCGGCCCAATCAGCAATTGGCTGCAGCCCCTATAAATACTTTATTCTGGGTCCGGCGCCACCTTCTGGTCTGAATGCAGAAGCCAGGAGTCTTACTAAGGTAAGCAGGGTAAAGTACCTAAGTACCCTTCGTGCTCTGTTGCGCTCTCACGGGCCACGCCTGGCGGGACATGGACGCAATCCCACACTGCGATGGGATAAGGCACTGAAAGCCAGCCAGACTGCCACAAAGACAACTCCGCATACTCTACGGAGTCCCGGCACCTACCTGAAGGTAGTAGGCCGATCCCGAAATGGACCGGCTGTGGAGTAGTAGCGCAGAGCCTCTACCTAATTATTGTCTATTCCGCTCTGTTTCCGCCATGTCACCGAGCCGAGGTGCTTTCAACAATGGCCAGGCAAAGATCTAACGACAGAGGGAGGGCTGGCATTTATTTAAAGCCTGCTCGTACCCTCCTGCGATCTAGGTGTTGGCTTTTCGGTCCGGTGGAGCTACGTCCTTGAGGGCACGCTTATGAAAGGTCTCATCGTTCGGGATGGGGAGCGAAGCGCGCCGTGCGACTGTTTTCAATACTCGGGCCTCATCAGAATGGCCGAGAAGTGGCCAGCCAAGATGAAGCTAGCATTTTGGATATGTCCTTGGATTTGTAGTGTTTCATTTACCCACATGCTTCGCGTATACACATGCACGTGATCAATACATCTATGGGCGGACCTAGGAATGGCGAACAGAACGAACGGGGATGGAAGGAGATATGAGGGACCAAACCTCAGCAAGCGACCCGCTTGCCTATCAAGCTATCCATTGGGACATTTGTGCAAACCTTCAATGCCAACAGTCCTCTCCCGGACGACGACAAGGACGACGACGACGATGATGACGATGACGGATGGTGCCCTCTTCCTCCACACCCAGCCACGCACTTTCTTATCGGCAGTGCCCTCCCCAGCGCCACCTGCCTTTTCTATGCAGGGTTCGAGCCCACGACGCTCGTGGCAGCCACCCCGCTCTGCCTAGCACGCGCGACCTCGTCCCGAGTACTCGCAGCACTGAGCTCGGTGCATCAGAACCAAGGAACCAAGAACAAAAATCGCCACCGCAAAGAGACGGGTGTGCTCTCCGATCGTCTTGAATGCTCCATACACTGCACGCGCTCCAGACAGCAACCGCGTTCTGAACGCTCGGGAGCCCATCCCACCTTCAGAGCCTTCAGCTTCGTGCCCACCTGGGCAAACCGCCGGTCAAAATTGTTCAGATGCGCCAATGAGATCTGTAGCTTGAATACGGAGTGGCACGAGCGGCGTAAAGTCGTGCTTGAGAGCTCCCGAGGCTCAATAAGCAAAAGATGCCTGCCGATGCGTCGTCGAAGATCCGTAGCGACCAGGATGCCTGGCCTTGGTATCATGACCAGGGCCCTGGTCGCTCCGCCAGTCAACCACCCCATTTTCTAAGCCATGGCTGTGAGCTTGAGCTGCCGCCACTTCCCAGCCTCGGAATATCAAGCCAGGCCTGACAGAATCTCAAATTGTGAGAGATATACCCATCCCACGGCACCACGTTTGCGCCACGTCGTGTCCTTTGCCGCATGGCCTTACGCATAAGCTATCCTCTCAGTGACCTCTGCCAGCTTGCCACAAGGTGAGGTGGACCACAGCTTGCAGCTTGCAGATCTCTGATGCGCTCTGGACCACGCTGGCACTAGTGAACGACGCCATCGCCCAATCACCACGGTGCTTTTTGAACTCCTGTGGATTATCTCAATTGGCTTCTCGATCTGGGCATCCCAGCCTCGCTGCCAGCACGTTGCGGCCCGTGTGTCCTAGGACCATGTCTGCGCCATACTGGGGAGAGCTCCCCGCTCCCAAGCATCGTCGGGCATCTTCTTCGCACTCCACTGGCCCATCCCACGAATTCGACGACGACGACGACGAGCCTGTTCGCCAATTGCCTCGAGACCGAACCTCTACGCAAACCACGCGGGCATATCCTTCTACAGAATCGACTGGCAGCCCATTCGCTTCGCCTACCGCCCACAGCTTCGCTGCCACTGGCTTAGCTCCCAGACCGCCCTCCCAGACCTACGCCGCGTCTGACCGGGCACTACCTGATCTTTTGGACAACAGGAGGCGGCGGTCTGGCCAACCTCACGATTCAATGCCCCCCCGCGAAGCGACAAATACACCTCCTGCAGCTCCCGACGCCTCCCGAGGCCCGCCCATCAGCTACAGACAACCGCATGGCTCTAGCGGCCACGGCGCAAGAGGTCCACCTCGGTCAGCTCGCAGGGTCGACCCTCATCAGGACCGCAACGATCCGGATGCGTACCACAATGATCCGCGGAGGCCACCAGTACTAGACCGCGCTCGCAAGAATTTCGACCCGGAAGGCGATCTGGCTGAGCCTGCAGACGTAGGATTAGGCCGATCTACTCACGATGGCCGAAGAGCCTCCGTAGGCTCCAAGTTTCCCGGGCCTGCCAGGCGAGACTCCGTCCGCTCCGAGACACAAGGGAAAGGGTGGGCAGACGGTCGCTCCCCTCTACAAAGGCTAGAGCTGACGCTCGACAGCATCACAAAAGAAGAGAAGCGGGCACGAGTTGCTGCAGCCGAGAAGAGGGCGCGAGAAAGGCAAGCGTCCCTGAATGTGCTGACTGGTGTCCAAGATCCGGGTGAAACAACTCGAACTAGTTCCCAGCACGTCAAGTTCAGGGGTCGTGCAGGATCCGCAAGCGAAAACTATGGGAGGCAACCAATCGTCCCCGATCCGGTCGTCGCTCAACCATCGTCAGCATCCCGAAGCGATGTGATTGACAGTCCATCGAGGGTTGTGAACGATGACTACAGCAGCCATATCCCAGAACCGGCCGTGCAATCCGGCATCCCTCGGCGCAATCTAAGTTTCCGGGATCGGGCAGTCGCTGATGACAAGGCTGCAACGATACCGAGTGCTGGCTCGGCCTCAGACGAGTCATATACCCCCCCACGAACGAGTGCGATTGTTGCGCGCAACGGCAGTGGTAAGCTGCGAAAGGATCCACCGGGTTCGACAGGATCAGGTGCAGGCCAGAGATCTGAGCCAAAACAACAGGCCAAACCCACCAACCAGGATGCTCCAGGCTACAATGTCGCTGTCGATGCGCCGGTATATCCAAGGCGTGGTGCGACAATTAAGAAAAAGCCTCCTCCACATGTCCTGGCAGAGCAGGCACGGATGAAATCAGCACAAATCGATCATTATGACGATGATCCGTATCAAGGATTTGACCGGCCTGCTGACTCCACGCGCAATTTTGAAGGTAGCCGGTCAATGTCGCTTGGTGCGAAGAGGCACCCACCGGCAACATATCCGGAGCAGGACCCGCCATCAACTGCAGGCTCTGGTGTTAGATTTGCTGCCAGCGTCAAAGATGCACATCCAGAGGACTACGGCGTCGCGAGCCAAGAACGTCTCGGACTATTCCACCATGGGCCACTAACGCCCGGACATGGCACCTACAAAAGACCTGATTTCCTCGATGAGTGGAAGAAGGGTAGTGTCGCGACTCTTGGCGGTTTACTATTGGATCTTGACGATATTGCAGCCCCAGCTGAGGCTAGTATAGGTGAACCGGTGAAAGACGCTGCATGGTGGGAGAGTGGTGGAAAGAGGCGTTCGAGTATCTCGTCGAGACCGATCAAGGCAGAAGCCTTCGATGGCGAGTATGATGATACTAAAGGTCCAACTCGGTTCAAGCCTCAGCTGTACCTCAAGTGTGGGCCCTTACTTCGATACTGCGGCATTCGACACGAAGCCTCCACGCCACGGCCTTCCAAGGTTCCCGCCTCCGCAGACCGAGAGTACTGGCGAGGCTCAGTCATGATTGTCACCCACGATTCGGAATCATCCTACGAGATCGCGCCAATTCTACGGTTGTTCGTGCAGCCTATCGAGCTCCTCCCACCGCCTCCAGCCGAGCTGCAAAAGGAACAAGCCCTGTTGCCCGAGTATGTCGACCCGATTTCCGGTATCCCGAAGCTAGGCCGGCGTGGCGAGACTTTGTACGTCCGACCTGTCGAACACCTAGAAGAAGGCAAAGACGCCTCTCGGCTAGAGCCTGACGATGGGATCTTCGAAATCACGCGAACAACGCCAGATTTTGACAACAACGCGCCAGAGCCACCAGGCTCCTTCGCGAGCAGGAAGAAGCGCATCCAAATTGATGGAGAAAAGGCTGGCAAGTACAAAGATGTCCGAGCACTCCGTCTGCATCAGGAAAGAGGATGCACTTTCTGGAGATTCAACATTGAAGTTGAGCTTCAGGAAGAGCAGCAACGGATTGCCTACCGGATCAACCGCGGCCCCGCCACTGGTTTCTGGGTTCCAGCTCGGGGCGACGCAATGAATATGATGTTCCACAGCTGCAACGGCTTCAGCCTCAGCGTCAACACCGACGAGTTCAACGGGCCAGATCCAATGTGGCGAGACGTCCTCAACACGCACCAAACGCGCCCGTTCCACGTCATGATTGGTGGCGGTGACCAGATCTACAACGACGCGGTTATGCGTGAAACCACTCTCTTCCAAGACTGGTTGCACCTGAAGAACCCCTTGCATAAGAACAATGCACCCTTCACGCCTGCAATGCAGGTTGAACTTGAGAACTTCTACCTGGAACGGTATTGTATGTGGTTCTCGACAGGGCTATTTGGTCTTGCAAATTCCCAGATCCCGATGGTGAACATGTTCGATGACCACGACATCATCGACGGGTTCGGTTCCTACCCCAACCACTTCATGAGATCACCTGTGTTCTCCGGGCTTGGAAACGTCGCCTTCAAGTACTACATGCTCTTCCAGCATCAAAGCGTTCCTGACGAGACTGAGCTCGTTGAGCCAAGCTGGACACTGGGTCTCAAACCGGGTCCTTATATCCACGAACAGAGTCGCAGTCTTTTCATGTCTCTTGGCGGTTCCGTGGCTCTCTTGGCTGTCGACGCCCGCACAGAGCGTACCCGAGACGAGGTCATTCGGGAAGCAACCTGGAAAAAGCTCATGGATAGATGTTATGAAGAGGTGCGCAAGGGGACAACACAGCATATCTTAGTTCTCCTGGGTGTCCCTGTTGCATACCCGCGACTTGTGTGGTTGGAGAACATGTAAGTACCCTGCCGCACATTCTGCCAACTCCCGTTTTTTTTTCATTACTAACTTCTTGTGTAGCTTAACCTCCAGGTTGATGGACCCTCTAAAGGCTTTGGGCAAGGCTGGAATGCTCGGGAACTTCCTCAATAACTTTGATGGCGGTGTTGAGGTCCTTGATGATCTGGATGACCACTGGACGGCAAAGAACCACAAGGACGAGCGCAGGTTCGTCATTGAGGACCTTCAAGATCTCGCCGCAGATAAATCAGTGCGAGTGACCATCTTGAGTGGTGATGTCCACCTGGCGGCTGTTGGCCAATTCTATTCGAACCCCAAGCTCCAGCTCGCCAAGCACAAAGACTTCCGTTACATGCCAAACATCATCTCATCAGCCATAGCGAACACACCCCCTCCTGACTTGGTTGCAGACATTCTGAACAAGCGGAATAAGGTACATCACTTGGACAAGGAGACTGACGAGGACATGATTCCAATCTTCACCCAAGGTGTTGATGGGAAGCCGCGCAACAACCAACGCCTGCTGCCTCATCGAAACTGGTGCTCGATCCGTCCATACCAGCCGGGCCACACGCCTCCGCCCACGCCTCCCCTGCAGGATGAAGAATCCGCAGACGAGTTCCCCCGCCCAAGTTTGCTACGTCGTCTATCTCTATCGAAGCAGCGTGGCTCTGTCGCAAGACTAGACGGTGCTCGCGAGGCCCAAGATCGAAGTCGACCACCCATTACCGGCGGCGGCGGAGGTTTACTGCGGTCTCTCTCACGTCGTGCGTCGACGTCAGAGCCGAACGTGCCTGGCCAAGGAAAGCTAAAGAGATCACTTTCTCTTGGAAGGGGCGGCTCATTCCGCCGTCTGTTCCGTCGCTCAAGCTACGACAGTCGACATGGCGACGACAACAGTATCAGCGACTGGGGAGTTCAGAGCTCTGACCACGTCTATGACGATGATTATCCCCGTGCGCCTCAACAATTCCAGCAATCGCAGTCAAGACAACAGCAATATTCCGACGAGTCTCCTCGCCGAAACGCCACTGGATTGCGCGGCGGTGGCAGCGACTCTGTCGAGTATATGCCCGGCGATGAAAGCTACTTCACATCCCGCCCACCGAGGCGGGCTTCCACCGTGCCATCTGCCGCTAGGCACGGCCCATATGGCGAAAATTACGATGAATACTCACAGAGCGAGTCGAGCGATGGCACTCCTCCGCCAGTGCACACCCGCTCACGAAGGGCGCAAGAGATGCAGGATGAGCAGGCGCATTCTCACAAGTCCAGTCGAAGCCCCATGATGACGACCGCCTCGGCCACGGTAGTTGCCAGGCGCGGACTCGGGGAGCCTGGACCCCCACAATATAGGCAGGAGCCTGGCCAGACGCAGACGTTCCATGGCGACGAAGCTGCATTCCGGCCGAAGCAGTTTCACCGCACCCCGACAGGTCTCAGTGCCAAGCTCATCAAAAAAGCTGGCGGAGCGGACCGCGTCGCGGTTGACCTAGAAGGCGGCCTCGAGATCACTCTGAATGTGGAGGTGAACCCTAAAGACCCCGCGGGCATTACCGTGCCCTACAAGCTCATAGTGCCGAAGCTGTGGTCAGAGGCGCCAGCTAGGGCGAAAACCCCCGAGGCCAAGCCAGCACCTGCGCGCCAGGAGGGCAGCGATCACGAGAGCGAGCCCGACTTTTCTGACGAGGACTCACAAGACGGCTCGCGAGGCCCTCAGCAGCCGCAGGCGCCACCGCAGTCAGGAGGTCGTATCACCGGGGCATCAAGCGCTGGCTGAGCAACCGAAGCAGCGGCGGCGGCGGTGGTGGTGGTGGTGGTGGAGGGAGCCAGTATCGCTTGCGGCGTGGCGGGGACGGCCATAGCTCCGAGTCCACTTGGAACGACGGGCAGGCCAGCCACACCTCGCGATAAGGGCTTTGAGTAAAAATGTACGTGAGAGACGAAAAGGACTGCGGCCCTCACGAGAGAAGTCGCGAGTGGGTGGGTTTTATGGTTTTCAGACCTTCGATACGTGGCATGTTCATGGAAATGCTTGAATGAATGAATGGATGGATATATTGGGGCTTTACATATGGTGCGGCACACGATTCTATTGGAATTTCAGCCCGCCTGGGGCCGGCACGGTTTTTGCTTTTTTGCTTCTAGAGCTCCCGTGTGGGAGCCTGCTACGAGCCAGTCATGATAGCTTATGAATATGATCTTATGATCTGAGCGCGTAGATGATCAGCGTCGCGATTTGTGAACTTAGACGATAAAGATGCCTACGCTTGGTCCCTCGCCTACTCGGTCACGAACAGTCTCTCGCCTGCTACATCACCACGCGCTTCGGCGGCGGCGGCGGCGTGGTTTCTCCTCTCGAGCACAGAAGGGTCGACGAACGGCTGGGCCACCGCGCACGAGTACACCTCGGTCGGAGGAGGAGGTGGAGGCGGTGGCAGTGCCGGGCCTGGAAAAGGTAGGTGTTTGATGTTTTTAGTCCACGTGTTTGGAATGCTCTTATTTGTGGTTGGTGCTAGTCCAGGGGAAGGAAGGCGAGACGGGCGAGTATGTTTGCATCATCTAAGGCTTCCTGCTGGGAGACCCGGCATCGGGGATGCCCAAAGTGAGGTGACATACGAGAAGTTTTGGCTCCGCCCAATAGTTCGCCTTGAGGTCTCGACGGCTTGTGCAGGGCAGCCGAGGTCTTTGGGTTGGGGTCTCTCCTTGGGGGTTTCAGAGGCCCCTTTGGCAGGAGTGGCCGATCTGAGGACATCCCGTCTATGGGTTGGCACTGCAGAAACAGATGCAGTGTAGTGCATGGGGACTTTGTTGGCTGGAGTTGAGGGTTCCCACCGCCGTGGTTACAGGGATTCTCCCAGAAACTGGTCTCGCCCGCTGTTGTGTTGCCGAACAAGCGGTCCCCGCCTTATTGCTCAGATTGTCGAAAGAAGGGTTCGCAGTTGTCGATTGAGAAATGGCACCTGCGGAGCGAGCTACTGATTGGCTGTAAACGTTGTGACTCCTGTTCTGAGAGGGCGCCGGTCACACCACACTGCCCTGCGAGTCGTTAGGACGTCGAAAAACGGTCCACGGACAATGCTGCAGGGTTCCGTGTGGGACTCGTCCAAGGTGCGCGCCCTTCGGGCGGGTTGTGTCTCGCGCTTCACCAGCCGCTCGGGCGAGGTCGCTCGGGTGGCTGGGTTGGCATGACTCCTTGCGGTGACGCAGCAGCCTGGCATGAATAAGCTGTCGGACGTTGTCGATGATTACTGAGTTGTGTCGCGAGTATTGCCGTTGCAGCTGCACTGCTTCCCTTACAGGTGCCGTGCGAGGTGCTCTTGATTTCGAACACGATGTCGAGCAAGAGCCCTTGTCCCAAAGTCGAGGGCGCCGACGCCGCTAAACACGAAGCAGGCACTCCGCCGGCTGATGACTCGGCTCTCGTCCAAGTGCGCCCCGAGTCCCACCAACACGCATCTTGCTCCACGGCACATGCAGGCGTGGAGTTCCCCGGTTCTTCGATGCCGACACCGACACCGACAGTGACCCAGTGCACACCTCGTCGGCGTGCTTGTTAATGGCCCTCGAGGTAATGGCTGCCTCCGTGTCGCAGGGGGTGGTGTCTCTTGTACGACGTGGCCGAGCAGACCCCCGCTGGCCCGGGTGCAGTGTTCCTTGGGACCATGCCTCCCTCTGCCTCCGGTGTGCTCCGAACCAGAGTGCCTTGCGATGCGAATGTCGAAAGCAGTTTGATGTACTTGCGGAGTGCCGGCTGGTTGTGCGTCCTTGAAGCGATCAGGAGGCTCCAGACCCAGAGTGGCTGCTGGTCCGAGTCGCACCTGCCTTTCCGGGGTCGCAGTGGGAAAACTGGAGAGCTGCAGGCGACATCGCTGGGCTGGGCTCCTGCGAGCGGCGTCTCCACCTCGACCCCGCTCCACCCTGTCCTCTGCTTTTTCAATCCGTCCACTCCAGCTCGCTATTACTTTCGTCCTTCGCACCTCCGCTGTTCGGAACCCTCATCATCGCGAAACCGGAGTCCCCAAGACTTTTTTTTTTCTCTGCTTGCCCAAACGGCGCCTGTTTCGCCCGCGCCGCTCGCCCTGCAGCACCGCCTCCCGTCTTTCCTCCGGCACGGACCCGGGCCTCCGCCTGTGCGGCTCTGCTCGGCGCTGTTGTTTCCCGTCTGCGGCTTCGCTGCCGAGGCTCAGGATATCAAATAGCTAGAGCTGCCCCGAAGCCGCTGCCTGCAATGGACGGTCGCGCATTGGCAGGCCTGGGAGGCCATTCGGCTTCCCAGTCGCCCATCAGCCCAATTGCCCGCCACGGCTCAGTCAAGCGCAAGAGAAGCACCACTGGGCTCGACAGCAGCCCTGCCAGTGACGACGAGGATCTATCCACGCTCGACCCGAATGACAAAAAGCGCCAGCCTGGCGTCAAGCGCGCCTGCAATGAGTGCCGCCAGCAAAAGGTCAGTTTCATCTTATCAATCCTAATTGAAGAGAATTGCACATACGATTTCAACGGGTATTGGAGCGAGTCTTGATGCGCGCGACCTGATGCTGGCTCGCCTTGCACACGAAATAGACATTTTTTGTCTTTGGCCATTCAATGGCCTCGCAACCGAGAAAAATTCCGTTCAGCTGACACTCTGACACCATTTTCGTAGTTACGATGCGACGTTGTACAAGACCCCTTTCAAAGCTGCTCGCGCTGCAACCGCCTCAAGCTTGACTGCAAGATCGAATCGAATTTCAAGCGTGTTGGTAAGAGGTCAAAGCATGCCGAGATGGAGCGGGAAATCGAGCGGCTCCGGCGGAATATCCGGTCGGCCAAGGGTCAGGGCTTCGTTCTCGAGGACGATCATGAGGCCATGGCATCGCAACTCCAGTCGCCTGTAGCTAATACTACATTTTCTCACACTCGGAACCCTTCTCTTATGGGCTCAGACGAGGCTGTGAGTTCCTTGCTTACGCTCAAAAGGGGAGGCTCATATAGCATGGCCGCGCAACACTATGCGTACGAGCTCGAATCTGTCCGACTCACCGATCAAGACGTGCGCGGCCTGTTTCAGGAATACTTCAGCTGCTATCACCCGTTTCTGCCATTCCTCAACCCCGAGCAGTCTCCAGACCTTTTCTATCAACAGCATGCGCTCTTGTTCTGGTCCATAGTCGCCATTGCCTCGCGCAGATACCGGCCGAAGCCCAGCATACTCCACGAACTCGCCAACGGGCCGCTCAACAGACTGTTGTGGAACACAGTCGGTGATGTTCCCAACAGCTATTTCGTCGTGAAGGCGCTGTGTCTCCTTTGTACCTGGCCTCTACCGACGAGCACGACGACTGCCGATCCTACGCACATATTATGCGGTGTCATGATGAAGGCTGCCACAGGCATTGGCTTGCACCGCCCTAACCACACCCAGGACTTCTCGCGTGTCTCTGTGGAGCTCAACAAGGATCAGCTTCACGATCGAGTAACAACCTGGGCGGTCTGTAATATTGTGGCCCAGTCCATAGGCACGGGCTATGGGCAACCAGCTTCGACTCTCTATGACTGGACGCTTTCCATACGTCCTGGCGAGGACACTCCATTTACGTTGGCGCCAGAACTCGAGGCGCGACTGCGCATTGAGAGGTTTTGCGACAAGATCTCTAAGGAGATGTACAGCAACGCAAGCGATCCACGAGGAGTAGCCGGTGATGAGCACCGAGCTATGCTCATGCGCGTGTACCGTAGAGACTATGCAGATCTGCAGGCCTCTATCCACTCTCAGCCGCTCTCGTCGATTGTTATAGTCCACCTCAAGGCTGCCGCTGTCCACTTGCGGCTTGCCGGATTTTTCGATGCGAGCACCACGCCGGGATACATGGACGACCTGATGGGCTTGTGGAGAGCCATCTCCACGTTCCTTGATGTCCTCTTTGAGGAGTCTAACCGCCATATCTTGTTATATGCTAGCAACTACGTGCAGCAAATGCTGGTCGCCGCTGGCTTTGCGCTATTGAAGATGATGCGCTCATTCTTTGCTAAGACCATTGACTTTGAGCGCGGTCGACAACTGTTTCATAAGACCGTGCAGGCCATCCGAACCACGAGTGTACTGGAAAACGACTTGCAATGGCGCCTAGCGGAGCTGATGGTTCAGATGTGGAATGGGGCCCGGTTAGAAAAGGGCAAGAACAACTTCCACGAGGACGACCCTGCAGCCAATATTGACGACAGTCTCCAGCTCAAGGTGCGCTGTCGACACAGCATGAGTCTGGTGTTTGACTCGATTTGGCGATGGCGAGAAGAGTTCCAGGCCGCTGGGCGTGCCACACTTGACTGTAAGAGCAGACCCCCCACTCTTTCCCTCCCAAAGTTGGATCTGTTTGATGATAGGGCCGCGCATGCGTGGTAGCAGTGCGCATCAGCTAATATTGAGCAGCGCTCAAACAAGCAACTAATCCGGACTCGGCTAACGAGTCTTCAGCATCATCGACACATCTGGACAGTACTCTGATGCCGCCTACGCAACAGAGCAACATTTCGCAGAGCCTTCCGAACATGAACGGTGGGCTCACGCCTCAGCCCACGCACGGGCTTACCAACAACGGGTCCAACAGCATGATAGCAGGTATGGGCTATGCCGCGGGTGACGCCAACTACGACTTCTTCGACCCTCAACACTGGATGCTGGATGGTCTCCTCGATTTTAATTACACATTTACGCAACCGCTTGAAGGGATGTGAAGAGGTTCCCGACGTTGCGGAAACAGAGTTACTGATCCGTTGGTACATGGATCTAAGAAGGCGATTCATTGCGATCTTTTGCAACAAGGAGTTCCTTGAAAGCCCGGTCTATGTGAATTTGCTCTTTTATGATTTTATGCCCAGCGCCGCTTATCACGTGGCATTCCAAAAGCATGTTTATGAACAAGACGGGGAGGCAAATCAGCCTTTCAGTCGCCTGCGTCCGGAGACATTCTCCAGGTTTTGACTTTTTGCTTTTTGTTTCTGATGTCGCTTTGGAGTGAATAATAATGCCTATTCCAATAAACACGAGTACATTTTTGGGTCAACTCCCGTATTTGACGTTGCGTGTGAGCTTGTGTGATCGTAGGGGAGATGCCGGGTTATCGTGATGGACACATGTGAGCAAGCAGAAAGCGAGAAGAAGATATTGTTCATCCTCGATGTCGTCGTCCAGCGATTTCTCTCTTTCTCTCTTCAAGGCAGTTTTACGGTCTTAATTCGCCCCATCAAAAAAATCTACGGCTTACACGCAGCCCGAGCTGCCAGACATCAACAACACGCCCACAGGTAGAAGTCTTTGAGATATATCTGAAGCATGCTAGTTAGTGCATCGCCAAGTTCGCTGCAGCTACTCGTTTTCCTCTTTTCGTGTTGTAGTGCAAGTATGTCCCCCGGGGCCCTCTGGGCCCCTCTGGTTAGGCGAGTGTAGAAGGTGGTGGTTCTGCACGGCTGGCTGCATCGCCGTGATTCTGTGTCGAGTATGGAGGCCAAATGCGACATGCGCTGCGGATTAAACTCCGGTGTGTACAAACACATACTCACATACACACATACACACATACACACAAATACAAGTGGCGGTGAGTCCTTGTCAAGCGGTGGTGGTGGTAGTGGTTGTCATGAGAAGAACGAGGCGCGGCGCAAACTTAGGGCGTGGTGTGTGTGTGTGTGTGTGAGAGAAAGAGAGAGAGAGAGAGAGAGAGAGAGAGAGAGAGCACCCGCCGCGCGTGGGGCGGCCGATTGGCTGAGGGCGGGCGGGCGGGCGGGCTGCGTTTATGAGTTGTTGACCACGACATCAACAAGTGCCACCTTGTTCATCATCGTTCGGTCCAAGCTCGAGTCGGGTGCTGCTGACTCGCCCCGGCCTTGGACTCCTTGTGAGAGATCTGGAGTTACTCTCGGAGTTCTGGGCCGTCGTGGCACTGATGACGAGTTGCGCTTTGTACTCGATGGCACCTTGCCGGCAAGCTGGCTCGGTTGGGTAAGACGAAGAGCCAAAGAAACAAAGCTGACGGCATGACAGGCCTCGAGGACCCGGCCACTGCCAGCCTGCCACGCCCGTGGCTGCCAGGCCGGCCGGCTCAAGCACCCGTGCTGCTTGCACTTGATTCTTGACTCAACATGTGTGTGCCTGCGTCGCATCTGACTGCTGGGATCCCGTCTCACCCCCCACCTTGTGCTGTGTGTGGTTGTCGAGGGGCTGCCGCCGCCGCCGCCGCCGCCGTACTTTTTTTTTTTTTTCCGTTGCTGCTGCTCGTCGGCTTGTCATGGATGCTCTGTGTCAGCCAGGCAGGCTCCGCTCCGCCCGCTGGCGCCTGCCTGGTGCCGGGTCGTGCCACACACCATCGGGCCAGGCATGGTACAGCACCAGTCCTGTGCAGAGTGCAGACTGCAGAGTGCAGTGTGCAGAGTGCAGTCGAGAGATACCGCTCCTTGCTCCTTGCTCCTTGCTTCTGCTTCTCTGCCTCCGGCCCTGTTGGCGGCTCGTCCCTGCCCAGCCTTCCTTCCGCCTTGCCTCGCCAGTCTCGCCAGTCTCGCCTTCCTCCTCCTCCTCCTTTGCCTCTGCCTCGTTCCGTTGCAAGGACTGTCGATTCCGTCTTCACTCGTCTGCCTCAAGAGCCCTCCTCTGCGCACCTCTGCCTCTGCCTCTAGACCAGAGGAGAAGAAAAAAACCGACAACCCCAAGAAAACCACTACCGCCAACCAGGACAGCAGATTTCTCCATGCCTCGCGACGATAGCCCACCCCCGCCTCCACCCGTCCCTCCCAATTCTCCTGTCCGATAAGACTGCGCGCACCCTTTTCCTTCCGGACTAGGACCACTCGCATCACCCTTTCGCACTCCTTAATACAACCGCGACACGTCCGCAACCCATCGCCCATCGCCCACCATGGCCTCTAACATTGAGCAGACCAAGGACATGGTCATCAAGGCCCTTGGCACCGTCCCTGACTTCCCCAAGCCCGGCATCAACTTCATCGACATCCTGCCCATCTTCCAGAGCCCGACCACCTTCAATGCCCTCCTCGACGTGCTCGAGCACATGGTCAAGGAGCAGTTTGGCTCAGACGGCCCCGACGTCCTCGTCGGCCTCGAGGCCCGCGGCTTCCTCTTTGGGCCTTCTCTCGCCCTCCGCCTTGGCACCTCGTTCGTGCCCGTCCGCAAGCAGGGCAAGATGCCGGGCAAGTGTCTCTCTGTTAGCTACACAAAGGAGTACGGCCAGGATATCTTTGAGATCCAGGAGGGTGCCGTCAAACCCGGCCAGAAGGTCCTCATCGTTGACGACATCATTGCGACTGGTAAGCTACCAGCCTTTTTTTTTCCCCCTCGCATTCTACCATCGCGCAATTCTCCAGCACCCCTCCCCTCCGCCGGGTACCCCACCACTTTAAGAACCCTGCAGCGATACCTGGGCGGGGGTCCTTGGCAGCATCTTTTTGCGATGCCGCATATCACACTGCTTGGAGTCTCGTAGCCACAGTCGCTAACTAGCTTCTAGGTGGTACTGCTATTGCGGCCGCTGAGCTGATTGAGAAGTCCCAGGGCAACCTGCTAGGCTTCCTCTTCATGATCGAGCTGAGCTTCCTCAAGGGCCGTGACAAGCTCGGCCTTGGCCCCAACCGCAAGATCCTCACTCTACTTGAGGACATTGAATAGTGTGCTACCTTAGCCGACAACGAGGGTTTCCCTCTCCCCTTTCTGGTCCAGCAGCCTTCAACATCTACTCTCGACACAAGCGACACGTTCAACAAAAGACGATAGACCATGATTTAGCGATTGGACACGAGGCAGAACATTGTCACCGCCTGAGCCTTAGTGGGGGAGCTTTTGCACATAGACAATGGGAACTTGGTGGCAACTTGGCCGAAGCGCGGCGTGACTGCAGTTCTTATAGGATGGAACTTTACCTTGCCGCGAGATAACCAAAAGTTCGGGAGGAAATTTTGCATTAAGATGGCGTTCTAGTTGGAAAATTTCGGGGTTATTCGGTCTCCATCTTCTGACTGAAACAAGCAAACTCCGCTGCCGAATTTCGGCAGCCACTTGCTGTCATATCATGACTTGTTTCAGGGACAGAAAAAACCCCCACATTATAGATTTTTTTTTTTCATTCTTCTGAAAACAGGCCTAATATTCGACTCTGCGAATTGCATTGCCCTTGTCTGCACCTTCCTAGTGCCGCACAAGTCTCGGTGTCAAGTGCAATGCCATGCTGTCCGCGTGCCTCGTTCTCGTAGACCTGTCGCGTTTTCGTTTAATATCTATCTAATCTTGAAAACAGCTGTGTACATGGTGACTCCCCATGTGACAAGTAGACGCTTAGAAAGAAGGTCTTGAAAGCCTTAAACAATGATTCATTCCGCACTCTATATTGCCTCCATTCTCAACTCGATCATGTGGTATAATCTCCCAGTGCTGCTCAAGCTACACGACGAGAAGGTTGTTGATCTTGAGACCCTGGCTCTCGACGTGGTACCGCCTGCGCACGCCGAGGCTCCGCGAGCCGCGGAGCAGTTCGTGCACGGCGTCCCCGCCGTGGACCATGACCATGGGTATCGGGTGCCGGCGGGCAATGCCCGAGGGCGTGCGCTGGGGCTCGTCGAGCAAGGGGCGGATGAAGCTGTAGTCGTACGGGTCCTCGCCGGGGTCGTGGATACCACCGAGGGAAGATGAGGAGGGGGATGAGGACGAGGGCTCGTCGCCGGATACGATAATGACGAGCTGCAGGGATTTGGGGGACGGCGCAAAGGATGGGATGTTGGCGAGCTTCTCGGAAAAGGAGCACCCGCCGCGGCGCATGACTATGATCTGGTGGTTGCGTGGTGCAGAGTCCGGGAGCTTGCCGGCGCACGCCGCATCGGCGAAGAAGATGGTCTGCCAGGACAAGCTGCCAATGTTCTTGGCATCGACGCTGTGGTATATGTTGGTGACGTCGGGGGCCTGGCGGATGTCAGGCAGAGGCGCGACGCCCGGTCCCGTCGGGATTATTGCCGTGAGCTGCTCATACTCATGATTGGGCATCGAGCTCGAGGGCTCTGGGTCGCGCGCGGCATCTGGCTCGCGCAGCGCAGAGGTAATTTGCTGCAGTAACGAGTTGAGCAGTCCAGTTCTAAATTCTGTCGACGCCTGCTCGATGACCTCATCGTCAGGAGTTTGTGGCGTCTGCGATGGCTGGCTACCGGTGTCGTTCCGAGTCTGTGGGTGCTCTGCAGGTTTCAGCTGCAGAACAATGTGTAGGAGCACCGAGTCTCGGATGCGGTTGAATAATGGGTCGACGATATCTGAAAGAAGATCTCGTGATATGAAGACTTTCTCGTCTCGACCCAATGCCAAGTTGCCGATACTGGTGATTCGCCAGCCCCTCTCAGATGACGCCGGCGGCTCCTCCATTGACATGGCAATTCGCAGCCCGGCAAGTTTGTTGATAGCCAGGCCATCTCCACCTATCCTCATCACATTCTGCGAACCGAGCATGAAATTCAGGGCACTGCCCACAGACTGCGTCGCCGCAGGGAACTCGATGACTTGCGTCTCCGTTTGTTTTGAGACAGCGCAAAAGCCATCCGCAGGGAGGAAGACTGAGGGAAGTGTCCAGGGGAAGATGGTGTGATTGGACTTATTGGCTAGTTCGTCGCTTGAGCCAGTGCTTGTGCTAGGAAGTGCATTCTGATTAGGGATTTGGTGCAGCCGTATCAACGTTGCAGCATTGAACAAATCATGCCTGGCGGCAGTAGCAGACCCAGAAAGTGGTGGAATGATAGGGGGTCTGGGACATGCGTTTGTGTACGATTCGTCAAAATATGGCTTCACTGCTTGCGTCCGCGGTCTCCGCTTCGTCTTGTACAATCTGGCCTTGCTTGGAATAATCAGTGGATGGCCCTCTGTCGTGAAGACATACGCCGCGTCAAGCTTGTTCAAAGGGTGGTCCGGGTCGAACAGCAAGTACATGTACTTCGCCGTTTCTCCCAGGAAGAAACTCTCCATGCGGTCACTAAGCTGCCCCGTGCGGACATCCTGGAGACCTGACCAGCCGCACTCGGTCCAGCAGCGACGCTTGATGTCTTTGATAACCATCTCGCCAGCATAGAGATACCATGGGTCTTTTGTGGCACGGTACAGATAGTATGTCGACTCGATAAACTCGGGCCGTCCCGGCCACCAGCCAAGGCCTCCCTCGACATGGCCATCGCGGACAGACCAGCGCTCTGGCAGCGCAGAGTAGCGCGTCCACAAGGCTGTGTACAGCATGTGTGTTTCGATGGCCTCGTTCATCTCGCCAGCAAGCGCCAATAAGCCAGAGTAGTAGGCGCCCAAACTATCGATCCAGTAAGCCTGAGGCGACCCTGTTGAAACATGAGCGTTGACGTAGTGGGGATGGTGCTGCCCCGAATATAGATGACGCTTGATGGCAGCATGTGCGTGATGCCACGCCTGCAAGAAAGTATCGGAGCTGTTATCCTCTTCAGACAGCGGCGCGTACAAGCTATTTGGATCGAGCCACGTATCTTGTATCTCCCGGTCCTCGGATGAGCCACGTCGGGGAATTGTCGTATTCGGCAGCTGGTGGCCAGACAACAAGATGTGACTCTTCAAGGCGTACTCGAAGAAGCTGTCGATACCTGCGCCGATGCCGGACAATGCACCTATCCAATGGCCATTCTCCGCATCGACTCCTGCACCGATTAGTCCGATATTGCTCCGGCGTGACCAGACTGCCCAGAATGCTCTCTTGGCTGCCTGTTCGAAGCGTCGGTCGCCCGTGAGTCGACTCAGCACTGTGAACTCCAGGACAAGGCTGCCAGCGCCAGCACTACATGTCTCGGTGATCTCTCTGGACACATCCGCATCATTCTGCGCACCGGCAGTTCCGTGCAAGGGCGAGTTCAGATAAAATGGAATGCCATGACGCAGATTCACGCGCGGATACGGCATACCAGTCGCCGTGTAAAATGCCGGGAGCAGTCGCTGAGCAAGGTCGAGGGCGAGCCGCAACAGCTGGCCATTGTAATCAAACCCATTAGGCCATGGTATCGTGCGCTGCTCGTCGTGGTTGCCGTCGCTGGACCGCGGTTCGTAGCCGGCGATTGGTAGGTGGCCAACCGCGAACAAGTGTGCGCTCAACAGCCCTCCGACACCCCGGATGACTGTCTCGAACACCTGTACCTTGCTGTCCACGTCGAATCCTCGTGCACGTGCTCCTTGGCCACTGGGTCCTTTCCTGCCGTCGCCATACTGTTCCACGAGAGCTGCTACGCCATCTTGAAAGTCGCGAAGGGCCTTGGGGCCTGTGCCTCTTTCGTCTTCTGGGGCCGATGCGAGGATCGCAAGGGTGGAGAGGCTATCGATCAGGGTGAGGGAGTAGTTGCCAAGGACGTCATTGAGACCAAAATTCGACGGGTTGATGGGATCGCGAGTCAGGGGGATACATGATACTGGTCGGAGCTGTAGCGCAGAGCAGGTTAGAGCACTTGGAACCATGGAAGGCCGATGGCCAGCGGTATTGCGGTGGTTCGTGGAAGTATTCACCTCGTCCTCTGGGAAGGCCACCGACATGTAATTGTCGTAGCCATGGTAGAACATGTCGACAGCCTCCAGGCGCAGCTCGGCAATACGGCCGGGGCGCATGGCCGTCGCAGGGCCGGCCCATGACGAGACAAGGAGGAGCAGCAGCGGCGCGAGCCAGCAGATGTCGAAGAAGCCGGACATGGACATGGACAGCGAGGAAGGGCCACGCCTGGGGGCGAGGCCCCCGGCGGCCAGGGCTGCCGAGGGCATCACCAGCGGGCAGAGGCAGGTACAGGCATGTGTGGTGGGCGCAGTGTGGCGAGCCTTGATGCTGCGACGACGAGAGCCGGCGGGATGGCACGAGGATGTCTATGTCGAGGACATGGGCGGCCGAAGACGGCCGAGGAGCGGAAACCGTGAAGCGCTATGTAGAACAATGGCCAAGTGGGCTGCCAGTCGCTGGCGGGATGTTGTCATCAAGTGGAGGGACAGGTTGGCAGGTCGCAAGTAGGGGTTCCCCACCACCCACCACCCTTGGCTAACAGAAAGCTTAACAGTGGCCGCCCTTTTGCGTTGTGGCTAGTGGCCACCGTGACTTGACACCTGCCTCCAGCTTCCAGCAACTCGATTCATCTTAGCTTGTCCCGAACAACGACCGGCCTTGGATTTTTAAGCAGTATCACCGGTAGAACCTGGTACTTATCAGGGGCTCCTGTGCGGAAGGAAGCATTTATATTTTGGCTTATGTAATCAACAATCATCGCCAAGTTCCCCGTTGTACAGAGTTCACCAAGGTACGGAGTATCTCGGACGACAGAAAAGCGGTAGACTGCTGTATATTGTAAGGCGAGTCTTACTCGCCGACAGCATCACCGGTCGGGCGGCAGCAGCCTGCTTTGGTCCTGGGGGCAGCCGGCCCGACACTAGCTTCGCTACCTATATCTTAGCAGCACGCGGAGGAGTGGCGCATGTCACCATCTGACCCCCGCCGTGAGTGACACGACATGAGCTCAGCTCACGCCAACGAGTATATTCGAGTCTGTGCTACTATATCGGACGCCTCGAAAGGTTAATCAGCGGAGGAAACCACAAAGAAGAAAATGGGAACAAACAGCTATGTGGGTGCACCGTAACACAGCTGTATAGCCAGGGCTGGCTGTTCATTGCATGAGTGACTTTGGGAATTTGGCCTGCCCATGGTTGTGTACCGACAGCGCCGATAAAGGTGCGATTCCATCTCGTTGTAGTCCCTTGCTCTCTCCATTCCTTTCTCTCTCGTGATCCGTTAAATTGAACCCCTGTCGTATATAAGAATGAAGAATGGAGAGTGAAGGGCTTTGTACTAATAGAGTACCAATCAGCTGGTGTGGTTGCCCCCTCTATGGTCGATAATCCAAAGACACCAACGAGCCCCAGAATATCTCAAATGTCACGCAAACACCTTACCATTGTGGAAACACACGTATCAAGCTGAAAGCCCTAGAGTTCTTGCAATGCAGAGAGCCGCGCAGCGTTGCTGTGCGACAATGGCCTCGTCCATGTGGTACAGAACCAGGGGTTGTGAGTGTTGACATGGAGTACTACCAACGGTAGTGTACCTAGTCCCAGACCCTCCAACCACCAACTTGACGTAGCACCACCAAGTCCATCCAGCTCATTCCGCGCTGTGCTGCCTGCTAGGGACACTGGAGATTCGCGCAATGACACACCCTTCCACAAAGACTCAGCCCCCCAACAGAGCCGCAGTCCATGAACGGGACGACGACCGGCTATAGGCGGCGGTCTAAAGTGCGGTAGTAGGTAGTATCAGAGCATTCCGTGCGCAACGTGACGAGCACTGAGTTCGGCTGCCATACTCGTAAGAAAAAAAGATCCCTCCTAATGACACTTTTCTCGCCAGGATACACTTCTGCCTTGCCCCCTGGCAGGGGAGCGGAGAAGAGGGGTGCCCGAAGTCATCAGACACTCTATCAGACGTTGACTTGCGAGCTAGTTGAGATCTACATAATATGTAGGATATCAAGCAACGTTTCTTTTCTCGCTGACCACTTGTTTGCTACACTAGGGTCTTTTCGTAAGACTGTATAACGGAGCGCGTGAGGGCACTCAGGTGACCTCCCCCGGTCTTAGCACTAGAGCAAGAAAACATCTTACGCTCGCCATAATTTTTGCTTTGCAATCACTCGGAGGGCGGCTCATCGTCGAGGCCCTGTCATGGATTGGGGGCTCAGTAACACGCGTTAAGGAGTGCAATGTATGTAATCGCTAATTCGAGGTAAAAACCCTCATGTGTATCGTCTAAGCGTATAATAAATCATTACACCAGGCAGGTAACTACACCAAAATGTGTAGTGCTAACTTTGATAAACCCCCCATTGAAACCAGAGAATACACGCAAGACTCGTAAATATGCCGAAGTGATCTCTGTACATGCTTCAAAACAATAGCCGAGGCTTGGCATCGAAGCAAATGTCCTAGACAGGACAACTCGAGAAACAAGTGTGGCAAGGTATGGCTGATGCCGAGGATGCCTCCAATGAACGTGTTGATCGTGTGATGATGAAGTCTGGTTGATGACATGCGTAATATGGGTATATGCGAGACAAAATGTAGAAAGCGGCGTGTGTGAGCCACTGTGGGAAAAAGGGGCGCTTTGTAGATTTGCAAGCGGAATAAGCCGACTTGCTGCTTGACTCAGATAAGGGCAATGCTTCCGTTGCTTTTGGCGATATGGTATGACCGCCTCCAGCGAGTTGCGTTTTGCAGTGAAGTGCTGGCCAAGTCGGATACTGCAGCCGGGCCAGTGGTGGTGCCCGCCGTGGTGGTAAGGCAGTCATTCGTGCCTGCGAATTCGAGATAGGAAGTCCCATCATGCCATGATTCGACTTGGACGAGCACAGATCTGATAGAGCTTGTGACTCGAAATTGTAGTCCAGCTATTCTCCCGTCAAGTCTGCCAGCTGATCTTGGCTCTTGAGTTGGGCTTTGCTCGCAGTCCGAGGTTTGTTGGACCGTGGAACAAGGAGCTTGGTCCGCCGCGCTCCAGAACCGGACGAGGAAGTTTCGGGGTCGATCGAGATGTGCCCTTCACGCATTAACTACACAAGTATCTGCTCATTGCAGAATTCCATGGCATTAGAACCGCCTCGCCCCTTCAGCTCATCGCGAATGTTGGGAACGATGTC
Source organism: Microdochium nivale (assembly GCA_026745475.1). Lineage (NCBI taxonomy): Eukaryota > Fungi > Ascomycota > Sordariomycetes > Xylariales > Microdochiaceae > Microdochium > Microdochium nivale. Next base: position 1,608,225 of record JANTFD010000006.1, on the reverse strand, counting down.
TTGCATAATATCAGCCAACAGGGATCGCTATCTAGCTGTCAGCTACGAGTCAGACGACTTCTGTGGTAGATGTAATGTTAGCTGCATTGAGCATGCTTCAACTTACCTCGGATTCGGACCATACCTGATGTTTCGCAACTGCTCGTTGCAATTGCATCTGCAATGTGGCTTTTTGCTTGTGGCTATATCTTTCTGCGTACTTCCTTACGATCAAGTCCCACATATCTTCGCCATTGCGGGCACCAAGATCGCAACGCAGGTCGTAGAGGAACTTGTCTTGCTCCTTGATGCTGTCATCGAATTGAACCCTCTCTTCTGGATCTTTCGGGTACTTTTCCGGCTTGTCGTCCGCTGCCGCACGGGGCCGAGACTTCGGTCGTTTGGGCCGTGATCGTCGGACTACAGGAGATTTCTTCGGGGTCCTGCTAGCACGAATTTTCGATGGCACAGGAGTGCTATGCCCTACTGCTGCAGTATTGATGTCAAGCACTGGGCCGGACTGAACATGGGAAAATGGCGGGTAAGGATGGGTCCCTCCCGTCATCCCTGTAGACGCGCCCTGGTCGTGGAAATGACGCTGCCCATACATATCGTGAGATTGGTGGTGGTGGTGATGGTGGTGTTGTTGTTGTTGTTGTTGATGTTGGTGGTGCGGAGCATGCAGACCGTGGCTGCCATGAGCAAGTGTCATATTGTGTCTAACCAGTGCTGAGGGCATATCGACCATCATGGGGTAGGGGCTGCTTTCCGTAGTCATGACCGGAGACGGCCAAAATGAAGCCTCAGTAACTCCGGGGTGCTGGTTATCAGAGTCGCCCGGAGATTCAAGTCCATCGTATTCAGGAAAGCTGTGAGGATGCTGAAGTGCTGCAGGTGAATGAGGGTGACTGTGATAAGCGATGGTGCTGGAATACTGCCAGTCGGCACGAGAGCATGAAGACACCGAGCTCCGAAGACCATTGCCAGGCTCGTGCTTGATTGTCTGCATTTCTGGTGTGCCGTCTGAAGACCCTGGCGACCCGGCTCCGGAAACAGGAGTTGGTAACGAAGAATCATAAGAATGAATTGGGTAGTCGGCGTATGTAGGGCCCGCATGCTGTAGCTCAGGTCAGCTGTAGTACATGACGAAGCACTCGTCTCCTAGCACGGCTCAGTTCAACTTACTGCCGCGTAGACAGGATGCTGTGTATGAGGTCTTGTCGAAGGAGGTGTTCTCGTCACACGAAGGTGATGAGCCAAATTGTGGTGCAGAGTGATGCCGTCATCTAGGAGAGAGGGCTCCGTAACCATGAAGCTGTGATCTTCCATACTGAAGACCGCGTGAGTGAAAAAGGTAGAAGCCGTCGGTGGAGCTGCCTCGATTGTGTGTCGTCAAGTGCTGTGTGTTGCGACTGCACGATTGGTCGAGGGGAGTCGTAATACTCGGCAAAGACTCTGGTCTATATACTTCGCGGTAAGCTGTTGAACAGACTTCTCCGCCCGCTCGGAGTCTTCGATGTACGAGTAGGGTGTCAGGGCGCAGCGAGGGATGAAAGCCTAGAGAAAGATCGAGAGAGCGAGTATCAAGCTTGGGAGTCAGTCTGCCTTCCGGGTCGCTTCTATGCGGGCCACGAAACACGAACGGCCGGGCTGCCTTTCGACTTAAGTAAAGAGGGAGGAGATGTTGCGCCTTGTCGCACGGGAAGTGGTCCAAAACGCCGGTATAAGAAACTGTCGTGTAGGGGCAAAGCATGCCATGCCTGTGGGCATCTGCTTAGATCCACAGAGGACTTTGCTCTATCGAGAACCCCGGGAAGACCCTGGCAGCAACCTCTATGTACGCACGTTTCCCACAAGGCAGGGCTGCCATGTATTTACGGAGTACCACTCGACCTGGGGGCTCAGCCGGCTCCAGCATCATAGATCGGCTGTGGTACGGCACAGAGTACCTACACGCTGGCTGCCCTGGGCAAGCACAAGGCCCGCAAGGCAAAATGAAAAAGCACCTGGCGGGTCCACTGCGATGCATCTTGACATGCCACAGTCCTCTTTGTTGCATGCAGGGGAGGGGGTGGGAGTCACTAGGACGACCCGGGGGCAGGGCGGCAGTCCGCGTGTCCCGCCCGTTCTGCAAGTCGAGCTGCATTGCTGCATGCGGGAGCTACCTCAATGCCTATAGGAACGTGAAGCCAGACCAGACGGCGCATTCTCCATTCGAGTCTCCGTATGGAGCATTAGCCGCTCCGCCACGACGATGTTGCGAGCGCAGTTGGCCCGGCCTGGCCCGACACAGTCGTCCCAGACTGACATCAACGGCGAGCCAGGATCCAGACGCCACTGAGCCTAGGCCTGATGTTGCGGCCATGGGGGCTGTGAAAGGCAGTATTGGGGGCCTTTCTGCCGAGTGCCTGTTGATGGTGACGTTGTCCTTCTCCAAGCTGAGAGCAGGTGCCGACTGCGCGAGAACAGAGTGGGCCGTGGCGGAGCCTTGCGTGGCCGCCCTCGCTTCGAGCCATCTACCTTGGTATGGATCTCGAGAGCCCTTGAGTGGAGAGGGAGATCTGGATCGGTGCCGTCTGCATCCCATATCCGAGCCTTGTGGCGGCCGGCAGTGGGCAGTGGGCAGGTTCGTGAGCTGCCCTACTACAGCCCTCTCCGGCAAGCCTCGCGGGCGGACGGGCATTTGAACAATGGACCGTGAAACAGCGGCAACTTGGTGTCTTGGGAACTGCTGATGCTGGACTCATCTCTTGTCTTCGAGGGGCGGGCGATCTGGAGCGCGGTCTGGGGGTGTTCCCGGCGGGGCAGGGAGATTCGCGGGTACAGTGTGTAAGCACGGAGTACTTGCCATGCAGACAGCATCAATTGACAAGTGGGCTGTGGCTTCCTCCCATGACTGGGGGTTCCTGCCTGGAGATCTTGGGAACCTTTGCCGGCTGAGGTGCTCCAATCAAGTCCATCCGTCTGCTGGCTGACTGCCAGCCGGGAAGACCAGGTACGGGCCGGACAAGATCAATCAAGTGAAACGGTTCCCCGAGGCGCTTCCGAGGCTGTCTCAACCAGACATCCGACAGCCAGGCGTCAGTACCAAGAATACGCACACGATTCCACCTCGAGCACACATCCATCCAACCTACATGACGACTCCAGGCGACTGTTTGACGGCCACGGCACACAGATCGACTTAGAACCTGACCGACACGACAATCATGTCTGGAATCCAGTCTCCAGAAGAAATATGCCATCACAGCAGCCTGTGCGAAGGAACGATCGCGCACTAGTCCAACAAGCAGAGCGCGGAAACTTCGTCAATGCCGACTGAGTGTGCACCAGGCATGTTGCATGGAGAGTGGCACCAGTTAGTGCAAAATTCTTGGCCCCCATTCTGCTTGGGGCTTTGGCACAGGACAGACGACTGAATGCATGTCACATCTTCCTTCCTGCAATAGCTTGGCCGGCCCGGACTTTGACGTCTGATCTTCGGGAGCCGCAGATGTTACTGCTTGCGCCCTCTTCAATCAAGAGCAGAACAGTGCCACCAGGAACCAGAAACGGCACCTACACCTGTGCCAGATCCATTACTTCGAGGCCACAGCGGCAATCACTCCATTGCTTTCAGCTTGCCAGTGACGATGCGAATCGCTTGTCCTAGGCCAATGGCTTCTTCGCCTCGGTCCTCTCCCATACTCCCTACCGCACAAGGGAACCCGAGGCCAAGACAACAACACCCATATGTGCAGATCGTAGGGGGTCCCGGCAAGTGGACCAAACAGACCGAGCATGGTGCGCTGGGCGGGAGGCGGAATATGGGTCCGGTGAGCACCCCGGCACTGGTTATCGGCTCAGAGGCCAATCGAGCCCTGCGCTCATGTTGAACCCTGACCCTGTTTCTCTTGCCCACGGAGGAAGAACTGGTTGTGGAGAAAAGTCGCCATCCGCCATGCGACAGCTCAGCCTTGAGAGTGCTTCGCCTGGAGAAGGGTCCCGGTGGTGCCCGCAATATGACCTGACAATCCAAGTTTATTGGCGCTCTTCCGAGCCGTTCCCTAAGTAAGCCTCAAGTTCATGCGCTGCCGAGATCTTGTTCTGGCTAGCCGCTGTATCAACAAACAGAGGGAGGCCCTGGGAGTATCGTGATGGACGAGACCGAGCAATGCGGGCAACACCTCACAAGGACCCTTACACAAGAACTCAGGTTACTCAGAGTGGCCCGCGGGTGTCCATGGCTACTCCAAATCTGCAGCATTCCCACGAGGCGCCAGCTAAGAAAAACTCCCCTATCGGCTCAGCTCAAGTACCGTCATTTCATTCGTTACATCACGACACCCAAGTCTGGGAGCAGAACTACATTCGAACTTCGCGGCCATACAAGCTCGTCGCACGTCAGAGCACTGCGATAGTCTGGCCCACCCGCGGGTCTTGGAACTGCCTCGTATGATAATACTACAATAACGACCGCTAGTCCGAAAATGGGTTTCGGCCCTCCTGCCCAATGTGTCGCATCGAACCGCACCTAATTTTCCGACCGTTTGGAACGGCGCGCTCTTAGGCAGGTGTGAAGGGGTTGGGCGGGGAAGCGGCAGCAGGTCGTCCATGCATCGGTCACAAAGCATACTCCGTACAATGGCCAACCAAGCAGGGGGCTGTGTTTGGTCAAGATTGTCGGACACGCCCATGGATTTTCTTTCGAAGACATCAAGAGTTGTTATGCGTTGCGAAGTTTGAGTCGGAATTCTATGGTCATGGTGTACCTGTTCGCTGAGGCTCTTCGCCCCCGCCGTCTTGGCCCCTTTTTACAAAATGGTACTCACGCACCTTGGAGCGAGGCCTTGGAGATCACCCCGACTCGCGGAGAATTACTCTGGCGTCGGAAGGGGCTTAAATATTGCCGGAGCTTTGCCATGATTCGCAAGGGCAGATAAAGCCAAAGCAGGAAAACATCACACTCGAGGCGCGCGTGTGCACACGCACAACGCTGGGATCCCCAAGTTAACCATGACGACTGTATCGCCAGACAGATACCAGACCGGCTGCCTATCCTGGAGCATAGGAAGCGGTGCCACCGCCACTTCAACGACCACGACAGAGCAATTGAGCCAAGGACGGAGTCGAGCCAGACAGTGCCAGAAGATGCCAGGGCAGCGACGGGTACCTCGAGCTAAGCGGCAGCTCGCAAGGGCCCCCTAGGCCTGAAGCGGTAGTGCAATTCGTGGCAGCACATGCGGGCGGGGCCACGGCGCTGCTCAGGCGGAGAGTAGAAGCACAGGTTCCCACTCCTCCTTCGTCCGTGCCCTATCAACAGCCGGCAGGCTCAGGGCACTCCACCGCGCGTACGGACTCTGCCCATTGGCCAGGCGAGTTGCGAGACCAGAGTTTCGGTAACCAATCATAGTCAACTCAGCCGGCCACACAACCAATCAGCATCAACGTGCTCGTTGAAGAGGGAAATTCTCGCGACTTGGCAACCATACACTGACGCAAATTTCCTGCTCGGCCCTCGTTAGCTTTTGCGCGCGGAGGCTAGACGGATGTTTCCAAATCCTCTTCTGTCTGATGTCCGCACCGCCTGACATTCGCACCAGGCCCCCTACCTGGAGTGGCCAGCCGGTTCCCCCTCCCATGTCTCCTGCGTGGCCAAAATATGCACATGCAGCCCGCCAGTGCCGGAGGAACTTTCGTCAAGAGCATCCAAGTGCCCAGTATCGGCCCTATGACACTTCTTGACGTTTACTCGATAATTCCATACAGCGCCTGACAGCTCGGTGCCGAGCAAGAGACGGGACGGCGGAACCTAGCATGCATGATGCGCAGAAAACACGCACCCTTGTCAGTCAAATTGAATGGGTCAGCAACTCGCTCCCTTACAACTCCGAACAAGACCGCCCGCTGTCACGACACACGCACAACGAATGACCGCTGATCTGCCAGACTGAGACATGGGCCATTCTGGGCTGTGTCGCCACCCCGTTGTTCAAATTAGTGGGATCCTCTCGGTTCTTGTCGTTGACACGAGACCCCCTGACCGCCATCACACCACTGACGCACTATTCGTCTTGCTTGTCTGTCCATCTCAGCGCATTCAGCCTCTACTCCTGTCTTGACCCTATGGCCCGCACCTTAACCCACATTGCCCTCGCGACACTGCACCCCTCCTGCTCCTCTCGTCCACTCTTCTCTAGACCCTGGCGTCAGGCTCCTTCCGTCCCCGTTGTCAAATTCCGCTCCCACGCCCCTCTCATCTGCTTCTCGATTTTCCACTTTTCAAATGCCGAGTGTGGCTGTTGTAGGGCTGTTTTGTGTGTGACACAAGCCATCCCCAGCTATCTACGGCGTGGATTTTCCATCAATCGTCCTCTTTCTGCTAGATTGTACTGATGGCGCCCCCAAGCATCGGACCGAAGTCCCCGCCTACACCCCCAATTCTGCCTACATTTTGATCTTCACCTGCCAGTCACAAGGCCCCAATTTCACCAGCGCACCCTTGTCCTGGATTAGCTGATTGTAGCCTGGTATGACTGACGTACTGCCTAAGCTGGACAGAGCCCGTCTACATCGGGCGAGGTTTAGAGTAGACACAAAGAGAGCAGGGCGGTCAGGCTCATCGTTGCCGCACAGCTATAGATTCTGCCCACAAGCGGGCCCATGAACGTCTATGCGCGGTCCTCTGCGAAAACCATCCCCAAAAACGACGGTGAGGGTCGACAGGATGGGGTAAGCAGGGTAAAAGCCGCTCTTTTCTCTAGATCCCAGCACGGGACCGTTCTCGACGGTCACTCTTCAAACCTTGAAGATATGCGACCCTTTCTCAGGTCCAACTAGCTAGCCGCGCTGGTTCCTGGTCATCGTACTACAATCACCCCTGGGTCAGAAGTTGCTGCTGTCGTTGACTATGGGTCGAGCGGGGAGAGATAGAATAATGTGAAGGCCCAGCTCTCATCTCCACACGCCTTTGCTCGGACTTTCTCTTCTCAACCCGACAAAAATGCACTCTCCGGCAATACCCCAGTTTCAAATAGCAAACAACCAACCCAGCTTTGAGTACAGACTGAGTCGTTTTGCAACAGGCAGCAGCATTAGCAGCAGCAAGAATAACAACAACAACAACAACAACAACTGAAGTTACATCCTGGTTACAGGGAAGGAGGTTGCCCGCCCATCTCCCAGTGAGCATAATTTGGCATTTCTTTGGATCTTTTGGTTTCAAATCCTTGCCATGAGAGCCACCAGTACTACCCATCGTGTGACATCTTGTCGTTGCTGCAGCCTTACCCAGCCCTGCTACAGCACCAACGTCTTGATCTGGATCACATTTGTCCTTTTTCTTGCCTCTCGCATTCCTTTCCCTGGGGAACGGCACAGCCGGCTGGCCGGAACCTGAATTAGGCGCGGCTGTGCATACATCACCGAATCACCTGTGCGTTGCCCCCGCGATAGGGCTTTTGACGGCGCTTAAGGTCGCGTAAAGCATGGGCCCCCAGGGCCCAACGAGCGCGGCCGCATTGTTTGTGTCCTGTTGGTCGATCGTCGACACTGACGAACTGTAACCATCTAGCCAGCAACGCCCCCTTTAAATGCTGCATACCCTAGCTTTTCTCCTTTGTTAGTACTACTGCCCACCTGTTCGTGGCTGCGCCCTGCGGATGTCATCGTGCAACTTTCTACCCCAGTCCAGGCGCAGGCGTACGGGTTTAGGCGCGCCGCGCAAGCATTTAGACGAGGATCATCCGATCGCTCGCGGTCGCCTCGCCACGCCACACAACACCGGGAACTTTCTGCGCGACAATGACTCAATGGGTATATGGAAGGCAAGAAGGCACATCTGCCTGCGGCTATTTGTTGGTTCGTGGTTGACAAAGTGCACTTTTTGCCCCGGCGTGCTCGAGAGGACAGTAAGCATGGCATGCAACGTCGACTCGCATACTCGGTTGGTCTTGTTTACGAAGGTACGCAGGTGCCTGGACTCCACCTTGCCTTGATCATCGCTGTCGTTATGCCCAGGCATAAACGCACGTCAATGCGTCACACGACTAGCTATGTACATCTGAAGGTTGTATTGTACGGAGTTAGCTCGGAGCATCGGCGTCTATTGTTCTCCTACGATCGTGTGTATCAGTGTGCTTCCGTAATGCCGTCGAGCCAGGCCTTGTGCACATTGAGGTGAGCTCTCCCTGGTCGTCGAAGCATGCGCAGACGCGGGACTTTCTCCTCGATGTCCGAGTATTTCCCGTTGGCTACGCATTGGTAACGTCGCTTAGTCAGACCTCTCTCTTCCCGTCTCCTCGGAACTACATGGAGTACTCTGTGCTAGTAAGAACCTCCCAGTGCCTTCTTCGGGGCATTACGTACTTACAAAGTAGGGCATGCCCTCTGTTCCCCACTAGCGTTGAAGCCCCTATGGTTCGCATGCTTCCCGAGAATAGCAGGAACTGAGTCGTGGGACCAAGGGAAATTGCAGCTTCTTCGTTGCGCCAAAGCTTGTCAAGCCACCCAATAGGGTGATGGAATAGTGATGGAGCATGTTGCATGTTGCACCCAAGGGAGGCGAGAGAAGAGACTACTCGCTTGGACTTTTTGCACACAAGCCTTGCAGACTGTGGAAGTGCTTTTGGAGCACGCTCTGAAGCAGTGCCCCTTGAGTATCTATTGCGCCTGGCTCGTCATACCCTGTTGTCCGCCTCTTTTTGCTCTTCTCAAAGCTTGAGTGTATTGCGACCGTGAAATCCTGTGAGTCAGATAAGTATCGTCTCGGCAGTCCGAGGAGCGCTGGTAGGCAATTCAACCAGAGCACCGTGTCCTCTCACACGGGGCTCTGCCCTCATCCATGTCACAACACGACCCGGTCGCCGCCTGTTTTCCTCTGTTTTGCCGCCGATAGGCGCTTGTCTGCCTGGCGCGCATTCTACGGGGCAAGCCATCTCGGTTGCACGTGTATGCTGTGGCGCATCAGGATGTAACCGTGCAGCCCTAAGCGTCTGTTCTTGACACGCTCGACCTGTATGATAGACGGACGCCCTTATGCCAGAGTTGCCCGAGATGAAGACACGGGGTCAGGACTAGGGGTCAACGGCAACGGCGGCGTGCGTTCGTTGGAGATGCCACCCCCTCCCTCTGCATGCGTATGCCCTTTCGAGGAAGCGGCTCGCAAATACTCCTTTCGGGTGAAACCAGTAGACGCCCAAAGAGAGACTGTGTGTCCGGTAGGAGAACAGGGAATGTCTAAAGCACCCACTGTCGCAAAAGCTGTGAAAACACACCCCTCGAGGAGAGGCTCCAGTCTCGTCTCTGGGGAGTTAGCAAGACGACTCGCGAGCTGCGTTCTTGAGCCAACAGCCGAAAGTGCAGATTGGGGGACATAACTAAAAGCGTTGGCTGTAGGCGCAGAGTATGGGAAGATCCGTACCGTGGCGGGTGGCTGCAGGAACGATTTCGTTGGTGTGTATATGAGCGTGTTGGTATGTGACATCTGTGCGTGTGCCTTTGCATGTTGGCCGCAACGGCGAGCGAGGGGAACGGCCTGTGATCAGCGGCGGCAGCCAAGAAGTTGCAGCCATGTCGAATTAGACGGTGAGTTGGCGTTGTTTGTCTGTATATTGTGCATTTCTGTGCGTGTCTGTGGTTCTGCGGTGCGCGCTGACGGCTGCTGGCTTGGAGGAGAAGAAGGGGTGGTGACAAGGTTGTTCCCCGATGGAAAGGTGACACAGCCTTTGCAGCTCGGATGAGATGGCACTTGCTGCAGTCCTTTCCTTGAAAGGCGAGGTCGAGGCAGGCAGGCGCGACCATCGACCATTCCAGAAACATGTACATGTCTCTGGACACGCCTGGGGCGCGGTCGCACCTGCTTCCCTCCAAGGACACTCGCCTTCATACACTGCGTAGTCTGCAGTACACGAGGGCAGAAGAAAAAGTATCCTATCCTCTATTCCCTCGGCCAAAACATCGGAGACAGCTTCATCACGACCAGACCACCATGTCATGCCGGTGCGTCGTCTGTCTCGGAGTCTGCAGCAGCTTCTACGGCCCCCAAATGCACACACAGTCGATACGGATTTTGCGACCCTACGGTGCAAGGAACCTTTGTCAATCCTCATGCCGCAGGAATCGCCGTGGCAGAGCACGTACAAGAGCAGCCCTATCCGGCGCAAGAATGAAGTGGTGCCGTGCAGGCTCGGAGTTGCCAACGCCAAGGACCAGTCGACGATCAGAGTTCGGGGCCCCTCCACGCAGCAGATGCAGGGAGCTGTTGGCAGTCTTGCTGCCCTTGTCCGCGGGCCCCTGTCTTGCAACTCGTCGCGAGGTGTTGCACTATCATCATCGCAGAGGTATCCTGCCGTTACGATGGAGCACTCGTCATGCAAGACCGGGCTGCCTGGGCTGCCCCTCGACCTGCGGCCACCGAGAGTCCGGGTCGGCGCTTAACGGCGTCTTGCCATACGTGCACAGCCATCCGAGATGCAGCGAGCGCGACTGCGCCTGGGGGTTACCACCACGGTGGGCCGGCACCACTGCAACAACGCATTCAATTCCGGCTTACAGACTTCAAAGAGTTCCAAGGCTGCACCAACGGCGAGGTACTGCACCAAGGCGGTGCCACCGGCACATCGGCCCATCGCGGCGGCCTACCACAGCACCCCGGGGCATACCGCCCGTCCGCTGCCTTTCTCTTACTCTCAGCCTTGCGGTCTGCCTGTGAATCTCTATGACTACCACAGTACGTACCGCAAGAGCAGGGCATCACAGAATCGCGACAAGAACTTGGCAGCCAATGAACGTGGCCTGCTTCCGACGCACATCCGAGCCCGTGAGGAGTACATGATCGGCATTGCTTTTTGAGCCGTTGCCCTTCCCGCCGTTATTCCCGGTGCGTCTGAACCAAAGCCCGAAAGCTGCCGTAAGCAGCATGGGATACTACATCGACCAGCACTCCTTTCCTTCGATCGGTTATCATGACTCCCGTGCCAAACCCGACTCATAGTCGCTACACGAATATTCTGGAAGCCGAACATATTCCAGCTTCAGCAAATCATGGCTACTAAGACACGAGCATGAGTATATGTGCAGCTGGCACATAGTGGCCCCTGTCTGTCCGATCCGATGCTTTGCCTCCGTGATGCGCTTCTGACCAATGACAGCACCTCGGCCCGACAATCAGCACTGATTCTCACAAATGCATTTGCTGCTTCTGTCGAGGTCTTATTGCCGTTTTGAGGTTTCTGGCAACGGCAGACGTAGTACGCAGCTATGTTATTGAGGTTTTGCTGCTCCAGCGGGGACTGGGGAATATTTAGGAACGTCTCGCCGGATCGAGGTACAAAGGTGAGATGCTGTACTCAATGGCTTTGTTCAAAAAATAGAATAGGAGGCACGTCTACACACAGCAGTGACGAGGATTCGCAGGAATCCAGCAGAACAGCGCAGTCACTAATTTGACAAGACAGGTTGCTACAGAGGCTTCTCGTAAACGAGTGGTTGGATGCAAGCCGACATTCCTCCGAATATTCTCTCCCTTGACACTAGCCCTTCCTCTTCATGGACCTATTTCAGCAGCCATCCAGACTTCGGAGATACTCGCTGCAAATCGTCCATCTGCCAAGTACGGCAACCCCATATGGTACATGCAGGCTGCTGTCAGCAGCCGTCGTGTAGCAACGCCACGACTCCGTTATGAAGTTCAGTGCCACGATGCAACTTATCAGCACTCATAGTATCTGTCCGGCCCGGAGCCGCTCTTCTTTTATTTGGAATGTACAAAATATTCTGTAAGCTTCAGGGCTGAACACCCCTGTGCCTATGACGTGCATCTTGACGGCGGGAAACAAGGTAAAGCACACCCTCAATTTTTTGCTCTGCCGAAGGATTTCTTAGTACAAACATCCACGGTTTAAACCAATCAAGCACTCTAAAACGAACCTAGCATCATGACAGATGTTATACTTTAGGCAATGGAACCTTTTTGACCTCGGCCACACCCATGAAGACACGGGGGAAGTTGGCGAGACACGTTGCTGCAGCTGTCGTGTTACTTGCTTTATTATGCATGACCGCTGGGGTGAATGAAGGGTGGTTGGCAAGGAAATCCAGACCGGTGCTGATACGTCGGAAATGATCTGCGCAGACCGACCGACAAGTAGGGGCTACCATTGCTATTCAATCCATTAACCGTGGTATATGATGCTCTGGATACTTGTACAGTCTTCCTGCATATGCGTGCCGAGACAGATGGCATCCATCGGGCGGCCAGGGATGGCTCGAAAAGGGAAGTGGCTCTTTTCTTCAGCACGTATGCGCTTGTTGTTGCCCGACGGGTTATTTCCTTGCTGCGCTTGCATGTATACATCGGATGTCTTTCTGACCCCATGTCTCTTTACTCTGACACAGCGGCTGATACTGTGGTGGTCTTGAAGTGGGCGAAGCAATGCGCGCCACTACATTGGCATCTCGGGCCATGCAGCAAGTGGTGCTTTCTGGGGGCTGCCTAAGGTTACTCAATTCGGAGGACTGATGCTCGAGACTGAACGCCTCGGGATCCTGGGCCCGTGGTCTGGCCAAAGAGAGACTGTTCCGAGAGACAGCGGTGATCCCAGACTTTGGCAGCTCCATTACTCATCACAACTTTTGGGTCTGGCCGGCCGAAATTATGGTGATGACTCAATGACGGCCTGCCACGCGGCGTTGCTCCGCTGCTCAAATCATGATCTCGTGAGCGGCGTTTGTGTGAAGAACGTCGGTGCCGTGTGTCTCGAGCTTCGAGGAGTGTCTCAGATCCCAGAAAGCTACTCAAGACTCGGTTCGCGGAGCTTCTCTCTCAGGAGCGGAGGGTTCCTGTCGAAGCAAAGTCAAAGTCATCTCTGAAAGGTGAGCTGCCCTTTGAGATTTCAGCCATGGTTAGAAACCCCCAAGAAACCAAGAAACCAAGAAACCAAGCCTATGCAAGGAGCCATCACAGTGTATGGATCATGTTTGGCTCTTGTACAACGGTCAAGCGCAATGGGTTTGATTCCGTATTTGATGAAGATGTCTCCCTTTCATGAATTGGGAGAGTTTTCCGGCATTACTTTGAAATCGTAAGGCCGTGCCCTATGACTAACGCCACTATATCTGCACGAGACCTTCATCAAACACCGATTGGTTAAATAGATCCTAGATAGAAGACGAGCTGTTGACTCGCCCAAGGCATTTCGAGCGCCGACATATAGAGAGACTAAACACATCAATAGTATCGTGACAGAATGAATGGTGCCCGCTCTCTTCTTCTTCCAACAGAGAATGCCATGGCGCATTTATTCTAATTTTACACTAGACGTTTTTGAAGAAACCGGCTCGCAAGAACTCCTACATGGATACTTTGCGGGCTTGCTTTTGCGAGGATTATTTACACCCGCCAGACCTCTATGCCGACACCGCCGACCAGGAATCTCCCCTCGCCATCACTCCCGTCTCTGTCAAGAGACCCATCGACACGCATGATCTCGAGGTCCCCGGCGTCGGCGACGCCGCTGTACTCGTCGGCCACGAGGAGGATCTGGGTCGTGGGAGCAGCACCAGTGGGTCCTGGCGATGAGTGAGCAGAGCCGCACTGCTGCTGCTGCCAGTCCACGATTCGCCACGTCTTGACGCGTTGGTCGTTGCCTGTGCTGACGACTACGGCGTCGCGTCCACCGCGCTCGAGCCGGACGATGCCAATCCCCGTCACCGCAGCCGCGTGCGCCGACCGCACGACGAACTTGCCCCTGACCGTGTACTCCGCCGCGCCGCCGGTTGCGGCTGGCGACGAGGAGAGGTGCAGCATACCGATCGCGTTGTCGTCGCCACCTGTCACCACGAGGTATGATGGGCCATGGGAGCCCGGGGCGTCGTGTTTAAGCATGTCGAGACACTTGATGCCACTTTGGTGGAGCTTGGTGATCAGAGGGTTTTGGTTTTTGGAATGCTTAGAACTGCATGTAGCCGGAGCAGAGTCATTTGCAATTTCATCGAGATCCCGTGGTTCTATAGCCAGATCTGGCTGCAGTCCTACGAAAACAGCGAGACGGCCGTCAGTAGCCGCGGTCAGGACATGTGGCTGTCTCTCATGCTGGTGGTTTGCCCCATCCAGAGACGAGGATGATGAAGCAAAACCCAGGTGGCGCAGCTGCATCAGACAGGCACCAGTGTAATGCCTTCTTCCTAGCAGGCGGAACCCTCCCTCGCGGGAGTATATATAGCTCTGCACCGTAGAGTTTGACAGAGCCATCGTGATGCAGAATCGCGGCTCCTGCTGCTGTTGCTGATGCCCTCCTGCTGTCTTCTCGTCGTTGCCGAGCAGCTCGACATCAAAGTCCATGATGCGCAGATCTCCAACCTCCGACTTGTCCTGGAAGACGGCCTCACAGGCGACGCCCAGCGGGCACACGTCGCTGTCGATTCGGTTGACTCGCCACACAAAGAACTCCTCGTTGCCGCCGCTGCTGAACAAGTACTCGTTCCTGTGCCAGCGGACAGCTTGTATGCCGGTGGCGTGCTTCTCCATCGTGGCCACGCACCGGAATGCTCTGCGGCCACTCGCCCACTGTGTGAGCCCATAGTCGCCCGTAAGGGGTGACTCTGTAGTGTACTCGTGGATCTTGATGACGGTGTCCTCCGCCGCGGTGGCAGTGTACCGGCCCGACGAGCTCACCGCGCGGATCTCGCGCCCGTGGGCGCCCGACTTGACCGTCTGCGCCAGCGACCGGGCCTGCGAAAAGACGTGCATCTCCGAGGCCTTTGTGAAGACGAAGCGGAACCCGTCTGCGAGCCGAGACTGCCGCCGCAGCAGGGCCAGCGCGAAGCTACGGTGGGCTCCGCCGCAGTCAACGGCCGCGACCTCGCGCTGCTGCGTCGCGTTCCAGAGCACCGCATTTGTGCTCCGGAAGCCGCACAGCATGAGCTCAGTAGCCTTAGTACTCGGGTCCCTGGTGAACCAGGCGCGCTCGATGAGGGGGCCGAACGGCGGCGAGGTCTCGTGCAACAGGGCGATGGCTTCGCCAGAGGTGTTGGGGCCGGCTGTTGTCGGCTGCCTCTGGTAGATTCGGTACTTGCCATCGCGGCATGTGGTAAGGAAGTACTTAGATAGTGAACCAGATCGCTGAGGAAGAGGTAGTATCGAAGTGATGGCGTCGCTGAGCTTTGCGTTGAGTGAGTGCGTCGTGGCGTACGAGTTTGTCCTCTCGTCTCTGCTCATCATTACGATGGCGCCGTTCCGAGATCCTAGGATCAGAGTTTCCTCAACCAGGGTTGCGGCTGTTATGACGAATCCTTTCTCTAACTCGACAGTCGCTGACTCTTCGCCCTTTGGAAGATTGTTGATTGATAGTATCGTCGCTGTATGGGCACCAAGGACAGTGGCCAACAGTCTTATGGCCGGCAAGCTGTTTCCGTTCATATCTTCATGTTCAGTGCTGTCTGTCAGACTGAAAAGGTCCGCCATCTTGCCATCAACAGCAGCCACAAGACGGAGAGTGGCATTCTCTGCGTCAGTGAGCGCGTAGATGTCGCCATGTCCGGTTCCGATATAGACTGTCGAGGTCTGCAAAGACGACTCAACCACGCAGTACCCTGCAAGGGACAGCCTGATTTCCTCAGATAGTGACAGATGCTTCCACTCGATCCCAGTTCCAAACGTGCCAACGTAGCAGCGGCCCTGATTCGTAACGACGAGGAGTTTTTTCTCCGAAATGAATGCATATCGCTGGAAGCTCTCTGGTGGTACTTTGACTTTCTTTGGCATTGGGTATAGCCTTTTACCCAAAAACCTCTTGTCTTCTAGCTTCTCATTTGCCAATTTCCTCCCCCCCGGTAGTTCCTTGGCGGTCTCTGCGTCCATCGAGTTCTCAAGCAAGCCCAGCCCCGAAAGATCCCCGAGCCGTGCAAGCGTGTACGCATCCCGCCATGCGCTCTTCTGCGTCTGTGTCTGGTCCGGGGACCCTCTCACGGCATCCTCGTCATGCACGAGAGTAATCTTGCCGTCCGAGCCGCCGGTGGCTATTACGACGCCTTCGTCGACCCCGGAATCCAGGATCGCTCTGGACCAGATGTGCTTCCCCGTGTGGTTCCGATAGATAACCTTGTGCGTCAGAGCTGCCTCGCCAAGCGTGGAAACCGTAATTTTCTTGTTGAATTTTCCTTTGAAAGGTCCTCCTGACGCTTGAGGGCGGGCCAATGATAATGAGGGCGAGCCAAAGGAAAGGTGCCACTTCTGCGCAGTCGCATCCTCGCCAAAGGAGTACACGGGCACAACCATCCTCGCGGATTCTCTGGCACCGTTCTCGACATATCGCGGCTCGACGAACTCGACGTGCCAAATCCGCGAGATGTGGCCCATGGCGACGGCCACGCAGCGTCTCGCGCTTAAGTTGTCGTCATCTCCGCTGCCTTGTCGAGGAATAGTGCTGGCTCCCACGGCACCTACATAGTTGCTAGCGACTTCTTTATCGTTTTTGTTGTTGTTACTGCTGTTATTAGGTCCAAACCCAGTCTCCCTAGCTTCCGGAACAATATTTGCAATTGCGGCCTCGTGCTTCTGGCGGCCCCTGGCACCATCAAGGACAGCGTGATCTCCTTGCTCTCGCCTTTCGGTAATATCCCAGATTCTGACCGTCCGGTCGTCACTGCAAGTAGCGAGCAATCGGACCTTCTCCTGTCTCACTGTCGACGCCGGCACGACGAGCAGCTCCGGCGATATCTGGATGCCAAAGATGGAGCCTTCGTGGCCCGAGAACGCAAAGAGGTGCTCGCAGCGCGGCGGAGGCATCCCCGCCCCTCGTCCCGCGTCGTGCCACTTCCACACCACGACCTCGCCAAACACGGTGCCCGCCGCGACCAGGACGCTGTCCCCTGCCTTGTCCTCCCCACGACCGCCACTACTGCCACCGCTATCGGGCAGCCACAGCAGCGTCCCCGCGTACAGGATCGGCCTAGACGGCGAGCGGACGCTGACCATCTCGAGTGCCATAGCCGGAGGCCCAGCCGTCGCCGTCATGGTCATGATCCGAAGCTCCACAACCTCGTTGTGCGCAGTCAGCAGGACCGCACGCGTCCGGTCCCGTGGGGAGATCTTGGCGTCGAAGATCCAGTCTGGCGCTCTGAACTCGCTGACGGTGGGTTCGTGATGGCGTTGTCGCAACAAAGCAGCTCCCGAGAGCACCGCGACCGAGTATCCGCCCCATACTAGGATGAGGTCGCCCTTCTCCTCCTCCTCACTGTCATCGCTGTTGCCGCACCGGACGGATATCCCGTGGATCGACTGGCCCCTGAAGATCGGAATATGCGCCAGTAGCCTCTGCTGCGGCTGCTGACCTCCTCCACCAGAAGAGTTCTCGCCGCCGCCAGCCGAGTCGCCGTCACTGTCGAGTCCCGCAGCAGTACTGGCACCACCATCGCCGGTACAACTCCTACTGCCAGAGACATCGTAGATCTTGAGGTCCGTGTCCTCGGCGGCGAGGAGATATCTCTTCCTTCCCCGTGTCTTCCCCTGAGCTCTCGGGGCCAGCTTTTCCGCATCGCCGCCTGCTGCTGCTGCTGCTGCTGCTGGACCATCGAGACCGGGCCCCAGTGGCACGTTATCTGCATTTGCATCTACATCAGTAGCAAAGTCGCGAGGTTCGTAGAAAGCCAATGCGGTTATGGGGTTCAAGACATGCTCCCGCCTGAGGCTGAGGCTGAGGCAAGCCTGCGCCTGTGTCTGTGTATTTGCCTGCCATTGATCGGCCCGTGGAGTCTGTCGGGAAAGAGAAATGATCAGTTTTGTTTTCTTTATTCCAAGATGGCTTTTTCTCTCCCCCTCCTTCTCCCCGCCGTTGCCCAAATTTATGAATGCTCCGGATTCACTTCTCCCCGCGAGGCCAAGGGAACTAGATACAAAATGGAACCATGAAAGTGCGAAGCATCCACGCAGGAGGATTGACACTGAAAAACAAAGCGAAGACACACAATCATATCGAGCTTCTGCTTTTCCTTACGAACCAACATCACCTAGACCAGCCGTGTATATAGAAGGAGGCAGCAGAACATAAAAACAGGGATGGAAAAATAAATAAAAATAAAAGAGAGCAGTGACTGACACACGCCCACCATGGCGGGGGCCAGCCAGGTTTTTGTTCCTAGTCAACGTGAAAGAGCAGATCGAGACTCACCTCGAAGTCCATGGCTGCTTTTGGCAGATCAATCAATCGAGTGTATGAAGGAGAGGTCCACCTCTGCATGGCCGTTCAACAGTTCGGCATGCTCGTTGGAGGATACATACTGCAGCTGTCTGCACGGCACTGGGCTGGAAAAAGAGTCGTGGTGGAGAAGTTCGGCCGAGCGTGGGGTCGGGGTGGGTTGGGTGCGGCGGCAGGCCCAGAGAACTGGGCCGCTCTGCTGTCAACAAGGTTAGCGTCAACTTGCTTGCTTGTGAGACCAAGACAAGGAGGTGAACCCTTAATCCAGGGTCCAACAGTACATACATTGATGTGAAGTCGGACTACATAGTACACACGTGCGCTCATGCTTCCGCAAGCAAGCAGTTCGTCAATGCAAAAGTGGGACACACGACTTTGATGCATGATGGTATCGTTATTAATGACACTATGGGTATTCACTCCTCGGCTATCCTGTCGCATATGTCGACCCTCCCCGAGCTTAATCACATTCCCAAATCCTCGTAAACAAAAACCAGTAGACGCCGGCGTATGCAAAAGCGCAGTCATAACGTAATTCTATCTATCAGTTCTCATCGTGTACGTGGGGCCAAAATTGTGTAATGACAATCGCTGGCCCTCGCTCTTTTTGTTTGTGTGGTTTTGTGTGGACTGTTGCCATTTAGGCATGAGCACGCGAGTAGGGCTCGTAAGCGAGGTCGGTGCGAGCGCCACCGCGCTGAGGCACACCATAGTTGTAATTGTTCTGGGCGCCCTGGTGCTCGCCAATGGGCTGGTAGGCACCCACGGGCAGCATCTTCTCGCCGTCGGAGTGAGCGGCGCGGGACTTGTGGGGGCGGCTCTCGGGCTTGCAGCAGCAGATGGAGAAGAGCCAGAAGAAGCTGGAGCCAAGAGCAAAGGCGGCACCGAGCCAGATGATGGAGAGGAAGGTTCTGTTGACGCTGGCGTCAGCGCCGTACTTGCTCATGCTGCCCTCGACAGCGCCGGCTACTGTTAGAGAGAGCACAGTCATCATGGCGGCGGCGGCAATGACGGCAGCTGCGGCAATGGCGGAGACGAGCCAGGTGACGCAGGACACAGCACGAGAGCAGGCGGTAAAGATGCCAACGACGAACTGGATACCGAGGGCAATGCAGGCAATGATGAAGACGACCTGGGTCCACTTGATCATCTGCTCGAAAGCCTTGAGGCCCTCGTCAATCTCCTGGGGGATGGTGACGTTGATGCCGGCAAGCTGGTTGAAGCGGGCAAGGCCGTTGGTGTTGAGCTGATTCTCGGCCCAGTTGAACTGAGGCCGGGTGCAGTTGTGGGTGCCATCAGCCCAGTCGGCGCAGAAACCCCAGACACTGATCTGGTACGTGTTGGCGAGGCCGAGCTGCTTGGCGGTGATGTTGTGGGCAGTTGAGGGCACGCTGGCGCCAGTAGGGATACCGAGCTCCTGGATCAGGGAGCTATCGTGCCAGGTGCCTGTGTTGCGCTTGTTGTTGACACTGTTGGGCAGGTTCTGGATGTTGTGCTCGATGTTCTGGAGGGTGGTCTGGATGTCGCCGTTGGCGGCGTTGCCGAGGTTTGTGAGGTTAACATTCTGGGCGGTGCTGAGGCCGTTGAGCAGGGCGGCGAGCTGTGAGGCGTCGATCTGGGCCTCTGTAAGGTTGAGCTTGAGGAGGTGGAGGTTGTTGTTGGTGACTCCAGTCAGGCCAGCGATGAGAACGCAGATGATGCTGGCGACTGTGAGGACGAATGGCAGAGCCACGCAAAAGTAGCGGCCGACACCCATGCTGACGAGTTGGTGGTGGCGAATGTAGACTGCTGTAGGCGATGTATATAGCGAATGGACGCAGACGAGTGAGAACGAGAGGGATGAAACGAGTCGATGATGGGCTGGAAAAGATAGTGAGAGGGCAGCGCGGGCGTAGGCATTTAACTAAAGTACGGTTCCCTCCAGGATGTTGGGCGGCGGCATAAGCTGGCGGCGGGCTGTGAGAGACTGAGAGTGCCTCGACCAAGGTGGGCGGAGGTGGGGAGCGTGGCGTGGCTCAGGCACCAACTTGGCGGGCTAGGCGCAACTTTGTGAGGGGAACAGGGGCTGAAACATCCCTGCTCTGCTGCTGCGCCCAGCTGAGCACACGCACACACACACATACACAGCAGCAGCAGCAGCGACAGCGGACAGCGACAGCCATCTCGGGGCGCAGCAGGATACGACGGCAAACCCACATCACGGAGTGCAGACTGTCTTGATCTGGCATATCAAATGGCCAAGACGTGAAAGGCACGTCCTCAACCCGCCGCCATTGCCCCGAAAGTGTCCTGAAAGGGTAAACCGCTGTACCTAATTTACTTACTGCGTAGACTACTTGTGACTTGGTCTCGGCTGACGTTGGCGCGGCATGTTTTGGCATCTCGGTGCCAAGCAGTCCAGGGCCGCCTCTCCTCAGCCTGCTGGCCGCGTTATACTCAAACCGGCCAAAGAGGCTGACATGCTCTCTCTCCGTCTTCAGTCTTCAGTCATACCCAGCCTCCTCAAAAGTCAGAACTCAGCCGGGCCCCGTCTGTCTAAACCACCAGAATAGAAACTCCGGCCTCAGGCGGTTGGCCCAGAGGCTTACCAGCTGCAATCCGCAGTGACGGACGGGCTACCATGTCTGTGGTAGGCTTTCTAGGGCTGGGCAATGCTGATGCTGGCCACACAGTCAGACGGATCTCGTGGTGAGGTCAGCCCAATCTGTTGCTGCCAGGGAGGCATGCACTTATCTTGTCGGATCTCAGGCCGTCGCGCATCCAGTGCCTGGCACGACCCGTTGTGTGCTTCACATGGATATTGATCGTCCGTCATAAGCATACATTTGGGCTCTCCACACACCTGTCAGTGCTGGTGCTCATGTTTCCGTGACGCGTCAGGGTGCCGATCTGTGGAGGTTGTCGCCTGCTCGTCATTATCGTGACTCTCGCCAGCCTTGTCAGTACTGTAGCGGACGCGACACGTCGAGATCCCAACGCCCTTGCGGTTCTGCATCGTATCTGCACCGGCCACAAGAGTCGCTTGTGGACCAAGACGAGACTTGGCACGGCTACGGGTACTCCGTACATACGTGCGCACATGGCGATCGATAGAGGGTCCCCTATGACCAGATCTTGATCACTTTGCCTGGCAGAGGGTGCGTACGTTACGCGTCAAGTGCGCCACAAGCCACGACGAACCAAACAAGCATTTTACAGCATGGCTTGTTGTCTATGGTGAATCGTGATGCACATCTTGATAGACAGTGATGAGGTGATAGACAGTGATGAGGCCCAGGCACAAACCCTTGCTCCTGTTCCTCGACTCGAGGCCGACAGGAAGCTCAGCCACGATGGCGACCGCGCCATGTAGCCAATGGGAGCGCCCAGAAGCCCCGTAAGTTGCCCTTTGATCTTGCAGTAACGTCTAAAAATAGCCCGGGCAGCATCCTCCAAGGCTGGAGTCCCCGCCGTATTTCTTCCATTTCGCTTCGACGAGATGGTGCGAAATTCGGATCGCAAAGGACGACTGACTCGTTCAGAGCTGCCAAGAAACACACTGCCTCGCCAATTGACGAGTGTCGGGAAGTCGGATGTGAGGACACGCCTTTTACGCAATCAAGAGGAGCATGATTGCGACAGCTTCTCATGGCTGACATTCTCTTCCTCAACCCTACTAGCATGAGAAACACCAAAGCTTTCCGGTTTTTAGCCCAAGCCCACCACTCGGAAAAGCTGAAATCAGATCTGGGATTTGTGCCAGACGAAAGCAAGCTTTTGGGATGGGAAAAGCATGTAGATGGGCATCGTCAGACACTACCACTGCCCCTCCTCAGCCGCAGCTGCTCTCCCTCCCTCGTCTATGTACTGACCCCCCGAGGCCTGACGCTATCGCTGTTCAGCCCTTTAGCCACGAACAAGTCCTTCCTAGACGAGAAGCACATGCCCGGGTGCTCAGAGAGCTGTCCGGGATTACCACGCTTTCTCTCTCTCTCTCTCTCTCTCTCTCTCTCACACACACACTTGCACAACCATTTCTAGCAGTGGGAAAAAAAAAAAAAAGGCGTGAGAGACTACTGAGCCACTGCTGCTGCTAGTCGACCTCGCTACGGTGAACCTTGGCAAGGCTATTTTGCTGCAGGTACGTGCAGTAAGCGCTCCCACAAAGCCCAAGTCATGATCCGCAGACGACCATAGAACGAGCCAAAGGTAATGCAATATTATACGATTCAATTGTGCACACTGGGCGCAAAGAGTAACATAAATCGGCACGGCCCACATGCGTAGCAACAGACGTGGAAAACTGGGATGGAGAAGAGTCTATAGTCTTTGATCTAAAGGTATGTTGTGTGTGTATCTTCCCTTCAAAACCCCGTCAGCAGCCATCCAATGGTCCACCCAGAACCCGATGGTCATCCCACGCACCCAATGTGTGCGCCACTTGTATGCAAGACCAAGCCGGGTCTCTTTATATGAATCCTAGTTCTTCCCAGGAGAAACCTTTCGGCGCCTAATTCGGCGATTCACCGAACGAAGATCACCATAGGACTCGACCTTGTGCCCCCGAACCCCGTGTACATGAAAAAGTGTACACAATGAAACAACAGACATGTATAAAATGAAGTAGGGCAGTAGTGTGAGTGTGTGAATGTGTAGATGTGTGTGTGCTGGCTGTTGATGGGCGGTGGTCCTGTAATCCCGTGCATCTTCATGGGGCCAAGACAAAACCGCCTCTGCCAGCAGACCACACCTATTTTTTTTTTGGTACAGCATATTGATATAACAAGAAGTGGCGAAAACATGCCTTCACTTCTTCGGCTGAGTCTGTTCGACGTGGTCGGCAGCCGCCTGATCCTTCTCGGCAGCGAGAGCCTCAGAGACGGCCTTAGCGTCGAGACCCTGCTCGGAAGCAGCGTACATACGCTCCTCCTTCTCGTCAATGTCCTCGACATCCTTGGGGGTGGCCAGACCAGTCTCCTGGTTCTCCTGGTTCTGGCTGTTCTCCTCGTCGATGAGCTCCTGCTGCTCTCTGAGGACCTCGAGACGCTGCTTGTTGGTCGCAGCGCCCTCGGCATTGTGGACCTCAAGTTCGATCTCGTGGAACAGCTCCTCAGGGATGGAGGACAGGACACCAGTGAGACCCTCGATCTGTCCCTGGAAGCTACCCTCCTTAGTATCCTTCTGGCTGTAGGAGTAGGCGTTGCTCAAGACCAATAGCGTAGAGGGGACGCCGTGCTTGAGACGCAGGTCGAGCCAAGACTGGAGGTCCTCCCGAAGTCGGCCGGGTGAGACGCTGTGCGTGATAATGCCGCGGCTGGCGCAAGCCATCTGCAGCTCTCCTACGCTGAGGCTTTCGACACCTTCATAGGTGATGACCTTGTCATCACGCTTGATTTGCCGCATCCGGTGACGGATTTGGTAGCGAAGCATGGTGTCCGTTCCGAAAGTGTTCAAGTTCATGTAACGGCACATTGAGACGAGCTGTGGCCTCGACAGGTTGTCCAGGGTCAGGTCATCTCTGAAGGCCTTGCAGACCTTGATGACGTCTTCACTGGTGGGCTGCTCCCCTGTCGCCCGCAACTTGCGGAAGAAGGTGGCAAACTCCTCCTTGTGCGTTGACGCCGGGGTTAAAGGTAGGCCAGTTTCCCTCAGGGTTGTGCGAAGGAAGGAGCTGACCTCCTTGCGGGTAGCCCGCAGAGTAGCCGCCTTCTTGTCTTTGGACTGCTGGGCCTCGTAGGTGCTGGGGAGCAGGTTGGGGAACAGCTTCAGGGCGACTGGCAGCAGGGCCTCGGCAAAGGGAACAATGATGAAGACCGAAAAGGGCACGAGCCGGCCAAGGTCCTGCACCGTACGGGACAGTTGGCGACTCTCACGTCTGGTCAACTCGTACCCGGCAGCCATCTTGAGCGCAAGCCTGCTGCTGATTCTGACCTCAGCGGCGAGCAGCTTGGTCCCGTCCCAGTAGTGTTGGACTTCATGCTTGATCCGCTGGCCGAGGGTCAACTTCTTGCCCTGCTTTGCCTCCTTCTTTGCGACATCTTGATCCTTTTTGACCGCGAGCTCAGTCAGGGTCTCGGGCTCCCCGTTCGACTCGGCGGCGGTTGCGGAAGTGAGCGCCTTTGTGCTGTCGGCCTCGGCGGCTCCTGAGGCTGTCGAAGACTGCTTGTTGGAGGCGGCGGCAGCGTTGTCATTCGACGGAAGAGGTTTCTTGGCTTGCTTTGCGTTGAAGCCTGGGGGCGGACCTCCCGGTGAAGTCGTCGAATGCGTGTCGGTCGAGATTCCTCTAAGGGGGATGAGGAGAACGCGCGCGGGCAAGTCTGCGAGGCGAGATGTGCGGATGTGGCGACCCAGCGCTGCAGTGTGGAGCCCTAGACCAGGACGAGCCAAGGCCCGGCCGCTGGCGAATGGGTTGATAATGACTGCCCGCTGGGCAGCTCTTGAAGACGTGGCCATGATACGGTGGTCGACCTGGAGGTCGTGGAACAGTTGTGTAGGGTGGGCCTTTGAGGGGTGGCGGCTGTTGGAGAAGGAGGGAGGGCGCGCGCCCACGAAGGCGAACGTGGTGGAGGGGAGTTCTTGATATGCAAAGACACGGATTGTCGTCGCCGATGTTGTGTGCTGGCAGTGTGCTGGTGGGATGTCGAGAGACAGGAGCGAAAGATGCGGGAGTGGGATTGCGGGAAGATGTCACTGGCCTGCTCAAGAGCGTTGCGTCCCCATCAGATTGCAGCACGGAGTACGGAGTACGGACGTGCCTGGGGCGATTCGTCTCCACTCACCTGGGCAGACTTGCAGTCACTTGCAGCAGGAGTGCATGCCCGTGCTGTCGGGGTCGGGCCTAGGAGAAGATTTCGGCTTTTTCCAGCTCCCGATTCGGGCAAGGCGGGTCTCGTCTCACACAGGCAGCTGGCACATCTTGACGGGCGCCTCCGACTGACTCCCTCGGATGAGACGACTCTATGTAGTGCTCACTGCTGCTCCCGTCGCCTCCCGCTGATCTCGTCGAGACTGGTCTGGGCACGGTACGGTGTTGGGAGTTCAGGACCGTCTTTGACAGTCAAGAGGCGTTCAAATTTGTTCGCATCCAGGCCGCTTCAGTGTCCGCTAAATTACCGGGCCCCAGAGGACGCAGGGCCAGCTCACAAGGCACATGTACACCATATGGGCTGCATCTCCAAGTTTTATTGTGGATTTTGCCAGTCCGCGTCTGCCACGCCGGTCTTTTTGTTGAGAGGCCTGGCAGGCGCCAGCACGCTCTCTGCGAGCTGCTGCAGAAACACCAGAGCACTCCATGCTTTGCGGACTAAGGTAGCAGACAAACATGGATGGGGTGGGGATGGCAAGTGCGATACAAATGCGTGTACCGCGTCTCAGAGAGGCGTGAAGATGATGACAACCTCAATCGCCACCGGCCACATAGCATTCTAGGTAGACTTTTCCCGGGCGCAAGCGGAATATCGCGCTCAAATAGCAGGCCTGCAGACAGGGGCTCGCCGACTCCTGATCACGTGGCTCTTTTTGCTGACTGGGAGATGACTAAGCACAATCTTGCCTTGCCGCGCTCCAAGGTTGCTAGGCCTCCGGCACGCGAAATGGGCTACGGGCGCATAACTCTATGAACAGCTACTCGTGGCATCTCTGGACGAGATCACGTACAGGGCTATCTTCCTGTCAGTATTCCTTGGGTAAGTACAAGAGCTATGGAATGGCTAAAGATGAATAACAGAGGAAAGAGAAACTTCTATGGGTATCATATGTAATGGCGACATTCTTCCAGTCCTTTCACACTACCACCGCCACCAACTACTTGCCTGGCTTTTCAACAACCTGCGTGATATTCGGGCCAGTACCGATGCCGGTCAACGTCCTGAATGCCCAGTGCAGCCAGGTCTCCGTCTCCAGCTCGACCTTGAGTTCGTCGGCTCGCCGCTCCATATCCTCAACCTGAAGTTCAAAGTTGGCCACTCCGTCCTCGACGTCCTGCACGCGGGTAGAGAGCATAGCAAGCTCATATTCCAGCCGGTTAAGTAGGTTCTTCAAGTTGCCAGATGCTTCCGTCAAGTGCGACCTCTCCTGTGACAAAAGATCATGCGAGTCTTGCTTTGCATGCTGGTAAGCGTTGCTCTGCTGGTGGTACAGTGCCTCCAGCTTCTCGACCTGCCGCGAGTACTCTTGGTCCATGGCTTGCACCGCCCCAATCTTGTCGGTTACCCAAGGCTCGACGATTGTCTTGACATAGAGTATGTCATCGTACAATGCCGCTGCTACTTCGCTTAGTCCAGACTCACCCGCCGTGAATGTGTCCAGTCCGTAACTAGTCACGTCCAGCAAGTTGACGATGGGTTCCCAGCGTAAAACAGCTTCCTCAGCATCACCGAACGACATCCTACGAGGCCATCTGTTCTCAGCCAGGGGCGGCTTGTGAGCATCGCTCATGAGCGCCACACTTCTGCGGCGCTGAAGATTTGGTGGCCCCCACGGCACAGCCAGCTTGGGCAGTCTCCTCTCCCGCTCTCGAGTCTTCAACTCGGCTTCGTCAGCAGTCGAGTTTGCCACTGACGATTCTGCAAACCCTAACTCATGCTTCTGATCAGGTGAACCTGATGCTTTCGGTCGAGATTGTGACCAAGCTCCATCCTGTAGCGTTGTGTCTGGGGCCTCTTCTGCAGACTGAATCGTGCGACGGTGCTTGTCCTCCACTTCATGTCGGAACGATGGAGGCCTAGAGTGATGTTGCAGCTCCCTCATAGAGGCCAGATACTCCTCGGGTTTGTTTTTCCAAGTGAAGGCCCGGTTGATCTGGCCTGGTGCCAAGACTGGCGTTGTACCGGTACCTCCAGATGTACCGGGGTTAGGCGAGAGCAATCCATCATACTCGTCTCGGGGCGGCCGACTGCCATGATGCCTCCCACCACCGCTGACAGCATCTTTTATGCGGCCGAGTCCTGAGCGTGCATCCCTGGCCACGCTTTTCAAGACACCACGCCGAAGCTGATCCTTATTGTTGCTTGGACTCTCGCTGACGCTGATAGCGGACCCTGGTGCTGGAGTCGCATAGACGTCGCTGGACTCGTCTCTACGAAGAGAATCTGCTTGGTCATCTAACGGCGTCGCCTGCGGCCATCTGGGCGGAACAACACTCTCGTCCTTGCCAAGGGAGGTCTCTTCTCTTTCAGGCGAGCCACGTTCGTTGTTAACGTCGACGCCGGGTCGCTTTGGCTTTCCCAGCCAAAGCCACTTGGCGCGCTCTCCAGACACAAGATTGATGAAGCGATCGAGGTCGAGACTTTCGATGTCACCAATGCCACCTTTAGCTCGGCCAACCATGCCCAGCACAATCTCGCCTCTTTTCCCGCCAATTTCAGTGACGGTTGACTTGACAGCCTTCTGGACACCCCAGCCTTCTCCAGCTGCCGCCTTGGCTGTTGCAGTATGCAGTTTGTGCATAGTCTGGCGATCGAGCCTGCGGGAGCGCTCTAGCTTCTGATACTTCTGGAAGTATGCTATGCCTCGCTCTGTGGCATCGACATCGAACACATCCTTTGACACTGGCGCGTTGAGATAAGCCAAGCGGTTACGAGCCCCCGCGTAGAGCCCAAGAAGTGCAGCAACTGTTGTTGGCCCGAGAATGCCGTCTGCTGGTTCCATGTTGTAGTAGTCGGCACCAAACTCTGTCCACCAGTCGGTCAACGCCTTCTCCGTGATGTCGCACAGAAGCCCGTCGACGTAAGCTGAATGGAGAATGTCGAAAATGTACAACGCGACTTGGCAAAGCTTCACAAGTTCGACGACGGCCTGATCGAAGGGGATCTTGTCATTGACCTTGTACAACTGGTAGAACTTGGCCCGAGCAGCTGCAGTCGGCTCAGAGAGTGACATCCCAGACCTCCCTGAACACCCCAGCCTTTTCAAGTTCTCATTGACGACGAACGCATTGCGATGTTTCTTTATGTCCCCGCCTGGAACCGCAATAACTGTCAACGCCGACGGGAAGCTGCTGAGGTTGGTGACCATGAGTTCACCAAGAGGTGTGCTCTTGGGTCTTGCATGGTACTGCTGTACGGCCTTCATGTACACACGAAGCTGGTCAGACCAGGCGACCTCGTCACGAGGGACGCTCAGAACTCCCACAACAACCGAGTGTGCTTTATCTCCTGTGAATGTGACTATTACGGTGGTAGGTTGAATTCGTGAGCAGGCCCATTGCTCTACCAAGTAGAGCTCGTAACCTTCGAGGCGCTGTTTTCGGTGCACTACAGTGACACAGGGGTCGTCGAGGAGAAATCTATTGGAAGAAGACGGGTCAGTACATGCTGCGAACAGCCGCGACAAGCTAGAGAGGACTTACCTAAATGCCACAGGGTCTGGAAAGACGAGGACTCTCCTGTCTACAGCGGGCGAAGGCGTGCTCCCGACTGAGCCGAGCTGTCGGTCGACCTCCATGACTGGCGTGGCTGCAGCACTGTTCGACTTGTTCGCATGTAGTGACGCTTGCGCGCGTGCTGCGTCGATGCTACGACGAGATCTTGCGTCGAGGGACATCGGGACATGTAGTTGGAACTCCATGGCCAGCAGTGCGCAGCCATAGATCGGCAATCACTACCGGGAGCTGTCACGGGTTCGATCGGCGGTCATCGCGTGTTTGTCGACATCAGATTGGACGTTGAGTCTCGCATGCGAGGTCCTGGATTACAAGGTTATCGCGGGTGGTGATGGTGAGTGAGTCTACGGCGACGAGACAAGACTAAAGATGGGAGTTGGGTTGAAGTGCCGAGTGAACCCGTGCAGATGTTCGACGAGGAAGGTCCGAGTCGGCGATTTGGCGGTATTGGAGCATGTGACGATCGCGCTTCATTCAATCAATGCATGCACAACTGGAAGGAGCAACCCTGAACACCTGGGCACCTGAACAAGCCAGAACAGACCCGCCAGGGGTAGCTTTAATGGGGGTTGTGCGCGCTAATACGTCATGCCCACAGCGGGCGTGTCCACTTGCATTTGTCGACGCTAGCGCGCCCCGGGATAGCGCTCGTTGGGCCTGCAACCACACTGAGCAGTGATAACCAGATGAGACACCTGCGTGAACCGACTTCACTTCTCATTCAAGCTGATCTGGACAAATCGTGATTTTCCGAGTCTGCTTCTCGAGAGCTCCTAATCTGTCACACAGACAGTACGAAGCAGTGAACTCGTCACTCAATCTCCGGGGCAAAAACGACCGATTCGCTCAGGTTACCGCCCAAGGGCATGCGGCTTGGATCACCTGTCTCTCATAACCGAATGAGAGCACCGCCTGAGTTTACCACCACACTTTGCTTCACCACTCGGCTACGGCGACAACTGTCATCATGTCGATGCTGCAGCTAGAGAATGATGTCAAAAAGCTTGCCAGCTCAGCCAAGCTGTCTGACGCGGTGGAGGATGTCGACAAGCTCATCGACCTGCTCGTCGCCGCCAAAGAGCGGATAGCAACGGCAGGCGAACCACACACGACCAGCCTCACCCTGACCAAGCTCCAAAACCCGATACGTGAGGGCCTGGAGGCTCTCAACACTGACCTCAAGAAGGTCCACAAGGCCCAAAATGACTTCAACAAGTCGCTCAAGGCCGCATTTGCAAAGGTCAAGGGCGACCTCCCCACAGACCATGATCCCATGGAGTCACAGCAACATCTCATCAACCGCGCAGTCGCCATGCATCTGCTGCGTGAGGGGCAGTTCAACGTGGCGTCCACCTTCATCCACGAAGTTCAGCCAGAACAAGACAACGCATTATCACCAGCCACGCTCCACCACGCCAGCTACGATGAGCGTGCATCCTCTGGTGACGCCATGGTCACAGACGCTGACACACCCGCAGATCTGACCTCGCTGCAATCGCAAGCGCTGCAAAGCCAGTTCTCCGATATGTACTCAATCCTATCATCGCTCAAGGATCATGACCTATTGCCGGCTATAGAATGGGCCCGGACAAACAACACCGAGCTCGAGGCTCGGGGCTCAAATCTTGAATTCGAGCTGTGTAAGCTGCAATTCATTTGGCTCTTCAAGGGCGCCTCCATCAACGGCCTACCTCACGGGCCGAACAATGGGGTGTCAGGCGCACTTGCATATGCGAGGAAGAACTTTGGACACTTCCAGCAGCGCCATATGAAGGAGATTCAGAAGCTCAGCGGCGCGCTCGTCTACTCGCCCAACTTGACGGCATCGCCGTACCACTCAATCTTTGATATCTCACTCGCCTTTGAGGAGGTCGCCGCATCTTTCACACGCGAGTTCTGCTCCTTGCTGGGCCTGTCGGCCGAGTCGCCGCTGTATGTGGCTGCCACTGCCGGTTCACTCGCCCTGCCACAGCTGGTCAAGTACACCTCCATCGGTAAAGCCAAGGGCACGGAGTGGACCACGACGAACGAGCTCGCTTTCGAGACGCCCCTGCCAAAGAGCATGGTATACCACTCCATCTTTGTCTGTCCCGTCAGCAAAGAGCAGTCGACAGACATCAACCCGCCGATGATTCTGACTTGTGGACATGTCCTTGCCAAAGAGAGTCTGTTCAAGATTGCCAAGGGTAATAGGACGTTCAAGTGTCCGTACTGTCCTGGAGAGTGCAGCATCAGAGATGCCAGGGAGATAGTTCTGTGAAGGGGTAGAAGGGGGTCCGAACAGTCTTGACTGAGCGTTCTAGGCGTAAATGGTCTTTTGGGGCGTGCGGCATGGCCACAGCACTGGTTTGGGGCGCGGCGTTTGGATATTGGCCGTGATCCGTGTGAATTTTGGGGTTTCTTCATGTATTTACGGCACGCTAGTTTAGTGCCATCAATCATTCCCTCCTCTGATCATCCACCCCAACTGTTCCAAACAGTACCCTCGGTGTAGGCATTTGCATCATCCCACGTCGTTGTGCTTCCCCCTTCCCCCTTCCCGCGGAACTTTTCAGTTTCCGTAGTCCTTCCCACCACGTCTCACATCTCACCACACTGCGCGATAATGACATCCAGGTCAGGCACGTCCCGCCCTCTCCGGCCAGTCTTTGTCCGCTCGAGCTTCTCGACAACGTCGAGGCCCTGCACGACCTTGCCAAACACGACGTGCTTGCCGTCCAGGTGTGGGGTGGGCACGGTCGTGACGAAAAACTGCGAGCCATTTGTTCCGGGACCAGAGTTCTGTACGAGTGCCCCAGCGCAAAGGATTTTTTGGGTCAGCTCAGGCTAGGTAGGTAGTGCAGCTTCACGACGGGCATGAAAGTATGCGGCATGGGGAGTCAGGGCGGAAAGGGAGTGAAGGAGACGGGTTTGAAAAAAAGGAGAAAAAACGTACCGCCATAGACAGGAGACCCTTTTCCGTGTGCTTGAGGTTGAAGTTCTCGTCTGCAAAGGATTTTGTGCCGTAGATGGACTAGAGGGATTGGAGGGGGTGGTTAGCTTTTTTTTCTTTTTTTTTCTTTCTCACTACTTGTCCTGCCTTTTGGATATAATAGCCAACCAAAACTCAGCTGTACTCCTGAGGTTCAAAACGCGCGAGCAGGAGACGAAAGAAAAATATGTTCACTCACGATGCTTCCGGTTCCGTCACCGTTGAGAAAGTCGCCGCCTTGGAGCATGAAGCCGCTGATCTGTTGAATGTTAGACGGGGGTCGGCGTTTTCAATAAGCAGAATTCAGAGGATCTCCGCAGGAGAGGCGCGGGGGAGGGGTACAAGAAGAAGAAGAAGAAGAAGAAGAAGAAAGCAACTCACGATGCGGTGGAACCTGCTCCCCTTGTAGCCCTGAGGCATGCCTCGGCTGTTGCGGGATTCGCCGGTGCAGAACTGTCTGAAGTTCTCGGCGGTGCGGGGGACGACGTCCTTGAATAGCTCAAATGTTATGCGGCCGAGTGGCTCGCCTGGAAGCGAAAAGGGGTTATGGAGGTCAGCGAGTTGGGTTGAGAAAGAAGGGGTCATCTCTTGCGGGATGGGAGGGCACCGCGGGTCACCCGGGGAGCCCATGGGGTGCGGTGATGTCCCGGTGCTCTGTGGTGTAGAATGCCGAGAAGATGGCCATGCACGGTTTTTGATCTGGCAAACGTACCTCCGAGTGTAATGTCGAAGAAGACCCTGCGGCATTGATCAGTTTTCAATGCATGATATGATGTTTTCGAGGTCCAAAGGCACGGAGCGATCGAATCCGGGACAGTCGGTACTCACAGGGGATTTCCCGACGGCGGGAGCTGTGTTGGCGCCATGTTTATGTCGTGAGCGAGCTGGCAGGCTATGTGTGGAGGTTTAATCTGGCGGGAGCGGGAAAGACGTCCGAGTCGGCTTATTGTCTGCCGGATGATCTGTGCAGTCCGGGCAGCTGCAAGATTGTCCGACTCGGCAGACGTTAAAGACGGCGGTCGGCGCAGTGGGGCTCTGCTGGAGGATGTCCGTTCCAATTGGCTAGCTTCCCAGCATCGCCGGGACACACCCGTGGTGAAGATGATAACGCTGTCAGGCGGATGAAATACTCGAGAAATCGTATGGATGACTTTGAGGGGTTTGATGTTTCGAGACTGGCCATGTGCGTTGAGCGAATATTCAGAAATCAGGCAGTCCTCCAATGTCCGTTTCCTTCATCGATAGAACTTCTATAGACCGGTTTCGACATCGGACTCTCCAGGTTTAATCATATCGAGAAATGGAACACAAGTAGTACTTTCGAGTCTCTAGGCCAACTAGACATCCACAACCATGTATATTATTGACGCACTATTAGCGGTCATCAACAAGTGTCCGTTTCATCGAGACCCTGCGCGATATAATAATCAACGTAAGCCACGGCGCAGGGTGAGGTTCAAGAGTTTAATCGACTATGGGCACAGAACTCTACCATCCGGTAGACTATTCGTAACAGGACGCTTAACTACCACCAAATCGCAGCAAAAACTTCGCCACTACATTCACTTACATACCGGACATGAAACCAAGTATCAAGCATATACGGGTACATGAATGTTTGTACGCCTCTAGAGTCTTATAATCATAATCGACGCTGGCACACTTAGGCAAAATAAATAAATAAATGTTGGCAACTGACAGCCACGCGACTTTCTGTCCGGCGCCAGCCTCCAAATCTCTTTCCAAAGCAATCGCCTGAGCGATCCCGGGACTCACAGCCGTAAGATGGAGCCGTCAGGGTGACTTGGGACTCTCAGCCATGTGCTTCAAGTACTCCCAAGTGACCCCTTCAACTCGCCTGTTTATATCCAAGCACGCTTCAGGTCGACGGCTGACAGCTCAATGTTTTCGGTCAGGCCTCATTTCTCACTAGACATTGACGAGAGCCATGCCCGACTTTCTCATTTCTTGCGTTTATATGGGCAGAGTGTGCGGTCATTTCGGGCCCGGGACGAAAAACCTCCATGGATCCGGTTGTCTTGTGATCGGCCAAGTCTAGCTGTCACGACTAAATCAAAACACTAAGCGAGCAACAACTTGTACAAAAACAAGGCTACTCAAGGTAGCGTTAGAAACCACAATATCTGTGCTGTCCATAGTCACCGCTTCATCCCACAAGGTCTAATGGCCGAGAGATCACATTTTCCTACACGAGCAATATACTATCGCCGCGGGAGAGCCCGACATAGCCCATGCCCGCTCAAAAATAGTAATCAGGGCATCCTTACCCACTTAACACGCCCACTGGCATGATTACGCGCGCGTCACCCGGGCATCATAACATGTGCCGGATTGACCGCGCTAAACCCCGTTGACGGTGACGTAGAACAAAAAAACAAACAAGAATGGGCGGTTCGGCAAAGGGAAACCCCGACTCGTCCGGCATATTTGCCGATCTCAGCATCATCGTCTGGGACGTACATAGTAGATAAGCGACCCGGTTTGTCACCGACCATCTCTGAAAATCAGCGTGCGGGATCGGAAGCGGGGGATGGGGGGGGACGCGCGGAGGCCGACGATGAGCTGACGGGGTGTAGGCGCGTGGGAAAAGCCTCTCATAGGAGGGACCCGCGCCAAGTTTTATTTTTCCAGATAAGAAAATGCCGCGCCCATCCGCGTGAGAATGATGTACCCTAGCGTGATGAAATACTTTTCGTCTTGTACGAGCTTTGGTAGCGGATAATGGATTATCTTACCGCCATGCCCAACTCGTCTCTTGGATGTCGCCATACTGCCCGTGGGGAGAGGCTACTCAGCCGCTCTTGGCAGTTGGGGAAAGAAAGGCGGAGGTGGAGGCTGGGAGGGAGGGAGGGCTGGCCTGGCCTGGCTTGGCGAACCCTCCACGACAGCCACCCAAATATTCCGCTTCGAGACAATGCGTTGTGGTTTGTGTGCTGGTTTGGGTCTCCCAGGGCCTAGCAGAACAGACTTGGACGGGGGAGACCACCCCATCGTCGCTGCTTAGCGCCGGAAGCCCAGCTCCGTAGCCTGCGAGCACGTATGTATTTGCCTCGTTGGGTCGTTGGGCAATGAGAATAGATGGCGAGGGCGTTCACCAAGCGCAGTGTCTGTATTGCAAGATTCTTAAGAGGAGTAGGCAGGTCGCGAGCGTGTCCGACGGGGTTGCGCAGGGAGAGGACCCGTGCTTCAGGCACATGAACCGAGCTGGCCTTCCATCTTTGAATCGTGCAACTCATGCAAGAAGTACATTTAGAGCGACTTGCCGAATCCAGAAAGCTGTCCGAGGTTTGAGCATTGAAATGATAAACCCCCCTCCAATTGGTAATATGGGGTTTCGGCGGAAGCATCCGGAGGGTCTGATACAGACAGCCAGGGGGAACTACAACATCGGTACCGATTGTATGGGATGAAGAGGGAAGCGGCTGCTCAGCGGCTGCTCAACGGCTGCATGAAGCAGGAGTCTTGAGGCGCGCGCGACACACGAGACAAGGAATCATTAGCATCGCTCTCCCTGGGTTTCACAAGCTGCGGCCCGGGGTCACCTCCCATGGTAAGACACACAAAACAGGGTCGGGGTACCCAATCAGAGCCAACAAGGCGGCTGGCCTCCACGGTCAAGTATGAGACGACGGGGCCGGCCACCAATGAATTGATTTTGCCAGTGAGACAGCCGGGGGGAAGAAGGCGGGTCTCGCTCATGACCCAATTCCTCGGGTGTCGTCACGCCCTACGGCGAGCTCACGACGACGACGGGGAGCATTCACTGTATTCCTGTCGGCGATACCATACGGGTCGAGGCGAGGTGGCTTGTGTCCACGGCGACGCTTGCATCTCTCGTGGTGGTTCTGATCTTGTGTCGAATAGCTCCCGCGTGACCCTCTCAGGACAAGAAGAAAAAAATACCCCTCCGACTTTTTTGAACAGCGTCCCGCCGAATGCTCCGCCACGCTTAGCTTTAGGCGATGCCCAGGTTCAGCCGACGCTTGGCAGGATTTCTGGCCGGCTCATGTGGCCATGGCTGTTTTTTTCAATGTAAAAGGTGTCACACAGAGTCTATGATGTGATTGATGTCTAGATAAACGGCGGTGTATGGGCGGACGACGACAACACGGCTGCAGGGCAACCCGGAGACCGGAGAAAATATCTCAGCCTCACAATTCCATGTGGTTGAGGCAGGACATTTGCGACCAGGTAATGTATCATACACTGGTGCTCCATGCCCATGCCTGACGGTCTTATTAGCATGAACTCTGCCAAACCCCGAGGGGAGGGGGTGCTTGCATGCATGGAGGTGCCCTCGTCCCGAGGCCTTGCATCAAGCGTGGCCGGATCGGGGGAGGACGCGTAACACGTCTGCATGGCAATGGCTGGAATAAAATGCAGGGCACGTCGACGTTGGGTCCAGTCCAGCGGTGGTGACGGCGAGATTCCGCCGCTGGAAGCATGCGGCCTCGAGCCAAGAGTGGCGGAGGGAAGGGTGGTCTCGCGGGGAAGATGCGGAGGGGGCGGGACGGAGCAAGAGGTGCAGGCCGACGGCTACGACGTGCCGGATGTCCAGATGTCCGACGCGGGCGTACCATGGCAGGATAGAGACATGATGGCAACGATGACAAGAAAAGGCGTTGCGTGCGAGGGCGATGGCCGTTTCTGGCGTGGTGACTGAACCCACACACGTGGGTTGTGAGATGGCGCGGATGCGGTCGAGGCCGAGCGAGCCACTTTGATGGCAGTCCCGACTCGCGTCTCTGGTTGTCGGCAGGCGGGATCGTCGCTCGTGATTGCCGTCATAGATAGACGCCATGGCACCAGCATGGCAGCGGCTGTTTCTGGCCGCAAAGAAGGCACGCAGCTACACTACTACTCCGTAAGTATTATCTCGACTGGTGATCCGTGCAACGGCATTCCCGCCGCACCCAACCCAGATCGCCCGCCCAGTCTCCCAGCCAGCCCGAATCTGCTCTAGCCCTGCCCCGCCCCAGCCAATGTGCCGCCGCCGCGTCCCCTCGGAGCCCGCCTGCAAGTGCTGCGCTTCTCGCCAAACTCTGTGACGCCTTTGCCCACGATGCCATGCTCCGAGGATGCGTCCTGGGCGCGGTGGTCGCTTCGGTAGTGTCGGCAGCCTCTCGGCGCTGGTTCTGCCTGTTCAGCTCTCTCCGAACCAGGCGACCAGGGCCGCTGCTCCAGCCGACAGTCGACGGGGTAAAAGTTGATCTGCTGCTCCTGACTCGGTAAACACGATAGCGTAAGTGTACATGGCGAAGCTAAGTAATGGTGCAGGGGCAGCCGACCACTATCGCCGCGTCGGGCCCCCCAGGCCAGCCCGCCTTCTATTCCCTGCTTCCAAGGTTGCAGGTGAGTGAATGGTGCAGCACACCAGTCTGCGCCCGCCTGCACCACCCCGGGCACGGTCGCTCTCTGCACGTCTCACCCACCCGAGCCACCCACCTGGGCAAGTCCGGGTCAGCCTTTGCTCAATCCCCCTGCTCCGCCCTCTCTCCAGCCGGCCCCGTCTCGCCATCCCCTTCTGCGCTTTCCCTCCCTTACTGCGTACGCTGCGTCTGCCGCTGCACCTTGCTGTTCCCTCTCCATCTCCGCCCGCCTCACCCATCGCCAACCCGACCTTGGGCCTTTTGGACGACTTTGCAACGATACACTTCTGCCGGCAGACGGGTCTCTCGGCAGCTGGTTGCTGCAATCCAAACCTGCTCTCGCACACGACGGCGCCGACTTCCATGGCGTAGCCTTGCTTCGAGCTGGTTCACCACCTTTGTTCGCTGCTTGTCTTCGTCGCACCCTCCATCTTGCTCTCCTCGTCGGGCCTGGTCCTACACGACACTGGCTTTCTGGGCGACGGCTTGATTACTTCGAGACCCCAGCCTCGTCCTGATCTCCCTATCCCGTCGCCTCTCACTGTAACACGGTCATCATGGTGGCGCTCAACCAAATCGTGGCCGATGGCGCCAACGCACTCGTCAACATTGCCATACGTCAGGCCACGACACCTGTTTCCTCTGCCGCGCAGACGTCCTTCACCACGGATCCATTCTCGTCCGTGCTAAGCTCGACATTTCTTTCCTCGCCCATCGCGACGGGCTCTCCAATGTCAACGATGACTGGTGGCGCGACAATTACTTCGGCTGCAGGTTCTCCATCTCCGAGCGACACTGGCAATCCCAACCCAAATCAAAACAACAACTCCCCCTTGCTATTTTTCGTCGCACTTGGTTTCGGTGTGGTTTTTACGAACCTCTGGTACGCTAGATTATCCATGTCTTGAAAACGCGTCATTTTTTCTCTTGTCAGAGCTAACATATTGCACAGGATTATTGTCGGTGTCAAGTATTGCTTCCGCTACAACGCTCGAAACCGCCAAATTCGTGGCCTGGATGAGAATGGCGAGCCTATCAACCTCGATAATATGCCGCAAAGGCCTCATCGCAGGAGACGTGAAAAGAAGCTCATGACCATGGATGAAGTAAACGAAAAGTTCCCGATGACCAAGTACAAGGCTTGGGTGTCGAGCCGCGCCCGCGAGGGATTGCCCACAGCTGGTGGCGTTTCTGTGCACCCAAGCCGAGCGAATAGTGTACGCAGCGTGCAAGGGATTGTGCCGGAGCTGCCAACCAAGGAGCGTGAATCTATCGACGTCGAAGCTCGACCACAGACTGCTGCCGCTGGTGCCAAGGCGGAGGAAAATGCCACTTTGAACACGAACGATGTCCTAAACAGCAACAACACCAACAGTCAACCCACAGTGATCACACCGGCAAGCGGCAACACAACGATTGACACTGCTCTTACTAGCACCCAGACGATTGCCAGTGTCGACCCTAAAGACCACGACCGTCATGCGAGCGATGATGAGGATGACGACGAGCATATCAACGCCGCCCTGCCCCCGGAGATGCTCGAGGGACCAGGTGACACATGCGCCATCTGCATCGACACCCTCGAGGATGACGACGACGTTCGTGGTCTCACTTGTGGACATGCTTTTCATGCCGTCTGCCTCGACCCTTGGTTGACCAACAGACGCGCCTGCTGCCCGCTCTGCAAAGCCGACTACTACACTCCCAAGCCACGACCGGTAACGACAGAGGGCGAGACTACCACCATTGTGACTGGCGCGGCTGACCCCAGTCGCAACAACGGACGTATAAACATGCCAAGGAACCCGACACGCAGTTTCAACCCCTGGAGCAGACGCAATGGCTCAAGTAACGCTGGTGGCGCCAATGCCGGTCGCTCCAGAGCCACCAGAGCCACTGCTGCGACTAGTTCCCAGCCGAACACGGCATATGGGACTGGCCAGCGTCGGCCCTCTGCACGGCAGCAGGAGATGGACGTCCAAGGGAGCAACGGTCAGGCAGGACTAATGTCTCGCCTCGGTCGCCGTATTCCCCGATTCAATATTGGACAGGTGGGCAGGAATCGCAATGAGCCCACTATACAGAGCCCGGAAGTCACCACCATCTCTGGTGGCAATGGTGGGCAGCAGGCTACGCCCTCGCAACTGGAAGCTGGCGTCCGGCCTACACCGGCCACTGCCGGGAATTAGAGAAGTTGGAAGATCGCATTCTGCTATTTTTTTTGCATTTTATCATCGCGTTCGAGCCTTGCATATCGTTATCTATTACTACTATATGAAATATATCTACGCATCTGCTTAGAACTCATACGCTCACGGACGCCCTTGTGTATCATGAATGTATCCTCGTGCTCCTGGTGATGGGCAAGATTGTGAAAATCTGAACACTCTCTTCACATGAAATGCCAGTCCTCGATGACTGCCGTAACAGAGTCGGGCCCCGTGCCGCCCTCGAGAACCGGCCTACGGTGTTACTAACTGGGCGTGAAGTCCTAGGTAGTGGGCCCTTGCCTCGAGAGGTGAACTAAGATGGACTCTGGTGACTTATATGCTCGCATCGCACCGCACACATGAGAAAATGGCGCGACGCACGGGTGACTTCAGACAGAATGGGTATATAGTTAAAAATCTTGAGGGTAGAATGGTCTTTGCCACGCAGTACCCGTTTGCCGCCCGTGAACTGCGCGTTGGTCTCTCTTCCTCTCTTTGTCCCCGTGTAGTTGCCTGGGAATAGCACGTGTGCTTTGGGATTGCAACTATGATAGCATACATTCTAGGAGCGGACCGCGGGAGTCTTACTTTCCTGTGCCCCGGACGCGCGTTCACAGGAACTTGCCCTTTGCGAACCGACCCCCAAAGTCGGCGGCCTTTGTGAGCAGCTGCTTGCGCTGCGCGGTGCCAATCTTGCCAGCAATCTTCATGTCCTTGTCGCGGTCGAAAGCGCGGCTGCTCGGGTCGTCCTCCTCCTCCTCGATCTTGCCGCCGCGCCCGCCCTTGCTGGTCTGGTGCTCGTCGTACAGGCTGCGCTTGCCGCGCGTGGACTGCGTGTACGCCTCGATCTGCCGCTTCCTCGCCTCCTCGGCCTCGGCGTTAGCGCCAGCGCCGCTGATGCCGGCGGAAGGGCCCGAGGCGGCGCGACCACTGCTGGTGTTGTGGTGGTGGGAGCTGCTAGTATCACGGCCCAACACGGCATCTTGTAGCCTCTTGCGCTTCTCCTCGGGCGTCTCCGTCCAGGTGTTGTTCGGCCCGGCAGCGGCAGTGGCGGCGGCGGCGGTCGCCCCTGCCCGCGGCCCCGAGTTGAACTTGCGTGCCTTGAGCTTGGTTGTGTCGGTCTCTTGAAAGGGGCCGCCGCCCGGGGGGGGCGCGAGCATCCACTCGTCTCTCCTGGGGCCTGTCGCGGCTTCCTCGGCGGCGCGGATGTTCGCTTGCGCACTGGCTGCTGCAGCGCGGGCCTGATGGGATGAGGAAGTTGCGAGGGCCGGGCCGTAGTCGTCGTCTGATGAGTCGTCTGAGGAGTCGGGGTCTGGAGCCATGGGCGGTCGTTGGGAGAGCGGGGCTGGAGGTGCTGCTGGGCCAAAGTTCCTTCTCGTCTGTGGTGGTGGCGCTGCTGCTGCTACTGCTATTGTCGGTTGTGGTTTTGAGGCGTGTGGAGGAGGCGCGGGGCCTGCGTCATCGTCATCGTCATCGTCGTCTAGCGAGATCTCTTGCTCGTTTGTTGGTCTCGGAGCGGGCATCGCGGGGCCGATTGACCTCTTCAATGGCGTGGGAGCTGGTCCTGTGGCGCTGGCGGCGGCAGCAGCAGGGCCGAAGCCATCATCCGAGTCGGAGTCGCTGCCGCCGTTTCCGAGGTCTAGCTCGTCTTGGTTCTTTGTGGGAGGAGGGCGAGGGCCGACTCGAGCCATCTTCGCTGGTGGTGGGGAGCCTGGGCCATGGCGTCGAGCAGTGCTGTCCTCCTCGCCGTCTTCTGGTGTGCGCCTGCGCTTCTGGAGATGCGGTGGTAGTTGAGGGCCGATGGACGACATGGTCCAGAGTCTGTGTCGCGACTGCAGAGTGCTTGTTGTTTGTTTGTGAGATGGGCCGCGGGCAATTGCGTGTCTGCCGCGCAAGGAGGCAAGACGGACGCATGGACTTTCGCAATGCAGGAAAGTAAATACCTTTGCTGGATCACAAAATAAGTGAAGGTTGATAGCATGACCCCCAGGCACCCCGGCTGGTCGACATCAAAGTACATTGCCTGTGGACCTGCGCTACCTAAAGCTGGGTGTCTTGCACGAGACCCAGCCCCTCCAGGGCTCTGCGAAGCTGCCCCTGGCAGGTACACTACGGCCCACTGGCGCGTACCTCTGAG
This sequence comes from Microdochium nivale, assembly GCA_026745475.1. NCBI lineage: Eukaryota > Fungi > Ascomycota > Sordariomycetes > Xylariales > Microdochiaceae > Microdochium > Microdochium nivale. Next base: position 1,567,005 of record JANTFD010000006.1, on the reverse strand, counting down.
CGTATACATGCGCTAGGGGCCAGCCAGGGCGGCTGCTCGTGGATCAGGTCTAGAGAGAGCTATTACGACACCCGTGGACAGCTTCCTGACCCGCATCCTAGCTGCGCCCGCAATCATCACGATCCCGATAGACCACGCCTCCCGACTCTTGCGCGGTTCTGCACAGCATTCGCAAGTCTTCGAAGCTCGATCTTTACCGCTGCCCACTCGTCGATTCTTGCCCGGCAGCTTCCACCATAAACGCCGACCTGCAGCTGGGCGCATCCAAGAGCTCCGACCTTCACTCTCCAGCGGATCCTTCGCGATAACGAGTCAAGCTTGAAAGCTTGCCCCTAAGGGCGTCACACCCAATGCTGCCACGCCGATGAAGCCTGCGGCCCAGATCAGAGACGATGGGCCTACTGGAATGGAGAACGACGACAACCTAGACCTTGCCCCCGAAGGGCAGGGAGCAGACAGCCGCGATGGCACGGGAGATATTGGCGCAGACGCAAGTGATACTGCAGCTGACAGCGACCGGCATGACATTGTCCAGGTGCTCGAGGAGGAGCAACTTCATTCCGGAGGTGGCGATGATAGTGCGGCGCTAGACAATGGTACCCTCAGGACTGGATATCGGCACATGCTGCAAGACCGCGACGATGCTTCAGAGAGCGGATCAGCAGACGGCTTGCCTCGTCGAGCTGGTAGCCCTATCGACTCGTTACTTTCTGTACCGGATGACTCGCCCTCGGTTCAGGTACGACCTCTGGAACTTACTTGTTGCGACTCTCGTATGTGAATGCTAAACCCCGTTGGTACAGGGCTCGGTCTTGTCGTCTCCTGGAAGCAGTCTGCTGCCATCCGTAGCCTCGCGGCCCGGCCTGAATAGCCCCACGCCGTCCTTCCGACCATTCGATCGACGCTTCCAGTCCCGGATACCGTCCGCCTCGGGCCTCTCGCCGCGCCCGTCCTCCCCTGCGCTCCTCGGTGCCCACAGTCGAAATGTCTCATTGACGAGCAATATCCAGCTAGATAGCGCAGATACAGAAACCCCGTCTCCGCCATGGGAGGTTGTGCGATGGACACGGCTTAAAAAGCTCAACGGTCAGGCGTTCTCTGAGGCCGGGAAGCGCAGCTTCGGATCCCCTACATGCATTGCTGTTTCCACTTCAATCGTCATTGGAACATCCAAAGGCATAATCTTAATGTTTGATTATAACCAGAACCTCAAAACCATCATTGGGCCTGGCACCAAAGGTTCGTGGCTGCCACTGTTTGCTAATGAGTGATGTGTCTACTAACATTGGTTTCAGCTGTCGAGTCTGGAGCCATCACCGCAGTTGCAGTGTCTGCCGATCAGACTGCGATTGCTGGTGGGCATGCCAGTGGCAACATCTTCATATGGGACACCAGTCGTGCTTCCCGTCCCTTTCTCGAGATACTACACCTCGAAGAATCCCAGCTCGCCGACCGACCCACTGATGGGCATTTCCCCAATGTAGCAGTCACACATGTCGGCTTCCTAGGCACGAGGAGAACTGCCCTCGTCTCAGCGGACGATCGCGGCATGGCTTTCTCTCACCTTGCCACACGTGGGACAGGTGCGCTAGGAAGAAGTGTCAAGACAGTTCGCATTCTTGGTCGCTATCCCAACGCACCACCACCATCAAGTGGGAAATCCCTCAAGCCCAGCACAATCCTGGCATTCTCTCCGCTTCCGCTTGGGAACGTGGAGCTGATGACCGACTCGATGGGACTTACTGCGATGCTCACGCCGTACCTCCTGGTGATTGTGTCAACTACACCGATAGCCCAGACGCAACACAAATCCGCGAGGCCTAAGGACGTGGCTCTTCACGGCGCCATGTCCGGCTGTCTGGCATGGTACCCCGCCGTTAAGTTAAAAGTGCCTGATCCGCACACCGGCAGTACCTTGTCCAAAGTCAAGCTCGTGTACTGCTGGTCGAATGTCTTGACTGTGCTTGATATCGATGAGATACCTTCCGAGGACAAGGAAAAACCCCCAACTCTGAAGTTCCGAGCGAGAAGCCGCTGGAAGTGCGAAGAAGCCATTGTTGCAGTTCAATGGCTCAGTCGTTCAGTGTTGACGATTCTTACGATCACGCAACGACTCATTGTCCTGGAGGACCGCTCGATGCGAATGACAGAGGCGTTTGACCTCATTCACAAGCACATTTACCACGCGGACCTGTTCTCATCGCAACTACACAATCTTGTTGAGCAGCTTGACGACGAAGACTCGGCGATGCATGGCGTTGTCGCTGACGCGTTCTACATGAGTCTAAAGACATACAAGGGGAGAATCTTCCTAATGGGTTTCAATGATGTGTCAATAGGTGCGCTGTCAAACTGGGCTGATCGCCTTATTGCACTGATGGAAGACGGTGACTATGTCGGCGCCATCCAGCTCGCTACTTCGTACTATACTGGAGACGCGAACAAGCTCACCATCGGCCTCCCGGAGGACCCGGATATAAGACACCAGATGGTGCTCGACAAGTTGATGGAGATCATGAGCGCGTCCCTCAAATATGTCTTCGGGCAACGTCGGAAAACCCAACAGACAGGGGACGACCGACACTTGAAGGAATTGGCAGAGACGTGCTTCATTGCCTGTCACAATGTTGGCGACATGGACTTCCTCTTTGACGAAATGTATGAATGGTACGAGGACTCTGAAGTTGGAGGCATATTCTTCGAAGTCATGGAGCCATACATATTGGAACGGACAATCACCTCTGTGCCTCCAGCAGCTGTCAAAGCCATGGTTATCCACTTCGTGAGCAATGGCTGGGAAAGTCGTCTTGAAGACATGCTTGTGCACATGGACACTTCCACTCTCGACATCGACCAGGTAACCCTGCTCTGCAAGCAACACAGCCTCTACGACGCGCTCATATACGTGTGGAACCAAGCACTGAGCGACTACATCACACCGTTGATCGACTTGCTCTCGCTGCTCGTCCCGTTCATGCAACACGGAGACTACTTCGTTTCTGGCAGCCTCGAGAACAACGAGATCTTCAGTGTCAACGCTCTTAAGATGTTTCCATACCTGTCTTACACTTTCACGGGGAGGATTTACCCCACGGGAGAGCGCATGGACACGTCGCAAGCATTCCGTGCCAAGGCAGAGCTCTACTGGTTCTTGTTCTCTGGTCAGAGCATCACGTGGCCGAAGGGTGGTGCCAAACCCTTCCTCACCAGACCAGCCGAGGATATTGAGCCATCATTCCCTTATCTGCGTATGATCCTGAAGTTTGACGCCCCCAGTTTTCTGAGTGCTATCAACGAAGCCTTTGAGGATTCCTTTCTCAACGACTCTCCCGAGAAGCATGTCAATGGCAACAGCACGGAAGACCTTCCAGAAGAGCAGATCTTTGGGCGTACTGTTGATCGACAATATGTCGTCTCTATACTTCTCGAGATCATGAACCCAGAAGACTTTGCGCCTGAAGACACTATATACCTTGATATGTTCATCGCCCGCAACTTGCCGAAGTTCCCGCAATACCTCCTCATCTCCGGCTCAACGCTCAATCGAGTTATTGATGGTCTGTGCAACTTCCCAGGTGCGGACCTGGCGGAGGACGCGCAATTGAGCGCAGAGTACCTGCTGTCGGTCTACCAACCACCGGATATTGGGTCGATCATTCCGTTGTTCAAGAAGGCTAGATTTCACCGCATCCTGAAGCGAACTTTTAAAAGTGAGGAGCGGTATGGCGATTTGATCGACTCTTACTTCGAGGACCCGGATGATCGGAACGGCGTGTTCGATTGCATCTCGGAGTGCCTGAGACCCAGCGCCACGCTCTCCAAGAAGAGTGTCTCAGAGGTGCTCAGCGCTGTGCGAAACCATTCGGCTGAGCTGGTTGAGCAAGATGCTGCACGTACAGCACGCACAGTGGCAGACTATGCCCCCGATCTCCATCGACATTTCCTAGACTCCCTAGAAAATGGATCGGCTCTACAGTACTTCTATCTCAAAGCTCTGCTGGAACCGGACCTGGACAGCTCTACAAGCTCATCCACAGCACAAGACCGTGACTTCGTCGAGATGTATGTTCGCCTCATGTGCCATCACGACGCTGGCCATGTATCAGATTATGTCGCCAGTGTGCAGACCACTGACCTTCGACTGGAAAACTTACTGCCCACAATGGAGGAAACGGAAGTGATTGATGCAGCTGTGACGCTGATGGCTCGTGATGGCAAGGTTCAGGAGGCTATGGGCCGCTTGACGAAGCACTTGGGGACCTTGGAGTCGGCCTTGCAAGGCATACTCACCTCTGCGGATAGCTACAGCGACAGCGACACCCTGGAGGAAGCAGCAGAAGACGTATTGAACAGCATGCAACGGTACACCCATGTCGGTATCTGGCTCTGCCAAGGCCATATGAAGACTTCCCGCAGGTCCAAAACTGTGCCAAAGCGGCAAAGTACAGCCACCAATAGTGAGCTTGACAGCGACGAGAAGCTATGGCTCGAGCTGATCGACACCACGGTCCGGATCTCACGGAATCTGTCGCCATACCTCGGGACTTGCAAAGCAGCACAGCCTAACGAAGAAGCACCCACGCACGTCGTTGAGTCGGAGAAGCTGCTCGCGCTACTGAGATCGCTTGTGCAACACACTTTCACGGCACTGCTGACCGCCACATCGACGCAAGGCGTGGACCAAGAAGATTCAAAGACTCGTGTATTGAGCGGATCAGGCCGCGGTAGCTCAACATTCCTCCGGATTCTGCGGGCGTTTCTCACTACGGCGGCCACATCGTCGCCCAGCCTCGCAGATCTACGTCAGGTCCTGGCGTCTATCTTCGCGGCCTATGCGTACGAGGAGAACATCCTACAGCTGTCGAGCCGGCTCCTAGAGCAGCAGCTCTTTGCCAACGTCCAGAAGGCCGTTGAACTTCGCCAGCGCGGGTGGAGATCGAGGGGCTCGACGTGCGAGGCGTGCGGGAGCAGGGTCTGGGGCCCTGGTGTTAGCGGCAACGTGTTTGAGGCCTGGGAGGATAAGCAGGCATCCGATGGTCGGAAGCGATCGGCCAAACAGGTCGCACTCCGTGCCGCGACTGATCGCTGGAAAGGTGCTGCTAGTGGTGACCTTGTAGGAGCGCTCGATGCACCAGCGGCCACGGGCAAGGGGAAAGGGAAGAGCATTGAAATGATCAGCGAATTGCCGCCTCAGCAGCAGCAACAAAGCGACCAGATAGATGGCAACACCGACAGCCGCAAAGATGGAATAGACGACTCGCAGGCAGTGGGCCCCGATGGCGGGGTAGAGAAGTCGGCGCAGAGCCTCGGCCCGCTGGTTGTGCTCGCTTGTAGGCATATATACCACCAGCGCTGTCTGGACATGCTGCAGGCCGGTGCCCAGGGGCAGCAAAACGGGCTCGACGGGCGAGGCGAGCAACAGGCTGGAGGAAGTTCCGCTGGTAGCATAGCGGCTTCTGGTGGCCGCGACACACGGATGGTGGATGATTTTGGACGGATGATGGTGGCGTACAGATGTCCCATTGATGGGTGATGGGTTAGGCATGTATATATAGATGTGAGATCATGATACGACACGCAACCTGTGGTTTGTAGATCGCCGAAGCCCCTAACCCTATTAATCGAGGAGCTTGTTTTTTTTCCCCAAAGGCCAAGGTTACTGAGAGGGACTAGGAGCCATTTTCCGAGATTGGGAATACGCACACATCGTCTTGTGTCTATGTCCTAATTAGGAACCTCGCGTCAAGACGACGAGTAAAAACGTCCAAGGTCCTGTTTCTCTACTTGATTGCATGCCGCACATAATGGGCAAAAAGGAGTAAGTATCCTCGAAGGGGGCGCACAACGAAGTGGTGTTTTTAGAAAAGTCCATGTTGCTTTGTTGTCATGTAGAATAAAATAAACATGTCTCTACGCTTGTCGTGCGCACGTGGTGCGCACTTCCCTTCCTCCCATTCAACGGAGGACAAGAAGATCCGCAACCTGGCCAAAAAAAGTTCTTTGAAGTCGCTTACAGTGGCCACATCAGCTCTGTTCAGCTTTCTCCCTTCTGTCCTCTGTGTGTTCTGGCCCCTCCTCGTCTTCTTCTTCCTCCTCCTCCTCCTCCACCCCTCTCCATCCTTTAACGTCGTCGTCGTCATCATCATTGTCGCCATCGCCATCGTCGTGATCGAAAGCCAAGAGGCCAAGGTACCGGCGAATCTCGACCCGGCAGCCCTCCAGCTCCGCCTCATCCACCCGGCAGTACCCGTACCGGAACACGCCACCGCAGTCGAGCCCCAGCGCAGCGGTGACGGCAGGAGAAACCCACTAAGTCCTGCCGGGACCCCTTTCCTCCTGTTGTCCTTGCGGGTCCCCGCCGGCGCCGCCAGAGGTCTCTTCCTTGTCTGGCCCGTCTCCGTCCTTTATCGTCGGGGAGGTGACATCTGCTACTGTTGCAGCCTCGTCTGCCTGCGCCTCCTCTGTGGTGGTGTCGAACCCGGTCGCTTTGGGCATCTTGCTTGCCGCCGTGTCGCCAGCGTCCGCCTCGCGCTTAGTGGGTGTGCCTTCGCGGCTCCGGCCGATGGTCCCAGTCGATGACGCGGTCGGGGTGTCTGCTGCATCACCGTCATCGCAGTCGTCGTTGTCGACTTCCATCTGGTCGCCCACCTTAGTCTCGGCCTTGCCATCGTCTGATGTCGTGCTCGTCGCCGCTGCCGCTGCATTCTTGTCGGTGCTGATGTCCTCGCTGTCCTCGCCATCGACCTCGTTCATGTCGTGGTCGTCGGCATCGTTTGCCGGGCGGCCCGTCGCCCTCCGACCCACCGCCGCCTCGATGTCGATCCCGTGCATGTTCAGACTCGACCCGTTGGCATTGCTCGTCGTAATTGCCGTCAAGTGACCGCCGCTCGTGTCGTGCTGGAGCCCCGTGTCCTCGAGCCCGATCTCCTCTGGGCCCCTGGCGTGCGACTTCTCCTCGTCGAGGGTGTGTACCGAGGCCGTCGCGGCGCCATCAGTGTCGTCTTTGCCCCTGTTTTTATGGCCCTCGTGGTCACCATCGCCGCCGTCGTCGTCGTCCATCGTCTCCTCGGATGCGGTCGTCGTCCGCCGCCCTTCCCCGTCAGGGATGTCTGTGGCCGACGAGCTTGAAATACCCACACCAGCCGCCAGCCGCTGCTGCTGCATCATCATGGCGCCCTGGTGCCGTGTATGGTGGCCGGGCACGAGCTGGCTTACGGGCACAACGCCGGCCTTCTGCTCCTGCCTAAGGAGCTCGCCCTGAGTGACGCCCACGCCGCGGGCGCCCATCGATGGCACGCCGTTGACCGAGACCGAGACTGTCTCTACGCTGCCCATGCCGTTGGGGCCCTCGATTGTTTCGGTGCTCTCGGTGCGCACCTGGCCCTCCATATCTGTCGGTGAGGTGGACGATGATGCGGCCGCTGCTGCCGCTACCCCAACTTGCTGCTCGCCTACAGTGTCTGGTGTCGCAGTTGCTGAGGAACCAGGTGGCGGCGAGGTGGCAGCTGGTTGGGTCAGCCATGGTATGGGCGTCAGGAGGGCTCCGCCGAGAGCCTCGTCGCTGCCGGGCGCCGCAAACGGCGACAGAGCAGGCGCGGACGCCACCGCTTCTGCGGATACGCCATTCGAGAGCAGCGTGCCGCTAAAGTTCTCCTGCACGGCCGGTGGTAGCGGGTACACATTCAGCCCAGACGTGACGTGAACGACGCGGTCGACCGCATGAAGAAACGCAGGCAGGGACTTGTAGTGCCGCTTGGGCTCGAGGAGGAGCTCTGCGAGCCGCTGGATCGTGTGTGGGGGGTATGTCGTAAAGTAAGTCTCGAGCGTGTGCGTAATGTAAGCGATCTTGATGGCCAGGGCCTGCGGCCAATGCGCGTACCGCCCGCTCATAATCTCGCCATGCGCTGGGTCGACGACAGGCCCTGATGGATGCGCCAAAGGATCGATGACGCGAGGGGGTCGATCGGGGTCGTTCTCCTTGTTCGCCTCGCGGGACGAATGAGGCGTCGACGGCCGTGGAGGCGTCGGCGGCATCGGCGGGATGCTGTCTTCGGGAAACGTCCAGGGCTCAGCCGGATATGATATAGGTGACGGAACTTGTGGCATTGGGAACTCGTCGCGGGCGATCTGGTGACGTGGCAAGAATGTTTTTGTCAGTACAGGATGTCGGACGAGCTGGCTCGCGGGATTGTATGCGAAGAGGGCAAGCGCACCTGTTCTATTCGCGACACGATCCGCGGCATCAAGGCGGGCCACAGAGAGCTGCGCAGGAGTCAGAAGTCAGCGTCCAGCCTGGTGTGTCTCTTGAGAGGGCAACGCGGCGCGGCGCTCACTATTCCATGGTTCCGCTGGCGGCGACAGCGCTCAGGACGTCATTGTCGTCAGTCTCCATCATCTTGCCCGCGGCGCAAGTCGGGGCGCCTGGGGTGGCTGGTTGTGCGCGAGGGAGACGCTGGGAGCCCGAGTCCAGAACGCTGCAAATCGAGACTGTGAGGGAAACGGCGACGACGTCAGGAGTGAAGCGGTAGAGGACGGTGTCGTCGGCGCGGCGTGGCAATGTGTCTGATGGCGTAGCAAGTTCAAATCCAGATGCCGTTGTTTAGCTACACCGGGACTCCAAATGAGCGGCCGCGGCTCACTCGCGCGTCAAAAGTCTGCGAGAGTTCCACGGTTTGACGTAATTGGGCCCTGGAGGTTGAAGGTGCCCTGCTGCCCTGCAGGTGGTGGGGCAGCTTGGTCCCCTGTGAATATATATGGACGCTACATAACTCAAGGCGCTGGTCTCGAGAGTCCAACTTGCTGATCTCATCCCTCCAGTCATGCGACAACGTAGCAAATAATACAATCGGATGCGCTATGCCGTTATGACTGATAACTGAACCAAGACATGCGAGAGCAGGTTGGGGAGAAGAGCCCTCGAAGCTTAACAAGCACACCTACACGGCTACAGAACCCTAGGCACTTCTACAAAATCGTAGTGCGCCAGGGCCCGGTCTAGTTCTCTCTATTCTCGAGCCTGGAGAGTCAAGCAAGATCAATGCATAGCATCTCTTGGTACTCCTTGAAGACATCAACCTCTCGCATATTCAGCTACATCGGGCCATGGAGCCCACGGAGTAGACATGTGCCAACGGCACGGTTCATCCATGGCTGTCTTAAATTGCGCATTCTTGCACCTCAAGGGCATCTCAAAGGAACCAATTACATGGCCAGAGTCACCAGACAGGCGTTGTCAGCCTGCCACATGCAGAAGCCCCGGGAAAACGGGAAACGGCAGATCACCCACTAGGCAGAACCAAATCGAGGCCCAGTCCACGCGACACGTGCTCAGCCGCCGGATGCGGGCCTGGGAATCGACAACGTTGTCCGGTTTTCCAGCACAGCTTTGCCCCTGCCGCGCGTTCAGTGCCTAGGACTGAGCATCTGCGGGGCCGAGTCGGGGATTCTCGGCCGAAGCCTCTAAAATCCACGCTCGTCTGCAACCACAAGATTGGTGGAAACGGCGAATATGTGTCTCTCGAACGTGTTCTAGGCCTGGGTATCTCGACCATTGTGGGCGACAAGAAGCCACCCGCGGCCATTGAACGCTGGAGTTGAGCTGGAGGTGTTCCAAAGGGCGTCCTGGTGGGAGTGCCCACTGCGGAGACAAGAGATCTGACTTCCCTCAGCTTCGCCACCGTCTCGCGGGCTGCTTGCCGGCGAAAAATCCCGTACTGTATTTTAACACAGCATCAGCTGTTCTCTAATGGCGTTGTTGCTCGGTGATTGATGACGGGAACATGAACCCGTGGTTCTGATTTGCCGACGCGCGAGCTGTACTCCGCAGGCAGGGTCCCCCAGCCATCTTCAGGCAGGCAGGTAGGCGAGGCGGCGAGCAAAATAAACCGGACATTTCACTACCATTGCCCCACCAAAGCTGTCTGGTTTATTTTGCTCATCATTCGGCAGGGTCGAGAACGGAGTACTCCGTAGCTCTAGATGCAGAACACCACACCACTAGCCGCAATACGAGGCGACCTGCACGACGCTATTGGTTACATGCCGAACCCCGTCTGGGAATTCATGGCCTTGCTAGGTCTTGGTTTTTACTGTTTGCCGGCCTGTTGTTTCCACATCGCACAAATGAACGTTGCCGAGCCGGCTTCGATGCTCCCATAGTGGTGATGATGATTATTTGCCAGTTCGCATACCCGGGCAAGGGGAGCAAGGGGAGCAGTTGTGTGTGTAGTGTGCAGTGTGGGATCGCGGGATGTGTGATGGAGGCGTCGCATCCTGGCACGGGAGGACGAGTGTCGTCATTGTGCCGCAGAGTCTTTGGTTCCTGTGCTGGTGTCGATGCTGCCCAGGTGTCGCTGTCGTCGTCGCTTCATCTCGACCAAGGTATAGAAGATATAGCCTACCGAGACACACACTCGCGCTCCACTGTAGTTGTCCCAGCCATCCGTGCCTGCTTGAACCGAGATGGTCACCTCGATGGGAGTCGACCATGGACAACTCCGAAGTTGGACGATGAGGGGCATTGCCTACCGTGCGTTAGCGTACTCCGTACCATGAAGGGCTGCAGGAAGGGATGGAGGGACACGAGCAAGACCAAGACAGGCAAGAGTCGAGAGCAGTGCGTGGAGCAGTGCAGTGCAGGAGCAGGGCAGGTGTAGTGGAGGTGCTGTGCAGTGGAGGTGCTGTGCAGTGCTGTGCAGTGCTGTGCAGTGCTGCGCCTCCCGGGGTCTCCCGCTTGCAGCAGGCGCCTTGGGCAGGCTGACTTTGACTTGCCATGACTGATGACATCGTGCAGGTCAGCGCTGTGTTTGTGTGTTTGTGTGTGTGCCTTGGCTTGCAACTGCAACTGCAATTGCAACTGCAGTGGCTGTGCTTCCTTGCGCTCTAATTACCTACCTACCTTGGGTAATTGTGATCCATCTCCAGCAATTCTCTCTTCATCTCGCCACCACCACAAATCGCGCCTGTGCCAGCTGTTTCAGCACCTGCAGCAACGCATCCTGCCGCTCCATCGTCCGCCCTTCCTCCCTGCTCGAGTGAGGCTCTCCCTCGCCGCCCGCCCGAGTCACCCCAGCACGCCCAGCACGCCCAGAACGCCCGGCCCAGCCAAACTCTCTTTTTTCCAGACACTGTCAGAGACTCTCAGACCCGGAGACGAGCCCCTGGCCGCCTGCCCGCACAGTCTCAACACTGCGTCGCTGACACGCGCGTACCTGCCCGTAGTTACTCCGTACTCCGTACCCTCCTGCCTCCTCCAGCAAAGTCCAGCTCTCCCACTGGGTTTCACATTGCCTCGACTTCCGAACCGCCCTCTGCTCCTCTCTTTTACTCGGTCACCCACATCCCGCATCGTCACCACAACACACCCCGTCACACGCACCCGTCTATCCGTCAACCTCATCGTCACGTCACGCCACGCCGCGCCGTGCCGCGCCACGCTACGCCAGGAGCCTCCATTTGCCGAGCCGGTGGCTTCCATTTGCCGCGGCGCCTGCAATGTCTTATCCCCACGACTCGCGCCGATTACTACTTTCCGACGAAAGCAACTTCGAGCCCGGCCACTCTTCACATCCCTCATACGCCTCCTACCTCGAGCAGCCTCAGGCCTCTTATCCCGCTCAGCACGACGCCCTCCCGGCCCAGTTCCCGATGCCTTCGCCGCAGTCAGACCAGCCGTCCTATGGCTACCCCTTTGCTGGCAGCGCCCAGAGCGCCAACAACTACCCGCCCGTTGAGGATGCGCCTGCCAAGCGCAGCAGATGGCGGTATTTCGTCACGGGTACAAAGGAAATGTTCCAGAGGCGCTGGCCCCGGTACTTTTTCCTCGTTGCTGTCTGCCAGGGCATCATCTGTATTGCATTCGAGTCGTAAGGCTGCCCCCCCCACCCATTTTTGTTGCCGCCCCTGGCGAAATCGCTCTATACTGACTCACAATCATCTTTGCCTACAGTTATACCTTTGCCAGATTCAACGCAGGCGTGGACTGGCCATGGGCAGAAAAGAATCCAGACACCGATGTGAAGGCTCAGCTCAAGACGGTCCCTACCTTCCTCAGTCTCTTCATGCTCGGGTTCCTCTATGAGGTCGCCTTGTCATGGGATGCTCTCATTGCCAAGAACACGATTCAGATCATCGGCATCGTCATCTCCAACCTCGCCCTGCTCGTCTACACCTCTATCCAGATCTTCGACATTGGCACCGCTATTGAAAAGCTGCGCGATCACAACGTCATCCCCGGTTTCGATACCTGGTGGTCGATCCGCCCAATGCTCATCGCCATCCCCTGCATACTTGCGGTTGGCTCCATCATGTACGCCTTCATTGCCTGGAAGCTGTACCAGGAGTTCGCCTGGGATATTCTCAAGCAGATCGGTGCCGATTACCGAATGAAGAAGCGGTTCCTGCACTACCAGGTATGTCCTCAATTTAAGGCTGAAAGTTCCACGGGATCATGCCGAGCTGTAAACTGACCTGCTCAAAGATTTACATCGCGCTGCTCAAATTCGATTTCTTCTTTTTCATCGGATTCACGGTTCAGTTTCTCGTTGCCGTCGGCGCTAGTAGCGACGCCGAGACAGCTTTGACCGCAGCTGCCATCCCCGTTACCATGGGTATTCTTCTCGCAGCCGCGTGGTTCACCAGGAAGGAGTTCAAGCCCGGCGTATTCGTCATTGTTGCGCTTTACCTCGGCGGACTCGCCTACTTCATCTTCAAGCTCGCCAGAATCTATGACCCAAACCATGAGGCCAAGTACAAGCCCGTGGCCAAGTCCTTATCCGCCTTCGCCGTGCTCACCATCATTCTCATCGTCCTGACAATCGCCAACGCGTTGGTCTGCATGTTCAACTTCGGCTATGGGCTCAAGCCACATCTCAACGCGCCTCAGAAAGAGCTAGACCAGGATCAGATCAGCTACTCGCTGAATGATGTCAAGCAGGCCCAACAGGCGAGCAGGATGACGATTGATTAAGCAGGCGTGGCAGCCGGTCCGCATGAACAGAACGCTGGCCGGTATCATAGAACAGCGGCGTACGTGAAACTCGACGGACTCTTGACGCTTTGCACCACAAACACATTTCTCCCACGCTTTGGGTAGCCCGTTTTTATTTATTTTGTCTTTTCTTGCATCTTGTCGAGAAATCTTCTTCCCGTACCATAAGATATCCCGGCTGTACGAGAGCCATGGCAGTCATGTAGCGAGCAGGCTTCGGACGCGGTCCGGAAAAAAAGGCGGCTTCCCACCACCAGACCTTGCAGCCTGTGCAGGGCTCCATTTGTATTTATCCATAAGGCGTTCTTTTTGTTTCGTCCACATAAACTCTTTAACTAGCTGTGCACCATGAAAAATATACAGACGCGGAAAGGCGTATATCTAGAGCAGCTCTCGCTTCCTCGTATCTAACTACTAAAGTTTCAGGTGGCCCGAGCACAGCGGGCGTCTGCCGGCAGGACGTGCCGCGTTGTCGCTTGGGACATTGATAGGAAAGAGACTACAGAGGCCGACATCACCATTGTGACCGAGGCGCGCAATAAGCGACTGTGGAAAAAGGAATCAGCGGCACTGGTCGTGTGCCACGGGCAGGAGGTTTGCTTTACGCTCTGCCACTTACTGCAGATGAACTGCGATCACGAGATGAGCATTCAATAGTCTCGTTTCACCAGTTTGGACGATATTGTAATTTTTCCCCGGAGGGGGGAGGCGTCAGTCACCTTATGACAATTATGCACGCCTTCTACCGCAGAATCATTATCTACATGTGTAAATGACTCTTGATAACTTGCGAGGTGCACCTGCGCAGATGACACGGCAGCCTTCTCTGCGCGCGGGTAGTATGTTGGTCCGTTCCCCCCAATAGCTACATAATACTGTCTCGGGCGCGCCGGCTTTCGACGGGCTCCGTGCAAGAGACCGTGCCCGGCCGGATCGGATTAGATGACCGAGGTGATACTTTCCTGCCTGATGGTGCTCTTCTGGTCCTCGTCGCGCGCGACGCGGAAAAAGTAGTCGCAAAAGTCGGAGCAGCGCATGTGCCGCAGAAACTCCTCGTCGTGCGTGATGACAATGAGCTGGAAGTTGCTCTGCGCCTTGCGCGTCTTGATGATGGAGTGCAGGCTCTCGGCCAGGGACTTTATGTTGTCGCGGTCCAGGTTGGTCGTCGGCTCGTCGAGCGCAATGAGCCCGCAACTCGTGCCAAACGTCTCGGCGAGCGCGAGCCGGATGATGATGGACGCCAGGACCTTTTGGCCCGCCGAGCACCGCCCGCGCATGTCCATCTCCGTGTCCTGCTTGACCATGCACACGCGGTAGTTGTACGTGCCGCGCGCCGTGGCTTCTGTGTCGGACTTGATCAAGATCGTGTCAATGTCTGTGCCCTGGTACGTCGCCTGCCATAGCTCTCCGATAATGCGGTTCACCTCCTCCATCTTGAGCGCGTGGTACCGCATGATGGCATTGTTGAGCGCCTGCCCGTACCGGCCGAGATCTTCAATGGCTGCCTTCGTGGTCTCGACCTTGATATGTGTCTCACGGTACTTGCGCGCCGCGTCCTGGTAGTCCGTCTCCCACTCGACTAGGAGACGCGCTAGCTCCTCATCCTTGGTTTTCATTGATCCCATCATCGACGCGCGCTCAGCAGTGAGCATATCTCGTTTTGACTCTTCTGATTTGGCTTCTTGATGCAAACGGTCGTAGTCCTCTTCGGCGTTTCGAGACTCGAGCTCCTCGATCTCCTCCTGCAGGCTGCTAACTTCTTTAATGCTCTCCCTGTAGCTAATGTTGTCGATTATGTTTTTCTTGTTGCCCGTACTGTTGGCCATCTCGGATTTGACGTTATCAATTTTCGTGACGAGTTCGCTGATGTCCTTCTCGAGACGTGAGATGTTCTGCTTCAGGGCTTGGATGGTTCGCTCATTGGCAACCAACTGAGACGGCCCGCCTCTGCTGAGATATTCCTCAATGTCGCTGCTAGCCATCTTGAGCTCAGCCACAGTCCCGGCCAGGCCGTCTCGCTCGTCTGCCACCTTTCTCTCCTTGGCACGGCTCTTCTGCAGCGTGTCTTCGCGAATCGTTCTTGCTTTGATAATTTCTGGTTCAATGGCCTCAAGATCTCGGTCTGCCTGTTGGATAGCTTCGCGCTGCGCGTTTGCGTCCTCCTTGAGCGACTGGATCTGGGTCTGCAGGTCCTGCTTCCTCTCGAGCTGTCGGACCGCATTGCTGATCTTGTTGCGGAACTCGCTTCGCTCGAGCTCGAGACTGCTAATGAGGTCCCGCATGCGCTGCTTCTCCGTGGACAGTCTCGAGATCTTGTCCTTTGCGGCGCGCATCTGGACGCCGCATTCATGTTGCGCTTCGTGAATCTCCTCGGCGCTGCGGATGGATCCCGCAGACTGTTGCTGGGACATGATCCTGTCGACCTGCACCTCAGCTTCGGTAATGTCCTTAGATAGTTGTGATATACTCTGTATGGTCTTTCCCATGGACTGCGTGTCTTGGAGGCCGTCCTGCCTCTCTCGCACGACCTCGTCGCACTGCTCTACTTGCCGTACTATGCTCTCGTCCTTCTCTTTCAGATCCTGCAGCTCGCGTTCCTGGCCAGGCTTTTCGGCGATGAGTTTCCCGTATAGTTCGCTCTGTGGACGAGCAGCTCGGAGACTTCCGAGAATTGTCTCGTACTCGGCGAGATCGGCCTTCCAGTCATCTTTGTCGATTCCAGCAAGTGCTTCCTTGATCTTCTTTACCAACCGCGACTTCTCAGTCTCGTCAGAAAAGGGACGTGTGCACAACTCGCAGCAATTGCGCTTGCTCAAGGTCTTCTGGCACTTTTCATAGTACTTGGTCATTTCTCCGCTGAGCGCAATATCCTTTTCGAGCGTGAGAACATCGTCCTCAAATCTGTTGACGGTAGCTGTGAAGTCCTCCATGCCGAGATTATCTTCGGGTAGTGCTTGTCGCAAGGCACTAAGAACTGCAGTCTTGCACATGGCTAGATCACTCTCCCGCTTCTTGGCCTTTTCCGTAGCGTCCTTGAGTGTGTATTGCAGCTGTTTTTGAGTTTGCAATTTCTGGTCTCGCTGCTGCACGGCTTCATCCAGGGCTTTTTGCTTGGTTTGAACCACAGTCTGGTGCTGCTTTTCAACAGTGTCGTGCTTCCAAGTCTCACCTAGCATGTTGCTAATTTTGTCAGACCATGTGCTGGACAGAGTGTCGAGTTTCTTTTTCTTGTCAGCCAACTCATTCTTCCGAAAATCGAGCTGCGCGCGATCAGATGCCAGACGTGTGCACTCGACGAGCTCCCTTCCGAGCTTGTTGGATTCCACTTCGAGCTGTTGAAGTTGGTCATTTTCTGACTGGAGCTTGTTATCCAGATCTGCCGCTTGGAAGTCCTCGGTCGACTTCACGAGTCGCTGCTCCAGATCGGCGAAGCCAGAGTCGAGAACTGCTTTGGCGCCTTCATCGATGTCGACTGAGTTGAGATCTTTCTGCAGAGCTAGCGACCGCTTATCCACAGCTCCGATACGCTGCCGTGCAAAGACCCGATCTTGAGTCCGGGCTGCCTTGCGTCCCTCCAGTTCAGTGATGACTCTGCTTTTATCGTCCAGCTCATCGGCATTATCCTTTTGGAGGCGCTCAAGTTCTCTCTTCTTGTCCGCAAGCAGCTTCTGTACACGGTCCTGAAAAGCCTGGACCTTGGAATCGTCCAGATCGCCGTCAAATCCGCGAATGCTATGCTGTCTCGCGGCGCTGTGGACTATCTCGATTCGAGACTCGACTTGTCGCTCATACTTGTCCTTGTCGGACTCGAGTCGTCCCCGTTCTGCTTGTCGATTTGACAAATCACCGCGTGCTTGAGAAAGCTCATTCTGATGATTGTTCTGCTCCTCAAGGCCCTGCTGGTGATCCTGCTGCAATCCCGCAGCTCTCTCTTCGTACTGTGCCAGAGTGTCGCGCAGCCACTCGTCTGACTGATTGATCTCGTCCATCCTTGCTCTTGTTTCCTCGGCCGTCCGGCTTCGGTATTCCAGGTGGCGTTCTTTATCACGAAGCTCGTTCACAACTCCGAGATACCGGTTGGCGTCCTGGTACAGCTTCTTGGCCGCCCGCTCGGCACCTTCGATCTGCTCCGTTGTCTGCTCACACTGGAGTCGCAGAGTCTCAATCTCCTCCTGCAAGGCGACGGACCGCCGCTCGCACCGATCTGCCTTTTCCTTGTTCGTCTTGTCCTGGATCTCGTGGATTTTGAGCTGCGTGAGCTGCTCGCCCTGCTTCTTCCGGAGCAGTTTGAGGTTCTCGATCGCCTTTGTGTACTTCATAGCCTCAAATATCTCGTCAAAGCGCTTCTTCAGCGCGCTCGGCTCGCTCATGGGCCAGAGGGATTCATCCTGATGGCAGAAGATGACGGCATCGAGGATCGCGGCGGAAACGCCGAGTGATGCCGGAACAAGAGTGTCGAGCTCGACAACCTTTGAAGATAAGCTCGTCTTCTCACCTTCGCGTGTTGTCGATATGGAGCCTTCGAGGGTCTTCTGGGATCGCTGGGTCTTCTTGACGGAGAGCTGGATGCTCCGTGTGACGACGTGGGATGTCTCGGGCGGCGTGCGAAACTTGAGCTTGACCTGGGCCATTACCTCGCGCTCGCCAACGAGTTTGGGGTCATGGATGAAGGCGCCTCCTTTGCTGTTGGGAGGCAGCTCGCCAGTCGTGACATACTTGAGGCACTCGATGATAGTCGTTTTTCCAGAACCGTTATAGCCAACGATGAGGGTCAGTGGAGTATTGAATTGGATAGTCTCCCTCGTCATAGGACTAAAGGAGCGCACTCCGGATATCGAGAGCTTCTCAATTTTCGACATGGTGGGCGACAATTATGAGGGTCACCGGGATTGTTTCAAGAGTGTTGGCTGGCAACTGTGCCGCGCATGCATCACGGGCTCAGGCACGCTGACCTGCGAGTCGAGTGAAGTCGCAGGTTCCAGTAATGGTGGTCTGCTATGGTGATAGTCGACTCGACAGGTCTGGGTGAAAGAAATCTGACGTGCCCCTCATGAGGCTGAGGGCTCAGGATATTTGGGTGCTTGTCTGCCGTGAAGGCGCGTCACTGGTTGCGAGGACGCGTTAATTGAAGGGTCCTGAGGCCCCGGGGAGCTGGAGCCTGGAGCTCAGTGGGCAAAAGTGGGGCATGATCAGCCATCTGGAGTTCGGGGTCTCCATGGCTCTGTGATCTCGCATCCTCGACTACAAGTAATCAAAGAGGGCCATGTCGCTTAGAACGTCACCCTTTTACTGTAAAGCTGTGTCCTTGCTGCCATGCACTTCCTAGCTTTTCCCCGCGAATATGACAACAAAGCTGATGACAAAATTACATCTTAGATCTGCACGTGTGGCCGTCTACATACTCTACCCAACACCCAACACATCCGAGGGCAAGATGAACCAGGCGGAAGAGGCTACGTGCACAAGCCCATCAAGTCTAGTTTCCCAGAAAGCGGCCTGCTCTTTATTGTGTAACAGACTCCGTCCATGGGCTCTGGGCGATGCGAGCACTGTTCTGTGCCCATTTTTGCAGCCTGTCATGTTGCCTCCGGATCTGAACACGAGGGGCATCAGGCATCACACGCGTCTGTCAGCGCCCCTCTCGATTTTAACATCCAGACAATATGAAACCTCGTTCATTTAGTCGTCAGCCGACACGAGCATGCTAATCGTCGTGGCCACCGCCGCTACCGTCGTCCCCCCGCTCCTCATTGAGGTCAGGCATCCAGCCCTTCGGTCGCTCATTGCCACGGATGCGCACTCCGTAGCCCAGGCGCTCGACTTTACGGACCTGCTCAACCATGACGTCCATCTTCTTGCTGTAGCTGAATGGCCTGCCAATCGGGTGGTTGACTTGGAGCATGCTGCTGACTTCCTGTAGGTCGGCCTGGATCGTCCGGCCACTGGGGCCTACGGGCACGGCACCGTTGAGTGCCGTGTTAGATGTCGCCGAGCGCATCATCTCGCCCGTCAGATCAAACACACCGTAAACGTAGTCTGAAGCTGTGAGGGCGACATCGGCGGGGATGGCATCTTGTGTTTGCTCCGGGGTCATAAGTGTCTGGGTAGTCAGGTAGTGCATGAAGGTGACGGCCTCCACAAGCTCCTCAAGGCACATGAGGTTGTAGCGGTGCCGGTTCGTGCCTTTAACGTCGTCCTCGATAGTCTTGAGGAGCGTGCCAATTTCGGTGTAGCGCTGCTCGATCTCAGCCTGTATGCGTGGCGGTAAAGGCTTTGCTAATGTGCGGACCCTGCGTGAATATGTTTAAGCAATGTGAGAATATGGAACAATGCCAGCTGCAACAGGATGCCCTACCTTTGGAGAGTGAAGATCCTGCGGGTGTGGCCGTCAGTATTGGAAACAAGCTTTTGCGGCGCGGACAGCCAGGGCAGGCTCTCACATCTTCTTGGCAAGGCCAGTGACATCGCGGGAGACATTCTGAATCTTCATGCGGCGGTCATGGTGCTTGTCCAACTCGTCGCGGAAGCCTTCGAACATGGGAGTGTAGGCATTGCGCGGAGCCTCAACGACCTTCTGGTTGCCCGTGTGGTCGCGTTTAACGCCACCGTTGGCCGGACGGCTCTTGGGGGCGACGACCTCGGCCATGGCTTCGAATCGAGTACCGGTGGATGTTGAGATAGGAAGCGTCAGGTCTCATTTCTGAAGCTGTGAATGGCGTCGACATCGGATGGGTCCATCTTTGATGTTTTGGTGCGAAATAGATGCACTAAGGCGGGTGCAAGTGGCAGGTACTGAGTACCCGCACTCTATCCGGCAATCTCACCCTCAGTTGCACCTGAACACACAACTGGCAACCTCGCTACATTGACCGGAGTGCCCGGAACGTCTCGAGATCGCATTTCACATCGATTGCTATATTTTCCGCTTGGCGGAAACTGCACTTCTTGCGGGAATCAGATCGATGTGTGCAAGTCAACTGCTTACTGACGAGCTTCTGATGTCTAACCCGGGCAAGTACCGATCTGCCACAAGCCTGAGGAACATGGAAGACAACGTTGCAACAGGCCAACACCTTTCTGCGTTCTTTACTACTGCAACCCAATAACAGCCAGAACACTCCGAATCGACGGGTTTTGCCGCAACTGACTCAAGATCGAAACAAGGTCCTCGACTCCCCATCCAAACTTGTACTTTTCGCCTTTGTGTCGGTGACCTGGCCCGCGCTCTGAAGTCCCAGCTTTCAGCTAGCACTGTGGGGCCTGTGTGTTGTTCAACCATCTTCACTTCATTCAATGTCGTCTCGAAGCTGATGAGAGCTTCTCCCGTCAAATTTGGAGCCATCTCGGAGCCTCACAGCGCTCACCCACATCCAGGATGACGACCTCCTTCGTCACGGCACTATGGTCGCGCCCCATGCCGCTGTTTGCGGCCGCCACGGCCCTACGAGCGGTGATGCTCGTGTACGGCCTGTGGCAAGACGCCAACTCGCCCGTCAAGTACACCGACATTGACTATCTCGTCTTTACCGATGCCGCCCGCTTCACCTTTACTCCCCATCAGCACCAACAGCAGCCTTCCGGGACTGCCCTCGCTGCCTCGCCATATACGCGAGAGACGTACCGCTACACACCACTCCTCGCCTGGATGCTCTGGCCCACAGTCCTGCCAGGAGCCTTCTGGTTTTCGTTTGGCAAGATCCTCTTCGCTGCCGCGGACCTGGCCGCGGGCTGGCTTCTGCTGCTCGTGCTCCGCCGCCACATGGGCATGCCAACGGATCGTGCCCTCAAGTTCGCCAGCATCTGGCTGCTCAACCCCATGGTCGCCACCATCAGCACCCGAGGCAGCTCGGAAGGCCTGCTCGGCGTCATGGTCATGGCTCTCCTCTATGCCGTCCTCGAGCGCCGTGTCGTCCTGGCTGGTCTTCTGCTGGGCTTCAGCGTCCACTTCAAAATCTACCCGTTCATCTACGCCCCTGCTATCGTGTGGTGGATGGATGCAAGTCATATGAAACGGGTGGAGAGCGACTCCAAGACCATAAAGGACAGCCCTAAGCAAGCGAGATCCAAGGCACCTAGAGGTGCTGCTCAAGTCATCCGGGAGTTTTTAACCCTAGAGCGCATGCAGCTCACTGTCGTGAGTCTCACAACATTTGCCCTCCTCAACGTCGCAATGTATGCCATTTACGGCATGCCCTTCCTGGAACACACTTTCCTCCACCACGTCACCCGCATCGACCACCGCCATAACTTCAGCCCGTACAATGTCCTTCTGTACCTGTCGTCATCCGCCGCTGCGATAGTGGGTAAGGAGCCGATAGACATGACCAGCCCAGCGACAGCTAGCGGAAGCTCGCTCGGCGTCGAGTCCGTGGCGTTCCTGCCCCAGCTACTACTGTCGACTGTCCTCATCCCCCTCGTCGGAGCAAAGAAGAATCTCCCCGCGACGATGCTCGCGCAGACTTTTGCCTTTGTGACCTTCAACAAGGTCTGCACTAGCCAGGTAAGCAAGTACCCGACCATGCCTCTCTCTATACAATAGAACACCACCACTTCTTGCGTGCAGCCGCTCTCTCTCTCTCTCTCTCCAGGCTAAAAAGGAGAAACATCACTAATCAACACAAACAGTACTTCCTATGGTATCTCATCTTCCTCCCACTCTACCTCCCGCAGTCGTCTCTCCTGCGCCAGCCCGCAACGCGGGGCCTGCCAGCCCTGCTCCTGTGGGTCGCGACCCAGGCGGCCTGGCTCTCGCAGGGCTACAACCTCGAGTTCCTCGGCCTCAGTACCTTTGTACCCGGCCTGTGGCTCTCGTCGCTTGCCTTCTTCCTCGTCAATTGCTGGATCCTAGGCATCATCGTGGGGGACTTTTGACGACTGGGAGGGGAAAAAAAGATGTTGTACAAAGGGAGAGAAGAGAGTATCACTGGCTTCTAGAAAGAAGGGGAGGGGGGGAAGAAGCTAAATGACGCAAATTGGATGCTGGTGATGATGAGCCATGGCTATCCCCAAGGAGGATCTATGCAGCTAAAGCCATATAATTCCCATATATATATGTGTGTATATGTTCGTCTTCCCGCGCGCTGCAAAAAACGGAACCTTTTTCCAGTTACATGCCCCTCACTGTACCATGCATGCATTTATACAGACGCGGAAATTATATCAAAGCACACATCCACCATACAAGCAGTCCTCGTAGCCCTTTTAGTCTTATCTAATGATTTCCATCCTTGACCATCGTAACAATAATCTAGGGACATGAACTCTGAAGCATACGTGCATACTTGACCTCCAAACCAATCAATAGTCACATCATTACCCCCACCTCATCTCACCACACCCATCGAAATTCATAAATCAGAAGCACTCGGCTGAAGAGGATAAGCTTTGTGGGAAGCGTCAGAGACAGATGAAACAAGTACGACCGAAACGATCTAATCTTCGTAGGTGACGGGTATTATTCTTGATCAAACAGTGGAACAAAAAGGGTAACGCAAAATACACCCAGAAACCAACCCAAATGAGAAGGAAAAAAAACCCTAGGAACAGACTCGCTCCTGCTACGCCGGCCCCTCCAGTAATTTCAATCAAAAAGAAAAAGGTTACGTAGATGTGTCATACTACACGATCTAGCTCCCCGTCTCCGCTTGTGCATTCAAGGTACTCCCAAGTCGATCCGCCGCGACCCGTGTACTCCTTGCTAAATAAAGCCCAACTAACTAGGCGCATCAAGTTTTCTGACCCTGCCAAGTATTCTTAGGGACCTGAATATCTCTCCCAGCTCATGATATCGTTGATGGTGGTGGCAAAATTCGAAATATGAGAACCGCAGCTTCGAGATGCGTCACTGCGTAGCTCGACCCAGATCCTGTAGATCTCTAGGCAGAGCAGAGTGTGCTGCTCCACGGCAGACGATACAAAATCACACTATCGTGATACCTCCTGCCAGCATGGCATAGTTCGCAAGCTTCAGAGAAAGCACACGAGACTTGGGAAAGTCTGGGCTGATGACGAGCCGGCCATCTTTGTTGTAGCCAACTTCCCCAAAACTCTCTACCATATCCTCGAAGTGGATGTCTGGTCGAACTTGGTTGATCTCGGCAACAATCTGATCGCTCCAAACACCCGAGCACCAACCATCCCGGACGACAAAATACGGATTCAAAGGCGGGACGGGCGAATCTGGCAAACACAGTTAGCTTGAGTAGATGATCATGACCAGAGGCGAGTCATATACATACCAAGGTCAACATAGCGGATCCGCAATAAGTCTACAGACTTGAGGCGCTCCAAAGCCCTGATTCCACCTAGAACGAGAGCCTCAAAGGCGTTGATGAAGTGCATGTCTGTAATGCCCGAGCCCGATTCGTTCCACTGCACCCCCTTGGGACGACAACAGTTCTTGACAGTTATGTCTATCGTCTTGAGTTTCGTCGTACGCGGGTTGGTGAGTTTGGCTAGAGTCTCGAAGAAGCAATGGCATACGCGGCCGGTGTAAGAAAGATGCTCCAGGTTGCTCGCAGCCTTCGCCAATTTTTCACACCAGTGAACCTGATCACAGACCTTGGCATAATAAGGAGGGCAGGTCATTTCTCTCCGATAGTCGCACTCAAGACAGAGGTTGAGCCTGGTAATCTTGGCATCCAGTCCCTCCAGGATTGTCGCCATGCTGAGGTAGCTCTTCGATTTGGGCTTAGCATATGTTCCATGCCATTCTTCGAGATTCGGGAGTGCGCGTGAGATGAAGTCCCAATCCACGGAAGATCGAATGATGTTCCATTGGCCCTTGATGACGAGTGTTCGTATCGAAGGCATCACGGGAAGATGATCTCTCGGCGTTGTCGAACTCGAGATGATGTTGGATTCCGCAAGAGTGTAGTGCACGCGAGGTGCCTTCTTGCGCTCTCCACCTTCCAGCGTCATCACGCGAGCATCGGGGAAGGTTGTGCCTACGAGGTAGAATATCTCTTCAAGGCTCGCGTTGTTTGTAGGAAGGGCGTATGTCGCACTCGTGATTCCTTCTGGGGAGACTGTGGGAAGAGAATTGGACATTTGTGGTGGGCTCGCAAGTGTCACTTTCGGCTGGAAGACGGGGAACCAAACCTCGACATGCTTCACATACTGGCGCAGGTGTGGGCGTTGTACGAAGAACAACATAACATGGTTACCACTGTCGATAGTTGCCTTGAGCTTGATATGCCGGTATAGTCGTTGTTGAACAAGGTCTCTCCATAGTGGCGTCACAAGGGCCAGATTTGAGAGTTCTTTTCTCCGAGAATGCCGCAGCGCGGTACTCCAGCTCCGGGCATTGACACTCGGTATACTGAGGGAACTAGGTGAGGTGGTTGACACACGATATCCAAAGAGATGGTCCAGGATACATTCGTGTATCTCCGCTGGCAGTTGCGATAGCGACGATAGAGGTTGTGCAGCCGGCGTTGGGGGTGCCACCAGGGCTGGCAACATGTGCTCGTTCTCGTCGGTACAGAAGTTATGGCACGTCAAGCAGCGTATGTCTGTTTGGCCCTGTTGTGCGTTTGGGAATGGGGTGCTGCTCGGCCGCGTGGGAGGCACGAAGTCTGACGGCTTGGCGGCTTGCTCCAGCGGAGGGCTCGAGGGCCCTGGCGAGACAGGCGTCGATATCGCGGTCATGATGGCTGCCAGTTCGACAGTGGCTTTCCCTTCGTCTTCGTCGCCCTGACTCGCGCTTTCCGCAACGTCCCTGGTCCAAGCACGTTCATGGGGAGCCGGGCCGCTGTTTATGCCATAGGGCACAATCATGTTGGCTGCCTCGGCAGCGACCATCGTCGCGCCGTTGCCGCGAGTGTTGGTTGGGTCTATGGGCATGCCTGTGGTGGTTTGCTCCAGATCAGGGTCTGGCCGGGCGGGTACGAGAAGTGGCGGCGGTTTCCGGTCATGCCAGACCGTCTAGCTTGGTGTCGGTGCCAACGAGCACGCTCGGGTGGGTGTATTGGCGGGGTGGAGGTGTAGGCAGCAACGACTCGAGGTGTGAGTGTCTTCGAATGGGTGTGGGATAATGTGGTAACAATGAGCGGAGTTGGCTGCTGCGCTGCGGCAAGGTTGAGGGCGATGTCGGTATTCGCGGGGGCCTTGTGGGACAATGGCGCGCGGTGCCGCGGTCGGACTTTGTCGTCGATAAGAGGATCAGGGTCGCGTGCCGTCGGGTGGTTTGCGTTTGCGGGACACGAGAGGGGGAGAAGAAGACGGAAATGAGGGCGACTTGGGCCTTGACGATGTGGTGGTCAGGCAGGGGTGGTAAGAATGCAGTGGGACGTGATGGGCCAAGACGAAATGCCGATGGCGGGAGGAATGGGCGCTTGGGAGCTGGAGTTGAGAAGCACTGAGCAGTGAGGCTCTCAGCAGACGCAGCGGCCGCGAAGACAAGGACACACTCTCTCTCTGCCGGCAGGTGGTGGATCGGGCTGCAAGGAGGCTTTGGCGGGCAGAGTGGAGTCGGCTGGACTCTGGACTCTGGGCTCGGACGGGGTTCTGGCGGTGCAATGCTCCTCATCTCCTGCGATGCTGCATAGACGAGAGCTGCGCAATCTCGACGGCCGCGACACAATCAAATCCCACCCACATTGAATGCCACGGCGGATAGGCAATTTTAGTCGCGGGACAAGATGCACAGAGGTGGGGTCGGCCTGCAGGCGCTGGGAGATACTAAATGGGATCGACCGTGCCGGCATCGACGGGGCCCATGAAATGTCCGACTTTGCGCTGGTTCGACAGCCCCGTTCTGTGCTGGATCAAACCATGCCGTGCAGAACCAAACAATAATTAGTCCTCGTCCCAACCAGAAATCCGGGCAGTGACAGGTTCGCAGCCCACCAAGATCCACCCGGCCCGACATCGCCAGCACGCCTTGTGATTCTCCCACGAGCCATCAATCGTCGTCGGCCACGTTGCTGCTGCTGCATTCCTGCCTCGCTCAGGACCCCGCATCAGCGACCCAACGACTCAGCAGCATATGCCAGCGTTGTGAGGTGTCGAACGTTCAGATAAGAGAGAACGAAAGCAAAATCCGGAAGGTTTCAACAAGCCGCCTTCCTACCTGTGGTTGGGCCACCTTCCGTCAACAGTCGGGTACATGCTCATCGTACGCAAAGTGGAGGATGTTCCTCATCACTGTGACTTGGAACACGCCTGAGAGCTTCACCGGGTTCCTCTGAAGTTCGCCATCATCGTTTTGCTGGTGCAGCAATGGCAATGCACTGAACTAGGCCCCGCTTCAGCTGAGTCAGGATTGAATAACTCCCTCGTCCGAATTCATGCGATAGCGGCGAGAGGGCTGTTCTAAAGACCTTTGTCGTACGAAACAGGAAATACACGAGGAGCAACTATTAGTATTCCACGCAAAAACCAGAACGGCAGTTGTGGCAGAAGTCTACATACTGAGGGCTCGGTGAATTCATAAGGATTTACAAGGGATATATATGTCGCCTCGACAGAGAGACTCTAATTCAGGTACGCTCTATAAAATCAGTAGCTGGACGTTGTCCATCGTGGGAGCAGTTGTGGGCCGAGAGCCGCCGATGACATAAACCACGGGTTTTGATGCTCGAGACATAGATTATAAATATTTTTCAACGAGGAGCGGCCCTTTCTAGATGCTGCTGTTGATACTCAGAAGTCATCTACTGTGGCCCTTCCCAGCAGCACTTTAATTTCAACCTTGCATGAGGGATCGAGTCATTCCAGGTCCTCCACCAGTTGCGGCAGCTGTCAGCTGGTCACATGCACGAGACTCTCTAGATGAGACACCACGGACGGCAGAGAACTTGATATCCATGTCACAAAGTTGGACGTACAGGATCATGGAGCAGCCCTGGTATGGATGCTTGCAGTGTGCTAGTTTTCTTTTCTCCTTCTCGCGGGGTGCCCAAAGAACTCCGTCAATATTTCTAAGTTCCCCAAGTTGCTCATGTTTTTGACACCAAGGTTTCACTCGCGACTCTCACAAAAAAAAAGAGACGTATATATAAGTAGCATTTATTGCTTTTTCTCGTAAGGGCTAGTTCCTTGCCTCGCTTGTAGTCATTCCCATATGAAGCCTACCGTATCCGTAAACCAAAGAACCCTCTTTGCAACCTTAGAGCAAGTTACTGCCATCAGCCCGTAATCAACCCAACTCTGCCCCGTGGACAAATCACGCATGGTTCATCTCGTCTTACAACCCGCACCGTTGATTCTCGCACGAAACGCCACAGCCGCACGGACATTCAAGGTCCGGGAAGTAGAAACCATGTCTACGTATACCCTGGCTCCCACGCTTTGGTTGGTGAGAGAGTCATGAGATGTGCCAGAGCAGCCATCGCGTTTCAGACGGAAATATGACAGCCACGTCAATGTCAAGCTTAATTCTATCAGCGAGGAATACCTGCAAGCAGCCTAAGTACCGGAGCTTTGCCTTAACTGCACGGCCCATGTCGGTTCCCCAAAGGTTGGTTGACTGACACCTTGGCTGTGCTGGTTGGGATGGGCGGCCACGAGGGCGCTAGGGCCTAAAACGTGTCTTGCAACAGTCCGACTTATAATCGCTGTATGTGGTCATGTTCGTTGGACTCAAGGACTTGTATCGCTGAGGCAGGCCTCGCAAATCGTCTCGTATGTTCGAACCGGCCGATAGGGGGAATGGCATGATCTAACACCCGGGTGACCGACGGTAAGCTGCGGTCGTGTGATGTCGAGTTAGCGTGAATAAGACTTGTCATTCAACGTCCCGTCCCGGAAATGCGTCTGCTCTAGAAAATTGAATCTCGCCAAAAGGGACACGGTGGACAAACGGTGGCAAGTGGCCGTCGTAGATATAAAAATGGCGAGGACTCCATAACCAAGGCGACTTCTACGGTCTCCTCGAATGCGAGCTTCGGGAAAGTGAAGTAACATATGCTCTAAGTAGTAGACTCGGACCTTTCTCGTGATAATCCCTGGATATCCGATGGGACAAAGGCAGTGATAGGGAGCAGTGGCTGGCTACTCCAGTAACCTTGCACCAAGTTGGCGCGCACAACTTTCACACCTAATC
Organism: Microdochium nivale; assembly: GCA_026745475.1. Classification (NCBI taxonomy): domain Eukaryota; kingdom Fungi; phylum Ascomycota; class Sordariomycetes; order Xylariales; family Microdochiaceae; genus Microdochium; species Microdochium nivale. The sequence goes on along the minus strand of JANTFD010000006.1, from coordinate 1,538,971 downwards.
AGAGCAGCACATGGACAGACTGGTGGATTGCTTAGCTTCCAGAACCCAAAAGCTTGAAACTATTTCGCCGTCGTGTGTTTCGGGTCAATCAAGAGTGCGCAATCACTCCATGCAGGGAATGACACCCACAAGAGTCCCCCGTCGTGAAACAGGAGGCGGCTTTTATTGTCATCAACGTTATTTCCTAGTCTGTTTTGGTGATCAAACAGACATGCAACAGGCACAAACGAGTGCGGTGGTGTGATGCCGCTACGTGAGAGGAGCGTTACGATAATCCTGGCAGCGCAACGTTCGGGGCGGGGTAGGGCCGTGGGCACAATAAACAGCACAGTTCCAGCGGAGAAATGGCGGTGAGATGTCCGGCTTATTTTGCTCGCGACCTGGGGGCTCAGAGCGGGAAGACAGGGTCAGGGTCGCAGGCAGGGGCCCGGGCGGAGAGAAAAGGGGACTGTCTGGGTTTGCAGTGGGATGGATGAGCAAGACTCATCGGCGCCAATTCTCCAAACATGAGGTAACTTGGGAGTTCACCAATGTCTGAATGTTGGAAGCTGTGTCTTTTCCCGTAGTTGATAAGAGCCGGCCGCGTTAGTGAGCAGAGAGACGGGTTATTTCAGACTGTTTTGCTGTTTTTGTCAGAGGTGTTATGCTGGTGCGTCTCGACTGCATGCTCCGTATTAGTCGCGTAGCATTCGGGACAAAGTAGGTAGTGAGCTCCCTTCAGGAGGTGTACAATACTTATAGGCTAATTGTAACCGTGGGTTGTGTATCGTACGTTTTTGAGATTTATAGGAGACGCAGGCTTCGAGGTTGTCCCCAAGCCGCCCGCTTGTGGCAGCAAAAAAAAAAAAAAAAAGACATCCCGTGAGTATGGTCCACAGCTGCCCTAAGAACGACGATGGCACACCTGACGATTCGCGGTTGAGTCTCACCACCGCGAGTGTTGTGCTGTAGACGCTTACCTGATTTTGATGCCCTATACCTCGGTGACATGGTACTAAACAGTGGCGTCGTTTGATAAGGCGAGCTGGCGGCACACCCCTGCCCTCGTGGTCGTTTCACCCCGATTTCAGATTTAGACTGGCCGAGGCGGGCCAGTGGCGACCCCTGCCGAACCCAAGTACACTTACGCAGCACACCAACAAGAGCTCCGCCAGAAACGCCAGGGGCTTCCTTCCGTCGCCTTGAATGCTCCTAAAGCTGCCTCTGGGCTCGAGTCTGGGCATATTCTACCTGATTCTCGGTCCAGGAGTCATGCACCCCGGACTCAGAGAGTGCGGTAGAACAAGCGGACCCCTGGGCCACTCCCTGGGTCTCCCTGGGTCACTCCTGGCTTCTGATGTCTGGCGGAGATTGGCAAATGGATCACGAAGTCTTGGAGAGGAAGGTCGACTTTGCTGTTTGGCTCATGGCTGGTAAAATCCGTTGTTGCACCTAGATTGGGCTGCGGATTCCTCATCTCATGATCCGCAGCTCCTGCTATATCACATGCTCTTGAGCGAGGGCAGTCTGGGCCTTTTCATAAAGTTCGGCAGGCTTGCCGACGGACGTCGTGCAGGGCGGAAAGGTGCGGCTAGCGCGCCAAAAACGGCAAATACGATGACGAGAGCTTAATGTCGGCTCATGCGCATCCACGCCAAGCAGGCCGAATGCTTTGCTCGTTGCGCTCTCGAGCTCAAAGTGCTGCCGGTGTGTAGCACGCTGGTTATCCTTGACATAGCCGGACACGAGACACCTTGTTCAGCGAGCGTGGGTGGCTCTCGCCTCTGCTTGAGCAGGTATGTGCATTGCGATGTATAACACAGCAAGAAATGTAACGAGGCCTGCTGGTTGTCGTATCAAGTATGGCGTTGGAATCCATACTGATCTCGAGTATAAACCACTTTGTTAGGTAGGTCGTCATCCGTAGCATAGTTACAAGTGTTCGAAGATCGGTCCCCAGTTGCGTGATTCAGTTCTGTCCCCAGAGCTTGGCACTAGGCGACTTATGCAAAGCTCGCTCTGGAAAACATGTCTTAGGGGCGGTTGTAGCCGACTAGGCTGATAGCTCGAATGAACTCGGGATCATGTGCCATTGTCGTGGACGATCCGAGACACTGGCTCTACTGGGAAATAGAAAACTAGCTCCGACTATGGTTTTCCTTTGGTGTTCACTGTTGTGCAATTCTTGCGCTTTCGACAGTATCGCTTTCCGGATTGAATTACCGGGTGCGGAACCGCTTTAGCCTAGACATGAACCTTAACAGCAATAAGGTGTGACAAGTGCAGAGCATTGTTTCCGTTCTGGTCAACCTTTGCTTTTCCGACACAGTTCATGTCGGGCTCAGGGGACTCGAGGGACGCGTAAATACGCCAGGCCAAGGACCTTGGCTCTGTTATGGGCTATGCGGAGTACTTACTTGGCGACACGCATCCCAGCTCGAGTCTCCTATTTGGAGTTTTCTCTCCGACATTCAACGTTGGGGTTCATGCGCAGGGTCCGGGGAGGATGATTGTGGTGACAAACGGGGGCTTGCGAGCTGATGGAAGCGCGCACGGAGTCGTACACAACGGGCCACTTGCACAAGAACCCTGTACATGTACCTGAAGGTCTGCAGCGCGGCAACGTTAGAGGGCTCAGGACTGTTTCTTCCGTGGACTGGTTGTTGACGATACTGTGCTCAGTGTTTCAACGCACGCTATTCTTGGGACACCCGAGGCCTGGCCACGGCGAATGGCGTGTTCGAGGGCGTGTTTTACAATGAGCAGCTTCCACAGGTCTTTTGGTCTCAAAGCCACGGCGATGAATCTGAACCAGAGGCTGTCGGGCGGCGGGCCACGGGCCTGGTCCTCAGAACGGTCTCGAAAATACACGGACTGGCGTGATGCTTGCATGTCTCTACGGACCTGGGACAGAGGGTTCCTCCTGTGCGCACTGCCTTCCTTTAGACGAACTTTTGAGCATCGTTCATTTCGGAATAGGTGCGCAACACGAGGAACTTGCATGGGCTCGCATGAGAGGATTTGAGGAGTGGGCATTCCGGCTCATGGAGCCTCATTTACCACCCTCCAGACGCAAATGCCGGCAGACAAGAAATCGGCAGGTGCAGTCAAGGAAGCTCGATAGGGTACGGAGTACCTGCCTCACTTTAGACGGTGGCAGAGGCGCCGGAGCGGGGCCCTCGCTTAGATTGGGCGCGGCGGCGAGCTGGCCAATAGGAGCACGGAGCGTGCCTACCTGGCTGCACTGTCTCCCCTGTCGGTCCCCAGTTGGTGGCCTGCTCGCCCCCGCCGATCTGACACAGGCCCCGGCTGTTTGACAATTGCCCGGCGCTGCCCACTGAGCAAGCGTGCCTGCAGATCTCCATGGCGGGCGCCACGAAGCATTGCTGCCGCCGCGTTGCGAGTTACAGAAGCACAGGGGCCAGCCAGGGGAGCAATCCCAAGCCACGGGCACATCACGAGCAGGCCACATCGCGGCGACGCAGGCCGGGCACTCGGGGCGGTCTGCTTCTTAAAAGCCATCGTGCCCAGCTCTTGGCTCTTCCTTCTGCCCTTCTCCTCATCCTCTTCAGCTTCAGCTTCTTTGTCTCTTGTCCGCCACCGACGTCGTCGTCTCTTCCGTCCACTTCACTTCTACTTCACCTTTTTGCTTCGGGGCCGGTCGCCGATTGCTGCTACTCTGCCACTTTTCAGACACACCGGGGTCATCATCCAAATCGAAACTTGTGTCTTGCTTGACTCGCCCGTGCAACTCGACCGCAAACGGCACTTATACGTCCATCACCAAGCCTCGTCTAGCTCCTTCAACCCCCCACACGCTCTCTCCAACCCGCAGTGCTAGCACGCATCCTTCGCAGCGCGAAGCATCGTCTCGTCTTATAACGACAGGCCCAAGCCGCCTCTTTTTCTTCGTGCCGCTCTTTTGCACCTTCGGACGCCGTCCCTCCTTCTACGACAGGTCCCTCTGGCATTCTTGTCTGGTACAGCCACGAGGTCCGAGACTTATAAATTTTATATCTATCCACATATCTAGAAGTCCAACATGCCTTCCTTCGCCACCCTCATCGCCGCCGTTGCGGCCCTAGCCCCTCTCGGAGCCCTCGCCGCTCCTACGCCGGTTCCCGAGCCCGCCAACTGGGACGTTGCCATGAGCAGCGAGATCTCTGCCTTCATCTCCAACGCTGGAGCCTCCAACATCATCCCCAACCGCTACATTGTTGTGTACAACACCTCGTTCTCAGAGGATGAGATCGCCGCTACCGAGTTCTCCATCTCCTCGCTCATCCACAAGCGCAACCTTGGCAAGCGTGCTCTCGATGGCCGCCAGATGTCGGGCTTCATGTCTACCATGAAGTTCAGCAGCGGCGCCCGTTTCGCGGCCTTTGATGGCGACAACACCATGCTCGCCACCATTGCCAAGGACAAGACGGTTGCGTACGTCGAGGCCGACGCTCGTGTCCAAGCCGCCGCTTTCGTCACTGAGAAAGGCGCCACCTCGGGTCTTGGCCGCATCAGCAACGCCAAGATAGGCTCGACTGACTTCACCTTCGACGACTCTGCTGGTGCGGGCATCACTGCCTACATTGTCGACACTGGTGTGCTTGTTAACCACAACGAGTTCGAGGGCCGTGCCACCATGGGCTTCAACGCCATCACCGGCAGCCCCAACACCGACGAGAACGGCCACGGAAGCCACTGCGCTGGTACCGTTGCCGGTAAGACTTTTGGTGTCGCCAAGAAGGCCAGCATCATCGGTGTCAAGGTTCTTGATGCCGAGGGTGGCGGTTCCAACTCCGGCGTCCTTCAGGGTCTCCAGTTTGTCGAGGACGATGCCAAGGCCAACAACCGTGGCGGCAAGGCTGTCATGAACATGTCTCTTGGTGGCCCTGCCTCGCGCGCCATCAACGCCGCCGTGGCCGCCATCGCTGCTGCTGGTGTTGTCCCCGTTGTTGCTGCCGGCAACGAGAACCAAGATGCTGCCAACGTCAGCCCTGCTAGCTCCCCTGATGCCATCACCGTCGGTGCCATTGACCAGACCAACGATAGCAAGGCTAGCTTCAGCAACTTTGGTGCTTCTGTTGATATCTTTGCCCCTGGTGTTAAAGTTGAGAGTGTCGGCATTACCGCCCGTGACGCCACTGATGTCCTTAGTGGTACCTCTATGGGTAAGTTGAAACACAGCCCCGCCCTGAACGCCGCAACACTGGACGCCACAGCTAACATTGATGTCTTTCACAGCCTCTCCCCACGTTGCCGGTCTTGCTGCCTACCTGATGGCACTTGAGAACCTCAAGGACGTTACCTCTGTCAAGGCCCGCATGGTCGAGCTCGCCACTGCCACCGGCGCCAACGTCCTCCGCAACACCCGCGGTACTACCAACCTCATTGCCAACAACGGCGCCAATGCTGCCGGCGCTGCCGCACCTGCTGCTCCTGCTGCCCCCGCCGCCCCTGCCACCGGCAACGGTAACGGCAACGGCAACGCCAACGAGACTGTTCCTGCTCCCGCTCCTGACGCGGGTGCGGGCGCCGGCAGCGGCAGCGGCACCCCCATCCCCGCTGGCCTCCCCACTGCCAGCGACGCCTTCTGGAAGACCAAGGTCGGCAGCGCCATCGCTACCCTGATGGGCCTCTCCGTCTAAGATGAACTGGCTTTTGCCTACTAGGAAAAGGGGGAGTTAGACGACAGAGGAAGTCATCGCATTGTTGTAATCATGCTTGATTGTGTGTGTTTTTGTGTTTTGTCATGACTGCGGGCTCTGCATTCCCGGCGCAACATCAACCCTTCCATCTCACAACACATTTTCATGCCGAAAACCACCTCTTCTTTTTTGCATATGTGTATATATATAAACCAAGGATAATGACAAATGACAAAGTTGCTGAAGCATCTAAAACAAAGGAAAAACTATTGGTGGAAGCTCTGTGTGTGTGTGTGTGTGTGGCCTCGTACAATGTTCTCGTTTTGCCTCGGACCACTAAGAACCAAGCATGTCACTTTTATGCGGATAGATACACCCCCGCCCGTCTTCCTACAGGCATGGCCCAGGCAAGAACACGGCAGCCACAGTCGACCAGTGCCAAATGGCTCTCGTGCTGTTTGACCTCTTTTTTTTCTCTCATGTTCGTTGGCTGGCGAAGAAAGGGTGCGTGGGTCGACGACGGAGCGGGTTTCACAGAGTGTTTGACCAACTCGAGCCGCGGCGATCCTTTGGATAGCAGTGTTCTACAGCATCTCTTACGCTTGCAACACCATCACTTGACCACTGCGCACAGGGCGGATGGGGGTGGGGATATTGTGTTGTGCGATCAAGTGTGCACGCGCAGCGCTTCCCTCTTCAGCCGAGAAACACTGCCATCATGGTGGACCACTTAGGCATGCGACGACAGAGCTCCTTTCTACCACAATTATGACGCCACAGTTTTTGCATGTCTGTACACAGTATATTCATAACGACTCTAGTGCATAATATCACTTATAGTTGCTTCCAATCATGATGTTTGCGATCCGTTGCGGCAGGAAAAAGCTGTCCGTAAAACGGTAGGCGCTTCCCCTTTGGTAACCGCTACGTGCCGACGAGTCAAGCTATGGACTCGGTACTCCTCGCAATGTGTTTCAATATCAGCACTTCTCGGCACAATCGCAGTCATGGGAATAGAGACTGAATTGTAATTTGACATCCGTGCTTTGTTGTGACGACCCAGGTCGAGGGTCTTGTATGTGTTGGGGGAATGGGGTTGGGGAAGAGAGGCTGGGTTCAACTGGTGCAGGTGTTGCTCCAGGCCAGAAGGCTTCCAGCCGGGCTTCTTCTGACCTAGAACGTTGCAATGACCATGAAGACGGCAGGCAGCACGTCCGCATAACAGAATCGCACATGTATTTATAGGGTATTAGTAGTAATATGCCACAAGAAGTAAATCAGACTCTGGTTCGTAAGCCTCTGGCACAAAATCGAAGTATGACCAAGCATGCCTTTCTGCAAGCCCGTATCGCAAAGCGCCTGCTCACCATATATACCTCTGACGCCGAATGCATGACCTCATCAAGACGTGACTGAATTAGTTGGATGTCGTGCTGCTGACCGTTTACAGCTCCTCGTGGATGATGGTCTTTTCAAGCAGATCGCTGGTTGCGTTAACGGGCCCATGTCCCATAAGCAGGCCTTTTATCTCTCCGATCAATCCCTCAAAGTTGAACCTCGCGCCCATAAGATAGGCAGCACCAAACTGTCCACAATGTTAGTAAATGCGGGCCAAATGACGAAGTGATGATAGGAAATGGCTGAGTTACCATTAGGGCAGAAATGAATGCCATCATGAATATCACGACAATAAGGAGCATGAAAGTATCGAACACTCCTGCAGAAGACGTCTCTTGCGCTGTCTCCTCTTTGAGCTGTAGCGCCTTCATCTTCGCAGCGTCTTGAGAAGGGAAGATGCCCTCGATAAATTGCTCAATCTATAAAAGGCTGGTCAGCAGGAATTAAACAAGAAGTAGAGCAAAAGGTGCGAAACTTACGCGGCCGCAAGCAGCGCTGATCTCGAGGAAGTTGGGATCACGAGGGTCGTTCTTCTTGGATATCTTCCGCGTGTACTCCTTGAAGACACGGGTGACGACCCTCAGGTTCTGGGTTGCCTTGATCATCAGACCGCATGCGTCTCCCTTTGTGATCTTGACATTCTTCTCAAAGATATCTGGATTCCGGAAGATGAGCTCAATCGTGGCAATAGCCATGACCTGCGGTATCGCGACGAAGTTGAATACGCTCTGCTCCTTGATGCCCGCCATGTAGAAGAGGCACTCATCGGCATGCTTCAAGGAGTTGAGAATCATCTCGGAGCTGCAGTTGAGAGCCTTTTCCCGGTTTTCGGGCTTGAACAAGTCCTCCCAATTGTCGACATATTTGCTCCAGATGTCCTTTGGCCAGAACCGTCTCTTGTCATGGAAGTCCTCATGGACATCTCTGATGATGTTTGTCTTCTGCAGGAACTGGCCCATACTCTCAGTGAGCTCTGGACGTTCGAGCAGAGCCGGATTGGCATATTTGCCTTCCACGAAAAGGCGCGTCAGACCGTCACCAACGAGGCCAGCAACGTAGTGGCAGTACTCCTCGTACTGATCAATGGTCTTGATACCATTGTCGTTGAACTCGGCGTTGAGGGCATAGTCTGCCATGCCGTTGCCCATCTTGATTGTGATGTCCTCGATAATGTCGTAGTAGTTCTTACCAACCTTGTTGAGCTCAGCAATGACTACGTCAAAGTGAACAAGTAGCTCGCGATCCTTCTCGTTCGGGCCGTTATCGGTGAACGTCCACCCCTCGATCTTCATCTTCTCGTTGAAGTGGCGGAGAAGGGGCTCCTTGGTCTTGAGGTCGATAGTCATGTCATCCTCGATGGTGTCAAGGCCTCGCAATACGAGGTAAAAGAGGGCGATTGGGACGAGCATGTCCGGGTTCAGCTCCTGGATGACGGCCGAGAAGGAGCGGCTCGTCAAGTCGAGGTACTTGAAGCATTCCTTAAGGGTCGGCGCCTCCTTCTCGGGGTTGCGCTCAAAGACGGGCTCGTGCCATACCTTCCTGTGAGCGGGGGGTGGGCAGTCAGCATTGAGGGCTTACGAGTGACGAGCGAAGAGGGAGTGAGCCATCGAGGGCAAGGCATGCTTACCATTGGATGATTGACCGCAATTGCGTTGGGTGGAAGGCATAGTACATGGCATTGCCGAGAGTACCGCCCATGATGGGCAATCGTCGGAGGGTTGGAAGGGAACAGAGCAATGCGCCTTCAGGGTGAAGTCGTGATGGAGACGGTGCTTTCCGAGCTGGGGAGAGTGCGTGACCTTAGCAGAGGAGACGAGGTGTTGTGGTAGTGTTGACTGATGATAAGGAAGAGGAGGTTCAAGGGGGAAGCACCCTTTTTTCTGCCACGGGATGTGGGAGATTTGGACAAGGGGTTGCTTTGGGCGGAGACTGCTGGAGTGCTTACATGCGCAGTTGAGGGCTCTTGCAAGTGGGCTCTACCTAGGGTTAGCGCGGTGTGCTGGGAGGTGCAGTGCACTTGAGCAACTGAGAGTGCGGTGTAGGTACGGAGTAGTGGCAGTGGCAGTGGCAGTCTGGGAGGCTGGAGGATTCCCGTCTCTTTTAAGGGCGATAGCAAGAGGCACCACGAGCCCTTCGTCGGCGACGGAGTTATGGAGATTCGGAGCGGGCGGCGGCGGACGGGAAATTGCGACCGCCGGCGGACACAAGCAGTCGACGACCTTGTAGCGCCAGCCTGTCCAACTCCGCAAAAGGTTCTCCAGGGCGGCGGCATGCGCTTGCGCGGAGAAGAAACCTGAAGTGTGCAACGGGCCTCTGGTGACACCTGTGCAATGCCATTGTGCAATGTAAGCACAACCATACTTGCACCCGCAACAACATCTCTTGGCGCGGGGTAAAGGCAATGTGTCTTCATGTACGCAGTTCAGAGCGTCTTAACCGGTGGATATCTCACTTAGGCCTTGCTAGCCTCGCCTCAATGCGTGCAAGAGTGATGCAGCCACCAGCTCGTGCCCCCTGTCGTGAGCCGGTTGGATCAGCCCAACTTCGGGATCCGGACCGCTGGGACGACTTGGCATACTACTTGTGTGTGAGGTTCGCATGTTCAGCTGTTGGCTGTTCTCTGTTACTCAGCCGTCGGGCCAAGTATCTCGCCGTCTTGTTTGCATGTTGCATGTTGCCGGGCAGTCCACGGCGCCTGTTGGAACCCCGAATGCAAAGTGTTTGCTGCGAGCCGAGAACTTGGAATCCTTCCAAGGTTGGAACACCTAGTAAACTATTCAATGGCCTTTGCGAAGAACACGAGGCTAGCTTTCGTTTACACAACTACACTGCATTGTGGACTCCGTAAAATACAGCGTATATATTCTGGCTGCTTCATGAAGATATGTCAGCTGCTGTAGATCCATATCTTTAAGCTCTGGAGCTAGTCGGCCAGATGTCGCCTCTGCGGCTCAGTGAGACAAAGTGGCAAGACACTGGGACGCACTGAGCTTATCCTAAGGACCACAACAGACATCCCCAAATATTCCCAGGTCTCGTGTGTGAATTATCTGATGCACGGCTTCCGGAAGCAATCGAACCGTGACCGTGCTTTCGAGCGTCGTTGGCATGCTGAACAACGATCCGCATTCGTCGGTACTTCGGATGTGCCTAGCATGAAGTGTCATGTCTTTCTCAAATGGCTTCATCAAATGTCGTGGCTGGCCTAGATTGCTGTTCCCGGAAGTTGGACCCGCCCTAACGACTTAAGCTCGCGACTTCCACCTCAGATCTGGCAAGCGCCACCACCAAGGTTTATCTCGTTCGCGCCTTCCCGTGCAGTTAGTCGTCTCAAGCTGAGAATGCCGTATTCCGAATGCGCTCTGCGGCGCCTCACGCCACGCCGTCCCTATGCTAGATTCCTTCTGCAAGCAAATGGCAGAGGTTGTAGTTCCCGCCAAAGACGTCGTACCTCCGACCCTCGACTTTGTACTTGATCAAAGCACTCGCTCACTGCTAGCGAGCTTTTGACTACCGTACTTTCCAACTCATCACAGCCCGTATTCCAGCGGTATATCGACCCATATCAGCCTCTATCACCAGTTGGACTCCTCACCAAACTGCCGTCACCATGACTATGAACGACTCCCCCAACGGCTATACCAATGGTGCCTCGAACGGCGTCAACGGTGTCAGCGGGGCCTCGAACCTCAGACCAGCTCGCTATCTCATCTGGGGAGGCCGAGGATGGGTCGCTAGCCATCTTGAACGCCTCTTGAAGGAGCAGGGCAAGGAGGTCTACCTGACGACTGTCCGCATGGAGAACCGAGAGGCCGTCGAAGCTGAGCTGGCGAGGGTCAAGCCAACCCACGTCCTCAACTGTGCCGGCTGCACCGGCAGGCCCAACGTCGACTGGTGTGAAGACCACAAGGAAGACACCATCAGATCAAATGTAATTGGCACCCTCAACCTCGCAGATTGTTGTGCCAAGGCCAGCATCCACTGCACCGTCTTCGCGACAGGCTGCATCTACCACTATGACGAGGCCCATCCCATCGGCGGTCCCGGCTTCACCGAGACGGATGTGGCCAACTTTTCGGGCAGTTTCTATTCGGAAACCAAGGCCCATGTTGAAGAGGTAAGATCTGCGAAGATTCAGTTTCCGCAAAACATCGAGGACCGAGCTGATTTTGCGCGTGTGCCTTTGGCAGGTCATGAAATACTATACCAACTGCTTGGTACTGCGCCTGCGAATGCCTGTATCGGACGACTTACACCCACGCAACTTTGTGACCAAGATCAGCAAGTACGACCGGGTGGTAGACATCCCGAACAGCAACAGCATCCTGGCCGATTTGCTCCCGGCGTCAATCCTGATGGCCGAGCATAGAGACACTGGCATCTACAACTTCACTAATCCTGGTGCCATCAGCCACAACGAGGTTCTGTCTCTATTCAAGGAAATTGTTCGGCCCGGCTTTACCTGGAAGAACTTTACGGTTGAGGAGCAATCCAAGGTCATCAAGGCTGGCCGGAGCAACTGCAAGCTTGACACCACCAAGCTCGAGAAGAAGCTGAAGACGTACGGATACCATGTGCCGGAAGTCCACGAGGCTTACCGTCAGTGTTTTGAAAGAATGAAGGCGGCTGGTGTACAGTAAGCTGGCCCAGGGACTCAGTAGAGCGAAGGGAGTGACTGTTCTGGAAGGAGCTAGCCCGGTTCAGGTTCGAGTTGAGAAAGATTGGCTTCATGTTCACATGCAGGTAGTCGCGGTTATGACAATGAAATGATCAACTAACTAATGGTGAATACTCGTGATAAAGTGTTTCCATGTGAGTACGAGATGTGCCTGTCGAGTCTGAACAGTTTGTGTGCAACGCCACGGGTAGGGATGTTGCTTCTTCGTCGTTGCCTGGTCATCAAAAGCACTGCGGTGAAATACACGTAATCAGTTACGGGCTGAGCCGGAGAACGTGGCGTGGCTCACCCAGGCCGCTCATCACTCGAGCACGCAACGTCACAAGCCCGCCCCCTGTCGGAAATCAGCTGCCATTGACGTGGAAAAGCGGCATTATTCCCTGCCAGGTCGTGTACTTGAACTCTAGCTGCGCCCGCGCCAGGAAGCCAGGTCTCTTTCTGCGGACGGGGCCGACACATGCTCCCTCCTGCCCCACCTGCACCATTACGCATGCTGATTCCCTGGCCACCCCTCCCTAAGGCTACGAGGATCAACAAAATTTGGTCTTTTGGTCCTCGTCCTCCCAGTTCTCGTCGACAGCCTCTCCAACATATTCGGGCAAGGCGCATGACCTTTCGTATACGTACTATTCATCCTGACAGTGTAGTCTTTGCCTTGTCAGCACTCACATCACACCGACTCGCGACTCAGCATCCACTCGTCGCTCCCCAAGCACGTACAGACGTCACCGCTCACACCACCAAATAAACACTCGGCCAAGTCGCGACATCTTATTTGCCAGTACATCGTTTCCCGCACCAACCAGTCAGGCCCGCCATCATGGTCGCCGAGACGGCATATTACGATGCCTTGGGCGTCCAGCCCACGGCCACCGAACTTGACATCAAAAAGGCCTACCGCAAAATGGCCATCGTCCACCACCCAGGTATGCGAACATATTTTCCTTGCGGGCAACGTCTCGAGCCATAAATGCTCCATATGCTCATGCTCACCTGCTAAACAGACAAGAACCCCGACGACCCGACCGCCTCCGAGAAGTTCCAGGCTATCGGCGAGGCCTACCAGGTCCTCTCCGACAAGGACCTCAGAGCTGCTTACGACAAGTACGGCAAGGAAGGCGCCAAGCCTCAAGAAGGCTTCGTCGATCCAGCCGAGTTCTTCAGCAGCATATTCGGCGGAGAGGCCTTTGTCGACTGGATCGGCGAGATTAGCCTTATGAAGGATCTGACGGCTACCATGGACATTACCATGGCCGAGGAGGAGGCCGCCGCCGCCGCCGCCGTCGAGGAAGAGGGGGCATCTGCTGCAGCCGGAAGCAAGAAGCCGGCAGACGAAGCTCAGTTCCCAGGTACAGAGGAGGCGATGCGTGAAAGCGCAAAGGCTTCCAACGCCACGCCTGGCTCTGCTCCTGCTGCTGAATCTGCTACTGCCTCCACTCCGGCAGCTACCCCTCCGACCGTGACCATCACAGATGACGCTTCGGAAACCCGCAAGACACCTTTTGCCGCACCGCCCGGTGTACCGGCCTCAGAGACATCAATCGATACCCCACCGCTACCCCCAAGAACCCCCACGCCGACCCCGTCGAGACACGCAATTCCGATCCGACCAGCGCTCATGGACCGGCCGTCTGACGAAGGAGACCTTACCGGCCAGACCGAGGAAGAGAAGGAGCTGCGAAGGAAAGAAAAGAAGAAGACCATGTCCAAAGAGCAGCGAGATCAGCTCGCCGCCTACGAGAGGGAGCGCGCCAAGGTACGGCAGGAGCGAATCGACACCCTCGCGAAGAAGCTCATTGACCGCATTTCGGTGTGGACCGAAACCGACAAGGGGCCCGACGTGACAAAGGCGTTCCAAGAGAAGATCCGGCTTGAGGTGGAGGACCTTAAGATGGAGAGTTTCGGTCTCGACATTCTGCACGCAGTCGGCGCCGTCTACCTGTCTAAGGCCACGGGGCTCATCAAGTCGCAAAAGTTCCTGGGTATTGGCGGCTTCTTTAGCCGCATGAAGGACAAGGGCACGCTCGTCAAGGACACATGGAACACTATCTCGTCTGCCATTGACGCGCAGCAGACGATGGAGGAGATGGCCCGCATGGAGCAAGAGGGCGGCGAAGATTGGACCGACGAGCGCAAGATGGAGTACGAGCGCCGCGTCACAGGCAAAATCCTCACCGCGGCGTGGAGGGGCTCCAAGTTTGAGATCCAGAGTGTCTTGCGTGACGTGTGTGACGTTGCCCTGAACGACAAGAAGGTCAAGCTCGAGAAGAGGCTCGAGCGGGCTCATGCCATGATCTTGATTGCCGAGATCCTCAGTAAAGTAAGTCCGACACACACCCAAGCAGCGGTCTGCAGTTGTCCTGTACCAGACCTCTGTGTCCATTTACCACTGATTACTAACGTCACACCCTCTCAAACACAGACTCAGCGCTCACCCGAGGAAGAGGGCGACTACATGGCCTTCGAGCAGCTCGTTGCCGAGGCTGCGATCAAGAAGGAAAAAGACACCAAGAAGAAGGAGAAGGGACACCACCACAAAGACCCCAAAGAGGGCGAGACCGCCCCCGCAGCAGCGGCGGCGGCGGGCGCAACTCCTGCTTCGGCCGCGCAGTAGGGCTACTCGTACGAGTCTTGCGAGTGCGGCGCTCATGGCTGCGCAGACGGTACAGTCTAGCTGCCGTTACTGGTGATGTTCTCTACGTTGGCCTGGAAGGACACGGGGACGTGAAGAAAGGTAGAGACGGGGAAGACAAATGTGCGACAAGAGAGCAAGTGAGTATACAGAGCTAGAGGGGCCGAGTTATATTGGGCTTCACTGTTGATGGGGTTAATGGTTCACGTCACGCGGCTTTGGTTAGGAGGTTACAGTACCCAAATTCCCCCTCTTTTTCATTTGTAGTTTTTACTTGTTCAGTCACCATAGAGGAAGATGCAAGTTGACCACGAATCAGTCATCTTTGTAGCAGTGTCAAGCGTTCGTCGCAGTGATATCATCCATGTTGATGTGTGTTTTTTCTTATGCACAAGGTACGGTCATGGGGCTATCCTATTGATCTATTGTATCCTTTGATGTCGAGATCTGGTTTGTGTTTATTGGAGAGGGCTGTAGTGTGGCGTATCTGGTGCCGACCCGCTCCTGCTGTGAGCTGCTAATACGAGCTTCTAGACTGCCAAAAACTCGCGCATGTCTGGCAGAGATTCTAGGCGGTAATGTGTTTACGCGCTGGCAAACTTCGCGGCCCCCGTGGCACCTGTTATAGTGGTGATGAGGCCGAAGGGTATCAATTACATGTGAACGAAAATACGATGGAATGTCAAGAGGAAATGGGGACGGAACCGGTCTAGTTTGGAGATGGGCCTATCATCCATTGTTGTTATGTGAACCACGGGGAATGACGACGTCCATGTCAGGGAAAGAACTGGGTATTGGAAATGTGAATGCATACACGAGCGCCGGTAGCGAGTACTCGGTATCTCCAAATGAAAGACACCCTGTATAGTGAGCCTGTGGAAATGTTGAGCGTGATTGAGTCATGGTTATCGTTATGGAGATGGTCCGA
The DNA here is from genome assembly GCA_026745475.1 of Microdochium nivale. Taxonomy (NCBI): domain Eukaryota; kingdom Fungi; phylum Ascomycota; class Sordariomycetes; order Xylariales; family Microdochiaceae; genus Microdochium; species Microdochium nivale. The sequence goes on along the minus strand of JANTFD010000006.1, from coordinate 1,523,714 downwards.
GAATGTTGCTATCCACGGCTGTTGATATGGTTTGTGAGAAGAAGGAAAAGTGCGTACGGTTGCGGTTGTCCAGAAACAAACAGGGCGATTTGTGTGGCGGCTGAATTGGTCTCTTTTGGGACATGATGCTCAGACCGCATTTTCGAGGTCGGCAGCAATGTCGTCGAGTTCTGCCAACGTGGCATCAATGTCAGTGCTGTCGAATACTGCATTGTTAAACCTGTCTTCGTCCTCCGGTGGATCGAGGATACGGCCTCCAATTTTGATCTCGCTCACGCGGACCCGATAATCGAGCGCCTTCTGGCCCTCTCTGATCAGCTCCTCTGTCCAGCTCATGCAGCGGAGAATGCTTTGGTTCAACTTTTGAGAATCGACCAAGATCTCTTGGTGCTTTGTGAGGTCTATGCGTAGACGTTTCTCGTCCTTTGTCCTGTGTCGAGCATCTCTTTCGGCTATCAAGCTCGGACTCAATGATTCAGAGGCCGACTCAGAATCAGATAGCGAGTCCTCCTCAAGTTCGTCGTCCTGCTCTGGTCCCTCCTCACTAAGGTCGGCCAGACTCAAGTCCATGGCTTGCTCGCCGTTAGGCAACTCGGAGGTTTCACCGCTTGATATGCCGGCAGAGGCGAGAGAGGGCCGGCTCATCCTTGACATGCGCTTGAAACGACGGATCTCTGTTACTTGCTTCTTCAACTGGCGCTCTAGCGTTCGGTTGATGGCTTCCAGGGATGCATTTGTGATTTCGAGGTCCTGGACTTTACGCTCACGGCGAGCATTCGCCCTCAACTCGTTGATTGGGTCAGCCGACGCGGCTGACTTGGTCGGGCTTTGCAAGCCGTCGGACTGATCCTCGTTCACGGAACTTGTATCTGACAGTTCTCCATCCTCAATCTCAGTGGCTGCTTGAATAATGGAGGCAAGAGTCAAGGGCGCTGGAGTGGAGGGGCCGTGGAGGGGCGATACTGGCTCCGCCAGAAAACTTGGTGAGAGTTGAGGCGAAATGAGCCTCGCCGCATTGTAAGCATGCTCCGCAGAAACCAAGCTGCCGGCTCGCGAATGGCCACCAATCTGGGAAGACCTGCCGGAGCTCGTGCGTCGAATGGAATTTCGCGAGGCAAGCCCAGGCTGAGGGGAAGTGACATGTGACCTGGGTGGCGTGCCTAATGCTGCGGAGGCGGTGTGTTTCTTGGCAAGAGGTTGAGCATGACCAATGAGTTTCACTGGTGAAGGCGGCCGTTGCGCGGTGTAGCCGATACTGTGAGACCCTGAGTGCGAGACGGACCCCGGCCGTCCTGACGGCTTTTGTGTGATGGCCGACGCACCTGAACCGGAACCTCGTGAGAGTGGCGGACTCGGCCGCAGTTCACGAGTGCCGTTGACGTAGAGGGTCTTGCGCTGTCCATCATTTTGTGTCTGCTGGGCGAGGGCTGGTGCTGACTGGGTTGCGGGCGGTGGTGTGTCACCAATATTATTGCCGTTTGCGTAGAAGAATGTTGGAGGCTTTGAGGGAGTCTGCTTGACCACGCTCACCGGACGCGTGAGGGATGGCCTCACCTCGCTGGCATGGAAGAACTTTGAGTCCGCTAGCTTAGGGCTCTCGATCTTGGCGGCACTGGCGTGGTCGCCGGGAAGTGAGCTGAAAGATGTGTTTGACCTCCTGAAACTCGGCGCCTCGTTGTTGGAGAGAGGCCCAATACTGCCTGGCAGAGGATCCCAGCTTTCCCGGCGATCCAGGATGGGCGTCCCGTTTGGGGTGCTATTGACGCTATCTACGCGGACCTGGCGGGTTCCGGAACGAGGAGTGACATGGGGAGCCACGTATGGAGATACAGCGTCGTTGCCGGGTGAGTCTGTGTCGGGATAGCTTGCTCCTATCCTGGATTGTTGCATTCGCTTCGGATTCGGTGTCGTCAGGACGGAGGGTGACAGAGCAAGGCCTTGGTGGCCCTTGGCAGCTACCTTTGGCATCAGTGGTGCTTTGTTCGCAGGCCGCATCGCAGCCGCACTTAGTATAGGCATCGTTGGCCTGGTGCTGGCCGAACCCTGGCCGGGCCTGTCCACGGGCATGGCGGGAGTAAGAGACAAGGCCACGAGAGGCTGCTTCACAAGTCCAGCGGCTGCGGATGTACGCAGGGTATCATCTTGGAGCCGGGCAGAGATGGGCCTGCGTGAGGCAGGTGGTGCGGCGTTTGTAGTGCTGGGCACACGATGCTGGGTGGAGGCTGCCGATGCCGACGAGACAAAACTGCCTCGCCTGCCGCGGTTATCGCCTGTTGCAGCAGCGGTGGTTGTGTTGTTGGCTCCGAGTGAGCGCCGCGAAGGGTTTGCCGAGGATGCTGAGCCAGAGGTCGAGGACGAAGAGGAGCGGTAGCTTGCCGAGAGGGATCTGCCAGTAGAAGTGGCGGTGGACGAGCCTGACGAAGACCTCGTGGAGGCAGATGAGGCACGCAGCTTGATGGGCTGGGGCGAGATGGAGGAGGGTCGTGGACGTTGGAGGTTGATATTGAGAGTGATGGGCGGGCGCGATTGAGTGGCAGTTGGCTGTAGGGAGTCGGACGACGAGCGGATCGAGGGGCGTGCACGGGGGGCCTGCTGATGGAGGGCGGGTCTGGGAGCACGGGACCGCCTCGCGAGGGCGTCGGTGAGGGCAGCGTGCTCGGAAGACTCTGACTGGGTGCTGGCGGCGGCGGTCTTTGTTGCGGACGAGGCTGCAGGTGCGCGAGTGAGGGACGAGGACCTGGATCGGGCGGGAGGTTTGTTGATGGCCTGCGGAGCCGTGACAGCTCTCAAGGCGGGCGGCTTGGAGTTGGAGTTGGAGCTCGAGTTTGGGTTGGAGACGGAGACGGAGACGGAGATTGAGTTTGGGGCGGAGGGCGTCGAGGGGAGGTCCTCGGAGCCGGTGTCGAGGGAGAAGTGGCTGGCCGGGCCAAGGGCACGCATGTTGGAAGACAGGAATTTGGGCTTGGGCTCTGCCCACAACGGCTCAAGGGCGGCAGGCAACAACGACAGCGGCGACGACGACGACGACGAGCTTCTCTGGTCGAGGCCTCTTGTCTGCGGCGGCTGCTGCTCCGAGCATCGAGTTGAGGCCCTGGAGATGCCTATCCTGCCGCGGACCAGTCGTCGACAGATGGATGCCCGTCCTTTTGTTGGCGACGGGGACTCACCGTGCAACCGCCGATGAACCTGCGTCGCGGCTCCAGAGGTGCACGTTCCTTCCCTTGCCACGAGGACCGGCTGGGTGCTGCAAGGTACGGACACGATGGCAATAGACACACTGTGCCTGTGCTGTGCTGCAGCAAGACGCACGAGGTGACTGCGGAGGACGCGGGAACTCGGAGACGGGCTCTCGTGGGATACATGTATTCCCAAGTTATGCCGCCCTCACAGCACTTTCCAGGCCATGCATTCCTCCACCAAGCACAACCCCGATGCCCCCTCTCTCCCCTCCCTCCCGACTCCGCAACGATGGAACATATGCTTGTGCTTGTGCATGTGCATGCACTTGCACTCCGCAACCTGGAGGGGGGGTGAACACGCTGGCCGTGCATGAAGCTGCAAAGTGACAGCCAATGTTTGATGGCGGTGTGGAAGCCTGGAAGCCTGGATGGGTCCCCTGCCTGCCTGGCCTGCTCTGCCTGCTCCGTCTATCTACTTAACCAAGCTAGACTAACCATCCGATCGTGGCCCGCCATCCGTGCGTCACCGCCGAGAGCTCCGCTGTTCGGGCCCTCAACGGACCAAATCACCCCTCGGCTCTCGCTCCTGGCGGGCCTCGCCTTGCACACGCGACACCAAAGTCTGTCTCCTGCATTCGCGCGTCGCATAATGGCCTTCATCCTCCCATAGCGCCACACCTCGACTTCCTCGCCCCGACTTTCTTGCCCCGCGCACGCTGTCGCCATCACCAATCCAACGCGACCCCGCCATGGCTGTCATCGGCCTGTCTTTAATCCTCGCCTCTGTCGTCTTCGTCGTCTTCCGCCGTCCGCCCTTTTTCGAGACTCTGTGGGCTTTCTTCCGCGGCCACCCTACGATACAGCAGCCGCCATCCACAGCGCGCCCCCCGCCGCCAGTAACCCGCCCCGCCTCAGTCCAAGATGATCGGTCTTCCCAGCCTGCCGTCGTGGCGAACGGTCCCCTGTTGCGAGTCGACGAAACCGTGGAGTTGACAGATCTCCGGGGCCAAGATTGCGAGTCCTCGCCACAGGTCACGCCAAAAGCTACCGCCGCACCCGGACCAAGCATCGCGATCCCATCATTCACGCTTGCGCCAGATCCTTCAGAGACCACCAAAGCCATGCCTCCGCCACCAAGGCTGGCTGTACCGACCTCGGCACGATCACCTGCATCGAGTCCTGGCCTCATGGCTCCTCCCCCGCGCCCGCCGACACTGAACAGTCTGTCCGCCAATGGCGGCAGCACAAAGACCGGCAGCTCACTGCTCGCCGCTCCAGGCGGTCGGCCCTCGCCTTTACCCAACAGGAACTACGACCGGCAGCCTGGCTCGTCCACGCTGGCCCCACCACCGACACACAGCAGCAAGCCCGAGAAGCCCAGGCGCAAGGTCATCCTCGAGCCGGGCCACTCCCCGCTGGACTGGGCGCGTATCGCCAACCACCCGACATCGGACCTGCGCAACCTAGGCCCAGGCGCGCCGTACCTGCGCGTCACGCCGAGCATGCTAAAGTATCAGACGGGCCGCAAGGGCAAGGACGCCTGGACCGCGCTCAGCGGCCGCGTCTACAACATCTCGCCGTACCTTCCATACCATCCGGGTGGCGAGCCGGAGCTCCTTCGATGCGCCGGCCGCGACGGGACCAAGCTCTTTGGCGAAATCCACCCTTGGGTCAACTACGAGACTATGCTGGCTAGTTCCATGATCGGCTTGTTGGTCGAGGAAAACGAAGCTGCTGGAAGCGAGATGGACGATATGGACTGATGCGCTGACGGTCGAGGTCCGGCCGACACCCCCAGCGCACTTCCTTCGGTTGCCAACACGACAGGCTCTCGACGTGGACGCTCGCATGAGGTCCAGAGAGGCAACCCCATCTGCAGCGTCCTGCGACACAGCGTGTGCGGTTTCGCAAAGATGAGCTCGTCGCACAACCGCTGCTCGCGCTCTCTCCTGGCGCGTTGAGGGGAGAGATAGAGCCAGCAGGCGGGTCTTTCGTGGAGGGATAAGCCTCATGCCTAGCGCGAACGCATGTTCCGTTCTTGCTTCGAAAGAGTTCAGCGGCTACAGTCCATCCCGGGATTTCCGGGCGTGTAGAAGCGCTCGCCATCGTCCGATGCTCCGGTCATATAGCTCAACACATCGCCGTCACCCCTAAGCTGAGAGAGAGAGAGAGAGAGTGTGTGAAGAGAATCATCGCGAGTAAAAGTCCTTTCCCGCAACGAGCATGAGCATCTGTCGGCAGCGATGCGGACGAGCAAGGTCTTTGTGATGCTTCTGGCCTCACGGCTTCTTGGAAAGAGACTGTTCGGCGATGCTAGCGTCGGTGTACATAATGTTAAGGGGAAAACTGCTTGGTACCTGTGACTTGGAGCGCAGGCTTCGAGGATTATTCCGCGCACAAACATACCTGGGCAGAAGTATAGAATATATATCCACAATAGAGCTAGACCTTCCCTAGAAAGATGAGAAATCAGAGCACAATCAGAACAGTGTCTCCATTCAGGCTTCTCTGCTAGTTGGTAGGGACATATCATGGGTTCGGACATGTTTGCGGAGCGTCGCATCTCTTAATTATGTCTGATTATCGTGATGCGGACCAGCTTCAGCTTTACATATGTTTGATATCGCACTTGTTTCTCGCAACTCGGTCCTCTCTCATCATCTCCGCTTAAACTTGAACCGCAGCTCGTCCTCGCTATCGTCGTCCTCGCTATCGTCGCTCGCGGCAATCGTCACAGAAGCCGCCACGCCCCCCGCCCCTCCCTTGGTGCGCTTGCTCGCAGGCTGCTCGCGGACAGGCAGCGCCTCAGCGGCGGGCCTCTTACCTCGGATCGTGGCCATGGCTGCGGCAGTGGCCCTCGATGGCTGGGACCGTTGGGTCGTGGAATTTTGAGTTGTTGATATTGTTGACCTCGATGATGTAGGCGGCAGCCGCTGTTGAATTAGAGAGATCTGTGACCTTTTACCGGTTGCTGACGCCGCTGTGGTTCGTGATGAGCGGGGCGCGGACATAGATATTACCACGCCATCATCGTCATCGTCGTCGTCTTCGTCATTGTTCTCCTTGTTGTGCTGAGATTGTCCCTTGTTGGCTGCGCCCCGGGAGCTGGCGACCTCGTCCTCACCCTCGTCGTCGTCGCCGTCGACTGGCGGCAGACCTGCTAGCCCACGTCGAATCTGCCCGGGGCGGGATCCATTCGACGACACCGTAAGACCAGAAGCCACATTGCCCATCTCATACACCATGTCCTGTGACTGCGTATTGGTCACTTGACTGATTTTGGACTGCTTCTTCTTGTTTTTGTGCTGACTGCCGTCCTCAAGCCAGTAGTCTGCGCCAATGCCGAAAGCCTTTGTCTGGACCTGCTCCAGCGGAACAATGATCTTCTGCAGCGCTCGTCCCTGTTCCGCGCCGCGCTTCTGAAACTTCTTGAAGTTCTTGCGCCCGTTCCATGCGGCATTCCATCGCCCGTCGGCAATGTCTTGCTCTCTGGTTCTCGTTACCGGCGCTTCGCGCAGCGCCATAGGCTCCGTGATCTGCATGCGGCGGATCTCTGCGAGATCGAGGCCCTCTGGCGCAGTTTCGAGCTCTGCTTTCTCTGCTCGAGCTCGTGCCTCGGCTTCCTCGCGATGTTGCCGCGCTACACCGAGCACGTCCATCTCCTTCTTGACCTTCACAGGCTTATCGGCCTGTCGTTGCTTTGTTTGTGGAGGTGGCGAAGCTCGTCGAGGGATCGGTTCGTCGCCAGCCTCGATACGTCTACGCTTCACTTGAGCTGCGGTAGGTGCGAATCCCTCCATAATGTCTACTTGCTGTTCCGCCGGTGATGCGGCTCTCTTCCGCTGTAATCGTCCAGTACCAGTCGCAGAACCAGACAGTGAAGAGCCGTCGTCGTCCTGCGCCACAAACAGGCTTTCCTGGGACGCAACTTCCGGAACATTCGCAGTTGTGGTCGCCCGTTCAGGTTTTGGTGGCTCGTCGTCATCGTCTATGTCGATGCCAAAGCCCTTGAATCTACTACCAGCAACAAGCTTCTCCCGTCGTCTTTGTAGCACTGATACTCGAGGTGTAGACTCGCCAATGTTTCCCGCGGCATGCTGCGCGCTCGCTGAGGGCTGTTCGCGCCGCATATCTGTGTCCGCCGACTGCGATTCTTCCTCCTCCAAAGGTCGTCTCAAGACACTTGCGTCGTTGCCCAATATCGCGCCTATGAAGTCCTTTTGGTCGATGAGCCGATGATCGAGCCTAAGAGAGATAGTCGTATAGAAATTGGTGAACCATTCGAGATGCTCGCCGTCATTCGGAAGCCAGCGGACTACCACGACCCCCTTGCCTTCACTCCCATCCTCAAACTCGCCGAGCCCCTTTTCTCCGGCGACGCCTTTGACATGACGGATAAAGTCGTCGACCTCGGTGTCCTTGGCGACGACTTCGTAAAGCAGGGCCTTGCCCTTCCCGGCGGTGATGGGAGCCATAAGGGGCTCCCATTGCTTCTTGTTGTAGAAGATGAAGGTGTAGCCGTCGAATATCTCTGCCCGCTGAGGATCGGGAGCGAAGACCGAGTCAGGTCGTGGTACTCCTTCATCGGTGACAGGGGGTAGGTACGCCATGGCATCGGGCCAGTTCTTGTCGAAATCACTCTCGAGCATGCTGGCCTCGAATCCACCGCCATTTTCTGGCAGCGAGGCGGCTGCGACGACTGCGTCGACAAACTCGGCGCCGACGATGTGGCGGGCGTTGATGAGCGCCTGCAGGCCCTTTGGCGTGTTCCGCTTGCGTGTGACAACATGCGTCGTCCTCTGCGCGTCATAGTCACTGATGTACTTGATGTCGAGCTGCTCGAGGGTGTCCTGCAGGTTAGACAGGGGGTTGGCACGCAGCTCTTTTGCCGAGAAGGAGTAGCTCAGCACAACTGGCTTCCAGGCGATATGGAACTTAGACTGGAACGAGCCCATCTGGAGCGTGTTTGTGTCGCCCGAGAGGACTACTGTTTCACCCTTGATCTTGTTGTCATTAATCCTGGTGCCGCCCTTGGAGCCAAGGTCCTCAACAGTGACGCGTGAGCGCCTGGTGGGATGCAGGCCATCACCAGTAGGGACGGCGTCGACCGTGATAGTGCAGTGCTTGCGCGAGACGGACTTTGAAAGGTCACCCTTAATAGCAAGCTGGCCCGCTAAAATGGCAAGACTTCCATGTTAGCAGGTTCAGAAAAGATGCAGTCTCTAAGTTGGCACGGGCAGCACTCACGCTCGGCAACGGTCCGGCCAAAGAGGTAGCGCTTGCCTGGCCGAAGCCACAGACGCCTGCCTGTAAACGAGATGTCAGTCACGCATGACTGCGGTTCGTGGCTAAAGAGCCTGGATGATGGGCCTTCAGCTGACCTTCAAAGGCACCGCCCTCGTTCTCGAGTATCCACATGCTTGTGGCAGTCCTAGCTACTTTTAGCTCATGACAAATGCGACTGCTGGCCCTTCGTCGTCGTTGTTGCTGGTGGTTGGTGACGGTGCTGATGCCTGATCGCGGTGGCCTTGCGGGAGACGCGTGCTGGGAAGTGGCAGGCACAGACACTATACGCGAGATCACATGAGCTGCCCTACCGCGAAGCAGTTGAGCCCCCACCAAAAGACCCTGGAGCAGCTCAAGAGACCCCACTAATCCAGCACTTACATGCGCACCATCATGCTCTTCCGCCAAAGAACAACACCGTAACCCAAGCCCACCAACCGCCACAGAAACCGGAGGCAACCATGGCCGACCAAGAGTCTTTGTTCCCAGCCTCGGTCATCCCGGCCGAGGTGACCGACTCGATGCCCGCGGGCTACACCATCCGCCCGCTACAGCGGTCCGACTCCAGCAGGGGCTTCTTCCAGTGCCTCGAGGGCCTGACCTGGTGCGGGGACGTCTCCGACGCCGAGTTCGCCGAGCGCTTTGACGACATGGCCGCCGCCATGGGCACATACTACTTTGTCGTCATCGAGAACGCGGGCAAGATTGTCGGAACAGGTGCGCTGATTGTGGAACTCAAGCTGTAAGTACTGCAACCAGGGCATCTGACGAGCGGGGGTTTCAGTCGTCGTGTCGCACGCCGGCGACCATTTACACTGGCCTACATTGTCCCCGCCTCAGACCCACCATCACAACTGCGACTGCCCTCACTCAGTCTGATGTCGCAAACGTGATTCACTACAAACTTCCTAGACAGCCTTTCTGCAAACCCTCCAATCGCAAATATGTCATCTTCTAACTTTCCAACTCCACCAAGAATCCATAACCGGTGCAAGGTCGGCCACATTGAGGAGATATGCATCGCCGTCGATCACCAGAAGCACGGGCTGGGCCTTAAGATGCTCGACGCGCTCAAAGGCGTCGCTGTCGCCCTCGGCTGCGAGAAGGCGGTCCTCAACTGCGGCCCGCGGACTGAGGCCTTCTATGTGAAATGTGGCTTCCACAGCTCGGGCGTCGAGATGTCCAGGGTATTCTCGGACCAATGATGGAGAGAGCAGAGGGTCTGGGAAGCGGGAGGCGGTGTGCGGTCAAGCAGTTACCTAGTAAGAAGACGTGGCGTAATTTCCCTCTCGGCTTACAAAATTGTCTTGCCCTTGACATGCGGCGAGAAAGAAAGCCAGTTGACACTTCATACTCTCGGACATTGCATACCATCTAGAATCGCCAGATAGTCAAACGTGATTGTCCAGACCAATGTCGATGCCGGCGTCGTCTAATGCTAGGCGAAGCCCTGACCTATGAGTGTTGGGTATCACCGTGGATCAGCAAGGCCCAATGAATGTAAATTTAAAAGGGGGGATGGGAGCACAACGTCTTCTAAGGTAAGACATACAGAGTACATGCAGCCATCCTCGGGGGGCTGCAGCAGTTCACGCATTCTCCGGGCTGCATTGGTCAACCGCACCCAATGGGATCCGTGATATGTCCACTTTACAGCCCGCAGCCGGAAAATTCCCGAGGTCGAGATGTAACTGGTCACGCAGATGTCCAATGGGCACAACGTAAAGCATGTATACTACTTGATGTCGGTATAACTCCCCGGCGTGGGTGGCAATTGATAGCAGTTTCTTCTCCGGTGCTATGGATGCAAAGAAGAGATCAGGGTTCGCTGTCAGAGGAAGTCAACATTGTGGACGAAAATTCTCGTCCCAAGGGAGGAGAGGGATAAGGGGCGTGATATGTCAAAACGAATCGGGTGTAAACATTCGTGTATACATAGGAAAAGGTACCGTGAGGTATCTATCAATGGTGATGCTGTAACTGTAATCCTCTCCAAGCCTCTGACTCTTGTCCTTTGATATGATCCTCCCAAATGTGTTTAATAATTGCTCTTTCCCATCCATCTAGTACGTGCTCAAGTCAAAAAACCACCCCTGAGAAACCAACCTGTCGACACCTCCGACCATCCGATCGCTCGGCAATCTCCCTCCCCCGTCTTGTACTTGTAATCCATCTACTCTCGAACCTCAAACCCGCATCCCCAGGGCGCGCTGCTCTACCACGTCCCTCTCACGACTATCGGTAGAACTTTGCGTCGTCGTACTTTGGCGTCGGTGCGTCCTTCTCCCTGATTCTGGCGCCATGATTCCAGACCGAGAGTGTGTTGCGATGGGTGACTGAGGCTTTACCGGTTGCTGATTTACATCAAAGTCATGTTAGTCTTCCATTGACAACATCAATAAAGGGGCGGGGGAGTTTACCAGAGTGAGGGCTGGGATAGCTATGGGTCGTCGCCACAGGCGGCTGAGGCGAGTTCCCGCGGCTGCTATTGCTTGATGCATCCGAGTCCATGGTGGCGGTTTGCGGTAGTGAGGTGATGAACGGGACTTATTGTGTCTAACAGTGGTGGTGGTAGGTAGAAGGAAGATGCGGATGTTTAGACACGACAATGTTCCACAGGCTAGAGCGGAGCGTTGTTTGATGGAGAATGTGAGAGATATGTTCAATGCCACTCTATGGGTTGGGTCTCGGTGTATTTATGTGACTTCGATAGAGTAATGAAAGAGAAAGAGAGAGAGAGGCAGCCACGGTTCTTATACCTATACGATCCATGGCTCTAATGTAACAGGACTAGAACAAGCGAGTACATAGCTGTAAGTGGACAATGGCAGAGGCAAACCAGTGGCTCGGTCCTGCCATAGCCCCGGGCAGACTCAAAGGTTGACCATGAAAACAGGGCGAGGAAAGGGGGCTTTGCGCTTGTGGGATACTTCACCGAAGCCGAGCCCCATGAGATAGAGCCTGGGATATCCGGCATCAAGTCCACGTAGAGAAAACACGGCGGCGAGCTTGAGGGCACGTCATGTCCAGACCAGCGAAGCGCTACTATCAGGACAGGGGACGGGTCTCTGCCCAGGAGGCAGCCAGCAAAGCAGTTCAGGGCGCTCATAGAGGAGCACGGCTGTGCCGGTGCCAAAGAAGTTGCTCGAGTGCTTGGAGTGACTGACATGTGGTGGGTCTACTCTAGCTTGAATTCGGACTTTCCGGCCCTACTAATTCTTTCTGCGCGCCACCAAAATTAGGTGCCACCCTAGAAGTCATGCTGGGCACCTCCTGACCACGACGCGACTTTGCTATATAGCGGTAATAACGTTAATCTCACGATAATTTATAGTGTTTTAGGCCTCTCCGTAGTACTCGCGATGACGTACTCAGTAGCCCGCCGCTTAACCTCCCTAGAGAGGGTTCAAATACGCGTTATTCTCTTATAAGGGGCCTTAATAATAGAGGCTACCCGGAGCCTCGATTACTCTATCGAGACGGTACGACGATACCGTTGCGACTTTATAAGGACTAGCGAGCTACTTAATCGGCCGTCGTACGACGTCCCGCGTAACCGAGAGAAGATCTCTCTAGAAGCGATAGCTATAGGTGCCTAACGTAAGGAGCTACTAACGACGATACTAACGACGATACTAATCTATAGGGCCTTCTCGAAGAGCTCGAAATCTATAATAATCTCTTCCTTAACGAGATATAGTAGTTCCTCGCCGAAGAGTTTAATACCTTTATCGATATCTCTACTATTTTAAAGCGACTTAAAGCTACTAATTAGACTAATAAAGCTATTAAGACGAAGGCCCTCGAGGTATACGTACCGTAGCGGTCGCTATATATATATAATACCTACGATCTATTATTAAATTAATTTATCTTCGTTAACGAGTCGGGGGTTAATAGGAGGGATAGACGTCGTCGTCGTAGATAAGTACCTCTAAGTTACTCTCTATACTAGTTAAAGCTCCTTAAAAGAGGCTAGCGATTTAATATCTTACCTATATTAACGATTAACGGCTTTATTACGAGTACTATTTATATAGGGTTAACGGATCTTATAGGGTTTATAAACTAGTTATTAAACGAGGTATTACTACTAATAAGGCTATTCCTAGAGCTATAATCTATTCTTATAATAGATAATACTTTATTCTACTACTTAACGGAGATCTACGACGTATATATATTAGCGGGAGTAAAGCTTTAATATCTACTACTATACTCGCCTAACTTTAACCCTATTAAGGCTACCTTTAGGTATCTTAAGAAGTATATACGACGGTAAGCTAGGTAGCGAGATACCGAGTTCTATAGCCCGGAGGACTTCGGCCTCTTCCTCTAGGAATACGTTAATAATATAGGCTAATATATAAGTTAAATTAGAGGCTTCTTTAAAGCCGTATATATAAGGAAGGACCTAGAGTAGTTATATATAGAGATATAGAGAGATACTAAAGGACCTATTAAAGGTCTTATATATAAGGGAGAACGGATATCCCGTAAGGGATATTACGTAATATAGGTTACGCTATATCGTACTATAATAACCTAACGCTAATTCCGATAGCCTTATACCCGAGTATTATCGCTATAGAAGTTATCTTCGAATTAAATAAATTATAGTTATATATCGAGATCGTAAGTATCGTAGAGAGGAGGGAGGGGGGTCGTAGCTATAGTCGAAGTCGTTACCGTCGTCGTCGGGAGGTTAGCTAGTTACTATATATTACGATAGTTAGTTAGCGGGCTATAAAGGAGAGGGAGGGGGGGTTATACTTATATCGTCGTCGTTATCGCCGTTAATTAAGTAATCTACTTCCTACTTTAAGAGCCTCTTTACCTTACTTCGTACTACTACTCTATATAAGGGATTTATACTATTTAAGGAGTATTAATTAATAGAGAGGTCGAGTATCCGATTAATCGTATAACCGTTACGCTTTAGAGCCTAGAATAGGGCCTTAACTACGTCGCGTAGGATTAACTCCTTCGCCTCGAGAATACTCTAAAGAGCTATTATTAAGCTAGTAAAGCTACTAGGATAGGGGAGTCGTAGTAGTAATAAGCTCTACGGTAATAGGAGTAGCGGAGAGGAGTAACGTAGAGGTAGGTTATATAGTACCGAAGAAGCCTCGCTTAGAGCTATCGTCTTAACCGTCGGCGCCCTTAGAATAGCTTTAGGAGGAGCCTACTATTAGGGTCTAGCGAGCTATCGGATATCCTCTAAATTAAGAGCGTACCCTCCGATGTTAACGACGAGGCTATTAGTATTATTATTCTACCTATTACTACCCTTATAGCGGTAGTGTTTATTACTACTTTTACTATCGCTTATACGAGCTTCTTCGACTTACTCCTCGCTATTACTCCGCTACTTCTAGAGGTTATTATATATCTTAATAGGCGGACTATTATATAGAGCCTACCTATTACTAATATCTCTTACCTACCTCGTAACGTTCTAGATACTAATCTAGTAGTAATAGGTACCGTTTTTAATCTAGTAGAAGAGGGGCTCGGAATCTCTATTATACTTACGATTACTATAAGTCTACTATTTTAGGTACTAGAGCTACCTTAATAGCTCTTAAATTAAGTAATCCTACTCTACGTTAACTATAGTTATACCCTCTCCCGGTATCGAGTAATACTTCGTTTTAGACTTCTTTAAGGCGGTGGTTCGGTCGGTAGCTATCGACATCGGGGTATTAGGTATAGCTAGAGTCGAGTATCGTAATAAGCCTCTCTTCGACGGGGTCTCGATCGACTACGAGATACGTAGAGGGCGGCCTATAGGTAGTCTAAAAGGCTATAGTCGTAGAGTTAAGCTTATACTTCTTAGAGTAGTAGAGGTACCTAAAGAGGTAGCCCGGAAGCGATAGCTTACTCGTATAATTACGGGTTTATTAGTACTATAGATATATTTAATAGCGTTAAGTACGTTATTTACCTTTAGGTCTAGACCTAGTAATAATCCTAATATAAGCTAAACTATTACGGAATAGCTAATTTATAGCTTTAAAATATAAGAAGCTACGATAACCTTACCGCTAGTAAAGGCGATACTATATATACTATAAGCTTTATCTTATATATCTTCTATAAAGCGAGAGAGTTATATAATATACCTTATCTAGCTCCTTCCTAGCCTATCCCTCTAAAATAGGTATTTAAGGGCTTCTTCGAGGTTATATTAGGTAGTAATTATAGCTCTCTTAACGATAGGGGTAGGTTTATCTCGATATATAATCCTATCCTTTTTAATAATAAAGCTTACCTCGATAGTAATATTAATACCTTCTAGCTCTACGAAGGGGTCCGACGACGGGATTACGGCTATAAGTAGACTTAACTATATTACTACCGGGCTCGACGGCGGTAGTATTAGAGATAATATAGGTATAAGTGCTTATAGGCTACTTATAAGGGTATCACCGCTACTAGAGGGGCTATTTTACGTCGTCGAGTCGTCGATTCTATTAGTCGTCGACTCTACTAAAGGACCCTTATCGGATAACGCGGTTACTACTATTATATATACTCCTCGTAGCTAGATTAAAGTATCACATGCAGGGTGGGCACATGAGGCTGGTGATGATGGTAGAAGTGGTGTAAAATAAAAGGATACCGCCGAAGGCGGAGTGGTAGGCTGGCCTAGATGTGCCCCTAGTGGGACGCACTAGTGCACGGGCCACTTAAGACTAGGCTAAGCTATCGATAAGAGTATATGTAGGTCCTGCCTCCCTCCTCACGTATTAGAATGCCGCGGCTAATGAAAACCTTAGTTAGCCTCAACTAGACCTACTATCTACCTAAAAGGGTAGATAATAGCCTTAAGGCACCTTATGATTTCCTTACTAAAGAACTCCTCGGATTTAGCCGGATTAGAGCTCCCTAGCGAAGGCGAGCGAGATGGTAAATTCGGAGCTCTCAGTAGTGCTTTAAATACCTCCTTAGCGGAGGCGAGCTAGGCGGCGGTGAGAGACTTTAGCGGCGACTAGAGGGCGACCTCCATACCTAGCCCAGTACTTAGCGAGGATCTCCTAAGTAGTACTCCGGAGCTCCTCCTTAGAGATCCACGAGTTATCGCTGTTACTATAGCCTAGCCACTTCACGAGGTAATCGTAGCCTAACTTAGCTCGATTTAGCCTATACTTTATAATAGCTTCAACCTCGAAATGATCGTCCGTATTAGGGTCGTAATCCACTTACACTAGCCCCGGCGGTAGTACGTAGCGGTTAAAGGGATCGTCACCTTTAGTAGTAGCGGCTAGGTGTATAATAGAGATTACGGGGTAGATACTAAAGGTCTCAGGAAGGTTAAGCTTATAGGCTAGTCGGCTAACACGGCGGATAATCTTAAATAAGCTAGAACGCTACTATGATAGCTTCTTAGAGGGCTTACTAGGTAGGTAGTAACCGTAATAGAGTCGTAGTAGGACTTCGTTACTAATAGCGAACTCGACGGGCTTATGTTTACGGTCGTAGAGCTCTTTATTCTTAGCGGCGGCGAAGTCTATTACTAACTAAGCGTCGGTACGAAGGTATTCTCAGAGAGCCTTAACGTCATTAAAGGCTAGAGTAGTTACTAGGGATAGAGGTCCTTAGTTAAGCTTAAAGCTAAATAGCTACTTATTCGGAGTCGATTACGTAGCTTTAGAGTACGTATTATTTAGGTTCTATTATAAGCTAGGAATAACTTTAACCTAGCTATCCTTTAGGTTACTAAAGGCATAGAATCGTAATGCGATTTCAACCGTCTAATTCTTTCGTTTAGAGAGCCCGTCGCCTTAGGGGTAATAGGCGGTCGTCATTAGCAGTCGAGTACCGAGGTTCTTCTAGAGTATACGCTAGAAGGTAGAGGTGAACTTACGATCTCGGTCGGAGATAATATGCTTAGGTACTCCCTAGTCGTTTAGGAGGAGTTACCGTATTAAGATATTTACCTAATCCTCTACGGTGTAACGGTTATTACCTAGTAGGAGTAGGGTCCTCTTAGAGATAGCGTAGGTGACTATAAGTAGGTAATTATAATAGTCGAAGTACGGCTTACTAGCTATCTACTAGGGCGTACCGGTAGTGCCGTAATATATAGGTAAGCCGACGATGAAGTCTATAGCGATAGTAGATATAGGTAAGCCTACTAGCTTAATAGGTTAGTAATCTCCTAAAGGCTTATCGCGGCTAGTCTAGTTAAGCTTATAGGTAGGGTAGTGTACTATATAGCTCTTAACGCGATTAGTTTTACTAGTAAACGACAACTCCGAGAGGTCTTAGAGTATACGATTAACACCCTAGTAGTACTTATTATCGTAATATATAGCGAGTACTTATTAAACTAGGTTATACGGGATATAGAGGCGACGGTAGTAGACGCGGTCGATGTAGTATAGTAGGCCGTCGTAGTCGACTTCGAAGGGATAGCCGGGTCGCGAGAAATTAATAACGGCCTCGTTATCTACTACGTCGTCGAAGCTACGGATAGCTACTATGATTTTAGAGTACTTAACGTTATCACGATAACCTTAAACGAAGTCGCGGAGGAGACGGGGATCTATAACGGCCTCGGATACGGTAAACTAAACCTCATCGAGGATAGCAGGCTCGTTAGATCTCTTAAGGGTACCGGTAGCGACGTCCTCCTCATCCTAGGTTACGCGTAGGCGGCTTAGGGTATCGGGTACGTAGTTAAGTCGACCGGGTACGTAATAGACCTTAAATCCGTACTACGAGAGGTAGATAGATACGTTCGTAAGCCTACGATTACCTCGATCTATAGAGGTAGTACGGAGGTTAGTTTAGTCGATAATACCCTTAGTAGCGTTATAATCTATGAAGATAATAGTTAGTAGAAATAACGACTACACGACTATACGGAGTCGACGGGCAGCCTACACGAGGTAGGTAACTTCGACCTCCGAAGGGCTATAACGTATCTCGGCCTACGAGAGGCATCAGCTTAGATATATAATAGGTAGGATCTACGTAGATAGTATAATAGTACCGGGCGTCTATATAAAGTTATCCTTAACGTAGTATAGCATAACTCCGAAGCTACGTTTAAGGGAGCCGTTAATCTATAGAAATAGCTATTTATTAGGATTATAGTAATATAGCGTAGTTTAGTTATAAATAGTATTCTACACTACTTCGAAGCTTTATAGCTTAGCGGCGGTAGGCTCGTAGTAAGTCGATCGGTAATAGGCCTAGCGTTTCTAGGGATACCTAGTGTCGAAACGACCCTCTTTACGACCTACGGCGAGTAGTATAGTCTTACGCTTTTAAAGAGGCTTAACGAGCTATACATAGTACGGGAGTAATATACGTAGGAAGCTAGAAGCACTAAGGTACTACTTAAGGGCTTTAAGTTACCTAGGGAATATAAGGTTACGGAATACTACGAGCCTCTCCTCCGTAGTACTTATACTAAAAGCGTCGATATTAAAGCCTAGGAGCTCCACCGAGGGGTAGCTAAGGAATAACTTCTTTAGGGAGATAGAGATACCGCGTTCGGTGAAGACCTAGAATACCTACTCGAGGTCGGTAAGGTATTACTTAGCGGTATCGGAGAAGATCACGATGTCGTTAATAAAGGCACGGTAGAATGCTAAGAATAGCTTTAGTAGGCGATCCATAAAGCGCTAGACGTAGGCGGGTGAATTACGGTAACCTATAAGTACTATAGTAGAGCGTTTAAGGCCACGGTATGTTACTAACGTAAACCTATCGCGATAGTCGGGATGGACGAGGAATTAGTAGAAGAAGGCGGTAGCGTCGATAATAGTAATATAGCCTTTACCTCGTAATAAGGTAATAACGTTAGCTTATAAAGGGAGAGGGTAATTATCTAGTACGGCGACGCGGTTAAGAGCCCTTAAGTCGATAACTATACGGCCCTTTTCCTTACTATAGACGGTGCGCTAGACGACGAAGACGGGGTACGTAAATAGAGTAGCTTCGTTAACCTATTCTATACGACCTTAAGCGTAAAGGCCGTTAAGGGCGGAGTTAAGATGTACCTTATCTTTACGACTAACTAGGTAACGGCGTAAATTAAGCTTATAGTTATACTAGCCCTTAACGAGTGGGATCTTCATTTATTAGTCGATAGGGACGTTAATAGTACCTTAGTCGACCTATAACTTTAGGTAACGGGTTATAAGGTTAGCGAGGTCATTTACGAAGGAGGCTAACTTAGTATATACGTAGATGCCGCTATCGAGGACTCGCTCTATTATATTAACTAGCTTCTTAATACCTAGGGCGGAGCCTAGCTTAACGAAGCGAGGAGGCTTATTATCCTTAATACTAGTAAACGATACGTTAGTAAGCGCGAAAACGGCGTTAGTAAGAGGGGTAGTTAAATTAGTATAGAGGGTATTAGCTAGCACTCTAACTAGGGGTGTATCTCCGGTGAGAATAGCGGTAACGTTAGGTATTATATCGAATTCCGAGCCTAGGGTAACTACTTTAATACTCGGAGGATTCGAAGTAGCCGAAGAGGGTACTAATACTAGGGTAGCAGCTATAGTAGCGGTAGCTACAACTCTAATAGCCTTAGTTACCTTACCCTATAACGTAGTAAAGAAGCCGCTATCTATGTTCTCGCGGATGCTTCCTAAGCGGGTATAGCGCTTAATCGTTAATAACTACGAAGTCGTATTAGTAATAGGCACGACATACGGGGTTTTAGCGTCGACGACGGCGTAAAGGGCGGCCGGGTACTTAGCGTCGAAGTAGAAGTAACGGTCGGTAGGTAGTAACTTATATTTAGCGATAATATAGGCTAACTAGCTAGGGGGTATAGTAACGGTCTCGCGACTAGTAACCTTACGAAGGTAGGCCTATAATTAGCGGTTAACGTCGAATTCGACCGTAAAGTCGTTAAGGGTAGTAAAGGTTATACGGTCGATATCGTAATTAATATTAGCACTATAGGGCTTAAGTAAGTCGTTACTAATAAGGATAGCGGGTCCGAAGTCTTCGTCGACGACCTAACCCTCCTTAGTAAACTTCATTAGCGTAGGTACTCTATACTTATCGACACTACGTATAAAGAAGCTAAACTTAGCCTACTAGGTATACTTAACTTTAGCCTTACTAATCCTAGTGGAATAGCTATTACGGTTACTCGCCGTGTACTCTAACTACTATAGGAAGGAGCGGCTAATAACGGTGCGACCTACTCCTAGATTAAGGTAGATATCGACCTCCTAGCCGTTAGGTAAGGGTCGAGCCTTAACACGGAGGTAGGTGTAATTACCTATAGGAGTATGCTTATCGTTAGTGAGGTCGGGGGTAGAGATAACGGGTAGGGCCTATAGCACTAATAATATAGGTCGAGGGGTATTATTCTCGAGTACTATGTAGGTAGCTATATAACTAGTAGCCTCGTAGGTACTAATGTGTACAAAGAGCTTATTACGTAATTTAAAGACGACGTTATAGAATCTATAAGTACGCTAGTCGACTTCGAGAGGCGACAGCCTCGTAGTCGGTACGACGTTATAGGCACGAGGTATTATATATTTCTTCTAGTGTAATTACCTCTCGGCCTTAGTCTCGAAGGTAGTCTAGTAGTACGTGTAGGTAGCCTAGCGAGACATCGTAAAAAGGTAAGGGTTAGGAGGGCTTAGAGATCTACTTCGGTTAATGATACTATCGGTGAAGTATATACGGTCTACCTTATCCTATACGCTATAGGAGCTATCGCGTTAACTACTGAGCGTAGCATTACGTCGAGAGTCCCTAGAGCGATCACGGTACGAGTTACGAGAGCGATTACGCGGGTAATCGCGGCGGTGATCTCGCTAGCTATTACGTCGGGAATCGCGGGAGCGATTACGCGACTAATTACGAGACTAGCTAAACCGTACGTCGCGACGGTTACGGGATAAGTTACGTATAGGCTAATCGTTACGTTAGTTATCACGACGGTTAGAGTATCTACTTATAGAATATCTACCTAAAGACCTACTATACTCCTATAATTACTATCGAGTAATACCTACGATTAGAACGCGCTCTTTAGAGAGATAGGTTATAAAGGTATCTAGGGTCTAGAAGTTATTAGGTTAACGGATGTATAGCTTAATAGCTAGAGGGATCTTCATCTATGCTAGAGTATAGGTGCGTTTCTATGCGGTTTTATCGTTACCTTCGTAGCCGATAAGCTTAGAGTAACGTAGGCTCTTCTAAAAGAACACTAGTAGCGTAGAGTCGTTATTAACGATATCCTAGTTACGGATATAGAGCTTATTAAGCTTAAGGTTAGCTAAGGTAATATCTATAGCAAATCGCTTAGTAAGGGTAGCGAGTATAAAGTAAAGGCTAGTAGCTTTAAGCTCCTTACGGCGGTATCTACTTAGCTCTTATATCTACTATTAGTAGGCTAAGCCGGTAATGAGGACGGAGAAATTACTAATAAGTAGGTTCTCCTATAAAGCTAATAAATCGGGGTTATCGAGGAACTCCTTAAGGCGCTCGCTAAAGGTATATAGGTTAGTAAAGGTAATTAGGCGGCTATCGGATATAGTATTATATCTAAGGTCCTTAAGGTTAGTAGCAGTCGGGTCGAAGACGCTAATATTATCTTTACGGAAGCGTAGGTAATTACCGTTAGAGGTACTATTATACGATACGGTACCTAGGGTGTTATAGCGGCTACGTCCTCGACTAGGGTTTCCTAAAGGTCGGAAGCGACGGTTATCGTAGTCGTCGTTACTATCGTTATCGTCGGAGTCGTCGGGATTAGGTACTCCGTCCGAGGCTAGGCGAAGCTAGAATCCCGTCGCGGACGAGAGGGGGTTTAGTAGCTAGCGATAGGCTAAGCTAGGCTAATTAGTAGCGTTACCTCTAGGCTAAGTTATAATATCGGAGGACTTAAGGAAGCGATTTATACTTTCTACGGAGGCTTTAATGTTAGTAACGGCGGTGACGAGGGTGTCGACCTTAGCGCTTAAGTTATTATAAGTAGTAACGATATCTTAGTGATTTAGGTTTAGGCTATCTAAGCGGTCGACGAGAGTGTTATATACCTCGATAGTTTCCTAGCCGCTTTCGGTAAGTTATACGATCCCGGTTAAATACTCGCTCGTCTTCTTCTCGAGGCGGTCGACTATGTTACTAAGGTACTCGACGGTAGCGATGTTAGCTTACTATTTCGGAGGCTTATCGGGTACGTAATCCTCGGCTTAGGTATTTACGGTACGGGTTACGTTACGGAGATCGTCGATAGTAACTCGGCGGCTAGTACTATAGCGAGATTTCGTAGTCGCTTTAGTAGTAGCTACACGGGTCTTACCTTTTCCTTTTTAGCTAGGAGTATAACTAAAGTTACCGAATCTAGAGGAGGGAATTAGGGTATTATTTAACGGGCTAGCTTAAGGATAGGTATCGAAGTTATCGTTATCCCGAAATAGTAAGCCGTTAGGGTAGGGTACGGAGGTTTTCGGGGTACCGGGATTATCGGGCGGGGGGTTCTCGTATACTATAATAACTAGCGTTACGGTAGTAAACGCGGTTATTATAACTAGCTTCGTAGAGGTAGTCGTAGTAATACTTAAATAGGGAGATAAAGGAGAGTCGTTAAGTAAGGGTACCTACCTAACGTTTAGTACGATTAATTAACGGGAGAGAGGGGGGGGTACTACGCGATCATAGTTAATAACCTACCTAACGTTTAGTTACTAATAGAGTTACTAGCGTCGAGCTATCGTCCTACCTAACGTTCGGGCGATAGAAGGACTAGGTTAAAGTAGTAATACTTAGCCTTAGTGTTATCCTACCTAACGTTCGGATAGATACTTTAGGTTAATTAGCTTCGTAAGGCGACTTACTAGGACTTATTAGCTAACTACGTAGTTCAGCTTAAGTATTTACCCGCGGGTAGTAAGAGAGCTATAGAGTACGGCTAACTATAGGCCCGGATAGGGTCGTCGTCGGGGTTAATCTATAGGTAAGTAACTAGTAAGATCGTAAAGTAAAGAAGTGAAAGTTTATTAAATTAAGTCGCGCGAAGGCGAGGAATTAAGGCTAGTGCTTATAATAAGGAACGTAAGAACTACTACTATTCTAAAGCATTATATGTAGGGTAGGCACATAAGGCTGGTGATGATGGTAGAAGTAGTGTAAAATAAAAGGATGCCGCCGAAGGCGGAGTGGTGGGCTGGCCTAGATGTGCCCCTAGTGGGACGCACTAGTGCACGGGCCACTTAAGACTAGGCTAAGCTATCGATAAGAGTACATGTGGGTCCTGCCTCCCTCCTCACGTGTCATAGATTTTAACGGGCTTTTTAGGTGTCTTTTTAGTAGGTAGTACCTTTACCTTATTTACTACTTTACTACTTCGTAAAGTAGCGTTCTCTCGCCCTTTTTTAATACGGGCGTAAGATACCTAGCCCGGCCCGGTAGGAGAGGTTATCGTTAAAGGGCGCTTTCTCGGAGGTATCTCTCGTAGCGAGATAATCATCTATTAGTTAGCTATCTCGTCGATACGTACACGGCCGGAGGAACGTAGTCGACGGCCCTCTATCGACTAACGGGCTCGAGGAGGGCCGTCGCGGCGGAGGATAGATCGTAGTAACGCAGCCGAGAGGCGCGGTAACGGTAAGGGAGGAGGTACGGGCGTACTACGTAGCGACGATAACGGGCTCGACGGTACTATATATGTACCTGCCGAGCTCGATAGCATCGTAAAACACTATAAATTATCGTGAGATTAACGTTATTACCGCTATATAGTAAAGTCGCGTCGTAATTAGGAGGTGCCTAGCATAACTTCTAGGGTGGCACCTAATTTTAGTGGCGCGCAGAAAGAATTGGTGGGGCCGGAAAGTCCGAATTCAAGCCAGAGTAGGCTGCCTAGCACCTCACGTTGCATTTGTCACCATAGGCAGAGAGGGCAAGGCAGGGGGGGCAGGGCATTGCGGTGCGGTGCCAATCCAGGACGTCGTT
Source organism: Microdochium nivale (assembly GCA_026745475.1). Classification (NCBI taxonomy): domain Eukaryota; kingdom Fungi; phylum Ascomycota; class Sordariomycetes; order Xylariales; family Microdochiaceae; genus Microdochium; species Microdochium nivale. Next base: position 1,500,297 of record JANTFD010000006.1, on the reverse strand, counting down.
CGCAGCTAGAGTGCCTAAACGCGTCACGTCTCGGTGAACGGCGAAGAGTCCATCGTGGTGGTGGAAGTGACGCAAGGTACTGACTGCATAACTGGCAGGGTCCCAAGCGAGTTGGGGTCCTGGGAATTCGTGCAGTACCTACCTTACGGTACCTACATTAACATATGCGAGCAATCGCACCAACAGGCCCCTGGATTGACAGCCTGACGCACCTCCAAAAGCAGTGGAATAGTCGTAGCATCCACCAAGGTCTACCAGTGACAAGTGCTGCATGCCCGATCTCCGATATGGTGGTGCTAGGTCTGCGACCCTGGAACGAGCAAGGACATGGCACAGTTGTGCTCACAACGTCGCGCGTGGGCGCTGATCACCGCAGGCGTAAACCATGACATTCCCGAGTAACTAAATGAATTGCAGCAATGAATGACCTACTCCATTCCGCCATGTGGAACTGCGGTTAGATTTGTTGCTCGTCTCGGGCATGAGGCCCGATGGAAAGTATCGCGCCTATGGCCAGGGCTGTGTAGCACTTTAGTTTGTTATTTGCCACCAAGGCATAATTCGAACCTGCTGTGTATGAGGCTATCGTGGCACGGGCCTCGGATTGCACAGCAAGTGCAATTCAAAGTGATGTTGTAGTAGGTAGTCTAGGACGTTGGGCATGAGCTGGGGTGCTCCGGCTTCGGGGCGGTGTTGCTGCCTGCTCATGTGTTTTCCACGCTTTCTGGTCCTGGATCGAGGATTGAGGGCCACAACTTGTGCCTAGGACTCTCGCGAAATAAGCGACTAATTCTGTTGTTGGGTCATGTAGCCGCCAATATTGTCCGATCTACGAAAGGTGGAAGCTGCGACATACAGCGAACGGGTCCCGATGGGCATCGACTTTATTGTGGTGGTGGTCACTTCGGCACTGGATGACGTCCATGGATGCGTGCGCGGGTGAGACGCATGCTGAGACGAACTGTAGTCTAGTGGTTTCTAGCTCTACTATGCTTTGGTTGGTTGGGTACATTAACCACGCATAGACCTGGCGGCTTGCGTAGCGTTGCACTACATCAGCATAATTGGTGGAACCGGAACAAGTAGCCGTGTTGATGCTGCGTGTGTGCGGTTGCGACCTCCACAGCATGAGGCTCATACCACACCACACTGGCAAGTGCTTACGGGAAGATATGTAGTGGCGATGGTGACCAGGCTGCCTGCAAGGGTTGTAAAGGAAATTAGAAAAAAAGGGCCCAGGGAGGCTGAGCTTGATGAAATATCCTCGTATGTAGAGAAATCGTGTGGAACGTGGGCATGCTGCCTTTGGGGGCGGACATGCTGGCTGCGAATGTGTCTGGAGGGCTGCGGGGGTGGGAATGGTTCATGGGCGTCTCCATGATTGATGGCGTCCATGACATATGGTGAGACTGCGGCAGGGCGGCAGAGCGGAAAATTATACACGCTTTCCAGATCCTCATATCATGCAGCTTTCTGATTATCATGGCTAATGCGGCGCGTACTCGAAGGTGGGGGAAGGGATGCGATGCTCCTACTAACGCAGGTTGGAGGTCGCATTCAGAGCTCTACTGAGCCGTGCTTACTAGTTGGTTTGATCGAGCCAACAATGGTCGCCATGCTCGCCATAGTTGAGCCTGCCAGACTTGCCAGGGTCTGCTTCATTTCATAACTTTTACAGCTGGAATGTCAATTCTCGCCCATGAGCCGGTTTCACAGACATGCAAGTGACAGCAAGAGAAAGTGGACCGTGCCAACACGGTTTCCAAGGCGTCACTGCTCGCAACAAACTGAGTGCATCGAAGCTCCAGGACCCCACCACCGACATCAGTCACCCTCTGATCATCAAACACCAGCCATCACGGATCGACTCGTTCAAACGCAACTGAAGACGCCGCATCCGCTATTCAGGTGATCTCGACATCAGATATAGCCAACTGGTGACCGTCCGCTCCAGTCAGCACTCCGAGAACTGTCAAGCTCTGTGGCTTCCTTCAACGCCGACGGCGTGAACCCTGGTAAGCATCAACTCCCATTGGCCTCTCCGTCAGTACGCCCCCTGGCGTATCTAGGTAGCCATACCTTCATCTGCATCACTGGTACATTTACGTATACGCCCTTATTCAATAAAAGGCTCTGTGTATAAAACGACTCACAGCTAGACCTCGCAATTTCGAATGAGTAATGCTTGGGCCGCAATCCTCGCTCGGTTGTCACTTCAGAGAGTGTCTCGGAGATGCAGCTTTTTTTTATGGTTTCTGATATATGCTGATATTAACCCTGCCTTAGAGTTCGACACCCGCACCACATGACTTCTATACAGCAGGGCCCAGGTAAGCCTTTTCATAATGTCAACTGCGCTTGTTTCACGGACTAATGCCCGCCAAGCGAAGCTGGCAGCAGTCAACAACCTGGTCCAGAAGTTGCGTGATGACCTCAAGACACCGAGCCTGACCACTTCACGTATGTTCTTCCGCCTGCCTCGGACTCTCAATGCTGTCTGGGAATTATCTGGCTGACACAGACCATGCACAGAGAGAGATGCAGCTCTGGAAGAACTCAAGGTCTATGGACGAGATCCTCGCTATGCCGATCCCCTTTTCGCGAAAGAGGTGAGGAATATGCATATGTATCATGCTTAAGGCGGTCTTATTCTGACAAGTTGACAGGGAATCGACACGTTACTCCAGCTTGCCTTTTCCGGGGGTGCAGACAGCACAGCCAAGAATGCCCTGCGTGTGCTCTGCAACGCTCTCGTCCTGAAAGAGCAGACCCGCCAAACGTTCATCGACCTGGGTTATGAAGGCAAGGCCTGCGAGAGACTCAAAAACGATGACCGGGACGATGAGTTCTTATGCTCGAGGTTACTGTTCCTAACCACGTACGGCACGAGTGTCGACTTGACCGCTCTGATAGAAAAACACGGTCTAGCTGAGTCGGTCACGAAGAACCTCGAGCGGCACGCGGCCTTCCGGTCGTCGGGCACTGTCCCAAGCGACCCAATGATTGACATGGCCATGACCGAGACCCTTAAGCTCCTCTTCAACATCACCCATTTCGCAACCGCACATACCGCCGCCTTCACCCCTATCATACCGCACGTGGTGCAGCTCCTCTGCCAGACAGAAACCACCACCTCGAAACCCCTCGATCCACCCGTCAACTTCCTCGTCAACGCGTTGCTCAACCTCGACCTTGGCGCCGCAGACATCCAGGACGCTCTCTACCCGGCGGACGACCCGGAGGGCGTCGCGAGGCACGTGATCGATCTCCTGGCCAAGTCGAGCACGGCCTACCGCGAAATGGAGTACGATGTGGCCGTGACCCCTCTGCTTGGTGTCGTCCGCGGGCTCCACGAGTACGCGCCTGCGGCTGTCAAGGCGTCGATGCGCACACAGCTACTGCCCGCCGAGGGGGACCGCGCCGAGGTGCTCGGCCGTGGCACCTCCCTGTCAGGATGGCTGCTCCGCAACACAACGAATCCGCTCGCGCCCAAGACGCGCGAGGTCATCTCGGACCTGCTATACGATATGTCGGACCGCGACGCCACGGCGTTTGTTGAGAACGTCGGGTACGGCTTCGCCTCAGGATACCTTTTTAACAAGAACATCCCGATTCCGGCGAGCCTGACCCCGGGCTATACCGGCGAAGGTGAAGGTGCACAAGAAATAGAAGAAGGCGGCAAGAGTAGTGGCACCACGGGGGCTCCAAGTGGTGCTGTGGCGAACGCGAGCGTCATTGCCAATAGTAGCAGCGGCAGACCCGTCAACCCGATCACCGGTCAGTTCTTGGACAAAGAGCGCCAACCCGAGGGGCCCGAGATGACCGAGGAGGAGAAGGAGCGCGAGGCCGAGCGCCTATTTGTCCTGTTCGAACGGTACGTCTGGAAGCAGCAATCCCTAACTTTCCAATTATACCACGCACAAAACTCTTCGCATCTACTTCCTCTTCAGGCTCAGGGCCTAGTCAACTCCGGCCGCTGCATTGCTGCTCTACGAAAGAAAACTATCAGTGACCAGCAACTTGAGAAACATCAAGACATACCCTTTTCTTATTCGCACGAAATGTGTTTCCCTGTTCCCCCAAATGAGATCAAGGTACTAACCCAATTCATAAAATCTCAACACATAGACTCCGAGCAAACGGCATCATCTCTGCCGAGAACCCGCTCCGCACGGCTGTCGAGCAGGGTCGTTTCGAGGAGCTGGGCGACGATGAAAAGACGAAGGGTGCCGAATCCGATGACGAAGACGAAAAGGACACTGCCAAGGGGAAGAAATAGAACCTACCCAGTCTCATGGGGCGAAAGACCCCGAGCAACATTCGTACACATGGCTCCATGTTCTGCCGTTGGGAAGGCCGGCCCTGATGTGTGATAACCAATCTCTGCCAAAAGTAAATCGCCATTCACGGGTGCTGTTATGTTCATTACGTGTTGCGTGTGTTCGGCAGTGAGTGATGAAATATTGAAAACTTTGGGGAGGCATGATCAGCCCCTATGCAGTAACGAATACAC